>CM029437.1:1282500-2565000 GCA_017140255.1 Eucalyptus paniculata subsp. matutina | reverse complement strand
GTACTTTTAAGATTAGTTTATCAAAATTACTCAGTAATTTTTATTTTCATATGTTAGTTGCTAATATAACTAGGTACTCATGCCTAGTGCATGGTTGTGGACCGAAAACAACGGCCATTTGCGCATGTTATGTAATTTACCACATTACACACGATAATAACACATGAACAAGACTGATTGAGATTTAGATTCTTAAATCTACGAAGAGAGTTGCTTTTTCCCCTATTATGAAAAGAGTACACAGTATCTGCAAAAATAAAAATAAATAAATAAATTTATGGAAGTCAAATATGAAAATAAATATTAATATAATTAAAAAATTAAATGATTGTAAGATAAATGTTCAACGTTAATAAGATATTTAGAGGATTGTCCATTTTGTTCACAATGCTATATCTAAGAAAAGGCAAGCATTTCATAAAGCTTTTCTATAAAAGTTTGAGGTTGAAATCCTCATTGAATTTGTTCTCTGTACAGGAGAGATAAACCAGTACTCACTCTATGAAAATTTGATTAACTTCCTTCTTCTAGCATGGGCCATTGACATATTTTTCTCTAGTATGGGCCTACTTCGTTTTCTAGCATGGGCCACTCTATGGAAATTTGATTAAATTGCTTCATGAGAATATGGAGAAGCTCATGTCCTGGAACACAGTTTGAAGAATTTATTTCTGCCGGTTATTCCATAGAATTGGCGCGAGATTATTTTTAGGGTGGAAAAAGGATTATTTTAACTCTTCCATCTATGCCCACAAGTTTGCAATCTTAACCATCAAATACACCATTTCCAACATAATGAATTCAAAGCACTATACACCCAATTGAAAGGCCTTTACCATTGAAGCACTATAGAGTCCATTGAAGTTTTGAGGCATTGATGTCTGGCAACTACACACTCAAATAATCAATGTTTGTAATAGGTGTTATAAGCACAAATCAGATTGCCTGCGCAGATTAGTTTGTCAGTTGTTAAAAGTATTAACCGTCAAGCTATTATAGTAAGATGAACAATGACATCGTATCTTCAAAATAAGGTTGCATTGAACCTGTGTGCTAGATACTTTATGAATACATCAAAGAGGTCTAGCTTGAAGGTAATTAGTTAATAAGTAGATATTGACGAGTTGAGTCCGTGATAAGAAAGCTAGAGGTTTTATAAGAATATAATAATCTTAATATGATATTTATTTCAAATGAGCACAAATGATGCCGATTGCCAAACATGAGCTTAGAAATCAGAACTTCTAGTGGTATTTGGTAATTAAATGTGATGAAGCAAAAGTAAATCACGAAAAAGTATGGTCATTTAGGAGTTATGCAAGCGGCAATCACGCTTTAGCTTATTGAGTGTTGCAAAACTCCATACAACACCATCAAATTAACAAGGAAAACCGGGAAAGCATCACCAAGACCGAATGGTAGCACCCATAGAATGTTATCCGTAGGTTTTTTTCCTATGGTTTAACCGTTCGGCATTTTCTGCAATTAGCATTAATAGATCTACTGGCTAAAGCTGTGAAATGCCTTAGTCTTAGGATGTAATGACTTTGAATCACCCTATTAACAGCATTAGATTCTTACAGTGACTTCAGATTTATGCACATCAAGTTGTAATTATTGTCAACAGGGCTAATCACAAACTTGATAACAAATTTCTGTCTCCAATCTACCACCAAAAGCTTCATGACCTGGCGATCAGTTGAAGGAGACTCCAATTTCTCAATCGGACATTCCTAACACAGCATAGCATCTAAACTAAGCATCACTCATCAGGGCACAATAAGCAACCACTTAACTTTTCACTTGATGGATGAAGCTGAGGAATGATTGACATGGATTTCAGTGGCCACCGCGAACTTTTTGACGAGAGTTGTGGGTGAGAAAGACAGAGAAGAAGAAGATATGTGGAAGAAATTGATTCAGTTGGGAAGGAGAAGCTTGAATAGCAAGGTCGTTTCTCACGTGTGAGAGGCAAGTAATCGAGCGGCCAAATGATATTTTTAGCTGGAATACTCTACTAGCATCTTACATCAAACTTGATAAGTAAACCATTTATCATCTGAACTTAAACCTCCCTAAGCTAGTACTATACAGACTTAATTCGAAGGCGCCGTATATTTCCAAATTTTCGATGACAGTCTCCCTTCCTTTTTTTTTTTAATATATATATCTAGCGCAAACATAACATTGCCATGGGCCTTCACAATTGTGATTGTGAAGCTATGCATTAGCACATTTTGGTATCTGAGCAGATAACTAGCATTCTGTCATCTAATAAAACCTGTTATGCACTAATTGCATGAAAGCTACTCTTTGCATCTGAGCTACTTGCATAAACAAAATCGAAGGGAAGCACGGAAAAAAAAAAATGGATTAGAAAGTGAGATACAAAAGAGCATTTAGAATTTACTTGCCCGCGGGCCTTCGGAAAGTACAAATGGACGTCAACTTCACATCCCTCACAGAATGCAAGAAATGCCTGGATTTCCATGAGATGAACAAAGGTTAAATAGCATCGTGTTCACTGGAAGACAGAAGGAAAAACTTCAACAGAATAGATGGTCCTGGATGTGACTCCAATAACATTACTGCGATCAGGTGGACTCACTTTTTGGCAATGGAGATGTGTTTGAAAGTAAAGTAATATATTCAAGAACTTTTAGTTGCCTTTATGACCCAAATGTCTCGATATTTGGCATAACCAATGACGACTACGATCAAATACCTTTAAATCTTTGACAGCAAAAGTCATGTCTACTAGGTTGCCGCTATGAGCATACTGCACAAACTCTTCCGCATGATGTATCCACAGCTGAGTGTAGCAAAGAGTTGTTCTCTGCGACCAAAATCTGAACCATGATATTCTTCTCCATATTCAGTCAAAAAGAGTAAATCTGGCGTCTCACTTTGGTAGGATCAATGTAGCTTCAAACCTCAATGGCTTTCCCACCAAATTTACTTGCAACATCAGAAGGTATGGAGCTGAGTTCAGTTGCTGGAGCATCTTTTGAAGGATATCCGAAAATTTGCAAGCAAGTTCAGATGACGAGGCCTCCTTAAAATTTTTGCCGGGGCATCTTTTTCTATCCAGAGAAAGTTGTTGTACGTCGGGTCAACAATTCAAGCTATCCAGTATGTTTTCTTAATGCCTGCATACATATGACAAGAACTTGGCTTAAACCTCCACATGTACGCATTAACAAAAGCTCACGGTTGGCGCAGTGAGATAAACAAGTATCTCTGCATGGTGCAGCTTCTTATCAAATTAATGCAGGTTTGACAGGCGCCATCCTCTGATTTGTGTCGCAGTTAGAAAACATACTGAATGGTATGTAGTTGACATGATTGAGTCAAGGACTTAAGTGGCCAACAAGAAAAGAAGTATAAGTGGCAGACATTGGAATCTAATTTGACAAACTTCCTGCGGTTTCTCTATTCTGAATCCATCGGCTTTATAAGTCATACTGATGCACTGCAAAATCCGATAGACAGAGTTCACACTGCTTTTGCATAATAAGAAAATGGAGAAGCTCATCTCCATGGCACATACGACGCAATGATACTTATCACAGTAGTTTGCAGTCCTTTTCCACAATGAATATGTTATTTTCAAGACTTCATTGCTGCTGATTTTTAAATAGAATTGGAGCGTATTATTTTTAGGAAGAAAAAGGAATTGTCTAACTCTTACATCTATGCCCACAAGTTTGCAATCTTAACCGTCAAAACACCATTTCCGACATAATGAACTAGAGCACTATGCAAACAGCTGAAAGGTCTTTACTGTTGAAGAGCTGTAGAGTCCTTTGAATTTTGGATGCACGTCTGGTCATAGCACACTCAAATAATTAATATTTGTAATAGGTGTTCTAAGGACAGAACGGATAGCCTACAATATTATTTTGTTAGTCGCTTACAATTGTAAATTAACAGATATACCAGAAAGACGAGCAATGACACTTGTTGAAGATACAGTTGCCAATAGTTAATGATCTTAATTGATCTTGTGCTGATAGGAAGTGATCTTAAATGATCTTGATTGCCAGAAATATTCTTTTATTTGATTTTTTGTATATTATCCTTCCTTATAGACTTAGATCTCTTGGATTAGAAATAGTGGTGTAATTATACACATGAATGATATAGAAAGAGTTTCAAATTGTCCAAAACCATCTACTGCTTTCTATCCAAACTTCTGACAACACTAAACCTTCAAAAGAGCACTTCATTGAACGTGTGCGCTAAATACTATAAACGCATCAAAGAGGTTTGGCTTGAAGGTAATCAAATGATAGGGGATCTTGACAAATTGAGTGCTGAAAGGAAAGCTGGAGGTTGAATATGAATATTAGAATCTCAATAAGAGATCTACAAGAAAGAAGTTTATACTTGTACACAAATCGATATTATTTCTATTCCAGTTTCAAATTAGCACAAATAGTGCCAAGTGCCACACACGAGCTAAGAACTTGGATTTTGTTATTTGGCAGTTAAATGCAACGAAGCAAAATGAAGCCATGGAAAAGTATGTTCATATTAGAGTTATGCAAGCGAATGCAATCGTGCTTTCACTTATTGAGTGTTGCAAAACTCCACACAACACCATCAAAGTAACTAGACAAACCCAGAAAGCATCTTCAAGACAGACAGCAGGACCCAATAGAAGGTTATCCATAGGTTGTTCCTTCTTATGGTTACCCCATTCGACATTTTTTGCACATACAACTGATGGTTCTCTAGGCAATAGCATTGAATTGCCGTAGTCTACTTTGAATGACCCCATCAACAGTATCAGATTCTTTCAACGACTTCAGATGTATGCACGTCAAGTTTTAATCATCATAGGTTAACGAATTTTCTGCCTCACATCCACCACCAAAAGCTTCAAGCACTCGGCGACCAGTTGAAGGACTCCCAAATTTCAATCGGACACTGTATCGACCAAAACGAGCCACTACTTAACAAAGCATAGCATCTAAACTACGCATCACTTGTCAGGGCTCGAATAAGCAACTTCTTAGCTATTTCACTCGATGGATGAAGCTGAGGAATGATCGACATGGATTTCAGTGGCAACTTGCGAACTTCTTGACCGGAGCTGTGGGTGAGAGAGAGCGGAGAAGAAGAAGAAGAAACGTGGAAGGAGAAGCTTGAGTAGCGAGGTCGTTCCCGACGCGGGAGAGGTGAGTGATGGAGTCAGCGAAGGTCCTCAAGGCGTTGTCGCTGAGGTTGAATTCCATGTTTTTCGTTGGCGCACGTACTTGGTTTTTGGTATGGTAAAATGAAACGCGCGAAGGAATTAGGCGGTTAATATGAAGACAGACGGGGTGGAATGCATATGCATGTTTCCGTAATTTATTTTTTGGCCATCTGATTAGTATAGTCGATTGTTTTTCTATTTAATAATTTTTTATAAAGAGCCTTTTATTTATATTTTACTTAAAACCTTAAACTTGCTCATTATAACACAAATACCCTAAAAAAAATTTATGTCGTGATTACTTTCAAATTTATACCAATGTGATAAATATGCCATAGATAGAACTGAAATAAAATGTATATATGTTACATCTATATAAGTTGGGGAACAAATTTAGGATTTTTATGACATAAAAAGAAATTTGGGATATTTGTGTCGCAATAGGTATAATTTAAGATTTTTTTTTTGTGGTACTTGCTTTGATATAAATTTGAACTTTTTTGCCATATAAAAAAAAAAAACAATAATTTGTACCCCATAGTTTTGTCCTTTATTTTAAGACGTAGTAAGTTGTTTTGTGGGCAATTGGCCAGGAGAATCAATGTAGAGCCATTTCATTTTCAACCTCGATAATGTGGGATTCAATGCGAGGGCCGTGAGGCTGTTTCCTATGACACGTCAGCGCGTCGCACATCAGGAGGGCGTTAGCGGGCTGGGGACCATACAGGTCAAAGATGATGGAGCAACATCGGTCGTGGGGGCAATTTTTTTTTTTTTATTAAACGAAGGAAATCGCGAAAACATCGCAGACCAATGGGAAGTGGGGACCCGGAGGAACTGAGAACCGGATCCGCCTATTTTTTGTTTATATTCTAATCAACGAGCGCCGTACCTGGCTCCAAGCCTCTTCTTCCGCTGTTTTTTTCCCTCCGAACCTGTTCCTTCTAAACTCTTGATCCTCTTCTTCTCCCACGGCTCTTTTCATTATCAGGAAGGAAGAGACGAGGCAAAGTAAGAGGTTAATGGCGACCAGCGGTCCAGCTGACAACGATGGTCGGAGGTAAGTCTCAGCGTCCTCAATCGTGTATTAACTACTGTTAGCCCAGCCTCCGTCTGTAAGTTGGAGGATTGCAAGCAAGAGGAGGATCCTCCTCCATGGAGCTCCATGGAGCATGGAGCGCTCCATTGAGCTCCTCTACCATCGAGCTCCATGGAGATCAGCTTACACAGAGCTTGATGCTCCATGCTCCATAGAACGCCTCCTCCAGGAGCATCCTCCTCCGTGGAGGATGACGGCATATGGAGGATGATCCTCCTCCATGGAGCTCCATGGAGGATGACGGCATCCTCCTTCCTGGGCCTCTTGGAATATTTGTTTAATTCTCATACTGGGAATAATCCCTCTCAAGTATGCATACCATTAAAACAGCTGAGTTTGTCTCCGGAAAGTGAAATCCATAATAACTGCCATGTATTTTTGAAAATCACGAGGTCGGAAAGAAGGTGATTGTGGAGGATTGTGAGTGCTGTCCTCATTTCCTTTCGTGAAAACGAACTTCCTATCTCTTATCATGTTTCTGTGTGTGTTCCATTATGTGTATGCTGTTTCATTAGGAAACAATTTGCGCTCTGTGTAAATTAGGTGAATCCGTCCTTTTTATTGTTTCATTCTGAAACCATGGTACAAGTATGAGTTGCTCATATGTTCTGTGTTAATTTATCCATATGCTTATTCTTGATCCTTATTGTTTGAGCTTCTGCGAAAAATGATTCTCTAACAAGCGATTTGCTAATTTTTATTTCAAGGAAAGTGTTGGATCATGTGGTTCAAGTTGACAAAGATCTTGATTCCCTTGAGAATGCTTTGCATCAGCTCATCAGGGCCAAGCATACCTCTATAGGTCCGGACAACATTTCCAATGCACCAGGCATTATGCCTATCTGTGAAGCAATCAAAATCATTCAGCAAAAATTAATCTTACAGATGGGAAGACAAGATTGACCCAAGTTTTCAACTTGCCTTTGCTATGACCACTGTTGCTCTTGGATGTGTCACGTGCAGTCTCCTAATGTGCGCTCTGCTTGGCAACTTGCCTTGGCCAACTTTTGTGGCCTGCGTTCTAATGTTGGTTGTCAGTTCATGTTCATCGCAAACTGAAGGATTAATTGGGGCGATAGTTTATGACTTTTCTAATGTGGCGATGTGTTGTTTATAAGAATTTGATTTGCTCGAATGCTTGGTCGGATGTGAACCTCATGTTATATTATTACTTTGAACACCTTTTATATAACATAGTAGAATAAATTATGATGATGATTATGGTGCAAAGTCCTCTCTAGCTAAGAGTATTTTGAGCTAGTTTAAGCATATCTTGGAAATTTTCCACCAGTCCCTTCCCTATAAGGCAGTTTTAATCCTTTTGCTAGATTGCTAGTTTCAGTTCAAGTCCTAAGTGCGTTTAGGTCCATTACTTCGACTTTGGATCAAATTGCATTGGTAAGATAAAAAGGTCATGGAGTTGCATTACTTGAAAATAGAACTAAGAAATGGGGGAATTGGAAAAACTGGGGCAAGATTTCCCTTTGGCATGAGAGAAACAAGGGAATGAGAGTATATAAAAATGAATCGCATACCCTCATTCACTATTCTTTCATTTCGGATACACGCATCATATTAAAAAATCAGCAATCTCTATACAACAAAATTGAAACAAAAATAGCTAATTGGATAGCCCACAAGTTCTAAGTAATTTGTTCCATCGAACTACAAGCTTTCAACAAGCTGGACAGGTGCAAGTTGGATTCGTCAATTGTCCGCCCAATAAGATAGCTAACCGGATTAACACAGCTCCGTTTTGATCACTACGATTCTGGCTTTGAGACTGTTTTGCCAAAATTATTTGAAAATTTCATTCATACATCACCCGTAGTGTCACAGGGTAGTCATGCATGGTCCATGGTCGAAGAACAACGATGGTCACGTGTGCATTTTCATGTATTTTATTGCATCATATGATAATAAATGAAGATTCAAACTAATCGTGATTTAGGTTCTTAAATCCATGTAAAAAGTTGCTCTATTCCCCTTATATAAAAAGAGTACAGGCATGCGTGTGAAGAAAACATTTAAATTTGTGGAGAGAGTTAAATATGAAAATAAAAATTAATATGGGAATTTTTTAAAAAATGATTGTAAGATTAAATTTGATGTTGGTAAGTATGAATGATAATTAGAGGATTATATCTTAACTATTTTTTAATTACAATTTTGTCCATTTTGTTATGCTATCTCTATGATATATCTGACAAACAGACAAACATTACATAAAGATTTCTATAAAAGTTGAATCCTCGTTGGATTTGTTTCTATACAGTAGGCAAAAACCACCGCTCACTTTATGGATAATCGACTAAATTAGCATGTGCCATAATTTCTCTAGTATGGGCCTAATTGTTCTCAACTTTCACATGAAGCATGCACTTTTGGGCCTGGACCGGCCCGCTGCACCGAGGATCGGATCTGTTGCGGGTCATAGAGGACTCTGATTTAAGATCCAACCCGTATAAAATCCTCCATCCACGTTCCCGCATCGTCGCTTTATTCGCCTTAATACTCACGGCTGATAAATTGTTATCCGAAATGCAAAAAGAGAAGTCGTCAAACCCTAACAGTCGTCATCATCGATGGTGCCTCTGGCAACGCACGTCACCATATAACGTCCAAGCAGTTCCATTCTAGAAATGTCGAAAGACTTCGTCGTCTAGGAACAGGATTGCATCCCAGCATAGGGTGGCCAGTAAATTCCAATCCCGCATTACGCGTTTCATGCGACAATAGATATCCACTTATCTAAATATAGCTTATGTCCATCAAAATAGTTACATTTATAAGAAAAGTAAACAATGACAATGATTTTAGATAAAATCCACACAATTTGAAATTGACTTTAAAAAATTAGATACGAGAGAAGTTCATGAGCTTTAATTTGTTTTTCTATTGTTTGACTACTTTTGTTCTCAATCTTACAATTCAAATAGAATTTAAATAGTGGATAAGGAGAGATGACGTCTAGTTTTCACTTAGTCTTTGTTTGCTTCTCGAAATATGAATGATTTAGAAAATATTTTTATAAAAAAAAATAATTGCTTATATCACATAAAAAATAAATAAACAATTTTTTTAAAATATAAATAACAAAAGAGGATGAAGGATGAAGATTCTCTACTTCGAAGGTGCTTCGATTGGCATTTCAACCAATTCTCAGCTATGGATGCACGTAAATGAGGCGTGCATAGACCATTAGAGATATGTTGAGATACTCATGGATGTCTTGTGAGGTAAATAATTCGGGTCCAATTAAAAGAAAAGATTAATGACTATTAGCAATAAATCTTACCTTCTAGTGGATTTACAATGACTGAATAACGAATATGCCCTCGAGTACACATGTCTGCCCCGGGGGTTTCTGTCATTAGAACCTTGTGTAGGAAAATCTGGATATATTAATAAAAAGTCAAGAAAGAACAATAGAGAACAGAGTAATGGGTGAGCAAGTGGCTGCCGCGAACCTCAATATTCAAGTTGTGGCGGAATTAACTCGGCTTTGGAGGGCCCGCATTCGAATGTAGAGCAACAGCAAAAACGGACAAAACGATATGAAAAAAATAACCTCAGTATTTTGTTTTGGTTGGACCCACCGAAAAGCAAAAAGCAAATGGAAAGTCAAGCAGATCCAAAAAATGAAGTAAAGATACCGGTCTGACACCAGACGATCGATCCGCACGGCCTGACACCAGACGGTCGATCCGCACGGCCGAGGCCGTGCGGATCGACCGGTATCTTTACTACATTTTTTGGATCTGCTTGACTTTCCATTTGCTTTTTGCTTTTCGGTGGGTCCAACCAAAACAAAATACTGACAGCCTAGACCGAAGATAGAGCACAAGTAGAAATGAAAAACACCCCAAGTCCCCTGGTCTCTTCTTCCCCTTAAGCACTTCGATCACAGGACAGCAATCTGCAGACGCTTGGAGGAAACCATATTTTCAGGAAGAGAAGGAGAGACTAAGCGAGGTGGGGAGTTTAATGGAGAACAACAATCCAGCTGATCACGTTGGTTGGAGGTAAGCCTCAGCGACCTAAAACATATAAGAAAGCACTGTAGACCAGCTCCATTAGTGAGTTGGAGGATTCTGAGGAAACTCATGTCAATATCTCGATATTCTTTGGGGAAACTCATGCCGAAATCTTGATATTCTTTCTAGTTCCTTCTTCTGATCATGTCACACTGTACATTCCATTACGTGAATGCTGTTTTATGGAGAAAAAAACCTGCGCTCTATGTAGAACAGGTTCTGGAACTCTGAACTTGTTCAGTCAAACGCCTGAGGGGGTCTCTCACTTGCCTGTAGAAAATGGCCTGTTTCTCGCACTAGATTGTGAGAGTCGGATCTGAACACTGATTTGTAACATTTAGATTTTTTCCTCTGTTCTTTTTTTTTCCTTTTGTTGATTGAGATGTTCATCATCACTCGACTCTCAAAGAGCAGAAATGGGCTCTACTCAGAACTGTACCTAGGGGCATATCTGGTGGATGCAAAATGGCTTGTTTCTCGCATTTCCTGGATTAGGGAAGTTATGTCGTACCACCCAGATTTTGTCTTCTTTTATTTTGTTAATTGATCCAAATTTCTGTTCTCGCTGTTCATAATAACTAGACTTCAAGAACAGAGCATGTTTGCTCGTGCTTCTGTCAGGGTATACTCGGTGTAAATCTCTCGAAAAGTAAGAACGCCTCTCGTAGCCATAACCCCTTTTTTCTGTGCAAGTGAGTAAATTTTAATTATATCTATTCTGTAATTGAATACGGTAAGACTCATACCGGGAATAATCGCTCTCAAGTATGCATACCATCAAAACAGCTGAGTTTGCCTTAGGAAAATGAAATCCATAATAACTACGTGTCTTTTTTGAAAATCACAAGGTTGGAAAGGAGGTGAGTGTGGAGGACTGCGAGTGTTGTCTTCATTTGCTTTCGTGAAAAAGAACTTCCTATCTCTTATCATGTTTCCGTGTGTGTTTCATCACGTGTATGCTGTTTCATTAGGAAACAATCTATACTCTATGTAAATTAGGCGAATCAGTTCTTTTTATTGTTTCATTCTAAAACCACGGTACAAGTATGAGTTGCTCATATGTTCTTTGTATCTATTAATATGCTTATTCTTGATCTTTATAATTTGAGCTTCTGTGAAAGACGATTGTCTAACAAGCAATTTGCTAATTTTTCTTCCAAGGAACCTGTTAGATCATGTGGCTCAAGTTAATGAAGATCTTGATTCCTTCGAGAATGCTTTGCGTCAGCTCATTAGAGACAGGCATACCTCTATAGGTCCAGCCAACATTTCCAATGCACCAAGCATTTTGCTTATTTGTGAAGCAATCAAAATCATTCGGCAAAAATTAATCTTAGAGATGGGAAGGCAAGATATTGACCCAGGTTTTCGACTTGCCTTGATTGTGATCACTGTTGCTCTTGGATGTGTCACATGCAGTCTCTTGATGTGCGTTCTGCTTGGTGACTTACCTTGGCTGATTTTTGTTGCCTGCGTTCTAATATTGGTAGCCACGTTCGTGTTCATCGCCAACTGAAGGATTAATTGGGGCTATAGTTTACGGCTTTATGATATGGTGGTGTGTCATTTATATGAATTTGATTTGCTCAACAACCTTCCAATCCTGGGTTGGATGTGAACCTCATGTTATATTATTACCTTGAACACCTTTTGCATAACATAGTAGAATAAATTATGATGATGATTAGAATTTGTTTTGGCGCAAAGTTACTCTCCAGCTAAGAGTATTTTGAGCTAGTTTAAGCATATCTCTGTAAAGTTTCAACCAACCCCTTCCTTATGAGGCAGTTTTAATCCTTTTGCTAGATTGCCAGTTTCAATTTTAAATCCTAAGTGCGTTTAGGTTCGTTACTTCTACTTTGGATCGAGTTGCATTGGTAAGATAAAAACTCATGGAGTTGCATAACCTGAAAACAGAACTAAGAAATGGTGAAATTGGAGAAACAGGGCAAGTTTTTCCTTCGGCACGAGAGAAAGGGGGAATAAAGAGTCTATTAAAAAGAATCGCATACCCTCATTCACTATTCTTTCGTTTTGAATACATGCATCGTTAGTTTGATATAGTTTATAGTCCATTCCTCATATTACAAAATCAGCAATCTCTATACAACAAAATTCAAACTAAAATAGCTACTTGGATGGCTCACAAGTTCTAAGTAATTTGTTCGACTAAACTACACTCGCACAATAAGCTGGACAGGTACAAGCTGGATTCGTCACTTGCCTGCCCAATAAGATAGCTAACCATAGGGGTGTGCAAAATACCCGGGAACCACCCGGACCGCCCGGAACCGGACTGGAACCGCCCGGAACCGGACCGGAACCGCCCGGAACCGGCGGTTCTTGAGGGAACCGGTCCGGTTCCCGGTTCCAATTTTTCGGAACCGTTGGGTATCGGTCCGGTTCCCGGTTCCATGGGCGGATCCACCCACCTGGACCGGACCGGAACCTTTTTAATATTTTTAAAAAAAATTACTAAAAGAAACCCTAGATTAGATCTCATCTCCTCACTCCCTTTGTCTTCGGTTCTCTCTCTCTTTGTCTCTTCCTTGGTTCCTCCTAATCTTATCACCATTTCGATTCCTTCCCGAGCGTTGACGCCCCCTCGCATCGGCCGCCACCCGCCATAGCCGCGGAAAATCGTTTCGTGACCGTTCTATGTTGAAAACCCGACCATAGACCTCCTCCCCTCCTTCCCAACTCATAGACCATACCATTCTATGTTGAAAATCAAAATTATTTTGCGTCAAGATCGGTTCCATGGATCCACCCGGGAACCGGACCGGACCGGCGGTCCGGTTCCTGGGTGGATCCATGCAACAAACGGGTGAATCCCGGTTCCAATTTTTTGGAACCGGTCCTTAGTGGGCGGTTCTCGGTTCTAGGTTGGGAACCGCCCGCCCAGACCATGCACACCCCTAGCTAACCAGATTAACACAGCTCCGTTTTGATCACTATGATTTTGCTTTTGAGATTGGTTTACCAAAACTATCTGATAATTTCATTCATACATCACTCGTAGTGTCACAAGATAGTCATGCATGGTCCATGGCCGAAAAACAAGGATGGTCACGTGTGCATTTTCATGTATTATATTGCATCACATGATAATAAATGACGAATCAAACTAATCGTGATTTAGGTTCTTAGATCCATGTAAAAAGTTGCTTTATTCACTTGATATAAAGAGAGTACAGGCATGCGTGTGAAGAAAACATTAAAATTTGTGGAGAGAGTTAAATATGAAAATAAAAATTAATATGGGAATTTTTTAAAGATGATTGTAAGATTAAATTTAATGCTGGTAAGTAAGATAATTAGAGGATTATATCTCAACTATTTTTTAATTACAATTTTGTCCATTTTGTTATGCTGTCTCTATGATATATCTGACAAACAGACATAAACATTACAAAAAGATTTCTATAAAAGTTGAATCCTCGTTGGATTTGTTTCTATACAGTAGACAAAAACCAGCACTCACTCTATGGATGATCGATTAAATTAGCATGTGCCATAAATATAATTTCTCTAGTATGGGCCTAATTGTTCTCAACATTCACGCGAAGCAGGCATTTTTGGGCCTGGACCGGCCCGCTGGATCTATGATTGGATCTGTTGCAGGTCATAGAGGATTCCGATTTAAGATTCGGCCCGTATAAAATCCTCCATCCACGTTCCCACATTATCGTCACTTTACTCACCCGGTGCCGCTGCATAGCTCCCGATCCTCCTCTGGCTGAATTCCCGTAACTCTTCATCCCTCTAAATACGTAGTTGCCTCCAGATTGCGATGATTCATGTGGATTTCTTTTTCCTTTTGCATATGATCGACTCAGAAAATGATTTTGTTAAACGAAAGCTGCATTTGACTGGTAAACTCGTGTATCTTGTTTTTGAATTGAACGCTGCATTGAGAAAATCCAGGAAAGATCCAAGTGAATTGCAGAACTCAAAAGACTTCAATTAGTTGGGCGTCCGACCAAAAAGATTAGTTGGGCCTGGTTCTTGCCGAATTGCTGGTTATAGGGATGAAAATTTAGCTCGCACCCTTCTTTTCATGGGCTTCCGTTTTTTTTTTTTTTGTAGGAATGTAGCTTTGCTTCTTGGTGATGATAAAGTCATGTTGGTAAATGATTGACCCTTCTTGGTGATGATAAAGTCATGAATGATCCATTCATTGCACAGTCCCCTCTTCGCATGAAAAATGTATTGGGACTTCTCTAACGACTCGCGGAGCTAGGAAACACGTATTTGGTCTAAGTTTGGAGATTTTCTTGGAAAGCTTCATGGGATCGACAACATGGGAAACATGGCGTCAACTGTTTTTAATGAGACTGGTGATGGAAGGAGCGAAAAAGAAGAGTTCCCAAGTTTCACCACCCTAGATCGAGTATGTCCTTGGCTCAAATGTGTGCAAATCAGAAGTAGCAGTCTTTTGTAGTTCAATTGTCAATCAAATAGAGTAAAATTTAAGTATCCACATCCGTCCATACTAGGAACAGGATTCATGCAACTTTGGAAATCCACTTATCTAAATATAGCTTATATCTATCAAAATAGTTACATTTTTAAGAAAGTAAACAATGACAATGATTTTAAATAAAATCCACACAATTTGAAATTGATTTTAAAAAATTAGATACGAGAGAAGTTCATGAGCTTTAATTTGTTATTTTATTGTTCGACGACTTTTGTTCTCAATCTTACAATTCAAATAACATTTGAATGATGGATAAGGAGAGATGACGTCTAGTTTTTATTTAGTCTCTATTTGCTTCTCAAAAAATGAATAGTTAAAAAAATATTTTTATAAAAATGATTGCTTATATCGCATGCCAAAATGAATATATGAAAATATTTTCAATATAAATAACAAAAGAGGATGAAGATCCTCTACTTCAAAGGTGCTTCGATTGGCATTTCAACCAATTCTCAGCTATGGATGCTCGTAAATGAGGCGTGCATCAACCGTTGAGATATATTGAGATACTCATGTTTGTCTTGTGAGGTGAATAATCCATGTCCAATTTAAAAAAAAAAAAGGATTAATGACAATTAGCAATAAATCTTACCTTCTAGGGGATCTACAATGACTGAATAACGAATATGCGCTTGATTACATATGCTTGCCCCAGGAGTTTCTGTCATTAGAAACCTCGTGAAGGAAAATCTGGATATATTAACAAAAGGTTAAAAATGAAAAATAGAGAACAAAGTAATGGGTGAGCAAGTGGCGGAATTTACTAGGCTTTGGAGGGCCCGCATTTGAATGTAGAGCAACAGCAAAAACAGATAAAACGGTATGAAAAATAAAATTCGAAAGTAGAGCATCAGCAAACATTGTCCCGTTTTGTCTGTTTCTGCTGCTCTACTTTCGATCTGCTTTACTCAGACAAAACGGAATGAATCCCGTTTTGTCTGTTTGCTGATGCTCTACTTTCGATCTGCTTGACTTTCTATCTGCTTTTCGGGTGGGTCCAGTCAAATGCGGAAAAGCACTGCCCTAAACCAAGATATTGCACTAGAAGAAATGAAAACCACCCCAGAGTCCACATCACCATGTTCAGGTCTCTTTTTCCCCTGAAGCACTTCGTTCACAGGACAGCAATCTGCAAACGCTTTGAAGAAACCATATTTTCAGGAAGAGAAGGAGAGATTAGGCAAAGTGGGAAGTTTAATGGAGAACAACAATCCAGCTGATCACGTTGGTTGGAGGTAAGCCTCAGCGAACCTAAAATATATAAGAAAGCACTGTAGACCAGCTCCGTGTTAGTTGGAGGATTCTGAGGAAACTCATGTCAATATCTCGATATTCTTTGGGAAACTCATGCTGAAATCTTGATATTCTTTCTAGTTCCTTCTTTTGATCATGTCACACTGTATATTCCATTACGTGAATGCTGTTTTATGGCGAAAAAACCTGCACCCTATGTAGAACAGGTTCTGGAACTCTGAACTTGTTCAGTCAAACGCCTGAGGGGGTCTCTCACTTGCCTGTAGAAAATGGCCTGTTTCTCGCATTAGATTGTGAGAGTCGGATTTGAACACCGATTTTTACCATTTAGATTTTTTCCTCTATTCATTTTTTTCCTTTTGTTGATTGAGATGTTCATAATGACTCGACTCTCAAAGAGTAGAAATGGGCTCTCCTCAGAACTGTACCTAGGGGCATATCTGGTGGACGCAAAAAGGGTTGTTTCTCGCATTTCCTGGATTAGGGTGTCGTACCACCCAGATTTTGTCTTTTATTTTCCCAATTGATCCTGGTTTTTGTTCTCGCTGTTCATAATGACTAGACTCCAAGAACAGAGCATGTTGGCTCGTGCTCATGTCAGGGAATACTCAGTGTATGAGTAAACTTAGGTAGAGATAGAAGTCAATTTCTAAGAATTATTGTCTCTTTTCATAAGTAAAAAGGGTGGGAGTCAGAGATATCCTGGGAGATGGGCCTAATCCATTGAGATTCAGGGAAAGGAAGTTGCTCTAAGTCCTCAGCCATTATTTTCTTTCTTTGTCAACTTTGTGTTTAATAGTAGCATTGAGTTTTGCTCAAAATTTTAAATACCTAAAAGGGGAATGGCATGATGAGACACCAAACTAGTGTTAGTGAACTATAACATATTGTAGAGTTGATTGGCAGAACATTAGTAGAGACGATCTATAAATGATATCTAATGCTAGTTTAACTACAAAGTTCTTGACAGATGTGCTTAGCACGATGAGTTACCTAGTGAATAGATCTCCAATGACCACGATTAGATGCCGGACCTATGGAACTCTAGTCAGGATATCGTTAGTGATTATCTTGATTCTTAGAATATTTGGTTGCTTATGTCATGACCAAGTGAGTAAAGGTAAGCTCGATGAGTGAGCAAGAAAGTGCACTTTATACATGAACCTGCATTTTTCTTTGTTAAAAGGAAAAAAAAAAGAAAAACATAACTTATCATCTAAACTTAAACCTCCTCGAGCTATTATTATCAAGACTTAATTCGAAGGTGCACTATGTTTGTCAACCAAATTTTCAATGATGTCTCTCGTTTTTCTATATTTAGCCCAAAAGTAACATTGCCATGGGCCTTTACTATTGTGATCGTGAAGCTATGCATGAGGATGTTTTAGGTCTCTGAGCAGATAACTAACAATTTGTCATCTTATAAAACCAGTTATGCACTAAGTGTGTGAAATCTACTTGTTGCATTTGAGCTACTTGCATAAACAAAATTGAAGTGAAACATGGGAAAAAAAGGATGGAAGGTAAGAAGCAAATGAGCATTTAGAATTTACTTACTTGCCAGCCTTCTAAAAGCAGAAATGAATGTCAACTTCACATCCCTCACAAAATGCAAGAAATGCCTGGATTTCCATGAGATGAATGAATGTTAAATATTATCGTCTCCACTGGAAGACACAAGGAAAAACTTCAACATAATAGATGGTCCTGAATGTGACTCCAATGGCATTACTGCAATTAGGTGGACTCACTTTATGGAAATGGAGATAAGTTTGAAAGTGAAGTCATATATTCAAGAAATTTCAGCTGCATTTATGACCCAAATGTCTTGATATAATCAATAACAAATAAGGTCAAATACCTTCAACTCTTTGACAGCAAAAGTCACGTCTACTGGGTTGCTGCTATGAGCATACCGCCAAACTCTTCCACAGGATCTATCCATAGCTGAGAGTGCAGCAAAGAGTTGTTCTCTGCAACCAGAGTCTGAACCAGATATTCTTCTCCATATTCAGTTGAAAAGAGTAAAACTAGTGTCTTCCTTTGGTAGGATCAATCTAGCTTCGAAACTCAATGGCTTTCCCACCAAATTCACTTGCAGCATCAGAAGGTATGGAGCTACATTCAGTTGCCACGAGAGTAATTTCCTGAAGGATGAAGGAAGATTTGCAAGCAAGTTCAGATGATGAGGCCTCCCAACGATATTTTCTGGAGCATCATTTTGTATCCAGAGATAATTGTTGTACATTGGGGTCAACATTGCAAATTATCCAATATGTTTTCTTAATGCCTGCATACATATGACAAGAACTTGGTTTAAACCTCATCACGTGTATGCATGAATTTCTGCATGGTGTAGCTTCTTATCAAATTAATG
Organism: Eucalyptus paniculata subsp. matutina; assembly: GCA_017140255.1. Taxonomy (NCBI): domain Eukaryota; kingdom Viridiplantae; phylum Streptophyta; class Magnoliopsida; order Myrtales; family Myrtaceae; genus Eucalyptus; species Eucalyptus paniculata. The sequence goes on along the minus strand of CM029437.1, from coordinate 2,546,550 downwards.
CAGGTTTGACAGGTGCCAGCCTCTGATTCTATTGCAGTTAGAAAACATACCGAATGATATGTAGTTAGCATGATTGAGTCAAAAGACTTAAAATGGTAAGTGGCCAACAAAAAGAAGTAAAAGTCATATACACGGAATCTAATATTCAATAAGTTCCCTCTGTCTCTTTATTACAAATCCGTTGGCTTTATAGGTCATATTGGTGCATTGCAAAATCCATAAGACAGAGTTCACACTACTTTTGCATGATGAGAAATTAGAGAAGCTAATCCCGGTGGACTCATACGACATGATTTATTAATGCTCATCACAGCATTCTGCAGTCATTTTCTTTCAATGAAAATGTCAGTTTCAAGAGTTCATGCTTTCAGTTATTGAGTGTCGCAAAACTCCATACAACACCATCAAAGTAACTAGACAGACCAGGAAAGCATTACCAAGACAGAAGAGCAGCACCCATAGAAGGTAATCCATTGGGTTTTTTCCTATGGTTTCACCATTCAACATTGTCCGCGAGTACCCTTGATACTGATAGTGCTCCTGTGTCTATAGCAGTGAATTGCCTCTCACAATATAACGACTTTGAATCACCCTATCGGCAGTATTATTTTCTTTCAGTGGACTTCATGTTTGTGCATGTCAAGTTCTTACCATCGTCCACAGGACCAATCGCGCCCTAAGTTAACAAACTCCTGCCTCAAATCCACCACCGAAAGCTCCACACACTCGGCAATCGGTGCAAGGACTCTCAGAATTTTTCAATCGGACACCGTATCGAGCGAAACGAGCCAACACCTAACACGGCATCATAGCATCTTAACTACTAAGCATCGCTTAGCAGGGCACACGAAGAAGCAACTGCTGTAGCTATTTCACCCGACGTGGATTTCAGATGAATCACCTGGGAAGGAGAAGCTTGGATGGCGAGGTCATTGCCGATGCGGAAGAGGCAGGCGACGGAGCGAGCCAAGGTCTTCGAGGCGCTGCCGCTGAGGGCGAACTCTACTTTCGCGGACACTTCGCTTCCCTCTCTCTCGATTTGGTCGCTGAAAATTATATGTGGTGGCGACCAAATTAGAAATTGAAAAGTTACGTTGATTTTTCACGCTAAAGAAGGAAGGCAGGAGCGGAACGAGTACAGGAGTAGGAAAAACAAATTAAACTTTCTAACAAGAATGCACAATAACTAAGCCAAAAAAAAGGAAAAAAGAACAAACATACACCACGGCAAACGGGCTAGCATACTCACACCATTGACCTCCAAGGTTAAACTCTACTGCGGAGGACGTCAATAGATATGATTCAATTAAGTTTTTAATAATTAAGAGTTCTATCTTCTTTCATTTTATCAGGAAAATCAAATCCTCGTAATTTATTTCCTGCAACCTCACTTCTATAGCATATAGTAGCATTCGAAATGCATATTTCTAGATCCATGACATTAATATGAAAAATCACACGTTGGATGTCCATGCAGTGATCTTTCCATATTTATATGAAAAATATATTCTATCTCCATAAGAGGTCCATGGGGTGAGCTTTTCATATACATATAAACCTATTCTATCTTCATCAGACTCCCCAATAACAAACAAAAAAAAAAAAAATCAAATCAAATCAAATAAAAAAAGACTAATCATCACGGTGAGCTGCTCAAAAGTGCATCAAGCAATATCAATGTTCACAGTTAATGTCTCTAATTTTTTTTTTTAAAGTTATTTACATTCTCAAATCACCACCGGTCAATAAAATCTAGATATCATTTTAATTATTGAGCTAATTTTTCATGAGAGATAGTTGTATAATAACAAAAAGGACCCAAAAAAAAAAAATAGATAAGTAATAAGCAATTCAATAAGGGTGATTGGGTCAAGGATGGGTAGGGTCTAAACCGGATCCTATACTCGACCATGTTATAACCGGTTCCCATTTTTTGGATTATGTACCAAAACCTTTTTGTATTAGATCTTGTACCCAACCCACCCTGTTTTTTTGGTCCGGTTCCAAGATCAACCTTATTTCCATTGGAACTTGTTTTGCAATATCTCGATATCCTATACGACTTCAAATTTTATATTAATACGTGAGAACATAACGTAATCTCCTAATTTTTATCGAAACATTAAGCACTTGTAATAAATAAATACATTAACTTTTTTAACTAAACGAAAAATTAAGAATCTATAGAGCTAATTATAATAAATAAAATCATAAGGGATGAATTAGCAACAAACATGGGTCTAATATTAGTGTTATTCCCACAACTACTACATGAAGCTAGTCATTTATGCAAGCATCAATCCTCCTACAAAAGAGAAATTAGGCGGGCCAATCCACATGGTACACAAGAATTTAGCAGCGATGAACACTATCCATCCGTTGGATAGCGCGAGAGGGAGGGAAGCAAGTGAGGAAGAGGAATGACGAAGGAGGAGTGCCGTGCGTGTTTGAGAGAACCAAGAGGAAAAACGTCGTGTGATTGCGGGAGTAAGAATAGAAATAAGTGGAAAAAATAGGGTTTTAGATTTATACTTACAAAACCGGTTCCCAAACCGATTCCAAAACTGGTCCGAGAACCTAGGTGGGTAATCAATCGAACCGGTTCCCGGACCGGTTTAAACTGGTTCCAAATTTTGGGAACCGGTTCCCGACCTATTTTTAGGGTGTGCCGGTCTGGTTCCTGGGTATATCCGGTCCAATTGCACACCCCTACAATTCAATAAACAAATTTAAAAAAAAAAAAAAAACATAGAGAGAGCAATTCGGATTCTTTGGTAAGAGGGGTAACTAGACCTTTTAAACCAACCCATCTCACATGGCCCAGATCAGTTAACGACCCATAAAACTATAATCTCAGTCCATGCTTCAAACACGTTAAGGTGGGCTCATTTACTAAAACTCGCCCATTAGAACATCTTGGGAAATGAGTGAGCTTTTCTTATAAAAAACTCAGGAAATTGAACTGATATGACACCTAGAATTGACATCGGACTATTTAGCGGAAAAGATGTTAGTCCAATGCAAACATCTTTTCCGCCAAATAGATGTTAGTCCAATGTAAACATTCTTTTTCACCAAAAGAATGTTTACATTGGACTAACATCTATTCCGCCAAATAGTCTGATGTCAAATCTAGGTGTCATATCAGTTTAATTTCCTGAGTTTTTTAATAAGAAAAGCTCACCCCATGGAATTTTTCATAATCAAGGTCTGCGACAGCCCCACCGTGTTCTCATTTTCGGCCAAGCAAGGAAGAGATTGGCAAGGCAAAGTTAAAGGTTAATGGCGAACGACAATCCAGCTGATCACGGGAGTTGGAGGTAAGCTTCGTCCACCTCAAACGTATCTTAACCAGCCCAGGCTCTATCTGTAAGTTGAAGGACTGCAAGTAAAATAATGCCAAAATCTTGACATCCTTTTCTGTTCTTATCTTTAATCATGTTCGCTGTGTATATTCCATTACAAGCGAATGCTGTTTAAGGAGCCGTCACTCTAAGTAACTCGGGTGAACTTTTTGATGCCTTCTGAACTCGTACTGTTCGATACTTAAGAGCCCAATGGGGGGTCTTTCACTTGTCAGTAGAGATGGCTTGTTCTTTGCCTTAGATTGTGAGAACTGGATCACAACACCGATTAGATTGTGAGAATTCGATCACAACACCACTTTGTACATCCAGATTTTTTCCTCTACTTTTTTCTTTTCGTTGATTAAGGCTTGAGACAGGCTTTGTCCTCGATGTTCATGACTCTCAAAGAGCAGAAATGGGCTCTTCTCAGAACAGAGCATGTACTTAAAGCCATATCTGGTGGGGATGTAAAATGGCCCGTTTCTCGCATTTCCTGGATTACGGTAGTTATGTCGTACCACCCGGATTTTGTCTTCTTTTATTTTGCTAATTGATCCAGGCTTTTGTTCTCGCTGTTCATATGACTAGACTCTAACAACAGAGCATGTTGGCTCGTGCTCATATCGGGGTATATTCAGTGGGTGTAAATCTGTTAGAAAAGTAAGAATGCCTCTTGTAGTCATCACCCCTTTTTCTGTGAGAATGGGTAAATTTTAGTGATATCCATTCGATAATTGAATATGGTAGGACTCACACCAGGAATAATCCCTCTCGAGTATCCATACCATAAAAACAGCAGGTGAGTTTGTCTGAAGAAAGTGAAATTTATATTAACTATCATGCCTTTTTTGAATATCAAGAGGTTGGAAAGAAGGTGAGTGTGGAGGACTGCGAATGCTGTCTTCATTTCCTTTCATGGAAAAGAACTTCCTATCTCTTATCATGTTTTTACGTGTATATTGTTTCATTAGGAAACAATATGTACTCTATGTAAATTAGGTGAATCCATCTTTTTTAATGTTTCATTCTAAAACCATGGTACAAGTATGAGTTGCTCATATGTTCATTTGTTTATCTATCAATATACTTATTCTTGATCCTTATTGCTTGAGCTTCTGTAAAAGACGATTATCTAACAAGCGATTTGCTGATTTTTATTTCAAGGAACGTGTTAGATCATGTGGCTCAAGTTAACGAAGATCTTGATTCCCTTGAGAATGCTTTGCGTCAAGCTCATCAGGGACAGGCATACCTCTATAGGTCCAGCCAACATTTCCAATGCACCAAGCATTATGCTTATCTATGAAGCAATCAAAATCATTCGGCAAAAATTAATCCTGAGGATGGGAAGACAAGATATTGACCCAAGTTTTCGACTTGCCTTTGCTGTGATCACTGTTGCTCTTGGATGTGTCACGTGCAGTCTCCTGATGTGCGTCCTGCTTGGCGACTTGCCTTGGCCGATTTTTGTTGGCTGCATTCTAATGTTGGTAGCCACGTTTGTGTTCATCGCCAACTGAGGATTGATTGGGGCGATAGTTTGTGTTGTTTAAATGTATTTGAGTTGCTTGGTAACCTTCTAATGCTGGGTCGGATGTGAACCTCATGTTATATTATCACCTTGAACACCCTTTGCATAACATAGTAGAATAAATTATGATGATGATTAGAATTTGTTCTGGTGCAAATTCCTCTCCATCTAAGAGTATTTTGAGCTATTTTAAACATATTTTGGAAAGTTTCCACCAGCCCCTTCCCTATAAGGCAGCTTTAATCCTTTTGCTGGAGTGCCAGTTTCAGTTTAAATTCTAAGTGCATTTAGGTCCATCAATTCCACTTTGGATCGAGTTGCATTGGTAAGATGAAGCTTATGGAGTTGCATTACTAGTAAACAAAACTAAGAAATGGTGAATTAGAGAAACAGGGCAAATTTTTCCTTTGGGCCAGAGAAAATAAGGGAAATGAGAGTATATAGAAAAGAATTGCACACCCTCCTTTAATATTCTTTCATTTCGGATTCACGTGTTGTTAGTTTGATATAATTTATAGCTTCTTCCTCATATAATTTTCATCACTACCGCCGTGCTTTTGAGATTGGTTTAACAAAATTATTTGATAATTTCATCATTCATCAATCACAATGTCACTAGTTACTCATCCATGGTCCATGGCCGAACAACAATGATGGTCATGTGTGCATTTTTATGTATTTTATTGCATTACATAATAATAAATGGGGAATCAAAAAATTGTTATCTAGGATCTTAAATTCATGTAAAAAATTGCTTTATTCCCCTATAATAAAAAGAGCCCACACACGTGTATGAAGAATATATTTAATTGTGTGGAGAGAGTTAGATATAAAAATAAAAATTAATATAAGAAAAAATTTAACTTATTGTAAGATTAAACTCAACGCTAGTAAGTAAGATAATTACAGGATTATATCTTAACTATTTTTAAATTACAATTTTATCCATTTTATCATAGTATGTCACTATGTCATATCTGAAAAACAGACATAAGCATTACTTAAAGATTTTTATTATAAAATTTGAAATCCTCGTTAGATTTGTTTGTTGGCAGTAGTAATTAACCGGCACTCACTCTATGGATAATCGATTAAATTAACATGTGTCATAAATATAATTTCTCTGGTATGGGCCTAATTGTTCTTAACGTTCCCATGAAGCAGGGGCTTTTGGCCCTGGACTGGCCCACTGCATCGAGGATCGGATCTGTTGCAGGTCATAGAGGACTCGGATTTAAGCTCCGACCCATATAAAATCCATAATCCACGTTCACGCCTTGTCGCTTCTCTCACCTGGTTTCGCTGCATTGCTCTCGATCCTCCTCCGGCTGAATTCGGGCAATTCTTCATCCCTCTGCGTGCGAAGTTTACTCCGGACTGCGAAGTTTCATGGGGGTTTTCCTTTTTCCTTTTGCATATGATCAACTTGACAAATGATTTTGTAAAACGAAACAAACGAAAGCTGCATTTAACTGGTAACCTCATATATCTTGCTTTTGAAGGGATCATTGTGTTGTCAAAATGCGGAAAGATCTTGGTGAATTACAGAACTTAAAAGACTTCAATTAGTTAGGTGGTTCTCACTTGTGTCTTTGCTTTAAGACACTGGTGATGGAAGGAGTGAAAAGGAGAGTTCCCAAGTTCCAACACCACAGATGGAGCACGTCCCAAGCTCAAAATGTGTGCAAATTAGAAGTCTTTGTAGTTCAATCATCTATCAAATAGAGAGTACATAATTTGTATCCACATCCGTCCGTACTTGGAAGAGGATTTGTGTGACTTTGGAAATCCACTTATCTAAATATAGCCTGTATCTATCAAAATAGATACATTTATAAGAAAGTAAATGATGAAAATGAGATTAGATAAAATCCATATAATTTGAAATTGATTTTAAAAAATCAGATAAGAGAGAAGTTCATTAGCTTTAATTTGTTATTTTATTGTTCAACAACTTTTGTTCTCAATCTTACAATTCAAATAGATTTAAATATGGATAGGAAAAGATGACGTTTAGTTTTCACTTAGCCGTTAAAATTTGAAGAAAATATCAATTGAAAAATATAACATAGGATAAAGAAATCCATATACTTCTAAAAAAATAAAAATTGAAATTGTGATGAATCTAAATGTATACAAACTCTTCTTTTCTGATTTTTCTATTGTGCGAGTACCAAAAATTTCTATTATAGGTCTTTTTCAGCAAGATTTGATGTCAAACTTTCAGCCACATTTCGTATGTCTGGTTTAACAAGTATTCTTACTATGCCCGCTTGATAACAAGCCCAGATAACATTATGCCAAAATTGGTGACACTGATTATAAAAAAAGAAGAAGAAAGAATAAAAAACAAATGTCAAAATGTGTTAATTAATAAGCACATGTCCAACATATAAATCGATACATGTGAAGGGCGTTTACAATATATGTCCGCATAAAGTGCATATCACATAAGTAGTTCATAGTATTATAAGTAACAATTGGTCGTTGTAATGCACATTATGTTATTTGACGCCAAAATCCAATAACACGAATAATGAGAAAATGATACGTGACTTGCTCTGAGAAGCCTTGACCTGGTAACACTGTTTTAGTGTCTTTAGAATTCCCTTTCTTGTTCCGGTCCGACAACGAGGACGCTGCCCTGCCCTTCTCCTGCCGTGGAAGGACTTCAGCCTGTGGTGTGGTCCAACCCATGGGCGGAGTCGCCCTCATCTCCCCCATTGCTCAGTGCTCCCTGCTGCTTCGCTGGGCTTTACCCGTCCCAGGCGTGGACGCGGGCTTACAGGCCAAGATGGTTCGATCGAAAGGGATAGAGGTCGGGCCGGGGCTCTGCGCTCTTTCTTTCTGTGTGGGACGATGCCGGGGGAGCAATTGTCACTAAATGATCACCCTTAAGTATTACTTTCAAGAATTTAGTCCATTTGGACTAGGAGAAGAGTTACAACACTAGGCCAAATTGTCTTCCGTAAAATGTTAATTCCAGAATAAATGGGCAATAGTCATGAGTGTGAGTAAAAGCCATGATACTTAAGAATAATCATATTAGAATCACATGTGTGAGTTTTCATCTTTGATAACTTCTTTAAAATTTCTTTTCCTTCCTCCTTCCTCCTTCCTCCTCCTCCTTCTTCCTCCTTCCTTTGCCGTTGCCTCCTTCCTCCTCCTTCTTCCTCCTCCTTCCGCCGCCGCCACCTCCTTCCTGCCTGACGATGGCCGGCTGCCCAGCGGCCGACCAAGACCTGGTGGCCAGATCTGGCGAGCTTGAGGCTCGGCCGATCTCACCCGAGCTCGCTGGATCTGGCAACAGAGCTCGAGCTCGCCTAGATCGGCGAGCCGCGAGCTCCGTCGCCAGATCCGGCGAGCCACGAGCTCCGCCGCTAGATCCGCGACCTCATCGCATCACCCCAAACAAGCATAACCAAATCCCCAAAACAGAGCAACGAACGAACACACGAGCAAGCACGCGGAGCGCTAAAAAAAATCCCAAGGAAAGGAATCGGGGGCAATCACCCGTCCACCGGAAGCCTCGCATCGCACGACGAGCGGCCTGGACGGCGGGCTCCCCGCGAGCCTCCCGGCGCCGCCGCGGTGCTCCCTCTTGAGCCGGATCCTCCCGAGCGGCTTCGAACCGCCGGGGAAGCGGAGCGCTGCGGCCGGAGCAGGCGGGCAGGAGCGGCCGGGGAGGGCGGAGACTGAAGGATGCTTCGCCCATCGTCGGCGTCGAAGGAGGAGGAGGAGATCAGAAACCCTAAGCTTTTGTGAGAGAGTGCAGAAATGAGAAGGAAAAAGGAGCGCGAGGGCGAGCGCAAGAGGCCAGGAAAATGTTTTCCTCTTTTCAAAAGAGGAAAACATTTTCCTCAAAGTCAAGAGAGAATTTTCCGTTGACCGGAAAATTTTTTCCTTGATCATGTATTTTCCATCCACCGAACACCGGAAATCCAGGAAAATATTTTCCTGGAAGTTGTTTTCCGTGAAACGAACGGAGCATTAAAGAATAATCATATTATAATCACATGTGCGAGTTTTCATCTTTGATAATTTCTTTAAATTGTGTCAACTAGCATATTAATTGGGCCCTTATTGACCAATTTCTGCCTGCATTTGGAAGGATATATCTGAAATTGGGATCAGAAGTCGGGTAAGGACTAATTAGTCGTAAGATGAAGTACGAGAACCAAAATTAAACATCGACAGTAATGGGGAACATTTTGTAATATCTTTTGCATGATTATTTTTTCATTCCATATTAGTGCCGCTTGCATCCTCCGTTAGCATATTCCCTTGGTCGGTCATTGAAATTTTTCCTAAAATGATAATTGGTGAATATTTTATGGACCCTATCTATGACAAGATAAAGTATGGACCAATTAAATAGTGGCAATAATACAAAGATCGTTTTTGTAATTTTTCCAGGATATATATTCCAATAATTTTATGCTTTCATCATCTCAATGATCATTGCTAATTTTTTATTCGCTGTAAAACATTAGTCTATTCATTAATAGTAAACTCACAAGTCGCACGACTAGCTTTCTCTTTCAATTCAGAATACTCAAGACTATTTTGAGTTACACTAATGTGATAATTTCTAAGTAAATATTTATATAAATCTCTCTAGATATTATTAAAAAAAAAATCGTCGCCACCAAAAATAGTTGTAACCCTAGGTCCAAATTTTATCTTCACATCTCAAAGATTAATTTTGCAGGACAATTTTTACCACGGTATATATAAGAATGACATGTGCTCGGGGAATGTTGTCAGGTATGGGTATATATGATGATGATGTTTTCAATCCTCTGTGGTGCAATTCAAAATTGAGAAACGATACAAAAGAATATGCACCTGACTAAGCAATCGTCTTATATTGAGATTCCTTATAATTTAAATCATCCATCCTTGTAGTAGGTTTTGGAAAACCGACGCAGCTGAACCTTGTTTGGATGAGAAAAATGGGAATATGCAACAGCAAGGTGTAGGATGATATGCCCACAACTCAAAAGTTCATAATATCTTTTCGGGAAAAGGCCTAAACAATTTAAAACCAAAGAGATAACAGTACGCCACTAACAATATTCAAATATGTCGAATGCAAGAGCAAAAGATGAAAAAGTCACGTATGACAAGAGAGCTTCTAGACGATCCAAACCACAATCAATTCGCGCTTTAGGACCCTCTCGAGGCATGTAAACTTTAAATACTACGAATCGATTTGTGTGACTATAGTTGGTTCCATCACGGACAGAAAGATTAATTGATTGCAACCCTCCCATTTTTCGAAAACAATAGACTCTTGGTGGCGGCGTGAATATTTCGGGGCCCAAGACGCGAGTTGAATTGCCAACAGTCAATCCTAGCAGATCGAAATGCCAGACCCATTTTTCTCTAAGTCCATTTATAGTCAAAGCACAGCTCACTCAACATTTTTTTTTCTTGCTCAGCCATTATGAAGGGAAAATTGTTCAAATTATCCTAACCCTATTATACAACTAATTCAATTCTAAATCTTTTAATTTTGCCAACTTAATCCTAAATCTTGTAACAACTTACTAATTCAGTCCTAAACCTTTTGATTATGCTAATTTAATAATAAGTTTTTAAATGATTTTGGCAAACTAGTTTGGCAGCTCAATCAGCGACAATCATCTTACGTGACACAATTATTATCAACATGAAAATTTTTAATTATTTTTTTAAATTTTCAATTTTTTATTATTAATCTTTATTGATTTTTTTCATTTCTTTTTTCCCCTCTCTTTACATAAAGCCAGTGGGCCGCAAAGCCCTTGCTGTGGATGGAAAGCACATTGCAAGCCCTCACCCAAGGCCCAATGAGGGCCGTCAACTCTTGCTTAGTAGCCAGCGGAGGTCTTTGGTAGGGCCGCTAGCCTTGTGTAAAAAGAGAGAAGAAAATAAAAGATTGAAGACAATAACAAATCGATTTTTTAAAATTTAAAATTATCAACATCAGAACCGCCGTATCACATAAAACAAGAGGCACTAACTAGGCTATTATTTTAGTAATATCCAGCCAAAATTAGTCGGAAAGATTAATTTGGCAATTTGTTAAAAGCTTTAGGCCTAGTTTTGTAATTCGTCAAAATTTTAGAACTAAATTGACATAATTTGAAAGATTTATGATTGAATTGTTGAAATTGAAAAATGGAGAGTTTTTTGGACATGCTAAAAAGCAAACAATGTTTGAAATGATTTGATGGGAAGCACTCTCTCCCACAACTAATTATGGTATTTTTCATGTTGATCGACACTCCACCGATGAAGAGATCTTCCTTTAGGGTACTTTCACAAAGAAATGACAGCACCAGCGTGGCCCTTATGTTGCATATGGGGTTAGAATCTTATCATAGAACAGTCAGACGATTGAAGTTCGAATTCTTTAAGTACATCAGAAGAACATGTTTTTTCTAATATCTACGGTCAGCAAGATGCGAGTCTAAAATGAACATCACACATATTTCATAATACCACTAACTACGTATACTCACATGAACAAGTCAAGAACTATAACATTTAAATTCAAAAAGAATTTTAATGTGTGGCCTTTTGTAATATGGCATCGTTGCTTTAAGTATATCCTATATTTGCATCGTAGCAGGGACGAAGCTAGCCTGTTTTCAGAATGGGTGGATTAAATATAATGATGTTAATTGATCGGGATTTAAATAATTATATTTAATTATTTTCAGCTAGGATAAGTGAATGAAATTGCGTCAAATTTTAAGCATAATTCAATTGCAAGATCCAAATATGCAACTTGGCTTATTTGATGGGGCAATTTCTCCAAGAGAGGACAAAAGAGAAGCAAGAAGACGAGTTAAAACAAACATAAGAGGGACTTTAGCGATATAATATCCAACAGCAGCAAATTTTGACCATGCATCATACAGCGATATGCCGAAGTAGAAAAAAGAAGGCACACCTTTTGCACAAAGACGCCATCTGTACCATTAGGAAATTGATTAGGTACAAACCAGACAATTGGAAAAAAAAGAAGATAAAATAAGCAAAAGCCCATGCAATTGCAACTGTGCCCGTTGGACACTATTGTAGGTGTGACATAATCGGCTTTTACATGGGCCCAAGTACTATGAACATTCCGTGATCCAATCATTTATATGTACATCGGGCCTAATTAAATTGGCCCACTTCTCTCGAATCGAGATGCAAAGGCCCACATCCTATGGCCCACTAGGTAAAGCTCATAGTCTATCTCTATAAACACAAAAATATGTTATTATTTCATCAAAACAAGTTTCTCCAGGAACCAGGACAAAAGTCTACGGGGAAAATCAAAAGTTAAAAAGAGAGACAATCGTTCCGCCCAAGTTCGCGGATGCACCCCTTTCATTATTTAACAACTCCAATTCTATAACCTACCTCACCCGATTCATCACTTCCCATTTTCCTCCTATTTTACCACATCACAGCCGCTCAATGATCTCCAAGCGGCGAGCTGAGCCGACTTTTGAGAAATGGCCAGTTTAGCTGATGTAAGTGTTTACATCACCCATCCTCCAAGCTCCCCCCTTCCCACTTGCTGGGCTGGCGAGCCACTCAACCTTGGACTCGTCTACAACCTTCAACGTCATCCTCCTGGAGTCCACCGTATTTAGCACGCCCAATCCTCAATAAGTAAAACCCCTCTGTCTCTCTTGCTTCGTCCATTCGCCCAATCGAATGTCTGAGGTAAGGTTGATTCTTTTTCCCATTTCGAAAAGAGAGAAATGCTGACTCGCAATTGGACGTGAATTCTTTATTCCACAAAACACTCCCATGGATTATAAGCATCTCAACATATCTCAACCGTTGATATATGTAAAATTGCCGATGCATGTGTCATTTACATGCATCCTCTTTTTCTATGCATATTTGGAATGTTTCATGACATCATGTTCTATTTGTTTCGCCAAATTTATTTTCTAAACTAATATTTTCCTTATATCCAACATTTGGATTACTTAGGAAAATGAGTCAATGGAAAGTTTTTCTTAGCCAATGGAAAATTAATATTTAAATTCAGGAAGATGATTTCATATTTAAAAAATCAAAGATAAAATATGACTATATATTGATACTTTAATCAAAGACTCCGTGTTTGGGCATGGGAAATTATTGGCTTTTAGATTGGAAATTGGGAATTAGAGCCTTTCCTAGATCTTTTCTTAATATCTTCTTTCCCATATTTCAGGGATTTTGTCAGTATGAGATTGCATTATTTCCGTAACGTAATTAACTTGTCAAGTTAATTATTGTGTACCAAAGTGAGATTGGATGAACAAAATTCAATCAGCAACATAACTGAAATCGACACTTCTTTTGAAGTTCTATTTATCCGTTGAATGAATCTCTCTCTCTTTTTATAGTGTTCAATTATATTTTATGTTGGAAAAACCAGATTCCTCATCTCAGGTTTTGATTGGGCAGAGAAGAGGGAAGAAGGCGTGATGAATCAAACTTTCTTCCACCTCCATTGCTGTGGGTGCATTTTTGTGTTTTCGTGGTATAAGGCCATTGATTAAGAGAATTTGAGAAAGAATCACATTAGATGTCGATGACTAAGATTATACATATGTTCTATATGTAAAAACGGTGGGAGAAAAGAGATTTTCTGGGAAATGGACTTGAACAATTGAGATTTAGGGGAAGGAATTGGCTCCAATTTATGATCCTTTGGCTTAGCCGTTAAACCAACTGCCTTTGTTCAACTTTATGGGTCCAAGAGATGAAGTCCCAAAAGGGAACCATGAGAAGCCAAAGGCAATCCCAAGAAATTCCATTCACTTGCATCTTGTCTTATTCAATTTATTATATAATTATTTAATGAAAAATATTTTTATCATCAACAATAATTTCGTCTAAATATTTTTGTGGACAACAAAAATATTTTCATTTTTTTTTTGTTAGTGATACAAGCGATCGTTTTTAAGAAACTATTTTTCAAATCATTTATTTTTCATGAAACAAATAAAACCTAAGTATAATTCTTTTTTCTAATATAAGTAAGTAGTTGCAAAGGTACTAAAACTTATGTAGAGGGATTACTTTGGCCATGAGTTTTACCTATACTAATTTACCAAATAAATATGTAGATTTGCTTTTTAAAGAAGTGTATCTGCTTTGAAGGAGCTTCCATTGCCATTTTAACCAATTCTCCACTAGGGATGCATGTAGATAAGGCATTTATCGACGGTTGAGGTATGTTGAGATATTACCATTTGGAATAAAAAATCCGCATCCAAAAAAGAAAGGATTAATGACTATTAGCGATAAATCTTACTTTTTGGTGGATCTACAAGATCTACAATGACTGAATGTGCTTCTAATTGCGTATTGTCTGTTCTGAGAGGGCCTCTGCCATTAGAAACCACGTGTATAGAAATCTAGATATATTAACAAAAAGAGCAACAGAAAAATAGCCCGGGTAACCTTGGGTTCAAATGGGTGCTCCGCGTACGACCCTCGATGTTCAAGGCAAGGCGCAAATAAAGCAGACTTTAAAAGACGATTTAGCCTTTTCGCTTTCGTCACTTCCGCGGGAGAGCCCACGCCAAATATAAAAAAGTAAACCCGGAATTTTGTTAATATGAGTTCAGCGGGGGGAATGTGTGAGATCAGCGGCGGCGGCCAGGGGGGAGGAATTTTGTTAATATATAAGATCAGCGCAGACGTTTTTCTGTCGGGGCATTTCCTTAGTCCACGTATAAAAGCTCGGCTCGGCTCGGCTCGGCTCGGCCTGGCCCCGATATGAAAGCTCTCGGTACTAGGCAGGCACCCATATAAAGCTCGGCACAACCCAAATAGCCAACCCGCCCCCCGAGAACTCTGATCTCACATAGCCCTGAAGCACTTTGTTCGTTCAGAAGACAGCAATCTGCAAACACTTGAAACCACATTTTTAGGAAGAAAGGAAGGGGGAGATCAGGCAAAGTAGGAAGGTTAATGGAGAACAACAATCCAGCTGATCACGATGGTGTTCGGAGGTAAGCCTCAGCAACCTCAAATACATAAAAAAAAAAAAAAAAAAAAAGCACTTTTAGCCAAGCTCCGTCTGCAAGTTTAAGGATTCTGAGGAAACTCATGACAGTATCTTGATATTCTTTCCTGTTTCTATCTCTGATCATGTCATACTGCATATATCATTACGTGAATAATGTCTTGTGCTGAAAAAACCGGCATTTTAGTCGTTCGATGTACTGTTCACGTAAGAGCCCAGAAGAATCTTCCACTTGCCTGTAGAAAAATAGCCTGTTTCTTGTGTTAGATTGGGAGAGTCGGATTGGAACACCAATTTATACCGTCCAGGTTTCTCCATCTGTTCATTTTTTCCTTTTATTGATTGAGATGATCATAATGATTCGACACTCAAAGAGCAGGAGTGGGCTCTGCTCAGAGCAGAGCATGTTCACGGGCATATCTGGTGTAGGCAAAATGCCTTCTTGTAGTTATTGACCTCCTCTTTTATTGATTGAGATGTTCATAATGATTCGACACTCAAATAGACACGACTGTTTGTGTACTCCGCAGCTTTCTTTTTGTCAAGAGAACACCATATTAATTGAAAGCCTTCTTGGCTTTTCCTTTTAAGAAAAGAGAAGATATTCAGTTGGCTTTTCTACTCGGTAAGCAGCGGCTTACCTGGTTGTTTTGTGCATCTGGGTGGTCTTGTTTTTGTGAATGTGTCGTTAGAGTAGGTTAGGAAAGCTTTATAGGTGTTAAAGGAGGTATCCCCTCGTACTCTGATGTTCCAGTTTGTTGAAAAGAAGAGTTTTTCACTAGCTTAATTAGCCTCAGATCACTAGATGGGCTATACTCTTGCGGTGCATATATAGGTTAGAGTCCTGCAATGCATAGACACGTTAGTTATGATATGCACTAGAAGCTTGGTGCCGTACAGCATCAATTTTTTTTTAGAACTTAGATTGGTAGAGTTCTTGAAATCTTTTGGAAGGACTGTCGTCTTATGTGATGAAGAAGGAGCTCAAAACTTGAGCTTTACCAAAAGACTGTACACTAATAAGTGGTTTGCTGATTTTATTTCTTAGGCGTGGAGCAGAGCATGCGGATCAAATTACTACAATTCATTTCCTAGAGAAGATCCTACTAAAAAGTGTGATTTTTGCCATTGGAATCATGGGTATTCCGGCTATCACTAACCTTGAAACCATTGTGTGTATCTACACAATGCTCGTAATCATTGAGCAATTACTAATCCTCAAGATGGGACAGCAAGATATGGACTCAAGGTTCCCACTTACATCCGCTTGCATTGCTATTGTTTTCGGATGTGTCAAATGCTGTCCGCTGATGGACATTCCGTTTCGTGTCATGCCTTGGTTGATTTTCATTCTCCACATCCTCTCGTTGATGAACCCATGAGCATTCATCGTGAATTAGAGAATTGTGACCATTTTTGGTTTTCCTAATATTGCGGTTTGCTCTTTGGTAAGTTGGTATTTATGTGCATTGTGCTTATGCTGGTCAGGACACGAACCTTGTGCTATACTATTATTACCTCGAACATCTTATATATCGAAAAGCATAATATGTGATGTGATGTAGATAATGCTGCTACTTAGTTAACATTCCGGTGCCATACAATGAAGTTGGAGACACGGGAATTTTTTTTTCTTTGGCTAGAGATTATTTAATCTTTCGATCCACGAATTGCAATTTAGATGTAAATCATAACCCAATCCTCATATCAAACCTCAACAATATTCTAGGCACTATCTTGACCAGAATTTCGAGTCACAAATGAGAACCATTAAGCCTGGCATAAAGGAAGCATGCAATATGTGAGAGAGGGAAATAACTGGCTCCAAATTCTTCAACAAAAGAATTAGCTACTTGAGAACAAAGCGAAATCACATTAGAAAAGGGAGATGGGCGACTTTTTGTATTTTGAGACATATTTGGAAACAACTGAAAAGTGAGATGCAATAGTTTTGTTTCAACCTGAGTACGGACATATGTCAATAGACGTCGATGACTAGGAATTTCTTGTTTTTTGAATTATGTGTTAAAAGCGTTAAGAGACAGATTTTTTGGGAGACGAGCCTAGTCCATTAAGATGAAGAGTCAAATGGGGACACTCAAAAGCCCAAAGCAAATCACATGAAATTCTATTTGCTTACACCTTGTCTTATTTGATTGCGGGCAACTCATAGAGAGGGAGTGCTACAACACCAAGTTGTCCCCCAAGATTTGTTCTCCTTTTTTTTGGTTAATATATCCTAGATTTTTTAATCAATTCCCCTCTTTCTCTCTGCACAAAAGAAAAAAAATTGTTTCTCCAATTTCAATGAATTGCATTAGAATCTTAACTAAATAGTGCCATCGTATTCATCATCATATATTTTTGCAATGTTATGTAAAAAGTGTTTAAGGAAATGATAGTACAACACAATGTTCTTGTTTGAGTCAGAATTGGCAAGATGCACATCAAACCCAACTTTGTAAGAAGCATACAACAACATTAGGAAAACTGAAAACCGTCACCATTCTCCAATTAATACTCAAGTTCGAATTCAAATGGAATCATCAACATCCCGACGTAGGGAATGAGAATCAGCCAAGGCATGTCACCAAGTAGAACCTTGGGCCAATATCTTGCATTCCTATCTTGAAAATTAATTTCCATTGGATGTTTTTTACCATGTGTAGACAAGCATAACGGGTGCACTAGTAACGTTTGGTGGACTTATATCGCTATAAATGTCCCTGATGGCTTGAAATAAGGTCTCCTCCATGGAATCAAGATGTTGTTATACATTACAGCAATTGGAATTCCAAGCTTTGCTCCATATCTTCGAAACAAAATTAGCAAATTACTTGTTAGTCGATAGTGTTTCATAAAAGCTGTGCGCCAGTTATTGTAAACACATTAAAGAGTTTTGGCTTGAAGGTAGTCAATTGATAGGCCGATCTTGACAAATTGAGTGCGTAAAAGAAAAGCTGGAGGTTGCATTCGCTTAGAATCTTAGTATGATAACTACAAGTAAGAAGGTGATATTTATACACTAGCACAAATAGTGTCAAGTGCTAAACATGAGGTTAGAATGGTGAATCATTTGGTATTTAAATGCGGAGAAGGAAAAGGAAGTCATGAAATGACTGGTTAGATAAGAGTTATGCTAGTGCATGCATTCGTGTTTTGACTTATCGAATCCAAAGCATATGTAGACTAAGTCAAGTCAAAAACCGTCCCTCATTTCCTTGATCACGACATAAATGCAATCTAATCAACTTAGCAACGCAGTTTGATTTAGCACCGCAGTTTGATTCGAACTGGAAATCCAAACTAGTGTTGCAAACTCCACATAACACCGTTAAATTAAGTTAATTCATTTGCCAACCAGAGAAGCATTATCAAGGCAGGACAGCATCAACCATAGATGGTCATCCATCGGGCTTTTTTCCCTATGGTTTCAACATTTGACATTTTCCGCGAGTAGTCCTTATGCTTCCAGCTTCAGATTTATACACGTCATGTTCTATTTATCTTCAACAGGGCCAATCACTAATCTCGACTAAAAAAATTGTATTACTGTAGTACAGATTTCTTTTGACGTGGGGGCCAATGTGCGTGCTTCTTGCTTTGGTTTTGATTTGCATTACTGGCGATTCTTCGTAAAATATCCGTATGCGTCACTTTCAATAAAAACTTTCGATGTTTGCAAGGTTGCTAAACTTACTCAAAAATAAAACATACCTTCATTATACTCATAATAAAATCTCAAATTTTAACTAATTCGATATATTCTCAAAAAAAAAAAAAAAAAGATTGTCTGTCATACTCTAATTCTTAACTCACTCTCATATTTTTGCTCTACCTCTTTTCTCATTCACAATCTAAATTGAAGAGAACTCACAATAATATTATTTCTAATTTCCATTATAATGTAATGTCAATTTTTCGCAAGCTTAGCCAAATGTAGTTGATATATAGAGACTGTTTACATACGGTATCGTATTTGGTCCTATTATAAAGGTACACAAGGCCTTTTTTATTCGGGGTTGGTCAAGCATTAAATTTAGGGAATGAAACATTGCTTGGTGGCGGTTGCTACGTGGTTTATTATTTTATTTCAAAAACACTGTAAAGGGTGAAAAGCTGAGAACGACGGCCTTGGACGACCACCTCGTCTCATATTCGCCACCCACTGTGTCCCATAATAGGGCAAAGAAAGGAAGAGACATAGCGAGCCAAAATCGGAAGGTTAATGGCGAACGAAAATCCAGCTGATCGCGGTGGTGGCAGGTAAGCTTCAACGACCTCAAACCAAATCCCAATTGCTGTAGCGCAGGGGCTTAAAATCATGCCAAAATCTTGTGATCCTTTTTTCTTGTTACTATCTCTGATCCCACTGCCTATGTTACTT
Source organism: Eucalyptus paniculata subsp. matutina (assembly GCA_017140255.1). Lineage (NCBI taxonomy): Eukaryota > Viridiplantae > Streptophyta > Magnoliopsida > Myrtales > Myrtaceae > Eucalyptus > Eucalyptus paniculata. The sequence continues at coordinate 2,527,267 of CM029437.1, read as the reverse complement.
TACGTGAAAACTGTTTTACCGGGAAAAAGCATGCACTCTACGTAAATCTGGTGAACGGGCTGACGTGTTCTGGACCCGCACTGGTTGACGCGTTTCGGTCTATTGAGAGGGGCGTCTTTCACCTGACGGTACAAGATGGCCCTGTTTCTCTCATTTTAGACTCTGAGAGTCGGATTGAAACAGCAAGTCGTACCACCCAGATTTCTTCCTCTGTTCTTTTTTCCTTTTCTGTAGATCGATCCAGGCTCTCGTTGTCGGTTTTCATAAGCCCCAGAACAGGGCGTGGGCCCTACTCAGAACAGGGGATTATGAGTGTAACCCAAAACAGAGTATATTCGGTGGATGTCGTCGAAAAGTAAGATTGTTTCTCGTAGTTATCGACCCTTTCGTGTGGTCGAAATGGCAAGCTGTACCCCACAAATTTTTTTATCTGTTCTTTTTTCCTTTTTATAGATTGATCCAGGTTCTTGTTCTCGATTTGCATAAGCCTCAGAACAGGGCGTAAAACAGGGCGTGGGCCCTACTCAGAACAGAGGATGATGGGCGTTACCCATGACAGAGTACATTCAGTGGGTGTCGTCGAAATAGTAAGATTGTTTCTCGTAGTTATTGACCCTTCGTGTGCGTGAATTCGCAAATTTTCATGGTATGAATTTGGAATGGAATTCATTTGGATTCATGGCAGGAATGATCCCTTTCAAGTTTGAATGCCATTAGAACAGCTGGGCTTGTCTGAGGAGAGTTAGATACCATGATAAATGTAATTTCTTTTTGAAATTCAGAAAGTTGGGAATGATGTGAACTTTCTTCTCAAGTCACCGGGTGAGAAATTTATTACATTGACGGAAGAGACACGACTGTATATACACGGTCTCTTTCTTTTATCAAAAGAAACCCATGCTAAGAAAAGATAGACCTGCAATTAGCGATACTCTTTTTCTACCCAAGAAGCAAGGAGGCTTACGAAGTAGTTTTGTGCTTATGGGTGGTGGTTTTAAATTGTGAACAAGTGCCATTAGAGTAGGTCGGGATAGGTTCGTAGGTGTTGAGGAGGTATTTTCCCCTTGTACCGTCATGTTATATTTTGTCCATAAGATGGGCTATACACTCCAGCTGTCCAAACACAGGTTAGACTCCTGCAATGTTGCACTAGGAGCTTGGCATCATACCGCCCATTAAATTTCTTTTGAAGTTATATTGGCAGTTCTTGATAAGTTTATGCTTTGAGAACCGCTTGATGTTCATTGTAGATTCATATCTAGATAGCTTTTGGAAAAATTGTCCTTTTATAAGATGCAGAAGAGCTCACAACTTGAGCTTAAGCCATTGTTTAACAAGTAGTTTTTTTTTTTTTTTTTTTGATTCTTAGATATGGACCAGAGCATGGAACTCAAATTGCTGCAACATAGAACCAGCACCTTGATTCTCTGGAAGAGTGCTGGCTTCAATCCATTAGGGACATGTATAGCTACACAGGTCCAACCAACACTAGCAGGGCACCCATTATGTTATCCACATGATTGTCAAAACTGTCCAACAGAAATTAATTTTCAAGATGGGGTGACAAGATATAGATTCAAGGCTTCAACTTATGTACACTCTCATTGCAGTTGCTCTAGGATGTGTCATGCAGTCTGCTGATGTACATTTTGCTCGGTGACATGCCTTGGCTTATCATCATTCCCTACATCCTAATGTTGATAATCCCATCGAATCCGAGGATTAATTCGAGAATGATGACGATTTTCGATTTACCTATCGTTGTGATTTGCCCTTTGCGAATGTGGCTTTGATATGCATCCTACCAATGTTGGCTTGGACAGGAACCTTGTGATGTATTATTATTACCTCTGGAACATCTTTTATATCACAAAGTAGAATAAATGATGATAATGATGACAATTGAAAATATGTCTCGAATTTGAACTAGAAATTTGTTTTGAGTAAGTTTCTTAGTCAGAGCGAATTTCCTAGTTCGATTAAGTTTTCTAGAAGAGTTTCCTTTTTTGGTTTCAAATACATTAAATGTAAGGGTGGGTGTCTACACCTTATGTAAAGAAGTAAGAGGAGGCTTATTTGTGAATTACACCATGAAGCAATCAAGAGTATTGAAACCGATTAAATCTTGTGGGTTAGACTTCTATTCATTTGTGCAATCAAGAGATTGTTTCATGAAAAATTATTAGACTTAGATACTATGTGAATTATTGAATATAATTAAGAGTTAGTAAATATTGAGAGTGGTTAAGTAGCTTGAGTATAGTTGTAATCTTTGTGATATCACATTATTCTCATTCACTGATATTTCAATACACAAATGACAATTTTGACCTAGGTCATAACTAGGTCCTCATATCCCAACCTCAGCAATAATCTGCACGCTATCTTCACATGCACCCCATGTTACAAATGGAAGCTACTAAGCCCGACGTACTCCTTCACACAAAGGAAGCATGCATGCATGGAACATGTGAAAAAGGGAAGTAGCCGGCCATACAAATTCTTCAATGAAAGATTTACCTATTTGAGAACAAAGCCAATTCACGTAAGGAAAGTGAGACGACTTTTTGAATGTCGAGGCATAATTAGAAGAAACAAAAAAGTGAAACAGAGTAATGTTGCTTCAATATAAGCATAAATATGCACTGGGAAAATTACTAAAAAAAGTCCTAAATCTATTATATTTATATCAATTATGCCGTAACCTTTTAATCGAACAAATTAAATCCTAAATATTTTATTATTTTTTCCAATGTAGTTCGTTAAGTCAGTTTTGATAGAAAATCATTGACGTCTGTTGGCCTACATGGCACAACCGGCATTGAGGTGGATAATTTTTATAATTTTTTATTATTTTCCTTTTATTTTCTTTCCTTTTTTTCAACTTTCTTCCTTCGCCGATCGCTGAGCCTCAACGATGGCTTACCATAGGTAACAATTGGCAAGGCTCCCCTCGCTAACCTTTGGCTAGGGCAACCCTTGTCAATTGTCACCTTTGGTTGATCATGGGCTATCTTTGAGGCCTAGCGACTGCCGGAGAAAGAATGAAAAAGAAAGAAAGAAAAAAGAGAAAAATAAGATAAAATAATTCAAAAAAAAATTGTAAAAATTACCCACGTCCGTGTTGGCTAACCATGGCCAACGTCCATACATCGATTTCTGGATAAAATTAGCAAGATAGAATATATTAACAAAATGTCAAACAGTGAATGACTCAATTTGTACAATTGAAATGTTGGTTTATGATTGAATTGATATAAGTATAATAGATTTATGATTATTTTTGGCCGAGGGATCGGATCAGTTTTACTAGATTGGCCTAGCCCCTATCGAGGATCGGATCTGTTTCAAGTCTTAATAGTGAGCATAAACGGCTGCAGTATCCGTTTGACCCAGAGTTCCCCTATCCTTTTACTCTGAACTTGTTGGCTTTCTTGGTCATGCTGGGGATTGCCATGTCCGTTTGACAGATCTCACAGAGAAACTCATCTCCGTGGATACATACAACGTGACAATGCTTATCACCGCATTTTGCAGTCATTTTCTCTCAATGAACACGTCCATTTCAAGACTTTATTTCTTTCTGGTTCCATAGAATTGAAGCGAGATTATTTTTAGGGGGGAAAAGGAATTCTCTAATACTTCCATCTATGCCCACAAGTTTGCGAATTCTCTAATACTTCCATCTATGCCCACAAGTTTGCAATCTTAACCAACAAATACGCCATTTCCAACATAATGAATTCAGAGCACCACACACACAACTACAAGACCTTTACCATTGAAGCATTGCAGAGTCCATTGAACTTTTTACACATTTATGTCTGGTAATTGCACACTCAAATAGTGAATGTTTGTAATAGGTGTTCTAAGGATAGAATAGACTGCTTGCATAGATTATTTTGTTAGTTGCTTACAACTATAAACTATTGAATAATTCCAGGAAACTACCTTCAAAAGAAGGTTGCATGAACCTTAGCGCCAGATGCTATAACTATATCAAAGAGGTTTCTCTTTAAGGCAATAATTTTTTTTGGTCAAAGAAGGTAATCAATTGATAGGCAAATCTTGACAAACTGAATGTGTGAAAAGAAGGATGGAGGTTTTTATAAGAATATCAGAATCTTAATATGATATTTACAAGTACAAAGATGATATTTGTATATAGATCACTATTAATCAGCTCAAATGGTGCCAAGTGCCAAACATGACCTTGGAACTCGGAACTTTCTATTGTTATTTGATAATTAAATGTGACGAGGCAAAAGTAAGTGATGAAAAAGTAAGGTCATGTAAGAGTTATGCAAGCGAATGTAATGGTGCTTTCGCTCATTGTGTTGCAAAACGCCATACAACACCAACAAAGTAACTGGACAAACCAGGAAAGTATTACCAAGACCGAATAACAGTTTTTTCCTATGGTTTAACCATTCCACATTTTCCGTGATTAGCATTGATAGATCTACTAGTAAAGCTGCAAATTACCTTAGTATTATCCTGTGATGACTTTGAATCACCTTATCAACAGTATTAGATTCTTTCATTGACCTCAGATTTATGCATGTCAAGTTGTTATCATTGTTGACAGGGCTAATCACAAAATTGGTTAACAAAATTTTGCCTCCAATCCACCATCGGTTAATGTCTCTATATCATTTTTTTTATGGTAAGTTCATTTACGTTCTCATTTCACCACCTGTCGATAAAATCCAGGTAATATTTTAATTATTGATCTACTTTTTAAAGAGGATATTTGTATAATAGCAAAAAGGACAACGAAAAAAATAGATAAATAATAAGCAATTCAATAAACAGATTAAAAAGAAAAAACATACAGGGAGCAATTCGGATTCTCTGGTAAGAAGGGGTAACTAGACCTTTTAAACCAACCCATCTCACATGGCCCAGATCAGTTAACGGCCCATAAAACTATAATCTCAGTCCATGCTTCAAACAGATTAAGGTGGGCTCATTTAGAAAAACTCGCCCATTCGGGCTGATACGACCCTCTTGCAAACGAGTGAGCTTTTTTATTAGGAATGAGAAATCGGAGACGGAACGAGAAATCGGAGTCGCTGTGTCTGTCGCTAGCGTCCAACGCACGGGGGGGATTGACTATCCCCCTGCGTTGGACGCAGGGGAGTGGAATGAGAAATCGGGGTCGCTGTGTCTGTCGCTAGCGTCCAACGCCGGGGGGGAGGGATTGACTATCCCCCTGCGTCCAACGCAGGGGGAATGGAATGAGAAATCGGGGTCGCTGTGTCTGTCGCTAGCGTCCAACGCCGGGGGGATTGACACGGAATGAAAAATCGGGGTCGCTGTGTCTGTCGCTAGCGTCCAACGCCGGGGGGATTGACTATCCGACGCAGGGGGAGGGGAATGAGATAATCGGGGTCGCTAGATCCCCCCCCGGCGTTGGACGCTAGCGACAGACACAGCGACCCCGATTATCTCCCCCCCGGCGTTGGACGCTAGCGACAGACACAGCGACCCCGATTTCTCATTCCTAATAAAAAAAGCTCACTCGTTCCTCTTCCATGGAATTTTTCATAGGCAAGGTCTGGGACAGCTCCACCCTGTTCTCATTTTCAGCCAAGCAAGGAAGAGATTAGAGAGGCAAATCTGGAAGGTTAATGGCGAACTCAAACAATCCAGCTGATCATGTTGGTAGGAGGTAAGCTTCGGTGACCTCAAACACATCTTAAACAGCCCAGCCTCCGTCTGTAAGTTGGAGGATTGCAAGTAAACTAATGCCAAATGTTGATATCCTCTCCTGTTCCCATCTTTGATCATGTTCGCTGCGTATATTCCATTACGTGAACGCTGTTTAATGTCGAAAAAACCTGCACTCTACGTAACTCAGATGAACTTGTTGATGCATTATGAACTCGTAATGTTCATCACTTAAGAGCCCAATAGGCGGTCTTTCACTTGTCTGTAGAAATGGCTAGTTCTTTGCCTTGGATTGTGAGAGTCGGATCAGAACACCACCTTGTTCGCCCAGATTTTTTCCTCTGTTCTTTCTTTCTGTCGATTGAGGCTTGAGACAGGTTTTTGTTCTCGATATTCATGATGACTCGATTCTCAAAGAGCAGAAATGGCTCTCCTCAGAGCAGAGCAGGTACTCAGAGCCATGTCTGGTTGATGTGTAACATGGCTCTTTTCTCGCATTTTCTATAAGTTGGTAGTTAGGTTGTATCACCCTCATTTGTTCTTCTATCATTTTGCCGATTGATCCAGATTTTAATTCCCAATGTTCATAATGACTCGACTCTCAGAACAGAGCATGCTGGCTCGTGCTCATGAGAGAGTAATATTCAGTGGCAAAAAGAAAGAATGTTTCTTGTTTTCACTGACCCTTTCTTTATGCGAATGCTAAGTTTTCACGAATCCATTTGGTAATTGAATACAGTTTCTCTCAAGTATGATTCATGTCAAAATACGTCAAAATGTCGGATTTTGTCCGAGGAATGTGAAATGCCATAAAAACTGTCGCCTCTTTTAGATTAATTTCGAAGTTGTAAAGGATGGGAATCTTCTCCTAAAGTTACTGGGTGAGAAAATTCCCTCAAATCGTTGATGAAGGGACGCGACTGTACATATACTATGTTTCTTTCTTTTGTCAAGAGAAACTCATATTAAGAACAACGTACTGATTGAAAGTCTGGCTAGCCTTTCCTCCTAAGAAAAGCTGAGACCTGCAATTAGCTTTACTCTGTTTCTACCCGGTTAGCATGGAGCTTACCAAGTAGTTTTGTGCATCTGGTTGGTTCTGCTTTGTGGATAAGTGCTGTTAGAGTGGCTGTTAGGGAGGTATTCCCTGGTACACTGACGTTACTTTTTTCCCAAAAGAAAGTTTTCACTAGCTTAATTGGCCGTGGATGAATAGATGGGTTACTCCTGCAGTGCATACACAGTTTAAAATCCTGCAGTGCCTAGTCTTGTTAACTATGATTCGCACTAGATGCTTGGCCTCATACCGTGCATTAAATTTCCTTTTGAACTTAAATTGGGTTTAATAGCTTTTGGATGGACTATCGTCTTATATAATGTAGAAGCTTGAGCTTTTGCAAAAAATTGTCACCTAACACGTAGCTTGTTGATTTTAATTCCAAGACCTGGAACAGAGCTTGCAGATCAAATTGCTGCAATTATCCCACATCTTGATTCGCTGGAGGAGCACCTGATTGAAGCCCTCCAGTACACGGATGTTCCAGCCAACACTACCCATGCAAAAATTATGCGGATCTACACAATGCTCAAATTCATCACGATGAGAGGGCAAAATATGGACTCAAGGTTCCAACTTGCGTTCACCATCGTTGCTGTTGCTCTGAAATGTGTCAAGTGTGGACTACTGATGTACATTCTGTTTGGTGACATGCCTAGGCTGATTTTCCTCTGCTGTGTCTTGATGGCATTCGCATTCGTCACAAATTAGACAATGGTGATAGTTTCCAAGTCTCCAGATGTTGTGGTTTGCTCTTTTTGAAGTTGTTTGTTATTTGCTCAAACATGATGCAAATTAGACAATTGTGATAGTTTCTAGGTCTCTAGATATTGTGGTTTGCTCTTTTTGAAGTTGTTTGTCATTTGCTCAGACATGAACCTTGTGTTGTAATGTTGTTACTTTGAACTACTTTTACATTACAATGCTTTGATTTTATCACTATCATTGTACTTTTAAGATTAGTTTATCAAAATTACTCAGTAATTTTTATTTTCATAGGTTAGTTGCTAATATAACTAGGTACTCATGCCTAGTGCATGGTTGTGGATTGAAAACAACGGCCATTTGTGCATGTTATGTAATTTACTACATTACACACGATAATAACACATGAGCAAAGCTAATTGAGATTTAGATTCTTAAATCTACGAAGAGAGTTGCTTTTTCCCCTATTATGAAAAGAATACACAGAATGTGCAAAAAAAAAAAAAAATTATGGAAGTCAAATATGAAAATAAATATTAATATAATTAAAAAATTAAATGATTGTAAGATATATGTTCAACGTTAATAAGATATTTAGAGGATTGTCCATTTTGCTCACAATGCTATATCTAAGAAAAAGGCAAGCATTTCATAAAGCTTTTCTATAAAAGTTTGAGGTTGAAATCCTCATTGAATTTGTTCTCTGTACAGGAGAGATAAACCAGTACTCACTCTATGAAAATTTGATTAAATTCCTTCTGGCCCATGGGTCATTGACATATTTTTTTCTAGTATGGGCCTACCTATTCTAGCGTGGGCCACTCTTATGGAAATTTGTTAAATTGCTTCATGAGAATATGGAGAAGCTCACATCCTTGAACACAGTTTGAAGACTTTATTTCTGCTGGTTTTTCCATATACTTGGCGTGATATTATTTTTAGGGTGGAAAAAGGATTACTTTAACTCTTGCATCTATGCCCACAAGTTTGCAATCTTAACCATCAAATACACCATTTCCAACATAATGAATTCAGAGCACTATACACCCAATTGAAAGGCCTTTACCATTGACGCACTATAGAGTCCATTGAAGTTTTGAGGCATTGATGTCTAGCAACTGCACACTCAAATAATCAATGTTTGTAATAGGTGTTATAAGGACAAATCATATTGCCTGCACAGATTAGTTTGTTAGTTGTTAAAAGTATTAACTGTCAAACTATTCTAGTAAGATGAACGATGACATCGTACCTTCAAAATAAGGTTGCATTGAACCTGTACGCTAGATACTTTATGAATATATCAAAGAGGTCTAGCTTGAAGGTAATTAGTTAATAAGCAGAAATTGACGAGTTGAGTCCGTGATAGGAAAGCTATAGGTTTTATAAGAATATAATAATCTTAATATGATATTTATTCCAAATGGGCACAAATGATGCCGATTGCCAAACATGAGCTTAGAAATCAGAACTTCTAGTGGTATTTGGTAATTAAATGCGATGAAGCAAAAGTAAATCATGAAAAAGTATGGTCATTTAAGAGTTATGCAGTAGACAATCGTGCTTTAGCTTATTGAGTGTTGCAAAACTCTAGGCAAACCGGGAAAGCATCACCAAGACTGAATGGTAGCACCCATAGAATGTTATCCGTAGGTTTTTTCCTATGGTTTAACCGTTTGGCATTTTCTGCGATTAGCATTGATAGATCTACTGGCTAAAGCTGTGAAATGCCTTAGTCTTAGGATGTAATGACTTTGAATCACCCTATCGACAGGATTAGATTCTTTCAGTGACTTCAAATTATGCATATCAAGTTGTAATTATTGTCAACAGGGCTAATCACAAACTTGATAACAAATTTCTGTCTCCAATCTACCACCAAAAGCTTCATGACCTGGCAATCAGTTGAAGGAGACTCAAATTTCTCAATCGGACATTCCTAACACAGCATTGCATCTAAACTAAGCATCACTCATCAGGGCACGAAAAAGCAACTACTTAGCTTTTCACTTGATGGATGAAGCTGAGGAAGGATTGGCATGGATTTCAGTGGGGACCGCCAACTTTTTGACAGGAGTTGTGGGTGAGAAAGACGGAGAAGAAGAAGATATGGAGAAGAAATTGATTCAGCTGGGAAGGAGAAGCTTGAATAGCAAGGTCGTTTCTCACGTGTGAGAGGCAAGTGATCGAGCGATCAAAGGCCTCCGCACAGGGGAAACTCCATTTTTTCTTTATGCATCGGCGCTTACACGCCTCTGCGACGGCAGAGATGTTTGCACTTGAAACCAAGAAATTAGTACCTAAAGGAAAAAACAAAAGACGTATCCACCATCAAGTTTTGCACTGATATTTTTAGCTGGAATACTCTACTAGCATCTTACATCAAACTTGATAAGTAAACCATTTATCATCTGAACTTAAACCTCCCGAAGCTAGTACTATACAGACTTAATTCGAAGGTGCCATATATCTCCAAATTTTCGATGACAGTCTCTCTTCCTGTTTTTTTTTATTTTTTATTTTTTTTTATATATATCTAGCGCAAAGGTAACGTTGCCATGGGCCTTTACAATTGTGATTGTGAAGCTATGCATTAGCACGTTTTGGTATCTGAGCAGATAACTAGCATTCTGTCATCTAATAAAACCAGTTATGCACTAATTGCATGAAAGCTACTCTTTGCATCTGAGCTACTTGCATAAACAAAATCGAAGGGAAGCACGGAAAAAAAAATGGATTAGAAAGTGAGATACAAAAGAGCATTTAGAATTTACTTACCCGCTGACCTTCAGAAAGTACAAATGGACGTCAACTTCACATCCCTCGCAGAATGCAAGAAATGCCTGGATTTCCATGAGATGAACAAAGGTTAAATAGCATCGTGTTCACTGGAAGACAGAAGGAAAAACTTCAACAGAATAGATGGTCCTGGATGTGACTCTAATAACATTACTACGATTAGGTGGACTCACTTTATGGCAATGGAGATGTGTTTGAAAGTAAAGTAATATATTCAAGAACTTTTAGGGTGCGAATGATAATGTTTCTGTTCTTTTTTTGTTCAGGGGAACAAAAATAAAAAAAATAAAAAAAGTGTTTTGTTCGAGTAATAATTTTTGAACAAAAGAACGTGTTTGGTAACGTTTGTTCGGGAATAAAAAATGAATAGAAACACGTTTGGTAAATTTTATTCTTTTTTGTTTCTTTTAATTTTTTAAACATTTTTATTTTATTTTTCATTTTTTCCTTTCTTTTTTATTTTTTATTTTTTCGGCCGGCAGCCTCGCCCAGCCACGGCGAGGCTCGCCGTGGTTGGGCGAAGCTCGGCCTCGCCATGGCTAGGCAAGCTCGAGCTTGCCCAGATCCGGCGAGGCCGAGCGTCGCCGGCTCACCCAGCCATGACGAGGCTCGACCTCGCCCGCGCCGGCAACGCTCCGGTGAGGTCGCCGACCCTCAAAGGCGTCCAGCCAAAGAAAAAAGAAGAAAAAAAGAAGAAGAAAAGAAGAAGAAAAGAGAAGAGAGAGAAGAAGAGAAGCGTTTTTTTTTTTTGGCTTTGAAGAACTGTTTCTTTTCTCCATAAACAACTTTTTTGTGTTTCTTTTTTTTGCTCCAATTTTGTTCCGGGAACAAAAAAACAAAAAAAGAACAGAAACGCAACCAAACGCGTTTCAGAAGTGTTCCAGAAACGTTTTTTTGGAACGTTTCCATGCACGCCCTTAGTTGCCTTTATGACCCAAATGTCTCGATATTTGACATAATCAATGACAACTACGATCAAATACCTTTAAATCTTTGACAGCAAAAGTCATGTCTACTAGGTTGCCGCTATGAGCATACTGCACAAACTCTTCCGCATGATGTATCCACAGCTGAGTGTAGCAAAGAGTTGTTCTCAGTGACCAAAATCTGAACCATGATATTCTTCTGCATATTCAGTTGAAAAGAGTAAAACTGGCGTCTCACTTTGGTAGGATCAATGTAGCTTCAAACCTCGATGGCTTTCCCACCAAATTCAATTGCAACATCAGAAGGTATGGAGCTGAGTTCAGTTGCTGGAGCATCTTTTGAAGGATGTCCGAAAATTTGCAAGCAAGTAAAGATGACGAGGCCTCCTTAAAATTTTTGCTGGGGCATCTTTTTCTATCCAGAGAAAGTTGTTGTACGTCGGGTCAGCTATCCAGTATGTTTTCTTAATGCCCGCATACATATGGCAAGAACTTGGCTTAAACCTCCAAATGTACGCATTAACAAAAGCTCACGGTTGGCACAGTGAGATAAACAAGTATCTCTGCATGGTGCAGCTTCTTATCAAATTGATGCAGGTTTGACAGGTGCCATCCTCCGATTTATATTGCAGTTAGAAAACATACTGAATGGTATGTAGTTGACATGATTGAGTCAAGGACTTAAAATGGTAAGTGGCCCACAAGAAAAGAAGTATAAGTGGCAGACATTGGAATCTAATTTGACAAACTTCCTGCGGTCTATCTATTCTGAATCCATCGGCTTTATAAGTCATATTGATGCACTGCAAAATCCATTAGACAGAGTTCACACTGCTTTTGCATAATAAGAAAATGGAGAAGCTCATCTCCAGGGCACCTATGACGCAATGATACTTATTACAGTAGTTTGCAATCCTTTTCCACAATGAATATGTTATTTTCAAGACTTCATTTCTGCTTACTTTTAAATAGAATTGGAGCGTATTATTTTTAGGAAGAAAAAGGAATCCTCTAACTCTTACATCTATGCCCACAAGTTTGCAATCTTAACCGTCAAAACACCATTTCCGACATAATGATCTTTGGGCACTATGCAAACAGCGGAAAGGTCTTTACTGTTGAAGAGCTGCGGAGTCCTTTGAATTTTGGATGCACGTCTGGTCATAGCACACTCAAATAATCAATATTTGTAATAGGTGTACAGAACGGATAGCCTACACATATTATTTTGTTAGTCACTTACAATTGTAAATTAACAGAAATACCATAAAGACGAGCAATGACACTTGTTGAAGATACAGTTGCTGATAGTTAATGATCTTAATTGATCTTGTGCTGATAGGAAGTGATCTTAAATGATCTTGATTGCCAGAAATATTCTTTTATTTGATTTATTGTAGTTTATCCTTCCTTATAGACTTAGATCTCTTGTAGTATAAATAGTGGTGTAATTATACACATGAATGATATAGAAAGAGTTTCAAATTGTCCAAAACCATCTACTGCTTTCTATCCAAACTTCTGACAACACTAAGCCTTCAAAAGAGCACTACATTGAACCTGTGCGCTAAATACTATAAACGCATCAAAGAGGTTTGGCTTGAAGGTAATCAAATGATAGGGGATCTTGACAAATTCAGTGCTGAAAGGAAAGCTGGAGGTTGAATACGAATATTAGAATCTTAATAAGAGATCTACAAGAAAGAAGTTTATACTTGTACACAAATCGATATTATTTCTATTCCAGTTTCAAATTAGCACAAATAGTGCCAAGTGCCACACACGAGCTACGAACTTGGATTTTGTTATTTGGCAGTTAAATGCAACGAAGCAAAATGAAGCCATGGAAAAGTATGTTCATATTAGAGTTATGCAAGCGAATGCAATCGTGCTTTCACTTATTGAGTGTTGCAAAACTCCATACAACACCATCAAAGTAACTAGACAAACCCGGAAAGCATCATCAAGACAGACAGCAGGACTCAATAGAAGGTTATCCATAGGTTGTTCTTTCTTATGGTTACGCCATTCGACATTTTTTGCACATACAACTGATGGTTCTCTGGGCAATAGCATTGAATTGCCGTAGTCTTATTATATAACGACTTTGATCACCCCATCAACAGTATCAGATTCTTTCAACGACTTCAGATGTATGCACGTCAAGTTTTAATCATCATAGGTTAACGAATTTTCTGCCTCACATCCACCACCAAAAGCTTCAAGCACTCGGCGACCAGTTGAAGGACTCTCAAATTTCACTCGGACACTGTATCGACCAAAACGAGCCACTACTTAACAACGCATAGCATCTAAACTACGCATCACTCGTCAGGGCTCGAATAAGCAAGTTCTTAGCTATTTCACTCGATGGCTGAAGCTGAGGAATGATCGACATGGATTTCAGTGGCAACTTGCGAACTTTTTGACCAAAGCTGTGGGTGAGAGAGAGCGGAGAAGAAGAAGAAGAAGAAGAAACGTGGAAGGAGAAGCTTGAATAGCGAGGTCGTTCCCGACGCGGGAGAGGTGAGTGATGGAGTCAGCGAAGGTCTTCAAGGCGTTGTCGCTGAGGTTGAATTCCATGTTTTTCGTTGGCGCACGTGCTTGGGTTTTGGTATGGTAAAATGAAACGCGCGAAGGAATTAGGCGGTTAATATGAAGACAGACGGGGTGGAATGCATATGCATGTTTTCGTAATTTATTTTTTGGCCATCCGATTATTATAGTTGATTGTTTTTCTATTTATTATTTTTTTATAAAAAGCCTTTTTTCTTTTTTTTTTTAATGTTGATGTTTGTTGACTTATTTATGCTATTTGCTCAAACGCTTTTGAGTTAGTTGAATCTATCCATTTCGAGCACAATAATAATCCAATTTTTCTGATCTAAGTCAACTGCAGAATGTTCGGCTCAATTTTTGGTAAATGAAAGAAGCAGACTCACACCATGTCGCGTAAAAATATTTCAATTGATATTTTCATTAATTGATATGACCTGTTAACCACCATTTTTGGCCCCAAGGATAAGATTATATCATCTGATATTTACTGAAGTGAGTACATTAGCTTTCTGATTTATCATTCGATAGCACGAAATAATAACAAATTTCACGTATTAATTATAATATATTCATAAAAGGACTAATTCCAAAATAAAGCACCAATTTTAAGTCGAGTGACAATTCTAGCCCTAACTTCTTTTTGTCTCTTAAAAAATCATAAACTTTCATCATTCTTTCAAATCTGGCCTCCATCGTTCACTCTTTGTCTGAAGTCAAACTTGTTTTAGGAAAAAATGTTTTAGTCGTGAGCTTAGCAGATCTTGTCCATGGTGTCTTTCAACAGTTGAGGTCTACGGCATCAAATTATGATAAAACAGCGAAGTTTGGCCAGAGAAATTTAATCTAGAGATCTTTCTGACTTGTTGGTGAAGTGTGGGAGACAATGAACAGCTTTACCGTTATTCTCTAAGCTCTTAGAGAAGAAGATAATGAATAATGTTTTAAAATCCAGCCAGCAAGGGGGGCTAAATTTGGCAATTTAAGTGAAAGTTAGTGATTTTTTTAGAGAAAAAAAGTTGGGGTGAAAATTATCATTCGACCTAGGTACTTTTTTTTGGAATTAGACCATTCATAAAATTTGTAATTTAAATAGTTATATTTTTATACACAAGCTTTTATCATTTATAATATAATTGATTCATGATAGCATCATTTTGCAATTTTATCATAATACAAGGGATCAAAACAACAACAAAAATCCCAAACCATGCCCATTATGACATAAAGATCTCAAACTTTTTTGTTTTACTTAAAACCTTAAACTTGCCCATTATAACACAAATACCCTAAAAAAAATTATGTCATGATTACTTTCAAATTTATACCAATGTGACAAATACATCATAGATAGAACTAAAATAAAGGGTATATATGTTACATATATATAAGATGGAGGCAAATTTAGGAATTTTAATGACACAAAAAAAGAGTTTGGAATATTTGTATCGCAATGAGTATAATTTTAGGTTTTTTTGTGGTATTTGCTTTGATATAAATTCGAACTTTTTTGCCATATAAAAAAAATAATAGTTTGTAACCCATAGTTTTGTCCTTTATTTTAATAGTAAGTTGTTTTGTGGGCAATTGGCCAGGAGAATCAATGTAGAGCCATTTCATTTTCAACCTCGATAATATGGGATTCGATGCGAGGGCCGCGAGGCTGTTTCCCTATGACACGTCAGCGCGTCGCGCATCAGGAGGGCGTTAGTCCGTCTCGTCGGTTGGAGACCGTACAGCTCAAAAATGATGCAGCAACATCGGTCGTGGGGGCAATTTTTTTTTTTTTTTATTAAACGAAGGAAATCACGAAAACATCGCAGGCCAATGGGAAGTGGGGACCCGGAGAAACTGAGAACCGGATCCGCCTATTTTTTGTTTTTATTCCAATCAACGACCTCCGGACCCGCCTAATTTTTGTTTATATTCTAATCAACGAGCGCCGTACCTGGCTCCAAGCCTCTTCTTCCGCTGTTTTTTTTCCCTCCGAACCTGTTCCTTCTAAACTCTTGATCCAAACCTCTTCTTCTCCCACGGCTCTTTTCATTATCAGGAAGGAAGAGACGAGGCAAAGTCCGAGGTTAATGGCGACCAACGGTCCAGCTGACAACGATGGTCGGAGGTAAGTCTCAGCGTCCTCAATCGTGTATTAACTACTGTTAGCCCAGCCTCCGTCTGTAAGTTGGAGGATTGCAAGCAAGAGGAGGATCCTCCTCCATGGAGCTCCATGGAGCATGGAGCGCTCCATTGAGCTCCTCTACCATCGAGCTCCATGGAGATCAGCTTACATAGAGCTTGATGCTCCCTGCTCCATAGAACGCCTCCTCCAGGAGCATCCTCCTCCATGGAGGATGACGGCATATGGAGGATGATCCTCCTCCCTGGAGCTCCACGGAGGATGACGGCATCCTCCTTCCCGGGCCTCTTGGACTATTTGTTTAATTCTCATACTGGGAATAATCCCTCTCAAGTATGCATACCATTAAAACAGCTGAGTTTGTCTTCGGAAAGTGAAATCCATAACTGCCATGTCCTTTTGAAAATCACGAGGTCGGAAAGAAGGTAAGTGTGGGGGATTGCGAGTGCTGTCCTCATTTCCTTTCGTGAAAATGAACTTTCTATCTCTTATCATGTTTCTGTGTGTGTTCCATTATGTGTATGCTGTTTCGTTAGGAAACAATTTGCGCTCTGCGTAAATTAGGTGAATCCGTCCTTTTTACTGTTTCATTTTGAAACTATGGTATAAGTATGAGTTGCTCATATGTTCAGTGTTAATTTATCCATATGCTTATTCTTGATCCTTATTGTTTGAGCTTCTGTGAAAAATGATTGTCTAAAAAGCGATTTGCTAATTTTTATTTCAAGGAACGTGTTGGATCATGTGGCTCAAGTTAACAAAGATCTTGATTCCCTTGAGAATGCTTTGCATCAGATCATCAAGGCCAGGCATACCTCTATAGGTCCGGCAACATTTCCAATGCACCAGTTATTATGCTTATCTGTGAAGCAATCAAATATCTTACAGATGGGAAGGCAAGATATTGACCCAAGTTTTTGACTTGCCTTTGCTATGATCATTGTTGCTCTTGGATGTGTCATGTGTAGTCTCCTAATGTATGCTCTGCTTGGCGACTTGCCTTGGCCAACTTTTGTGGCTTGCGTCCTAATGTTGGCTGTCAATTCATGTTCATCGCAATCTGAAGGATTAATTCGGGTGATAGTTTAATGCTTTTCTAATGTGGTGATGTGTTGTTTATAAGAATTTGATTTGCTCGAATGCTGGGTCAAATGTGAACCTCATGTTATATTATTACCTTGAACACCTTTTATATAACATAGTAGAATACATTATGATGATGATTATGGTGCAAAGTCCTCTCTAGCTAAGAGTATTTTGAGCTAGTTTAAGCATATTTGGGAAATTTTTCAGCAACCCTCCCTATAAGGCAGTTTTAATCCTTTTGCTAGATTGCCAGTTTCAGTTCAAGTCCTAAGTGCGTTTAGGTCCATTACTTCGACTTTGGATCAAATTGCATTGGTAAGATAAAAGGTCATGGAGTTGCATTACTTGAAAATAGAACTAAGAAATGGGGGAATTGGAAAAACTGGGGCAAGATTTCCCTTTGGCATGAGAGAAACAGGGGAATGAGAGTATATAAAAATGAATCGCATACCCTCATTCACTATTCTTTCGTTTCGGATACACGCATCATATTAAAAAATCAGCAATCTTTATACAACAAAATTGAAATTAAAATAGCTAATTGGATAGCCCACAAGTTATAAGTAATTTGTTCCATTGAACTACAAGCTTTCAACAAGCTGGACAGGTACAAGCTGGATTCGTCAATTGTCCGCCCAATAAGATAGCTAACCAGATTAAAACAGCTCTGTTTTGATCACTACGATTATGCTTTTGAGACTGGTTTGCCAAAATTATTTGATATTTCATTCATACATCACTCGTAGTGTCACAGGGTAGTCATGCATGGTCCATGGTCGAAGAACAACGATGGTCACGTGTGCATTTTCATGTATTTTATTGCATCATATGATAATAAATGATGATTCAAATTAATCCTGATTTAGGTTCTTAAATCCATGTAAAAAGTTGCTCTATTCCCCTTATATAAAAGGAGTACAGGCATGCGTGTGAAGAAAACATTAAAATTTGTGGAGAGAGTTAAATATGAAAATAAAAATTAATATGGGAATTTTTTTAAAATTATTGTAAGATTAAATTTGATGCTGGTAAGTAAGATAATTAGAGGATTATATCTTAACTATTTTTTAATTACAATTTTTGTCCATTTTGTTATGCTATCTCTATGATATATCTAACAAACAGACAAACATTACATAAAGATTTCTATAGAAGTTGAATCCTCGTTGGATTTGTTTCTATACAGTAGGCAAAAATCAGCACCCTATGGATAATCGATTAAATTAGCATGGGCCATATATAATTTCTGTAGTATGGGCCTAATCGTTCTCAACATTCACACGAAGCAGGTACTTTTGGGCCTCGACCGGCCCGCTGCATCGAGGATCGGATCTGTTGCAGGTCATAGAGGACTCTGATTTAAGATCCGACCCGTATAAAATCCTCCATCCACGTTCCCACATTGTCGCTTTAGTCACCTGGTGCCGCTGCATAGCTCTCGATCCTCCTCGGGCTGAATTCCGGTAATTCTTCATCCCTCTAAATACGTAGTTTCCTCCAGATCGTGATGATTCATGTAGTTTTTTTTTGCATACGATTGACTCGATAAATGATTTTGTTAAAAGAAAGCTGCATTTGACTGGTAAACTTATGTATCTTGCTTTTGAATTGATCATTGCGTTGAGAAAATGCACGAAAGATCCTGGTGAATTGCAGAACTTAAAAGACTTCAATTGGTTGGGCCTCCGACCCAAAGAAAAATTATTTGGGCCTGGTTCTCGCCGAATTGCTGGTCACGGGGATGAAAATTTAGCTCGCACCCGTCTTTTCATGGGCTTCCTTCTTTTTTTTGTAGGAATGCAGCTTTGCTTGGTGATGATAAAGTCACGTTGGTAAATGATTGACTCTTCTTGGTGATCATAAAGTCATGAATGGTTCATTCATTGCACAGTCCCCTCTTCGCATGAAAGTCATATCGGGACTTCTCTAACGACTCGCGGAGGTAGGAAACGTGTATTTGGTCTAAGTTTTTTGATTTTCTTGAAAAGCTTCATGGGATCCGACAACATGGAAAACATGGCGTCAGCTGTTTTTAATGAGACCAGTGATGGAAGGAGCGTAATGGTAAAGTTCCCAAGTTCCACCACCATAGATCGGGCATGTCCTTGGCTCAAATGTGTGCAAATCAAAAGTAGCAGTCTTTTGCAATTCAATCGTCAATCAAATAGAGAGTACAAATTAAGGATCCACACCCGTCTGCACTAGGAACATGATTCATGCGACTTTAGAAATCTACTTATCTAAATATAGCTTATAATTCATGCGACTTTAGAAATCTACTTATCTAAATATAGCTTATAGCTGTCCAAATAGTTACATTTATAAGAAAGTAAACAATGACAGTGATTTTAGATAAAATCCACATAATTTGAAATTGATTTTAAAAAATTAGATACAGGAGAAGTTCGTGAGCTTTAATTTGTTATTCTATTGTTCGACTACTTTTGTTCTCAATCTTACAATTCAAATAGAATTTAAATAATGGATAAGGAGAGATGAAGTTTAGTTTTCACTTAGTCTCTATTTGCTTCTCAAAATATGAATGATTTAGAAAATATTTTTATAAAAATGATTACTTATATCGCATACAAAAATAAATAAACAAGAATTTTTTTAATATAAATAACAAAAGAGGATGAAGATCTTCGACTTGAAGGTGCTCTAATTGGCATTTCTACCAATTCTCGGTTGTGGACACACGTAAATGAGGCATGTATCAACCATTGAGATACTCATGGTTGTCTTGTGAGGTAAATAATTTGTGTCAAATTAAAAAAAAAAAAAAGGATTAATGACTATTAGCAATATATCTTACCTTCCAGTGGATCTACAATGACTGAATAACGAATATGCCCTTGAGTACGTATGACTGCCCCGGGAGTTTCTGTCATTAGAAACCTCGTGTAGGAAAATCTGGATATATTCACAAAAAGTTAAAAAAGAACAATAGAGAACAAAGTAATGGGTGAGCAAGTGGCTGCCCCGAACCTTAATACTCAAGTCGTGGCGGAATTAACTCGGCTTTGGAGGGCCCGCATTCGTATGTACAGCAAACAGCAAAACAGACAAAACGGTATGAAAAGGGCGCTGCGATTAAGACAATCGATGTTCAAGTCAAACCGCGAGCACACTCCACTATCGATCTGCTTTCATTTTTTTAAACTTTTGGGTCGATCTGCTTTTACTTTCTTCTATGATTCCATCTGCTTTTCCAAGTCCAATCAAATGCGGAGAAGACAGGTCTAAACCAAGCCCCCATTGCCCTGTTTAGGTCTCTTTTTCCCCAGAAGCACTTCGCTCACAAGACAGCAATCTGCAAACGCTTTGAAGAAACCACATTTTTCGGGAAGAGAAGGAGAGATTAGGCAAAGTGTGAAGTTTAATGGAGAACAACAATCCGGCTGATAATGTTGGTTGGAGGTAAGCCACAGCGACCTAAAATATACAAGAAAGCACTGTAGCCCAGCTCCGTTAGTTAGTTGGAGGATTGAGGAAACTCATGTCAATATCTCAATAATCTTTTGGGAACTCATACTGAAATCTTGATATTCTTTCTAGTTCCTTCTTCTGATCATGTCACACTGTATATTCCATTACGTGAATGCTGTTTTGTGGCGAAAAAACCTGCACTCTACGTAGAACAGGTTCTGGAACTCTGAACTTGTTCAGTCAAAAGCCTGAGGGGGTCTCTCACTTGCCTGTAGAAAATAGCCTGTTTCTCTCATTAGATTGTGAGAGTCGGATCTGAACACAGATTTGTGCCATTTATATTTTTCCCTCTACTCTTTCTTTTCCTTTTGTTGATTGAGATGTTCATAATGACACAACACTCAAAGAGTAGAAATGGGCTCTCCTCTGAACCATACCTAGGGGCATATCTGGTGGATGCAAAATGGATTGTTTCTCGCATTTCCTGGATTAGGGTGTCGTAACACCCAGATTTTGTCTTATTTTATTTTGCTAATTGATCCAGGTTTTTGTTCTCGCTGTTCATAATGACTTGACTCTAAGAACAGAGCATGTCGGCTCGTGCTCATGTCAGGGTATCCTCGTTGTAAACCTGTCGAAAAGTGAGAATGGCTCTTGTAGTCATAACCCCTTTTTCTGTGCAAATGGGTAAATTTTAATTATATCCATTCTGTAATTGAATACGGTATGACTCATACCAGGAATAATCCGTCTCAAGTGTGCATACCATTAAAACAGCTGAGTTTGTCTTAGGAAAGTGAAATTCATAATAACTACCATGTCTTTTTTGAAAATGACGAGGTTGGAACGAAGGTGAGTGTGGAGGACTTGCGAGTGCTGTCTTCATTTCCTTTCGAGAAAAATAACTTCTTCTCTCTTATCAAATTTCTGTGTGTGTTCCATTATGTGTCTGATGTTTCATTAGGGAACAATCTGTGTCCTGCGTAAATTAGGTGAATCTGTCCTTTTTATTGTTTTACACTGAAACCACGGTACAACTATGAGTTGCTCATATGTTCTTTGTTAATCTATCCATATGCTTATTCTTGATCCTTGTTTTTTGAGCTTCTATGAAAGAAGATTGTCTAATAATCGATTTGCTAATATTTCTTCCAAAGAACGTGTTAGATCATGTGGCTCAAGTTAATGAAGATCTTAATTCCCTCGAGAATGTTTTACGTCAGCTCATCAGAGATAGGCATACCTCTATAGGTCCGGCCAACATTTCCAGCGCACCAAGCATTATGCTTATTTGTGAAGCAATCAAAATCATTCGGCAAAAATTAATCTTAGAGATGGGAAGGCAAGATATTGACCCAAGTTTTCGACTTGCCTTGATTGTGATCACTGTTGCTCTTGGATGTATCACATGTAGTCTCCTCATGTGTATTTTGCTTGGCGACTTGCCTTGGCCTATTTTTGTTGCTTGTGTTTCAATGTTGGTAGCCACGTTCATATTTATCGGGAACTAAAAGATTAATTGGGGTTATAGTTTATGGCTTTATGATGTGGTGATGTGTCGTTTATATGAAAATGATTTGCTCAGTAACCTTAAAATGCTAGGTCAAATGTGAACCTCATGTTATATTATTACCTTGAGCACCTTTTGCATAATATAGTAGAATAAACTATGATGATGATTGGAATTTGTTCTGGTGCAAAGTTCTCTCCAGCTAAGAGTATTCTGAGCTAATTTAAGCATATCTCTGTAAAGTTTCAACCAGCCCCTTCCCTAAAAGGCAGTTTTAGTCCTTTTGCTAGATTGCCATTTCAGTTTAAGTCCTAAGTGCTTTTAGATCTATTACTTCTACTTTGGATCGAGTTGCAATGGTAAGATAAAAGCTCATGGAGTTGCATAACTTGAAAACAGAACTAAGAAATGGTGAAATTGGAGAAACAGCAAACAGGGCAAGTTTTTCCTTCGGCATGAGAGAAACAAGGGAACGAGAGTATATGAAAAAGAATCACATACCTTCATTCACTATTCTTTCGTTTCAGATACACACATCATTAGTTTGATATAGTTTATAGTTTGTTCCTCATATTAGAAAATCAGCAATCTCTATACAACAAAATTGAATCTAAAATAGCTAATTGGACAGCTCACAAGTTCTAAGTAATTTGTTTGACCGAACTACACACGTACAACAAGCTGGACAGGTTGGTCACTTGCCCGCCCAATAAGATAGCTAACCAAATTAACAAAGCTCCGTTTTGACCACTACCATTGTGCTTTTGAGACTGGTTTACCAAAATTAGTTGATAATTTCATTCATACATCACTCGTTATGTCACAAGGTACTCTTGCATGGTCCATGGTCGAAGAACAACAATGGTCATGTGTGCATTTTTATGTATTTTATGGCATCACATAATAATCCCCTGTTATAAAAAGAGTACAGGCATGCGTATGAAGAAAGCATTTAAATTTGTGGAGAGAGTTAAATAAAAAAATAAAATTAATATAGGAATTTAAAAAAAAAATAATTGTAAGATTAAATTCAATGCTAGTAAGTAAGATAATTAGACGATTTTATCTTAACTATTTTTTTATTACAATTTTGTCCATTTTGTTATGCTATGTCACTATGATATATCTGACAGACAGAAACATTACATAAAGATTTCTGTAAAAGTTGAATCCTTGTTGTATTTTTTTTTCTATACAGTAGTAGTAAACCGGCACTCCATGGAGAATCAATTGAATTAGCTTGTGCAATTTATATAATTTCCCTAGTATGGGCCTAATTGTTCTCAATGTTCCCATGACGCAGGGACTTTTGGGCCTGGACCTGCTGCCGCTGCATGGCTCACGATCCTCCTGCGGCTGGATTCCGGCAATTCTTCATCGCTCAGCATACGTAGTTTATTGCGATGCTTTCATGTGGGTTTTTTTCCTTTTGCATACGGTCAACTCGAATGATTTTGTAAAAACGAAATCTGCCTTCAACTGGCAATCCCGTCTACCTTGCTTTTGAATCGATCGTTGCATTGAGAGAATGCGGGAAAGATCCAGGTAAATTGCAGAACTTAAGGCTTCAAATAGTTGCCCTGGTTCTTGCCGAGTTGCTCGTTACCGGGATGAAAATTTAGCTTCAACCCCTCTTTTCATGGGCTTCCTTCTTCTTCTTTTTCTTTTTCTTTTTCTTTTGGCAGGAATGTGGCTTTGCTTCTTGATGATAAAGTCATGTTGGTCTTTGAAGTAGTATTTTGTGTTTTGGCTTGAAAATGTTGTAATTGCGTCTCTGCGTCACCAGGTTTAGAAGTTTTCGATATAAGGTATATTGTTGCAAATTAGGCGGCATCCAATTTGGTTTTCGTCCACTTATCTTGGCATTCGAAGCATTTGCCTTAAGAATTGCGATATATCGCAAGAATATTTCGTATGTCTGATTTGACGACTGTTTTTATTTGGTGTTTACTATACCCGATTGATAACAAGCCCAGATCATATGATGTCAACATTGTGACATTAATAAAAAAAAAAAAGAATAAACAAATGTCTAACAAATAAATCAACACGTGTGAAAGTACATTTACAATATATATCCGCATAAAGCACAGATCACATAAGTAGTTTATAGTATTAAATGGGTGCAGGCTATTTTTAATTTGACGCCGAAATCCAATAACATAATCAATAGAAGAAAATTTTGACACGTGGCTTGCTCCTAGAAAGCCTTGACCCGATAACACTGTTTAGTGTTTTTAAAATTGATGACCTAATGGCAATTCTCACTAAATTATCACCCTTAAGTAAAACTTTCGAGAATTTAGTGCATTTGACCTGGGAGAAGTGTTACAACTCTACGCTAAATTGTCTTTCAATGGCAATAGTTGTGACAATTGCGCTAATGCGACAAAAACGATGATACATAAGAATAGCCTCACTAGAATCACATGTGCAAGTTTCTCGGCGTATGGATCGTCTTTGATAACTTCTTCAAATTGTACAAACTAGCCTGTTGATTTGGCGCTTAAATAGCAATCTATGCCAGCATTTGGAAGAAAATACTTGAATTTGGGATTGGAAGTTGGGTAAAGGACTAAATAATCATAAGATGAAGTACGATGACCAAAATTAAACATCAACAATAATATAGGGACATTTTGTAATATCTTTTCCGCTTGTATGCCTCCAGCTTAAGTTAGCATATTCCATCGATAATTGGTCGGTCATTTAAATTTTTGCTAAAATGATAAATGGAGATTATTTTATGGACTCTATCTATCACAAGTTAAGGTATGATGACCAAAATCGAGTAGTGGCAATGGTCAAGGATCATTTTCGTAATTCCCCTTTTATATATTTTCTGGTACTTTTATGTTTTCATTTTCTCGAAATGATAACTTCTTATTTGATATAAAACATTAGTCCATTCATTAATGGTAAACTCTCAAGTCATGCAACTAGTTTTTTTATTTCAATTTAGGATACTGAGACTACTTTGTAAAATATGAGTTACGCTAGTGTGATAATTTGTAAGCAAATATGTAAATAAATCTCTCTAAGTTTTATTTAAAAAACAAAATCGTAGCCACCAAAAAAGTTGTAACTCTATGTACAAATTTTGTCCCATCTCAAAGATTAATTTTCCGTACGATTTTGACCACAATATACTATATAAGCATGACACGTGCAAGCAATTTGAGCTCTATGTTGTGCCCTGTATCACGGAATTAAAATCAACAAACTACTCGTTATACGGTAGTTTCTCGCAAAAGCCAAAACTATTAGGGCAGGGGTCCACAGCTCACGTATTAAGCACATTTTATCAAGTATTCCAAAAATGAAATATATTTTAATACTTCCCTTGGATGGAAACCGGACGTTGCACGTAATGCATGGGACGTAAGAAATCGAATTCTTTAATTACATCAGAAGAAAATGTTTTTTCTAATATATAAGGTCATTAAGATACGCGTCTAAAATTAACATCACACACATATCATAATACTACTAACTACATATACTCACATGAACACGTCAAGAACTGCAACATTTAAATTAAAAAGAATTTTAATGTGTATTATGACACCATACTTCTTGTGTAACAGGGAGGTGGGCTCCCCCTTTTAAAAAAAAATAATTATATATATTTTTATATATTTTTTAATATTTATATTTGTATTTAAAAATTTTTTAAATACATTTAGTTTTAAATTAAATTATATTACTTTTTATATTAATTTTTTTACCATGTTAGCACCAAAACAACGTTGTTTTTATATTGTCTAGCTATGTCAGCATGCAAAACGACGCCATTTTACACTTATTTCGCCGGAAATTGCGCACGTCAGCATTTTGGCCAGATTAGCACTTAAGTAATCAATTTCTCTCCAATTTTGGTACTTAAGTATCTCTTTGTACCAACTTTTGGCATTTGAAGCGTAATTTGCTAACTAAAAATTGCTTACTAAAAAACAAAACAATGAAGCAAGAAAAGGAAGTCAGTGGGGACAAAGTTTTGTCCACACTGGCAATTCCGAGGCACTTGCGGGAGTGTCATCACCCGCTGATTCACAATTTATTAGGTGAAACGAAGATTCGTCTTTCGATAAAATGTATTCTCCGAATATGATTTATTACAAGTCTTATCATTTCCGTGGAGGAAAAGTTACTGAGACTTTCAAATAAAAGTCTCTATTAAAATTTAATATAAGAATTTCTCTTAAAAAAAGAAAGAAACGGAAAAACTTGGGCAAAAAAAATGTATTTTTCTTATCCAAGAAAGCAAGAGAGTGAATGTGCACTCGTGCCTCTTTAATGCATACGATAGAATTTTTCCACCCCATAACTTCTTGGTGATTTTAATGACTCTTTGATTCCACCGTTTTACAACACCTTTAGGGAGAGAGTCTCCCTCTCCTTAGGAAGAGAATTAAACAAATAGTTCAAGAGACTTAAACAAAAACTTGACGGTATAATTGTCCAAAAAGTCATAAGTTTATTGTATAATGGCTAATTCATTCTAAATTTTTGGATACTTTTTCAATATAGTCTAATTTTTCAATATAGTCTATCGATCTAATTTTTGCTAGACACGTCGTATCACTAGATGTGCCACATAAGAAATCTAGGGCGAACTGAACCATTACGTCAATGATTTTAGTCAAAATTGACCTGTGGACTACATTGGAAATTTGTCAAAAGATTTAAAATTAAATTAATCAAATTGAAAAGTTTATAACTATATTGACTGCCATATAATAGGTTTAGTAATTTTTGGATGAGTTTATATAGAAGCTGCCTTTGGTGACGCAAGAGAATTGAACAGATAGTTCAAAAGGATTAAACATAGAATTGTCATTTGTCAAAGAGGAATAAAAAAATAATTGTCCTTTTTTCCAAGACGAGCAACGGATGAAGTCTCCCCCATCTTAGACCAATAGTTTTTCGCCCCCTCTCCTTAACAAGAGAATTAAACAAATAGTTTTTCCTAGCAGTTCGCTACCTAAGGAGAGGGGGCCGCAAAAACTATTTGCTTAATTCTTTTTCTAAGGAGAGGGGATCTCTCTCCGATGAGAGGACCTCCGGGCTCTTATGAGTCTACAAATATGTTTTGCTCAACTCGCAGCCTCACAGCAAGTTTTGCTTTAGATCAGGAATGTGACATTCTGATTTTCAACCCTGTTTTCGATAAATGAATTAGGCTTTTCGTCGACATGCCTATAGTCTTTTTTTCTGAGCTGATCACTCACAATATAACTAATCTATCAGGTGAAGCCATTAAGGAATCTAAACGCAATAAAGTTGAGAATTCGACCAGAAATCGACTGTTCGATCATGTTAATCTGCAATGGTCAATACGGCATCGTCAAAATCAATTAGAGACTGGAGATAGGTCAATTCGACAAAGGCATGTGCTTAGAGTGTGAGTGATTCTACTTCATTACAAAATTCTTGTCGAACGGCAATAAATCAATTCTTCTGTCATTTCTGTACCTTGTGCTCGTATTTGAAATATCGATATTTTCACGACAACTGAAAGTTACTAATGAGTCGAAGATGTACAATGTGACTCGAAAATAATTGACCACAGGTCAAATGCGCTAAAAATTCATAAAAGCTACTTAGTAGTTTAGGTCACGCTAAAATCGCATCCGATTGAAATTAACCATGAAATTGAACCCGAAAGTTCTGTCATGTCACGATTTATTTTAGGAATGTCAACTCATCATTCAAAGAATTTTTGGCAAGTCTAGATTTTTGGCGAAAATTCAAATTTGGACGATTTTGGACCAAGAAATTCGAATGGCCATTTTTTAGCGCGTTTTTTTGCCGTCAAGTTGGATATTTTGACGAGAAAAATTGTGGAATTGAGTGTGGATTTCATCCTTGGCATTTTGGCTGTTTAATTGGATTGAATGGGGGTGAAGTTGAATTGAAATTGAAGTTGGAAGCTTGAAATTCGTAGCCATTGGGGGGGGGGGGTTACAACATTTCAGCATCCTTTTGGCTTGCAAAGGAACATTTGAGGGAGGAAAATGGGCTGTGGAAGAGGCTAAATATGATGGGGGCAGCCACTCAAGTATTTAGGATATTTATGCTGACTTATGAGACTCTTGTTCCCCGTCAACCAGCAGAGCTCCTTCTTCTTCTTCCTTGCCTCCCTTAACTTCTATTATTGCTACCACAAACCACAGAACCAGAGAAACCAGCTAGCACTTCCCCCGCAATCATCGACCACCCTTCACCACCGTTCGAGCGCCCACCCAAGCGCCTGCCTTTCGCCATCCACACGCCCGCGAGCGCCAAGCCCGTGCATCCAAGCTGCCGGTCCTGTGCTCGCTCGCCGTTCACCTGACCTCCCGTCGCGTCCTTGAGCCATTGTTGCCTGTCCAACCATCATCCTAGCAGCGTCGCTCGGTCCAGCTCGCCAACACCAAGCCCGATCAACCCCCTCAACTCTTGAACCAACCTAAAGCAAAAGTAAGTCTCAACTGTGGGCTAAGACTTCATGGATTTTTTCTGAGCCCTTCCAAGCCTCATTAGGTTTTGCTGTCACCATGAACTCACTGGCTCGCTAATTCGATGAGTTTACTTGCTAAACCTTGATTAGTAGGCTAATTATGCTTTGGGGATAATTAGCTTAGCCTAAGATTGGATCAAGTGGTTAGATTAGTGTAATTAGTGATTTAGTTAGTTAATTAGGCTAATTAGGTGGTTAGATTAGTTTACTTAGGGGTTAATTAGATGGTATGATTTATTTGGCTTAATGCATTATTTTTCTAAGTCCAATTTGGTGGTTAGATTAGTGTATTTAGCTTAATTAGCCATTTATTTAATTATTTGGCATTAATTTAATTATTTTTGTAATCTATTTAATATTTAATATTTTCTAGAAATTAGACCGATTAGCCTGTTGACACTTGATTTTTAGTCGATATATCATTAAAATAAAAAAAAAAATCGAGATTTAAGTTTCGATCGCAACGAAACCCTATTTGTCGACCAAAAAAATGTTGCTTTCGTTTTTTCTTTTGCATTGCGCTTTTAAGCAATTTTTAGCTCATTTTCAAGAAAAACCCAAAAGTCAAAAAGTTGACTTTTTAATCAACCCTTTAACCAAAAGTCAACCCCAAGTCAAAAATTGACTTTTTGCCCAAAAAATTCCACTTAGCTTTAATTTCACTTTTTTTCAAATTCAAAAATTTGATCAAAAAATCAACATTTTAGGAAAAGTCAACTAAATGGTTGACTTTTGGTCAAACCTTTTACCCAAAAAACAAAAAAAATTAAAAAAATGCACAAATATATTTCTTTTAATGCCAATTTGACTTTTGTGTCAAAAATTTCACAAAATTCGATTAAGAACCATGATTTCTGAATTTTTCGGTTTTAGGTTCTAAATCGATCAAAAATAAAATTACTTTTATTCTAATCATAATTAGGTGTAGTTCATTCTTTGACATTTGGTTTAAAGACTATCTAAAATCTGTTTGAGCATTCAATTTTGCGATTTACCAAGTCAAAATACGAATTGCCGTTTTGAGCCCTAATAGGGGACCGAAATCAATCATTCATAATTTGCGAACAGACGATTGTTTCTCACTCATTTTCTTAATATAAGTCCAAATTCGAGATCGATTTTGTGAAATTCACACAATAACTCATCAATTTGAAGAATTTTATCCTCCCAAGTATTAGAAAGTCAAGCAATTAAGCTTCAATTGACAAAATTCAAATCGACCCATTCATGGTTATGGTTTAATTTCATAAATCTAGGCCCAATTTTAATATTAGGCTTAGATCCATTTTTGACCTAAGTTTAAGCACTTTAGTTCAAGGTCAATTTGAATGTGGTAAGTGCTCTTACCAATGGGTAGCTCATTAGATAGGGTAATTATGACACTAATTGAGTTCATTTTTTATTAATTTGCAATTTTTTTTCATTGAATTGCAAATTTTATAATTTTAGCCATTTAGGCCTAATTCAAAACACCCATGATTTCGACTCATTCTTTTCCATGATAATCATTTAATTAGGTCAATAAAAGACCCTTAGATCACATTCATAAGGTTCGATTAGCTTAATTGTATCTTAATTGATCAATTTCTTCATAAAAATGATAAAATTCATTTTCAATTAGGTTCTTTAGGTGTTAATGTGGCATCCAGGTTTTCGTCGGACCTAGAATAAGTAACGGCTCATCACAGATCGACGAATTTGCTGTTGGACTGTGTCATTGACACCATTTGCGAACGCCATTTCATTATCGTTGTCGTTAGACCAAGTCGTCAAGTTACGCGATGATCTTAGGATATACTCTCATAGTCACGTCTTTGCCACGACTAGACGATCCGATTTTCGTATAACTTATAGTCTCGTCAACAATTCCTTTAGGTAAGGCCACTTGCAAGACCAACCTCACCCGCATTTGCACCTTGCTAAATGAGCCTTTCATGCTAGTTGTTTTTGACCTCTGCGTACATGGAAGTTGATAACAGAAATCATCGAGGACTCCCCTATTTTCGCGCTGATTCTCAAGCATGCCCGAGTTCCTAACACGCTGACCGAATACGTTGGTGAAGGAGCACCAAAAATCGGCTGCCTCGAGCTGGCCGTTTCGTCTTACGCATGAAGACTATGCCAACCCAAATATCCCATGCACGCATAAGACTTGCAGCCGCGCCTTTCTTTGTTGTTCAACCAGTCAACAAAACAAGATTGTTGACCCATGCAGCAACATGAAGCTCACGTATATGGCCCACGTCTACAGCCCATAATCACGTTGGAATGAATAGCCTACAGCCCACGCCCATGCAGCCCATACGAATGTTGAGGAGTCAACCAAGGTGGGTGGTTGACCGAGGGGCACTCAGCAACGGCCACGTCTCTCTCCCTCCGTGATGGCTCGTTGACACGCCTTGCATGGAAAATTGCAAGGTGTCTCCTCGCATGGGACTCCCTCTACGTTGCCGCTCCCCTCGCTGCCACCAAATCTACTTTTTGTTGACTAAGAAAGTCAACAGTGGGGGAAACAAAATGCTCGTAACAGAGAGCACGAGAGAGAATGATCGAACAAAACAGCGAGTGAGAGAGAGAGAGAGAGAGAGAGAGAGAGAGAGAGAGTGCAGCGAGCGAGAGTGAGGGGGAAAGGAAGAAGACCGCCCCTCTGTCCATGCTCGTGTGTGTGCCGCCGCTGTTGACGCCGCTCATTTTTGTCACTGTTGAGCCATGCCCGAGACCCACGAGCTCTCTGTTTTTGCTTGTTGTCAAGCTAAGGAACTAAAGGCAAGTGGAAGTTCATTGATCTATGTCTTTGCATGCTGTGATTATTTGGTGAAGTGCTGGTAGATTTGAGGAAATGCTAAAATGGAAACTGCATGTTGGGTTTTTTTGGATGATTGAGATGAAGATTGAGTTCTGTTTTGTGGAAGATTAAATGTATTGTTGCCGTGTTGTGTTGGATTGAGCTTGATGAGTACTAGATCGAAGTTAGAAGTCATTGCATGTTGTATTAGGGTATTGCATGTCTAAAAAATTTAGTGAAAGTTGGCTGTTTTGATTGAGCAAAGTAAAGTGATGCTTGCCAAGTGAAGAAATGCGGTGTATGTTGAGATGAGTGAGCTTATGGATGAATATATGCTTTGAGCCGAGCTGTGGAAGGTTTCTCTATTAATAAGAACTTGCTGAAAGTGTTTTTAGATGTTGTGGAGGATTCTTGAAGTGTTGTAAGATAGATTGGTAGAGAAACAAATGGTTTGATTGAACTAGAAATGAAGAAAAGTGTATGTACCGATTCTGTTTTAGAGAAATTTAGATAGAAAGTCTTTTTAATTGTATCGCTCTGATTTATAATGATGAAGATAAGGAAATGAAACATTTTACATAATAGAACACCCATTAGATTGAGTTTGACATCTAGCTATAGCCACATAAATGTAAAATTATGAAGGTAGAAGTGAACCTATTGAAAACAGTGAACTGTTTCGTAGAGGATAGCTTGACCTGTGATGACTCTGTGAATTTTCTGTAATTATCTAGTTAGAATTGAACTTCAAACTCTTAACCAAAGTTGTAGGACACATCCTTAGAATAACATATCAAAATTTGGGAACAAGTGGACAAGATTTAGTTTGTGAAATGAATTTTCTTCTGTAGGTACTGAATCTGAAAGTTACTGCAGAATTTTGAAGAAAACAGCAAACTATTACTCTTTATACACAACGAATCTGACTTAGCATCCTTCATAAAATTTCTTCCTTTAGGTCTTATTTATAACATATCAAAATTTCAGAATTTTTTGAGTTCATTTAGGGGTTATTCCGAAATTGTTACTAAAACTGTGCATTGTGATATTTGAGCTGTTTTGTTCCGAATTTGCTCATTTTGTCCCAAAGGTGAATGCATCTTGAGTTGTTATTTGACATGATGATATTGACATTTAGCATATCATGAAATATTTATATTTGGTGAAGATTCACGAGACATCTTGTCATTGCATTGAAAAGTGTTTTTGAAAATTAATATGTTAATTGTTACCGTTGGACCCTCAGGTCAATGATGCCCCGAGAGTCGGGATGCCCAGAGGTTCAAATGAATCGATGCCCTTTAGATGCCTGGTTGTATTATGAATACATGCCCAAAGGTTTTCCCTGGGAGTATCGGGATGCCCGGTTGTATGCTTGTCGGTACATAAATCCGGAGGTTAAGGGTAACCATGTCTATGGTCCCCAGGGATTTCTCATGATGCCAAGTGGGGTGCGAGATGCCTAGAGATTCAAATGAGTTGATGTCCTTTGAATGCCCGGTTGTATTTTGAATACATGCCCGGAGGCTTCCGCGACGCCAGGGTTGGGTGCAAAATCCTAGAATGACGCAAACATTGGTCCTCTGGGGGGGATAAAACCGTTTGAATGATTAAAACTGATGATTATATTAAGTGTGAATGTGGTTTAGTTATGAGACTAAATTGTATGGCATGGAATGAGACGTGTCATAATAGTTTGACCCTATAATCGGGACTCGTGTAACTGAACATGATGCATCTTGAGAGTTTCGAAATTGTACTTGCCATTGCATTGAGGAATTTCATGATTTTGATGTATGCTTATCCTTTACTTACTCTTTTTTTGTCTATCTTGCATGAATTTAGATATTGATGATACTACATGATATAGCTCAATGTATCTTTTATTGCCGAGTGGTTGTACTCACCCCGTTTGGGGACTAACATTTTAGACTAGATAAGATACCTCTACTGCCATTGCCACTTGCAGATGGATCGAGCGGTTGAATATGACCACAAGGAGGAGGACAGCAGAGGAAGGAACTTTTGGATGTCGACACTGATCGATGGACTTTAAGTATACAATTGTTGGAAAAGATGTCAGCCATCTTTTGAAGTGTAGCCGAGTATAGAAGATTACAACATTTTGGTGTACCGACTAAAGATGTCCATCTAGTTTTATGTAAATAAAAGTGCTCAACTTATTACCTATAAATGTGTTTAGTTGGTGTGCATCGTTTTAATTTGTGAAAGGAGAGTTGATGGATGTGCTTCCGCTATATAAACTGCACAAGGACTGATCTAAATGATATAAACCCCTAGGACTTATGGATCTATTATAATTCTATGGTATTAAACTGATATATTATCAGGACAATTGAAAGGAAATCGAATTGTAGTGACCTTAATGGATCGGGGGCTGTTCGAGGGGTGCCTCGGTTAAATTGCATAATTTTTTTACCACAAGGGTCCTTAGTGGAAAAAATGGCAAGAACTGGACCAAACCGGTCAAGAACCGGTCAAAATCCAGCCGAATTGGATCAAACCGGTCCGCCCAATCTAACTGGCCGCCAGTAGGACTAGCCGGTTCGCGCCCTTGCCAGCCGGTTCTTGGCCTCCGGCCACCAATTCTGGAACCCTTTCAATTCCAATTTCACTTCTACACCTTCAATTTCCCAAAATTTTACAAATTGGTCCTCAAATTTCGTCAAATTACAAATTGACCCATAATTAGACATTTTGACACAATTCCCGATTTTGGATTGGTTTTTTTGCAAATCAAACCCACTACATCAATTATCCAACACCTTGAGATCATAATGGAGCCTTCGAAACAGATTTTTGACCGTTGGATCAAGATTTTGGTCGTAAGGCCGAACTGACAGCCAAAATCATTTAATGTAGGAGTATATAAGTGAAATCTCTTCTATTTTCAAAATAGGGGGCTTCATTTACATGAATTTTTTCTCTCCTCAGCCTCTCTCTCTCTCTCTCTCTCTCTCTACATCACTCTCTAAGTTTTTATTCATCTCTTAGACCGATTTTTTTTTTTTTTCTTGAGATGCCGATTCGATTGATTTTGATCCGAGCCATAGTGACTTGATCTGCGTTCTTGGAGTCTTGATCGTGATCCTATGATTTGATTCGACTAATCATGATAGAAATCGACGAAAATCGCGACAAATGTAACAATTCGAAGCTCGAATCCGATAAAGTGAGATCAAGTTAGTCCATCGAAGCTAGGATTCAAGATTATGAGCTTTTACATGCTTAATATTGATGAGTATGAATGCTGCAATGAGTTGTTGATGATTTGAATGATGATTGTGATTTTAAGCATAATTTGTGATTTTCATAGGCCTGTACATAGGTTACTGTCTTGGCAAAAACAAGGTCTGAAACGACCTCGTTTCAGCTTGAGTCCTGTTGAAATTAGATAATAGACATGCTGAGCTTCGAAATGATAGGTCGCATGCCCAAAACGACCATCATTTGGCCCTCCAAAAATACCTTTGAAGGTTAACAATTCTGCAGTAGTTTAGGTTTTTTTTCGATTTTGATCCAGTTCCATCTTCTGACTTTGTTATTTTTGTATCGACTTTCATGATCATTTTTTGATAAAATTTTCTTCATGAGTTTTGTTCCAAATTATGTCGTGCATCTTCTGTATTTTTTTTTTTTGATGATTTTTGGATGTGTTCAACTAAGTCAGATCTACTTAGATCTAGGCTTAGGTCAATATGTTCCATATCGATCTTTGTTTTTGCTATTTTTGTTGCTCGTATAAGTGTTGTACATCTTCTGTTTTTTTTTTTTTTTTAAATTTTTGGACATGATTAACTAAGTCGAAAGTGCTTAGATCTGGACATAGTTCGATCAATCTGTATTAGTCCGAGATTTGTTTTAATGAACTCTGTTTTTGCTATTTTTTTGCTGATTTTTGTGTTGATTTCTGGAACAACTTTCATTCATGATAGTTGCTCGTACAGGTGTTTTGTGTGTCCTGTATTTTTTTTTTTCAAAATTTTAGACATGATTAGCTAGGTCAAAATCGCTTAGCTCTGGACATAGGTTAGTCTGTCCTACATTAGTCCAATATTTATTTTGATGAAATTGAGTCCATAAATACACTTATTTGGATTCAAATCCTTCATGAAAGTTGAAATACATGATATATATGTTCAATTAATGTATGCTTTGTAAGGTTTTTACTTTGGCAATGCGAATCAATTGCATGCATTAGAGTAAAAGGTACTACAGCAACATGTGTTGGACATATAGTGTGATATGTTTTGCCATTTTTGCCATAATTCATATGATCTTAATTGAGTTTCAATCTCTTAAGAAGAAATCTTCATCATTGTATACTCTATATGTGAGATTTTTTTATAGGATTTATGCATGTCTTGAGAATGGTTGAAATCATGCTTGTTCTATAAACTTAATGTTGAAATGAAACATTGTCATATGTGCACATTTCCATGCTTATTTGGGTCATCTAAGGATCAAATCTTATAATCATGCATTCTTGATGATTGAACCACATGTTACAAGGTTTGCAAACGTGTTTAGGTCATGTCATTGGAGTTTCATCTTGCACATCAAATTATCTCATAAAAAATGTTCATCATACTTAGAATTCCCAAGCATATCATTAGGAATCATGAATCATCTCATAATGTCATTTAAATTGTATGACATTTTGCATGCCGACTTAGGATTAGATGACTATCCAAACTTTCCATCACATCAAGTCCTAAGTTTGGTATGATTTCTTCATGCCATTTGGGTATTTTTTTTTTATAGTGATTTTAAGGTTTTATAATGAATGCTTATGTTTTGTTTTCTTAATAACTGATGCGTACACTTTTAGCGATCTCAACTTTAGGATACCAAATGGAATTAGTTTGGACTTGAGCTCTTCTAAGAAAATGTAGGACACACTTAAAAGTTTCTAATACTGATGATTTCATGCCAATTGCTCATCATTTCGACT
The DNA here is from genome assembly GCA_017140255.1 of Eucalyptus paniculata subsp. matutina. NCBI lineage: Eukaryota > Viridiplantae > Streptophyta > Magnoliopsida > Myrtales > Myrtaceae > Eucalyptus > Eucalyptus paniculata. Next base: position 2,491,127 of record CM029437.1, on the reverse strand, counting down.
ATTTTCCATTTTTTCAAAGCCATATCACAATCTGGACAATGGATCAAATTCAGACCTTTGCTTTAACCCCTATTTGGACAGAACTTTGATATTTTTGTTCCATTTTTTATATTTAGAATCTGAACTTGGTCTCTTAATGAAACTTTCTTTTCATCATGTTGGCTATGTTTTGTATAAATTTGATGATTTTTAGACATGTTCTGATAGGACAAATTTTGGTGACAATAGCTGAATGTCCTATTGTTTTGACAAATATCGGATGTGCTGTTGCTTGTTGTCTGATTTTTGTAAATTCATGTGTAGCTCGTTTAAGAAAACTTTCTTCATGAAAGTTGTTCATTATCATGTCATACATATTAAGAAATTTTTCCATAGCTAGATTGTCAATGGGTATTACTCAATTTTGATGTCCTTATACGTTTGTTCTAAAATTTTCTAATATAAATATGATTGTGATTGTTTAGCTTTACCTCTTAGGTTAGTTTGTGCATGAAATTAGGATATGTCATCTTCATGAAAATTGTTTTAAATGCTTTGATCTTTGTTATTAAACAACCAGCCTCTTCAAATTGTATCTTTCAAAAAATGTTTTGGTACATGTGATGTTTCTCAAAAACGATTCCTAAAAAGGTTATTCTCCAAAACTCGATTTTGCTTAAGGAAAAATCATGGTTTGGACCATATTCAAAATGCTTGCGACGCTTGTGACTTCTAATGCGTGGCCCATGCTAGCCTTGGCAATTGAATGTATTCCATAGCTAGATATTCCTTAATCCTAAATATTTTCAAACATTTTTAAAAATCATGTTTTGACAACGTGAAAGTCACAATTTGAATTATATTCAAAATGCTTGCGACGCTTGTAACTTCTATTGTAAGGCCCGGGCTAACCTTGGCAATTGAATGCCTTTTATAGCTGAGACATTACCTTATCTCAACTTTTCATAAATGATTTTAAGATGTGTTTTTTTTTTCTTTTTTTAAATATCACATGCACCCTTCATACATATAATCTCATCATGCATTAGAAATTCCTTGTGTTTGCGATTGGCATATGCCCTTGGTAATAAGTGACCCGCTGGCGGTTTACTTTTTTGCTTGATTGGTTGAGAAACAATGTTCAAAAGACATACATGCATGTTTAAATTTTTTGCAATGCATGTGATTTTTAGATGAATGGTAGTGTCGATATATGATATCGAGGGAAAACCCTGTGATCATATAGATCACTTGATTAGAAGACTTAGTAGCGTTATTGGCCATATGAGGGAGGGCAGTGAGATTGAGTTGTGACAGGCTTGGCGACTCCGCTGGGGAATGGTTACTAGATTAAGAGGACTTGAAGCCATTTAAAAATGGTTGTTGTGCTTTAACTAACATGTCTCGTGTAGGATCGCCTACATGTCAAAGTCGCATGAAAAATCAGGTTAGTCGCTAACCTCATGTTAAATGATCTTGTAGGTGGGAGTTATAAGGGAAAACATGATTGTAAACCCTTTGTTTTGCAGGTGGTATAAGGATGCATGAATGTATGAGGGCTTATATTGAAGTGCTGGATGTTTAAATTTAAATGCGTATTTGCAAGCTTTAGCATGACACCGCACACACTACCACGGTCTAAAACCCTAATCGCCTAATCTAGGACCTTAGGAGGGTTTATGGGTGGAATCTGCGAGTGAATTCTCGTGGTAATCCATTACTTACATAAGCTCGCTCATCCCAACCGATAAAAATAGCACTGACTGACGATAGAAGTAGTGGATATACTATTTTTATCCTTTGGAATAGGGACCTTGAGCCTTTAGCACCCTCATTTTAGGTGTCAAAACCTCACGGTTTCATGCAACATGTGATTTGTGCTTGCCATGTGTTTGGTGGGTAAGATATCATTCCTTTTTTTTTTTTTTTTTTTTTTTTTTTTTTTTTTTTTTTTTTTTTTTTATCGTTCTTATCTTTTTACTCTCCATATTTCAATAATACATTTTTATATTTCAACAACGATACATTTTAATCATAGGTGTCCCTTTAGGTTTAGGTTTAGGTTTAGATGGGTAAACTTGAAGTGGACGTGATTCCCATGCTTGACAATCTCAAGACTCTATAGGAGAATCTCGACCCAAGACATCAAGACCACGTAGAAAAACGCATAAGCTTCCTCCCGGCTTTATTAAAAGTTGAACCACATATCGCGATGGTAAAAGCAATGGCTCATTTTTGGAATCCCATGACTTCCACCTTCGTGTTTAATCAATATGAATTGACCCCTACAATTGAGGAGTTCCAAAAAGCTATTGGGTTAGGTAAAGCTTCTTTAGGTTTTGCCACTCCTCCTATTGGTCAAGATCCAGTATCTCTTCTAAGTCAATTCCTCAATATCCCTATCGACAAAATTGAGGTTATTCTTAAAGGAAATTCTAATTCCATGCCTTACAACTTTCTTGAACAACATTTCCTTAGCCTTAAGCCTAAATCTAGGAATCAAATTCCTTGTGTCTTCCTACTTATGTTCTTTGGCTTTGTGGAATTCCCACATACTCGAAAACAATAGATCCTTTAATCACTCACATTGTCAACCAAGTGTGCGCCTTTAATTGTTTTACACACATGATCATTGCCAAAAATTTTGTGTCTCTTAATCGTTTCAAAGCAAATGGACGAGGAACTCTTAGAGCCCCATTAGGACTTCTCCAAATTTGGCTCTTTTCACATATAAAAGAATTTGCCCCTCACATGAAGATTGTTGATGTCACAAAATATCATCATCTCATTCTTAGATTTTGCCAAAGAAATAAATTCTTTCCATCATGGTCTTTCTCCACATGGTTTCATTTCCTCAAAAGCCTCAACCCTAGCTTAATTCAATGGCATGTTCGGTGGCTTGGGAATCCCGAGGTGCGCCATTTTAGTGGAGTTGACGACCCACTCCCCCTCGAGGGATTGACGGGTCGTCATATTACCCTTTAAGGGTGCTCCGCCAATATCGTGTGTTTCAAACGATCCCGCCAATCCTCAAGTTGGGGTTATATTGTATTGATTATCACGATAAAGTCATCGAGGAAAACCAAATTGACCATATAAAGGCCGTGATTCAAGCCGCTATTGGAATTTGGTATTCCCGTTCCTTGCATTACGTGGTTGCCGTCGATGAAGCCGACTTGGAAGGAGAGATGAGGACTCACCAAGCTACTATTGATTACATATACCGTCAAGTAGAACCTGAGCTCAAGGTTCAGTTGCCTGATATTCCCGAGCCTCAAGGTTTCAGCAAGCTCATATTAAGGAACAAGAAGACGATGCCTTGATCAATAAGGAACGCTTGGCCCATGATAACAAGCATCTCTGCACGATCCCACCTAGTCCTTAGGTTTCCATCTCATATTCTTTTCTTGTAAAGGGATTTCCTTTGTGTTTCCCTCCTTTTTATCGAGGTTTCCTTGTATTCATTTTCATATCACATGTAAAATCGAACCACTTTGTAAGCTTCAAGAAAGCAAGGTTTTGTTTCTCTTGTAATTGTTTGATGAAATGAATAAAATTCATGAACATTTTCATGTAATTTTAGAAAAGGGGCATTTTGATTAAATTTTGCCGTCGTTCCTTTTCAATTGTATAATTTCTTTTGAAATGTTTTTGATAAGATGATGTTATATGATATTGGGATCATATACACTTCTTATCATTATTTCATCTCAAGAAAATATAAAATTGACCTAGGTTTTGTATTTTAATGATTTTTTTTTTTAACTTGATTAAATTCGAGTCATCTTCTTTTATGAAGGTTGTGAAAGACGGTTGAAGAACGGTCTACAATACATACTCGCCACCAAACAAGGATGGAGAACGAAGATACTCGTGCTCGTGTTATTAGCATGGAGAACCAAATGGTGCAGATGATGGCGTTGTTAGCTGACCTCTCCAACTAAGTCAAGAATTTAACTTCTGTAGTTCCTACTTCCCCTACCATGAATCCTCGTATTGCGCCCTTTGAAGTGCCGGTAGCAGACCCTGTGGGAAAAGAGCCTACTAAAGAGGTTCCTACTGCAACCCCATCGGTTATTGATTTAGAGGCTCCATCTAAGGAGATCCCAACTCCGTACTTTGATGAGGAAAGTTCAAGACGCGTCACAAAGATTGAGGAATGCCTTTACATGCTACAAGGCTATCAACTATAGGGATTTGATAAACTGTCACCCTTCGCCAAGGTTAAAGTCCCTGAATTCTACAAAGAGCCCAAGTTTACGAGAAAATATGACGACATTGGATGCCCCAAGACCCACTTAAAGTACTATCCGGGCAAGATGGCCCGTTACTCAAACAATCCTCCGCTCCTAATTAATTCCTTTCAGGATAGTTTGGTTGGTCCTACATTGACATGGTTTATAGAATTGGACTTGGAGAAGATCCATACTTGAGAGGATCTTGCCGACGAATTCCTCCAACAATATAAGTTCAACATTGAAATCACTCCGACCCAAGAGGAATTAGTTCGGGTCGGGAAGAGGAGAACTGAAACGTTTAAAGCTTATGCTCAAAGATTGAGAGCTACTGCATCTCAAGTAAAGCCACCCTTGTCTGAGAAGGAGGCTATGAAATTACTGCTTCAAGCCATGCCTCGGGATTTCTTCGAGAAAATGTACAACCACATTTGTATTAACATTGCCGTATTTGTGGAGTTAGGTGAATGCATTGAGGGGATCATGCGTGAAGGAAGGTTGACCGAGAACACGAATCATCAATATGCCCCGAAGAGAGATAGGGAATTGACTGTGGAGATTACTTATATACAAAATTCCTCTTCTCAGAAGCCATATAATCCGCAGGCTCATAAACTTGCCATGGAGGTAGGGGGTTCTTCCCGAAACTTTGAGGGCAAAGGAAAAGCCCCTCAAAGGCAATTTACTCCATTGCCTAGACCTATGTCTCAGCTACTTCCAATGCTGATTGAAAGTCATCTCGTGGTGAGAGAGTTCCCAAGGGATAATCCGCCAAAGTTCCCCAGGTTTGACATTAACAAGACATGTGAGTATCATATGGGAGAAAAAAAGGTCATCATGTGGACAACTATTTGGTGCTCCGTTCTAAGATCCATAATTTGCTGGATAAAAAGTTGCTCACTTTTAAGAACTCAGCGCTGAATGTCCAACAAAATCCCCTTCCAAAACATTCTGAAGATGTCAACATGACTTATGGGGATGCTGCAAGCATATACCCCTGATGGATATCCAAAAGTTGGAACAGATCATGCCATTTGCTGATTGCCAGCTGAAATGTGACATCACTCGTGATGAGAAGATAGCTTGCTTAGCGAAGCTAGTTGAGCTGGGAATTATCCAATATGAAGATGATGAGCCCACTTTGAGACGGATGTCTCTAGTTGAAGTCGATTTGTCTAGCGAGGATATAATCTCAGAAGTCATAAGGAAGGTTGGGAATCCATGTCAGGATGACACTTGAAAGGAGGATCATCGAGCCTCGAAAAACAAAACCCCTATGTATCAAGATTTTGACATTGGAAGCGATGATGAATATAAAGCTTCTCGCATGGATCGTGAGATTGTTCGAAAAGCTCTTGAAAATGGTGAAGTTGTTGGTATCCTTGGCCAACCAAGTGGTAAATATGACTTTAAGGTGAAGTTCACACCACCACCAAGTTTCTTCGTTGACGTGAAGGATATTGTCCCAAGTGGATGGGATGATGAAGAAGACCTTACTTCAACTTTGCCGAAAGATAAAGAGGTCTACTCCTATGACGGGGATGAGGATGAATGCAAAACTTCTCGTTTGGATCGTGAGTTCATAAGGAAAGCCCGTGAGAGAGGTGAAGTGGTGGACACCTTGTGACAACCAAGTGGGAAGTACAGCTTTATGGTCAAGTATACTCCTCCTCCAAGTCATTTTCAAAGCCTTAAAGACATCGTCCCTAGCGGATGGGAGATGAATTCGGGGACAATTTCGTGGCTGTGATTGAGCCTGTTGTGATTGATCTGACCAAGGAGAATTCCCCATTGGGCTGATACAACTGATAAGGGCGTAATTGAAGTTAGCTCATTGATTGACAATTTTGGAGCCATGAAGATCTCAAGCGCAGGTTTTGGACTCGTTGTGATTGAATTGCCATCAGAAGTTGGTGAATGTTCCAACATTAAGATGACTTATGCTTATGACTCTAAAGTAATCCCTTGGAACTATAATACAAATGAAATTGACCCCGTCACCCGATCAGGTCGAATCTACCCACAATGTGAAGGTATGGAAAATAAGGCTCTAACTAACGAGGAACCTGAACAACTTCTTAAAACACTCAAGACAAGTGAGGCATAAGTGATAGATCAATTGCGCAAGATGCCTGTGTAAATTTCCCTATTGGAGCTTTTTAAGACCTTTAAAAAGCATAGAAATGCTCTCCTTAAAATTTTAAATGAAGTCCACGTGCCCGAGACCATTGGAGAAGTACAATTGGAGGAGTTTGTGGGTGCTATACTTCTTAGAGATCAAATTAATTTCTCTGAGAAAGACCTCCCTCCTGAGGGCCAAGCACACACTAAGGCGCTATATGTGTCCGCTCAACATTTTGGCACTAGGATTTCGAGGGTCTTGGTCGATAATGGTTCTGCCTTGAACATTTGTCCTTTTGTCCACCCTCTGTCAATTGGGGATAGGAATGGAAAATGTCTCCCCTCCAAAGATTCCTGTCCGAGCCTTCGACAAAATGAGAAAAGAAACAATAGGGTAAATCGACTTACCACTGACGATTGGCCCTATTATTATCACTCAAAAATTTCATATACTGGATAACTTTAGTCTGCTATTGGGATGGCCTTGGATCCATGCTGCAGGAATCATTCCTTCTAGTCTTCATCAGATGATGAAACTTCCCATTGATGGAAAGATCGTGACTATCCGATGTGAAAGAGATGTTGAGACTTTCCATAACACCGCTATACCTTTCATCGAGCCTGAGGTCAAGGAAGAATCAAGCTACCACTCATTTGAGATGGTGTCTGTAACTCATGTGCCTGTTAGGTCAATCATCAGGAAGCCTTAGTTCTCAAAGGCCTCCTTGATGTCAAGTAAAGAATTGCTCAAGAACGGTTTTGCTATTGGGAAAGGTTTGGGTAAGCTCGCCCAAGGCATGCCAAATCCCATTAAGGTGGTCAAAATCAACAAACGTGAAGGCCTGGGTTATCGAGGCGATCGTAAGGGTCAAGGTAATCATAAATGCCCAAACATTAAAGGTAAGAGTTACCAATGCCTCTTGCCTCCACCTTTGAAGGATTTCTTTCCCGGTCCACCAAAGTTCTTACAAGAAGAAGAGGCCAATGTCTACCCCTTTGTTGATTTGTTTGAAGATGGTTTGGTTGGCACTATTGGTGAAAATGAAGAGCCTGTAGTTCCCATTATGCATGACATTTCACATCATGATAGTCATTTGCATGGCTCATATTCACATTCAAAAGATTTTGAGCAACCCAATTATTCTGACTCCGAGAACGAGGATGATCCTCGAGTTATTGAAAAGGAATGACTCAGACATGAAGAGTCCAAACCTCTTACCACCGAACAACCAATCACTATGAATTTAGGAGATTTAGATAATCCTAAAGAAACCAAGATTGGGGCAAGTCTTTCTCAAGCAGACGCCAATAGATTATTTGCACTTTTGAAAGAGTACTAAGATGTTTTTGCTTGGTCCTATGCTGATATGCCAAGTTTAGACCCTGAGATCATGGAACATGCATTACTACTTGATCCTAGTACTCCGCTGAAGAAGCAAAAGCTTAGAATGACGAAACTTGAGTTGTCGAAAAAGATTGAAGAATAAATCATGAAGCTCTTAAATGTTGGTTTCATCAAAGTCACCCATTATGCTGATTGGATTGCTAATATAGTCCTGGATATGAAGAAAGATGGACGAGTCCGAGTATGTGTTAATTACCATGACCTAAATAAGGCAAGCCTTGAGGATGATTTTCCTTTGCCACACATTGATGTCTTAGTTGACAGTACTGCTGGATTTGAACTATTCTACTTCATGGATGGATTTTCCGATTATAATCAAATCCGAATGAAAGATGAAGATAAGACTAAAACTTTTTTCATCACTCCATGGGGAGCATTTTGCTACAAAGTGATGCCCTTTAGCTTGAAGAATGCAAGGGCGACATATCAAAGAGCCATGGTAACGCTATTCCATGACATGATGCATAAGGAGATTGAAGTCTATGTTGATGACATGATTGCTAAGTCAAGACAAGGTAAAGATCATGTTGAAGTCTTAAGAAAACTATTTGACCGATTGAGGAAATTCAAGCCGAGGCTTAACCCTACAAAATGCATATTTGGGGCAAAGTTCGGGAAACTCTTGGATTTATGGTTAGTAACAAGGGTATTGAGATAGATTCCTCTAAGGTGAAAGCCATATGTGATCTAAAGCCTCCTTATACTATTAAGGAAGTCCGAAGCTTATTAGGAAGATTGAATTATGTTGCAAGATTTATCTCTTAATTGTTAGAAACCATTAAACCATTCTTCAAGCTGTTAAAGAAGAATGCCAAGGTCAACTAAGATGAAGAATGTTAGAAATCATTTGAAGAACTCAAGTGATATCTTTTACAATATACCGTACTCGTACCGTCTATCCAAGGTGTGCCTCTGATCTTGTATCTCACCATTCACAAAGAGTCTTTAGGAGCCATGTTAGCACAAAAAGGACCAAGGGATGGAATAGAACATGTCATATATTACCTTAGTAAGAAGTTTACTACTTTCGAGATCTGATATCCTGAAGTAGAAAAGACCGGTGTAGCCTTGATTTGGGTTTTACACCGATTGAGGCAATACACTCTACACCACCGCATTCTTCTAGTGACTAAGAATCACCCGATCAAATATCTTTTGGAGAAGCCCGCATTGGTTAGAAGGCTCGCTAAATGGCAAATATTACTCTCTGAGTTTGATATTCAAAGCATGTCACAAAAGTCCGTCAAAGGGCGAGCCATAGCTGATATGTTAGCTGAAAATCCTGGGTAATCTAATGATTAAAATGAAATTGATGAACGGATTTATTTGGTCTCACCTGACAAGTGGACCATGTATTTCAATGGTGCAGTTAACCTTTCTAGTTCTAGCACTAGGGTAGTTTTAATATCTCCAAAATGTCAACATTATCTAGTAGCTACAAAGTTGGTACTCCCTTGTACCAACAATATTTCTGAATATGAAGTTTGTATCCTTGGTTTGCAATTAGCCATCGATATGAAAGTCAAAAAGCTTTAAGTTTATAGTGATTATGCACTCATCATTCTCCAGATGAAAGGTGAATGGCAAACACGGGATGTAAAGTTGATTCCTTACCACGAATATCTCAAAGACTTAGTCAAGGAATTTGATGAAATCTCTTTTGATTATCTGCCAAGATCACAAAATTAGTTTGCTGATGCCTTGGCAACTTTATCTTCAATGTTGCAAGTAACCGATAGCTTGAGCGTTGATCTTTTACAAATTGACGTCTTGAAAAAGTCTGCTTATTGCCTGATGATTGAAGAAGAATGTTATGGCCAACCTTGGTATTATGACATCATGAATTACCTTCAAGAAGGCAAGTTTCCCTAAGGGAGTCAAGCCAATGATCGAAAATACTTGATGAAGTTGGCATCCAAAATCTTCCTCAGTGGAGGAGCCCTTTATAAAAGTTCTTTCGATTTAGTTTTACTAAAGTGCGTGGATGCACAAGAAGCTAAACTCCTGGTGAAAGAAATATATGAAGGAAAGTGTGGCCCTCATATGAACGATCATCTCTTGGTTAGAAAAATCATGAGGCTCAGTTACTATTGATTGACCATGGAAGCCAATTGTATTCAGCATGTGAGGTTCTATCACCAATGCCAAGTCTATGAAGATAAAATCAATGCTCCTCCTAATGAGCTACATCAAATGTCCGAGTCCTGGCCTTTTTCAATGTGGGGCATCGATATCATCGAACCAATTAATCCTAAAGCATCGAATGGACACCATTTAATCTTAGTAGCCATTGATTATTTCACCAAATGGATTGAAGCTAGTTATTATGCCCATATTACTGCAAAGAGCATGGCAAAGTTCATCCGTCGTGATATCATCGCTCGATATGGAGTTCCTAAAGCGATCATCACAGATAATGGATCAAACTTGAACAATAAGGTGGTGGATGAATTACTTGGAAAATTCCACATTCGCCATTCGAATTCTTTTCCTTACCGCCCACAATGGAATGGAGTTGTGGAAGCGGCAAATAAGAACATCAAGAAGATTTTAGCCAAAATGGTAGAAAATTATTGTGATTGGCATAATCGATTACCATAACCTTGCTTGCTTATCGAACTTCAATTCACACTTCAACTAGGGCAACACCATTCTCATTAGTTTATGGGATGGAGGCTGTGTTACCCGTGGAAGTGGAAATCCCTTCACTGATGGTACTTTCTCAAATCAAGCTCTCTGAAGCTGAATGGGTTCAACAAAGATTTGAACAATTTAATATGATTGATGAAAATAGGGTAAAAGCCTTATGCCATGGACAAAGCTATCAAAAGAGAGTAGCTAGGCTATTCAACCATAAGGTTAGATCAAGACATTTCGAGACAACGATCTTGTCTTGAGAAAGGTCTTACCTATCATTCTAGATCCTCGTGAGAAGTTTACTCCAAACTACGAAGGTTCATATATTGTAAGGAAAGTGCTACCTAGTGGGGCACTAATCCTTATAGAAATGGATGGTCAAGAATTGCCAAAACCTATAAATGATGATGTTGTCAAGAAGTATTATCCATGAATAAAGTGAAAGGCCTTTGAGCCACTTTTGGATTGAATTTGAACAACTTTAGAATGTCTACATCATGCATCTCATGCATACATATTGCACCTGCATGTTTGTTCATTTTGCAGGACCTTTGAAGAAGATTCTACCTATCAATGGGAGGTTAATTTCAAAAATGCAAAATTTTCAAAAAGTGCCAATCTTCTTTAGAACTTAGAAGTGACCCTATTTCTTAGAATGCCGAAAGAGTCAGTTAGAATTTTAGAGTCGGTTAGAATTCTAGAAGTACAACTAGAGCTCTAGAGATGAACCCTTGTGCTGAGCAAAGCCTATTCTGTCCACAAATTTTATTCAACCTTATTTCCAAAAATCTCCCTAGTAAGGTCAAGGGAACATGTCTTTGCAAACAAAATTTCACTACGCTTTCATTCCCCAAGGAGTTGAATGTAACCAAAGTGTGCTTTGGAAAACCCAAAAAGGATTGTTAGATATGCCAAGTGGCAATGCCTAAAATGATGAGAGGCAACCTCTTTACCAAACACGTCCTTATACACCCCTTGAGAGAATTGAGTGAAAAGAACAATGTCTTAGGGTATAGGGTTCATTCACAGTGAATACATGGTTTGATATGATAAAGGCATTTCATTTCTCAATCCCAAACACTATCGATATCTCTTGCAAGCCACTTTGAGCCAAATAGGAAGCATTTCCAAAATAACCCTATTAAGAACAACCCCACATTGGGGCAAAATAGGGGGTTTTGGTTGAAAATTATGGAGCAAAAGATTAAGAAAGAGTTTATTGCTTTCACTTGTATCGATCTTCTTGTGCTAGCTTCAGGTGATTTCTTATTGAAACTCGAAGCATCCCGAAGTGACGAAGAGCATTTTGTTCACTTCCATAAACACAATTACCCTTTGCTTAGCCAATTTGAGCCTTATACAATTCTTTCATAACCCCAGGTGATGATTATCTCCCCACACTAGGGCAAGGCATATGATTTACCAACAAAATTGAGAATATTGGTAATGTTTGTAAATGCCACTCGAGAGTCATAGATACTCAAAAGAGAATGAAAATTAAGGGGTATGAAAAAGCAGTGTGCCTAGTAAAAGTAAGGCCAATGCCTATGAAAAATGCAAAGAAAAGCAAAAATGCAAAGAAGAGCAAAATCAATGGTCATACAAAAGACCATCCATTGAAAAACAAAAGAAAAGCCTTGCAAAAGAAAATATGTATGGCGAGCAATGTCATTAGAGTAAAGAGCGAAGCTCTCATGTCTCAAGACAAATGATCAAAAGGACTCTCAAGATAGATTAAATTTCAAGAGTCAAATTTTCGAAAAGTCATGTGATGATAATGATGCCAAGATAATCACTCACTTTTAACCCTTCAATATCTAAAACTTTTTCAAGCCTTTTTAAGTCTCACCCGAACCAACAATACAACCCTTATCCGAAATCTCTTCTGATTAGGATGGTTCGAGTTGAAATGAGAGTATCATATAGGAGCTACCGCTAGAAGGAGTCGAAGCAATCCTATCTCATCTTATCTTCGAGGTTCTTGACTTGTAAGCCTGATGAAGAAATTGATTGAATATTCATTTCTTGGCCTCATAGTGCATACTTGTTGTGTAAGCCCATGACCAAGCCATCATTACGGTCCCTTCAAAAGACCTTTTGATCAATGGATTGTACTCACCGTGAACGTTTCCGAAAGCCCTAGACATAGGTTGAGTGAGACTTCTTCAGTGAGATTTAAACAGTTTTCCCATATCAATGGTTGGGAATAAAAGCCCTTTTTGAGAGTTAGTGTGAATGGCCTCTTTTGATTAGGATATTTCCACTTTGCATATTTGACTTAACCCTTAGATGGTTAATCGAATCTCATTTTGTTAAAATCCTCTCTGAAGGGATTTGACAATCAATATTGTTTTGCAAGATTGGCTCTCAAGCAATCTCGAAACCCTTTTTCAAAATATGTTTTCCTTAGTGAACTGGTTTTTGGTAATCTTAAACCATAATCCTTGCTTTTGGTTTTTGATAACCTTAAATCATACCCTTTGTTTTAGGTTCTTGGTCAACCTTAAACCTCATCCCTTAAGTTCCAGGTCATCCTTAAACCTTACATTTAGGTTATAGGTCATCCTTAAACATTGTCTCTTAGATTCTAGGTCATCCTTAAACCTTGTCTCTTAGGTTCCAAGTCATCCTTAAACCTTGTTTCTTAGGTTCCAGGTCATCCTTAAACCTTGTCTCTTAGGTTCCACGTCATCCTTAAACCTTGTTTCTTAGGTTCCAGGTCATCCTTAAACCTTGCATTTAGGTTCTAGGTTATCCTTAAAACCTTGTTTGTTAGGTTCTAGATTATCCTTAAACCTTGTCTTTTAAGTTTTAGGTGATCCTTGAATCTTGTCTCTAGGTTAATGGTTATCCTTAAACCATACATTTTTCATTTAGTAATTTCATTCCCTTCATTCCATTCCACAAGAGAGAGAATGCTGATAATGCCATCTGCATTCAGACCTGTGGATTAATTAGAGAATGGTGACTGTTTCCGATTTTCCTGATGGTGTGGTTTGCTATATGTGAAGTTGGTTTTGACGTGCGTCTTGCCCATGCTGGCTCAGACATGAACCTTGTGTCATGTTGTTATTACATTACACACCTTTTACATCTCAAAGCAGAATATATTATGATAACAAAGACTGGTATTACTTAATTAATGCCTGGCTCGGACATGAACCTTGTGTCATGTTGTTATTACATTGAACACCTTTTACGTCGCGAAGTGGAATATATGATGAGAACGAAGACTAGTATTACTTAATTAAGGCCCTGATGCAATCCAGTGAAGTTGGAGAAACCGGGGACCTTTTTCTTCTTTTGCTAGAGAGAAACATGGCAATTGATTCATAGACTTTGAGAAAGAATCGCATTATTATCCTCATTCACAGACCTTTCGAGATCCGAATTGTGATTCTGACGTAGTTCATAACTCAGTCCTCACATCCCAATCTCAGCAATATTTCTACACTCTACCTTGACAGTCTCATCGACATTCTACACATTTTAGAGCGTGTCTGAGATGCTCCTGTTGATTTTGGCATCCGTGCAAAGGACATTTCTGGAGTTATGCCATGGAGTTCATCTGCTTCAGAGAAACAACATCACGCGAATGAGTCTTGCTCCTGACCTTCTTAAGTGGCATCCGCGTAGGCCTTTTCCTCAAGTTCCTCGAATTAAGGCCATCCTCATCCCGGTTTTGAATCGCAATGTCAGACAGCTGAGCTTCATGGACGATGGGGGAACAGAGGCCTCATTCGACCATTGTAGAAGATCTGACCAGTGGCTTCCAATGCGGGCAGCTATGAACCCCCACTGACAAATGCGAACTCAAAATTACGTGCTTCACCCTATTTGTCTTGCTCGAGCTGGGTTATCCATGGCCATTGCGTCCATGACTCTAGACGCAAACTCTGCGACGTTGCTCCAATGAGCTACTGAAAGCAATGCCGATGCTTGCTTTTGAGAACCGGTCGGTAAATGTTGCACCATAACGGATGTCTGAACTCGGACTCTGGGCGAGGAAGCGTTTAAGAGTTCACAAGGCAGATGCAAATTACACAAGGAGGAGGAGTTGCAGTTGAAGGTGGTGTTTTTTTTTTTTTTTGGTCAATTTCCATCACTTGAGACCCCGAGTGCTTTTGCTTCGTTCGCATTACCCACTTCATACAATAGTAATACGCACGCTTTGCCATCTCTACAAGTAGTCAAAGTGATTGCTTCGTTGCAGTATATCCGTAGGCACCTGCGAGGCGGCGCCATTGTTATTCCTTTATCAATGTGTAGACTCGTTAGCTATAATTTACACTAGCAGCGTGGTATCATACCACAAGTTAAACTTCTTTTTAAGTTTAAGCTTTCAGTTCTTGACATGTTCACGTCATGTAGTTAGTATCAAGAATTACGCATGATGTTCATTTTAGACTCATACCTCGATAACCTTACCTATTAGAAAAACCGTTGGCTCACGTGGTACATAAAGAGTTTCAATCCTTACATCTTATATTTCACATGGCAGGCTTGATTTACATACAAGGGAGGTAGTTGAGACATATTTCGTTTGAAAGTACTCTGGCACATTTGTCCTGACTATTGCCGATTTGTTGAGGAATCACCATTTTGTGAAGGACAATTTAGCCTACAGTGCCAATGCTTCCCCCTACTTAAAAGGGACCAATTTCTCCGAAGTAATAATATCGTGGAATCCCTAAATTAATTCATTTAAAATATTGTCCACTTTAACCAAAAGACAACCCTAGAACACTCGGCACTTGGTGCACCCCATGCACCTCGGTGCACATAAAAATAAATCCATGACGCGCACATCCAAATAAATCCATCCACTCAATAGTGTTCACTTACAAGTCTAATATGAGCAAGTACTTAATCGAGTCCATTTCACAATAGCCATGTTTCAACGCTCACCCTACCAACCACATTGCCTTGTCCAGCCATATTAACGGAGGTGGCATTTTTTCAGTGCTAGCCACACATGCCACATTACTCAGTAACTATTTTCTCAAGCCAGCAATATAGACCACATCGCTCAGTTATTGTTTCACAAGCCAATCATATCAACCACTTGTTGTTTCCCCTTCGATTCTCGACCTTTTACACATCGTTTCGAGAAGCCAAAACCACCACTAAACTCACCGCCCTCAAACAAGCTAGATCTGGATTTTTCAATACGACTAGCCACTGGATGCTACCTCATCTAATGCTAATTTACTTGATTTTGAACTCAAACTAAGATCACCATGAGCTTGAAAGGATGTTAGAAATAATTAGGGACTTCTCTAGAATAATTTCCTTTGTTAGAGATATTTTGGTAATTTCATTGATTATCCGTATCTCACAAAATTGCTCGTATCTCTTTTTGATTGTGCACATCTTAATTGAAATTTGACATTATACAGTTATCTAATAAAGCATGTAAATAGGCTTAATGTGCTCTTTTCTAATAAATCGAAATATACAAAAATTTCCCAATTTTTATCTTCCGCTTTGTTATTCTCAAGTAATATAATGATATTAATTGATTAGGATTTAAATAACAATAAAAAAAAGGAATTTTCTGACAAGGAATACACAATAACTAAGCAAAACAAGAAGTCAGTGGGGGAGGAAGTGGGCCCACTGACGTCCATGCAAGGAATGCACCACTCACATCGTCTTTTAACTACGTGGATCATGCAAATAAAATTTATTGCAAGTAATGTGAGTTTCTCTTAACAATGAGAAATAAGAAAAACTTAGCCAAAAAATGAAAAGAAAGAGTTTCTCTTAACAATAAGCGACAAAGTTAATCGGTCTCTTCGTGCATGGGATAGTGGCTAGAGAAAATGCAGTCTGCTTATGCATGAGACAGGCTTCTTGGCATTTTTTCGAACTTTGAGATTTTCAAAAAGACTCTGACAGCAAATGTAATTCTTTTTTCTCAGATAAGCAACCAGTTCTAAAGGTGTTAAAACTTATGGAGAGGGATTCGTCTAGCCATGAGTTTAACATCTAGCCATGAGTTTTACCTGAACTAGGGAGATGCAAGCCTAACGCCCACCGTTATCCAAGACCATGATGGTAGATTGTGGGCTACAATTTCCATTTCAAAGAAATGGGCAACCGATTGAACTTTTGTTGGAATCTAAACATGGACATTATTATATTTGCTAACCTCAATTAATTCAACAAGGAAGCTAGATTTTTAAACCAAAAAGAAAAAAAAAAGAAAAAAAGGAAGCTAGATAAAAAAACAATACATACCATGGAACGGAGGTTTTCTTTTTTTCAAAAAAAAATTATTTAATGAATGATATCACCATCGTTCCTTTATTTCTGTCCAAAAAGCAAAATCATCCTTCTATCTTTCTTTTTAATTAAAAAACATATAGTCCTTCCATTATAATATTTCTCTTATTGGTCGATTTTCGTTGACATGGATTGTCGAATTAATGATACAAATGATAGTGAATATACGCGCCATGCCAAAATACTTATGTCATGTTATAATTGGCTGAAATTATGAGCCAAAAAGGCACCACATCAAACAACATAAGAAAACAAAATATTGAGAGAGAGAGAGAGAGAGAGAGAGAGAGAGGACCATTGTTGCCGCCATAGCTGCAAGCTTAGGAGTTGCGAGTTGCGAAGCTCGAGGTCATGGCTGCTCAATATAAGCTCGCGGTTATGGCAGCTCAATTGGTGGTCATAAGTGGTCACAACTCTTAATCTTTATATTGTTACAGATGTTTTCTGGATTTTCTTTAAGTTCATCAGTTCTCTTATTTTGTTTTTATTATGCTCACATTTAAGAAATTTCACTTAAAGGAATGAAAGGATATCCCAATAAATGAGATTTCATTCAAAATTTCCCCAAGTAACCGGATGATTAATTTATTTAGTTATCTTGGGACACCATCTCTTTTCCAAGAGAAATGGTACTGATATATAATCATTTCTCTTTTTTCAAATAGACAATGAAATTAACAAGAAGTAAATTTTTTTTAATTAATTTATTGATTTTTAATCTAAAGAATCCCACGTTGGGATTCATAGTTTTCTCAAGGAAACCGTATATTTTCCTTGAAAGAACATGTGGTGGGTAGAGCACGTTACTCCCTATCATTAATATCATTAAACATTTCCAATAGGAATAACCAAAAAGGTTGAAGATCTTCTATCTCCAAAGGTGCTTCTATTGGCATTTCAAATGATTCTCAATCATTGATGCATGTAAACGAGTCATGCTATGTTGAGACACTCATGGCTATGGAAGTATTTTGTTGGATGAAGAACTAATGTAAAAAGAAAAAACAATTCCAAGCAAGCTTTAATTGTTTCACAAAAAATATGACGTTTCTAGAAAATATTTTCTAAAAGGTCATTTTCCAAGAAAATGCTAGTATTCAATTGAAACTTGAAAATAAATTAGAAAATATTTTTCACTCTTTGATAGGAAAATTAAATTTTCCACAAAAAAGACTAAAAAATTGAATTTTCAATAATTTTTTTATATTTATTTCATCCTTTTATCTTTTTCTTTTCTTTCATTTTCTTTTTCCCAAAGAAAATGGCCGGTGACTAGCCACTGGCCAAGCCTCGACCTCACTCAATTGGTACCACGACAATGACTGAATATGCCCCTAAGTGCACATGTTTCCTCGGAAAAGTCCCCCTAAGTGCGCACGTCTCTTCGAAAAAGTCTCCCTCTACGGAAACCGCGTTATAAAAGTCCGGATACTATAACAAAACCGCGTGTATAAAAAAACGGCGACATTAACGAAAAGGAAAAAGAAAAATAGAGAACAAATCATGGGGAAGCACGTAGCTGCTAGGACCCGCAATGTTCCAAGTAAAGAGGCAAGTGGGCAGACTTTCTAAGGATCGGATTTTGGCCTTTTCAGGGCTCCCACTTTTTATCTTCATCTCATTAACAGAAGAAAGCATGGTGGAAAAATTAATAATGCACCACCCCAAACGCCCACGCTGGGTCTTTTATTCCCATGAACCTCGCTGTTCATGATACAGCGATCGGCAAACACTTGAAGAAACCTCATTTTCACGAAGAAAGGGAGACACTTGGGGAAGGTTGATGGAGAACAACAATCCAGCTGGTCACGGTGGTTGGAGGTAAGCTTTGGCG
This sequence comes from Eucalyptus paniculata subsp. matutina, assembly GCA_017140255.1. Lineage (NCBI taxonomy): Eukaryota > Viridiplantae > Streptophyta > Magnoliopsida > Myrtales > Myrtaceae > Eucalyptus > Eucalyptus paniculata. The sequence continues at coordinate 2,472,628 of CM029437.1, read as the reverse complement.
ACCTTAAATATATCTTCAGAGCTGTAGCCCAACTCTGTCACAAAGTTGCAAGATTGCGGGGAAACTCATGCTAAAATATTGATATCGTTTCCTGTTCCGATCTCTTATCAACTCACACTTTATATTTCATTACGTGAATGCCGTTTTATGGCAAAAAACCTGCACTCTACATAGAACAGGTTGCGGAACTCTGAACTTGGACTGTTTAAGAGGCCCAGCAGGTCTTTCACTTGCCTGTAGAAAATGGCCTGTTTCTTGCATTAGACTATAAGGCCCTACTATTTTTCTTCTTTAGATCCCTGAAATAATAAAAGAATATAAATCGATTTAGTAACATCAGCTAATATTTCTATTTTTAAAAACAAATAAGTGGCCAGAGAATATATTTGGAACAAAAGTATGAAGTAGAAAAAACTTAATTTTTCATTCCTTAGAACAAATTCTAAAACGGGGTCATTTTCTTTTCTTTTCTTTTCTTTTTTCTTTTCTTCTTTTTCTTCCTCCTCTAGCCAATTGTCGGGCTCGACGACCTCGCTGGAACCTAGTCAATCCTTAGCGAGGCTAAGCTCGCAATGGCTAGGTGAGGCTAACCTCCTCTAGGCCCGATGAGGCTCCCTCAACGAGATCGCTAACTCTCGTCTTTGGCTAGTCACTTCAACAAGGCTTGACCTCACCCAACTACCTTGAGGTTGGCCACGCCATGACCAAGCAAGACTGACCTCCGATGGATAGGTGAGACCAACCTCCCCAGAGGCTAGAGAGGTAGCTAGCTAGAGTAAGAAAAGAGGAGGAAAAAAAGAATAGAAAATAATTTAAAAAATTAGAAGAAATTTTACATTTCAAAAATTTTTTAGAGTTGTGCTAAATATATTCCTATTCTTTTTTTATTCCGGCAATAGAAATTTTCTATAGTGACCAAATGTGTTCAAATGCTCAAAAATTCGTCCAAGGAACATAATCAAAAAAAGTTATTTCTTAGCAAAAATTATCCCTAGTAACTGAATAGTTACCAAACGCACCATAAAAATCGCATGAACACCAATTTTAACTGTCCAGATTTTTTCATCTGTTTGTTTTTACTTTTGTTGACTGGGATGTTCATAATGACTCGACTATCAAAGAGTAGAAAAGGGCTCTACTTAGATCAAAGCATGCACTTAGCAGCATATCCGGTGGTTGCATAATGGCTTTTCTCTTGCATTTTCTGGATTGGGTTAGTTATGTTGTACCACTTAGATTTTATCATCTGTAAGAATGCTTCTTGTGGTCATCGACCCCTTTTTTTTGTGCGAACTGACCTATTTTCACGATATCCATTTGGTTATTGAATACATTAGGACTCATACCAGGAAGAATCTCTCTCACACATGCATATATTTAAAACAGCTGAATTTGTCTGAGGAATGTGAAATCCATAATAACTGCAATTCCCTTTTTGAAATCCACAAAGTTGGAAAGAATGTAAACCGTCTCGTAAAGTTACTGGGAGGGAAAATTGTCACATTGATCAAGAAACGCAACTATATATATTGTATTAAGAGAAACTCATTGTATGAAAAAACAATGTATTAATTGAAAGTCTTATTAACTTTTCTTCCTAAGAAAAGATGAGACGCGCTATTAGCTTCACTACTCTGTTTCTACCTAGTAAGCCTGAGGGCTAACCGAGTAGTTTTGTGCATCTGAGTGGATTTGTCATGTGAATAATTGTTGTTAGAGTGGACTGGGAAAGCTATGTAGGCGTTAAGGAGGTATTCCCTTGCACTCTGATGCTACATTTTGTCCAAAAGAAGAATTTTAATTAGCCATGGATCAATACATGGATTAGACTCATGCCATGCAATTGTTCATTAGCTATGATTTGCAATAGAAGCTTGGCATCACGCTGTGCATCAAATTTCCTTTTGAACTTATATTGGTAGTTCTTGATGTGTTTGTGTAAGTATATTTGTTGGTAGCATTGAGATTTTCTTGATGTTCGCTGCAGACTCATATATCCTAATAGCTTTTGGATATATTATCATCGTATATGATGTAGAAAGAGCTCACAACTTGAGCTTTTGCAATATACTATCGCCTGACAAATAGTTTGCTGATTTTAATTCCAAGATATGGAGCAGAGCAAATGGCACAAATTGCTGCAACATATAACCAAAATCTTGATTCCATGGAGGAGTCCTTGCTTCAAGCTATCAGGGACACGTATAGATATATAGGTCCAGCCAATAATACTAGTGCACCAGTAATGCTTATCTATACAGTGGTAAAAAATGTCCGGCAAAAATTAATCTTCGAAATAGGAAGGCAAGATATGGACCCACGGTTTCAACTTGCGTATGCTCTCATCGCTGTTGCTCTTGGTTGCATCGGTTGCAGTTTGCTGATGTACGTTCTGCTTGGTGACATGCCTTGGATTTTCATCCTTTGCGTCCTGATGTTGATAATCCCATCCCTGTTCGAACCTGAGGACTAATTAGAGAACGAAAGGCTGGCAGTTTTTGGTTTTCCTCGTGTTGTGGTTTACTTTTAGCAAAGTTGGTTTGATGTCCGCCTAGCCAATGCTGGCTGAGACATGAGCCTTATGTTGTACTCTTACCATCTGAGACACCTTTTACGTCACAAAGTAGAATGTGTAATGATGACAAAGATGATTGTGCTACTTAGTTAATTACTTGTATCACTACCATGAAATTGGAGAAATAAAGGACTTATATCTTTGTCAAGGAGAAACTAGGGAATTGATTAAGTGAATTTGAGAAAGAATCATGTCATCCTCATTCACTGGTCTTTCTGTAACAAATTGACGATTTCGATGTATTTCAAGACTCGATCCTGACATCCCAACCTCGGCAACACTCTATACTATCTTGACATGTAATTCAGGTCACAAAGTAACCATGCAATAAGAGAGAGGGAAGTAACTGGGCACAAATTCTTTAATGAAAAGATTTACCCATTGGAGAACAAAGCAAATTCACATTAGAAAAGTGAGATGCACAACCTCTTATATGTTGGGCTTGTTTGGAAGAAATAGAAAAGTGAGACAGAGTACTTTTGGTTTGATATGAGTAAAGTTAGGTAGAGATAGAAGTCAATTTCTAAGAATTATTGTCTCTTTTCATAAGAAGAAAGGGTGGGAGTGAGAGATATCCAGAGAGATGGGCCTATTCCATTGAGATTCAGGGAAAGGAAGTTGCTCTAAGCCCTCAGCTATTATTTTCTTTCTTTGTCAACTTTTTTTTTTTTTTTTTTTTTTGGTGTAATTCTTTGTCAACTTTGTGTTTAATAGAGATGAAGAGTCAACTGGGCACCCTCCAAAGCCAAAAGCATATCACAAGAAATTCCATTTACTTGCACCTTTGTCTTTTTTAATGTAAACATCTGTTCTCTATCCTTTAGTTTTTCTTTTGTCAATTCATCCGGGTTTTTATTCCCCTCCTCGTAACTCAGACTGTAGGACCAGACAATGTACGTAGGAGCCACAAGACAAGGGTTCATCATTTATTGGGGAAAAGCCTAAACAATTCAAAATCAAAGAGAAAACATCCACATCACAACTAAAAGTGTTTAAATATGTTGAGGGTGAATGAAAACAATAAGATAGGCCACATAAAGTTGCTTTTCTATTTCCCACTATAAAAAAAGTCACACACAAGCGTGTGGAAAAAGAGAATTTTGAAGGTATGGAAAGAGTTAATTACAATTAAAAATTAATTTGGGAAATTTTTTTAAATATTCGTAAGATTTAAATTCAATGTTAATAAGATAATTAGAGGATTACATCTTAACTATTTTTATATTATAATTTTGTATATTTTGTGTTTAATGTCACAATGATATATTTGCACCAAAAAAAAAAAAAGACATAAGCATTACATGAATCTTTTTATAAAAGTTTGAGGTTGTTGAGATCATGTATTTGAGAACTTTAATCCTGGTAAGAAAATCAAGTATGTCCAGATTAATAGTAGCATTGAGTTTTGCTCAAAACTGTTAAATACCTAAAAGGGGAAGGGCATAGTGAGACACCACATTAGCGTGAGTGAACTATACATATTGTAGGGTTGATTGGCGGAACATTAGTAGAGACGACCTATAAATAATATCTAATGCTAGTTTAACTATGAAGTTCTTGACAGATGTGCTTAGCACAACAAGTTACCTAGTGAATAGATCTCCATTGACCACAATTAGATGCCGGACCTGAGGAACTATAAGTATCATTAGTGATTATTTTGTTTCTTAGAATATATGGTTGCTTATGTCATGACCAAGCAAGTAAAGGTAAGCTTGATGGGTGAGCAAGAAAGTGCACTTTATAAATGAACCTGCATTTTTCTTTGTTAAAAGGAAAGAAAAACAGAAAAGCATAATTTATAATCCGAACTTAAACCTCCTTGAGCTATTATTATCCAGACTTAATTCGAAGGTGCACTATGTTTATCAACCAAATTTTCAATGATAGTGTCTTGTTTTTTCATATTTAGCCGAAAAGTAACATTGCCATAGGCCTTTACTATTGTGATTGTGAAGCTATGCATGAGGATGTTTTAGGTCTCTGACCAGATAACTAACAATCTGTCATCTAATAAAACCAGTTATGCACTGATTGCCGAAATCTACTTGTTGTAACTGAGCTGCTTGCATAAACAAAATTGAAGTGAAGCATGGGAAAAAAAAAGGATAGAAGATAAGATACAAAAGAGCATTTAGAATTTACTTACTTGCCGGCCTTCTAAAAGCAGAAATGAATGTCAACTTCACGTCCCTCACAGAATGCAAGAAATGCCTGGATTTCCATGAGATGAACAAATGTTAAATATTATTGTCTTCACTGGAAGACACAAGGAAAAACTTCAACATAATAGGTGGTCCTGAATGTGACTCCAATGGCATTACTGCAATTAGGTGGACTCACTTTCTCGAAATGGAGATAAGTTTGAAAGTGAAGTCTTATATTCAAGAAATTTCAGCTGCATTTATGACCTAGATGTCTTGATATAATCAATAACAAAAAAGGTCAAATACCTTCAACTCTTTGACAGCAAAAGTCACGTCTACTGGGTTGCCGCCATGAGCATACTGCCAAACTCTTCCACAGGATCTATCCACAGCCGAGAGTGCAGCAAAGAGTCGTTCTCTGCAACCAGAGTCTGAACCAGATAATCTTTTCCATATTCAGTCGAAAAGAGTAAAACTAGAGTCTACATTTAGTAGGATCAATCTAGCTTCGAAACTCAATGGCTTTCCCACCAAATTCACTTGCAGCATCAGAAGGTATGGAGCTTCATTCAGTTGCTATGAGAGTAATTCCCTGAAGGATGAACGAAAATTTGCAAGCAAGTTCAGATGATGAGGCCTCCCTACCATATTTTCTAGGGCATCATCTCCTATCCAGAGGATAGCTATCCAGTATGTTTTCTTAATGCCTGCATACATATGACAAAAACTAGGTTTAAACCTCATCACTTATGCATGAACAAAAACTCACAGTTGGCGAGGTGAGATAAACAAGTATTTCTGCATGGTACAGCTTCTTATCAAATTAATGCAGGTTTGACAGGCGCCAGCCTCCGATTCTCTTGCAATTAGAAAACATACTGAATGATATGTAGTTAGCATGATTGAGTCAAAGGACTTAAAATGGTAAGTGACCAACAAAAAGAAGTAAAAGTCGTATACATGGAATCTAATATTCAATCAGTTGCCCCCATTTCTTTATTCCGAATCCATTGGCTTTATAGGTCATATTGGTGCACTGCAAAATCCGTAAGACAGAGTTCACATTGCTTTTGCACAATGAGAAATTAGAGAAGCTAATCCCAGCGGACTCATACGACATGACTTAGTAATTCTCATCACAGCATTCTGCAGTCATTTTCTCTCAGTGAAAATGTCAGTTCCCAGACTTCATGCTTTCACTTATTGAGTGTTGCAAAACTCCATATGACACCATCGAAGGAACTAGACAGACCAGGAAAGCATTACCAAGACAGAATAGCAGCAACCATAGAAGATTATCGATTGGGGTTTTCTCCTATGGTTTCACCATTCGACATTGTCTGCGAATACCCCCGATAGTTCTCCTGTCTATAGCAGTGATTTGCCTTAGTCTTACAATATAACGCCTTCGAATCACCCTATCGACAGTATTATTTTCTTTCAGTGGACTTCAGATTTGCGCACGTCAAGTTCTAACCATCGTCCACAAGGCCAATCACGCCCTAAGTTAACAAACTCCTGCCTCAAATCCACCGCCGAAAGCTCCACGCGCTCGGCAATCGGTGGAAGGACACTCAGAATTTCTCAATCGGACACCGTATCGAGCGAAACTTGCCAACACCTAACACGGCATCATAGCCATCTAAACTACTCAGCATCGCTCAGCAGGGCACACGAAGAAGCAACTGCTGTAGCTATTTCACCCGACGTGGATTTCAGATGAATCACCTGGGAAGGAGAAGCTTGGATGGCGAGGTCATTGCCGATGTGGAAGAGGCAGGCGATGGAGCGAGCCAAGGTCTTCGAGGCGCTGCCGCTGAGGGCGAACTCTACTTTCGCGGACACTTCGCTTCCCTCTCTCTCTCTCTCTCTATTTGGTCGCTGAAAATTATATGTGGTGGCGACCAAATTAGAAATTGAAAAGTTACGGTTTCCTTCCTCTTTGATTTTTCACGCTAAAGAAGGAAGGCAGGAGCGGAACGAGTACAGGAGAAGGAAAAACAAATTAAACTTTCTAACAAGAATGCACAATAGCTAAGCCAAAAAAAGGAAAAAAGAACAAACATACACCACGGCCAACGGGCTAGCATACTCACACCATTGACCTCCAAGGTTAAACTCTACTGCGGAGGACGTCAATAGATATGATTCGATTAAGTTTTTAATAATTAAGAATTCTATTTTCTTTTATTTTATCAGGAAAATCAAATTCTTGTAATTCATTTCCCGCAACCTCACTTCTATAGCATATAGTAGCATTCGAAGTGCATATTTCTAGGTCCATGACATAAATATGAAAAAAATCACACGGGGATGTCCATGCAATGAAATTTTCATATTTATATGAAAAATCTATTCCATCTCCGATGGAGGTTCATGGAGTGAGCTTTTCATATATTTATAAACCTATTCTATCTTCATTGGACTCCCCAATAATAAACAAAACAAAACAAAAATCAAATCAAATTAAAAAAAAAAAAAGACTAATCATCATGGTGAGTTGCTCAAAAGTGCATCAAGCGATATCGAGGGGTGAGGTCAATGTTCACAATTAATGTCTCTAATTTTTTTTTTAAGTTAAGTCCATTTACATTCTCATTTCACCACCAATCAATAATATCTAGATATCATTTTAATTATTGAGCTAATTTTTAATGAGGGATAGTTGTATAATAACAAAAAGGACACAAAAATAAATAGATAAATAATAAGCAATTTAATAAACAAATAAAAAAAAAAAAAACATAGAGAGAGCCTAGAGCAATTCGGATTCTTTGGTAAGAGGGGTAAATAGACCTTTTAAACCAACCCATCTCACATGACCCAAATCAGATTACGGCCCATAAAACTTTAATCTCAGTCCATGCTTCAACTGGTTAAGGTGGGCTCATTTACAAAAACTCGCCCATTAGAACATCTTGGGGAATGAGTCAGCTCTTCTTATTAAAAAAACTCCGCAAATCGAATTGCTATGACACTCAAAGGTAACGTTCAAAAAAGAAGGGGTAGTAAGGTTAAAAAAGATATAACACTCGGAAGTGATGTTTCTATCACCAAAAAAGAAGGGGTAGTAAGGTTCAAAAAGATATGACACTCGGAAGTGATGTTTCTTTTAGGCCCTTCTTTTTTGAACGTCACCTTTGAGTGTCATAGCAATTCGATTTGCCGAGTTTTTTTAATAAGAAAAGCTCACCCCAGGGAATTTTTTATAGTCAAGGTCTGCTACAGCCCCACTGTGTTCTCATTTTCAGCCAAGCAAGGAAGAGATTAGCAAGGCAAAGTTGAAGGTTAATGGCGAACGACAATCCAGCTGATCACGGCAGTTGGAGGTAAGCTTCGTCCACCTCAAACGTATCTTAACCAGCCCAGGCTCCATCTGTAAGTTGGAGGACTGCAAGTAAAATAATGCCAAAATCTTGATATCCTTTTCTGTTCTTATCTTTGATCATGTTCGCTGTGTGTATTCCATTACGCGCGAATGTCGTTTAAGGAACCGTCTCTCTTAAGTAAATCAGGTGAACTTGTTGATGCCTTCTGAACTCGTACTGTTCAATACTTAAGAGCCCAATGGGGGGGTCTTTCACTTGTCAGTAGAAATGGCTTGTTCTTTGCCTTAGAACGTGAGAACTGGATCACAACACCGATTAGATTATGAGAATTAGATCACAACACCACTTTGTACATCCAGATTTTTTCCTTTACTTTTTTCTTTTCGTTGATTAAGGCTTGAGACAGGTTTTGTTCTCGATGCTCATGACTCTCAAAGAGCAGAAGTGGGCTCTTCTCAGAACAGAGCATGTACTTAAAGCCATATCTGGTGGGGATGTAAAATGGACCGTTTCTCGCATTTCCTGGATTACGGTAGTTATGTCGTACCACCCAGATTTTGTCTTCTTTTATTTTGCTAATTGATCCAGGTTTTTGTTCTCGCTGTTCATATGACAAGACTCTAACAGCAGAGCATGTTGGCTCGTGCTCATATCAGGGTATATATATATTTTTTTTTTGGTCGAACATAACAGGGTATATTCAGTGGGTGTAAATCTGTCAGAAAAGTAAGAATGCCTCTTGTAGTCATCACCGCTTTTTCTGTGCGAATGGGTAAATTTTAGTAATATCCATTCGATAATTGAATACGGTAGGACTCTCACCAGGAATAATCCCTCTCAAGTATCCATACCATAAAAACAGTAGGTGAGTTTGTCCGAGGGAAGTGAAGTTTATATTAACTACTGTGTCTTTTTTGAATATCAAGAGGTTGGAAGGAAGGTGAGTGTGGAGGACTGCGAATGCTGTCCTTATTTCCTTTCATGAAAAAGAACTTCCTATCTCTTATCATGTTTTTACGCATATGTTGTTTCATTAGGAAATAATCTGTACTCTATGTAAATGATGTGAATCTGTCTATTTTAATGTTTCATTCTAAAACCATGGTACAAGTATGAGTTGCTCATATGTTCATTTGTTTATCTATCAATATGCTTCTTGATCCTTATTGCTTGAGCTTCTATAAAAGACGATTATCTAACAAGCGATTTGCTGATTTTTATTTCAAGGAACGTGTTAGATCATGTGGCTCAAGTTAACGAAGATCTTGATTCCCTTGAGAATGCTTTGTGTCAGCTCATAGGGGACAGGCATACCTCTATAGGTCCAGCCGACATTTCCAATGCACCAAGCATTATGCTTATCTGTGAAGCAATCAAAATCATTCGGCAAAAATTAATCCTGAGGATGGGAAGACAAGATATTGATCCAAGTTTTCGACTTGCCTTTGCTGTGATCACCGTTGCTCTTGGATGTGTCACGTGCAGTCTCTTGATGTGCGTCCTGCTTGGCGACTTGCCTTGGCCGATTTTTGTTGGTTGCGTTCTAATGTTGGTAGCCACGTTTGTGTTCATCGCCAACTGAGGATTGATTGGGGTGATGGTTTGTGTTGTTTAAATGTATTTGAGTTGCTTGGTAACCTTCAAATGCTGGGTCGGATGTGAACCTCGTGTTATATTATTACCTTGAACACCCTTTGCATAACATAGTAGAATAAATGATGATGATGATTAGAATTTGTTCCGGTGCAAAGTCCTCTCCATCTAAGAGTATTTTGAGCTATTTTAAACATATCTTGGAAAGTTTCCACCAGCCCCTTCCCTATAAGGAAGCTTTAATCCTTTTGCTGGAGTGCCAGTTTCAGTTTAAATTCTAAGTGCATTTAGGTCCATCAATTCCACTTTGGATCGAGTTGCATTGGTAAGATAAAGCTTATGGAGTTGCATTACCAGTAAACAAAACTAAGAAATGGTGAATTAGAGAAACGGGGCAAAATTTTCCTTTGGGACAGAGAAAATAGGGGAAATGAGAGTATATAAAAAAGAATCGCACACCCTCATTTAGTATTCTTTCATTTTGGGTTCACGTGTTGTTAGTTTGATATAGTTTATATAGCTTCTTCCTCATATAATTTTCATCACTACCATTGTGCTTTTGAGATTGGTTTAACAAAATTATTTGATAATTTCATCATTCATCAATCGCAATGTCACTAGTGAATCATCCATGGTCCATGGCCGAACAACAATGATGGTCACGTGCATATTTTTATGTATTTTATTGCATTACGTGATAATAAATGAGGAATCAAACCGATTGTTATATAGGATCTTAAATTCATTTAAAAAATTGCTTTATTCCCCTATAATAAAAAGAATTCGCACATGCGTATGAATAATATATTTAACTTATTGTAAGATTAAACTCGACGCTAGTAAGTAAGATAATTAGAGAATTATATCTTAACTATTTTTAAATTACAATTTTGTCCATTTTATCATAGTATGTCACTATGACATATCTGAAAAACAGACATAAGCATTACTTAAAGATTTTATTATAAAAGTTGAAATCCTCGTTAGATTTGTTTGTATGCAGTGGTAATTAACCGGCGCTCACTCTATGGATAATCGATTAAATTCGCATGTGCCATAAGTATAATTTCTCTGGTATGGGCCTAATTGTTCTTAACGTTCCCATGAAACAGGGGCTTTTGGCCCTGGACTGGCCCGCTGCATCAAGGATCGGATCTGTTGCAGGTCATAGAGGACTCGGATTTAAGCTCCGACCCATATAAAATCCATAATCCACGTTCACGCCTTGTCGCTTCTCTCACCTGGGGTCGCTGCATTGCTCTCGATCCTCCTCCGGCTGAATTCGGGCAATTCTTCATCCCTCTGCATACGTAGTTTACTCCGGACTGCGAAGTTTCATGGGGGTTATCCTTTTTCCTTTTGCATATGATCAACTTGATAAATGATTTTGTAAAACGAAACAAACGAAAGCTGCATTTAACTGGTAACCTCGTATATCTTGCTTTTGAAGGGATCGTCGTGTTGTCAATGCGGAAAGATCGTGGTGAATTAGAGAACTTGAAAGACTTCAATTAGTTAGCTGGTTCTCACGAGTGTCTTTGCTTTAAGACATTGGTGATGGAAGGAGTGAAAAGGGAGAGTTCCCAAGTTCCAACACCACATATGGAGCATGTCCCAAGCTCAAAATGTGTGCAAATTAGAAGAAGTCTTCGTAGTTTGATCATCTATCAAATAGAGAGTACATAATTTGTATCCACATCTGTCCGTACTTGGAAGAGGATTTGTGCGACTTTGGAAATCCACTTATCTATATATAGGCTGTATTTATCAAAATAGATACATTTATAAGAAAGTAAACGGTGAAAATGATGAGGTCAAAAAAAAAATGGTGAAAATGAGATTAGATAAAATCCACATAATTTGAAATTGATTTTAAAAAATCAAATAAGAGAGAAGTTCATTAGCTTTAATTTGTTATTTTATTGTTCAACAACTTTTGTTCTCGATCTAACAATTTGAATAGAATTTAAATATAGATAGGAAGATATGACGTTTAGTTTTCACTTAGCCGTTAAAATTTGAAGAAAATATCAATTAAAAAATATAACATAGAATAAAGAAATCCATATACTTCTGAAAAATAAAAATTGAAATTGTGATGAATCTAAATGTATACAAACTCTTCTTTTTTAATTTTTCTATTGTGCGAGTACCAAAAATTTCTATTATAGGTGGTTCCCCGGTTCTTTTGTTGTGTAGGTGGTTCCCCGGTTCTTGGGTGTTGTCTTTTTACATCGGCGCCTTTACACTCTATTTGACTTATTGTCTCTCTGAGTGTTTGTTCTTGGTGCCGATCTTGTGTACAGTTGGTTAAAGCTATTTATATATTCTTACATTTACCCAAAAAAATAAAAAATCTATTATAGGTATTTTTCAGCAAGATTTGATGTCTAAACTTTCAGCCACTTTTCGTATGCTGGTTTTAACAAGTATTCTTACTCCGCCTGCTTGATAACAAGCCCAGATAACATTATGCCAAAATTGGTGACACTGATTAAAAAAAAAAGAAGAATAAAAAACACATGTCAAAATGTGTTTATTAATAAGCACATGTCCAACATATAAATCGATACATGTGAAAGTGCGTTTACAATATATGTCCGCATAAAGTGCATATCACATAAGTAATTCATAGTATTATAAGTAATAATTGGTCGTTGTAATGCACATTATATTTATTTGATGCCAAAATCCAATAACACAAATAATGAGAAAATGATACCTTGACCTGGTAACACTGTTTTAGTGTCTTTAGAATTCCCTTTCTTGTTCCGGTCTGACAATGAGGATGCTGTCGTGCCCTTCTCCTGTCGTGGAAGGACTTCAGCCTGTGGTGTGGTCCAACCCCTAGGTGGAGTCGCCCTCATCTCCCCCATTGCTTAGTGCTCCCTGGCACCTTGCTGCTTCACTGGGCTTGGACATGGGCTTACAGGCCAAGATGGTTTGATCGAAAGGGATAGAGGTCGACCTGGGGCTCTGCGCTCTTTCTTTCTGTGTGGGACGATGCCGAGGAGAGCATTTGCCACTAAATGATCACCCTTAAGTATTACTTTCGAGAATTTAGTCCATTTGGACTAGGAGAAGAGTTACAACACTATGCCAAATTGTCTTCCATAAAATGTTAATTCCAGAATAAATGGGCAATAGTCATGTGTCACGGGCCAATAGATTCACTCTCGATCACACGTAGGCTGACCCGTGCGGCCTTAAGGTTTTACCCCTAAGCAGCCTTTCAACACTCGAGTCACAATACTCGTATATAGAGAGAGAAACTCCTAGAGAGAGAAGCTCTGGTTTTTGTATTGCTTGTGAATGAATTACAATGAGGGAGGAGACCCCTTTATATACAAATATAAGGCAAACCGTATCTGTAGATCTCCCTTAGATCTAACGGTGGAAATTGCACTTCCCCATCTATCAACTACCAGCATTTATAGCCAACTACGAGCTACTCGCATTTATAACGTATGCGTACAAATACAGTATCGCCCGCCCCCAAGAGAATACTTTAAGTCTTGGGGACATAAGCCGATGGTCATTAATGTGTCACGCCCATGCCATGGAAACCTCTTGGACATGCTTTCTTTCAGGCCGTGACATTCTCCCCCACCTAATCAGGCGACGCCCTCGTCGTGTCTTCGGCATGAAAGGCTTCGGTCTCTTTCTTAAACTGTTAAAGACTCTCCTCAGGCTCCCAACTGGCTTCACTCTTTGGAAGGCCCTTCCATCGGATCAGATACTCACGCTTGGCCGCGCAATACCTCTTCTGTATGACTCGATCCGTCAGGATGCTCTCGACTTCTCGATCATACGAGGTCTTTGCCCCGAGCGGCGCTCATTGTGACTCCCCTCGATCCGGGTCTTCCTCATCAACTTGGAAGGGCTTAAGCATACTTACATGGAAAACCGGATGCACCTTTAGGTTTGGTGATAGCTCCAGCTTGTATGTGACCTTTCCAACCTGTTGTAGCACTTGAAATGGCCCCTCGTAGCGACGGATCAACCCCTTGTGCACGTCCTTGTATTGAATGAACACATGCAGCTTGGCCAACACTTGGTCTCCAACTTGGAACTCCACGTGCCGTCGCTTCTTATCCGCCCATTTTTTCATGCGCTTGGAGGCTTTATGTAGACACGCCCGTGCCGATGCCAAGTCCGCCTCTTCTTGCATATTCTTGGCGAACTTGTACGCGGGAGAACTATTCCCCCGGTAACCCAAAGCGATAATGCTCGTGGTGTTCGGTTGCTGCCCAGTTGCAACCTCAAACGGACTCTGGTCGTGGTCGGTCGACTCGCTTCATTGCAAGTTGTAGGAGAACGGGCTATGTCGATCAACTTCGCCCAATTCACTTGCGTCGTGCTCACATAGTGTCAGAGGTAGATCTCCAAGAGAGCATTGACCTGTTCCGTCTGACCATCGGTTTGGAGATGCAAACTTGTTGACATGTTTAGCTCCGATCCCAGTAGCTTGAACAACTCGGACTAGAAACGTCTTGTGAAGCGGGGATCTCGATCGCTCACGATCGTTTGTGGCACTCCCCAATACTTCACCACGTGCTTCATGAATAGTTTGGCCGCCTCCTCGGTCGGGCAATCCTTTGTCGTAGGCACAAAGGTTGCATAATTTGAGAACTTGTCAACCATCACCATTAGAGTTCGACACCTTTCGGACTTCGGCAAGTTGACGATGAAGTTCATGGAAATGCTTTCCCATGGACGAGTTGGGACAGGAAGTGGCTCCAACAAACCCAGCGACGATCGTTATTCCAACTTGTCTTGTTGACATACCAAACAAGTCTTCACATATGCTTCAACGCCGTCCCACATTTGAGGCCAATAGAACCGATCTTTGACGAGGGCCAGCGTGCGATGGATCCCTGGATGACCCGGCCACTTCAAGTCGTGGCACTCGCGCAAGATCTCCTTTCTTAGCTTCCCATGGAATGGCACGTACAGTCGCCTTCCCTTGGTGTAGAGGAGCTCATCATCACACCAGAATTGTCGGGTTTTACCTTCCTTGGCATACCCGATGAAGGCTTGAGCTCTTGGATCATGAGTCAACCCCTCCTTAATGCAGTCGACCCAAGGACAACTCGGTTGACTCACCGTGTGGCTCATCAGCTCCTTCTTTCGGCTCAATGCGTCTGCCACGGAGTTGGCCTTCCCTGGCTTGTACTCCAACGCTTAGTCGAACTCCGCTAAGAAGTCCTACCATTGAGCTTGCTTCAGACTCAGCTTCTTTTGGATCTAGAAGTAGCTCGTGGCCACGTTGTTCGTCCTTACGACGAACTTTGATCCCAGAATGTAGTGTCTCCACATCCGAAGGCAGGGCACCACCGTGGTCATCTTCTTCTCCTGGACGGTTTATCGACGCTCAGTGTTGTTTAGCTTTCAGGACTTGAACGCCACCAGATGTCCATCCTGCATAAGAACGCTACCGATCGCATAATCTGATGCGTCCGTCTCTACCTCATAGGGTTTGGGGTGGTCGGGCAACGCCAACACCGGCTCCTCGGTCATGGCTCGCTTCAATCGGTCGAAGGCTCTTTGGCACTGATCCGTCCACTCCCATGCCTTTTCCTTCTTCAGCAGGTCCGTGAGTAGCACGGTGATGCTCGAGTAGCTCCGAATGAATCGCCAGTAATAGTTGGTGAGGTCCAAGAATGATCTCAATGCCGGCACCTTCGTCGGTGGCTCTCATTTGACAATTGATTGAATCTTTGCCTTGTCCATTCGCACTTGCCCACCTCCGACGATGTGCCCCAAGAACGAAACTTCCTCTTGGGCCAAAGCACACTTCTCGCGCTTAACATACAACTCGTTCTCGCGCAAGGTTTGGAAGACCTGCCTTATATATTTGACATACTCTTCCAACGTTTGATTATATATCACAATATCATCTAGGTAAACCACTATAAACCTATCTAGGAAAGGGTGGAGTACCTTGTTTATCATTGTGCAAAAGGTAGCCGGAGCGTTGGTCAAGCCGAACGGCATTACTAGGAACTCGTAAGATCCATACCTTGTCATGCAGGCTGTCATCGGCTCGTCCCCTTCAGTGATCTGAACTTAATAGTAGCCCAATCAGAGATCCAGCTTGGTAAACCACCAAGCTCCACCAAGTTGATCGAAGAGATCCGCAATGAGCAGGATTGGGTACTTGTTCTTCACAGTCAACTTGTTCAGCGCCTGGTAGTCGATGCACATCTGGAGTGACCCATCGTGCTTCTTCTGAAATAGGACCGGCGCACCGAACGGGGCTTTTGACGGTCGTATGTAGCCCGCGTCAAGCTGCTCCTTTAGTTGCCTCTTCAACTTTTCCAATTCGGGCGGCACCATACAGTAAGGCGCCATGGCAGGCGGTCGAGCATCAGGCACTAGCTCGATCCGATGATCCACCTCTCTCTTGGGTGGCAATTTCTTCGGCAGCTCTAAAGGCATAACATCCTTGAACGAGTCGAGGACTTGGGTTGCTTCTGTTGGGACTTCCTTCCCTTCACCCTTGTCGTCTTTGATCTTCAAGGCTGCCAAGAAGGTCACTTCACCCTTCCTTGCTCCTTTAGTGAGTCGTATGGCCGAGATCATCTTCCGATCATGATCCGACTCACGATGAACCGGAATCACGCATTGACAATTCTTGTCCAACACGCATATACATTCCGCAAAAGAAACTACAACCACATGGATTCTATCTGGGAATTTGATTCCAATGACAATATCGTAGTCGTCAAGTAGAATTACCTCTAGAGTTTCTTTGCTTTTCCATGACCCGAGTTGTAGCTCCACGTCCCTTGCAACACCAATCTCAAGGACTTCCTTCAAGTTTACCATCTTGAACCAACCGGCTCCCTTTTCAACTCGTAGATTAAGTTTCTTCGCGGCTTCTTCTGAGATGAAGATGTCGGATGCTCCCGTGTCCACGAGCGCACTCATCGTGGTCACTCCGATCTTCACGTCCGCGAACATCAAGCCTTTAGGCTCCTTCGCCTTCTTCGACTTGATCATGCTAAGGAGTCGCAACGATTCCAATCGCGCTGCCTCCTTAGGCTCATCCTTTTTGCAAAAAGCGGCCAACTTGGCCTTGTTTGGGCAATCCCGTGCCATGTGCGGACTGTCGCAAAAGAAATAGCTATACGAGCATACCTTCCTTTGTCCTCCTCCGTTTGGCCTCGCATGAGCTCGGTGAGGATGAGGACCAGCCGATGGTGGTCTAACTCCGATCGGGCGGTTATATCTCCCCCGATCTCCCCCACCAGTGCCTTTGTCCCTTGGACGAGTGTTTGGTTGGGATGTGGAAGGCGACGCCTTGTACTCCACGACCGACTCGGCTACGGTCATGGTTGTAGTGAGATCTCCCACGTTGTACCACTTCAACTCTTGCTTTGTCCATGGCTTGAGACCGCCCATGAATTGGTGAAACGCCTCAACTTCATTCATCGGGGGGATTTGGAGCAGCAACTCCGAAAACCGCTTGATGTAGTTTCGCACACCGCCCTTCTGCTCAAGACACTTCAGCTCGTCACGAGCTTCTTTCTTCGCTAAGCGGGAAAGTAGTTTCGTCGGAACTCCTCAACAAAACCACCCCAGGTTGCAATAGGATTCCCACACTTATTATCCGACCGACGCCGTTGCTACAACAATGCACTATCAGTTAAATACATCGATGCAGTGTTTACCTGTGTTTGGTCGTCGTTGATTCCCATAGCCTGGAAGTACCGCTCCATGTACCATAGAAAGTTGTCCACATCCTTGGCCACCCGTGAGCCCCAGAACTCCTTTGGCTTCAGCGTGTCCACTCGTGAACCTTGCACCGTGATCACTCTGTTCACGAGTGCAACTTGTGCTTCAGCGAGCTTCCCCGTAAGTTCTGCTATCTCCGCACTCATGGCCGCCATCGAGGCCTCCAGGGGTTTATACCATTGCGCGAGTTCCTCTTGTAGGGTCCCCAACAACTCGTGGCGGAGTTCTCCCATGCCTGTCTTGAGCTCTTGCACATCCGCAACTAGCTCCTCTCTTCCGGCGTCAACTCCGCCCACGGTCTAGGTCAGGTCGTCGATTGATCCTTGGACATCGGTGACGAACAACTCTAGCTTCGCCATCCATTGTGCAAGATCCCCCGTTGGATCCCTCGAACCACCACAGGTCTTCTTCCCCTTGCCACTGCCCTTCTCGGCGTTACGCCCACGGTCAGCACTATCACCACCCATGGCGAGCGCCTCATCAGATCGTGAATCAGCCATTGCACTTGAGCTTAGATCACAAATCAACTCTGATATCACTTGTCACGGGCCGATCGATTCACTCTCGATCACACGTAGGCTGACCCGTGCGGTCTTAAGGTTTTATCCCTAAGCAACCTTTCAACACTTGACTCACAAGACTCGTATATAGAGAGAGAGAAACTCTTAGAGAGAAAAGCTCTGGTTTTTGTATTGCTTGTGAATGAATTACAATGAGGGAGGAGACCCTTTTATATACAAGTATAAGGCAAACCGTATTCGTAGATCTCCCTTAGATCTAACGGTAGATATTGCACCCCCCCATCTACCAACTACTAGCATTTATAGCCAACTACGAGCTACTCGCATTTATAACGTATGCGTACAAATACAATATTGCCCGCCCCCAGGAGAATACTCTAAGTCTCGGGGACATAAGCCGATGGTCATTAATGTGTCACGCCCGTGCCATGGAAACCTCTTGGACATGCTTTCTTTTGGGCCGTGACACATGAGTGTGAGTAAAAGCTATGGTACTTAAGAATAATTATATTAGAATAACATGTGCAAGTTTTCATCTTTGATAACTTCTTTAAATTGTGTTAACTAGTATATTAATTGGGCCCTTATTGACCAATTTCTACCTGCATTTGGAAGGATATATCTAAAATTGGGATCAGAAGTCGGGTAAGGACTAATTAGTCGGAAGATGAAGTACGAGAACCAAAATTAAACATCGACAGTAACATGGGGAACATTTTGTAATATCTTTTGCATAATTACTTTTTCATTCCATATTAGTGCCGCTTGCATACCTCCGTTAGCATATTCCCTTGATCGGTCATTGAAATTTTTCCTAAAATGATAATTGGCAAATATTTTATGGACCCTATCTATCACAATATAAAGTATGATGACCAAAATTAAATAGTGGCAATAATACAAAGATCGCTTTTGTAATTTTTCCGGATATGTATTCCAATAATTTTATGCTTTCGCCATCTCAATGATCATTACTAATTTTTTATTCGATGTAAAACATTAGTCTATTCATTAATAGTAAACTCGCAAGTCACACGACTAGCTTTCTCTTTCAATTCAGAATACTCAAGCTATTTTGAGTTACACTAATGTGATAATTTGTAAGTAAATATTTATATAAATCTATCTAGATATTATTAAAAGAAAAAATTGTCGCCACCAAAATAGTTGTAACCCTAGGTCCAAATTTTATCTTCCCATCTCAAAGATTAATTTTGCCAGGCAATTTTTACCACGGTATATATAAGAATGACATGTGCTCGGGGAATGTTGTCAAACCGGTATGGGTATAAATAATGATGATGTTTCCAATCCTTTGTGGTGCAATCCAAAATTGAGAAACGATGCAAAAGAATATGCACCTGACTAAGCAATCATCTTACATTGAGATTCCTTATAATTTAACTCATCCATCCTTGTAATAGGTTCTGGAAAACTGACGCAGCTGAACCTTCTTTGAATGAGAGACATGGGAATATGCAACAGCAAGGTATAGGATGATATGCCCACAACTCAAAAGTTCATAATATCTTTTTGGGAAAAGGCCCAAACAATTTAGAACCAAAGAGATAACAGTATGCCACTAACAATATTCAAATATGTCGAATGCAAGAGCACAAGATGGAAAAGTCACGTACGACAAGAGAGCTTCTGGACGATCCAAACCACAATCAATTCATGCTTTAGGGACTCTTTTGGGGCATGTAAACTTTACATACTACGAATCGATTTGTGTGACCGTAGTTGGTTCCGTTACTGACAGAAAGAGTAATTGATTGCAACCCTCCCATTTTCGGGAAACAATAGACTCTTGGTGGCAGCATGAATATTTCGGGGCCCAAGACGCAAGTTGAACTGCCAACAGTCAATCCTAGCAAATTGAAATGCCAGAATCATTTTTCTCCAAGTCCACTTAACACTCAACATTTTTTTTTCTTGCTCAGCCATTATGAAGGGAAGATTGTTCAAATTATCCCAACCCTATTATACAACTAATTCAATTTTAAATATTTTAATTTTGCCAACTTAGTCCTAAATCTTGTAACAATTTACTAATTCAGTCATAAACAATTTGATTGTGCTAATTTAATAATGCTTTTAAATGATTTTGGTAAACTAGTCTTTGGTAGCTCAATCAGCGATAGTCATCTTACTTGACGCAATTAATATTAACATGCATTTTTTTAATTATTTTAAAAAAAAATTCAATTTTTATATTAATCTTTATTGATTTTTTTCATTTCTTTTTTTCCCCCTCTCTTTACATAAAGCTAGTGGGCTGCAAAGCCCTTGCTATGGATGGAAAGCACATTGCAAGCCCTCACCCAAGGCCCAATGAGGGAGGGCTGTCAACTCTTGCTTAGCGGCCAACGGAGGTCTCTGGTAGGGCCGCTAGCCTTGTGTAAAAAGAGAGAAGAAAATAAAAGATTGAAGACAATAAAAAATGGATTTTTTTTTTAAATTTAAAATTATCTACATCAGAATCGACTGTGTCACATAGAACAAGAGGCACTAACTAGGCTATTATTTTAGTAATGTCCAACCAAAATTAGTCGGAAAGATTAATTTGGCAATTTGTTAAATGTTTTAGGTCTAGTTTGGTAATTCGTCAAAATTTTAGAACTAAATTGACATAATTTGAAAGATTTATGATTGAATTGCCGAAATTGAAAAATGAAGAGTTTTTTGGACATGCTCAATAACAAACATGTTTGAAATGATTTGATGGGAAGCACTCTCTCCCACAACTAATTATGGTGTTTTTCATGTTGATTGATGCTCCACCAATGAAGAGACCCTCCTTTAGGGTACTTTCACAAAGAAATGACAGCACCGGCGTGGCCCTTATGTTGCATATGGGGTTAGAATCTTATTATAGAACAGTCAGACGATTGAAGTTGGCTTATTTGATGGGGCAATTTCTCCAAGAGAGGACAAAAGAGAAGCAAGAAGACGAGTTAAAACAAACACAAGAGGGACTTTAGTGATATAATATCCAACAGTAGCAAATTTTGACCATGCATCATACGGCGATTTGCCGAAGCAGAAAAAAGAAGGCACACCTTTTGCACAAAGACGCCATCGGTACCATTAGGAAATTGTTTAGGTGCAAACCAGACAATTGGAAAAAAAGAAAAAAGAAGAAGATAAAATAAGCAAAAGCCCATGCAATTTGCAACTGTGCCCGTTGGATATTATCGTAGGTGTGACATAATCAGCTTTTACATGGGCCCAAGTACTATGAACATTCCGTGATCCAGTCACTTATATGTACATCGGGCCTAATTAAATTGGCTCACTTCTCTCGAATCGAGATGCAAAGGCCCACATCTCATGGCCCACTAGGTAAAGCTCATAGTGTATCTCTATAAATACAAAGATGTAATAATTTCATTCAAACAATTTTCTCCAATCTGGAACCAGAACAAAAATCTGCGTGGAAAATTTAAAGTTAAAAAGGAGAGACATTCGTTCCCCCCAAGTTCGCGTATGCACCCCTTTGATTTATCAGCTCCAATTCCATAACCTACCTCACTCGATTCGTCACTTCCCATTTTCCTCCTATTTTACCACATCACAGCCGCTCAATGATCTCCAGGCGGCGAGCTGAGCCAACTTATGAGAAATGGCCAGTTTAGCTGATGTAAGTGTTTACATCACCCATCCTCCAAGCTCCCTGCCCCCACTCGCTAGGCTGGCGAGCCACTCAACCTTCAACATCATCCTCCTAAAGTCCATTGTATTTAGCACGCCCAATCCTCAATAAGTAAAACACCTCTCTCTCTCTCTCTCTCGCTTCGTCCATTCGCCCAATCGAATGTCTGAGGTAACGTTGATTCTTTTTCCCATTTCGAAAAGAGAGAGAAATGTTGACTCGCAATTGGACGTAAATTCTTTATTCCACAAAATGCTCCCACGGATTATAAGCATCTCAATATATCTCAATCATTGATGTATGTAAAATCGCTAATGCATGATGTTAAGTGATGGTTTTATATGAGATGGGCTTAAGGCCCGTCCGCCCATGTTGGGCCTAAAAGCCCGGCCCACGGAATTAGGGCCCGTTGATAAGGGAACGTATAAAAGAGATGAGAGAGAGAGAGAACGCACCCTTTGGCCATTTTAACG
Source organism: Eucalyptus paniculata subsp. matutina (assembly GCA_017140255.1). Classification (NCBI taxonomy): domain Eukaryota; kingdom Viridiplantae; phylum Streptophyta; class Magnoliopsida; order Myrtales; family Myrtaceae; genus Eucalyptus; species Eucalyptus paniculata. The sequence goes on along the minus strand of CM029437.1, from coordinate 2,450,595 downwards.
TACGTTCCTCACTCTCTCTTTCCCTCCAAACTCTTAAGGCGACGCCGTTTCCCTTTCGAGGCAAATTGACATCATTGGATCAGAATTTCTTCCTCGATCTTCGGCATTAGTGCCTAATCTGTGGCTAACAAGGTACGCTCGAATCCGTGGTGTGCTTTACGATCGGTGATACATGTTTTTCCCGGGCTTCGTCTTCCGCATTGCTTTAGGGGTTCGATTTAGTATCGAATCCGGTTTTTGGGGATCCGTTATTCCCAACATTGGTATCAGAGCCATAGTTAACGTTTTCCCGACCTGTTTGATGTTTTTTTGATTGATTTTTCGCGAAAATTTTCGGCCGTACGGATCGGGGCGAGAAATCCCGACACCCAAGCGCTGTTCGTCCATTTTTTCGAGTTTCTGTGACTCGAAATCGATTTCTGAGAGCATAGGGTGAAAGGGCTCGTCGAGGCGAGTCTGACGACATGTCGTGCGCCGCCGGGCGATGCCGCATGCGCCCACACGCGCGGCCAGAAGCTGCTGCGCGTGGGCGCGACTCGCCCGAAGCACTGGCATCGGCCAGCCCGTGCGCCACACGCGCCGGTCGGCGAACCGGCACGTGCGCGCCGCCGGCCGGCGAAACGGCACGCGCCGATCAACGGACCGACACGTGCTGACGTCAGCATGACGTCACCCAACGGTCGGTAACCGCTGGGATGATTTTCTATTTTGTTTATTGTGGATTATAAGTGATCCATTTATTGGTTCTGCATTTGTTGCAGGAGCTATGATGCGTTATGCACGGATACTTGCAATCCCGAGAACGGACGAAGGAAGAGCTAGATTGAAAAGGCTGATGAAAAAGTTAGCTGATTATCGGTGGCATGACGGTGATTTAGTATCACACGTGGTCATGGTTAATCAGATGATACATGAAATCATCTGGAATGGTTATCTTATGCCGAATTTTGAGAAGATGCCGGCTTTGATGAACACTCTTCCACCTGAATGGCAAGCAGTGTTAGATCGGCTATGGGAGGTCAACGTGATCTCGGATTATAGGAGGCTAGTGGAAGCTTTTGTAAGAGAGTACTATAGAATTGAGTTGGCCAAAACTTCAACTCTTAAATTAAGCGCCACATGGCATAGAGTAAATGCGCCTTGGTAGCAACATGAAAGCTCTCCAAAAATTTTTCCATGGTTGGCAAATGTGCCTTCAGTTTTCTCAAATATTTTGACTGATAGATTAGAATGGACTTTCCCTATTTATTTCTTAGATTAGTTTGAGATGTTTTTTAGTGTTGAATATATCTTTCTATGTTGATATTTCTTTTTGGATATATTACTTAGTGTAATTGATTGTTGTATTAGTTGAAAGCATTATTATTTTATTGGATGTCAATTATCTGTTGCTTTCTGTTATTGCTGATTGCTGTGGGTAATTAGCTGTGGGTAGTTCATAGAAGTTTTTGTAATTTGATAGAATTTTTTTTGCATAAGACAATTATATTAATAATCGTTTTAAGTTAGGATTTTTGGAGGATGATTGGAAATGTAGTGACCTTTTGATTCTGAAACCTTACTTGAAATTATTCATTGATATGATGGGTCTGTGCAAAGTGGATGCATAAATGATAGGCATTAATTATTCGTGCATATATGTCTGATGTGTTCAAATTGATGGATTCGGCAACTAAGAACGTAATTGCTGATGTGAACGGCAACAATTGTGAAATATTGAATATGAAGATTCAATATGTGTTGGAAAAGCAAGAAGCACTAGAAGCTCTTGACCATGTTATGGAAGATCTTGAGGATGCTGTGCGCCACCTTAAGCTGGTAGAGGACCGCTTAACGGCATGTGAGCTGAAAATAGATATTTACAATGCTGGTTCTAGCTCAGAAAGGGCTTTGAGCTCTAAGCGCAAGCGTATTGATTCGTTCAATATGTGGGAATGCAAATGATCAAGTCCTTATTACAAGAGATTAAAAGGTAACCAACACAAGAGAGGAAAACGTCCTCAAACGAAACAAATGTCAAGAGTGAGGTGTTACAATTGTGACAAGAATGGTCATTATACTCGCAACTGTTGTGAGCCGAAAAAGATAAACACCTCTTGTACATTTGAGAACTTTGCTTATGTATCAAGTTCTGCATTATTGGCTGAATCCAATCCTTAGTGGACTGTAGATTCAGAATCGACAGACCATGTAGCGAAGGATAGAGAATACTTCGTGGAATTCCGACGATACCAACTGGAACTAAGTGGATCTATGTGGGATATAATTCCAGAGATGAAGTTAAAGGGATTGATACCTGACAATTGAACATGCGTGGTGGACACACCTTTGTTCCTACATGATGTTCTATATGTTCCAAAGATTCGTCGAAATTTAGTGTCTATCTTAGTGTTGGTTAATGTTGGTTTTAGTGTGAACTTCCGTAATAGCAGTGTAGATTTGTATTTGGATACAAACTACTATGGTTGTGGTCACTTTCTGGATGGTTTTATTGTACTAAATGTTGACTGTGGTGATGTCAATGTTTGTTGTTCCCTTGTTTTACGCCTTCTACTTCACATAATAATGTGTGGCATGCTAGACTTGGTCATATTGGCCAATAATGTATGAATAGATTAGCTAAAGAGGGCTTGTTGGGCAACATTGAAAAAGTCGATTTGCCCATATATGATCATTGCCTAGTAGGAAAAACGATAAGGAAATCATTTGGAATAGATAAAAGAGCTGAATTTTCTCTGCATTTAATCCATTCTGACGTCTGTGATTCAATGAAAGTAAAAGGAAGGCATGGGGCTGTTTATTTCATCACTTTTATAGATGATTATACTCGATTCGGATATGTCTATTTGATTTCTCATAAATCTGAAGTAATAAGTTGTTTCAAAAGGTTTATGAATCTGGTAAAAAATCAATTAGACAAGAAAATAAAAGTATTTAAATCCGATCGAGGTTGAGAATATTTATCACGATGAGTTCAGAAAATTATGTGATGAAAAAAGAATAGAAAGACAGTTGTCTATTCCATATACTTCTCAACAAAATGATGTTACAGAGAGAAGAAACAGAACCCTAATGGAAATGGTTAGGTCCATGATGGCGCATGCTAACTTACCTATCACCTTTTGGAGTGATGCGTTGTTAACTGCTGCCTATATACTTAACCGGGTGCCTTCCAAATCAGTTATTTCCACTCCATATGAGTTATGGACAGGTAGAAAATCGGACTTAAGTTTTCTTAAGCCATGGGGTTGTGCTGCCTATACACATGTGTTCTCTCACAAATTTGGGAAATTGGGTCCCTGAGGAAAGAAGAGTATCTTCTTAAGATACTCTGAACACTCGAAAGGATATGTGTTCATAGGTGAGCGGGAAAGTGGGAGTATAACTGAGTTTGAATCATGAGATGTCACATTCTTAGAGGATAAATTTCCTAAGAGGGGCGAAAAAGGAGAAGATTACTTCCTATTTGAAACCTTGGATCAAGATAATGATATTAGTGGAGTTCGTCCAAGTGGGAGTAATATGAGAAGTGATGAATTGAATTCAACTCATTCTCAATTACAACCATATGATGAGATGATATCGTCATTATCTAATCCGAGTGGGAGCATAATGGGGAATGGTGTGCTAAGTGTACATTCTCCCATATAGCGAACAAGTCGCCAAAGTATTCCCCGTCGACATTTTGATATTGAAGGGGAAACTTTTATAATTGCTCCACTAGATAAGGATGAGCCAAGAAATATTAATGAGGCTCTGAAATGCCCTAATAAGGAAAAATGGATTTATGCAATGAAAGAGGAGATGGAGTCAATGAAGTCAAATCAAGTCTGGGAACTGGTTGATCTTCCAAAAGGACGCAAAAGCTATTGGGTAAAATAAAGTGAAAGGCTGATGGCTCGATAGAAAGGCATAAGGCCCGCCTTGTGGCAAAGGGGTATAATCAACAGGAATGAATTGATTATGAAGATACGTTTTCTCCTGTAGTGAGATTTACCTCGATTCGCATTATTCTGGCAATAGTGGCTAGTATGGATCTTGAGTTACATCAAATGGATGTAAAGACTACTTTCCTCAATGGAGAATTAGAGGAAGAAATATATATGGAACAACCTGTTGTTTTCATAGTGAAAGGCCAAGAAGAAAATGTATGTTGACTTTGGGGGTCGATATATGGCCTTAAGCAGTCGTCAAGACAATGGTATATACGTTTTTATAATGCCATAATGGCATATGACTTTACAATGATAGATGATGATCATTGTATATATATATATATCAAAAGATCCGAGATCAATTTATGATCATATCATTATATGTTGATGATATACTAATTGTCGGAAGTAATATGGAGTTTATTAATAAAGTCAAGAGTTGGTTGTCTTCCAATGTTGAATTGAAGGATATGGGATTGTAAACCCATAGACACTCCTATTGCAAAAGGTGAAGGATTGAGCCATAAACTGTGTCCAAGGACTCCAAAAGAGAAGGAACAAATGAAATATGTTCCTTATGCTAGTGCTGTTGGGAGCTTGATGTAAGCTATGATGTGTACAAGACCTAGCATATGTTTTGCAGTTGGAATGGTGAGTAGATACTAATCCAATCCAGGTCCAGCATAATGGAAAGCCGTTAAGAGAATACTGAGGTATCTAAAGGGGACTGCTAATTATACGCTGAGTTATTAAGAAAAGGATCTGCGACTCTAAGGCTATTCTGATGCTGATTAGAGGGGAGATTTAGATGAAAGAAAATCTCCCTCTGGGTTTGTTTTCTTACCGAATAATGGCACCATATGTTGGAGCAGTAAGAAACAAAAGTGTATAGCCTTGTCCACGATTGAAACTGAGTTCGTGGCATTATCAGTAGCAATAAAAGAAGATGTTTGACTTAAGGGATTTTTTGGATCATTTAGGTGTTATTAGAAGTGCTGCAGATTCATTGTTGGTTAACTGTGATAGCCAAGCAGCAAAAGCGTACACCAAAGATCCAAAATATCATGGCAAGACCAAACATATAGATACCAAGTATAATTTTATCAAGAATATGATTGCACGAAAAGATGTGAACTTAGAATACATACTACGCATAGAATGGTAACAGATCCTATGACAAAGCCAAAACCTAGAGATGTGTTTTGTGGCAATGTAAAATCTCTAGGATTGCGTAGAGTATGATGTACTGGATTGTATTTTCCCTAAGTGCTCACATTTGATGAATTTGTGTTTTCATCTTTAATGCCTATGAATCTTTGTTTGATCTTTATGCATCTCAATGCTCAGTGCATTATTTTAAGTTGAGAAAGTATGTCGGACATATATAAGATTAGCCCACTCACGCGGGTAATCGCCTCTATTTACTGTGTGATAAATAGAGATGAGATTGTTTTTAAGCTTATTATCTAGGTGATAATCGAGAGCTCAAGCTTAAAATACGTATGTTGCCTTAATTGGGTGTTAAGATGAGGACATAATACTTATTATGTCCGAAAGTAAAATACCCCACATATTTTACTTTATCCGTCTATGATACTAGATGTGAGTTCTGATGAATTTTGTGAATGAATAGATACGTGAACTCAAGTTAGACATTGGGTATGCCTGAACTATCATCTGTACGGTATCGAAAGGTGTAGACATACGCTCCATGGGAAAAGAGTTAATACCGTAATACGTATTTCATACTACGTATGCATGAGCCGACTAATAAGAGTGGTAAAAGTTTGATCTCAACTTTTATGACGTGTGAGACTATCAATTTTATAGTCCCCTCATGACTCTTACTTATTCTCAAGATTTCTATTTAGTGTTTGCTATCTTAGGATGTTGCCAATAGTCATGAGTTGATTCGATCTAATGGGACATTTCTAGAAAAGCAAGCTAAACTGAAATTGAGAGTTTGAAGGAAAGAGGAAGATCGATTTTGGAAAATCACATTGTAGTTTTGTATTCACCGGTTAACCAATTATGACTGTCTTTGTGATAATCATAATTGTGAATACAATAAATATATCATTGTTTGAAAGAGATCAAGAGAGATATAAATGTGATCGATCGATTTAAGGTACTGCATACTAAATCTACTTAGGATGTGATGCACATTATGAGCTGCTATATATTCCTAACAGATGTATGGCAACGAGCTCTCAAAGTATGCTGGTCGCATGGATTATTCACCGGTATAAATGTTGAAGAGACGTAAAAGAGAATTCTGTTCAGCCCACCATGTGCGAGTGGGAGATGATGGTTTTATATGAGATGGGCTTAAGGCACGTCCGCCCATGTTGGGCCTAAAAGCCCGGCCCACGGAATTAGGGCCCGTTGATAAGGGAACGTATAAAAGGGATGAGAGAGAGAGAGAACGTACCCTTTGGCCATTTTAACGTACATTCCTCACTCTCTCTTTCCCTCCAAACGCTTAAGGCGACGCCATTTCCCTTTCAAGGCAAATTGACATCATCGGATCAGAATTTCTTCATCGATCTTCGGCATTGGTGTCTAATCTGTGGCTAACAAGGTACGCTCGAATCTGTGGTGTGCTTTACGATCGGTGATACGTGTTTTTCCCGGGCTTCGTCTTCCGCATTGCTTTAGGGGTTCGATTTAGTGTCGAATCCGGTTTTCGAGGATCCGTTATTCCCAACATTAAGAATTGATTGAGATATCAATGGAAACACCATTCGGGATAGAGGATCTGCATCCTCTTTTTCTATGCATATTTGGAATGTTTCATGACATCATGTTCTATTTGTTTCGCGAAATTTATTTTCTAAAATAATACTTTCCTTATTTCCAGCGTTTGGATTACTTAGGAAAATGAGTCAATTGAAAATTTTTCTTAACCAATGAAAAATTAATATTTAAAATTCAAGAAAATGATTTCATATTTAAAAAATCAACAATTATTTTCCAAAATATGACTATATGTTGATACTTTAACTGAAGACTCTGTTCGGGCATGGGAAATTATTGGCTTTTAGATTGGAAATTGGGAATTAGAGCATTTCCTGGATCCTTTCTTAATATGTTCTTTCTCAGATTTTAGGGATTTTGTTAGTATGAGATTGCATTATTTCCGTAATATAATTAACTTGTCAAGTTAATTGTGTACCAAAGTGAGATTGGATGAACAAAATTTAATTAGCAACGACACTTCTTTTGAAGTTCTATTTATCCATTGAATGAATCTCTCTCTCCTTTTATAGCGTTCAATTATATTTTATGTTGGAAAAACCAAATTCCTCATCTCAGGTTTTGACTGGGTAGAAGCAGAGAAGAGGGAAGAAGGCGTGATGAATCAAACTTTCTTCCACCTCCATCGCTAGGGGTGCATTTTTGTCTTTTCGTGGTATAAGGCCGTCGATTAAGAGAATTTGAGAAAGAACCAAATTAGATGTCGATGACTAAGATTATACATATGTTTTATATGTAAAAATTGGTGGGAGAAGAGAGATTTTCTGAGAAACGGTCTCGAACAATTGAGATTTAGGGGAAGGAATTCGCTCCGATTTATGATCCTTCGGCTTAGCTGTTAAACCAACTGCCTTTGTTCAACTTTATGGGTCCAAGAGATGAAGTCTCAAATGGGAACCATGAGAAGCCAAAGGAAATCCCAAGAAATTCCATTCACTTGCATCTTGTCTTATTCAATTAATTATATAATTATTTAATGAAAAATATTTTTATTATCAACAATAATTTTGTCTAAATATTTTTGTGGACAACAAAATATTTTCGTTTATTATTATTTTTTTTGTAAGTGATACAAGCAATCGTTTTTAAGAAACTATTTTTCAAATAATTTATTTTTCATGAAACAAATAAACCTAAATATAATTCTTTTTCTAATATAAGTAAGTAGTTGTAAAGGTACCAAAACTTATGGAGAGGGATTACTCTGGCCATGAGTTTTACCTGTACTAATTTACCAAATAAATATGTTGAAACTTTTCCAATATAAATAACAGAAGAGGATGAAGATCCTCTGCTTTGAAGGAGCTTCCATTGGCATTTTAACCAGTTCTCCACTGGGGATGCATGTAGATAAGGCATTTATTGACGATTGGGTATGTTGAAATATTACCATTTGGAATAAAAAATCCGCATCCAAAAAAGAAAGGATTAATGACTATTAGCGATAAATTTTACTTTTTGGTGAATCTACAATGACTGAATATGCTTCTAAGTGCATATTGTCTGCTCTTAGGGCCTCTGCCATTAGAAACCACGTGTATAGAAATCTAAATATATTAATAAAAAGAGCAAAAGAAAAATAGACAGGGTAATCTTGGGTTCAAATGGTTGTTCAAAAAAAAAAAAAAAAATCTTGGGTTCAAATGGGTGCTCCGCGTACGACCCTCGATGTTCAAGGCAAGGCACAAATAAAGCAGACAGACTTTAAAAGACGATTTAGCCTCTTCGCTTTCGTCCCTTCCGCGGGAGAGCCCACGTCAAATATAAAAAAGTAAACCCGGAGGGAATTTTGTTAATATATAAGATCAGCGCAGACGTTTTTCTGTCGGGACATTTCCTTAGTCCACGTATAAAAGCTCGGCTCGGCTCGGCCTGGCCCCGATATGAAAGCTCTCAGTGCTAGGCAGGCACCCATATAAAGCTCGGCACAACCCAAATAGCCAACCCGCCCCCCGAGAACTCTGATCTCACATGCACTTTGTTTGTTCAGAAGACAGCAATCAGCAAACACTTGAAACCACATTTTTAGGAAGAAAGAAAGGGGGAGATCAGGCAAAGTAGGAAGGTTAATGGAGAACAACAATCCAGCTGATCACGGTAGTGTTCGGAGGTAAGCCTCAGCAACCTCAAATACATAAAAGAGCACTGTTAGCCCAGCTCCGTCTGCAAGTTTAAGCATTCTGAGGAAACTCATGGCAGTATCTTGATATTCTTTCTTGTTTCTATCTCTGATTCATTACGTGAATAATGTTTTGTGGTGAAAAAACCTGCATTTTAGTCATTCGATGTACTATTCACGTAAGAGCCCAGGGGAATCTTGCACTTGCCTGTAGAAAAATGGCCTGTTTCTCGTGTTAGATTGGGAGAGTCGGATTGGAACACCAATTTATACTGTCCAGATTTCTCCATCTGTTCATTTTTTCCTTTTATTGATTGAGATGTTCATAATGATTCAACACTCAAAGAGCAGGAGTGGGCTCTGCTCAGAGCAAAGCATGTACACGGGCATATCTGGTGCAAGCAAAATGCCTTCTTGTAGTTATTGACCCCCCTTTTTAAGTACGAATTGGTAAATTTTCATGATATCCATTTGGTAATTGAATACAGTAGGACTCGTTCCAGGAATAATTCCTCTCGAGTATGGATACCATTAAAACAGCTGAGTTTGTCCGAGGAAAGTGAAATCCATGTTAACTGCCATTTCTTGTTGAAAACTGCGAAGTTGTAAAGAACGTTAACCTTGTCCTGAAGTTACTGGGTAAGAGGGAAAGTTAAAGAGACACGACTGTATATGAACTCCGCAGCTTTCTTTTGTCAAGAGAACACCATATTAATTGAAAGCCTTCTTGGCTTTTCCTTTTAAGAAAAGAGAAGACATTAAGTTGGCTTTTCTACTCGGTAAGCAGCGGCTTACATGGTAGTTTTGTGCATCTGGGTGGTCTTGTTTTTGTGAATGTGTTGTTAGAGTAGGTTAGGAAAGGTTTATAGGTGTTAAAGGAGGTATCCCCTCGTACTATCATGTTCCAGTTTGCCGGAAAGAAGAGTTTTTCACTAGAGGGGCTATACTCTTGTGGTGCATGTATAGGTTAGAGTCCTGCAATGCATAGACACGTTAGTTATGATTTGCACTAGAAGCTTGGTCTCATACAGCATCAAATTTTTTTTAGAACTTAAAATGGTAGAGTTCTTGAAAGCTTTTGGAAGGACTGGCGTCTTATCTGATCAAGAAGGAGCTCAAAACTTGAGCTTTACCAAAAGACTGTACACTAATAAGTGGTTTGCTGATTTTATTTCTTAGATGTGGAGCAAAGCATGTGGATCGAATTACTTTAATTCATTTCCTGGAGAAGATCCTGCTAAAAATTGTGATTTTTGCCATCGGAATCATGGGTATTCCAGCCATCACTAACCTTGAAACCATCATGTGTATCTACACAATGCTCGTAATCATCGGACAATTACTAATCCTCAAGATGGGAAGGCAGGATATGGACTCAAGGTTCCCACTTACTTCCGCTTGCATTGCTATTGTTCTTGGATGTGTCAGATGCTGTCTGCTGATGTACATTCCGTTTCGTGTCATGCCTTGGTCGATTTTCATTCTCCACGTCCTCTCGTTGATGAACCCATGAGCATTCATTGCGAATTAGAGAATTGTGACCATTTTTGGTTTTCCTAATATTGTGGTTTGCTCTTTGGTAAGTTGGTATTTATGTGCATTGTGCTTATGTTGGTCAAGACACGGATCTTGTGCTATACTGTTATTACCTCGAACATCCTTTATATCGAAAAGCATAGTATGTGATGTGATGTAGATAATGCTACTACTTAGTTAAGATTCCAGTTTTAGTTGGAGACATGGGGATTTTTTTTTTTTTTTGGCTGGAGATTATTTAATCTTTCGATCCACGAATTGCAATTTAGACGTAGTTCATAACCCAATCCTCATATCAAACCTCAATAATATTCTAGGCACTATCTTGACCCGAATTTTGAGTCACAAATGAAAATCACTAAGCCTGGCATAAAGGAAGCATGCAATATGTGAGAGAGGGAAGTAACCGGCCCCAAATTCTTCAACAAAAGAATTACCCGCTTGAGAACAAAGCGAAATCACATTATAAAAGGGAGATGTGCGGCTTTTTGTATTTTGAGACATTTGGAAAAAACTGAAAAGTGAGATGCAATAATCTTGCTTCAATATGAGTACAGACATATATCAATAAACATCAATGACTAGGAACTTTTTGTTTTTTGAATTATGTGTTAAAAGGGTTGGGAGACAGATTTCTGGGAGATGGGCCTGATCCATTAAGATGAAGAGTCAAATGAGGACACTCAAAAGCCCAAAGCAAATCACAAGAAATTTTGTTTGCTTGCACCTTGTCTTATTTGATCGTGGGCAACTCATAGATGGGGAGTGCTAGAACACCAAGTTGTCCCCCAAGATTTGTTCTATTTTTTTTTTTTTGGTTAATATATCCTGGATTTTTGAATCAATTCCCCTGTTTCTCTTTGCATAAAGGAAAAAAAAAAATTGTTTCCCCAATTTCAATGAATTGCATCAGAATCTTAACTAAATAGTACCATTGTATTCATAATCATATATTTTTGCAATGTTATGTAAAAAGTTTTTAAGCTAATAATAGTACAACACAAGGTTCTTGTTTGAGTCAGAATTGGCAAGATGCACATCAAACCCAACTTCATAAGAAGCATACAACAACATTAGGAAAACCGAAAACCGTCACCATTCTCCAATTAATACTCAAGTTCGAATTCGAAGGGGATCATCAACATTAGGACCTAGGGAACGAGAATTAGCCAAGGCATGTCACCAAGTAGAATGTAAATCAAGAGGTTGCACGTGACACATCCGATAACAATAGAGATGAGAGCACATGCAAGTTGGATCCTTGGGCCAATATCTTGCATTCCTATCTTGGAAATTAATTTCCATTGGATGTTTTTTACCATTGTGTAGACAAGCATAACGGTTGCACTAGTAATGTTGGGTGGACTTGTATTGCTATAAATGTCCTTGATGGCTTGAAATAAGGTCTCCTCCATGGAATCAAGATGTTCGTTATATATTGCAGCAATTGGAATTCCAAGCTCTACTCCATATCTTTGAAATAAAATTACCAAACTATTTGTTAGTCGATAGTGTTTCATAAAAGCTTAAGTTGTGAGCTCTCTTTTGCATCATACAAGATGACAGTTTTAACAAAACCTATCAAGATATGAGTCTACAATAAACATCAAGCGATTCCCTAGGCCTCTTAACTTATATACTCCCAAAAACACGTCAAGAACTACCAATTTAAGTTCAAAAGGAAATTTAATTCACAGTATGATGTCAAGCTTCTGCTGCAAATCATAGCTAATGAGTCTACTCATTGCAAGAGTCTAACTTATGGATGCATTGCAGGAATGTAACCCATCAATTGATCCACGACTAATTAAGCTAATGAAAACTCTTCTCTTGGACAAATGTAGCATCACAGCACAAGGGGATACCTCCTTAACACATACAATTCTTTCCCAACCCACTCCGACGATGCCTATTTATAAAACAAAACCACCAAAACTCACAAACTATCATGGCAGAAACAGAGCAAAGCTAATCATAGGTCTTTTCTCTTTTTAGGAGGAAAAGCGAACAAGACTTTCAGTATACATTGTTCTTGATATGAGTTTCTCTTGACAAAAGAACAGAAGGGTATATAAAGTCGTGTCTCTTCATCAACGTACAGAAATTTTCCCACCAAGTAACTTTAGGAGACGGCTCACATTCTTTCCGACTACGTGAATTTCAAAAACAAATAATAGTTATTATGGCATTTCACTCTCCTCGGACAAACTCAGCCGTTTCAACGGTGTTCAAACTCATGAGGGGTTGTTGCTGCCATGAATAACAAATATATTCATTCAATCACCAAATGAATACCATTCATATTTACCGATTAGAATTTACAGATTAGTACAAAAAATGTTAACGAGTACAATTTACTCTACTGAATATGCTCCCTCATGAATATAGCCCGACATGCTCTGGTTCTGAGAATCAGGTCATTACGAACGTTAAGAATAAAAAACTGGGTCATTTAGCAAGAGAATAGAAGACAAAGTCTAGGTGGTACAACATAAATTGCCCAAAAACGAGCCCCGATATGGGAAATGCGAAAAACAATCCATTTTACATCTAGCAAATGAGCCCCTAAATACATGCTCTGTTCTGAGAATCGAATTAATGTGAACAGCGAAAATAAAAACCTGGATCAATAACTAAACGATAAAAAGAGCATGGAAAAAAGTTGGGTGATCAAAGTTTACGTAGAGTGCAGGTTTCTTCCCAATAAAACAGCATTTACGTAATAGAATACTTGCAGTGGACATGATCAGAGATGAAATCCGGCAAGAATATCAAGATTTTGGGATGAATTTACTCCGCAATCCTCCAACTTACTGACGGAGGCTGGGCTACATTGCTTAAGAAGTGTTTGAGGTCGACGGAGCTTACCTCCGACCACCGTGATCAGCTGCTGGATTCTGGTTTTCCCTTGAGCTTCCCACCTTGCCTCGCCAAGTCTCTTCCTTTCTTGCTTGAATGTATAGACTACCCGCCTGGGAGAAATAGAAACACAATGGGAAAATGTACCCAATAACCCAACTAATTCGGGCTACTAAAAGCGCGTTTGGTAACATTTCTGTTTAAAAATTGTTCCAGGAAACAGAAATAGAAAAAAGTATTTATGTTCCGGGGAACAATTTTTGAACAAAAAAACACGTTTGGTAAACTTGTTCCGGGAATAAAAAATGAACAGAAACACGTTTGGTAAATTTGTATAATTTTTTTTATTTCTTTTAATTTTTTAATATTTCTATTTTCTTTCTTATTTTTCTTATTTAATTTTCCTTTTTTCTTCTTTTGGCCGGTCGCTAGCCTCGGCCATGGCCGGCGGCCTCGCCCAGCCATGGCGAGGTTCGCCGGCCCCCCGTGAGGCCCAGCCTCGTAGTAGCTGGGCGAGGCTCGAGCTCACCCAAATCCGGCAAGGCCGAACTCGCCCAGCGGTCGGCGAGGCTTGGCATCGCCGGTCGCTAGGCGAGCTCAGCCTCGCCAGATCTGAGCGAGATCGAGCTCGCCCAGCCCGGCGTGAGGTCGAGCTTCGCCAGGGGCCTGTGACGCTCGGCCTCGCCGGGGGTCGGTGACACTCCAGCGAGGTTGCCGGCCCTCGACGGCCGGTCGCCGGCCCTGGTCGGCGGCAACCGGCAAAAAAAAAAAAAAGAAAGAAAAAGAAGAAGAAAAGAAGAAGAAAAAAGAGAGAAGAAAAAAAGAGAGAAGAAAATGGAAAGTGTTCCTAAATTTTGTTAAAACAAGAAATAACTTTTTTTTTTTTTTTATTTTTGTTTCTATTAGAATGTGTTTAACAAAAAAAATAATTTTAGAATAAAACGCAAATAAACGCGTTTTACATTTCTTTTTTGTTCCCAAGAACAAAAAAACAAAAAAAATTGTTTAAAAACAGAAAAAAGAAATCAAAACAAATGCAGCCTTAATTAATATTAACACGGGATGGGTTGGGTTAATGGGTGATTTGACATTGTAGGAATTGATCGATGTCAGACGATCGGAGTTGAACCATTTATTCAATCATATTGAATCCGACAATGATCGGATGATCGGATGATCGGATGATCGATATCCTATTGACCCAACCAATTCCAACCCCAATGGATAGGGTTAATGGGTAATTTTCCCATTGTGGTCCCCCAAGAAAGTCCGCACACAAAACGGACAATCCCAGAAGAGCGAGAGAGGTAATTTCGCTTAAAGTATAGGACATATGTAAATAGATGTCGATTACTAAGAACTTTCTTTTTCTAATATATGCAAGAAGGGGTCGGGGAGTTAGAGATTTCCCAGGAGATGGGCCTGATCCAATGAGATTCATGGGAGGGGCAGAAGTCGCCCCAAGTCCTTAGCAATGATCTTCTTTATGCTTTGCTAGAATAATAGTTCTAAGCACTGTGAGAATAATAGTCTATTATAAGCTACAAATTCTTGAAAAAAATAGGTCATATAATAATTTATAATTATTTGTAATTTGGTTTTTGATAATCTTGAATAAACTGTTATTCTTATAATGCGTTAAAGACTATTACGCAATCATTTCTTATCTTCTTTTTTATGTTTAGTGGAGAGAGGGTTTTGAGCTTAAGCGAAGCCCGACTATATATCCATTTTCTCTATGCAATTTTTATGTGTAGTTGAGATGAAAAGTGTCAAATGCAGACCCTCAAATCAAAAGCCCAAAGCAAATCACAAGAAATACCATTTTCCTGGCGTCTTGTCTTGTTTAATCACAAGAAACTCCTCGATAGGAATATTGGAAAACCAATTTGTAGCCCCAAGTTTTGTTCTCTATTCTTTTTTTTTTCCCTCTTTTTGTTACTACATCCAGATTTTTTTAAAAAAAAAATATGAAAAGGGGCAAAACCTAATTATTGCATAAGGACTTGCCTAACACAGCCTCTCTTCTACCAATAGTGGTATATATCTAGATTTTAATTCTTGATGTTCCTGGTGATTGAGATTCACAGAGCAAATAATGGGCATATCTAACAGTTGCATATCCATGAAAAAGTAAAGATTTATTATCAGTCATCATTGACCTTTTTTTTATTATAATTTCGGACATGATATCTTTGTACCGCAATATACTCCCACGAGTCATGAGTATCTCAACATATCGCGATCATTAATACATGCATTATTTATATGAATCATCTATTGATGATTGGTTGCTCTTTGCCAATTCTGCCTCGGACATTCACTATTATTTTTCGTTCTTGTACTTTATTTTGTGATGGGATTTGGTCCCTTAACTAATCACATGTTAGGACAAATTCTGGATATTTTGTCCAAATGTTGATAGAAAAGTACGAAGTAAACACTGGAAATGAACAAACAACGTTCTCTCTCTCGACATGCAGACCTATCTTCATACCACCATGGTAGTTCAGGTTTTCAACCCTAATTGTGAAGATACCCTTGTTCTAAACCCTAATTGTCCATAATTCTCGTGATACTCCATCCCAATCTCCTCACTTCCCCTCCTTCTCCTTCTCCGTATCTTCTTTGGGAACTGTCTTCGGTTTTTTCGGAGATAACTTCTTTAATCTCCATTGATCATCCCTGTCTTCTCCATCGCAATTCCAGTATACAACAATTACCCATACAATCAAACCCTAATACCATAGGCTTTCAAGTATTGCGAATGAATTTAGCTTCTTCCATCACCCTTTCTAATCTCCAACCTTCTCTCGACATGCATATGGTCTATATACAGAACCCTATTTCACCAACTTTGGTTACGCTTACATCCCTCTCGGAGACCCCTGCATGGCTCGACTATCCCTGATAAATGCACTACCTTGTCTCTATTAACCTCAACTTGTAGCGTCAATTACTCTGGATTTTGCATTAATGGATACCCAAGACCAAGAAGACAGCTCCCGACTTGCTACTCTCTTCCATAGGATGGGGCGTCTTTGGTCTAAACAGGAAATCGAAGATTGGGAAGATTCGCCGCCCTTCGAAAAAGTGGAAGAATGTAAACTCATGGTAGTAGGTAAAATATTCTCAAATCCCTCCATAAATTTCCAGGCTCTTTAGAATACTTTAAAACGGGCTTGGCGAATAGAGCAAGTAGAAATTACTTAGCGGGAAGCAGGTATATATGTAACCACATTCAATTTGGAAAGCGAGAAAATAGAATTTTAGAGGGCGGACCTTGGTTGTTTTCTAGTCATTTGATCATATTTAAGCCCTGGAAACAAAATACCCCCCTGCATTGTTATGAGTTCTCCATTTGTGCTCTCTGGGTGCAAGTATATGGCTTGCCGCTGGAACGGTGCTTCGATGATATGCTTTGTAAGCTTGTTAAGAATGTGGGAAAGGTGATGGAAGTAAAGCTTGACACTAAAGAAAACTCAACCTTTAAAGCAGGCAGGGTGCGCATAGAATTCAACTTAAAAGAGTCACTGAAAACAGGACAGCTCATACGTATAGTAGGCAAAGTAATCTGGCTGGATTTTTGATATGAAAGACTACCTCATTTTTGCTATTCATGTGGCAAGATTGGCCATTACGCAACGTATTGCAAGGATATCCCATTTACAGAAGCTAAGATGGAAGGAAAGGAAAAAAAATGGCATATGACCAGTGGTTGCGTGCAGAAGTAAAACAGTATAGCCCCTACTAGATTACCTTTTATGAGCCCAAGGATAAACAGACTGATGAGGTGGTACTAGAGACGCCAACTTCTTCTAATCCTTTGCTCCCTGCACTTCCCCCTTGCACTGAAATAAACATGGAAGAATTGCAGCAACCTTTTCAGCACCACATCCCAGAGAATACACAAAGGGCAGACACATTAGTAAGTGCAAAGAATATGTTACTGTTAAAAATGAAGGGTCTTCAGTATGATGCATACTCAACAGTGAGCTGGATAGAGGAATTCAGCAACAAGCAGCAACCCCTGTTATCAGTTCTACTCTTCAACCTACCAAGCTTCAAGTTTCTGAAGGTATTCTCCCTTTACCTTTACTGAAGGGAAAACTAAATTCAGGTACTAAAGAGCAAACGAGAGTCAATCTCAATCCAAAGAAGCAGAAGAACACCAGACTATCGACCAAGGCAAGCATTTCAAAGAAAATAAAAAGATACACTCCATATGAGATGCCTACTACAATAGTGGAAAATCTGGATGAAAGACAGCTAATGGAAACACATGTTATGTTGGCCGAGGAAATAAAGCAGTGGGCTTTGGTGGCTGGCCCTCAACAACCACTCGGTGACAAATGAAACTACTTAGTTGGAACTGTCAGGGCTTGGGTTTAGCCCTGACAGTTCGAGCCCTAAAGGCCCTTGTGGCAAAAGAAGAGCCTAATCTTGTTTTTTTGATGGAGACCAAAAATCAAGAGGCAGTTTTACAAAGATTGCAGTATCATCTTAAGTTTCAGAACTCTTTCATGCTTAACCCACTTGGCCTAGCAGGAGGTATGGCCTTATTTTGGCTTGCTTATATCAATATTCTAATGAATCGGTCAGACCAGAACATGTTTGATTTCTTTTGTATGGATACAAGAACTAGTGAGACTATGCATCTTACCTGCATCCACACACCTTCAATCTATCAAGTGCGTTAACTTTTTTGGAACGAACTGAGACAGATCGCACTATTTAACACATTACCCTGGATTTGTGTTGGTGATTTTAACGAAGTTCTCTACCACTGGGAAAAAGAAGGTAAACGATTAGCTGACCCAAACAGAATACAATCTTTTAGAGACATTTTATATGACTGTTCACTGATGGATATAGTTAGTAAGGGTTGCGCCTTTACTTGGATGAATAATCGGGAGGGAGAGGAATTGGTGAAAGAAAGGTTAGATCGGGTTCTCTGTAATTTGGACTAGTAGGTGACTTATTTAGAAGCTAAGGTTATAGCTTTACCAGCAATGGGCTCGGATCACAGCCCGTTATTTCTATCTATTGAAGCTCTTCCAAAGCATCGACTTAATCGCTTTTCTTTCGAGGCGTTCTGATTGCAGGATAAGGAATGTCGTGAGGTTATTTTTGAATCCTGGAATTCAGTTCAGACATCTAGGCACAATCTGCCTCCAAGACTACACATAGTCTCTACAGCACTTGCGAAGTGGAGTAGATCAAAATTTTCTGCAACTCGTCATCAAATCTCCCATTTAAGCATTAGCTTCAAACAATTATTAATCAACCAAACAGAAACACTGATGCACAACAAATCTATTATCTAAAGGCAGAGATTCAAAGACTATAGTAGCAAGAGGAACAATTTTGGGCGATGAGATCTAGAATCATTTGGTTAAAGTGGAGCGACAAAAATACCAAATTTTTCCATGCAACTACTCTCCAATGAAGGCAGCGAAATAGAATCAGAATGCTTCAGACTGATGACAATCAATGGGTTCGCGACGAGAGTGGTTTAAAGGCTATGATGGTAAGCTTCTATTCCAACCTTTATCAATCAACAGGTCATCGCAACTATGGCTCTATCCTTAATCAGTGCTCACTAGTGGTCACAACAGAGATGAATGAGGGTTTGACGGCGGAACTAACTCAGGAAGAGGTTCCAAGAACAGCCTTTCAATTGGGGTCAACTAAAGCCCCGGGACCAGACGGCTTAAATGGCCTCTTTTATCAAACGCACTGGGATATTTTAAAGGAGGAAATTTTTCTGTCAGTGTAGGATTTCTTCAAAAGGGGAGTTATGCCAACGGAGCTTAATAAGACCATCATCACTCTAAATCTCAAGGTACCACATCCAGAACGTTTAGATCAATATCACCGTATAAGCTTATGTAATTATGCCTATAAAATTATTTCCAAGATACTCACTAATAGGCTCAAACCTTGGCTTTCAGATCTAATTTCCATTGAACAAAGCGCCTTTGTGAGTGGCCGTCAAATCCAGGATAATATTCTCATAGTCCAGGAGGTGCTTCATCAGTGACGAATTCGGAAACGAAAAAGGGGTTTTAAGGCAGTTCTGAAAATAGATATGAAGAAAGCATACTGCTAGAATAAGTACCTAGAGGGGGGGTGAATATGTATAACGAGTAATTTCTAATGATAATTGCACAATACTAGACAGTTGATAGAAATGAGACAATTTTTCCTCGTCAATAAACAAACAACGATCAAAGTCAGACTGAGAGTAGGAAGAGAAAATTGAACATGAGGTTTATAGTGGTTCGGCTTATTTCAAGCCTACGTCCACTCTTTTGCACTAACAGCCCACTGGCTGGATTCCACTATGAACAAAGAGATATTACAGCACTGTTCTTCCTTGATTTCTTGGTGTAGAAGATCTACCACACTCTCTCAAGGTATCACTAAGTATAGACTCTCTTTGTGTGTACAATTTCGCGCAATATGAATCGACTAATAATCAAGGAACTTCAGACTCTGAAATTTCTCTATCGAGCACACCTAAAATAACTGGAACGTCTTTTTTTTATACTCCTTTATGCTATCATACCCGTTGGCAATTACCAAAGGAATTCTTCCAATCTTCCCGTTGGACAGAATCAATTAAGAAGGTCATTCGAGCTATTAATGGAATATGTCGATAGCCCATCAATCCCGTTTGCCCATACAATCAGGATCTTGGTTTCCAAGAATAAAACCTTCTAAGAATATTTCGCCAATCATCGGATCTTCAAATGATCTTGATTTCGAATAAATAATCCGTTATTTCAAATCCAGCCAAAAGATCTTCTCCAGTCGATAAGACCAAATCCTTAACCAAACACTTTAGCTCTGGATCGTCTTCGTCGCTAGATTAGAAACTGTCAATGAGAATAGTCTTGAGTCTTGTATGCTGAGTCTGGTGATTTGAAAGTCTTCAGACTCTAAGTACAAGGGTCTGCACAGCTTCCAGACTAGACTGTTAGAAACGTTTTGTTAGCTTCAAAACACTCTAGAGAGATTTCTCCAATAATAACCAAGTGGAATGGGAGTTTCTTGAAGATTATCTCCTAAAGCTAGGATTTCACACCACTTGGGTCCGATGGGTGATGCAATATATCACAACAGTATCTTTCAGTATCAGATTCAATGGCAAACTTTTAAACTACTTCCATCCAACACGCGGCCTAAGACAGGGAGACCCACTTTCTCCTTATTTGTTTATTGTGCTGGCAAATGTCCTATCCAACCTTATTCATTAAGCTCTCGATATGGGAAACATTAGAGGCATCAAGCTCAACAGGTGCTGTCATACCCTATCTCATTTATTCTTTGTAGATGATGCCATATTTTTCTTAGATGGTAAGTTGCTGGAATGTCAAAATATTTCCAATATTATAAATCAATACTGTTTAACAACAGGACAAGAAGTAAATAGGAATAAATCTGGAATATTTGTCAGTAAAGATTGCCCTATTGGCTTACAAGAAAATCTGGCCAATGAATTCAGAGTACCTATAATGGTTAAAATAGGCAAATATCTAGGGATTCCCTTAAACTAGGGTAGATCAAAAAGAGAAATGTTTGCCTGGATAATGGGAAAAATTCATTCAAAGTTAGAAGGATGGAAAGAAAATTTAATATCAAAGGGCGGCAAGGAAATTCTGATTAAGTCTGTTGTTCAGGCAATCCCTCAGTATGCCATGTCTATCTCTAAAATTCCTGCATCTATTTGCAAATCCGTTGAGAAGAAGATTGCTCGTTTCCGATGGCAGAATAATAGTACAAAACTTCGTATCCACTGGAAGAGTTGGGAGGAGCTCAAAACTAGTAAGAGTAAAGAAGTACTCGGCTTTAGAGATCTTATGGATTTTAATAGGGCAATGCTCGGGAAGCAAGCCTGGCGTTTAATCCAGCGACCCTCCTCCCTTTGGAGCATGCTATTCAAAGGTATTTATTTTCATTCATGTGAATTTAGACATGTTGAGAAAGAAACTAGACCGCCGTGGGGTTGGTAGAGCTTATTGGTAGGAAGAGATTTAATTTTACTGAGACTACAATGGGCGATGGGCGATGGAAGCAAAATTAGAATTAGGGAAGATCATTGGTTACCAAAAGGAATTTTGGGTAGTCTAGCTCTTCGAGATGAACCCCTGCTGGTGGCTGATTATATTGACCCCAACAACAATATATGGAACGTTCCTCTCTTAAACAGGTGCTTTGATGACTCCACTATTAGTGAAATTCTTACCATTCCGGTAAGACCCAATTACATAAATGATCAAATTATCTAGAATGACTCTACAGACGGCAAATACACCATAAAAAGTGGCTACCAATAAGTCAAAACAGCAGCCCTCAATAGTACTCAAAACAGAGCAACTACTTCTGTTCAACCCCTAGACGTTCTGTGGAAGAAAATCTGGAAGCTGAAGATTTCCCCAAAAATACGGCTATTCCTGTGGTCCCTAAGCCATGATGCTCTACCAACCAAAGCTAATCTTTTTCATCGCCACATCACCTCAGATCCAATCTATCCAATATGTCCTACCAATGCACCAGAGACTGCAATACATACCTTTCTACTTTGTCCATGGACAACAACTATTTGGTCACATCCAACGCTTAATATTCAGATATCAACACAGGGTATACAAAATCTCGGAGCTTGGATGGCAAACAGAATTGAACAGAATCATGACTCACTTGATTTCGAAGCTGTAGCTATTGTCTTGTGGCATATTTGGAAGACTAGGAATAATTTCATTTTTTGGCGACAACAACCTGATCCAATTCGAGTTGTTAATCTAGCATTGGCTTATATTCGGACGGCACAGCTTTCCAACTTCGACGAAGGAGGCACTGGACGCCATTGTCTCAAGCTGGACGATTTATGGAGACCTCCAGATCCCGGTTTCCTGAAGGTGAATATCGACAGAGCGTTTCAATTAAAGGGTAATGAAGGGACTATGGCATGCATATGTTGCGATCGAAATGGAAAACTGATAGATGGCCTTACCAGGAGTTTTATCGCATCGTCGGCTTTGCAGGCGCAATTTCAAGCATTAACAATCACTCTTCACTACCTGCTGGAGCTGAGCAAGGCGCACGATCGGATGGTGCTCGAATTTGACTCAAAAATTCTAGTGGAAACAATCCAAGGTTTAAGATCTACACCATGGGAGATCAGATCCATCTTCGCTGAAGCGGCGGCTCTCCTTCAAAGCTTCTCCAATCTGCAAATTAGGTTATGTCGAAGGGGGGCTAATTTTGTGGTCGATTGGGCTGCAAAGGCCTACAAAAATGGCACACTTCCCCTTAACTAGCCCATTTCACCTCCCTCTGCTTTGTTAGACATACCGTATTCGGATGCTTTGGCTGCCGATTGTGCTCTTAACTTTCATGAATGAATTTTATCCTTTGGGAGAAAGAAAAAACACTGGAAATGAACATGGGGCACTAATACATAAATCCCAACTTAAAATTTGAGGGAAAATTACACAAATGATCCATTTACCGATGCCCATGTTCAATCTTCGTACTTTATTTTTGTGGTGTGATTGGTCGGTCGACTAATGTTCAATCTTGATTGTAGGAAGGTCATATGTTTTTCTTTGTCCAAATGCAAACAAAAAGTAAGGGCTAAGAGCTATAGCTCAATATGTGGCATCAATGTGTCATAATAGTGCAAACTAGTGGGCATGATGTCGAAAAATAACTTTGTCATGCAGTTTGCCACAAAATAATAAATAGTTAGTTTAAAGGAGGAAAATTGTCTAAAAAGTCATAAGCCTATTATACAATGGTTAATTCAGTCTTAAACTTTTTAATTATGCTAATTTAGTCTTAAAATTTTTGACAATTTGCTAATTTAGTCATAATTTTTTTTAATTATGCCAATTTAATTGTAAACTTTATGATAATTTGACAATATAATCCTAAATCTTTTAATCATTTGCTAATTTAGTTATTTTGTTCGATTTTTGCCAGAAATGGATGATATGGTGGTGTAGTCAGCATCAACCATTTTATGTGACACGACTAGTGCTGACATAAACAATATTTGTAATTTTTTGGTTTTATGATTTTTTTCTTTTTCCACTTTTATTTTCTTTATCTTTTTCATTTATCTTTTTACTTTTTTCAATCCGTCGACATTAAGAGAGGGCTGCACTTGCTGTTTTGGGGGAGAAATGCCTGCGTGTGGGCTGACAAGGGCGGCAATATGTGAGAACAAATCACATTATCCTCAATTACAAGTCTTTCAGTACACGAACGACGATTTCGAAGTAGTTCATGACTCCATCCTGATATTCCAACCTCGGCAACACTCTATATACTCTCTTGACATGAAATTCAAGTCCCAAAGGAGACATGCAATAAGTGAGAGAGGGAAACAATTGGTTACAAATTCTTTAATGAAAAGATTTCCCCATTGGAGAACAAAAGCCAATTCACATTAGAAAAGTGAGACGCACAACCTCTTGTATGTTCGGACATGTTCGGAAGAAATAGAAAAACGAGACAAAGTAATTTTAGTTTGATATGATAAAGACGGAAAGAGATAGATGTCAACGTCTAAGAATTGTTTGTAAGACGCAAATTGCGCAACCCCAAGATCTCCATAACCAGAACAAGAACATGCATAATTGAGTAGAAAGATTAACGCACCTGTTTTGGGATCCATCGAACATAAAGCGGAAGCATAAAAAGGATTACCCACATATATCAAGGGGATCCATGCATCAAGTCCTTCTCCTCTATTGCCCTCCGTATCACTGGCTCAATGAGGCGGCCCCCCTCACGTTTTGCGTTAGGTAAACGCCCCTTAGGTGAGGATACATGTGAGAATTAGAGTTAGAGGAGAGACTTGAGCACTATTTATAGAGTTTCCAGCCAGTCCCTCATTACGGGTAAAGGCTCAACTCGGCCCACACTAGCCAAAAGCCCATATTAGACTAATTAAGAAACCTTCTATCTCTCTTTAGACCAACCCTGTTTTACGATAACCGTAAAAACAGTAAATTACAATATCAATTAATTTAGTCCACATTAGGAAAACTCTTACATTCTCCCACTTGGACTATATTAATTGAAATCGTACCGTATGTGCGCACATTTGGTCTAGAGATAATTCTTAATAGTCAATCCTATCCCATAAAGTCTTAAACACCGAATCATGGCGGTAACTGCATGTATACACACAGAGCCTTCCATGGTCACGAATGTTCTCAACTTTATTGATATGGATTCAATATGGTAGTGTGTCAAATGGATAACATCTCTCATAGAGAGATCCCATTTGTCAGTCACCATTCTCTTAACTTTAGGCGTCACAAAAACTTGTGCCACTAGAGAATGCTTTATGGTTCCAATGAACCCACATATGTCTTGTCTTTATGGTTAACCTTTCTTTATGTATCACAAGACATATGCACAAGGCTAATAACCGGATGCCCGGATGCCCCTAGCCTTCACTCAAGGTCTACACAATCCCTTGAGACTTTATCAATATGTATTCAACATAATAACAACACATTCAAAATATTTTATTGAATGCAAAAGTTGATACATATCAAACCGTTACTAAGTGTAACGAACCACAGATGTGAACTTTATCAGATAAAGCCATAATAGCTCCCACTAAACAACAGTATCCGAAGATACTCCTAAGCCCATGTTAACGATATGTTATTAAAATACACATGGGCGTAGGCCTTTAGTTAGTGAATCTGCAACCACATCATCTGTGAAAATATGTTATATTATAAGTCACCTTTTTGTACCGTTTCTTTATGGTCAAAAAATATCTTACCACCATATATTTAGACCCCTTGAGACCTCTGTAGTAAATAAATAATACTACAAATTTGTTATCTCAATACAACCGTATGGGTCTATCCATCAAGTTAAAACGATCAATTCCGTCATGAGGTTTTGGAGCCTAAAAGCCCAAGTAACAGCCTAAAAGAATGTTACTAACACTGCTTACATAACAGAAGATGACATAAGACTTTATTTATTGCACTTACTGCTAACATAAATATGTATTCTATTATTGATTGCATGTCATCAGAATAGCCAGCAAGGTTTACATCTAAATACCCTACTAACTACAAGAATTGAACATGGCTATAAATTAGCATATAATCTCTTGTCTTCTTTAAGTACCTTAAAACCTTCTTGACAGCAACCCAGTGATCATGTCTTGGATTTCACCGATATCTGCCTAGAAGTCCCGTCACAAAGACAACATTTAGTCTAGTGCAAATTCGCGCATACATTATACTTTTAAGTGCACTGACACAAGGTACACCAGTACACCATTTAATTAGATTTTCTCAATATCTAAATAAGGACAATGTGATAGATTTAGTCCATCACCCTTAACAACAGGAGCAATTCCTGGCTTGCAATGATGTATATTGAATATTTCCAATATACAATCAGCAAATGTCCTTCGAGAAAATCTAATATAATATGGCAAAAACAATCCTTACAGACCTCAGTACAAAGGATATAAGATGTCTCAAGATCACAATTTGTAAGCAAAACATGAGAAAAAATAAATTTCCTCCCACTGACCTTACAGTATATTGAATTACTTTGTTCTCAATGGAACAAAATAATAACACTATGAAACTTTAATAATATTGTCTGGAAACTTACTTAAGACCATGAATTAGAATTAGAACTTTTCAGTCTACACACAAGTTTACTTGAATCTGTTGCAAAATCATCCAATTGCACAATATAGATTTTGTATCTATTTGGCGTAACTTTATATCAAAATAAATTATTAATGCCACGTTCACTCTGAAAGAACATTTAAAGAAATAATTATTTCTTCACTATAAACAATCCACCCCTCTTTCAGAGTTAAAATGTTAGTTACAAATTTGGCTTTAAATTCCACAATCTTTGTTTGAAATTCTTTTAGTTTTGTACGCCAATTTGCAACTAATAAACTTGTGATCTTTAAACAAGTCAGTAAGTTTCCAAACATGTTTCATAGATTGTATATCGCCTTTTATGGCATCTAATCACATACTTAATTGAGAATAAGAAACGACATTTATAAATATGTCATTACATCAACTATATAGTGGATATTGTAATCATGCCCTCACAAATATACTATATAGTTTGATGGTATAACTGATCGTCTTTCCTTAACAAATCTCCTTAATAAAGCTGTAACCACTTCATTCTGCACTTGAGAGGTTCAAGAAATTTAATTATAAACTATATCAAGAATAGTACCTTGAACCTCAACAAGTTTAGTTTATGGTACAGGAGATTCCATAATTATCTGTATACGTAAAGACAAAAACACAGTAACCTCCATCATACTATTATCTTTAATAATCTTAGAGCAGCTATCCTCTACAATTACGTCAATATTTAGAAACTTTAAAGTAAGTGATTCCATAATTCTTGTACCTTCTTTACGGTCATAAAATCAATACCCCTTTTGTATATGAAAAAATTGCTTTCATAATATCAGCCAACAAAAGACTAGATAAATTAGTCTTACTAATCATACTCATCACCATGTTCAATATGGTGCATTTATGCCTTTCACCCAAATCTTTTTGTCAAAATTTTCAGGTATAGTAATTAAATTACCACCCCAGAATCTACCAAGTATTTGACAAATGACCATTTAAGCTATTTCGCATTGTCATACTTGCCAAAATACTCATTACCACTGTTAAACCTGACAACCTTTTAATCATATACGAGATGTATATGTCATTAGGACTTAAACACAATTTTTGCAGATGTGTCCTAATTTCAATATCAAATAAGACATAATTTCAAGCAACTAAGGCTTCCATCATCTTATAGCAGTGCAGTCCGCAGGCAAACCTCTTTTCAAGTGTTCCAGAATGGAACGCTTCGTAGACGATAAGCAAATTCAATTGCTCTTTTCTCAAGCAACAAATCATATGTCCACAACTTAAAATTTGAAGCAGTAAAAACCTCAATGATGACGGAATTACCATTTATAGAAAAGGTGACTGAAAAACAAGCAGTATATAATTAGCATCATGTGAGCATTGTGTAACTTGACGTATAAGTACACATCCAGAGAGTTACATGCAAAGTCATATAATCACCTTTGGGCAGAATACATGACATGCAATTGTACACTCTCCACATGATAAGGGTTATGAGAATATATTCCAATTCTTCATGAATTCCATCACCTTTGGGCATATGAATCACTAGAATCAGTCACTCCTCCACCACACTATCATGTATCCCTCCATAAACTAATACACAATCACCTCCTTTGGGAGTATGATTACACATTAGATCAAGAGACATCCCAATCATCATACGAGACCGAAATTTCTCAAACCCAATCAAGCGTGCCACTTTGGCGGTCACTACTCAATTGAATCATTGAAATTCTCTCATACCAGGGATATAAGCTTTACTCCTCACATGCACCATATATATGTGATTTTAACTTTAGTGATAAGGGCATCATATCACCAAAATCACATAACATGCTAATTATATTGCTTTATTTATATATATATAGCGAACCTGAAAGACAGATTCCAATGAGATAATTAATCACAGTAACACAAGAAACTTCTCATAACAGAGAATAAAACATCTCTTATGCACCCCAATTACATATTACCATAACAACATAAAAAGAATGTTGATCTATAATATCTCTCACAAATTAACATCAATAGTAATACATGGTGCACCAAATCGACAAGCTTGATAGCTGATTCATTATCACTCATGAATTCATAAGGCAAAATTGACTCCAAGGCCAACAATTAATTTATTAATCAATTTTAGATAACAAATATCATTACTTCAACCAGTGGCCTATAAATTGAGTCAAACCACAGAACTTAATATCTAAACTATAACAGTAGATACTATTGTTCTGCATAAATATTGCCATACTCCTTAACCATAAAAATTTTCAACTTGATAGACATTAACAAGTGACCAGATGAGTTCATGTACTGATATGCAGAACTTAATAAAGCATGTCATTACCCACATTAAATGAGATATGATAATCAGTACATCAGTTTGGTCACGAGTTCTTAAGTCATCTATCATTCAAAGATTACCAGTATGTAAAGGAGTATACATGAGTAACAAAAATTTCATAATTTTTATTGTTTCTCATCGGCTCAATACATAGCTTAAATACAATCTCATACGAATTGTATCTCATTAAGCCAACTTCAATTCACAATAAAGTTTGATTTTTATTGATGAATCATACATTTTATTATGTGATAACATATTAGTAACTCATCACCTGTATTTCCAAAATCACAGAAAATACAAGAAAAATACGCAAAATACACTAAAAATACACGTATTTAGGGTTCCATATGCAATTTCACATCAATAAAACCATCAAACATATAAAATAAATATACTACGAGATAGGAAATCACCATACGAGTCCAACGCCGCCAGCCACACGCCGATCGGAGCCTCCACGCGCCAACACGCGCCGTCTGAGTGCTCGGCGCGTGGATCTCACGCGCGGCGCGCGTTCGACGCGCAGGCGGCGCGTGGCCGCGCGTGGGAGCGCGTGCGGACTCATCCGGCGACGCGCCGCCTACCCTCTTGCTCGTCTTATCGATCCCAGTCCGAATTTGTGATTTAATTTAATTTTTATTGAATAAAAAGTCTCGAAAATCACAAATTAGGGCATGATCAGTACCAGTTAGGGCTAATCCATAAAAATTAGGGTAGATCCGTACAAATTAGGGTAAATCCGTACAAATTAGGGCAAAACCAATTGTGTTCGAGTTCTAAGATTATGGTTGCTCTGATACCACATGTAAGCGCAAAGTGCGCAACCCCAAGATCTCCATAACCGAAGCAAAGCGTACGATAATTGAGTAGAAAGATTAACGCACTGTTTTGGGATCCATCGAACATAAAGCGAGCGATAAAAGGATTACCCACATATATCGAGGGGATCATGCATCAAGTCTTCTCCTCTATCGCTCTCCGTATCACCTACTAACGATGGCGGCCCCTCGCGTTTTGCGTTAGGTAAAACGCGCTTAGGTGAGGATACATGTGAGAATTAGAGTTAGAGGAGAGACTTGAAGATTATTTATAGAGTTTCCAGTGAGTCCTCATTACGGTAAAATAACATTTCGGCCCACACTAAATGTACCAAATATTATTGGTAATTAAACCTTCTATCTCTTTAGACCAACCTGCGTTTTACGATAACCGTAAAAACGATAAATTACAATATCAATTAATTTAGTCGCATTAGGAAAACTCTTACATTGTTGTTTCTTGTTATAATAAAAGAGGGTGGGACTCATAAGTATCCTCAGAGCTGGGCCTACTCCACTGAGATTCAGGGGGAGGAAATTGCTATAAGTCCTTAGCAATTATTGTCCTTGTCAACTTTGTGTTTAATAGAGATGAAGAGTCAACTGGGGATCCTTTGAAGCTAGAAGCAAATCACAAGAAATTCTGTTTACTTGCACCTTTGTCTTGTTTAATGTAAACATCTATTCTCTATCCTTTTGTTTTCATTTTGTTAATTCGTCCAGGCTTCTATTCCGTTCCCAGTGACTCAGACTACCGGACCAGACAATGTACTTCTGGGGCCACAACACAAAAGTTGTCACATATTCTTCTGGGAAATAGCTTAAAAAGTCAAAATCAAAGAGATAACATCACATCATAACTAAAGATGCTTTTAAATATGTCGAGGGTGATGAAAGCAATAAGACCGGTCGCATAAAGCTGCTTTTTTTTTTTTTCAAATATCTTCCTTCTATAAAAAGATTTACAGGCATGCGCGTGGAAAAAAGAATTTAAAGGTGTGGAAAGGGTTAAATGTATAATTGAAAATTGTGAAAAAAAAAAAAAGTATAAAAGATTGTAAAATTTAAATGCAATGTTAGTAAGTAAGATATTTAAAGATTACACAACTATTTTTAAATTACAATTCTGTCCATTTTATCCTACTATGTTATAATAATATATCTAAAAGAAGACACAAGTATTACTTGAAATTTTTTTAATTAAAAGTTGAGGTCGAGCTTTGATTCTAGTAAGACAATCAGATATGTCCGAATTGATAGTAGCAGGAGGTTTTGCTCAAAACTGTTAAACATATTCTGCAATGAGGAGAGCATATTGAGACACACATTAATACTAATGAACCGTAACATATTGCAAAGTTGATGAGTAGAGCATTACTAGAGATGGTTTATAAATACCGTCTAATATTAGTATGGCTAGGAAATTCCTTGCAATCGCACTTAGCAGGACGATTTACCTATTGGATGTTGGACTCCCAAGAAATTATAATTAGGTAGGGTTATTGATTATTTCTCTGTGGTAAATGAGTTTGTGTTTGAAAATTCCTGGTAGAGTTGCCAAAAGTACAAGTAGAATTGGTATTATAATAAGGTTGGTTGTTATGGTGAAGTTCAAGTAAGTCACGGACTTGGGAGAAATTTGTTGTGGTTGATCCTATGAAAAGAAGCAGCGAAATTCAAATTCCAATGTAATGATTATTAGTTGACTCAAACGAGGAGGGAATCCTCTTAACTCTTCCA
Organism: Eucalyptus paniculata subsp. matutina; assembly: GCA_017140255.1. Taxonomy (NCBI): domain Eukaryota; kingdom Viridiplantae; phylum Streptophyta; class Magnoliopsida; order Myrtales; family Myrtaceae; genus Eucalyptus; species Eucalyptus paniculata. The sequence continues at coordinate 2,419,795 of CM029437.1, read as the reverse complement.
TCCATGCCAACAAGTTTGCAATCCTAACCGTCAAATATGCCATTTCCAACATAATAAACTTAGAGCTCTATGCGCACAATTGAAAGGTCTTTACCGTTGAAGTACTATAGAGTCCATTGAACTTTTAATCCATGTCTAATTACGTGATCAATGTTTGGAAAAGGTGTTCTAAGGACAAAACATATTGCTTTCTTAGATTATTTTGTCGGTCGCTTACAACTATGAATTAACAAATATACCCAAAAGATTAGCAATGACACTATACTTTTGAACAACACCGCATTGAAACTGTGTGCCAATTACTATAAACACATTAAAGAGGTTTGGCTTGTAGGTAGTCAATTGATAGACAGATCTTGACGAATTGAGTGCATAAAAGGAAAGCTAGAGGTCAGATTCATGTAGAATCCAAATATGATAACTACAAGTAAGAAGTGCTAAACATAAGGTTAGAACAGCGAATTTCATTTGGACGTTAAATGCGGAGGAAGAAAAGAAAGTCATGAAATGACTGGTTACATATGACTTGTGCTAGTGCATGCATTCCTACTTTTGACTTATCAAATCCAAAGCATATGTAGACTAAATTAGGTCGAAAACTGTCCCTCGTTTGCTTGATGGAGGAAAAACATCTTTGTATTATGGTGGAGTGATTACTTATGATCATGACATAAGTGCAATCTAATCAACTTAGCAACGCAGTTCGATTCGAACTGGAAATCCAAACCAGTGTTGCAAACCTCACATAACACCATCAAATTAAGTTAATTCATTCGCCAACCAGAGAAGCATTATCAAGTCAGGATAGCATTCAACCATAGATGGTCATCGACCGGGCTTTTTTCCCTATGGTTTCACCATTTGGCATTTTCCGCGAGTAGTGCTTATGATTTTCCAGCTTCAGATTTATATCCATCTTATCTTCTAGTCATCTTCAACAGGGCCAATTACTAACCTCAACTAAAAAAATTGTATTACTGTAGTACAGATTCCTTATGACGTGGGGGCTGATGTGCGTGCTTCCTGCTTTGGTTTTGATTTGCATTACTAGCGATTCTTTATAAAATATCCATATGCGTCACTTTCAATGAAAACTTTCGCTGTTTGCAAGCTTGCTAAACTTACTCAAAAATAAAATAGACCTTCATTATACTCAAAACAAATTCTTGAGTTTAAATTAATTCGATATATTCTTAATTTTTTTCTTTGTTCTATTCTAATTCTCAACTTACTCTCATATTTGTGCTTCACCTCTTTTCTCATTCGTAATTTAATTGAAGAAAACTCACAATAACAGTATTTCTAATTTCTATTATAATGCAATGTCAATTTTTCACATGCTTTTCCATATGTAGTTGATATATAGAGTCTGTTACCGTACCGTATAGTATTTGGCCCTATTTATAAAGGCACAGAAGGCTTTTTTTATTCGGGGTTGGTCAAGCATTAATTGTTGGGAATGAAACATTGCTTGGTGGCGGTTGCTACGTGGTTTATTATTTTATTTTAGAAACACTGCAAAGAGTAAAAAGCTGAGAACGACGACCTTGGACGACCACCTCGTCTCATATTCGCCACCCACTCCGTCCCATAATCGGGGCAAAGAAAGGAAGAGACCTAGCGAGCCAAAGTCGGAAGGTTAATGGCGAACGAAAATCCAGCTGATCTCGGTGGTCGCAGGTAAGCTTCAACGACCTCAGACCGAATCTCAATTACTGTAGCGCAGTGCATAAAATCATGCCAAAATCTTGGGATCCTTTTCGCCTGTTCCTATCTCTGATCATGCCCACTGCGTATGTTACTTTACGTGAAAGCTGTTTTACTGGGAAAAAGCATGCACTCTACGTAAATCCAGTGAACGGGCTGACGCGTTCTGGACTCGTACTGGTTGACGCATTTTGGTCTATTGAGAGAGGCGTCTTTCACCAGACGGTACAAAATGACCCTGTTTCTCTAATTCTAGACTCTGAGAGTCGGATTGAAACAGCAAGTTCGTACCACCCAGATTTCTTCGTCTGCTCTTTTTTCCTTTCTGTAGATTGATCCAGGTTCTTGTTCTCAGAACAGGGTCTGGGCCCTACTCAGAACAGAGGATGATGGGTGTAACTCATAACAGAGTATATTCAGTAGATGTCGTCGAAAAGTAAGATTGTTTCTCGTAGCTGTTGATCCTTTTGCGTCGTCGAAGCAGCAAATTGTACCCCACAAATTTTTTCCCCTGTTCTTTTTTTCCTTTTTATAGATTGATCCAGGTTCTTGTTCTCCATCTTCATAAGCCTCAGAACAGGGCGTACAACAGGGCGTGGGCCCTACTCAGAACAGAGGATGATGGGTGTTACCCATAACATAGTATATTCAGTGGATGTCGTCGAAATAGTAAGATTGTTTCTCATAGTTATTGATCCTTCGTGTGCGTGAATTGGCAAATTTTCATGATATGAATTTGGAATGGAATTCAGTTGGATTCATAGCAAGAATGATCCCTTTCAAGTTTGAATGCCCATTAAAACAGCTGGGCTTGTCTGAGGAGAGTGAAAGACCATGATAATTGTCATTTCTTTTTGAAATTCAGGAAGTTGGGAATGATGTGAACCTTCTTCTTCTCAAGTTACCGGCACGACTGTATATCCACGGTCTCTTTCTTTTGTCAAAAGAAACCCATGCTAAGAAAAGATAGACCTGCAATTAGCTATACTCTGTTTCTACCCAGTAAGCACGGAGGCTTACCAAGTAGTTTCGTGCGTCTGGGTGGAGGCTTTGTTTTGTGAACAAGTGTTGTTAGAGTAGGTCGGGATAGATTTGCAGGTGTTAAAGAGGTATTATCCCCTTGAACCGTGATGTTACATTTTGTACATAAGATGGGCTATACACTCCCGCAGTCCAAACATAGGTTAGACTCCGACAATGTTGCAATAGAAGCTTGGCATCATGCCGCCAATTGAATTTCTTTTGAAGTTAAATTGGTAGTTCTTGATGTGTTTATGCAATTATATTAGTTAGTAGCATTGAGAACTGCTTGATGTTCATTGTAGATTCATATCTAGATAGCTATTGGAAAAATTGTCCTTTTATAAGATGCAAAAGAGCACACAACTTGAGCTTAAACTGTCGTTTAACAAGTAGTATGTTAATTTTGATTCTTAGACATGAAGCAGAGCATGAAACTCAAATTGCTGCAACATATAACCGGCATCTTGATTCTCTGGAGGAGTGCTTGCTTCAAGCCACGAGGGACATGTATGGCTATACAGGTCCAACCAACATTAGCGGGGCACTAATCATGCTTATCCACATGATTGTCAAAACCGTCCGGCAGAAATTAATTTTCGAGATGGGACGACAAGATATAGACCCAAGGCTTCAACTTATGTACGCTCTTATCACGGTTGCTCTAGGATGTGTCTCGTGCAGCTTACTGATGTACATGCTGCTTGGTGACATGCCTTGGCTGATCATCGTTCCTTGCATCCTGATGTGGATAATCTCATCAAACCCGAGGATTAATTAGAGAATGGTGATGATTTTCAATTTTCCTCTTGTTGTGATTGGCCCTTTGCAAATGTGGCTTTGATGTGTGTCCTAGCAATGCTGGCTTGGACTAGAACCTTGTGATGTATTATTATTACCTGGAACATCTTTTATATCACAAAGTAGAATAAATGACGATAATAAAGACAGTTGAAAATATGTCTCGAGTTTGAACTGAAAATTTATTTTAAGTAAGTTTTTTGGTTAGAGCAGATTTCCTAGTTTGATTAAGTTTTTTGAAGAGTTTTTTTTTTTAATGGATTCAAATACATTAAATGTAAGTGGGGGGGGGGGGGGGGCGTGTCCACGCCTTATGTAAAGAAGTAAGAGCAGGCCTATTCATGAATTAGACCATGTAGCAATCGAGAATATTGAAACGGATTAAATCTTGTGGGTTAGACTCTTTCTATTCATTTATACGATCGAGAGATTGTTTTATGAAAAATTATTAAGGTTAAACACTATGTGAATTATTGAATATAATTAAGAGTTATGAAACACGAGAGTAGTTAAGTAATTTGATTATGGTTGTAATTTCTGTCATATCACATTATATTTCGATACACGAATGACAATTTTGACCATGGTCATAAGTAGGTCCTCATATCCACTATCTTCACATGTACCCCAATTTAAAATGAAAGCAACTAAGCCCTACGTACTCCTTTACAGAAAGGAAGCGTGCATGTAATAAATGAGAAACGGAAGTAACCGGCCACACAAATTCTTCAACGAAAGATTTACGTATTTGAGAACAGAGCCAATTCACATTAGGAAAGTGAGATGCACGACTTTATGAATGTTGAGGCATAATTAGAAGAAACAAAAAAGTGAGATAGAGTAATTTTGCTTCAATATAAGTATAAATATGTAATTGGGAAAATTACCAAAAAAAGTCCTAAACATATTGCAATTATATCAATTTAGTCATAAACTTTTAATCATATCAATTGAGTTCTAAAATTATAACAATTTGCCAATTTAGTTTATTAAGTGAGTTTTGACGGAAAATCGCTAACATCTGTCAATTTATGTGACACGACTGATATTGAGGTGGACAATTTTTACAATTTTTTATTATATTTTCCTTTTATTTTATTTTTTTTTTCCCTTTCTTCCTTCGCTGATCACTAGGCCTCAACGATGGCTAACCACAAGCAACGATTGGCAAGGGTCCCCTCACTGGCCTATGGTGAGGGTAACCCTTGTCAATTGTTGCCTTTGGTTGGTCATGGGCTATCTTTGAATGCGGACAACTGACAGAGAAAGAATGAAAAAAGAAAGAAAGGAAAAAGGGGAAAATATTTAAAAATTGTAAAAATTGCCCGCCCACACATTGATTTCTGGCTAAAATTAACCGGATGGACTGTCAATGGTTAATGACTTAATTTGTATAATTGAAAGGTTGGTTTAAGACCAAATTCACATAAGTGTAATAGATTTATAACTTTTTTCACAAAAGGACCGGATTAGTTTCAAAATCTTGGACTAGCCTACGCAATCGACGATAGGATCTGTTAGCGAGCATAAAGGGCTGCGACATCCGTTTGACCCATAGTTCCTCTGTCCTTTTACTCTGAACTCGTCGGCTTTATGGGTCACACTGGGGCAATGCCATATATCCGTTTGACAGATCTCCCAGAGAAGCTCATCTCCATGGATACATACGACGTGAAAATGCTTATCAACGCATTTTGCAGTCATTTTCTCTCAGTGAACACATCAATTTCAAGACTTCATTTCTGCTTGGTTCGATAGAATTGGAGCGAGATTATTTTTAGAGGATAAAATGAATTCTCTAATACTTCCATCTATGCCCACAAGTTTGCCATCTGAACAATCAAATACACCATTTCCAATATAATGAATATAGAGCACCATCCACACAACTAGAAGGCCTTTACCAATGAAGCACTGCACAGTCCATTGAACTTTTGACGCATTGATGTGTGGTAATAACACTTGAATAATCAATGTTTGTAATAGGTGTTATAATTATTTTGTTAGTTGCTTACAACTATAAACTATAGAATAATTCCAGTAAGAAAAGCAACACACCGTACCTTCAAAAGAAGGTTGCATGAACCTTAGTGCTAGATACTATAAATATATCAAAGGAGGTCCTTCTTGAAGGTAATTAATTGATAGGCAGATCTTGATAAATTGAGTGTGTGAAAGGAAAGCTGCAAGTTTTATTGGAATAACAGAATTTTAACCTGATACCTACAAGTAAGAAGTGATATTTGTATACAAATCAATATTATATCTAGTCTAGTTTCAAATCGGCACAAAATTGGTGCCAAGTGCAAAACATGACTTTAGAACTTAAAACTTTCTGTTGTTATTTGGTAATTAGACACGATGAAGCAAAAGTAAGTCATGAAAACGTAGAGAAAAAAGTTAAATAAAAAATTCATAAACCTTTTGTATTTGTGCCAATTTAGTCATAAACTTTTTGCCGGTGCCAATTTAGTCCTAAACATTTTTAGTTGGTGCAAATTCAGTTCCTTTCAGCTAATTTTGGTAGGATTTTCCTAACTAGCGTTAGTCAATTGCGTTACATGATCGACATTGATGTAAACAATTTTTAATAATATTTTAATATTTTGAATTTTTTATTTTTTTTTCCTTTTATTTTTTTATTTTTTTCCTTCTCCTCCTCCTTCCTCCGACCAGTCACCGAGGAAAGGAGGAAGGAAGAAGAGAAGGAAAAAAATTAAAAAAATATTTAAAAAATATGATTAAAAGTTATCTATATCAGCGTTGATCGTGCCACGTTAGTGATTTCGGCACTCGGTCAACAAAATTTAACCAAAATTAGCTGGAAAGAATTGAATTGGCACCAAGTGAAAATGTTTAGGAGTAAGTTGGCACTAACAAAATGTTTATGACTAAATTGACACAAATGCAAAAGATTTAGGACTTTTTTTTTTTTTAACACTTTTCCCTAAAAAAGTATGGTTATGTAAGAGTTATGCAAGTGAACATAATCGTGCTTTCACTCATTGGGTGTTGCAAAACGTCATACAACACCAATCAAAGTAACTGGACAAACCAGGAAAGCATTACCAAGACTGAATAATAGCACCCATAGAATGTTATTTGTAGGTTTTTTCCTATGGTTTAACCATCCGGCATTTTCCGTAGCATTGATAGATCTACTGGTTAAAACTATGAATTACCTTAGTCTTATGATGTAATGACTTTAAATCACTCTATCAACAGTATCAGATTCTTTCATTGACATCAGATTTATGCACGTCGAGTTGTAATCATTGTCAACAGGGCTAATCACAAAATTGGTTAATAAATTTCTGCCTCCAATCCACCACCAAAAACTTCAGGACTTGGCAATTGGACGAAGGAGACTCAAATTTCTCAATCGGACACCATATCGAGCAAAATGAGCCAATAACTAACATGACATAGCATCTAAAATAAGCATCACTCATCAGGGCACAAATAAGCGACTCCTTAGCTTTTCACTCGATGGATTGAAGTTGAGGAATGATTGACATGGATTTCGGTGGCGGCCGCGAACTTTTTGACCGGAGTTGTTGGCGAGAGAAACGGAGAGAAGAAGAAACTGATTTACTTGGGTAGGAGAAGCTGGAATAGCAAGGTCGTTTCTCCCGTGTGAGGAGCAAGTGATCGAGCGACCTCAGGTCTCCGCAGAGGTTGAACTCCATTTTTTCAATTATGCATGCGCCCTTACACCCCTCTGCGACAGCAGAGATGTCGCATTTGGAACCAATTTGTTTATGGACCCAATTTGTCACAAGATCATATATGATGACCAAAGTTGAATAGCGGCAATAGTAAAGGGATCATTTTGTAATTTTTCCCTGGTATATTTTCAATGCATTATTGTTCTCTTTTCTCAAAGATCAATATTCATTTTTGTTCGATATAAAGCATTAATCGTCTAATTAATAGTAAACTTGCAAATAACCTGCTTATCAAAAAAAAAAAAAAAGATGAAAAACTTGCAAGTCACCTGACTAGTTTTCTATTTCAATTAAAAGAATAGCTGAAGGAAGAAAAGATAATATTAGGGATACTAAGACTACTTCATTAAATTTGAATTACAGCGATATGATAAACTAAAAGTAAGTATTCAAATAAATCTCACTAAACATCTTTAAAAAAAAAAAACACCCCCACCAAAAAGTCAGAACCCCAAGTCCAAATCTTTTATTTTTATTATTTTTTTATTTCCATCTTGAAGATTAATTTTTGCCGTGCATGATGGGTACTCCGGCAATGTTTGTCTGACCGATATGGGTACATGTCCTTGATGGCTCCAAGTAAGAACTCCCCCATGGAATTTATACATTCTAGCAATTTGAGCTTCGAACTTGCTTCGTATCGAGGAATTCAAATCAATAAGCTACTTCCTTGTGTATCAATCACATTTCTAAGGTGCTTCCAACACGAAATATGTGTTTGGTACTTTTTTTCGTATTTAAATCAGACCCCACACGTGAAATATGATAAGTAAAGATTCGAACTCTTTAGGCATCATATTAGTCATCATAAAAGACAACAATTTTCCTAATAACTAAAGTTATCGAGATATGAGTCTAACTTAAACATCATGAATTTTCTAATATCTCCATATACTCACATGAACGCATCCATAACTGCAAGTTTAATTTCAAAAAGATATTTGACGTATGGATAGTAAATTTTTTTTATTTTTTTTGGTGGGGGCAAAGGTCAAATAACAAGAAAAACAAATTAAAATTTCTAACAAGAATACACAATTTTTTTTTTTAATATTTTGTGTATTATATCACAATGATATATTTGCACAAAAAAAAAAAAAAAAAAGAGACATAAGCATTAGATGAATCTTTTTATAAAAGTTTGAGGTTGTTGAGATCATGTATTTGAGAACTGTAATCCTGGTAAGAAAATCAAGTATGTCCAGATTAATAGTAGCATTGAGTTTTGCTCAAAACTGTTAAATACGTAAAAGGGGAAGGGCATAGAGAGACACCACATTAGCGTGAGTGAACTATACATATTGTAGGGTTGATTGGCGGAACATTAGTAGAGATGACCTATAAATGATATCTAATGCTAGTTTAACTACGAAGTTCCTGACAGATATGCTTAGCACAACAAGTTACCTAGTGAATAGATCTCCATCGACCACAATTAGATGCCGGACCTGAGGAACTATAAGTATCATTAGTGATTATTTTGTTTCTTAAAATATTTGGTTGCTTATGTCATGACCAAGCAAGTAAAGGTAAGCTTGATGGGTGAGCAAGAAAGTGCACTTTATACATGAACCTGCATTTTTCTTTGTTAAAAGGAAAGAAAAAAAAGAAAAACGTAATTTATAATCCGAACTTAAACCTCCTTGAGCTATTATTATCCAGACTTAATTTGAAGGTGCACTATGTTTATCAACCAAATTTTCAATGATAGTGTCTCATTTTTTCATATTCAGCCCAAAAGTAACATTGCCATGGGCCTTTATTATTGTGATTGTGAAGCTATGCATGAGGATGTTTTAGGTCTCTGAGCAGATAACTAACAATCTGTTATCTAATAAAACCAGTTATGCACTGATTGCCGAAATCTACTTGTTGCATCTGAGCTACTTGCATAAACAAAATTGAAGTGAAGCATGGGAAAAAAAAGGATAGAAGATAAGATACAAAAGAGCATTTAGAATTTACTTTCTTGCTGGCCTTCTAAAAGCAGAAATGAATGTCAACTTCACATCCCTCACAGAATGCAAGAAATGCCTGGATTTCCATGAGATGAACAAATGTTAAATATTATCGTCTTCATTGGAAGACACAAGGAAAAACTTCAACATAATAGATGGTCTTGAATGTGACTCCAATGGCATTACTGCAATTAGGTGCACTCACTTTCTCGAAATGGAGATAAGTTTGAAAGTGAAGTCTTATATTCAAGAAATTTCAGCTGCATTTATGACCTAGATGTCATGATATAATCAATAACAAATAAGGTCAAATACCTTCAGCTCTTTGACAGCAAAAGTCACGTCTACTAGGTTGCCGCCATGAGCATACTGCCAAACTCTTCCACAGGATCTATCCACAGCTGAGAGTGCAGCAAAGAGTCGTTCTCTGCAACCAGAGTCTGAACCAGATAATCTTCTCCATTTCAATCGAAAAGAGTAAAACTAGAGTCTACCTTTAGTAGGATCAATCTAGGTTCGAAACTCAACGGCTTTCCCACCAAATTCACTTGCAGCATCAGAAGGTATGGAGCTTCATTCAGTTGCTATGAAAGTAATTCCCTGAAGGATGAACGAAAATTTGCAAGCAAGTTCAGATGATGAGGCCTCCCTACAATATTTTCTGGGGAATCATCTCCTATCCAGAGGATAGCTATCCAGTATGTTTTCTTAATGCCTGCATACATATGACAAAAACTAGGTTTAAACCTCATCACTTATGCATGAACAAAAACTCACAGTTGGCGAGGTGAGATAAACAAGTATTTCTGCATGGTACAGCTTCTTATCAAATTAATGCAGGTTTGACAGGCGCCAGCCTCTGATTCTGTTGCAGTTAGAAAACATACTGAATGATATGTAGTTAGCATGATTGAGTCAAAAGAATTAAAATGGTTAGTGGCCAACAAAAATAAGTAAAAGTCATATTCATGGAATCTAATATTCAATAAGTTCCCCCCATCTCTTTATTCCGAATCCATTGGCTTTATAGGTCATATTGGTGCACCGCAAAATTTATAAGACAGAGTTCACATTGCTTTTGCACGATGACAAATTAGAGAAGCTAATCTCGGTGGACTCATACGACATGATTTAGTAATGCTCATCACAGCATTCTTCAGTCATTTTCTCTCAATGAAAATGTCAGTTTCAAGACTTCATGCTTTCAGTTATTGAGTGTCGCAAAACTCCATACGACACCATCAAAGTAACTAGACAGACCAGGAAAGCATTAACAGGATAGAATAGCAGCACCCATAAAAGGTTATCCATTGGGGTTTTTTCCTATGGTTTCACCATTCAACATTGTCCACGATTATCCCTGATACTGATAGTGCTCCTGTCTATAGTAGTGAATTGCTTCTTACAATATAATGACTTTAAATCACCTATCGGCAGTATTATATTCTTTCAGTGGACTTCGGATTTGCGCACGCCAAGTTCTAACCATCGGCGACAAGGCCAATCGCGCCCTAAGTTAACCAACTTCTACCTCAAATCCACCGCCGAAAGCTCCACGGGCTCGGCAATCGGTGGAAGGACTCTCAGAATTTGTCAATCGGAGAGCGTATCGAGAGAAACGAGCCAATACCTAACACGGCATCATAGCATCTAAACTACTAAGCATCGCTTAGCAAGGCGCACGAATAAGCAACTGCTGTAGCTATTTCACTCGACGTGAATTTCAGATGAATTCAAGGAGAAGCTCGGATGGCGAGGTCGTTGCCGACGCGGAAGAGGCAGGCGACGGAGCGAGCCAAGGTCTTCAAGGCGCCGCCGCTGAGGGCGAACTCCACTTTCGCGGACACTTCGCTTCCCTCTCTCTCTCGATTTGGTCGCTGAAAGATATATGTGATGGCGACCAAATTAAAAAATGTAAAGTTACAGCTTCCCTCTTCGTTGATTTTTTTCGCTAAAGAAGGAAGGCAAGAGCGGAACGAGTACAGAAGAATCCCCTCAAGATCATGAAAATGACATCCTGATTTTTTTTTCTTGAAAAATGGAAGGAGAAACAAAGTCGCTTCATTAAGAAATTCAAAAATTTGAATAACTCCTCTTATCTATTAATATACTACTAACTCTATCCCTCAAACTAATGAAATCGGTTTCTTACGTTATTTGACGTCTATGTGAATTCAATATCTACCTCGCCTGCAAAAGGGCCTATGGGTTATGACCCTACTTAGAATTAACCTAACTTAATAGGACAATTGTGCCTAATGAAGAAATAATCGTGGTATAAAAAAAGAGCTGACGATGTCTTAGATACTCCACTTAGTGTAGAAGTACATGAATATTTTTCAACGACCAAATTAGAAAATGAGAAGTTACGGTTTACGTTGTTTGACGTCTTTGTGAATTCAATATTTGCCTCGCCTGCAAAAGGGCCTATGGGTTATGACCCTACTTAGAATCAACCTAACTTAATAGGACAACTGTGCCCAATGAAGAAATAGTCGTGGTATAAAAAAAGAGCAAATGATGTCTTAAATACTCCACTTAGTGTAGAAGTACCTGTATATTTTTCAATGACCAAATTAGAAAATGAGAAGTTACGGTTTACTTTTAACATGCATTTTACATTGGTGCACATGCTCGGGTTTTGCTATGGTAAAAATGAAACGCATAGAGGAATATGCAGCCAATGTGAAATCAAATGGAGCGGAATGGAAAATTCTATAATTTCTTTATGTCGAAGCTTGTTGACTTATTTATAATATTTGATCGCACACTTTTGAGTTAGTTGAATCTAACCCTTTCTGATCTTAAGTCAACTGCCGAATATTCGATTCATTTTTGGGTAATTGAAAGTAGGGGTCACTGAGCTCGTCACGTATCAGGAGAGGGCGTTTGTGGGGGAGAGCATATTTATCAGAAGGGACTACACGTGTGATGAACAGTACGGGAGGAGAAACATGAACAGGTCGAAGATGGTGAACCATCTTCGCGGAAATTCTTTTATCGAAGAAAACGACGTCCATCCAAGGGTGAACTGCTCGCAATTTTTACCTTTCTAATATTTAATGACATCACTAAGTCGGCCAAAATCTGTTTCCTTAAAAAAATTTGCTCCAGACCTCGACCTCGACCTCTACACCTCTTTTCATTTTCAGAAGGGAAGAGACGAGGCGAAGCCCGAGGTGATGACGGTGGTGGTCGGAGGTAAGCTTCGGCATCCTCGATCTTATCTTAATTACCCTCAGCCCCGTCTCCGTCAGTAAGTGGGAGGATTGCGAGTAAATCATGCGAAAATCTTGATTTACTTTCTCGTTCCTATCATCATGCCCATTGTGTATATTCCTTTATGCGAATGCTGTTCATCGAGAAAAAAACGTGCACTCTACATAAATCAGGTGAAACTTGATGACGCAAAGATAAAACAAATTAATCTTTGCGTCATCAAGTTTCACAACAACACAATTGATTGTTTACTCCGCAAAACCCCTGCGCCATGGTACAGAGAGTTTGATACAAAACTCGTGCGTCAGGTACAAAGAGACAATTAATTGTTTACTGCTGGGCTATTTGTTTAATTCTTCTCCGAAGGAAAGGGGGCTCTCTCCCACAGAGAGGACCTCCCATAGGTCTACAAATATGTCTTGCTCAACTCGTAACCTTGTAGCAAGTTTTAATTCAAACAAGGAAGGAAGAGAGTAATCACTCAAAACTCAGGAGGCGAATGGCAAACAACAGCCCAACCAATCACGGTAGTCGGAGGTAAGTATCGACCGTCAATCGCAACATTTCTTGACTACCGTAGTCCGACCTCCTTCAATATGTTGGAGTACCGCAAGTAGAAGCATGCGGTGTTGATTTCCTTTTCTGAACAAGAACCTCCTATCTCCCATCATTTCCGGGTGTGTTCCATTACTCGAATGTTGTTTTGTCTAGAAATAATTTGTGCTCTGCATAGATTAGATGAGCTCATCCTTTCTAATGATGCATTGGGAAACCATCGCCCAGTTTTTCTTCATTTTTGATCCTCATTATCTGAGCTTTTGTGAAAGACTGGTTATCTAACAAGAAATTTAATGATATTCATTCCAAGATATGGAGTAGAGCATGCGGCTCATATTGTTGCGGAATATAATGAACAACTTAATTCCCTGATGGAGGTCTTGCTTCAACTCATCGGGGATGTGCATAGCTCTATAGGTCCGACCAACATTCACGATGCACCTATCATTATGCTTATTTCTGCAGCAATCAAGATCGTCCGGCAAAAATTACTCAGTGAGATGGGAAGGCAAGACATGGACGCAAGGTTCCAACTTGCGTATGCTCTAATTGCTCTAGCTCTCGGATGTGTTGCGTGCAGTTTGTTGATGTACATTCTGTTGGATGAGATACCTTGGCTGATTGATTTTCCATGGGTCCTACTATTGGTAATCCTATTCACGTTCATCACAAATTAAATGATTAATTAGTGAAGGGTGAAAGTTTCCGACCTTATGATGTAGTAACGTGTATTTCATATGAATTTGGTTTGCTTTGTAACTTTCCAATGCTGGCTCGGACATATCTTCATGATGTATTATTACCTCGAACACCTTTTACATTAAAAATCACGTTAAATTATGGGCAGACTTCTTTTCCCACCCCTTATGTGCCTAAATCCGCCCAACCTTCTAGAACGCTGAGGTGGAATGAGCTCTAACAGAATCTGGAATCATAATATATACACGTTGGGTCGATCACGGAATAGAGAGAAGAATCAATACGCACCTCGGATGAAGCGTGCGAATTCAGAGAGGATAGAGAGCAACAGGGCTCCTCTCTACCGTCAACGATTATCGATCACCACCACCCACCCGCCGTAACATCACCTCCAATCGTCCGTCGACCAGCCATATCAAGCTCAGCCACAGGTGCAGCAGAGCACGATTTCTACGGGCCAAGCTCAGTGAGATTACTCTCTCTCGGAGCCATTCTTTTGGCCAATTTTCCTTTTTCCGCCAACTCTGGTCCGTTCCGATTGCCCGCCACCACCATCCTCGTCATGTCCGAGCTACGTGAAACGTCCTCTGTTCTGCCCTGTTTACTGATCGAAGTGCACAGAGAGCTCGGCTCTTGCTCAATCCTTCTTCGCTGGTTCCGATCATTAGTGCATTACTTTAAGCTTCGGTCTTGAAATCAAGCACATTTTATCAAGTATTCCAAAAATGAAATATATTTTAATACTTCCCTCGTATGTAAACCGTACGTTGCACGTGATGCACGGGATTTAAGAATTTGAATACTTTAAGTATATCAGAAGAGCATGTTTTTTTCTAGTATCTACGGTCAGCAAGATGCGAGTCTAAAATGAACATCACACATATTTCATTATACCACTAGCTACGTATACTCACATGAACAAGTCAAGAACTACAACATTTAAATTCAAGAAGAATTTTAATGTATGGCCTTTTGTAATATGGCATCGTTGCTTAAGTATATTTTATATCTGCATCATAGCGGGGACGAAGCTAGCCTATTTTCAGAATGGGTGGATTAATATAAAGATGTTAATTGATCGGGATTTAATTAATTATATTTAATTATTTTCAGCTAGGATAAGTGAATGAAATTGTGTCAAGTTTTAAGCATAATTCAAATGCAAGATCCAAATATGCAAAACATAATATGAGTTATCGTGCATCGAGGATAGCAAAAATAGATCAATGGTAGGGTCAAAGGTCAAATATCAAGAAAAATAGAGTAAAATTGCTTGCTAGAAAACACGACGACTAAACAAACCTACTGGCAATTCCGAGGCACTTGCAGGAGTGTAATCACCTACGGATCCGCGATTAATCAGGTAAAACGAAGATTCGTCTTTCGATAAAATGTATTCTACGAGTAAGGTTTATTGCAAGTCTTATCATTTCTGAGGAGGAAAAGTTACTGAGACTTTCAAATCAAAGTCACTATTGATATAAGAATTTCTCTTACAAAAGAAAGAAACGAAATAAGCTTGGGCAAAAAAATGGATTTTTTTTTTTCTTATCCAAAGAAAGCAACAGAGTGAAGGTGCACTCGTGCCTCTTTCATGCATATGATAGAATTTTTCCACCTCATAACTTCTCGGCAATATTAATGACTGTTCGATTCCACCGTTTCACAACACCACCAGGGAGAGAGTCCACCTCTCCTCAGGAAGAGAATTAAACAAATAGTTCAAAAGATTTAAACAAAAACTTGACGATAGAATTTTCCTAAAAATCATGAGCTTATTGTATGGTGACTAATTCATTCTAAACCTTTTGACAATTTTTTAATATAGTCTATTCGTCCAATTTTCATCAGACACGTCATATTGTTAGATGTGTCACATAGGAAATTCAAGGTTGACTGAAATACTATTTCAGTGATTTCAATTAAAGTTGACTAGATGGAATGCATTGGAAATTTATCAAAAGATTTAGGATGAAATCGATTAAATTGAAAAGTTGTAATCGAATTGACTATTGTACAATAAATTTAGTATTTTTTTTTTTTTTTGGATGAGTTTATATAGAATTTGGCTTTGGTGACGCAAGAGAATTAACATCTGGTTCAAGAGCATTAAACGTAGAATTGTCATTTGTTCAAAGAGGAGTAAACAAATACTTTCTTTTTTCCAGGAGGACCAAGGGATGAAGTCTCCCCACTTAAAACATGGTTTTTCGGGCCGCAATTGGGACCACAAAAAGTATCAGTTTAATTCTCTTCCCAAGGAGAGGGGCAGCAAAAACTATTTGTGTAATTCTTTTTCTAAGGAGAGGGGATCTCTCTCCGAAAAGAGGACTACCGGTCTCCCATGGATCTACAAATATGTTTTGCTCAACTCGCAGCCTCACAGCAAGTTTTACTTTAGACTAGGAAGGAAGAGAGTAATCACTCAAAAACTCTGGAGGTCCATGGCAAACAACAATCCAACCAATCACGGTAGTCAGAGATAAGCATCGACGGCGAATTGCAACATCTTTGAGGAGGATTGCGAGTAAAATCATGCAGTTTTGATTTCCTTTCCTAAAAAAAGAACTTCCTATCTCCGATCATTTGCCCTATTTGTGTTCCGTTACTAAACAATCTATATTCTACATAGATTAAGTGAACTCATCCGTTTCAACGTTCCATTCGAAAACCATCGTCCAGTTTTTCTTTACCTTGTGAATTGATCCATGTGTTTATTCTTGATCCTCATCGTTTGAGCTTTTATGAGATACTAGTTATCTAATAAGTAATTTGGTGATTTTAATTCTAAGAAATGGAATAGAGCAAGGCTCAAATTGTTGTAGAATATAACCAACAACTTGATTCCCTAGTGGAGGCCTTGCTTCAACTCATTAGGGATGGGCATAACTCTACAGGTCTAGTCAACATTACTAGTACACCTATCATTATGTTTATATGTGTGGCAATCAAGATCATGCGACAAAAATTACTCTCTGAGATGGGAAGGCAAGATATGGACGCAACGTTTCAACTTGCTTATGCTTTGATTGCTCTTGCTCTTGGATCTATTATGTGCAATCTGTTGATGTACATTCTACTTGATGAAATACCTTGGTTGATCGACATTCCTTGGTTCCTACTGTTGGTAATCGTATTTGCATTCATCGTGAATTAAAGGATTAATTAGCAAACGGTGGTAGTTTTCAACTTTATAATGTGATGATGTGTATTTCATATGAGTTTGGTTTGCTTTGTATCCTTGCAATGCTAGTTTGGACATCAACTTCATGATGTATTATTACCTTGAACACCTTTTACATTACACAGCTGCAAAAATTATGATGATGAGTACAATCCTTCCTAGTGCAATTCGGAATTAAGAAATGATGAAATTGGAGAAACATGGCAATCTTTTCTTCTTCTTCTTCTTCTTTTTTGGGGAGGGGGGCAGAATTCAGAACATATCTTCATTCACCATTGTTTTGTTTTGGATGTAGTTTATATCTCGTTCCTCATTCACGAACTTAGCAACCTCTATGCAACAAAATTTAAGCTAAAATAACTAATTGGATAGCTCACATGTTCTACGTAGAGCAAGATGGACAAGTCCAAGCCTGATTAACCCCCACCCCATAAAATAACTAGCCCCATTATCGAAACTCCATTTTGAGCACAGTCAATATGTTCTTTATACTGGTTAACCAAAATTACTTGGCACTTCCATTCATACATTACTCTGTAATGTCACAAGGTACTCATGCCAAGTGCACGGCTGAAAATTGATGGCCATGTGTGCATATTATGCATTTTACTACATTTAACGAATCAAGCCGATTGATATTTATGTTATTAGATTAATGCAGAAAGTTGTTTTTTCCCCTACTATAAAGAGAATACATGAATGCTTGCTGAAAAAAAAATTAAATGTGCGGAGAAAGTTAAATTTATAGATATTTAAATGATTTTAAGATTTAAATTCAATGTTGGTAATATATAAATTTCAACGTTTATATCTTTAACTATTTTTAATAATTATTTTCTCCATTTTGTTTTGTTTTGTTATGTCACTATGATATATCTGAAAGAAAGACATGCATTACATGAAGTTTTTTTGGTGAAAGTAGGAGGTTGGAAATCCTCGTTGGACTAGTTTTCTATACCGTAGAGATTGACCGGGACTTGCTCCATGAAAAAATCGATTAAATTCCTTTTTATTCTAGCATGGGCCACAAATATATTTTCTCTAGCATGGGCTTCCTTATACTGGAATCTGTGGCTGGACCGGCCCGCCTCATCGAGGATCGTATCTCTTTCGGGTCATTGGCCAATGCGAGCTTAGAGAACTGCAACTTCCATTTAACATAAAAGCTTCCCATCTCTTTATTATTAACCTATGGGCTTCGAGGTCATATTGGGGCACTGCAATATCCGTATGACAGATTTCATGCTGCTTTTTCCATGATGCGACTATGGAGAAGCTCATCTCCACGGGCGCATTCAACGTGACGATGCTTATCATGGCATTTTGCAGTCAATTTTCTCTCTATGGACACTTCAGTTTCAAGACTTCATTCATGTAGAAGTGTTTTTTCATAGAATTGGAGCGAGGTTATTTTTGGGGGGGAAAAGGCATCCTCTAACCCTTCCATTTATGTCCACAAGTTCGCAATCTTAACCATCAATCAAATACACCATTTCCAACATAATGAATTCAAAGCACTATACACACAACTAGAAAGGGCTTCACCACTCAAGCATTGCAAAGTCCACTAAAGTTCTAACGCATTATGTCGGGTAATTTGACAATTAAAATAATCAATGTTTGTAATAGGTGTTCTGAAGACATAACAGATTGCATGCACATATTATTTTGTCGGTTTCTTACAGCTACAAACTGTCAAGTTATTCCAACAAGATGAACAATGACACCGTAGCTTCAAAAGAAGGTTGCATTGAATCTGTGCACTAGATACAATAAATATATTAAAGAGATCTAGCTTGAAGGTAATCAATTGATAGGCAGATATTGACGAATAAAGCGAGTGAAAGGAAAGCTGGAGGTCTATGATATCTACAAATAAGAAGGTGATATTTATACACAACAAATCAGCACAAATGGCGCCATGTGCCAAACGTGAGCTTAGAAATTGGAACTTCTATGGTTATTTGGTAATTAAATGCAACGCAGCAAAAGCAAGTCATGAAAAAGTATGATCCCACACAAGTTACGCAATCGAATGCAATTTTGCTTTCACTTAATTAGTGTTGCAAAACTCCATACAATGCAAATACCTAACACAGCATAGCATCTAAGCTAAGCATTACTCGTCAAGGCACGAATAAGCAGCGACATAGCTTTTCACTTAATAGGTGAAGCTGAGGAATGATCGACATGGATTTCAGTGGCGAACCGTGAACTTTTTGACCGGCGCTAAGGACGAGAGAGATGGAGAAGGAGAAGAAGAAATGTCGGCAAAATCGATTGACTTGGATAGCTAGGTCGTTGCTGATGCCGGAGAGGCAAGTGATGGAGCGAGCGAAGGTCTTCAAGGCGTTGCCGCTCAGGGTGAACTCCATTTTTTTGAGTTCTTTGCTTCACTTTCTGCGCTGACGGTTCAGACTTTGCAAGGTGGTCACTAAAAATATTGGTGGGGTTGGAGGAAGAAGACACGCGGTCTTTGGCTCCGTTATGTTACACGTGCACGTGATTAATAGTGCAAAACTAGTGGTCACTCGCGTGTTGTTGTGGAAAACTTGTCATGTAGTTTGTTTTAAGCATGGCTCGACAGCTATATTGTTGCCAATTGCGAAGCTCGAGGTCATGGCTATTTGATACAAGCTTGCAGCTATGGCAGCTCAATTGGTGATCATAAGTGATTACAACTCTTAATTTTTATATTGTCATGGATGTTTTGTGGATTTTTTTAAAGTTGATCAGTTCTCTTATTTTTTTTTATTTTTTTATTATGCTCACATTTAAGAAATTTCACTTAAAGGGATTAAAGGATATCCCAATAATTGAGATTTCATTCCAAATTTCCCAAAGTAACCAGATGATTAATTTATTTAATTACCTTGGGACACCGTCTCTTTTCCAAGAGAGATGGTACTGTTATATAGTCATTTCCCCTTTTTCAAATAGACAATGAAATTAACAAGAAGGAAGTATTTTTTTTTTATCTTTTCAATTAATTTATTGATTTTTAATCTAAAGAATCCCACGGTGGGACATAGTTTTCTCAAGAAAACCGTACAACCTTGAAAAACCTTGTGTTGAGTAGAGCATGTTACTCCCTATCATTAATATCATTAAACTCTTCAAATAGGAATAACAAAAGAGGTTGATGTATGTTGAGACACTTATTGCTATGAAAGTATTTTGTTGGAAAAAGAACTAACGTCAAAAAAAAAAAAAAAAAAAAATCAAGTAGGCTTCGATCATTTCTTAAAAATTGTAACATTTTTGGAAAATATTTTCCAAAAAGTCATTTTCCAAGAAAATGATAATATTGTCAGTATTCAACTGAAACTTAAAAATGAACTAGAAAATATTTTTCGCCATTTGGTAAGGAAATTAAATTTTCCACAGAAAAATGACTAAAAAATTGAATTTTATTTATTTATTTATTTATTTCTCTTTTTGTTTTCTTTCATTTTCCTTTTCCTTCTTCTTTGGCCAATGACCAACCATGATGACGGCTAGTGACTAGCCACTAGTCAGGCCTCAGCCTTGCTCAATTGGCGAGTTCAAGCCTCGCTAAACGAGGCCTCTAAGGAGGTGGAGCCTCACTTGAGGCAAACAAGACTTGGCTATCAAAATTTGGTGAGGCTCCACATCATTTATGGCCGGTCACCAACTATTCTCGTGTCTGGCGATCAGCCAAGGAAGAAGGAAAAAGAAAAATAAAGAAAAGAAAAAAATTTAAAAAATTGATTTTTTTTAAAAGGAAAAAAGAAAAAAAAAGAAGGCTAGGAGGGCTGTGAGAGTATGAGATAAGAAAGAGTGAGTAAGGAAGGGAAAAACATTGATCTAATATATTTTCTGAACTAGTTTATTTTCTATAAATTGAATATTGAAAAATCCAGAAAACGTTGTTCTAAAAGTTGTTTTCCGTGTAAAACGAAAGCCTTAATGACTCTCCTCGAAAAAGTCTGTGTACGGAAACGGCGTTATAAAAGTCCGGATACTATACGAAACCACGTGTATAAAAATACAGACATATTAACGAAAAGCAAAATGAAAAATAGAGAAAAATAATGGGGAAGCACGTAGGTGCTAGGACACGCAATGTTCCAAGTAAAAGGGGCAAGTGGGCAGACATTCTAAGGATCGGATTTTGGCCTTTTGAGGGCTCCCGCTTTTTATCTTCATCTCATTAACAGACGAAAGCATGGTGGACAAATTAATAATGCACCACCCCAAACGCCCACGCTGGGTCTTTTATTCCCATGAACCTCGTCGTTCATGATACAGCGATCGGCAAACACTTGAAGAAACCTCATTTTCACGAAGAAAGGGAGATACTTGGGGAAGGTTAATGGAGAACAACAATCCAGCTGGTCACGGTGGTTGGAGGTAAGCTTTGGCGGCCTTATATAAATCTTAAAAACTGTGGCCCAGTTCTGTCACTCAGTAGGAGGATTGCGGGGAAACTCATGCCAAAATATTGATATTGTTTCCTGTTCCTACCTCTTATCAGCTCGCACTATATAACCATTACGTGAATGCCATTTTATAGCGAAAAACCTGCACTCTACATAGAAGTGGTTGTGGAACTCTGAACCTGTACTATTAGTTTAAGAGGCCCAGCAAGTCTTTCACTTGCTCGTAGAAAATGGCTTGTTTCTCGCATTAGACTGTGAGATCCTGTTTGGTAACTAGCCAATTCTTAACTATTTCTGCTCTTTTGATCTCTAAAACAATAAAAGAATAAAAATCTATTTGATAATGTCAGCTATTATTTCTATTTTCAATAACAAATAATTAGTCAATGAATAAATTTGGAACAAAAATAAGAAGTAGAAAAAAAAGTTAAATTTTTGTTCTTGGGAACCATTTTGAAACTAAGTCATTTTTTTTTCTTTTTCTTCTTTTTCTTCCTCCTCTAGCTAGTTGTTGCACTCAACAACCTTGTCGGGGCCTTGTTAGCCCTTGGCTAGGCTAACCTCGTGGTGGTTGGGCAAGGCAAACCTCCTCAAGAGTTGGCGAGGTTGCCGGCTTTTGTCTTTGGCTATCACCCAAGCAAGGCTTGACCTCACCCAGCCACCGCAAGGTCGGCCTCGCCATGATTGGGCAAGGTTGACCTCGCGGTGGCTAGGTGAGACTGACCTCCCTAAGGGCCAGTGAGGTCATCGACTAGAGGAGTAAGAAAGAGGGGAAAAAAAAAGAGAGAAAAATCCCCAAAAAATATTTAAAAATTAAAAGAAATTTTACATTTCAAATTTTTTTTTAGAGTTGTACTAAACACATTTATATTTATTTATTTATTTCAAGAATATAAATTTTGTACAATTAGAAAATGCAGAAACTCATCAAGGAAACAAAATCAGAAAAATATTATTTCTGAATAGAAATTATTATCAAAAACTAAATAATTACCAAATGCACTCTGAGAGTCACATTGGAACACCAATTTTAACCATCCAGATTTTTTCATCTGTTTGTTTTTTTCCTTCTGTCGATTGAAATGTTCATAATGACTCGACTATCAAAGAGTAGAAATGGGCTCTACTTAGAACAAAGCATGTACTTATCGGCACATCCGGTGGGTGCAAAATGGCTTGTCTCTTACATTTCTTGGATTGGGGTAGTTATGTTGTACCACCCAGATTTTGTCTTCTGTAAGGATGCTTCTTGTAGTCATCGGCCCCTTTTCTGTGAGAATTAGCATATTTTCATGATATCCATTTGGTAATTGAATGCATTAGGACTCATACCAAGAAGAATCTTTCTCACGTATGCATACATTTAAAACAGCTGAATTTGTCTGAGGAAAGTGAAATCCATAATAACTGCATTTCTTTTTTGAAATCCACAAAGTTGGAAAGAATGTAAATCGTCTCATGAAGTTACTGGGTGGGAAATTCTGTCACATGATGAAGAGACACGACTATATATATTGTATCAAAAGAAACTCATATCTTATGAAGAACAGTGTATTAATTGAAAGTATTATTAGCTTTTCCTCCTAAGAAAAGATGAGACCTGCTATTAGCGTCACTACTGTGTTTCTACCTAATAAGCATGTGGGCTAACCCGGTAGTTTTGTGCATCTAAGTAGTTTTGTTATGCGAATAATTGTTTTTACAGTGGACTCGGAAAGATTGTAGGTGTTGAGGAGGTTCTCCCTTGCACTCTGATGTTACATTTTGTTCAAAAGAAGAATTTAAATTAGCCATGGATGGATATGTGGATTAGACTCATGCAATGCATTGGCTCATCAGCTATGATTTGCGCTAGAAGCTTGGCATCACACTGCGCATTAAATTTCCTTTTGAACTTATATTGGTAGTTCTTGATTTGCTTGTGTGAGTATATTTGTTGGTAGCATTGAGATTTGCTTGATATTCGCTCTAGACTCATATCTTGATAGCTTTTGGATATATTATCATTGTATATGATGTAGAAAGAGCTCAACTTGAGCTTTTGCAACATACTGTCGCCTAACAAGTGGTTTGCTGATTTTTATTCAAAGATATGGAGCAGAGCAAATAGCACAAATTGCTGCAACATATAGCCAAAATCTTGATTCCATGGAGGAGTCCTTGCTTCAAGCCATCAGGGACATATATATATATATATAGGTCCAGCCAATAATACTAGTGCACCAGTCATGCTTATCTATACAGTGGTAAAAAACGTCCGGCGAAAATTATAATCTTCAAGATAGGAAGGCAAGATATGAACCCATGGTTTCGACTTGCGTATGCTCTCATTGATGTTGCTCTAGGTTGTGTCGGTTGCAGTTTGCTGCTACATGTTCTGCTTGGCGACATGCCTTGGATCTTCGTTCTTTGCGTCCTGATGTTAATAATCCCATCCCTGTTCGAACAGGATTAATTAGAGATCGAACGGTTGACAGTTTCCGGTTTACCTGATGTTGTGGTTTCCTCTTGGTTTTGATGTCCGCCTAGCCAATGTTGGCTGAGATACGAGCCTCATGTTGTATTATTATTATCTCTGACACCTTTTACGTCACAAAGTAGCATGTGTAATGATGACGAAGATGATTGTACTACTTAGTTAATTGCCTATAGCAATACTATGAAATTGGAGAAATAAGGGATTTTTTTTCTTTGGTCAAGGAGAAACTAGGGAATTGATTAAGTGAATTTGAGAAAGAATCACATTATCCTCATTCACTACTGTACACAAATTGACAATTTCAATGTAGTTCAAGACTCGATCCTGATATCCCAACCTTGGCAACACTCTATATACTATTATCTTGACATGTACTTCAGGTCACAGAGGAAGCATGCAATAAGTGAGAGAGAGGGAACTAACTGGTCACAAGTTTGTAATGAAAAGATTTACCAATTGGAGAACAAAGCAAATTCACAATAGAAAAGTGAGATACACGACCTCTTACATGTTGGGGCCTGTTTGGAAGAAATAGAAAAGTGAGACAGAGTAATTTTGGTTTGATATGAGTGAACTTAGGTAGAGATAGAAGTCAATTTCTAAGAATTAGTATCTTTTCATAAGAAAAAGGGTGGGAGTCAGGGATATCGTGGAGATGGGCCTAATCCATTGAGATTCAGGGAAAGGAAGTTGCTCTAAGTCCTCAGCCATTATTTTCTTTCTTTGTAAACTTTGTGTTTAAAAGAGATTAAGAGTCAACTGGGCACCCTCCAAAGCCAAAAGCATGTCACAAGAAATTCCATTTACTTGCACCTTTGTCTTGTTTAATGTAAACATCTGTTCTCTATCCTTTGGTTTTCCTTTTGTTAATTCATCTGGGTTTTTATTCCCCTCCTAGTGACTCGGACTGTAGGACCAAACAATGTACTTAGGAGCCATAATACAAAGGTTCGTCATATATCTTACTGGGGAAAAGCCTTAACAATTCAAAATCAAAGAGAAAACATCCACATCACAGCTAAAAGTGTTTACATATGAGAGGGTGAATGAAAACGATAAGATATGCCGCATAAAGTTGCTTCTCTTTTTCCTACCATAAAAAGAGTTACACACATGCATGTGGAAAAAAAAAGAATTTTGAAGGTATGGAAAGAGTTAAATATAATTAAGAATTAATTTGGCAAAATGTTTAAATATTTGTAAGATTTAAATTCAATGTTAGTAAGATATTTAGAGGATTACATCTTAGCTATTATTATATTATAATTTTGTCCATTTTGTGTATTACGTCACAATGATATATTTGCCCAAAAAAAAGAAAAGATTCGAAAACATAAGCATTACATGAATCTTTTTATAAAAGTTTGAGGTTGTTGAGATCATGTGTTTGAGAGCTTTAATCCTAGTAAGATGATTGAGTATGTCCAGATTAACAATGGTATGAAGTTTTGCTCCAAATTGTTAAATACCAACAAGGGGAAGGGCATAGTGAGACACCACACTAGTGTTAATGAACTATAATATATTGTAGAGTTGATTGGTGAACATTAGTAGAGATGACCTATAAATGATGTCTCATGCTAGTTTAACTACAAAGTTCCTAACATATGTGCTTAGCATGACAAATTATCTCGTGAATAGATCTCCATCGACCACGATTAGATGCCGGACCTAAGGAACTCTAGTCAGGTATCGTTAGTGATTATTTTGTTTCTTCGAATATTTGGTTGCTTATGTCATGACTGAGTGAGTAAAGGTAAGCTCGATGGGTCAGCAAGAAAGTGCACTTTATACATGAACCTGCATTTTTCTTTGTTAAAAGGAAAGAAAAAATGAAAAACATAATTTGTCATTTGAACTTAAATCTCCTCGAGCTATTATTATCCAAACTATTTGAAGGTGCACTATGTTTATCAACCAAAATTTCAATGATAGTCTCTCGTTTTTTCATATTTAGCCCAAAACTGACATTCTTTACTATTGTGATTGTGAAGCTATGCATGGGGATGTTTTAGGTCTCTGAGCATATAACTAACAATCTGTCATCTGATAAAACCAGTTATCCAGTGATTGCGTGAAATATACTTGTTGCATTTGAACAAAAACTGTTGGGGAGGTGAGATAAACAAGTATTTCTGCATGGTGCAGGTTCTTATCAAATCAATGCAGGTTTGACAGGCGCCAGCCTCCGATTCCATTGCAGTTAGAAAACATACTGAATGATATGTAGTTAGTATTATTGAGTCAAAAGACTTAAAATGGTGAGTGGCCAACAAAAAGAAGTAAAAGTCGTACACAGGGAATCTAATATTCAATAAGTTTCCCCTATCTCTTTATTCCAAATCCGTTGGCCTTATAGGTCTTGGTGCATCGTAAAATCCATAAGACAGAGTTCACATTGCTTTTGCATGATGAGAAATTAGAGAAGCTAATCGCGGTGGACTCATACGACATGACTTAGTAATGCTCATGACAGCATTCTGCAGTCATTTTCTTTCAGTGAAAATGTCAGTTTCAAAACTTCATGCTTTCAGTTATTGAGTGTTGTAGAACTCCATACAACACCATAAAAGTAACTAGACATACCAGGAATACTAAGACAGAATAGCAGCACCCGTAGAAGGTTATCCATTGGGGTTTTTTCCTATTGTTTCACCATTCGACATTGTCCGCAAGTACCCCCAATACTTCTCCTGTCTATAGCAGTGAATTGCCTTAGTCTTACAACATAACGACTTTGAATCGCCCTATTAGCAGTATTATTTTCTTGCAGTGGACTTCA
Source organism: Eucalyptus paniculata subsp. matutina (assembly GCA_017140255.1). Taxonomy (NCBI): domain Eukaryota; kingdom Viridiplantae; phylum Streptophyta; class Magnoliopsida; order Myrtales; family Myrtaceae; genus Eucalyptus; species Eucalyptus paniculata. Next base: position 2,393,257 of record CM029437.1, on the reverse strand, counting down.
GATTTGCGCACGCCAAGTTCTAACCATCGTCCATGGGGCCAATCGCGCCCTAAGTTAACAAACTTCTGCCTCAAATCCATCGCTGAAAGCTCCACGCGCTCAGCGATCGGTGGAAGGACTCTCAGAATTTGTCAATTGGACAACGTATCGAGAGAAACGAGACAATACCTAACACGGCATCATAGCCATCTAAACCACTAAGCATTGCTTAGCAGGGCACACGAATAAGCAACTGCTGTTCACTCGACGTGGATTTCAGTTGAATCACCTAGGAAGGAGAAGCTTGGATGGCGAGGTCGCTGCCGACGCAAAAGAGGCAGGCGACGGAGGAGCCAAGGTCTTCAAGGCGCTGTGAAAGAAAGTGAAGTGAAGCAAGAAGCGAAGGAGTTTGGGGAGAAATTCTTTTGTATTTCATCTATTGCATTCAATGTACATAACTCAGTAATTATAATACAAGGTGTACATGAAGAAAATGCAATGAAATATTCTACAAATCAATCTAATACCTCAATCTAATCCCTAATTGATTTGGTACAAGATTACAATCAAATTAGATCAAATCAGATTCTCGGCATATCTCCCGAATGTTCAAGCATATCTTCTAACACGCCCTCTCAAGCTGGTGGCTTGTAGATATCCAAGACACCTAGCTTGCTTAGTAGATATGTGTGTTGTCTTTGACATAAAGGTTTGGTGAAGATGTCTGCAAGTTGTTCTGTGGTTCCAATTCCTCTTGTCTCGATTATCCCTTCTTGAATTTTCTCTCGAGTGAAGTGACAGTCCACTTCTGTATGCTTAGTTCTCTCATGCATTACGGGATTTGCTGCAAGCTTTAGGGCTGTATCATTGTCACAAAATAGCTTTGTCAGCCCTTTCAGTTGTATTCCGAGGTCTCCAAGCAAACCTCGTATCCACACAATCTCACATGTGGTTTTTGCCATGGCCTGATATTCTACTTCGGCTGAAGACAAAGAAACCGTTGCCTGCTTCTTGGTTTTCCATGAAAGAAGAGATTCTTCCAGTTTAATGCAAAAACCAGTGATGGATCTTCGACTCATAGGACAAGTTGCATAATTTGCATCACAATATGCCGTCATTTCCATGTTACATCTTCTAGATAAAAGTATTCCGTGTCCTGGACACTTCTTCAAATACTTCACAACTTTCAAAGCAGCATTCGTGTGAGATTCCTTCAGGTTGTGCATAAATTGACTGAGAGTTTGCATCACGTATGATATATCAAGTCTGGTCATAGTCAGATATATGAGTTTTCCAACGAACTTCTGATAACTCGTCGAATCTTTAAGTACAGGATCATCATTCTAAGATATTCCCCCAACATGATCCGCTGCAGTTAATTTGGTATTTTGCTTGATTGGAATAATTGCTGGCTTGCATCCTGATAATCCGGCTTCTGATATGATCTCCAATATAAATTTCCACTGACTTAGGGAAATTCCTTGGTCGGATTGAGCAATCTCAATTCCAAGAAAATATTTTGGTGCTCCCAGGTCTTTTATATGAAATGTGGTATGCAAATATTTCTTAAGACTCTCTATTGCAATTTCATCATTTCCCATGATGAGAATGTCATCATATATCATCAAGTAAATAGATGACGTACCTTTAGTCCATGTGAACAAGACGTAATCATATTTGGACTGTTTGAAATCTGCAGTCGTGAGAGCATTAGCAAACTTGGCGTACCACTACTTGGAAGCTTGTTTCATCCATAAAGGGATTTGTGGAGACGACACACTCTATTCTCCCCCTGTCTCCGTAAGCCCTGATGAATATCCATGTAGATCTCTTCATCCAAATAGCCATGAAGGAAAGCGTTGTGAATGTTCATTTGGTGTAACAACCAATCATGGATGGCTGCAACTGATAAGAATGAGCGAACTGTGACATATTTACTGACTGGAGAGAAGGTCTCATGATAGTCAAAACCTTCTCATTGAGTATATCCCTTAGCCACCAATCGAGCCTTGTAACGCTCAATGGATCCATCAACTCTATATTTTACTTTATAGACCCATTTGCATCCTATGGATTTTCTGTTTGAAGGAAGATTGACCAAATCCCAGGTATGATTATCAGTCAATGCCTGTAATTATGTTGCCATAGCTTGTTGCCATCGTGGATCTCTAGATGCCTCATTATAACTAGATGGTTCCCTATCATCAGATATACGACTAATGCAACATCTATGTTCCGGCAAAAGCTTATTAAAAGAAATGTAAGAAGATATTGGATAGTGAATACTTGCCAATTTAAGTGAGGCACATATATAATCTTTGGTCGAGGTTAGTGGTCGCGTGGCTCACCCCAAACCACGTGGATGATCTGTTGGTGGTGGAGGAAGAGACATTTCTTCGTTATTGCTTTGTGACGGGACCTTGGGACCCGTCTCCATGTTGGGTGTATCTGCAGGCATATTTTCCATAACATCCTCCGGGAGCAAACGGTCAAGTGACGTTGAAGCTGGATGAAAAACTTGTTCCGGAGGTGTTGTGAGAATATACTCAAGAGATGCATTTTCTTCATTTAAGAAACGATGGGAAGTAGTTGATTCACTCAAATCTTCAGTGGAAGGTGTAGTTTCACGAAATGGAAAGACATTTTCGTGAAAAATAACATCCCTACTAACAAAAAATTCTCCTGTTGATGGATTGAGAACACGGTATCCCTTCCGGATGTTAGGATAACCTATGAATATGCATCGCTTGGCACGAGGACTCATTTTGTCCCGAGGCCCCATTGTTGTAGTATAGCATAAACAACCGAAAATCCTTGGATGATCCAATGCTGGCTTCTTCCCATAAAGCAATTCGAAAGGTGATTTGCCATCCAATATTCGAGTTGGCATGCGGTTGATGAGATAAGCTGCAGTAATGACACAATATCCCCAATAATTCTCTGGAATAGACCTTTGAAACTTCAATGCTTGTGCGACTTCCAATAGATGACGATGTTTGCACTCCACTACCCCATTCTGTTGTGGAGTATAAATGCAGGAGCTTTCGTGTAAGATGCCATGGGACATAAAAAGTGAATTGTAGTCATGGTTGAAAAACTCTTTCCCATTATCAATGCGGGTTCGCTGAATTGACTTCCCAAACTAATTTTTTGTCAGGATGACAAACATTTTGAGATGAGAAGGAACATGCCCTTTGGATTGCATTAGGAATACTCATGTGGCACAGGAGTAGTCATCCACAATTGTGAGAAAATAACGTGAACCATCACGATGTGGCGTGTGATAATGTCCCCAAACATCCACATGTATTAATGAAAAAATATCACTAGAACGAGTCCTACTAGAAGGAAAGGGGGCTCAAGACTGTTTTGCAAGGGGGCATATATGACATTTAGAGTAAGGAAAAAAAACACTATGACCCATTCTCGAATGTATAAGAAATTTTTTTATCATTGACGGTCACATTACACAATGATATTTTATTCAACAGAATTGATGAGAAATCAAATTGACTTGGAAAGTAGGTCCAAAAATATAATCCCTCGGAAAGACTACCCAAGCCCATCAGTTTGCCAGTCGAAAGGGCCTTAAAAAAAAAAAATGTGTCAGAATCAAAGAACACTCGACAGGAATTTTCCTTGCAAACTTTGGACACGGAGATAAGATTGAATTGAAATTGTGGGACATAAAGGACATTTTGAAGTGTAATTTGAGGGCTTAATTGAATCGTGCCTGTCAAGGTGACATGAGTGATATTCACATTTGGTAGTTGCACAGAAATAGGTATATCTAATTTCTTATGCATAGTGGAAAAAAAAATCCTTTATCACAAATAATGTGATCACTTGCACCTGCGTCAACCATCCAAGCCTTTCTGGAAATAGAATTTATCAAGCAATGAGATATACTTGAAAAACTTCCTCCTTTGATGTCAACCTTTTGTAATGCCTGCATCAACTATTGATATTGCCCGTAGGTAATAGGTCGGTCACTATTTAGACCGATAGGTCCAGTGACTTGGTAAGCTGCAAAATGTTCTTTCTTTTTCCCTTTTTCTCCTAGCTTGCCATGTAATTTCTAGCAATTATCTATTGTGTGATGCGAACGTTTACAATATTCACAATATAATTTACCTCTCCCTTTTGAATTTTGACCAAAATTCCTCGAAGATGCGGAAAAAATCTGACCGTCTAATGCCTTTATCGCAGAGTTATATCCACCGTTCGATTCAGCAGAGAGATCAAACCCCTACAAACCGTCGGATCATCACGGTAGATTTTTCGCCTCCCGTGTAACCCTAACCCCCTCTCAATTCTCTTAGGCTAGGGTTTTGATCCCCGACTCTGGCCGCTCGCTGCGAAGTGCGAGAGCGATGCTGTCGCTTCCTCGCGCATGCTCCAGACCCGCGAGTCATTGGCTTTCTTCCTAGACGGCTAGCTAGAAAATCTATCCGAGGGGAGGCACCAGATCCATCGCCAGAATCTGTGAATGGAAAGTTAGGTATGTCTCGTTTAGAATCAAAAGAAACCGAGTGGCCTTTTCCCTCTCCCTTATGGATTTGTACTGTTCAAGGATTTCTGCTGGTCCCTCAAGTTTTTCCTCCACGGCTTTGAGCTTGTTCCAAAGTGACGATAGCTTGTTGAAGCAAGCCGTGAAGGTCATATTTCCTTGTTTGAGTTCGCTCAATTCCTGCATGAGAGAACATTTTGGCTTAATCTAATTTTCGGTACATTTCTTTGATGTTGTCCCACATCTTCTTTGAGTCCTCTGTTAGTGGGAGGTCGGCTGTGACGTCTGGAGAAATGCAGTTGCCGATCCACGTTCGGATGAGGTGGTTACACTTTCTCCAATGTCGGGCCAGTCGCTCGTCCGAAGGAATGGGTATGGTCCCATCAAGGAAACCATCCTTGTCCTTCGTTATGAGGGCTCGTCGGAAGTCCTGTGACCATCTGGAGTAGTTTTTTGGCCCAGTTAGTTGCAGACTAATTAGTCGCAATTTTGAGCCGTCAGCGGTTGACATGTACAAAGGATCGCCGACCTTCGATCGGCCAGTGACAGCCGTGATCGGAAAAGGTAGGAAACCGGGTGAGAAATTTGGGTAGGGATTCATCCTTATACCCGAACCGTTGGATCGGTTCCATGACCCACATTAGAAATTCTCGGGTAGGGATTTGACTCCAAACCCGGTTCGCCCAACCCGTTAATCTGTTCTAGTCCGTCGGTTGGGCTTGCCCTACTTGTGGCTAGTGGGCTCCCGTCGGACTGGGCGTTGCTCTGGTAGCCCGCAATCCCTAGCAATGATGGATTTGGGCCTGGCCAACGTACCATAGATAAGGTACCCACTGGTAAGGATGGCCCGGAATGGGCTGCCCTAGATTTGATTGAGCTGGAAAAAGTTGCCACTGCATGCCTTGGGCCTAAGTTTGCTAATGTTGGGTCACTGGAATTATCCCAGATGAGCCTCGATTTTCAAAGGGCCGTGGTGTAGCATCTCTAGTAGATGGGGCGTCAGTGACAGCAGGCAAGTTTTCTGGGTGAGTCATGGTAAGGATTTATGTCTGCTTCTTCTTCCTTCAATGAATTGATTCCTTCGCAAAAATAAATCTGTTTTGCATATTGGAGTTTTTGGAAGGCAATCAATGCAGAAGCTAGATCAAGAGCCTGGAGCTTTGATACCATGAAAGAAAGTGAAGTGAAGCAAGAAGCAAAGGAGTTTGGGGAGAAATTCTTTTGTATTTCATCTATTGCATTCAATGTACAAAACTCAGTAATTATAATACAAGGTGTACATGAAGAAAAGGCAATGAAATATTCTACAAATCAATCTAATACCTCAATCTAATCCCTAATTGATTTGGTACAAGATTACAATCAAATCGGATCAAATCATATTCCCCGGCATATCTCCTGAATCTTCAAGCATATCTTCCAACACGCTACTACTGAGGGTGAACTCCATTTTCGAGGACACTTCACTTTCCTCCCTCTCTCTCTTTCTCTCTTGATTTGGTCGCTGAAAAATGATATAGCTAGTATGAGTACCTAGAGGGGGGTGAATAGGTATATAAAAGATTTTTCTTGATAATTACACAATACTAGACAGTTGATGGATTTGTGACAAATAATAATCAACGTAAGACTGAGAGAAAGAAAGAGAGAATTGAACACGCAGTTTATAGTGGTTCGGCTTAATTCAAGCATACGTCCACTCTTCTGCACTGACAGCCTATTGGCTGGATTTCACTATGAACAAAGAGATGTTACAGCGTTGATCTTCCTTGATTTCTCGGTGTAAATGATCTACCACACTCGCTCAAGGTATCACCAAGTATAGACACTCTTTGTGTATACAATTTTGCTCAAAATGTATCGACTAATAATCAAGGTGATTCAGACTCTGGAATTTCTTTATTGATCACACACTAAAGCAACTAGAACGTCTTCCTTTTATACTCCTTTATGCCATCATACCCATTGGCACTTACCAAAGGAATTCCTCCAATCTACCCGTTGGACGGAATCAATTAAGAAGATCATTCGAGCTATTAAAGGAACCTGACGATAGCCCATCAATCATGTTCGCCCATACAATCAGGATCTTGGTTTCCAAGAATAGAACCTTCCAAGAATATTTCGTCGACCATCGGATCTTCAAACGATCTAGATACGAATAAAAGAATCCGTTATATTTATCCAGCCAAGAGATCTTCTCCAGAGGATAGGATTAAATCCCCAACCAAATACTTCGGCTCTGGATTTCCTTCGTCATTGGATTAGAAAGACTGTCAGTGAGAATAGTCTTGAGTCTTGAGTCTTGAGTCTTGAGTGCTGAGTCTGGTGATCAGAAAGTCTTCAGACTCTAAACAGAAGGTCTGCAAATATCCAAACTAGACTGATAGAAACGTTTTGTCAGCTTCAAAATATTCTGGAAAGATTTCTCCAACAATCTCCCCCTTTTTTTATGGTGACAAAACTTTCCTGTAGATTTGACCAACTTTGACCTGCAAAAACATTTCTCAAGTAATATGGCTATCTCATAAAGATTAATAAATCAACCAGACTCTGCATCCACAGAAAATTGGTTAGTCTTTCATGAGTAATACCATACAACAAGCAAACAGTCAAGCATCAAAATCTACACCCAATTCAGTTAAATTCAAGTTCAAGTTCACACACAAGTTCACTCAAGTCATACTCAAAAACAAACATATTCAACCACAAAAACAAATTTAAAGTCAAAGTTTAAAGTTCAAATTGCAATTCTCCCCCTTTTTGTCATCATTAAAAAGGTGAGAAAAGAGTCAGGTCTGCTTGGGAATGCGCACGATCTAGAAATCTCCCATCGACTGGACTATGCCTTCTAGCCTCTTCAAGTCTTCCCTTAGATGAGCTACCTCCTCTCCTTTGGCATTGGCTTGAATTTGTAGAGCGAGGTCTTTCATTTTATCCTCCCGGGTAACCGAAGATGCTTGTCCAGCATTCTTCATGACTTGAATTTCACAGTCCAGAGCATAGATTTGACCCCGTATTTCCAGAAGAACATCAAGAATACGACGAAAATCTGCTGAATTGTCCGTCTGTGTACTTGCATGTGCTTTCTCGGATGGAGTGAATGCAGACGATGGAGCTTCTGTATAATCTTGCAGATTTGGTGTTGACGTATCATATTCTTCTTCAGGCATTTAAGAAGCCTGAAAAACTTCTGGATCTGCTGGTGAGCGTCTTAAACCTTCACTGTTGGCAGCATGTGGTGTGGACCTTCCTTGCTCGCCATCTCCCCCTGTCTCTAGGACCTCAAATGGGGATGAGTGATGATCATGCTCTTCTGCATCTTGATTCCCCTTCTCTCCAGCTTCAGCTGCAGACTTTTCTTTCTCTTCTTCTCATTCTTCTTCAACTTCTTTCTCCTTCTCTCGCTGCTTTTCTTCTTCTCTGTTCTTGGCTTGCTCCTCTTCTTCTCTCTGTTCTCTGCTTCTTTCCCTTTCTTATGATGTTCTGTTGATTCAGGTACAGAATGTCTGGTCCTTATCAAGGCTGAGATTGTGAGATCTTCCTCTTCATCTTCATCCTCCAAGATGAGAGTTCTTTTCTTTGTGGATGGGGCACCAATGGGCTCCTTCCCTTTTCTCTTTGAAGCAGAAGGTACTGGAGTCTTCACTCTGAATTTCTCCATTGCCTTGGAAAGCTCTTTCAGATGCATCTTTGTCAGCATTTTCAAACCTACCACCATTTTATCGCATGGTCGAACACAAAGAGTATGTGGAGGTTCAATATTCAAATGTCTGAAGATCTTGGTCACAAGACCAGGGTAAGGCAATTGGCCTTTGTCCTTTGCCATTGCTCTGTACATGTGAAAGAGAATGGTGTGAGGGAGAGAGAACTTCGTCCCTGAGTTAATCGCATACATCAATTTTGCCTCGGAATTGGACACGTCAGTCTTGGATGTAGACTTGGGCCTGATACAATTGATCACAATTTTGTGAAGCACGATATTGATGGCACGCATCCTTGAGTAGATAATTCTTCCCTCTGTATCCTTATATTTGACAAGCTCCAATGAGGCACGAGCAATTGAAACTTTGATCAATTGATAACGTCCTCGTTCAACTCCAATTATGTCAGCCAACATGTCCACATCTACCACATAGTCTTGGTCTCGAACATTGAATGATATTCTATTCGCATCTAAAAAGCTAAGATTCGAATAGAAGTATGCTGTCAATTGCGCATAACCGTCTGTGGTATCGGTGCAAAATTGCTCAAGTTGAAGCAGATTGAACTTCTCCCTTAAGTTCACATTAATGGCATCCAAGAAATTGAAATCAACACTCCTAGGGTTTATCACCCCTCGTTTTAGCAGTCTGAAGAACAGATTATCCTGTTCCTTTGATTTAAACAAATCCATTCTTTTTCCCTTCACCCTCGCAGCAACACCCATTCTAGGTTGAAAATCATTGAACATTTTATCATCATCGTTCCCGTCGGTCGGATTCAGTCCCGATATATGAGGGTCACTTGGAATGTTCGCAAGTGCTTCCTCGGCCTTTCCTTTGGGAGCAATTCTCAAATCCTCCATTTGTCGCAAAAAGATATACTCATTCCCATAATTCTTATCTTTAAGAAAATCATCCACGTAGTTCAACAGAGTCTCAATGCTCTTCATTGCACAATAGAGTTTGTAACTAAAAGAGGGTTTTTGGACTCTTACAGGGTCTGCTTCCTCGATTATTTCTTCTTCTAGATGATGACCCGCACCTTGTGGGGTAGATGGTGTTGAGTGACGTGGTGGAGAGTGAATCGGGCTCTGTTGCTGACTCGATAAATCTTCTTCTTTGGTGAGATCGAAATGGGTAAGTCCCTCCCTCATTCTCCGTAGTCCCCTGTTCGCGATTTTTGAAGACTTCCTCGAAGAAGACATCATTCCTTGTCGTTGAAAGATTCCTTTACTTGCTTTCCCAAGAAAAGATGATAACTTTCTCGAAGATGAACACGAAGTAGAGACAGGATTGGGAGGAGAATGCCTTTTAAGGTTTTGAAGATTGTGCGAAAAAGAAAACTGTATATATATAACTCAGTTTAAAAAAGGAAGGTTCAATCGGCACAAGGAAAGTGAATGGTCACATTCTTTTTAAAAATCATTAACTGCCAAATAGAAGTTAATCCTTTTGAAAAGACAAGATTCCATTTTTACGGAAACTATAAATTAACTGAACTAAATATTGTACCTTTTCGAGTTTGAATATAATAACAACTTACAGTCTATAGCCATGAATGTCTGAGTCTGAGGGTTGGAGAGTCTCTAGACTTTAACTTCTTCAAGCTTCAAAATGTTGAGTCTGGAACGGATAAAATCGAATTGATTTTTCTCCAAAGGCTTTGTGAATATATCCGCTAGTTGACTTTTTGAATCAACAAATTGAATCGAGATTTCTCCATTTTGAACATGATCTCTAATGAAGTGATGTCGAATCTCTATATGCTTTTCTCTTGAATGAATGATTGGATTTTTGGTGAGATTGATTGCGTTGGTGTTGTCACATCGATCTCTCGTGCATGAGTCTTCAATCCCAAAGTCTTGTAGCTGTTGTTTTATCCATAGAATTTGCGAACAACAGCTTCCAAGAGCTACATACTCGCTTCGTTGTTGAGAGAGCAACGGTGCTTTGTTTCCTTGAAAACCAAGACATCGTCCCGGTTTCCAAGCAACCGGCAAGTTCCCGAAGTACTCTTTCTATCGACTCGCAACCGCCAGATCGCATCCGAATATCCCAGAAGATTAAAGTCTCCATTCTTAGGATACCAAAGATTGATGCTTGAAGATGAAGCAACGTATTTAATAATACGTATTTAATAATACGTTTCGCAACACTGAGATGTGATTCTCTAGGATCTGATTGAAACCTAGCACAGATGCAAACACTCAACAAAATGTCAGGTCTAGAAGCAGTAAGATAAAGAAGTGAACCAATGATGCTCCTGTACAGCTTTTGATCAACTTTCTTCCCTTCTTCATCTTTGTCTATCTTCAAAGAACATGACATCGGTATGTCGGTCTTTTTGCACTTTTCCAGTCCAAACCTTTTGACAAGATCATTTGCATACTTTTCTTGATGAATGAAAGTTCCTTTCTCTAGTTATTTCACTTGAAGCCCGAGAAAGAATGTTAACTCTCCCATCATACTCATTTCAAACTCATCCTGCATAGACTTGCTACTGGTGCGTAAGTCTCATCATAGTCTATTCCTTCTTCTTGCATGTATCCTTTAGCCACGAGTCTTGCTTTGTTTCGTACGACTTTTCCTTTCTCATTCATCTTGTTTCTGAATACCCATTTAGCTCCAATAACAGTTTTACCTTTTGGTTTGGATGTCAATTCTCAGACATCATTAATGTTGAACTGTCTGAGCTCTTCTTGCATAGCTTCAATCCAGCTTTCATCAGATAAAGCTTCTTCTACGCTCTTTGGCTCAATTTCGGAAATAAGAGCTACAGCACTAGACTCTTCACACCTTTTAGATCTGATGCGAATTCCTTCATTAATTTCGCCGATAATGAGATCTTTGGGATGACTGGATTTATGCTTCCAGTTACTGGTTGATTTGTCTGGTTGATCATCTCTCTCTTTATTTGAATCTTCATGAACAGCTTGGTGCTGATCTTCCAGAGTCTGAGATGCTTCTTGAGTTGTAAGCTTTGGAGGGTTTGGAGTAGGTTCAGACTCTTCATGATGAGTCAGACTGGATTCATCTTGCGTAGAGTCTTGAAATTTGACATTCATTGACTCCTTTATAGACTGGCTCTTCTTGTTATAGACTCTGTAGGCTTTGCTTGATGTAGAATATCCAAGGAAGATGCCTTCATCTGATCTTTCTTCAAACTTACCAACTTGATCTTTTGCATTTTTCAAAATAAAGCATTTGCAACCAAACACATGAAAGTATGAAACAATAGGCTTCTTACCTTTGAATAACTCATAAGGGGTTTTCTCTATAATAGGTCTTAAGAAGACTCTATTAATGATATAGCATGCTGTTGAAACAGCTTCAGCCCAAAATCGTGAAGAAATCTTACTTTCAATTAAAAGAGTTCTAGCCATTTCTTGAAGAGATCTATTCTTTCTTTCTACAACTCCATTTTGCTCAGGATTATATGAAGAAGAGAACATATGCTTAAAGCCAGATTCATCACAAAATTTTGTAAAATCTTGATTTTCAATTTCACCTTCATGATCTGTTCTTATACTTGAGATAACACATCCTTTTTCATTTGAACCTCCAATGCTCTAGGTTCTGGTTAGTCCAAAGAGATCCATATGCAGCAACTGTAGTACATGATTAGTAGAGACATGATTTATTGGCTTAAATGAATTTCTTACTCCTTTCCCAGAATACATGGTGTGCATGGATCGAACTTTTGGTATGGTAATTTGGGTAGACCTCGAACAAGCTGCTTTGATGAGATTTTGGCTAATTGCTTCATGTTGACATGACCAAGCTTTCGTGCCATAAGCTTGCTTCATCTTGAATTGAGATTAGGCATTGCGATTCATTTGGTTTCACGTCTAAGAGGTAGATATTTCCATGTCTTCGACCCATGAAAGACGAGTAGAGTCTTTACCGATTCCGAACATATTCCTTCTTGAAAGGAGATCTTGAAACCAGTATCACACAATTGGCTAATGCTGAGAAGGTTATAATTGAGTCCTTCCACTAGAGAAACATTGCTTATTGTGAGATTTCCAATTTTCACAATTCCAAATCCCACAATACTTCATTTGCCATTTCCTCCAAATGAAACTTTTCCACCATTTACTTGAATAAGCTTTATGAAGCAATTTGAGTCTCCTGTCATGTGTCTTGAACATCCGCTGTCAAGATACCACTTTACCTTTTGCTTGACGGAGACCTGCATTTAAAAGAGAGTCTCAAGCTTTCTTTGGTACCCAAATTTTCTTAGGTCCTTTGGTGTTAGTAAGATAAACATTATTAGCTCATACTTTCTTAACAGGTTTCCAAACCATAGGACACTCTTTTTCAAAATAATCATGACTGTTACACTTTGAACACCTAAGGGCATTTCGACCTACAGACTTTACAAAAACTTTCTTGAAATGATTTTTGTAAGCCTCTCTCGACGGTCTTTTCTTAATTCTTTCTTTTACTTTCGGAAAATCAATCAAGGGAATTGTTTCTGTTGTCATACCTAGACCGTACTTATTGAAATAAGGTCTTTGAGCTGAAAGAATTTTTTCAAGTTTTTCGGACCCTATTGAAAATTTCTTTGAAATATTTGATAAGTCAGATTTTAAAAGAGCATTTTCTTTCAAAAGATTATCTTCATTTTCTTTAAGAGTGGAAACATTCAAATCTAAATTTTTAATTCTTTCTTCTAAGACATTTTCCTTTTGTTTTAGAGCTGAGTTTTCCTTTTTAAGTTCGGAAATTCTTTTGAGAGAAGTCTTAAGACTAAAACACAGTTCATCAATGTATTTAGAAACTTTGACAGGAATTTTAAAATTACTTACCTCAAATTCACTGTCTGAGTCTGATCCAGAGTCTGAGTCTGAGTCTGAGTCTGAGTCTGAGTCTGAGTCTGATTGTACCATCAGACACAGGTTGGCATATTCTTCATCACTTTCTTCACACTCTGTATCACTCCATGTTTCAGCTTTGAGAGCTTTACGAAACTTTTCAGCTTTTCCTTTCTTCTTCTTTAGAAGAGGACAGTTGGTTCTGATGTGTCCATTTTTCTTACATTCGAAGCAAACTACATCTTTGTTTGGTTCCTCATCATCTATAGACTTGGTCTGCTGTCTTTGGAAACTTTGTTTCTTTGAGTTGAACCTTCTTCCTTTTCTATTTAGCTTTCTAAATCTTCTTATCATAAGAGCAAGCTCCTCATCGTCCAGATCATCTTCAGAATCTGTATCATCAGAATCATCATTTGATTTTAATGCAATAGATTTCTTACCTTTTGGATCTTCGTCTTCATTAACTCGTTCCACTTCATAAGACTGAAGAGTTCCAATCAGCTCGTCGACAGATAGTGGCATAATTCTTTGCGTCTCTCTTATTGAAGTCTTTATATGATTCCAATCCTTGGAGAGTCCACGTAGTAGCTTGTTTACCTTCATGGGATCAGAGATTTTTTGTCCTTGATTCTCAAGACCATTGACAATATCTGTAAAGCGACTAAACATGTCAGTTATAGATTCTCCTGGTTTCATTTTGAAGGCTTCATATTGACCGAGGAGAATGTTAATTCTGGTCTCCTTCACTCGATCTGTTCCTTCATAGGTGATATGTAATCTGTCCCATACTTCTTTTGCTGTAACACAAGAAGATATTCTGTTATATTCAGTTGGTGACAAAGCACAATATAAAGAGTAAATTGCTTTTGCATCGAGTGCTTGTCTCTTGATTCTCTTCCTGAGTCATTCCGCTGGTCTCAACAGTTTCTTTCCCTCTTTCAGAGACTGATGCAGCTGTAGGAGTAATTCCTCTTTCCACAACGTCCCATTCCAGAGGATCCTTTGATCGTAGGAAAGCTTTCATCTTGTTATTCCAGATGTTGTAATCATTTCCATCAAAATAGGGTGGTCTGGTATTGCTTTACCCTTCCACCAGCCCTGGTGCTAGCATACTAGCCATGGATTTTTTACTCTGAAGTAAAACACTTCAAATAAAGTAAGTACACGAGCTCTGATACCAATTGATATAGCTAGTATGAATACCTAGAGGGGGGTGAATAGGTATATAAAAGATTTTTCTTGATAATTACACAATACTAGACAGTTGATGGATTTGCGACAAATAATAATCAATGTAAGACTGAGAGAAAGAAAGAGAGAATTGAACACGCGGTTTATAGTGGTTCGGCTTAATTCAAGCCTACGTCCACTCTTCTACACTGACAGTCTATTGGCTGGATTCCACTATGAACAAAGAGATGTTACAGCGTTGATCTTCCTTGATTTCTCGGTGTAGATGATTTACCACACTCGCTCAAGGTATCACCAAGTATAGACACTCTTTGTGTATACAATTTCGCTCAAAATGTATCGACTAATAATCAAGGTGATTCAGACTCTGGAATTTCTCTATCGATCACGCACTAAAGCAACTAAAACGTCTTCCTTTTATACTCCTTTATGTCATCATACCCGTTGGCACTTACCAAATGAATTCCTCCATTCTACCCGTTGGACAGAATCAATTAAGAAGATCATTCGAGCTATTAAAGGAATCTGACGATAGCCCATCAATCTTGTTTGCCCATACAATCAGGATCTTGGTTTCCAAGAATAGAACCTTCTAAGAATATTTCGTCGACCATCAGATCTTCAAACGATCTAGATACGAATAAAAGAATCCGTTATATTTATCCAGCCAAGAGATCTTCTCCAGAGGATAGGATTAAATCCTCAACCAAATACTTCGGCTCTGGATTTCCTTCGTCACTGGATTAGAAAGACTGTCAATGAGAATAGTCTTGAGTCTTGAGTCTTGAGTCTTGAGTCTTGAGTCTGGTGATCAGAAAGTCTTCAGACTCTAAACAGAAGGTCTGCAAATATCCAGACTAGACTGATAGAAACGTTTTGTCAACTTCAAAATATTCTGGAAAGATTTCTCCAACAAAAAATATATGTGATGGCGACCAAATTTTAAAAAAAAAAATGAAAAGTTATGGCTTCCCTCCTTGTTGATTTTTCTCACTAAAGAAGGAAGGCAAGAGCTGAATGAGTA
The DNA here is from genome assembly GCA_017140255.1 of Eucalyptus paniculata subsp. matutina. Classification (NCBI taxonomy): domain Eukaryota; kingdom Viridiplantae; phylum Streptophyta; class Magnoliopsida; order Myrtales; family Myrtaceae; genus Eucalyptus; species Eucalyptus paniculata. The sequence goes on along the minus strand of CM029437.1, from coordinate 2,378,032 downwards.
TAGAAGAATACCCTCAAGATCATGAAAATGACATCCCGATTCTCTTTTCTTGAAAAATGGAAGGAGAAAAAAAGTCGCTTCATTAAGAAATTCAAAAATTCAATTAACTCCCCTTATTTATTAATATTACTACTAACTATATCCTTCAAACTAATGAAATCAATTCCTTACGTTGCTTGACGTCTCTGTGAATTCAATATCTGCCTCGCCTATTAAAGGGCCTATGGGTTATGACCTTGCTTAGAATTAACCTAACTTAAGAGGACAACTGCCCAATGAAGAAATAGTCGTGGTAATAAAAAAGAGTAGGCGGTGCCTTAAAATACTCTACTTGGTGTGGAAGTACCTGTATATTTTTCAATGACCAAATTAGAAAATGAGAAGTCATGGTTTACTTTTAATGTGCATTTCACATTGGTGCACATGCTCGGGTTTTGCTATGGTAAAATGAAACGCATGGAGGAATATGCAGCCAACGTGAAATCAAACGGAACGGAATGGAAGATTGTGTAATTTCTTTATGTCGAAGCTTGTTGACTTATTTATAGTATTTGATCACACACTTTTGAGTTAGTTGAATCTAACCCTTTTGAATAGTAGTATATTCTTTCTTATTTTAAGTCAACCGTCAAATGTTCGACTCATTTTTGGGTAATTGAAAGTAGGGGTGTGCAACATGACCAATTCTACCTAGGAATAGGATTGATTCTACCCAAAAACAAGACAAAGCCGCCCAAAAAACAAGTCTAGGAAGCAGTTACCGTTGAAACTGGTCTAGGAACAGTTTCCAAATTTTTGGAATTGATTTAAACTGGTACAAGAATAGGTTTTAAGTGAATACCCACCATAGAACTAGACTAGACCGCCCTATTTTGGAATTGGTTTTATAAGTTAAAAACCAAAACCCTAATTTCTTTTTCCCCTAAAGTGTAACCTCAATACTTCTTTGTCTTTTGTCCTTCCTTGAAACTCCTTGCAATCTTTCCTCTTCCCCTATTTATGGATGAAGGAAAATGGAGTTTTATAAATTATATTTTATGTTACGTGTTTGAATGTAAGTGACTATGTATTCATCTTATGAATTATTGTTTTTGGCGGATAGAGATTCTTGTTGTTTAGCTTTTACTTTGAACCGTTTTGTTGCTCCTAACCTCATATGATTTTGCTGTAAATAAGAACAAAAAAAAGGAGCCAAAAAAAAAAATTCTCGAGTAAACCCTGGAACCGGATTGTTAAAAACATAGTAGGTTCCATAATTGGTTCCAAACAAATAGGGTAGATTCATGGTCCAAAAACTAAAATCGGTTATAACAAGGTAAGTTTCAAGTTCTAGCTCTAGAAGCTACCTATCCTTGAACCGATGACCCCTAAATGAAAGAAGTGAACTCACACTAAACCAGAATGTCACATAAATTTTCATTAATTAATATAACACATTAACTACCATTTTTTGTCCCAAAGGTAAGATTATATTATCTGATGTTTACCAAAGTGAATATATTAGCTTTCTGACTTATCACTAGATAGCATGAAATAGTAGCACATTTTAAGTATTACTTACAATATTTTTATGAAATGTGTAATCTACATGGTTATATTTTTATACACAAGTTTAATCATTTATAATATTATTGATTCATGATAGCTTGATTTTGGAATTTTATCATTAAACAAATTCAAAGTTTTTCGCATTATATAAAATAAATAACAATAATTTGTGCCCTTTAGGTATTCCTCTATTTTAAGGCTCCATTTCTTTTGCGATGAATGACCGATTTAGAAAGTATTTTCCTAAAAATAATCACTTATTGACTTATAAAAATGAATAAATGATAAATATTTTCACTATCCACGAGAATATCTAGACTTAAATTGTTATCGATAATGAAAATACTTTTTATTAGCTAATTATTCTAATAAATACAATTGATCATTTTTAGGAAATATATTTCAAATTATTTATTTTTTTGCAAAACACACATAGCGGGTTCTTTGGAGCACACGTCACTCAGTGCGTCGCGTATTAGGAGAGGGCGTTTGTTGGGGGAGAGCATATCCATCAGAAGGGATTACACATGTGATGTGTGCTCCGAAGAGAACGACGTCCATCCAAAGGTGAACTGCTCGCAATTTATACCTTTTTAATATTTAATGACGCCACCAAGTCGGCCAAAATCTGTTTCCTTCAAAACTCTTGCTCCAGGCCTCGACCTCGACCTCCACACCTCTCTTCATTTTCAGAAGGGAAGAGACGAGGCGAAGCCCGAGGTGACGACGGAGGCAATCGGAGGTAAGCTTCGGCATCCTCGATCTTATCTTAATTACCGTTAGCCCCGTCTCCGTCAGTAAGTGGGGGGATTGCGAGTAAATCATACGAAAATCTTGATTAACTTTCTCGTTCCTATCATCATGCCCATCGTGTATATTCCTTTATGCGAATGCTGTTCATCGAGAAAAAAACCTGCACTCTACATAAATCAGGTGAAATTGGATGACTATTTGTTTAATCTTTACGCCGTCAAGTTTCACAAAAAGAAAATTAATTGTTTACTCCGCAAAACATTTGCACCATGGTACAGAGAGTATGACACAAAACTCGTGCGTCAGGGACAAAGAGACAATTAATTGTTTACTCCTGGGCTATTTGTTTAATTCTTCTCCGAAGGAGAGGGGTCTCTCTCCCAAAGAGAGGACCTCCCATAGGTCTACAAATATGTCTTGCTCAACTCTCAGCCTCGTAGCAAGTTTTAATTCAAACAAGGAAGGAAGAGAGTAATCACTCAAAACTCAGGAGGTGAATGGCAAACAACAACCCAACCAATCATGGTAGTCGGAGGTAAGTATCGACCGTGAACCGCAACATTTCTTGACTACTGTAGTCCATCCTCCTTCAATATGTTGGAGTACCGCAAGTAGAAGCATGCAGTGTTGATTTCCTTTCATGAACAAGAACCTCCTATCTCCCCTCATTTCTGGGTGTGTTCCATTACTCGAATGTTGTTTTGTCTAGAAATAATCTGTGCTCTGCATAGATCAGATGACCTCATCCTTTCTAATGATGCATTGGGAAACCATCGCCCAGTTTTTCTTCATTTTTTATACTCATTATTTGGTTTGTGAAAGACTGGTTATCTAACAAGAAATTTAATGATATTCATTCCTAGATATGGAGTAGAGCATGCAGCTCAAATTGTTGCAGAATATAATCAGCAACTTAATTCCCTAGTGGAGGCCTTGCTTCAACTCATTGGGGACATGCATAGCTCTACAGGTCCAACCAACATTCATGATGCACCTATCATTATGCTTATTTCTGCAGTGATCAAGATCATCCGGCAAAAATTACTCAGTAAGATGGGAAGGCAAGATATGGACACAAGGTTCCAACTTGCGTACACTCTGATCGCTCTAGCTCTCGGATGTGTTGTGTGCAGTTTGTTGATGTACATTCTGTTTGATGAGATTCCTTGGCTGATTGATTTTCCCTGGGTCCTTCTATTGGTAATCCTTTTCATGTTCATCACCAATTAAAGGATTAATTAGCAAATGGTGAAAGTTTCCGACCTTCTGATATGGTGATGTGTATTTTATATGAGTTTGGTTTTCTTTGTAACCTTCCAATATTGGCTTGGGCTTGAACTTCATGGTGTATTATTACCTCGAACAACTTCTACATTAAAAATCACGTCAAATTATGGGCAGACTTTTTTTTCCACCCCTTATGTGCCCAAATCCGCCCAACCTTCTAGAACGCTGAGGTGGAATGAGCTCTAACAGAATTTGGAATCAGAATAGATACACATTGGGTCGGTCACGGAATAGGGAGGAGAACCAATACGCACCTCGGATGGAGCGTACGAATTCACAGAGGATAGAGAGTAACAGGGTTCCTCTCTACCGTCGACGATTATCAATCACCACAACCCACCCGCCGTAACATCACCTCCAATCGTCCGTCGACCAGCCATATCAAGCTCAGCCACAGATGAAGCAGCGCACGATTTCTACGGGCCAAGCTCACGGTCATTGCGCTTAACACCGTGCCAAAAGAAATTATCTTCTGGGACGCAAATGGGAGAAAAAATGCTTCTTTTGGAGTGAGTTTTTCATATATATAAGTATATAAAACCACACCCTGGCCAGAACATCGCCAAGGTCTGTGACAGCCCGTCCTCTTTTCATTTTCAGGCAAGAGACTTAACGAGGCAGAGTCAGAAGGTTAATGGTGAACAACAAGGCTCGGCTCATCAAAATTTGGCAAGGCTCCATCTCGTCTGTGGCTGGTTGCTGACCATTTCCATGTTTGGTGACTGATCGAGGAAGAAGGAAAAAGAAAATGAAAAAGAAAATTAAACAATCAGTTTTTTTTTTAAAAAAGGGGAAAAAAACGAAAAGAGGGCTACGAGCGCTGCCAGAAAATGAGATAAGAGAGAGTGAGTGACGTAGAGGAAAAGATCTTCCCCTATTTTAGGAGATTATTTTTTGTTGATGAAAAAAGTTTTAATTGACTAGTTTATTTTCCATGAACCAAATGTTGGAAAACTTGGAAAACATTATCCTGACAGTATAATGAACAGAGCCTTAATTTCTACCAATAATAAATTCTACTTTTTTACTGGATACAATGACTGACTATGTCCTTAAGTGCATGTCTCTCAAAAGAGTCCCTGTCTACCGAAATTGCGCATATGAAAATCCGGATACAAAAAGGAAACCGCGTATATAAAAATACGAATACATTAACGAAAAGGAAAAAGAAATATATAGAACAAATCATGGGGAATGTTGACGCCTAAAATTTCATTTTAATTAATCAGGTTTTACTTTTGTTTTTATTTTTTTATTCGGATGTTAAATAAACAAAGAAAAAAAAAACAGCAAGAAAAACAGAAGCCAGCAGCCCATTTTTCTCCCTCTTTTCCCCCTCCGCATGGGCCGCTACGGCCCACTTTCCTTCTCCTCCGGCCCAGCCCTTTTCGGTCTTCTTCCTCCGTCCGCTCTGCAACACACGCGCAGAGGGCGCAACGCTGGATGAGCGGACGGACAGCGACGCGCGTGAGAAAGGGGGGGCAGCTGGAGGACAGGTGGCGGATGGGACGCCGGTTCGGCCACGGGGGTCTGGTCGGCAAGCCAAAGACTGGCGGCCGAGCCTCTCCGTCGACTGGACCTCCTCGCCTATAAATAGCGGAGCATTTCTATCGTTGAAGGACACACCAGAGAAGATCGCGAGCTTGGAAACCTCCTCCTGAGAGACTTCGGAGGAGGTTGAAGAGCGAGCGAGAGAGAGAGAGGCCTGCGAGCTCTGAGAGATCCCCTGAGAGACTTCGGGGAACTCAAAGAGTGAGCAAGGGCGAAGAAATCGGGTCGTGAGCTCAGCCGACCTCCCACTGAGAGACTTCGGGGGAGGCCGCCGACGAGCGAATCCGAGGAGGTTAGATCTGGCCGGTGGAGGCTCGGATTTGATCGGAGGGAGAGAGAAGAGGAGATCGGAGGAGGTCCCGTGCCCCGACGCCGCCGCTGCGTTAGATCTCGCAGTGCCGCCGTCCTCACGCCTCATCACTACCACTATCCCCGAAGCTGTTGATTGCCTATGCCGAAGCTCCAGCCAACCGCCGTGTCGCCATCATCCTCCAACGCTGTCCAATGCAAGCTGAGATCCCTACAGAGCCACGTCGTGCACCCTCTGACGTCGTCATCGTCTCCGCCTCCACCGCTTGCCGTCCGCCACCACGACACAGGTAATAAGGGTAGCCGTCATCATCGTCACCACCGTCGCCATCGTCACCGCCTCCACCATCGCAGTCGTCGCCACTGTCGCCCCAGCGACACTTCGTCCCCCCCCTCGGCTTCGCGAATCTGGAACCCTAGGGTTCCCGATTTTCCGGTTCGTGGCCTCGGGTCATCGGATCGAACTCGGGCTACGAACTGGGTAGGGTTTCGAGGGGCAGCTACAAGTCGGGTTGGGAGTCGGGTCGGACCCGAGTGGGGTTCCACTAGGAACCCGGGTCGTTGGGCTGGGCCGGGCGTCCCCAAACGCCCGGCCACGGCGTCGTTTTAATTAAAAAAAAAGGGACAAAAAATCCAAGTAGGGCCTGCAACGCGGGCCCGTCCTCATTCGGATCGCCGGCTCGGGTCGGACCTAGCCCACAGATCCGACCCGAGTCGGCTTTTCTTTTTTTAAGTTTTATTTTAAATAATATTTTAACAAATAATTTATTTTCGAAATAATATTAATTTTTTTTAAATTTCCAGAAAGTCGAAAAATATTTAAAAAATGTTGAAAAATGTTTTATTTTCTAAAAAATCAAAAATATTTTATTTTCCAAAAATATTTTATTTTCTGAAAAATCAAAAAATAAAAAATATTTCATATTTTCCAAAAAATGCCAAAAATCCAAAAAAAAGCTAAAAATTCATGAAAAAGCCAAAAAATTCAGAAAAGCCAAAAATACTTGTGTTTTTTCAAAAATACCAAAAAAAAATCCAAAAATCCCTTTTATGTCCAAAAATGAGAAAAAGACTCAAAAAATGCTTTTCCTCCCAAAAATGCATGGAAAATCCCCGAACATCCAAAAAGCCTTAGGGTTTAAACAAGATTAGGTACCGAAAGGGCATTAGTGATTAATTAGTGTAATCAAGTCCTCGATTCTAATTTCTCTGGTTGCGCAGGAGTGAGTATTTCTCTCGATACTTCACTTGGGTTTCTAATCAACCCACTCCAAATCAATTAGTGGCAACTCCATCTTAAAAAATTGATTTACAGATTAAAAACTCTGATTATTAAAGTCGTGAATTGGTGGACTTGGGAGAGTCCGGGCATAACTAAATTTTAGCTGAGCCATTAGCCTCCTTAGGCGCTCGTACCCGATTGCGGGTGCCGAGAAAAAAGAGGTTGCGATAGGGAAGCACGTAGGTGCTTGGACCCGCAATTTTCCAAGTGAAAAGACCAGCGAGCAGACTTTCAAGGGATCGGATTTTGGCTTTTTGAGGGCTCCCATTTGAATCTTCATCTCATTTACAGTCAAAAACATGATGGAAAAGGAATAACGCACCACCCCAAACGCCCACATTGTGTCTTTTATTCCCGTGAACCTCTTCGTTCATGATACAGCAATCGGCAAACACTTAGGCTCCGTTCGTTTCGCGGAAAATAACTTCTAGGAAAATATTTTCCGAAATTTCCGGTGTTCGGATATTGGAAAATACACAGTCAACGGAAAATCCCTCTTGAAATAGCGGAAAATGATTTCCTCTTTTGAAAAGAGGAAAACATTTTCCGCACCTCTCGCCTCTCGTGCTCCCGCTGCTTTCTCCTTCCTTCATTAGTTCTTGTTCTCTCTCTCTCTCTCTCTTTCTTGCTCTCCCTGTTGCAATGGCTTCGACAACGTCCTTCTCCGGGATCAGCCTTTGCCCTCCCTGGCCGCTCTTGCCCGCCTGCTCCGGCTGGGGCGGCGCCGCCGTCGCCGCGCTCCGCTTCCCCGGCGGCTCGAAGCCGCTCGGGAAGATCCGGCTCAAGAGGGAGCACCACAGCGATGCCGGGAGGCTCGCGGGGAGCCCACTATCCAGGCCGCTCGTCATGCGGCCACAAGCCGTGAGCTTGTCGGATCTGGCGGTGGAGCTCGCGGCTCGCCGGATGTAGCGGCAGAGCTCGGGCTCCCGATCCAGGCGAGCTCGAGCTCTGTCGCTAGATCCGGCGTGCTCGGGTGAGATTGGTCGAGCCTCGAGCTCGTCGGATCTGGCGGCGAAGCTCGCGGCTCGCCGGATCTAGCGGCAAAGCTCGGGCTCTCGATCCGAGCGAGCTCGAGCTTTGTCGCTAGATCTGGCGTGCTCGGGTGAGATCGGCCGAGCCTCGAGCTCGTCGGATCTGGCGGCGGAGCTCGTGGCTCGCCGGATCTAGCGGCAGAGCCCGGGCTCCCGATCCAGGCGAGCTCGAGCTCTGTCGCCAGATCTGGTGAGCTCAAGTGAGATCGGCCGAGCCTCAAGCTTGCCGGATCTGGCCACCGGGTCTTGATTGGCCGCTGGGCAGCCGGCCATCGTTAGGCAGGAAGGAGGTGGCGGCGGCAGAAGGAGGAGGAAGGAGGTGACGGCGGACGAAGCAGCTCGGGAGGAAGAAGGAGGAGGAAGGAGGAGGAAGAAGGAAGGAAAAGAAAAAGAAATAATAAATAATAAAAATTTCTATTTTAAAAAATAAAAATAATAAAAATTTCTATTTTAAAAAATATAAATAATAAAAATTTCTATTTTAAAAAATATAAATAATTTAAAAAATCATTTTTAAAAAATATATAAATAAATAAAATACAATTTTTGGTCAATTAAAAATATTAAAATTCAATTTTTGATAATTTTTTTCAGGAAAATGTTTGAGCTAACGAACAGTGGAAAATATTTTCCACTCAAATTTTAGATTTTGGCCGAACACCGGAAAATAGAGTCATTTTCCTAGAAAATGACTTCCAGGAAGATGTTTTCTGGAAACATGATATTTTCTGTGAAATGAACGGAGCATTAAAGAAACCTCATTTTCAGGAAGAAAGGGAGAGACATGGGGAAGGTTAATGGAGAACGACAGTCCAGCTGGTCACGGTGGTTGGAGGTAAGCTTGCGAAATATGAGTTTAGAACTTGACACTTCTATGGTTATTTGGTAGTTATATGAGATGAAGCAAAAGGAAGTCATGGAAAAGTATGGTCATATTAGAGTTATGTTTGGGAGTGCAATCATGCTTTCACTTATTGAGTGTTGCAAAACTCCAAACAACCCCATCAAAGTAACTAGACAGACTAGGAAAGCATTACCACCAAGCCAGAATAGCAGCACCCATAGAAAGTTATCCATTGGTGTTTTTTCCTATGGTTTCACCATTTGACAATGTCCGCGAGTACCACTGATGGTGCTCCTGGCTATAGCAGGGAATTGCCTTGGTCCTACATCATAATGACTTCGAATCAACCTACAACAGTATTATATTCTTTTAGTGACTACAGGTTTGTGCACGTCAAGTTCTAATCATCGTCCACGGGGCCAATCCGCCCTAAGTGTTAAAGAATTTCTGCCTCAATCCACTGCCAACTGGCAATAGGTCGAAGGACTCTCAAAATTGTCAATTGGACATTATATTAAGCGAAATGAGCCAATAACTAACATAGCATAGCATTGAAACTAAGCATCGCTCGACGAGGCACGAATAAGCAACTGCTTAGCTATTTCACTCGATGGATGAAGCTGAGGAATGGTCGACATGGAAATTAGTTGAATCACCTGGGAAGGAGAAGCTTGGATGGTGAGGTCATTGCCGACGCAGGAGAGGCAGGCGAAGGTCTTCAAGGCGTTGCTGCTGAGGGCAAACTCCATTTTCGAGGACACTCCGCTTCGCTCTCTTCCAATTTGGTCGCTGGAAAATATATGCGATGGTGACCAAATTAGAAAATGAAGAGTTATGGTTTCCTTCCTTATTGATTTTTCTCACTAAAGGACGAAGGCAAGAGCGGAATGAGTATAGAAGAGTACCCTCAACATCATGAAAATGACATTCTGATTTGGGTAGATCTCCATAAAACAATACATCAATGAGAAGTTTATTTCATAAGTTAAATGGATTCTTTGTGGAGGGAAAGGGGACAAAACCAATATGCATCTTTCTTGAAAAATGGAAGGAAAAAAAAAGCCACTTCATTAAGAAATTCAAAAATTCGAATAGCTCCCCTCATTATTAATATATTACCCACTATATCTCTTAGACTAATGAAAACAGCTCCTTCCGTTGCCTTACGTCTCCATGAATTCAATATCTGCCTCACTGGCTATAATGCCTATGGGTTATAACCTTACTTAGAATCAACCTAACATAGGATGGCAACTGCCCAGTCAAGTAATAGTCATGATATCAAAAAAGAGCAGGCGATGTCTTAAAATACTCCACTTGATGTGGAAGTACCTGTCTATTTTTCGGCGACCAAACTAGAAAATGAAAAGTTGTGGTTTATTTTAACATGCATTTCACATCAGTGCACATGCTTAGGTTTTTCTATGGTAAAATGAAATGTATGGAGGAGTATGCAACCATTGGGAAATCAAACGGAGTGGAATGCAAGATTCCGTAATTTATTTATGTTGAAGCTTGTTGACTTGTATATGGTATTTAATCACACGCTTTTGAGTTACTTGAATCTAACCTTTTTGAGCATAGTAATCGTCCATTCTTTTTAATCTAAGTCAACCGCATAATGTTTGACTCATTTTTTTGGGAAATGAAAGAGGCAGACTCGCACTAAAATAGTATGTCGCGTAAAAGTATTTTAATTGATATTCTCATTAATTGATATAACACGTTACCTACTATTTTCAGCCTCAAAGATAAGATTATTATATCATTCGATGATTTCGGATGTAAGTATATTAGCTTTCCGATTTATTACTTGATAGCACGAAATAGCAACACATTCTTTTTAAGTATTGATTACAATATATTCATAAAATATGTAATCTACATAGTTATATTTTGGGTTAATACCATGAAAAACCCCAAACTGGTACATCTGTGACAAATTTACCCTAAACTATTTTTTTGACCACCAAAAACCCTAAACCGGTATACATTTGACAAATTTACCCTAACTTGTGACAAATTTACCCTCTATCAGTTTTCGTTAAATTTTACTGTCAAATTATTAAGTTAAATGACACGTGACAGTTGATTGGTATACTTTTGATTTAGGATTTTACATGTTGTTTATTACAGTTTACAATTTTTGTGATTTTTTTGTGGTATTAAATCCAATTTAACGGATGGTATATTTGTTACAGATTTATCAGTTTAGAGTTTTTTGAGGTCAAATAAATTAGTTTAGGGTAAATTTGTCATAAATGTACAAGTTTAGGATTTTTAATGGTCAATCGGGGTAAATTTGTCACATGTTTACCAATTTGGGATTTTTCATGGTCAAAAAAATAGTTTGAGGTAAATTTGTCACATGTGTACCAGTTTGGAGTTTTTCAAGGTATTAACCCTTATATTTTTATACGCAAGCTTTAACATTTATGATATAATTGATTCATGATAGCATCATTTTGGAATTTTATCATAATAGAAATTCAAACCTTTTCACTTTATATACAATGAATAACAATAATTTGTACCTTATAGGTATTCTTCTATTTTAAGGCTCCATTTGTGTCGTGCATAAGTAATGACCGATTTAGAAAATATTTTCTTTAAAATACTCACTTATTGGCTTACAAAAATGACTAAATGATTAATATTTTTCACTATCCATGATAATATTTAGACTTAAATTGTTATCGATAATGAAAATACTTTTTATAACTAATTATTTTAATAAATATAATCGCTCATTTTTACAAACATATTTTTCAAATTATTACTTTTTACAAATCAAATGGAGCCGGTTCTTTTGAGGGCAATTGACCCAAGGAAAAATAATGTAGAGCCATTTCATTTTCACCCAGTGCGTCGCGAATCAGGAGAGCGATTGTGGGGGCAGAGCATCTTTATCGGAAGGGATTACACATGTGAAGGATGAATATACGGGAGGAGCAAAATCAACAGGTCAAAGATGATGGAGCATCATCAATGGGGGATTGAACGAAGGAAAACACCCACCTATAGAAAATGTCGAAACAACTGAAAACGACGTCCATCTAAAGGTGAACGTCTTGCTTTTTTCTTTTTTCTTTTTGTTATCTTAATGACGCCACCAAGTCGGCCAAAATCTGTTCCTTCAAAAATCTTGCTACAGACCTCGACGTCCCCCACTACACGTCTTCTAATTTTCAGAAGGGAAGAGAAAAGGCAAAGTCCGAGGTTAATGGTGAACACCAATCCAGCTGACGACGGTGGTGGTCAGAGGTAAGCCTCGGCGTCCTCAATCATGTCTTAATTTTTGTAGCCCATGTTCCTATCATCATGCCCAGTGTTATGGTCCTTTACGTGAATGCTGTTTATCTAGAAAAGACCTGCACTTCTACGTAAACCAGGTGAACTTACTGACGCATTCTGAACTTTGCAGTGTTCAGCTTGTAAGAGCCCAATTAGAATCTGAGAGTCTCCAGTCTTTCAACCAGATTTTCCTTTGTTTTTCTTTTTCTTATTGTTTGTTGATCCACGTTCTTGTTTTCGACGTTCATAATGACTCATTCTCAGAACAGAGCATGGGCCTTACTCAGAATAAAGCATGTACCAACCAGATTTTTTCTTCTGCTCTTTTGCTAAATGATATCTAGTCAATGCGAAATGGCATTTTTCTCACATTTTCTAGATTGGGGGTAGTTATATTGTACCAACCAGATTTTTTCTTCTGCTCTTTTGCTAAATGATCCAGGTTTTTGTACTAATTACAGAGCATAATTTAAAAGAAAGATTGTTTCTTGGAGTCGTTGACCCTTCTCAGGATTTTCTTTTGGTAACTGAATACAGTTGGAGTCACAGCAGGAGTAATCCCTCCCACGTATGACTACCGTTAAGATGGGTTAAACTCTTGCACTGCACACATAGGTTAAACTCCTGTATTGCATACACTCGGTAGCTATGATTTCCACTAGAAGCTTGGCATCATACCGTGCATTAAATTTCCTTTAACTTTAATCGGTAGTTCTTGATGTGTTTATGCAATTATATTACTTATTAGCATTGCGGACCGCTTGATATTTATCGTACACTCATAGCTTGGTAACTTTTAGAGAAACTATCATCAACTTGAGCTTTTGTGAAAGATTTTCTTCTAACAAGCAGTCTGCCAATTTTAATTCCAAGATATGGAGCTCAAATCGCTGCAATTAACCAATTTCTTGATTCCATGGAGGAGTCCTTGCTTCAAGCTATCAGGGACATGCATAGCTCTATAGGTCCAGTCAGCACTGTCGGTGCACCCATCATGCTTATCTACATAATGGTCAAGATCATCTAGCAAAAATTAATCTTCACGATGGGAAGGCAAGATATGGTCGCAAGGTTCCAACTTGCGTATGCTCTCATAGCCATTGTTCTTGGATGTGTCTGGTGTAGTCTGTTGATCTACATTTTACTTGGTGACATGCCTTGGCAAATTCTTGTTCCCTGCATCCTAGTGTTGATAATCTCCTCCTCATTCGAACCTGAAGATTAATTAGAGAATGATGATAGTTCTCGATTTTCCTAACATTGTGGTTCACTTTTGTGAAGTTGGATTTGATATGTGTACCGCCAATGTTGGCATAGACATGATCCCCATGTTGTAATATTATTACTTTGAACACTGTTTACTTCACAAAACAAAATATATGGTGATGAAGCCAATGGTACTACTTAGTTAAGATCCTAGTGCAATACAACAAAATTGGAGAAACAGGGGATCTTTTTATTCTTTTGCCAGAGAGAAATAGGGGATTTGATTTAGAGAATTGGAGATCAAGTTATCCTCATTCATTAATCTTTTTGACACACGAATCTTGATTTTTATGTAGTTCATAACTCGATCCTTATACACCAACCTCAGTGATATTCTACACCCTATCTTGGCATGTACTTTGAGTCACAAATGACAAGCACTAAGCCCGACATAAAGGATGCATGCAACATGTGAGAGATGGAAGTAACTGACCACAAAATTTTAAATGAAAGACAACCATTTGAGAATAAAACAGAATCACATTAGAAAAGTTAGATGCACGACTTTTTGTGTGCTGGGGCATATTTGGAAGAAAAAGAAAAGTGAGAGCACTTATACAAATATTATTTGGTTTAATGTAAGAATCGATATACAAAGGTTGATGACGATGACTAAGAATTTTCTTTTTATATATATCTTGGGAGATGGATCTGATCCATCGAGATATGGGGGAGGGAAGTCGCTCCAAGTCTACTGCAATAATTATTTGTCTAGCTGAGAAGGGGTTTTAAGCTTAGGCGAAGCCAACTATCCCATTTTCTTTGTTTCACTTTATATGTATTTGAGATGAGGAATCGAACGGGAACCGTCAAAAGCCTAAAGTAAGTCATAAGAAATTCAATTTATTTGCACCATCTATTCTTTCTCTCTTGTTGTTAATATGTCCATGTTTTCATTCTCGATGTTCCTGGTCGCTCAATCTCTCAGAGCAAACAATATGATAGGGACATAATAAGTGACTCTGTAAATTTATTAAAAAAAAATGAAATATATTGCTGATAGTCATTGACCCTTTTTTACATGGATTTTTCGTCCCATAAGACATTCTCACTGGCCATGGGTGTCTCGTCATATCTCACCCCTTGATTTGTAAGATGTGAAGTTCTTTCTTTGATAAGTATTATCAAATTCTCGAAAAAAGTATCAAAAAAATCTTAAATTTATTGTATTTGTGTCAATTTAGTTTTAAATCTTTTAATATTTCCAATTTAGTCATAAATTTTTTGATTTGATGCTAATCGGTCCTTCTAACATTTTTGTCGGATTTCGCTGATGTGGATACTTGTCAGCATAGCGCTCACATATATGACTTTTAATAATATTTATATATTTGTTTAGATTTTTTGGATTTTTTATATTTTATTTCTTTACTCTTTTGTTTCTTTTTTTTCTCCTCTTTCCTTTGTTTTCCCTTTCCTTCTTCCTCTAGCTAGCCAAGGCAAAGGCTAGTGAGGTTGACCTTAACCTTTGCTGGCTCTTGGCGAGCGTCCAAAGGCACCTGGCAACCTTTGACCTGGCAATCTTCGTCTACCAAGCACTGGTACACAAACGGCGCTAATAGAAGACCCCGATGGCCACGGCAAGACTTGCTTTATATATATATATAAGACCCACAAAAAATAACCCCTCGAATTTTAGAGTCCACCGCCACAGAGAAGTTCAATTTTCTCACGTCTTGGTCAACAAGGAAACCAGTTGACTGAGTAATTGCAATTCTAGTACACGTTGGATTTCCAATATTAGTTCAAAGGCTTCAACAATTCGATTATAAGTTGTTGATTATATTTTTGCTCTTTGATATAAGGGAATATCCAACTTGAGCTTTACCACCGAAATAGGAAATATGTAACTTCATGGCACAAATTTGGATGTCCACAAATAGCAATATATCTCGGGCTAGGATTTGTTTGTTGACTCAAACTCAAGATATATTTTAACACTTAATTTGAAGGTGCACTATGTTTTATCAACCAAATTTTCAATGATAATCTCTTATTTGTTTCTTTTTATATTTAGCCCAAAAGTAACTTGCAATGAGCTTTCAACGCCCGCTGCGTCACATAAAACAATCGATAGGTATGTTAACAATTTGAGCTCCATGCTCTACTCAGTATGTAAGAATTAAAATAATAAGCTAATTGTTGTACAACAGCCTTCACAAAAGCTCAATTTATTAAGAAAGTTGTTTATGGCTCATGTATTAAGCACATTTCTCGAGTATTCCAAAATCGAAGTATGTCTTAATACTTCCCCCATGTGTAAAATGGGTCTCGCACGTGAAAAATGACTAGCCCCACTATCGAAACTCCATTTTGAGCAAAGTCAATATGCTCTTTATACTGGTTAACCAAAATTACTTGGCACTTCCATTCATACATTACTTCGTAATGTCACAAGGTACTCATGCCAAGTGCACGGCTGAAAATTGATGGCCATGTGTGCATATTATGCATTTTACTACATTTAACGAATCAAGCCGATTGATATTTAAGTTATTAGATTAATGCGGAAAGTTGTTTTTTTTCCCCTACTATAAAGAGAATACATGAATGCCCACTGAAATAAAAAAATTAAATGTGTGGAGAAAGTTAAATTTACAGATATTTAAATGATTTTAAGATTTAAATTCAATGTTGGTAATATAGAATTTTCAACGTTTATATCTTTAACTATTTTTAATAATTATTTTCTCCATTTTGTTTTGTTATGTCACTATGATATATCTGAAAGAAAGACATGCATTACATGAAGTTTTTTTTTGGTGAAAGTAGGAGGTTGGAAATCCTCGTTGGACTTGTTTTCTATACCGTAGAGATTGACCGGGACTCGCTCCATGAAAAAATCGATTAAATTCCTTTTTATTCTAGCATGGGCCACAAATATATTTTCTCTAGTATGGGCCTCATTGTACTGGAATCTATGGCTAGACCGGCCCGCCTCATCGAGGATCGCATCTCTTTCGGGTCATAGGCCAATGCGAGCTTAGAGGACTGCAACTTCCATTTAACATAAAAGCTTCCTTCTCTTTATTATTAACCTATGGGCTTCGAGGTCATATTGGGGCACTGCAATATCCGTATGACAGATTTCACGCTGCTTTTTCCGTGATGCGACTATGGAGAAAGCTCATCTCCACGGGCGCATACAACGTGACGATGCTTATCATGGCATTTTGCAGTCATTTTTCCCTCTATGGACACTTCAGTTTCAAGACTTCATTCCTGTAGGAGTGTTTTTTCATAGAATTGGAGCGAGGTTATTTTTAGGGGGAAAAAGGCATCCTCTAACCCTTCCATTTTCGCCCACAAGTTCGCAATCTTAACCATCAATCAAATACACCATTCCCAACATAATGAATTCAGATCACTATACACACAACTGGAAAGGGCTTCGCCACTAAAGCACTGCAAAGTCCACTAAAGTTCTGACGCATTGATATCTAATAATCTGACACTTAAAATAATCAATGTTTGTAATAGGTGTTCTGAGGACATAACAGACTGCATGCACATATTATTTTGTTAGTTTCTTACAGCTACAAACTGTCAAGTTATTCCAACAAGATGAACAATGACACCATACCTTCAAAAGAAGGTTGCATTGAATATGTGCACCAGATATGGCAAATATATCAAAGAGATCTAACTTGAAGGTAATCAATTGATAGGCATATCTTGATGAAATGAGCACATGAAAGGAAAGCCGAAGGTCTATGATATCTACAAATAAGAAGGTGATATTTATACACAACAAATCAGCACCAAATGGTGCGATGTGCCAAATGTGAGCTTAGAAATTGGAACTTCTATTGTTATTTGGTAATTAAATGCAACAAAGCAAAAATAAGTCATGAAAAAGTATGATCCCACACAAGTTACGCAATCGAATGCAATTTTGCTTTCACTCAATTAGTGTTGCAAAACTCCATACAATGCAAATAACTAACACAGCATAGCATCTCAGCTAAGCATCGCTCGTCAAGGCACGAATAAGCAGCGGCATAGCTTTTCACATAATAGGCGAAGCTGAGGAATGATCGACATGGATTTCAGTGGCGAACCGTGAACTTTTTGACCTGCGCGAAGGACGAGAGAGACGGAGAAGGAGAAGAAGAAATGTGGACAAAATCGATTGACTTGGATAGCTAAGGTCGTTGCTGATGCCGGAGAGGCAAGTGATGGAGCGAGCGAAGGTCTTCAAGGCGTTGCCGCTCAGGGTGAACTCCATATTTTTGAGTTCTTTGCTTCAATTTCTGAGCTGACGGTTCAGATTTTGTGAGGTGGTCACTAAAAATATTGGTGGGTTTGGAGGAAGAAGACACGCGGTCTTTGGCTCCGTTATGTTACACGTGCACGTGATTAATAGTGCAAAACTAATGGTCACCCGCGTGTTGTTGTGGAAAATTAACTTGTTATGTAGTTTGTTTTAAGCATGGCTCGACAGCTATATTGTTGCCTATTGCGAAGCTCGAGGTCATAGCTACTTGATACAAGCTTGCAATTATGGCAGCTCAATTGGTGGTCATAAGTGATTACAACTCTTAATTTTTATATTGTCATGGATGTTTTGTGGATTTTCTTTAAGTTTATCAGTCCTCTTATTTTCTTTTTATTTTTTTATTATGCTCACATTTAAGAAATTTCACTTAAAGGGATTAAAGGATATCCCAATAATTGAGATTTCATTCCAAATTTCCCAAAGTAACCGGATGATTAATTTATTTAGTTACCTTGGGACACCGTCTCTTTTCCAAGAGAGATGGTACTGTTATATAATCATTTCTCCTTTTTCAAATAGACAATGAAATTAACAAGAAGGAAGTATTTTTTTTAATCTTTTTAATTAATTTATTGATTTTTAATCTAAAGAATCCCACGGTGGGACATAGTTTTCTCAAGAAAACCGTAAAACCTTGAAAAACCTTGTGGTGAGTAGAGCATGTTACTCCCTATCATTAATATCATTAAACTCTTCCAATAGGAATAACAAAAGAGGTTGATATATATTGAGACACTTAATGTTATGAAAGTATTTTGTTGGATAAAGAACTAATGTAAAAAAAAAAAAAAAAAATCGAGTAGGCTTCAATCATTTCGTAAAAAATGTAATGTTTTTGGAAAATATTTTTTAAAAAGTCATTTTCCAAGAAAATGGTAATATTGTCCGGTATTCAACTGAAACTTAAAAATGAGCAAGACAATATTTTTTGTAGTTTGGTAGGGAAATTAAATTTTCCATGGAGAAATGACTAAAAATTTGAATTTTATTTATTTATTTATTTTTCTTTTATTTCTTTCTCTTTTTGTTTTCTTTCATTTTCCTTTTCCTTCTTCTTTGGCCAATGGCCAATCATGGTGACGGCTAGTGACTAGCCACTGGCCAGGCCTTAGCCTTGCTCAATTGGCGAGCTCAAGCCTCACTAGACAAGGCCTCTAAGGAGGTGAAGCCTCGCTTGAAGCAAGCAAGACTTGGCTATCAAAATTTGGTGAGGCTCTGCATCATCTATGGCCGGTCATCAACTATTATCGTGTCTAGCGATTGGACAGGGAAGAAGGAAAAAGAAAAGGAAAGAAAATTAAAAAAAAATTAAAAATCGAATTTTTTAAAAAGGAAAAAAGAAAGAAAGAAAGAAAGAAAATAAGGCTAGGAGGGCTACGAAAGTATGAGATAAGAAAAACTGAGTAAAGAAGGGAAAAACATCGATCGAAAATGTTTTCCTGAACTAATTTATTTTCTGTAAATTGAATATTGGAAAATCTGGAAAATGTTGTCCAGAAAGTTTTTTTTTTTTTTTTTTTTTATGTGAAACGAAAGGCTTAATGACTATTAGCAATAAATCTTACTTTTTTAATGGGGAAAATTGTCCAAAAAGTCGTAAACTTATTGCACTTTTGCCAATTCAGTTCTAAATCTTTTAACTTTGCCAATTGAGTTCTAAACATTTTCACTTCTTGCGGATTCAGTCCATCCGGCCAATTTTGGCTGGACAATACTAACGTGGACTCCGGCAGTGCCACGTAGGACTATTGGCACCGATGTGGATAATTTTTAATAATATTTTAATATTTTTAAAAAATTAAAATCTTTTGAATTTTTTCTGCTTTTTTCCCTTTTTTTTTTATTTGACTTTTACCTTGGCCTTTTCCAGTGGCCGGCCATTGACCACCGGCCACTAGCCACTGGCCACAGCCGGCCAACTGGCCTCACCCGCCACAGGCGAGGCTCGACCGGGTGAGGGGAGCCCTCGCCCAGGCACGACCCGGCAAGGGTCGCTTGGGCGAGGGCCGGCCTCACCAAATCTGGCAAGGGGAGCCCTCACCGGGGCTTGCCCTCGCCCAGACGAGCATCGGCCTCGCCCTTGGCCAGGCAGGCGATGGCCAGCCACTGGCCACAGGCCAATGCTCGCTCGACCAAGGGTGAGGGTTGGTCTCGCTAGATCTGGTCTAGGCGAGGCCGATGCTCGCCTAGCCGAGGGCAAGCCCAGGCGAGGGCTCCTCTCGCTAGATCGGGCGAGGCCGGCCCTCGCTGGGGCCAGGGCGGCCTTGCTTGGCATTGTCGTCGCTCAGCCGATGCCTAGTGAGGCCGCCTTGGCCTCAGGGAGGGTTGGCCTCGCCCAGGCGACCCTTGTCGGGTTGCGGCTGGGCGAGGGCTCCCCTCGCTGGTGCTCCTCCTCGCCCGGCTAGTTGTGGTCGATGGCCGGCCACTGGAAAATGCCAAGGAAAAAGCTAAAAAGAAAAAAAATAAATAAAAAGGGAAAAAAATAAGAATCAATTTTTTAAATTCAAAAAATATTAAAATATTATTAAAAATTGTCAATGTCAGGTCGATAGTTCTACGTGGCACCGCCGCTTCCACATCAGCATATTTCAGCCAAAATTGGTCGAATGGACTGAATCGACAAAAAGTGAAAAGGTTTATGACTCAATTGGCAAAGTTAAAAGGTTTAGAACTTTTTGAATAATTCTCCCTTTTTAATGATACAATGACAGAAGTTGCCCCTAAGTGCACATGTCTCCTCGAAAAAGTCTCTGTGTACGGAAACGGCGTTATAAAAGTCCGGATACTATACGAAACCACGTGTATAAAAATACAGACATATTAACGAAAAGGAAAATGAAAAATAGAGAAAAATAATGGGGAAGCACGTAGGTGCTAGGACCCGCAATGTTTCCAAGCAAAAGTGGCAAGTGGGCAGACATTCTAAGGATCGGATTTTGGCCTTTTAAGGGCTCCCGCTTTTTATGTTCATGTCATTAACAGACGAAAGCATGGTGGACAAATTAATAATGCACCACCCCAAACGCCCACGCTGGGTCTTTTATTCCCATGAACCTCGTCGTTCATGATACAGCGATCGGCAAACACTTGAAGAAACCTCATTTTCACGAAGAAAGGGAGAGACTTGGGGAAGGTTAATGGAGAACAACGATCCAGCTGATTACGGTGGTTGGAGGTAAGCTTTGGCGGCCTTAAATATATCTTAAGAACTGTGGCCCAGCTCTGTCACTCAGTTGGAGGATTGCGTGGAAACTCGTGCCAAACTATTGATATCGTTTCCTGTTCCTACCTCTGATCAGCTCGCACTATATAACCATTACGTGAATGCCATTTTATAGCGAAAAACCTGCACTCTACATAGAACTGGTTGTGGAACTCTGAACTTGTACTATTAGTTTAAGAGGCCCAGCAAGTCTTTCACGTGCCCATAGAAAATGGCCTGTTTCTCGCATTAGACTGCAAGGCCTTGTTTGGTAACTAGCTAATTCTTAACTATTTCTATTCTTTTGATCCCTGAACAATAATAAAATGAAAATCTATTTGGTAAGTCAGCTAATATTTCTATTTTCAATAACAAATAAGTAGCCAATGAATAAATTTAGAATAAAAACAAGAAGTAGAAAAAATTTACATTTTTGTTCTCGGGAACCCCATTTCTGAAACCAAGACATAAACCAAGTCATTTTCTTAATTTTTTTTTCTTTTATTCTTTTTCTTCCTCTTCTAGCTCGTTGCTGCACCCACCGACCTTGCCAAAGCCTCGTTAGCCCTTGGCCAGGCTAACCTCGTGGTGGTTGGGCAAGGCTAACCTCCTCAAGAGTCGGCGAAATTGCTGGCTCTTGTCTTTGGCTATCACCCAAGCAAGGCTTGACCTCACCCAACCACCGCAAGGTCGGCCTCACCATGATTGGGCAAGGTTGACCTTGCGATGGCTAGGTGAGACCGACCTCCTTGAGGGCCGGCTAGAGGAGTAAGAAGAGATGGGTATAAAAAGAGAGATAAATCCCAAGAAATTATTAAAAAATTAAAAGAAAATTTACATTTCAAAAAAAATTTGAGAGTTGGACTAAACACTTATATATTCTTTTTTTATTCCGAGAATATAAATTTTGTACAATTACTAAATGCAAAAATTCATCAAAGAAACAAAATCAGAAAAATATTATTACTTAAATAGAAATTATTATCAAAAATTGAATAATTACCAAATGCACGCCGAGAGTCGCATCGGAACACCAATTTTAACCATCCAGATTTTTTCATCTGTTTGTTTTTTTCCTTCTGTCGATTGAAATGTTCATAATGACTAGACTATCAAAGAGTAGAAATGGGCTCTACTTAGAACAGAGCATGTACTTAGCGGCATATCCGGTGGATGCAAAATGGCTTGTCTCTTGCATTTCCTGGATTGGTGTAGTTATGTTGTACCACCCAGATTTTGTCTTCTATAAGAATGTTTCTTGTAGTCATCGACCCCTTTTCTGTGCGAATTAGCATATTTTCATGATATCCATTTGGTAATTGAATACATTAGGACTACTACAAGGAAGAATCTCTCTCACGTATGCATACATCTAAAGCAGCAGAATTTGTCTAAGGAAAAGTGAAATCCATAATAATCGCATTTCTTTTTTGAAATCACAAAGTTGGAAAGAATTTAAATCGTCTCATGAAGGACTGGGTGGGAAATTCTGTTACATGATGAAGAGACGCGACTATACATATTGTATCAAAAGAAACTCATATCTTATTAAGAACAATGTATTAATTGAAAGTCTTATTAACTTTTCCTCCTAAGAAAAGATGAGACATGATATTGGCGTCGCTACTATGTTTCTACCTAATAAGCATGTGGGCTAACCCGATAGTTTTGTGCATCTGAGTAATTTTGTTATGCGAATAATTGTTTTTACAGTGCACTGGGAAAGATTTGTAGGTGTCGAGGGGATTCTCCCTCGCCCTCTGATGTTACGTTTTGTCTGAAAGAAGAATTTTAATTAGCCATGGATCGATACATGGATTAGACTCATGCAATGCATTGGCTCATCAGCTATGATTTGCACTAGAAGCTTGGCATCACACTGCGCATTAAATTTTCTTTTGAACTTATATTGGTAGTTCTTGATTTGTTTGTGTGAGTATATTTGTTGGTAGCATTGAGATTTGCCTGATATTCTCTGTAGACTCATATCTTGATAGCTTTGTATATATTATCATTGTATATGATGTAGAAAGAGCTCAACTTGAGCTTTTGCAACAAACTGTCGCCTAACAAGTAGTTTGTTGATTTTAATTCCAAGATATGGAGCAAAGCAAATAGTGTTGGAGAAAACTTCAGTATTTGTTTTAAAGCTGACAAAACGTTTCCATCAATCTAGTCTGAAGACTTACAAACTCTTTCGTCAAAGTCTGAAGACCGCCAAACCATCAAACTCAAGATTCAAAGTCTACCCTCATTGACAGTTTCTAGACCGTCGAAGAAAACTTATTCAGAGTTGAGTATTCCTTTAAAGATTTGATTCTAGCGACTAAAGAAGATCTCTCGGCTGGATATAACATCCCGGAATCTATTATTCAGTTTTATTCGGGTAATTTAGATCCGTTGATTGACGAAGTATACTTGGAAGGTTTTACTTATGGAAACCTAGATTTTGATTGTATGGGCGAGCATGATTGATGGGCTATCATCATATTCCTTAAATAACTTAAGATCTTCCTAATTGATTCTGTCTAATGGGTAGATTGGAAGAGCTTCTTTGGAAAGTGCCAACGAGTATGAAGGCATGAAGGAATATATAAGGAAGACATTATAGTTATTCGAGTGTGTGTGCGATAGATAAATTCTAAAGTCTAAAGCACCTTGTTCTTTGTCAATTCAACTGTTGAGCGTAAACTTATACTCAAAAGAGAGTTTATACATTTGTGAGACATTGAGGAAGTGTAGCAAAGTCTCTACACTGTGGAATCAAGGACGTGATACTATAACGACTCTTTTGATTCATAGTGAAATCCAGTCGGTAGGCTGTCAGTACGAGAGAGTAGACGTAGGCTTGAATTAAGCCGAACCACTATAAACCTCGTGTTCTTATTCTCTTCCCTAAAATATTTTACTTTATTTGTAACTTTATTTAATTGTTAAAGTCTCGTTTCTATTTTAAAGTCTACTGTTAAACAAGCTCAGGTTAAAAGTAAAGTTTTACTCTGTATTGCGCAAAAAGTTTGTTTTCGCACCTATTCACCCTCTCTAGGTGCTCATACTATTTTTCACAATTGGTGTCAGAGCTTGTGTACTCATTTAAATTGAAGTGTTTTTACTTCAGAGTTAACGATCCATGGCTAGTATGTTGGCTCCAGATTTGGTTGAAGGGCAAAGCAACACCAGACCGCCTTACTTTGATAGGAAGGAATACAATATATGGAAGAACAAAATGAAGGCATTCCTAAGATCAAAAGACCCTATTGAATAGGATGTGGTAGATAAATGAATCATTTCTAAAATTACAACAGTCTCGGAAAGGGGAAAAGAAACTGTTGAGTCCAGCGAAATGACTCAAGAAGAGATAACCAAGAGACAGGCTCTTGACGCAAAAGTAATTTATTCTTTATATTATGCATTATCTCCTACTGAATATAACAAAATATCTTCTTGTGAAGCAACTAAAGAAGTTTGGGATAAATTGCACATCACCTCTGAAGAAACCAATCGAGTGAAAGAAATAAGAATCAATATTTTGCTCGATCAATATGAAGCATTCAGGATGAAACTAAGAAAATCTATCACTGAAATATTTAATCGTTTTACAGAAATCGTGAATGATCTTAAGCATTAAGGTCAACCAATCTCTAGATCCATGAAGGTTAATAAAATACTGCGTGGACTTTCCAAAGATTGGAATCACGTAAAGACATCAATAAGGAAGACATAAAGAATCATGCCACTTTCTGTTGACGAATTGGTTGACACCCTTTAGTCTTATGAAGTGGAGTAAATCAATGAAGATGAAGATCCCAAAAGTAAAAAAATCTATTGCATTAAAATCTAATGATGATTCTGATATTACAGATTCTGAAGACGATATGGACGATGAAGAGATTGCTCTTATGATAAGAAGGTTCAGAAAACTGAACAAAAAGAGAAGAAGATTCAATTCGAAGAAACAAAGTTCTCAAAGGTTTCAAAATAATCAATTGAGGATGATGATTCCAATAAAGATGTGATTTGTTTTGAATGTAAGATTAAGGGACACATTAGACCTGTTGGAGAAATCGTTCCAGAATATTTTGAAGCTGACAAAACATTTCCTTCAGTCTAGTCTGTGTATTTGCAGATCGTCTAGTGTAAAGTCTGAAGACTTTCTGACTACCAGACTCAAGATTCAAGACTCAAGATTTGAGACGTAAGACTCAAGACTCAAGACTATTCTCATTGACAGCCTTTCTGATCCAGTGACGAAGGGAATCCAGAGCCGAAGTATATGGTTGAGGGTTTAATGCTATCGTCTGGAGAAGATCTTTTGGTTGGATGAATATAACGGATTCTTTTGATCTAAATCTTTCAAAGATCCGATGGTCAACGAAGTATTCTTGGAATGTTCTATTCTTGGAAACCAAGATCCTGATTGTATGGGCGAACAGGATTGATGGGCTATCGTCAGGTTCCTTTTATAGCTCGAATGATCTTCTTGATTGATTCCGTCCAACGGGTAGATTGGAGGAATTCCTTTGGTAAGTGTCAATGGTATGATGGCATAAAGGAGTATAAAAATGAAGACATTCTAGTTGTCTTAAGAACGTGATTTTGATAGAAAAATTCCAGAGTCTGAAGCACCTTGATTATTAGTCGATACAGTCCGAGTGAAATTGTATACACAGAGAGTGTTTATACTTGGTGATACCTTGAGCGAGTGTAGTAGATCATCTACATCGAGAGATCAAGGAAGAACAACACTGTAACATCTCTTTGTTCATAGTGGAATCCAGCCAAATTGGCTGTCAGTGCAGAAGAGTGGACGTAGGCTTGAATCAAGCCGAACCACTATAAACCGCGTATTTAATTCTCTCTTTCCTTATTCAGTCTTACATTGATTGTTATCTTTCGCTAATCCTTGAACTGTCTAAGTATTGCGCAAGTATACAGAAATTATCAAGAAAAATCTTTGTATACCTATTCACCCCCCTCTAGGTACTCGTACTAGCAATATCAATTGGTATCAGAGCCCGTGTTCTTACTTTGTTTGAAGTGTTTTACTTCAGAGTAAAAGATCCATGGCTAGTATGCTAGCAGGGCAAAGCAATACAAGACCACCCTACTTTGATGGAAAGGATTACAACATCTGGAAGAACAAGATGAAAGCCTTCCTACGATCCAAGGATCCTCTGGAATGGGACGTTGTGGAAAGAGGAATCACTCCTACCGCGCATCAATCTCTCGAAAGAGGAAAAGAAATTGTTGATGCCCGGAATGACTCAGAAGAGATAAACAAGAGACAAGCACTCGATGCAAAAGCAATTTACTCTTTATATTGTGCCTTATCTCCAACGAATATAACAGAATATCTTCTTGTGTTACAGCAAAAGAAGTATGGGACAGATTACATATTACCTATGAAGGGACAGATTGAGTGAAGGAGACCAGAATTAACATTCTCCTTGGTCAATATGAAGCCTTCAAAATGAAACCAGGAGAATCTATAACTGATATGTTTAGTCGTTTTACAGATATTGTCAATGGTCTTGAGAACCAAGGACAAAAAATTTCTGATCCCATGAAGGTGAACAAGCTACTACGTGGACTCTCCAAGGACCGGAATCACATAAAGACTTCAATAAGAGAGACGACAAAGAATCATGCCTCTATCGTCGACGAGCTGATTGGAACCCTTCAATCTTATGAAGTGGAACGAATTAATGAAGACGAAGATCCAAGAGGTAAGAAATTTATTGCATTAAAATCAAATGATGACTCTGATGATGCAGATTCTGAAGATGATATGGACGATGAGGAGCTCGCCCTCATGATAAGAAGATTCAGAAAACTGAATAGAAAAGGCGAAGGTTCAACTCAAAGAAACAAAGTTTCGGAGACAGCAGACCAAGTCTCGTTGATGATGAGGAACCAAATAAAGATGTAGTTTGATTCGAATGTAAGAAGAAGGGACACATCAGACCCAATTGTCCTCTTCGAAGAAGAAAAGAGGAAAAGCGAGAAGTTTCGAAAAGCTCTCAAAGCCGAAACTGGAGTGATATAGAATGTGAAGAAAGTGATAATGAATATGCCAACATATGTTTGATGGAACATTCGGACTTAGACTCTTATTCGGATCGACTCGTGCAGTGAATTTGAGGTAAGTGATGTTAAAATTCTTGTCAAAGTCTCTAAATATATTGATGAACCGTGTTTCGTCTTAAGACTTCTCTCAAAAGGATTTCCAAACTTAAAAAGGAAAACTCAGCTCTAAAACAAAAAGAAGTCATTTTAGAAGAAAGAGTTAAAAGTCTAGACCTAAATGTTTCTGCTCTTAAAGAAAAAGAAGATGATCTTTTGAAAGAAAATGTTTTCTTAAAAACGGACTTATCAAATATTTCAAAGAAGTTCTCAATAGGATCTGAAAAGCTTGAAAAAGTTCTTTTCGTTCAAAGACCTTACTTCAATAAGTCTGGTCTAGGCATGACAGCGGAAACAATTCCCTTGATTGATTTTCCTAAAGTTAAAGAAAGAATAAAGAAAAGACCGTCGAGAGAGGCTTACAAAAATCATTTCAAGAAAGTTTTTGTAAAGTCTGTTGGTCGAAATGCTCTAAGGTGTTCAAAGTGTAAAGAAGGATCACTTTGAAAAAGAGTGTCCTATGGTTTGGAAGCCTGTTAAGAAAGTATGGCCTAATAATGCTTATCCTACTAACACCAAAGGACCCAAGAAAATTTGGGTACCAAAGAAAACTTGAGACTCTCTTTTAAATGCAGGTCTCCGTCAAGAAAAAGATAAAATGGTATCTTGACAGCGGATGTTCAAGACACATGACATGAGACTCAAAGTGCTTTGTAAAGCTAGTTCAAGTAAACGGCGGAAATGTTTCATTTGGAGGAAACGGCAAAGGAAGCATTGTGGGATTTGGAACTGTGAAAATTGGAAATCTCACAATAAGCAATGTTTCTTTAGTGGAAGGACTCAACTATAATCTTCTCAGCATTAGCCAACTGTGTGATACTGGTTTCAAGATCTCCTTTCAAGAAGGAATTTGCTATGGAATTAGTAAAGACTCTACTCAGTCTTTCATGGGTCGAAGACATGGGAACATCTATCTCTTAGACATGAAATTAAATGAATCTCAATGTCTGATCTCAATCCAAGATGAAGCAAGCTTATGGCACAGAAAGCTTGGCCATGTCAATATGAAGCAATTAGCCAAAATCTCATCAAAGCAGCTTGTTCGAGGTTTACCCAAATTACCATATCAAAAGTCCGATCCATGCACACCTTGTATTCTGGGAAAACATGTAAGAAATTCATTTAAGCAAATAAATCATGTCTCTACTAATCATGTACTACAGTTGCTGCATATGGATCTCTTCGGACCAACCAGAACCCAGAGTATTGGAGGTAAGAAATATTGCCTAGTAATTATGGATGATTACTCCCGTTTTACTTGGGTATATTTCCTTGCAAGTAAATCAGAAACCTTTTCGTATTTTGAAAAATTTGCTAAAAAGGTTCAAAATGAAAAAGGATGTGTTATCTCAAGTATAAAAACAGATCATGGAGGTGAATTTGAAAATCAAGATTTCACAAAATTGTGTGATGAATCTGGTTTTAAGCACGTATTCTCCTCTCCATACACTCCTCAGCAAAATGGAGTTGTGGAAAGAAAGAATAGATCTCTTCAAGAAATGGCTAGAACTCTTTTAATTGAAAACAAAATTTCTTCACGATTTTGGGCTGAAGCTGTTTCAACAGCATGCTATATCATCAATAGAGTCTTCCTAAGACCTATTCTTGAGAAAACCCCTTATGAATTATTCAAATGTAAGAAGCCTATTGTTTCATACTTTCATGTGTTTGGTTGCAAATGCTTTATATTGAAAAATGCAAAAGATCGAGTTGGTAAGTTTGAAGAAAGATCAGATGAAGGCATCTTTCTTGGATATTCTACATCAAGCAAAGCCTACAGAGTCTATAACAAGAAAAGCCAAATGGTGGAGGAGTCAATGAATGTCAAATTTCAAGACTCTATGCAAGATGAACCCAGTCAGACTCAATATGAAGAGTCTGAACATGCTCCAGACTTTCCAAGGCCTTCAACTCAAAAAGTATCTCAGACTCTGGAAGACCAGCGTCAAGATGTTCATGAAGATTCAAATAAAGAAAGAGATCATCATCCAGAAAAATCAACCAGTAACTGGAAGCACAAGTCCAGTCATCCTAAAGATCTCATTATAGGCGAAATTAATGAAGGAATTTGCACCAGATCCAAAAGACGTGAAGAGTCTAGTGATGTGGCTCTCATCTCTGAAATTGAACCAAAAAGCATAGAAGAAGCTTTATCTGATGAAAGCTGGATTGAAGCTATGCAAGAAGAGCTCAGACAGTTCAACATTAACGATGTCTGGGAATTGACATCTAAACCAAAAGGTAAAACTGTTATTGGAGCCAAATGGGTGTTCAGAAACAAGATGAACGAAAAAGGAAAAGTTGTACGGAATAAAGCAAGACTCGTGGCCAAGGGATACACGCAAGAAGAAGGAATAGACTATGATGAGACTTACGCTCCCGTAGCAAGGTTAGAAGCTATTCGTCTACTACTTGCGTTTGCTTGTTACAAAAATTTCAGGTTATTCCAAATGGAAGTCAAAAGTGCTTTCCTAAATGGATTTATCCAAGAGGAAGTTTATGTGGAACAACCGCCTGGATTTGAAGACCCAAAGAAGCCAGACTCAGTCTTCAGACTAAAAAAGGCCCTATACGGTCTAAAGCAAGCACCTCGAGCTTGGTACGACAGACTAAGTAAGTTTTTATTACAGAATGGTTTTGTTAAAGGTAAAGTAGATACTACTCTATTCATCAAAAAGGAAAACAAAAGCTTTTTACTCGTTCAAATATATGTTGATGATATTATTTTTGGATCCTCTAACGAAAGTCTATGCAGGATGAGTTTGAAATGAGTATGATGGGAGAATTAACATTCTTTCTGGGCCTTCAAATAAAACAATTGAAGGAAGGAACTTTCATTAACCAAGAAAAATATGCAAATGATCTTGTCAAAAGATTTGGATTGGAAAATTGCAAGAAGACTGATATACCAATGTCAAGTTCTTTGAAGATAGACAAAGATGAGGAAGGGAAAAAGTTGATCAAAAGCTGTACAGGAGCATCATCGGTTCACTTCTTTATCTTACTGCTTCTAGACCTGACATTTTGTTAAGTGTTTGTATCTGTGCTAGGTTTCAATCAGATCCTAGAGAATCTCATCTCAGTGCTGCAAAACGTATCATTAAATACGTTGCTTCATCTTCAAGTATGGGTCTTTGGTATCCTAAGAAGGGAGACTTTAATCTTCTGGGATATTCAGACGCAGATCTGGCCGGCTGTAGAGTCGATAGAAAGAGTACTTCAGGAACTTGCCAGTTACTTGGAAGCAGGACAGTGTCTTGGTTTTCAAGAAAACAAAGCACTATAGCTCTCTCAACAACAGAAGCAGAGTATGTTGCCCTTGGAAGCTGCTGTTCGCAAATTCTATGGATAAAACAACAGCTACAAGACTTTGAGATTGAAGACTCATGCACAGAAATCAAATGTGACAACACCAGCGCAATCAATCTCACCAAAAATCCAATTCTTCATTCAAGAGCAAAGCATATAGAAATTCGACATCACTTCATTAGAGATCATATTCAAAGTGGAGAAATCTCAATTCAATTTGTTGATTCAAAAAGTCAACTAGCGGATATATTCACAAAGCCTTTGGAGAAAAATCAATTTGATTTTATCCGCTCCAGACTCAACATTTTGAAGCTCGAAGAAGTTAAAGTCTAGAGACTCTCCAACCTTCAGACTCAGAAAGTTGATGACCGTCAGACTCAAATCTCTTAGACTCAAATATCTCAGACTCAGACGCTGATGACTATAGACTGTAAGTTGTTACTTTATCTAAACTCGAAAAGGTATGATCTTTCGTTCAGTTATTTTATAGTCTCCGTGAAAATTGAAAAACTTGTCTTTTCAAAAGGTTTAATTTTGGCAGTTATTGATTTAGAAAAGAAGTATTCGTACACTTTCCTTGTACCGATTAAACTTCCCCTTTTCAAAACTGAGTTATATATACATATACAGTTTTCTCTTTCAATCTTCAAAACCCTAAAAACATTCTCCTCTCAAACTGGTTTCTACTTCGAATTCATCCTCGAGAAAGTTGTCATCTTTTTCTTGGGAAAGCAATCAAAGAAATCTTTTAGAGACAAGAAGAATGTCGTCTTCAAGGAAGTCCTCAAGAATCGCGACAAGGGGACCACAAAGGATGAAGGAGGGACCTACCCACTTCGATCTCACAGAAGAGGAAGAATTATCGAGTCAGCATCAGAATCCAACTCACTCTCCACCTCGTCATTCAACGCCTTCTACCCCACAAGGTGCGGGTCAACATCCAGAAGAAGAGGTAATCGAGGACGCAGACCCAGTAAGAGTCCAAAAACCCTCGTTTATTTACAAACTTTACCGTGCGTTGAAAAGCACTGCGACTCCGATGAAATATGTGGATGATTTTCTTAAAGAAAAGAACTATGGGAATGAGTACATTTTTCTGAAGAAAATGAAGGATTTAGGAATTGCTCCCAAAGGTAAAGCAGAGGAAGTGCTTGCAAATATTACGAGTGACCCTCGGATGTCGGGCCAAAATTTGACTGATGGGAACGACGATGACAAAATGTTCACTGATTTTCAACCGAGATTGGGTATTGCTGCGAAGGTGAAGGGGAAGAGGATGGAGTTATTTAAATCAAAGGAACAGGAAACCTTGTTCTTCAAATTGCTGAAGCGAGGGGTAATAAACCCTAGAAGTGTCGACTTTGATTTCCTGGATGCTGTGAATGTGAACTTGAGAGAAAAGTTCAGTCTGCTTCAACTGGAACATTTTTGCACTGACACCACGGACGGATATGCACAACTGACTGCATATTTCTATTCAAATCTTAGCTTTATCGATGCGAATAGAATATCTTTCAGTGTTCGAGATCAGGATTATGTATTGGATGTGGACATGTTGGCGGACATACTTGGAGTTGAACAGGCACGATATCAACCAGTCAAAGTCTCAGTTGCTCGTGCCACAATGGACCTTGTTGAAGATAGAGATATTGAGGGAAAAATCATCTATTCAAGGATGCGTGCCATCAACATTGTGTTGCACAAAATTGTTATCAATTGCATTAGGCCGAAGTCTACATCAAAGACTCGATGTGTCTAATTCGAAGCAAAATTGATGTACGCAATCAACTCTGGGAAGAAGTTCTCTCTCCCTCACACTATTCTCTTTCACATGTACAGAGCAATGTCGAAAGACAAGGGACAATTGCCTTCTCCAGGTCTGGTCACCAGGATCTTCAGACACATGAATATTGAACCGCCACACACTCTCTGTGTTCGACCGTGCGATAAGATGGTGGTAGGTTTAAAGATGTTGACCAAGATGCGTTTGAAAGAACTTTCTAAGGCAATGGAGAAATTCAGAGTGAAGACTCCAGTTCCGTCTGCTTCAAAAAGAAAGGGAAAGGAAGTCATTGGTGCCCCATCAAAAAGGAAGAGAACTCTCATCTTGGAGGATGAAGATGAGGAAGAAGATCTCACAATCACTGCCTTGGTAAGGACAAGGCGTTCTGCTTCCCAATCAACAGAACAGCAGAAGAAACAGAGAGAAGAAGAAGAAAAAGACAAGAACAGAGAAGGAGCAGAGCAGAGAGAGAAGGAGAAAGAAGCTGAAGAAGAAGGAGAAGAAGAACAAGAAAAGTCTGCAACTGAATCTGGAGAGAAGGATACAGAAGAGCATGATCATCACTCTTCCCCTCTTGATGTCCAAGAGACAGGGGGAGTTGGCAAGCAAGAGAGGTCCTCACCTCATGTTGCCAATAGTGAAGGTCTACGACAATCTCCAGCAGCACCAGAAGAATTTCAGGCTTCTCAATTGCCTGAAGAAGGTCACGATACGTCAGAACCAAATCTGCAAGACTTTACAGAAGCGCCATCGTCTGCATTCACTCCATCGGAAAGAGCAAATGCAAGTACTCAGACGGACAATTCTGCAGATTTTCGTCGTATCATGGATATTCTTCTGGAAATGCGTGGCCAAATCTATGCTCTGGACTGTGAAATTCAAGCCTTGAAGAATGCTGGACAAGCATCTTCAGTTACCCTGGAGGATAAAATGAAAGACCTCGCTCTGCAACTGCAAACCAATGCCAAGGGAGAAGAGGTAGCTCAACTGAGGGAAGACTTGAAGAAGCTCGAAGGAGTAGTCCAGTCCATGGGAGATTTCCAGATTGTACGCATTCCCAAGCAGACATGACATCTTTCTCACCTTTTTTAATGTTGACAAAAAGGGGGAGAAGCAATTTGAACCAACCAACTTTCCTTAAATTTCTTTGACTTTAAGTTTTTTTTTGTGTTTATGACTTGAGCAATCTTGGGTGTGAACTTGAACTTGACTGAATTGGCTGTGGATTTTAATGCTTGACTGTTTGCATTCATATCAAGTGTTGTTATATGGTATTACTCATAAAAGACTAACCAATTTTCTGTGGATGCAGAGTCTGGTTGCTTTGTTTATCTTTATGAGATTGCCATATTGCTTGAGAAATGTTTTTGCAGGTCAAAGTGGTTCAAATCTACAGGAAAGTTTTGTCACCATCAAAAAGTGGGAGATTGTTGGAGAAATCGTTCCAGAATATTTTGAAACTGACAAAACATTTCCTTCAGTCTAGTCTGTGTATCTGCAGATCGTCTAGTGTAAAGTCTGAAGACTTTCTGACTACCAGACTCAAGATTCAAGACTCAAGATTTGAGACGTAAGACTCAAGACTCAAGACTATTCTCATTGACAGCCTTTCTGATCCAGTGACGAAAGGAATCCAGCGCCGAAGTATATGGTTGAGGGTTTAATGCTATCGTCTGGAGAAGATCTTTTGGTTGGATGAATATAACGGATTCTTTTGATCTAAATCTTTCAAAGATCCGATGGTCGACGAAGCATTCTTGGAATGTTCTATTCTTGGAAACCAAGATCCTGATTGTATGGGCGAACAGGATTGATGGGCTATCGTCAAGTTCCTTTTATAGCTCGAACGATCTTCTTGATTGATTCCGTCCAACGGGTAGATTGGAAGAATTCCTTTGGTAAGTGTCAACGGTATGATGGCATAAAGGAGTATAAAAAGGAAGACATTCTAGTTGTCTTAAGAACGTGATTTTGATAGAAAAATTCCAGAGTCTGAAGCACCTTGATTATTAGTGGATACAGTCCGAGCGAAATTGTATACACAAAGAGTGTTTATACTTGGTGATACCTTGAGCGAGTGTAGTAGATCATCTACATCGAGAGATCAAGGAAGAACAACACTGTAACATCTCTTTGTTCATAGTGGAATCCAGCCAAATTGGCTGTCAGTGCAGAAGAGTGGACGTAGGCTTGAATCAAGCCGAACCACTATAAACCGCGTGTTTAATTCTCTCTTTCCTTACTCAGTCTTACATTGATTGTTATCTTTCGCTAATCCTTGAACTGTCTAAGTATTGCGCAAGTATACAGAAATTATCAAGAAAAATCTTTGTATACCTATTCACCCCCTCTAGGTACTCGTACTAGCAACATCAAGACCCAACTGTCCCTTATTGAAGAAAAAGAAGGGAAAATCTGAGAAATACAGAAAAACTCTCAAAGCAAAAACTTGGAGTGATACCGAGTGTGAAGAGAGTGATGATGATTATGCCAATATTTGTTTAATGTCACAATCAGAATCACATTTAGACTCTGAGATAGACTCAAACTTAGACAGTGAAATCGAGGTCAATATTAAGAAAAAATTTTAAATGGTACTTAGATGGTGGATGATCAAGACATATGACAGGAGACTCAAGTTATTTCATAAAACTTATGCAAGTTAATGGTGGAAAAGTTTCTTTTGGAGGAAATAGCAAAAGCAGAATTGTGGGATACGGAACCGTAAAGATTGGAAGTCTCATAATTAGTAATATTTTCTTGGTGGAATGACTCAATTACAATTTGCTGAGTATCAGCCAACTGTGCGATGCATATTACAAAATCAACTTTCAAGAAGGAATATGTTCAGGAACCAGTAAAAACTCTTCTCAAACATTCATAGGGCGAAGACATGGGAATATATATCTCTTGGATATCAAACCAGAAAAATCCCAATGTCTAATTTCAATTCAAGAGAAAGCTAATCTCTGGCATAGAAAACTTGGCCACATCAACATGAAGCAAATAGCCAAGATCTCTGTAAAAAAGCTTGTTCGTGGACTATCCAATCTAACATATAAAAAATCTGATCTATGCACACAGTGTGTACTGGGAAAACAAGTTAGAAATTTTTTCAAACCAATAAATCAAGTTTCCACTAATCGTGTGCTGTAACTCTTGCATATGAATCTCTTTGGACCAACCAGAACTCAAAGCATTGGAGATAAGAAATATTGCCTAGTAATAGTGGATGATTATTCACGATTCACTTGGGTATATTTCCTAGCAAGTAAGTCTGAAACCTTCTCTTATTTTATGAAATTGCTAAGAAAGTTCAAAATAAGAAATAATATGTTATTTCAACAAATCATGGAGGTGAGTTTGAAAATCAAAACTTTGCTAAATTCTATGATGAATCTCGTTTTCAACATGTGTTCTCCTCACCATACACTCTAGAGCAGTATCGAGTTGTGGAAATGAAGAATAGATCGTTGCAAGAAATGACTAGAATTTTATTAATTGAAAGTAACATTTTCTCTCGTTTTTGGGCTAAAGCAGTTTCAACGGCTTGCTATATAATTAATAGAGTCTTCTTAAGGCTTATTCTAGAGAAAACTCTCTATGAATTGTTCAAAGGAAAGAAACCAATTGTTTTTTATTTTCGTGTGTTTGGATGCAAATGTTTTATATTGAAAAATGCAAATGATTGAATTGATAAGTTTGAAGAAAAATCAAATGAATGCATCTTTCTTGGATATTCAACCACCAGCAAAGCTTACAAAGTATACAACAAAAAGACTCAATCTGTGAAGGAATTGATGAATGCCAAATTTCAAGACTTTATACATAGTTAATCGATTCAAACTCAACTTGAAGAATCTAAACCTGCTCCAAATTCTACAAAGTCTAAATCTTCAGAAGAAGCTCAGACTTTAGAAGACCAGCAACGAATGATCGTTGAAGAATCAAATGAAGAAAAAGAACAACAGTCTGACAAATCAACCAACAACTGGAAGCACAAGTCTAGTCATCTCAATGAACTCATTTATGGTGACATTAATGAAGGAATACGTACAAGATTCAAAATGCATGAAGAGTCTAGTG
The DNA here is from genome assembly GCA_017140255.1 of Eucalyptus paniculata subsp. matutina. NCBI lineage: Eukaryota > Viridiplantae > Streptophyta > Magnoliopsida > Myrtales > Myrtaceae > Eucalyptus > Eucalyptus paniculata. The sequence continues at coordinate 2,342,025 of CM029437.1, read as the reverse complement.
CTGTGGCACTTATTTCTGAAAAAGCATAGAAGAAGCTCTAACTAATGAAAGCTGGATTGAAGCTATGCAAGAAGAACTCAGGTAATTTAGTATCAATGATATCTAGGAATTGACTCCTAAACCAAAAGATAAATCTATCATTGGAGCTAATTGAGTTTTCAGGAACAAGATTAACGAAAAAGGAAAAGTCATAAGGAACAAAGCAAGACTCGTGGCCAAATGATATACGCAAGAAGAAGGGATATACTATGATGAGACCTACGCACCAGTAGCAAGGTTAGAAGTAATTAGATTATTACTTGTTTTTGCTTGTTATATGAATTTCAAGTTATTCCAAATGGACATCAAAAACGCCTTCCTAAATGGATTTATTCAAGAGGAAGTCTTTGTGGAATAACCTCTCGGTTTTGAAGACCCAAGCAAACCAAACTTTGTATTCAGATTGAAAAAAGGCTCTATACAGTTTAAAGCAAGCACATCGAGCTTGATACGACAGGTTAAGTAAGTTTTTAATCCAAAATGGCTTTGTTAAAGGTAAAGTAGATACTACATTTTTTATCAAAAGAGAAAGAAAAAAAATTTTACTTGTCCAAATTTATGTTGATGATATTATTTTTGGATCACCTAACGAAAATCTGTGCAAGAAATTCTCTAAGACTATGCAGGATGAGTTTGAAATGAGCATGATGGGTGAATTATCTTTTTTTCTCGGACTTCAAGTAAAACAGTTGAAGAAAGAAATTTTCATTCACCAAGAAAAATATGCTAACTTCCTTACTCAGTGCTTGTTACAAAGTTATTCAGCCATTTGAATATTCAGCCTCCCAAGATTCTATGTGTGCATACCTGTGAACAAATGGTGGTGGGACTGAAAATGGTTTCTAAAATGCGTTTGAAGGAATTGAACAAAGTGTTGGAGCGATTCAAGGAGAAAACCCCGACCAAGACTCACCAAGGTTCTTCGGCTGCAAAATGAAAAAGGAAAGAGTCATTGACTATTCCGTCCAAGAAAAGAAGAGCACTCATCCTGGAGGATGAAGAAGATGAGAACGATATCACCATTTCCACCCTTGCACTGAGAAATCTACAACGTGCTGTTCCAGAGACTGAGGAAAGAGAAAATCAAGACAGAGAAGAAGAAGAAGAAGAAGAGCAAAGAAGTGGAGAGAGAGAATCGATGAGAAAAGAAGCAGAGGAAGAAAGGATTGCAGAGGAAGAAGAGGGCAGAGGTGCACAAGAGAAAATAGAGAATGAAGAGTACTTCTCACTGCCTAAAGGCAATGAAACAGGGGGAGTTGCTGAGAAAAGAGGTAACTCTTCAATTGCTTTTACTAGTGAAGATGTTAGACGTTCACCTGCAAATCCAGAAGACATCTATGCCTCTCAATTTCCAGAGGAAGGTCACAAGGTTTCATCGTCAAATCTGGGTGCTCATGCTGACTTGCCATCATCTGTCAATACTTCTACTGATCATGCAAAGGCAAGCACTCAGACTGATAATTGAGTAGACTTTTGAAGACTGCTTGATATTCTTATGGAGATGCGAGGCCAGATTTATGCCCTGGGATGCAAAGTTCAAAATTTGCAGAATGCAGGTTAAGCCTCTTCAGTTTCCTTGCATGATCAAATTCATGCCCTTACTCTCCAAGTTCAAACTAATGCCAAATGTGAAGAAGTGGCTCAACTGAAGGAAGACTTGAAAAAGCCGGAAGGGATTGTTCAGTCGATGGGAGATTTCCAGCTTGTTCGCGTTCCAAAGCAATCCTAATTTCATTATCTTTTCGTCTCTATCTTTTTAATGCTGACAAAAAGGGGGAGATGGTGCAAATTTGAGATTTAACTTTTGATTGACTTGACTTTTGATTAACTTTACTTTTGTTTGGTTGTTTGGTTGTGACTGGATTTGGATTTGGATTGTTTGATCATTTAAATGTTTGCTGCAGTATCTTAAGCATTGTTAGTATTTCATGGTAGAGATGGTTGTTTATTTACAGGACTAACTTATTTCTTGTCAATGCAGATTTAATGCTATCTTTATTAAGCCAATTATTTTCTAGGAGATATCCATGTTTACTTGAGTATTGTTTTGTAGGTAAAAAATATCCATTTTGCAGGAAAGTTTTGTCACCTTCGAAAAGGGGGAGATTGTTAGAGAAAACTTCCGTATTTGATTTGAAGCTGACAAAACGTTTTCATCAATTTAGTCTGAAGACTTGGAGACTCTTTCGTCAAAGTCTGGAGACCGCTGGACCACCAAACTCAAGATTCAAAGTCTACCTACATTGATAGTTTCTAGACCGTAAGGAAAACTTATTCAGAGTTGAGTATTTCTTTAAGGATTTGATTCTATCGACTAAAGAAGATCTTTCGGCTGGATATAGCATCCCGGGATCTATTATTCAGTTTTATACAGGTAATTTAGATCCATTGATTGGTGAAATATACTTGGAAAGTTCTACTTATGCAAACCTAAATCTCGATTGTATGGACGAACAGGATTGGTGGCCTATCGTCATATTCCTTAAATAACTCAAGATCTTTCTAATTGATTATGTCCAATGGGTAGATTGGAAGAGCTTCTTTGGAAAGTGCCAATGGGTATAAAGGCATAAAGGAGTATATAAGGAAGACATTCTAGTTATTCGAGTGTGTACGCGATAGATAAATTCTAAAGTCTGAAGCTTCTTGTTCTTTGTTAATTCAACTGTTGAGCATAAACTTGTACTTAAAAGAGAGTTTATACATTTGTGAGACTTTGAGGAAGTGTAGCAGAGTCTTTATACTATGGAATCAAGGATGTGATACTGTAACGACTCTTTTGATTCATAGTGAAATCCAGTTGGTAGGCTGTCGGTATGAGAGAGTAGACGTAGGTTTGGATTAAGCCGAACCACTATAAACCTCTTGTTCTTATTCTCTTCCCTAAACTCTTTTACTTTATTTGTAACTTTATTTAATTGTTAAAGTCTCGTTTCTATTTTAAAGTCTAATATTAAACAGACTCAGGTTAAAAGTAAAGTTTTACTCTATACTGCGCAAAAAGTTTGTTTTTGCACCTATACACCCCCTCTAGGTGCTCATACTAGCATTCACAAATAGCACAAATTGTTGCAACATATTACCAAAATCTTGATTCCATGGAGGAGTCCTTGCTTCAAGCCATCAGGGACACGTATAGATATATAGGTCCAGCCAATAATACTAGTGCATCAGTCATGCTTATCTATACAACGGTAAAAAACATCCGGCAAAAATTAATCTTTGAGATAGGAAGGCAAGATATGGACCCATGGTTTCAACTTGCGTATGCTCTCATTGCTGTTGCTCTAGGTTGTGTTGGTTGTAGTTTGCCAATACATGTTCTGCTTGGTGACATGCCTTGGATTTTCATTCTTTGCGTCCTGATGTTGATAATTCCATCCCTATTTGAACAGGATTAATTAGAGAACAAACGGTTAACAGTTTTTGGTTTTCCTAATGTTGTGGTTTCCTCTTGGTTTTGATGTCCGCCTAGCCAATGCTTGCTGAGACACGAGCCTCACGTTGTATTATCATTATCTTGGACACCTTTTACGTCACAAAGTAGCCTGTGTAATGATGACGAAGATGATTGTACTACTTAGTTAATTACTTGTAGCAATACTATGAAATTAGAGAAATAAGGGATATTTTTATTTGGTCAAGGAGAAACTAGGGAATTGATTAAGTGAATTTGAGAAAGAATCACATTATCCTCATTCACTAGTCTTTCTCTACACAAATTGACGATTTTGACATAGTTCAAGATTTGATCCTGATATACCAACCTTGGCAACACTCTATATACTATTATCTTGACATGTACTTCAGGTCACAGAGGAAGCATGCAATAAGTGAGAGAGAGGGGGAACTAACTGGTCACAAGTTTGTAATGAAAAGATTTACCCACCGGAGAACAAAGCAAATTCACATTAGAAAAGTGAGATGGACGACCTCTTACATGTTAAGGCCTGTTTGGAAGAAATAGAAAAGTGAGGCAGAGTAATTTTGGTTTGATATGAGTAAATTTAGGTAGAGATAGAAGTCAATTTCTAAGAATTAGTAACTATTCATAAGAAAAAAGGGTGGGAGTTAGAGATATCGTGGAGATGGGCCTAATCCATTGAGATTCAAGGAAAGGAAGTTGCTCTAAGTCCTCAGCCATTATTTTTTTTCTTTGTGAACTTTGTGTTTAAAAGAAATGAAGAGTCAAATGGACACCCTCCAAAGCCAAAAGCATGTCACAAGAAATTCCATTTACTTACACCTTTGTCTTGTTTAATGTAAACATTTGTTATCTATCCTTTGGTTTTCCTTTTGTTAATTCATCCAGGTTTTTATTCCCCTCCTAGTGACTCAGACTGTAGGACCAGACAATGTACTTAGGAGCCATAATATAAAGGTTCGTCATACTTACTGGGGAAAAGCCTTAACAATTCAAAATCAAAGAGAAAACATCCACATCACAGCTAAAAGTGTTTATATATGTTAGAGGGTGAATGAAAACGATAAGATAGGTCGCATAAATTTGCTTCTCTTTTTCCCTACTATAAAAAGAGTTACACACATGCATGTGGAAAATAAATAATTTTGAAGGTATGGAAAGAGTTAAATATAATTAAAAATTAATTTGGAAAAATGTTTAAATATTTGTAAGATTCAAATTCAATGTTAGTAAGATATTTAGAGTATTACATCTTAGCTATTTTTATATTATAATTTTGTCCATTTTGTGTATTACGTCACAATGATATATTTGCCCAAAAAAAAAAAAACTCAAAAACATAAGCATTACATGAATCTTTTTATAAAAGATTGAGGTTGTTGGGATCATGTGTTCGAGAGCTTTAAACCTGGTAAGATGATCAAGTATGTCCGTATTAACAATAGTATGAAGTTTTGCTCAAAATTGTTTAATACCAACAAGGGGAAGGGCATAGTGAGACAACACACTAGTGTTAATGAACTATAACATATTGTAGAGTTGATTGGCGGAACATCAGTAGAGATGACCTATAAATGATGTCTAATGCCAGTTTAACTACAAAGTTCCTAAAAAATGTGCTTAGCACGATGAGTTACCTAGTGAATAGATCTCCATTGACCATGATTAGATGCTGGACCTAAGGAACTCTAGTTAGGTATCGTTAGTGATTATTTTGTTTCTTAGAACATTTGGTTGCTTATGTCATGACCGAGTGAGTAAAGGTAAGCTCGATGGGTGAGCAAGAAAGTGCACTTTATACATGAACCTGCATTTTTCTTTGTTAAAAGGAAAGAAAAAATGAAAACCATAATTTATCATCCGAACTTAAATCTCCTCAAGCTATTATCATCCAAACTTAATTTGAAGGTTCACTATGTTTATCAACCAAAATTTCAATGATAGTCTCTCATTTTTTTTAGTTAGCCCAAAAGTAACATTGCCATGGTCCTTTATATTGTGATTGTGAAGCTATGCACGAGGATGTTTTAGGTCTCTGAGCAGATAACTAACAATCTATCATCTAATAAAACCAGTCATGCACTGATTACGTGAAATCTACTTGTTGCATCTGAGCTACTGTCATGAACAAGATTGAAGTGAAGCATGGGAAAAAAAAAGGATAGAAGATAAGATACAAAAGAGCATTTAGAGTTTACTTACTTGCTGGCCTTCTAAAAGCAGAAATGAATGTCAACTTCACATAATGCAAGAAATGACTGGTTTTCCATGAGATGAACGAACGTTAAATATTATCGTCTTCACTGGAAGACACAAGGAAAAACTTCGACATAATAGATGGTCCTGAATGTGACTCCAATGGCATTACTGCAATAAATTGGACTCACTTTATGGAAATGGAGATAAGTTTGAAAGGGAAGTCTTATATTCAAGAAATTTCAGCTGCTTTTACGACCCAAGTGTCTTGATATAATCAATAACAAATAAGGTCAAATACCTTCAACTCTTTGACAGCAAAAGTCATGCCTACTGGATTGTCGCTATGAGCATACTGCCAAACTCTTCCACAGGATCTATCCACAGCTGAGAGTGCAACAAAGAGTCATTCTGCAACCAGAGTTTGAACAAGATATTCTTCTCCATATTCAGTCGAAAAGAGTAAAACTAGCGTCTACCTTTGGTAGGATCAATCTAGCTTCGAAATTCAATGGCTTTCCCACCAAATTCACTTGCAACATCAGAAGGTACGAAGCTGCATTCAGTTGCAACGAGAGTAATTTTCTGGAGGATGAACGAAAATTTGCAAGCAAGTTCAACGAGATAATTGTTGTACATTGGGGTCGACATTGCAAGCTATCTAGTATGTTTTCTTAATGCCTGCATACATATGACAAGAACTTGGTTTAAACCTCATCACATATGCATGAACCAAAACTCACAGTTGGTGAGGTGAGATAAAAAAGTATTTCTGCATGATACAGCTTCTTATCAAATTAATGCAGGTTTGACAGGCGCCAGCCTCCGATTCTCTTGCAGTTAGAAAACATACTGAAGGATATGTAGTTAGCATGATTGAGTCAGAAGACTTAAATCATGCAGGCCCTTTGCTTCCCTCTCTCTCTCGATTTGCTCGCTGAAAAATATATGTGATGGCGACCGAATTAGAAAATGTAAAAGTACAAAAGAGTAGGAAAAACAAAGTAAACTTTCCAACAAGAATGCACAATAACTGAGCAAAAAGAAAAGGGAAAAAAGAACATACACACACCATGGCCAACGGGTTAGAATACTCACACCATTGACCTCCAAGGTTATAACTCTACTGCGGAGGACCTCAAATGATATGATACGATCAAGTTTTGAATATTTAAGAGTCCTATATTCTTTCATTTTATCAGGAAAATCAAAACCTCGTAATTCATTTCCTGCAACCTCACTTCTATAGCATATAGTAGCATTCGAAGTGCATATTTCTAAGTCCATGGCATAAATATGAAAAATCACACATTGGACGTCCATGGAGTGAGCTTTTCATATTTATATGAAAAATCTATTCCATCTCCATCAGAGCTCCATGGAGTGAGCTTTCATATATATATGAAAAACATATTTCATCTTCATCAAACTTCCCGATAATAAGCAAAACAAAACAAAAAATCAAATCAAATAATAAAAAGAAGACTAATCATCATGGTGAGCTTCTCAAAAGTGAGTCAAGCAATATCAAGGTACGAGGTCAGTGTTCACAGTTAATGTATTTATTTATTTATTTATTAACATAAGTTCATTTGCGCTCTCATTTCACCACCAGTCGATAAAATCTAGGTATCATTATAATTATTGAGCCAATTTTTAAAGAGGGATGGTTGTATGATAACAGAAAGGACAAAAAAATAAATAGATAAATAATAAGCAATTCAATAAAAAAATAAGAAAGAAAAAAAAAACATAGAGCAATTCGGATTCTTTGGTAGGAAGGGTAACTAGACCTTTTAAACCAACCCATCTCACATGATGTCCTGAGTTTTTTAATAAGAAAAGCTCACTCCAGGCAATTTTTCATAGTCAAGGTCTGCGACTGCCTTCACCGTGTTCTCAATTTCAGCCAAGCAAGGAAGAGATTAGCGAGGCAAATTTGGAAGGTTAATGACGAACTGATCCAGCTTATCACGGTGGTTGGAGGTAAGCTTCGTCCACCTCAAACATATCTTAACCAGCCCAGCCTCCATCTGTAAGTTGGAGGATTGCAAGTAAAATGATGCCAAAATCTTGATATCCTTTTCTGTTCTTATCTTTGATCATGTTTGCTATGTATATTCCATTACGCGTGAATGCTGTTTAAGGAACCGGCCCTCTAAGTAAATCAGGTGAACTTGTTGATGCCTTCTGAACTCGTACTGTTCAATAGTTAAGAGCCCAATGGGGGGTCTTTCACTTGTCAGTAGAAATGGATTGTTCTTTGACTTAGATTGTGAGAACTGGATCACAACACCGATTAGATTGTGAGAATTAGATCACAACACCACTTTGTACATCCAGATTTTTTCCTCTATCTTTTTCTTTTTGTTGATTGAGGCTTGAGACAGGTTTTTGTTCTCGATGTTCATGACTTTCAAAGAGCAGAAACGGGCTCTTCTCAGAACAGAGCATGTACTTAAAGCCATATCTGGTAGGGATGTAAAATGGCCCGTTTCTCGCATTTCCTGGATTACGGTAGTTATGTCGTACCACCTGGATTTTGTCCTCTTTTATATTGCTAATTAATCCAGGTTTTTGTTCTTGCTGTTCATATCACTAGACTCTAACAACAGAGCATGTCAGCTCGTGCTCATATCAGGGTATATTCAGTGGGTGTAAATCTGTCAGAAAAGTAAGAATGCCTCTTCTAGTCATCATCACTTTTTCTGTGCGAATGGTTAAATTTTAGTGATATCCATTCGGTAATTGAATAAGATAGGACTCACACCAGGAATAATCCCTCTCAAGTATCCATACCATAAAAACAGCATGTGAGTTGAGGAAAGTGAAATTTAAATTAACTACCATGTCTTTTTTGAATATCAAGAGGTTGGAAAGAAGGTGAGTGTGGAGGACTGCGAATGCTATCTTCATTTCCTTTCATGAAAAAGAACTTCCTATCTCTTATCATGTTTTTACGTTATGCTGTTTCATTAGGAAACAATTTGTACTCTACACAAATTAGGTGAATCTGTCTTTTTTATTGGTTCATTCTAAAACCATGGTACAAGTATGAGTTGCTCAAATGTTCATTTGTTTATCTATTAATATGCTTATTCTTGATCCTTATTGCTTGAGCTTCTGTAAAAGACGATTATCTAACAAGTGATTTGCTGATTTTTATTTCAAGAAACATGTTAGATCATGTGGCTCAAGTTAACGAAGATCTCGATTCCCTCAAGAATGCTTTGCATCAACTAATCAGGGACAAGCATACCTCTATAGGTTTGGCCAACGTTTCCAATGCACCAAGCATTATGCTTATCTATGAAGCAATCAAAATCATTCGGCAAAAATTAATCTTAAGGATGTGAAGGCAAAATATTAACCCAAGTTTTCGACTTGCCTTTGCTGTGATCACCGTTGCTCTTGGATGTGTCACATGCAGTCTCCTGATGTGTGTCCTGCTTGGTGACTTGCCTTGGCTGATTTTTGTTGGCTGTGTGCGTTCTAATGTTGGTAGCCACGTTTGTGTTCATTGCCAATTGAGGATTGATTGGGGCGATAGTTTGTGTGTTTTATATGTATTTGATTTGTTTGGTAACCTTCTAATGCTAGGTCGGATGTGAATCTCATGTTATATTATTACCTTGAACATCCTTTGCATAACATAGTAGAATAAATTTTGATGATGATTAGAATTTGTTCTGGTGCAAAGTCCTATCCATCTAAGAGTATTTTGAGCTAGTTTAAGCACATTTTGGAAAGTTTCCACCAACCCCTTCCCTATAAGGCAGCTTTAATCTTTTTTTTTTCTTTGCTAGAGTGCCAGTTTCAGATTAAATTATAAGTGCATTTAAGTCCATCACTTCCACTTTGGATCGAGTTGCATTGGTAAGATAAAGCTCATGGAGTTCCATTACCGGTAAACAGAACTAAGAAATGGTGAATTAGAGAAACAGGGAAAAATTTTCCTTTGGGCCAGAGAGAATAGGGGAAATGAGAGTATAAAAAAAAATCGCACACCCTCATTTAGTATTCTTTCATTTCGGATTCACATGTTGTTAGTTTGCTATAGTTTACAGCTTCTTCCTCATATAATTTTCATCACTACCGTTGTGCTTTGGAGAGTGGTTTTAACAAAATTATTAGATAATTTCATTCATTCATCACTTGCAATGTCACTAGTTACTCATCCATGGTCCATGGCCAAACAACAATGATGGTCATGTCCGCATTTTTATGTGTTTTATTGGATTACATAATAATAATTGAGGAATCAAACCGATTGTTATATAGGATCTTAAATTCATTTAAAAAATTATTTTATTCCCCTATATTAAAAAGAGTCCACACGTGTGTGTGAAGCATATATTTATATGTGTGGAGAGAGTTGGATATAAAAATAAAAACTGATATAAGAAAAAAATTTAAATTATTGTAAGATTAAATTCAATGCTAGTAAGTAAGATAATTAGAGGATTATATCTTAACTATTTTTAAATTACAATTTTATCCATTTTATAATAGTATGTCACTATGTCATATCTGAAAAACAGACATAAGCATTACTTAAAGATTTTTATTATAAAAGTTGAAATCCTCGTTAGATTTGTTTGTTGGCAGTAGTAATTAACCGGCACTCACTATATGGATAATCAATTAAATTAACATGTTCCATAAATATAATTTCTCTAGTATGGGCCTAATCGTTCTTAATGTTCCCATGAAGCAGGGGCTTTTGAGCCTGGACCGGCCCGCTGCATTGACGATCGGATATGTTGCGGGTCATAGACTCGGATTTAAGCTCCGAGTGCACTTTGTTGCAGCGGACATCAGCCTCATTTCCATGGAAAAAATTTGGGAGAGGAACTCATTTTTCATTCTCAGAAAGCTCTTGGCGATTTCGCATTTCCTCACTAAACCCATGCTTTTTCTTACTTTTCTTTTTTAATCCTAAAACTACGGTTCGAAATCAATGAAACATGATAATAGGCAAAAAAAAAAACACAGTGATCATGCCGTTTGGCTGCGTTTTATAAGGCTTTTCGAAAGAAAATTTTGAAGTAAGGCAAATGACTTTAGGTGAGTCTTTTTTTTTTTTCCTTTTAAGATGCAAGTAGTGATTGGTTAAGCGTAATTTAAAGATATATTAGGAAGCAACTTTGATTTAAATACTATTTGGAAAAAAATAACACTTGTAAATGACTTTTGCTACTTTTTTTTTTTTTTGTCCTAAAAAAACCTCAAACCTTCGCCGGTGAGGTACATTTGGGCAGATGTGGCCCCGGCCAGAGGCCCTGTGAACCCAGGCGACTGTTGCTCAAGGTCGTGGGCCAACAAATGTAAATGCAATAGTGGAGCTCCTTCGTCATCATTGCAGAACGTAGAAAGGGCCGGTGAATTCGTGTGGTCAAGAGCTTATATTCGTCTCACGTCCCCTTCTCTTCCCTTTCTGTCCCGCAATTCTCACTGAGGCAATCGACTCTCTTTGTCAAAATATTTTTTCACAACAATCTCTTCTTCTTCTTCTTCTTCTTACTATTGCACCTTAAAAATCGTCAGGACACTCCGCTAATCTCCATCGATCGTGGTTCTACAGAAGAGAATATGTGCAAATCCGATTCTTCGAATGCGAAGTCCTGAGTGAGGAACTAATCGATCACGACTCATTTTTCCTATGCTTTAATCAGGCTACACGATCCATTCCACTGAGTCCAACTTATCTCATTCTCGGTCTTGGCCCGAGCTGGCTGATCAATGTTAGCCCAATTCGCGAGCCCATGACCACGGATTGTAACAAAAGAAGCGGCCTTGAGAGTGCAACAGGACTGTGCATGTATATTTTCAACCTCGAGTGCAACTGAGCTGCCCGGACACTGCTAATTAACGATGCGCAGCAGTTGAACGCATATGTATTTGATCAATATACGTCAAACATATCAAATGGATGAGTTCAGCCAAATAATGATCTGACCTAAATTGATTCATTTTTATGTAACACAAATTTAATAATCCATATTTGATCCTATCCGTATTTTGCTAAAATACTTTTACATTAATTCAATATAGGAAAATACATAATCCACGTTCACGCCTTGTCGCTTCTCTCGCCTAGTGCCGCTGCAATCCTCTCGATCCTCGTCCGGCTGAATTCAGGCAATTCTTCATCCCTCTGCATACTTAGTTTACTCCGGACTGCGAAGCTTTCATGTGGGTTTCTTTTTTTTTTTCTTTTGCATATGATCGACTTGATAAATGATTTTGTAAAACAAAAACTGCATTTGACTGATAATTTCATGTATCTTGCTTTTGATTGGATTGTTACAGAACTTAAAAGACTTCAACTAGTTGGCTGGTTCTCACTAGAGTCTTTGCTTTAAGACACTGGTGATGGAAGGAAGACTCTAAGACACTGGTGATGGAAGGAGTGAAAAGGGAGAGTTCCCAAGTTCCAACACCACAGATTGAGCACGTCCCAAGCTCAAAATGCGTGCAAATTAGAAGTCTTCGTACTCCGATCATCTATCAAATAGAGAGTACATAATTTGTATCCACATCCGTCCGCAGCTGGAAGAGGATTTGTACAATTTTGGAAATCCACTTATCTAAATATAGCATGCATCTCTCAAAATAGATACATTTTTAAGAAAGTAAACAATGAAAATAAGATTAGATATCCTTACCAAAAAAAAAATAAAATAAGATTAGATAAAATCCAGATAATTTGAAATTGATTTAAAAAAATTAGATAAGAGAGAAGTTCATTAGCTTTAATTCGTTATTTTATTGTTCAACAACTTTTGTTCTCGATCTTACAATTCAAATAGAATTTAAATATGGATAGGAAGAGATCACGTCTAGTTTTCACTTAGCCATTAAAATTTGAAGAAAATATCAATTGAAAAATATAACATAGAATAAAGAAATCCACATACTTCTAAAAAAAATAAGAATTGAAATTGTGATGAAGCTAAATGTATACAAACTCTTCTTTTCTGATTTTTCTGTTGTGCGACTACCAAAAATTTCTATTATAGGTATTTTTCGGCAAGGTTTGAAATTTTAAACTTTCAGCCACATTTCGCGTGTCTGGTTTAGTAAGTATTTTTACCATGCCCGTTTGATAACAAGCCCAGATAAGATGATGCCAAAAGTGATGACACTGATAAAAAGAAAAAGAAAAAGAAAGAATAACAAACACATGTCAAAATATGTTTATTAATAAGCACATGTCCAACATATAAATCGATACATGTGAAGGTGTGTTTACAATATATGTCCGCATAAAGTGCAGATCATATAAGTAATTCATAGTATTATAAGTAACAATTGGTCGTTGTAATGCACGTCGTATTTATTTGACGCCAAAATCCAATAACACAAATAATACTATTTTAGTGTCTTTAGAATTGATGACCTAGCAACAATTCTCACTAAATGATCACCCTTAAGTATTACTTTCGAGGATTTAGTCCATTTGAACTAGGAGAAGTGTTACAACTCCAGGTCAAATTGTCTTCTGTAAAATGTTAACTCCACAATAAATGGGCAATAGTCATCACAAATACGCTAGTCCGTGAGTAAAAGCTATGATACTTTAGAATAATCATATTAGAATTATATGTGCAAGTTTTTCATCTTCGATAACTTCTTTAAATTGTGTCAAATAGCATATTAATTGGGCACTTATTGAGCAATTTCTGCCTGTATTTCGAAGAATGCGCAAGTTTTTCGTCTTTGATAACTTCTTTAAATTGTGTGAACTGGCATATTAATTAGGCACTTATTGAGCAATTTCTACCTGCATTTGGAAGGTGGATATATTTGAAATTGGGATCAGAAGTCGGGTAAGGACTAATTAGTCGTGAGATAATGTACTAGAACCAAATTTAAACATCGACGATAATATGGGGAATAATTCGTAATACCTTTTGCATAATTATTTTTAAATTCCATATTAGCGCCGCTTGTATACGTCCGTTAGCATATTCCCTTGGTCGGTCATTAATTTTTTTTTTTTTTTTGGTAAGGTGGTCACTGAATTTTTTCCTACAAGATAATTGGCGATTATTTTATGGACCTTATTTATCACAAGATAAAGCATGATGACCAAACTTAAATAGTCACAATAATATTATAATATAAAGTGATAATAAGAGCAGAGAAGGCAGTGAAAATGATCCATTGGCCCCGGTGACTGATTCCCACATGCTGGTCAGCGCACGCCACATCGTGAATAGCTTCACCAGCATCTTCACGTCTATTCCTCGTGCGGTCTAGTTTCACCATATCTTGATTCATGATTTGATCGACTATGACTTCATTGTAGCAAAAATAAATCTTTAAAATTATTGGGAAAATATGACTTCGAATAAGGTAGAATAATAAAGTCGGATCTTTAGAGTACTCAAGTCGGACTTTGAGGTGTAATATCAATTTCTTTAAGAATTTATTTGCCCCACAAAGTTGCTAATGGTCACCGGCAAATTTCCTCTAGGATACAATAAAGTCTCAAATGAGAATACTGTAGAGACAATTGACTAAAGATGGTACCATAACAATTGTTTATGTGAGGTCAAGTAATAATCTTGGCCATCCTTTGATGAAGGCTTTACCAAGACATATGGTAATAATGAAAGGGCATTAGTTAATTAATTAGCATAATCAAGTCACCGACCCTAGATTTTTTGATTGCGTAGAAAGTGAAGCATGCTCCCACATTTCACTTGGTCTCTAACCGACCTTAATAGGTTGGTGGCGGTTCCTTTTTTTAGTAAAATTTCATAGCATTAATTTGAAAACTTGACGTTGTGCGAGGTATGGACTTATGAGAGATCACGTCTAAATCATGGATTGTTAGGCCCATCTTTTTGGTAATACCCTAAAATATATCCTCTTCTTTCGAGGGTAGGATGCGACATTATTCAAGTTAGATTAAAAACTTTAACAAAATACCTAAAATCGTATTAAAAAAAACTGCGAAAAAAATAAAAAAGGAGAATGGAGTGCTCGTCAGTGGAGCTTCAACCACTGCCACCCACTGTCAAAAGGGTTGATGACCTCCACTAACCTTGGTAAGGATGGCCGCCCTTAGACAAGGGTCAACAACCTTCAATAGATTTGGGCAAGGACGCCTAGATCTAAGCAATGTTGATCCACATAGGGGGTTGGCAACCATTGCCTACCCTAGGCAAGGCCTCATGGGCCCTAGGTGAGGCCTCACTAGCCCAAGGCAAGGGCAGGCGAGCCTCACCGACCCTTAGCAAAGGTTGCCGACTCTCGTCTAAGGCCAACAAGGCTTGCTAGCCTTGAGCAAGTGCTGGCGAGGCTACCCAAGGTGAGCGATGGTCGTCTGCCTCTTGTGAGGGCGGACATCATTAAGGCTTAGTGAGGGTCATTGGCTCTTGTCTATAACCGGCGAGGCCTCACCCTCACCTATGGCTAGCGGAGGTTATCATTCCTTTCAATGGTGGGTGGCAGCAACAAAAGCTCCATCAGTGAGCCCTACATTCTCTCTATCTTCCATTTTTTTTTTCATAAGATTTTGGGTTTTTTTTTTTAGTTTTTTAACCTAATATAAATAAGAATTGAATACAAATAATAATAATATGCCACATAGGAAATAAAAATATTAAAATGCCACGTCAATATTTTCTATTAATCAAATTGATAGTGTTAATGGAAAAATTGATTGTACTAATTTAGTAATTTTTAGGATTTGATTATACTTTTTATAAGTTTTAGGACTTAATTGTACTTTCGTGACAAGTTTTAGGACTTTCAGTGAACATTTTTTTTTTTACTTATTGACCTTGGACCCTACCCAAAATTTATTCTTAGTGTAAAAGACAAAAAATACCAAGTGACACATTTACCCAAACTTTTTTGTGACACTAAAAACACCAAATTTATACCCACCCCAAGCTTATACAGTGTGACACATTTGCCCAAGACCTCTTTTGGTAATACTAAAAATCTCAAACTTGTATCAATGTGACACATTTAGCCTAAAAATTTAGTGTTACAAAAAAAATTTGAAGTTTTTGGCGCCACAAAAAGAAAGTTTGGGTAAATATGTCACACAACTATAAATTTATGATTTAGTTTGGGGTAAATATGTTACACAGGTACAAATTTAAGGTTTTTTATATAACAAAAAAAAAAATGTTTAGGGTAAGTTTCACAATCGGCAAAGTTTAGAGTTTTTGGTTAGTTTTTCCCTTATTCTTATTATCCTCAGCCCACGCTTTGCATTGCATTTGGATCATGCTTAGAATTTGACACAATTTTTGACATTCCGCTCACTTTTTATAACTAAAAATAATAAGATAGAATAAGTGAAATCGTGATAAATTAACACCATTATATTAATGCATCCGCACGAATAAGTTATACTCCTGCAATTATGCATAGACTCATTAGCTATGATTTACACAAGAAGCATAGTCTTATACTACGCAATTAATTTCATTTTCTATTAAAATTGCAGTTTTGGATGTGTTCATGTGAGTATATGCAATTAGAATTAAGAAATACACATGATGCTCATTTTGGACTCCTAACTTGATGATCTTAATTATTAGAGAAACTATTTTTCATGATACTTAAAAAGTTCAAATCTCTACATCTCATATTTCACGTGCAAGCCCCGTTTTACACACAAGGGAAGTATTAAGACATACTTTGTTTTTGGAAATACTTGGGAAATGTGCTTAATACACGAGCCGTAAACAACTTTCCTAATAAATTAGGCCTTTTTGAAGGCCATCATACGACAATTAGCTTATTGATTTTAGTTCCTATGCACAGAGCATAGCATGGAGCTCAAATTGCTAAATGTATGACCGGCATCTTTATTTCATGAAGGAGTCCTTGCTTCAAACTGTCAGGGATAGGGAGAATTACCAAAAAAGTCTTAAATCTATTGCAATTGCGCAAATTTAGTCCTAAACTTTTTTTTTGGGCTAATTTTATGACATCCCAATTTTTCGATTCTATTTCCAATAAATTGAGACGGGCATTTCGTTGGCACGCATATAGTTCTTTTCCTTGAGTCGGCCACTCATGTGAAAACTAGTCTATCGGGTGAAGTCGTTAAGAAATTCTAATGCATCAGACTCGAGAATTTGGTCAGGAAACGACCTTTCGACCGAGCTAATCTGCAAGGGTCATTACGACACAAATGCATTATGGCTTGAGATGATTAACCACAGGTCAAATGCATGAAAATTTCTAAAGGCTATCCGGTAGGTTGGGCCGCGCTAGTATCGTGCCAAAGTGAAATTAACCGTAAAATTGAGACCGCAATTATCATGGATAGCTTTGCAGATTTTGTGTTGAAGACCTTTAAAAATTTTAAGCGGGCAAGTGTTTAGTATTTTGAATCCGAAGTGGTTTGGGCAAGATAGCAGTGATTTGGCAACATTGGTACCGAAGGAGCAACCTGAGAAAGAGAAGGTTATATGAGACGACTGTACCTCCACCTTTTTGTTTAAGAATTGGTAAAGGTTTAAATTTCGAGGACGAAATTTTTATAAGAGGGGAAGAGTTGTGACATCCCGATTTTTCGATTCTATTTCCAATAAATTGAGACGGGCATTTCGTTGGCACGCATATAGTTCTTTTCCTTGAGTCGGCCACTCATGTGAAAACTAGTCTATCGGGTGAAGTCGTTAAGAAATTCTAATGCATCAGACTCGAGAATTTGGTCAGGAAGCGACCTTTCGACCGAGCTAATCTGCAAGGGTCATTACGACACAAATAAAAGTCGATTAGAGACCGGAGATAGGTTGACTCGACAAAGGCGTGTGATCGAGTGTGGGTGATTCCACCGGATCGCATAATCCTTGTTGATCAACACTAGGCCGACTTTTCTATCGATTGGGTACCCTGTGTTCGTATTTGAAACCTTGAGATTACCCTGACAACCGAAAGTCGCCAATGTTTCAAAGATGTACATTGTGGCTTGAGATGATTAACCATAGATCAAATGCATGAAAATTTCTAAAGGCTATCCGGCAGGTTGGGCCGCGCTAGTATCGTGCTAAAGTGAAATTAACCGTAGAATTGAGATCGAATTCAGAAATTGGAAGTCTGGGTGTGTCACAAATCATTTTAGGAACATTGACTCATCTTTGGAAGATTTTTCATGCAAGCCGAGGTTTTCGGCAAAATCATCAAGGTATGGTTAATTTGGTTCGGAAAATTGGTAGGCCCACCTTTGGTTGTGCTTTTAGGACTTAAGTGATCCTATGAACAAATGAAGATGTGAATTGAAGTGTGGTGACATTGGATTAATTTTATGGACTTCAATTTAATTCAATTGGGAGAGAATTAATTGGAATTGAAGGAATTGATGTACAAAGTTTCATGCCCTGGCGGAAAAATAAAATGGACCCATTGAAGATTGTTGTGGGGAGAGATTTGAAGTTAGTGGAACATGACATCACTTGATGATGTCATGGTGGGCCAATTTGTTAGATTAAAGAAAGGCAAAAAGAAAAGAAAAAGCCCCCCCTTCTTCTCTCTCCTCCCTCTCTTCTTCCTCTCTCTTCCGTGCTACTCCTCCATCTTCTTCTCCTTGCTTCTTCGAACACAGCAACCGGAAGAAGACCTCAGCAGCTACAAGAGATCCGTTGGAGCCTCCGTGCGTCGCCGCAATGCCGCCGTCGTCGTCGCAGCCCCTCGCCTCGCCGCCCGCCCTACCCGCTCGCATCCCCATCTCTCTCCTCCATTCCCTTGCGGTTCGACACCCTTGCAAGTTGAAGATCGACGAAGCCAGCTCGCCGTTGAGGCCTCACCGCCGCGCCCCGCAGCCGAAGTCGCCGATGCTGCTCGTCGCAGCTCCGCCCGTCTCCGCCTCCATTTCGCCAGCCCTATGTTCTAGCTACAATTCCAGATCTAGGGAAGCTCGGTTGAAGCTGTCCAGCACCATGAACTGCTGTCAAAGCCGCCGTGGACCGCCATACACCCTTGCCGTTGGCCGCACGGCACCGCCACAGCTCCTCCGCGGTTCCTCCGCCCGAATCAGCCCTGGATCTGCCCTCCTTCGTCCCCAACCAGCAGCAAACAGAGAAGAAGAAAATGGGTATGGCAGCCCCTTCGTGGCCAGTTTTGGCCGCCTTCCCGAGCTCGGATGCTCGGCCCGCCTTGAGGAAAGTCGATCCTCGCGTCGTCCTCGTCGTTTTGGTCCGCTCGGCTCGCTAATCCGGTGAGTTTAGCTCACTAAATCTTGATTAGACGGTTAATTATGCTCTAAGTGTGCTTAGTTTAAGTTAAGCAAGTTTAGGTGGATATCTTAGTTTATTTAATTGTGATTTGGATTAAAAGGTTTGTTTAATTTAAAGTGTGTTTAATTAAAGGCTAAGAGAATTTATTTAATAATAAACCTTGATGGGACATAATAGGGTTTTATTTTTGAATTATTTAATTGTTTCAAAATTCTGGAATTTATAATATTATATTATATTCCGAAATTATTAAAATATTATTATTAAAAGAAAAAACAGAAAAATTATTTTTGATCCCGATTGCTCAGAATTTCGTGCCGATCGCTGCTATGCGTTCGGATTTTGAAATTGATGGTTGGTTATTATAAATTGGGTGTGGATGACGAAAATATGGATATTATTATTTAATTAATTTTCGGAATGAATTTAATTATTTATTAAAATTCGAAAATTTCGTCGGGACCCTAAACTCTCAGAATTTCGTGCCGATCGCTGCTGTGTATTTAGAATTTGAATTTGATGATTGATTGTGGCAAATTGAGTGTGATTGCGATAGATAGGGTGTTGAAATTGATGGGAGATTGGCCGTGATTAACCACCTATTAGAGGTCGTGCCCAGTGAGGCCGTGATTAATCACCTATTGGAGGTCGTGCCCAGTGAGGCCGTGATGGACCACCCATGAGAGGTCGTGCCTAGTAGGGCCGTGATGAACCACCTAAGAGAGGTCGTGCCTAATGGGGCCGTGATTGACCACCTATTAGAGGTCGTGCCCAGTGAGGCCGTGATGGACCACCTATGAGAGGTCGTGCCCAGTGAGGCCGTGATGGACCACCTAATTAAAGGTCGTGCCGAGTGGGGCCGTGATTGCCACTGGTTATTAAACCTTCCTATAGGGCCGTAATTGAGAGCAATGATTGATTTGCTAGAATGACATGTAATCGGCCAAGTCGATTGATCGCTGAGACGATCCAAGTGGTTGAATTGTTCTGATGATGTGATTGTGCCATGGTTGTTTGGTTATCATAATTGCACGTGGTTGAATTATATAAATTGTGTTAACCTGCAGATGAAGGCTAATGCGAGGTAAGTCTTCTGTGTGATGTGGCTAGGCCACCGGGGCGTATTTTCTTTCTAATAGGGGTTTAGGGGGTTGAACTTGCTGAGACATCGCCTCATCCCGGTTGTGGGATTAAAATTTCAGGTCCCTGGTGGACGGAGCGACCTGATAACTTTGGTTGGCCTTGAGGAGTTGCAGAGGTGAAGTCATAAGGATTAGAGAACGTGTCCGACTTGTAGGTCGTAGGACAATTCCTTTTTAAGAGCCGGTCTTTTGTAGACTTTTGGCCGTAGACCTCTGTTTGTAATTTTGTTGAATTATGAAAGTGTTATGTTGTGGTTTTGCTTCCTGCTTTTCTATCCCATATTTTATTGTCAGGGGTTTTATAATACGTTCCGTTTGCGCATTAATAAATTAATGGGGTCGGCGACACTACCTGGGAATGTCGCATTTGATCGACTGCAGTGGGATGTGCGCGTGCTCGGGTTTCGGGGCGTGACAAATTTAGTTTTAAACCTTTTACAATTGTGCCAATTCAGTCCATCAAGCCAAAATTAGTCGGCCGACGAACAATGATGTGACAAATTTTAAATATTTTTAAATATTTTTTTCAAAATTTTCAATATTTAAAAAAAAAATTAATTTTTTTTCCACCTTCTTCTTTCTCCGGCCAGGCAGAGGCGAGGGCTGGCGAGGCTCGCCCCCGTCGGCCAAAGGCGAGGGCTAGCGAGGTCAGCCTCACCGACCATTGGCGAGGGCGAGGCCCCGCCAGATCTGGCGAGCTCGGCCCTCGCCAGATCCAACAGGGCCTCGCCCAGCCAAGGCAGATGACTCCCAAAGGGTTGGGCGCTGGAAATTGTGGCCAGTCGTTAGTCGAGACACGGCTCGGCCTCCCCAATTTCTCTCCCTCTCTACCCTATGCTTTCAGCGATCCGACCGACCGAGATGGTGGTGCTGCTGGCCTCCAGCCTCCCCAACTGCACAACCACGACGATGGCAGCGACGAGAGTTCTAGAACATGAACAAAAGAAAAGGCTGAGCGAACTATGAATAGAAAGGAGCAAAGGATGGCTGGAGGTGTTCCCACCTGGCACGACGATCGAGCTAAAGCTAGTTCTCTTGCTCGAGAAGTCTTTTTTCTCCAAATCTCTCTCTCAACCACGATTTCTTTCTCCTCGAGTCTCGGCTGCAATGGTGGCAAGGAGCCTCGATGGCCACTAGCAAGGTCAACCCTTGCCTTGGTTGGTGAGGCCCTACCGGATCAGGTGAGGGCCAAGCTCACTGGATTTGGTATGGCCTCGCCTTTGCCAGCGGCCAGCGAGGCTGACCTCGCCGGCCCTTGCCTTCGGCCGACAAGGCTGGCCTCGCTGGCCCTCGCCTCTAGTCGGCGCTGGCTAATCGGCCAGAGGAAGAAGAATGTGGAAAAAAAATAATTCAAAAATTCAAAAAAATATTTAAAAAATAAATAAAAAATATTATAAAATTGACACATCAGCGTTTATCGGCTAGTTTGTCCCCGCCGGCCAGCTAATGTTGGCCGGATGGACTGAATTGGCACAATTATAAAATGTTTATGACTAAATTGGCCCAAAAAAAATTTAGGACTGAATTAGCACAATTGTAATAGATTTATGACTTTTTGATAATTCTCCCGTCAGAGACATGTAAACCCATTCGGTTCAACCAACAATGCTGCTTATGTACATCATGATCAAAATTATTCGGTAAAAATTAATCTTTGAGATGGAAAGACAATATATGGAAGTGGGGTTTTGACTTCTTCTTCTTCTTCTTCTTCTTCTTCTTCACGAAGCGTCAGAGGTACACAAGTGGCGCTAATGTGGAGTGAAAAAATAATTATTCAAATGATATTACAAAATGGTTCTTATATTATTGTCAATATTTAATTTTGGTCCTCGTATTTTACAATGGACTTAGTCCTTAACCCAGCTTCAATATCCAGATTTAAGATATTTTCTTCCAAACATAAATAGTAACCCAGCTTCAATATCCCGATTTCAGATATTTTCTTCCAAACGTAAATAGAAATTGCTGAATAAGTGCCAAATCAATATGGCAGTTCACACAATTTTAAGAATTTATCATGGATGATCCCCGTGCAGAGAAATTTACACATGTAATTATAGTCAGGCTTTCCTTAGAAATCCAATAATATGCTTTGCTCGGGCACTACCGCATTTATCATAACTATTGCCCATTAATTGTGGAATAATCATTTTACGAGGACCAATTTAGCCTAGAGTTGTAACCCTTTCCCAAGTTCAAGTGGACCAAATTCTTGAAATTAGTACCTTAAGGGGTGATCTTTCCGCGATAATTACTCTAGGCAATCGATTATAAAGACCTTAAAACAACGTCAGCCAGTCAACTTTTCCCATGAGCAAGCCACGTGTCCAACTGTGGTTGTCTGCAGCTTCTTCTTTTTTTATAATAAAAAACATTAAAAGATTACTAAACGGCAAACATAGAACAACCAAATTGTGGGGCCATATACTTTTGATATGTGTATAGACTATTGCATTTTGCACGTGTAACTAGTATATGCAATAAATCCATACTAAGTTTAAAGTTCGTTATATTATTTTGCGTTGCCCGTGTGGATACTCCATCGAACCTTCGAGATATGTAAAATAGTTGCAAAAAATCATCAAATTCCTCATTTGGCCAGAATCGTGGCACCTCATGCTATATGATTTTTATTTCTCTTTATTATAATTTTTTTCTATCCACGTTTCTTTTCATTTATCAGAAATAACAAAAACATGTAACTTCTTGCTTTTCTTTGCTAAGTAATCCTTTGAAGAGGAGGAAAAATCAACAAAGATAAAGAAGGATCCTTGGGTTTTCTTTTTCATTGGTAGAGTTCGTCTTATTTTTTTATGAAGTTTTAGAGTTCCTATACCTCAAATTGGATATTCTTTCATAAAAAAGAAAAAAAAAATTAATGAAGTTACTCAAAATATTAGAATTTTATACATGATTAATTGTAATAATTGGACATTTAATTATCTGGATGAACCAACATAATTTATAGCATATATACAACACAAAAGAACTTTTCTATCCCATAACAAAACTCAATATATTAAATTAAGTGGCATTAGTGCATTTTCATAATCACCATTTTTTCTATTACATAAAATTCGTATAAATGTACAAATTGATAATGAATGCAGCTGTCTAGCCATGCTTAAAACTAACTTATTATTTTTATTTTCCGAAGTGTCAAACTACATAACAAGTTAATTTTTCGCAACGTCATGCGGATGACCACTGTTTTGCACTATCAATTATGTACCTCACAAAAAAAAAAAAAAAAAAAAGAACCGTCAGCGCAGAGAGAAAAGCGAAGAACTAAAAAATGGAGTTCAATCTCCGCGGCAACGCCTTGAAGACCTTTGCTCGCTCCATCACATGCCTCTCCCGCGTCAGCAACGTCCTCGCTATTCAAGTTTCTCCTTTCCGGGTTAATCGATTTTGCCCACATTTCTTCTTCTGCTTTTCCGTCTCTCTCACCCTTAGCTCCGGTCAAAATGTTCGCGGGTCGCCCCTGACGTCCATGTCGATCATTCCTCAGCTCATCTATCAATCGAAAACCTATGTCGTTGCTAATTCTTGCCCTGATGAGTGATGCTTAGCTTAGATGCCGTGCTGTGTTAGGTATTGGCGTTGTATGGAGTTTTGCAACGCTCAATGAGTGAAAGCACAATTGCGTTCGCTAGCATAACTCTTGCATGACCATAGGTTTTCATGGCTTACTTTTGCTTCGTTGCATGTAATTACTGGATAACAATCGAGGTTCCAATTTCTGAGCTCATGTTTGGCACTTGGCACCATTTGCGCTGATTTGTTGTGTACAAATATCATCTTTGTACTTGTGGACATCGTTCATAAGATTATGAGATTCTTATAAAACCTCCAGCTTTCCTTTCACACACCCAATTCATCAAGATCTGCCTACCACTTGATTATCTTCAGGCCAAACCTCTTTGATATATTTACCGTATCTAGCGCATAGATTCAATACAACCTTCTTTTGAAGATACGTTGTCAATGCTCATCTTATCGGAAGAATTTGACAGTTTGTAGTTGTAAGCAACTAACAAAATAATTTGTGAATGCAGTCTATTTTGTCCCTAGAACATATATTACAAACATTGATTATTTTAAGTATTGAATTACCATACATCAATGTGTCAAAACTTCAACGGACTCTGTAGTGCTTCAATGGTGAAGGCCTTTTAGATGTTCGCATGGTGCTCTAAATTCATTATGTTGGAAATGTTGTATTTTATGGTTAATGTTGCAAACTTGTGGGCATAGATGGGAGGGTTAGAGGATTCCTTTTTCCCTCTAAAGATAATCTCGTTCCAATTCCATTAAAAAACTCCAGTAGAAATAAAGTCCTTTTCTGACGTGTTCTGACGTGTTCATTGAGAGAAAAATGACTGCAAAATGCTGTCATAAGCATCGTCACTTCATACGTGCCCCTGGAGACGAGCTTCTTCATATTCTCATCATGGAAAAGCAGCGTGAAATCTGTCATACGGATATTGCAACGCCCCAATATGACCCTTGAAGCCCGTAGGTTTATAATGAATAGATAAGAAGCTTTTACATCAAACGGATGTTGCAGATCGCTAAGCTCGCATTAGCCTATGGCCTGAAAGAGATGGAAAAAATTATCCAAAATTCTTAAACCTATTACACTTTTATCAATTCGGTCCTAAAACTTTTAATTTTACCAATTCAACCCTAAACATTTTCACTTCTTGCCAATTGAGCCTATCTGGCCAATTTTGACAGGAAATTGCTAACATGGACAGCCGATGTAGAGGTGACAATTTTTAATAATATTTTGATTTTTTTATGGTTTTTTCTCCTTTTTATTATTTATTATTTTTTATTTTTTTCATGGTTTTTGAGCAAGGGCCAACCAGGGTTGTCAGTCGACCCTCGCTAACCACAAGGGAGGCCCGGCAACCCTTGTTGGCCATAGGTAAGGGCCGACTGACCCTTGTCAACCCTAGGCGAGGGTGTCGAGCCCCTCACTAGCTTTGGGCATGAGTCGCAATGCCCTCACTAGATCTAGCCAAGCGAGGGCTCGCTAGCCCTTGGCAATCCTAGGCAAGGGGTCCGAGTGAGGTCGCCGAGGGTTGCCGAGCACTAGATTTGGCAAGGGTGTCGTGGGCAATGCCCTCACTTTGGCCAGCAACGGTTGGCCGGCCCTGTGGTTGGCGAGGGCCGCCGACCCTCGCCTGTGTCCAATGATGGTCGGCTGGCCACCCTCACTGGCCAAACCCCAAACCCCCAAAAAAAAATCAAAGAAAAGTAATATATATATAAATTCAAAAAGTTATGAAAATATCATTAAAATATTATTAAAACATGTCATGTTAGCACCGGCCATCCACATCAGCAAATTTTGGCTAAAATTGGCCAAATAGACTCAATTGGCAAGAAGTGAAAATGTTTATTATTGAATTGGCAAAATTGAAAGGTTTAAGAATGAGTCGACAAAAATGAAATACATTTATGAATTTTTTGACAATTTTCCTAAAAGAGATGTGATCTTCGATGAGGCAGGTTGGTCCCGCCACAGATTCTAGAACAATTAGGCCCATACTTGTTAAGACCTACCCTTCAATATGGAGGGAAATAAGTTTATAAGTATTACCTAAAGGACAGGCTTATGACACATGATTTAGACTAGGGCTTTCCCAAATGCATACCTCGCACGACATTGGAGTGTTCAATGTTAACTCAATTTGATGCTATGAGAATTTCCTGATGAGGAGTCGCCACTAATCTATTGGGGTCGGGTAGAAACCAAGTGAAACATGAAAGTGTACTTCACTTATTATGCAATTAGAGAATCTAGGGTCCCTACATTAAGTAATCAATTAGTTCCCGTTTAATACTTAATCTTGTTCATTCAAGTAGTTTGGGTTGATTTTAAATCTATCTACTAACATATGAAGTAGTCATGCGGGTATGCAATCATTATAATAGCAATCAGCAAGTAAGAAAAACGTTAAATAAATTGCATGGAAGAGTGAGGATCTAACATTAACAAATTGGGGGTATGCCGAATCTAACTAAGCTAAAAGAAAATCATAATCAATGTATGGAAGGTGCACAATCAAGAACGTTCATATCTAAGAACAAATGAAACCTTATGGTATAACTCGAGGGCTTGTTTAATTTTGAGCACAATTTTAAATTGATCATATTCAACATTTTAAAAGAAAACTACCCAGAAACTATTTTTTTAAAGCTTTTTCTATTAAAAAAATTGGAAATTTTTAATTTTTTAATTAATAAACCGAATAGAGGGACCCGGCCAGAACATGGGCTGCACTTATACTCACGGTCTTGGGCCATGGATATGAATGGGCTTATAATAAAAAAAACCATTCGAATAGGAAAGCACCAAGCCCATCACTTTGCAACTAAATGCACTAAGCCCATCTTACTAAAAAATCTCAGCCCAAGCGCATCTAAGACTAAAGCTAGCCCGAACTTACTTAAATCACTTAGGCCTAAAACCCATCGAGTCTAATTAAGCCCAAAGTGCATTAAACCAAACCAAGCCCTCTAACTCCAATACCATTTCCCTTTGTTTTGTTTTTTCTTTTTTTTTTGTTAGTCCTATTCTATTCATATTCTAACTCTCACTCTCAAACTTTTGCCCTACCTCCTTGCAGGGCGTGGGAGTCAAAACCCACTCCTGAAACTAATCCGTCCCCACCCCAACCCCCCTAAGAAGATGGGGATTCGAACCCCCCACCTCCCCCTTCCAAGTTGGAAAAAGTCCATTTTTACTTACTTAATTTCTCCTCGTTCGTCCGCCCTTCCTCCTACACTCCTCTCCTATCCCACAACTTCAAATTTTGTTCTACACTTCACGACCAACCGGGAACAATTTCAACCAATGATTCATACCCCAAAGCCCCAAAACATGAATGCGTACAGTTCAGTCGTTCATCATTAAACCTCCAATTAATGAACTTCTTTGGCCATCGGATTGCCGTTGTAGGCCACAAATCACGAAATGCAAAACAAAGTAAAAGATGGTGTAAGAAAGCACTTGATCATGGAAATAACTCGAGAATTGATTAACGTGATGTAATCCGCCTTCTAATGATAGAAGGAAATGAAATCAATTTGCATAGAGTTTTTGATGAGCATCTTGTCAAACAAGTTATATCCGACCAACTGGGAACAAACCAAAGCCATCTAAAAATGAGACTCATTGCCTAAATCAAACTAGGGCATCAAACGAAGTGCAAATAAGTGAAAAGCATCTCATTAGCCGAAATGAATAGAGCTACTTCGACTTCATCTAGAACCGGATGGACCAATGGGGTTCGTGGGAATGAGCATTTAATTGCGGAGATTGTTGGAAGATCTTAGAGTCGATTCTGATTATAATTGGTTCTAGTGAATCTTTGATTAGTACAGTAAATAGGAAATTCTGAAATTCTGATTCATGTATATTATTTTTCCTATTTTAGTCTTTCATTCTTACACATTATAAATGTATAATGTAACAGCATACAAAATACAATACAGAGAAACATTTTCCCAAATTTCCTTCTCTTTTCTGTCATGGTATTAGGGCCCTTGCATCCTGGCCTAGCTTCCGCAACTTTCTAAATTGCCATCGTTTTTTTTATTTATTTTCTAGTCTGTTGTTGCACATCCCTTCCTGCAGAACAAAGCAGCAAAGCGATTAGGAATTCAATCCGATACCATGGCAAAAGATAAGAATGTTATGAATCCCTCAGCAGAGGATTCATCACCCCAGGATCAGATAATCTCATCCTATAATCAAACTAAATCGACTGAAGAATGGTAGGTGACCAACAATGTCTCTGCTCTTGCTCTTGCTCCAGTACAGTTTCCTATGCCAACCTATTGGCCCCTATCCCAGTGGTACCCCGCACAATGGACCACTGGGCCTAGACAGATGTGGGCCCAGTACCTATATGGGATCGACCTAAATGATGAGTTAGGTCAAACGGCTGTGGGTCACAGACTCGAGTTCATGTCGGGTCAGGGAATAGAACCTTACCCTGTTCCACATGGACCACCGCCTTACCTATTTCTGTTCAACGGCGGTCGACCGGAACTTGGAGATCCGCTCCACATTGCCGGTAGACGGACCGGAGTTACACCTAATCAGCCACCAGCTCACTTAACCGGGGAACTACCATTCTTGGGCTCGGGATCCCCGGTAAGCGCTCATCACTAAGGCCAAGGAGGGCTTCATCGAGAGAACAATGCCCAATCCGATGGACGAGCGAATGCAGAGACATTGGCAATGCTGCAATCAATTGGTACGCACCTAGATCGGGAACTGCTTGGCGCCCGATGTCACCGCCAGTCTCCCTTTGATAGAAGACTCAAAGAAATTCTGGGATAACATACAAGAGATGTATGGGAAATCAGATAGGGCAAGGCTTTTTTCGTTGATACAAGCCCTAACCAAACTAAAATAGGGCAACCTCTTGATCACAGGTTGTTTCAACTGGTTGTCGACCTTGTGGAACGAGATTGAAGCAGCTGAAGACAAATTGGAAGGGCCGGAGGCCACTCTCCGACAATACTATGCAATCAAGGAGAAAGAAAACGCCACTAGATTTCTCCTTACCTTGAAGGAGTCATACACTACATTTCGATCGCAAATCCTTGTGATGGATCCCCAACCACCACTCAGGCAAATCTTCTAGTTGGCCATGTAGGAGGAAAACTAGTGGGTTGCCGTGAATGAACAAGCTCGGGTCAATGAAGGAACAGGCTTCGCGGCATTCCCATCTGGCCTCGTTTTGACGGAAACGGTCACTGAAGCCAGGGGTTCTCGAAGTCACTAGACAGTCGAGGGGAAGAGGCTTTGTGGCTATGGCGATAAGAAGTGAGGAAGACAACCCTAGGGTTTCACAGATGGACAGCTAGGATTACAACTCTGGATTGAACGGCCTGGATAAAAGTGTTGGATCTAACGGTTGAGGGAGACGCGTTGGATCGGATAGGCTGGATCATTTTTCTGGAGTGGACTGCTTGGATCGACACGTGCGATGAGAAGGTTTCGGTTGGATGAATTACTCATATGAATCGGACGGTCGGCATTTTGCCACGTCAGCACTGGTGTATAAAGGATCGTATGGCGCACGAAATGCCACGTTAATAGGGAAGGTCAGTGGGTAAAATTCAAAAATTAAAATAAATATTGTGATTATTGCAAACGTCCACACCACACTATTGATACATGTTGGAAATTACATGGGAAACTCAATAATAAAAAGGAAAGAGAGTCTTCAGTCTATTGGGTTTTTGTACAGAAGAGTGGCGGAACATCTCAGCAAACTATCACCCAAGAACAATATGAAAATATCGTGTAAGCTTTGAGCCAACTCAAAACCGGTGACACTAGTGCAGGATTCTCAAGTACTTTTCTCCATAAAAGAAATTCATTATCTATTGATGCATGGATTATTGATTCAGGCGCAAGTGACCACATAGTTTGTAATGAGCACTTATTTTCTCATGTCCATCGAAACCCATAATCTTCTATTACTGGTGCGTCTTCCAAATGGGAACATTATGTATGTTACCAAAATTGGTACCATACATCTTGGTTAGAATTTTGTCCTTAAAAATGTCCTATACATTCCAGATTTTGAGTTTAATCTTCTCTCTGTCTCAAAAGTATGTATGGACAATTCTAGTAAAGCCATATGCAATTCCGAAAATTGTGTCTTTCGGGACCTTTTGACTGACAGAGTGATGGGCTTGGGTAATGTGGCAAAAGGGCTTTATTTTTGGGTCAATTCCCCAGGAGATTTAGAATTATTGAATAAAAGCATTTATTGTAATACAATCAGTTATAATACAAATCTCCTTTTGCATCAACGATTGGGTCACAGTGCTCGATTTCCCCATCCAAAATGCTCCATATGTCCTTTAGCTAAACAAACTCGAGCATCTTTTCTAGTTAGTACATCTCGAGCCAAAAATCTTTTTTCATTGCTTCACATGGACATCTAGGGTCCCTATCATACTCCTCATTGCGATAGATCTCGCTACTTTATTACAATCATTGATGACTATAATTGTGCCACTTGGTTATATCTTATGCAGCCAAAGAGTCAAACATTTACTCATTTATCAAATTTCCCTTCCTTAATTAAGAATCAATTTGATAAATTTGTACATCAAATTAGTATAGATAATGGGCAAGAATTCTTTACTTTTGATTGCATAACGTTGTTGATTACTCATGGGATACTCCATGAAAGTTCTTGTACTTATACTCCACAGCAAAATGGAGTTGTTCAAAGAAAACATAGGCATCTCTTAGAAGTTGCCCGTGCACTCAAATACCAAGCCTCAGTCCTTTAAGGTTTTTGGGGAGACTGTGTGGTCACAGCTACCTATCTGATTAATCGTATGCCAAGTCGAATTCTTCATGGTAAAACCCCATTTGAGATGCTTTATAAGAAACAACCGGATAATAGCCATCTTAGAGTATTTTGTTGTTTATGTTATGCAACAAATGTGGGTCCTCGAGATAAAAGAGTCCCTGTGCAACACGATGTGTTTTTATGGGATACCCTTCTCTTCAGAAGGGTTATCGTGTCATGGAGTATTCTACAGGGCATTTCTTTACCGGTAGAGATGTTATTTTTCATGAAGACATGTTCCCTTTCAAAGAGAAGCGACTTTCATCACAAGACACTTTATCAGAAAACAATCGGTTTCTTTTGTCTGATGAAGATTTATCGTTAGTGCCTGGGTTTCTTATGGCACCTCAATTCTATATGACACCAGCACCAGTGGAATTCTCAAATCTTGAAACGGAATTACCAGCTTCATTTAAGGAAGTCTCTCCACTTACTTCAGCAATGGACACAACAAAAATGCATGTTGAATCATCCATGGCCTTTGAGAATATGGTTGAGCTACCTCGTCGTTTTGGAAGATAGACTTGCCCACCTATGTGGACTAAAGACTATATATGTTCTCCTATTCCATCCTATGTTTCCTTCAATCGGTTATCAGCAGAACATATGTGTTGTATCGGTTGAATTTTTTAGAAGAACATGAGCCATCTTCATTCACTAAGGCAGCGAAAGATCCCAAGTGGTGGCGTGCAATGGAGTTCGAACTTACTGCACTCATGGAGAATCATACTTGGGATGTTGTTCCCTTACCACCGCATCAAAAACTGATTGGATATAAATGAGTTTACAAGATCAAGTTCAAATTAGACAGTTCCATAGAACGCCACAAGGCTAGGTTGGTAGCCAAAGGCTTCACTTAAAGAGAAGGTATTGATTATCATAAGACATTCTCTCCAGTTGCAAAGGAAGTTACCATCCAATCTTTTTTATCTGTTGCAGCTATACGCAATTGGTCCTTACATTAGATGGACGTCCACAACGCCTTCCTTCATGGTGATCTAGATGAAGAGATCTACATGGACCTTCCTCAAGGATTACGCAGACAAGGTGAGTATCGGGTATGTCGTCTTTGCAAATCCTTGTATGGATTAAAACAAGCATCTAGATAATGGTATGCCAAGTTTAATGCTGCATTAACCAATATAAGTTTTGAACATTCCAAGCATGATTATGCTCTATTTACATGAAATGTGGGAAGATCATCAATTTATTTGTTGATATATGTTGATGACATATTAGTTATGGGAAACAATGATTCTCATGTTGCAAGATTCAAGGAATATTTGCCCTCCACTTTTCACATCAAGGATTTAGGACCTCCCAAATACTTTCTTGGCATTGAAATTGCCAAGTCTGATAAAGGAATTTCCCTTAGTCAGAGGAAATTTGTTTTGGAAATCATTTCTAAAGCAGAGTTATCAGGTTGCAAACCAGCAATAATTCCTATTGAACATAATGTCAAGTTGACAACACGAGTATAATCTCAATTCTTCTTCATCAAATAAGGATCCATTGGTTAGGGATCCGTTAGGGTATCAACGACTTGTTGGAAAGTTGATATATCTAACCATGACAAGACCTGATATATGTTATGTAGTACAAATACTTGGCCAATTCATGCATATGCCAAAGGTGTCACACATGAATGCAGCCTTGAAAGTTGTAAGGTACTTGAAGGGATGCCTGGGGCTCGATATATTTCTATCTTGTGAGTGTGATATGGGGATGACAACATTTTGTGACACTGATTACGCTACTTGCTCAATGACTAAGAGATCAATCATTGGTTTTTGTATTAAATTGGGAAAGTCGTTGATTTTATGGAAGACAAAGAAGCAATCTATCGTGTAATTGTTATTAGCTGAGTCAGAATATCGAGCCATGGCAAAAACTACTTGCGAAATAGTCTGGATACGAGGACTTCTTTCAGATTTGGGAATACAGGTTAGTAGACCAAGTGAATTGTTCTGTGATAATGATGCTGCACTTAAGTTAGTAGCAAATCCAGTTTTTCTTGAGAGAACAAACACATAGAAGTTGACTGTCACTTTACTTGTGACAAGATAAAAAAAGGGAGTTCTCGTAACAAAGGGCATCAGAACAGTGGATCAACCTGCAGATATTTTCACTAAGCCGTTATGCCAAAGACAACACAAGTTTCTATTGAGTAAGTTAGGTGTCCTCGACATATATAGGCCACCAGCTTGAGGAGGAGTGTTGGAAGATCTTAGAGTCGATTCTGATTATAATTGATTCTAGTGAATCTTTGATTAGTACAGTAAATAGGAAATTTTGGAATTTTGATTCATGTATATTATTTTTCCTATTTTATTCTTTCATTCGTACACATTATAAATGTACAATGTAACATCATACATAATACGATATAGAGAAACATTTTCCCAAATTTCCTTCTCTTTTCTGTCAGAGACCCCTACCCAGCTCGGAGATGGCGACTAGTGGGCGAGCTTGAGAGAAGTCAGGCTATGGTCTGCCCGCTGCCATGGTATCTTCAAGCCGAGATCCTTAGGCAAGGGAGGTTTGAACCAAAGAAAGAAACTCATCGGCGACTTAGAGATTCAAGAGCGAGAGATTGTGTAGTTAAGGGTGTTAGCCAGGGGTCGTTAGAGAGGGTTCCAGCGTGGCCGAGCTGCTGGAGAACACCTTCTCAGTCGCACTCTCTCCCTCACTCTCCATTCTCTCTCAAACCCTCTTCCGCCGCTTGCTCTCTCTCGCTTTCTCGATACCAAGCCTCCCCCTGAAGAACTCACAACTTCCTCCCTGTTACTCATCAATCCATCATCTTCTTTGAGTGGCACTTTCTCATGAATCCCTCCCTCATCAACTCCATCTGCCACCAAAGCACCGCCGGTGCTCTGCCCACCCACCAAACCTTCTACCTTCTTCGCAACATCCATTTCCTCGACTATCTTCTCAAGATTCTCAATCTTCGCCGATGTGCCAATTGCCTCCTCGAATTTCTCAACCTCATGTCCCGCGCTAGCATTCTCATTAAAAACATCGCCGATCGGATCAACACGTGTGACATCATCCGTATCAGGACCCGAGTACGCCGTCACCAAAAACCAGCTTCAATCCTTCCTCTCACGAGTCGCCGTGGGCATCCACTGCCTCCTCGAGAACCTCCTCTCCTTCATTGACCTTCGAGTCGTCCCCCCACCGAACTGACCCTCTCCTTTATTCTCTCCTGGTTGCTCACCCTCGAGCTCTCTCTCTCCCTCGTTTTTTCAGCTGAAAGACCCCATATTTCTCCCTCTCTCCCTCTAGCCATGCCTGCTGTTGCTGGCCAGCCTGACCTCACAACAATGCGTGCGACATTCCTCGTCCTCCATCCTTCGTACCATCCTCTGTCCTTCCCTCGTCATTGTCCAGCCAATATATTGCGTTTTGTCATTGAGCTATCGTCCAACGGCAGGGAGAGAAGGGAGAGAGAAGAAGGGGCCGGGCTGAGAAAAAGAAAAGAAGAAGTGGGCTTGGCCGGCCCAGGCAAGGAGAAAGAAAATGGCAATGGAAAAGGGGCCGGGCCAAGGCTGGCCCTTGCCCAGCCCAGCTACATTTTCTGCTTTTTTAAAATTAATTTTTAATTTTATTATTAATTTTTAAAAAATTAATGTTTAATTCTAGTAATGCAAACGTTCCTAATGCCTATATGTGCTATAATTTAATGAAAATTATTTTTTGTTAAGGAATTAGGAATTAATCGCTAATTTTTCATGCAATTAATCCCTAAATAAACAAGCGAAATTTAGGTGTTACCAATATTAGAGAAAATATATTCATGGCCCATGCTAGAAAAGAGGGATTTAATATATGTTTTTATGGAGTGAGTGCCGGCTAATCTCTACTGCATAGAAAACAAGTTCAATGACATATTCATGTAATGCACTTTAAAGATGTCAACGTCTAATTTTCTTAATAGTTGACATTGAATATAAATCTTACTATCATTTAAATATATCTATATTCAACACCTTCTGCACAGTTTTTTTTCTCCCACAATCATGCATGTATTGTATTTATAGTAGGAAAAAAGGTTACTTTCTACGTAGATTTAAGAACCTAAATAGCAAGCGGCTTGGTTCGTTTGATATAATTTTACACACATGATTATTGATTTTTGTCCATGCACTAGGAATAAGTACCTTGTGACATCACCAAGTAATGTATAAATAAAATTACCAAGTAATTTTGGTAATGAGTATAACAAACATAACATAGTGATCAAATTGGAGCTTTGATAATCAGAATAATTATCTTATCAGAGGTGATGAATCAAGCCTGTACTTGTCCATGTTGCTCTACTTAGAACTTGTGAGTTACCAAGTAGCTGATTAGCTTAAATTTTGTTGCATAGAAATTGCTAAGTAAAAATGTGAGAATAGTGAATGATAATCTAATTCTTTTTGACGTACTCTTAATTATTTACTCTCTAGCCCCCAAAAAAAAAAAAAATGCCTCATTTCTCAATTTTGAATTGCACCAAGAAGGATTGCTAGCATCATCATAATTTATTCTACTTTGTGATGTAAAAGATGTTCAAGATAACAACACATCATGAAGTCCATGTCCGAGCTAGCGTTGGAAGGCTACAAAGAAAAAACAAATTCATATAAAATACAAATCACCATATCTTATCTGAAACTATTACCATTTTAAAGATAAGAATACATCATGAAGTTCATGTCTGAGCCAGTGTTGGAAGGTTACAAAGCAAAACCAGATTCATATGAAACACACATTACCATATCAGAAAATCAAAAACTATCATCATTCACTAATTAATCCTTTATTCAATGATGAATGCGAATAGGATTAGTAACGGTATAACCCAAGGAAAGTTAATCAACCAAGGTATTTCATCAAGCAAAATGTGTATCAATAGATTGCATGCAACACATCTGAAAGCTAGAGCAATTAGTATACACAAGTTGAAATCTTGCATCCATATCTTGCCTTCCCAACTCGGAGAGTAATTTATGTCAGATGATCTCAATCGTTGCACAAATAAGCATAATGATAGGTGCACCATTAACGTTGGCAGGACCTGAATAGCCATGCTAGTCCCTAATGAGTCGAAGCCAGGCATTTCCCAGGGAATCAAGTTGTCGATTATATTCTGTAGCAATTTAAGGCACGTGCTCTACTCCATTTCTTGGAATTAAAATGAGAAGATTACTTATTAGAATGCTAGTCTAGCACAAAGCTCAAACAATGAGGATCAAGAATAAACACATCAATCAATTAACGAAGTAAACAAAAACGGGTGATGGTTTCCAAATGCAACATTGAAAAAGGATGAGTTCACTTGATCTATGTAAAGTAGA
The DNA here is from genome assembly GCA_017140255.1 of Eucalyptus paniculata subsp. matutina. Taxonomy (NCBI): domain Eukaryota; kingdom Viridiplantae; phylum Streptophyta; class Magnoliopsida; order Myrtales; family Myrtaceae; genus Eucalyptus; species Eucalyptus paniculata. The sequence goes on along the minus strand of CM029437.1, from coordinate 2,306,262 downwards.
CAAAGTAGCGTTTGAGTAATGTGACACACGGGGGAAATGATCAAAGATGAGAAGTTCCTTAAGGAAACCAAGACTGCATGATCTTACTCGCAATCCTTTGACTTATTGGAGGCTGGACTACTGTAGTGAAGAGATGTTGCAATTCACTGCCGATGCTTACCTCCTTAGACCACAGTGATTGATAGGATTGTTGTTTGACACTAACCTATGAGTTTTGAGCAATTTCTCTTTTCCTTCCTTGTCTGAAGTAAAACTTGCTGTGAGGTTGCATGTTGAGCAAAACATATTTGCAAACCAATGGGAGGTCCTCTCTTCAGGAGAGAGTCGTCCCTCTCCTTAGGTATTGGTGTGAAGTACTTGTCGCATCCCTCAGACCTCTTGGACAAAAGACAATTATTTGTTTACTTGTCTTGAACTACTTGTTTAATTCTCTTGTTATCGTCAAATCTGGAGAACCAGATGCAATCATTTGTTTTATCCTCTTGAAGAAATGACTATTCTATGTTTAATCCTCTTTAACTGGATGTTTAATTCTCTTGTCATCACCAAATGCAAACTCTGCGAAAACTCATCCAAAAAAATACTAACTATATTGTATGAAGGTCGATTCAGTTATAAACTTTCCAATTTGGCCAGTCAATCCTAAATCTTTGGGCAATTTTTTAAGGTAGTTCATTTGATTAAATTTGACTGGAATTACTGATGTGGTGGTCTAGTCAATGCCTGATCTCCTATTGGGGCATATCTCAACACCTAGAAACTTTTCCTAATCCACTCTAACAACACTTCTTCATAAAATAAAATACACAGAAAACTATTGGGTCAATCCTATGCTTACCTTTGACCAAAAAAAGAAACCCATGCTTACTAGGTAGAACCTATGAAGCACAGACACGTTGCCAGAGCGTTCGTATCGTGTCCGACATGTCTCAACATGTCCGCCACGCTCGGACTTGTTTGGACATGCGGTCAACACATGTTGGATTTTGGACACGTGGTCAACTCTTCTCGACACATTTCAACACACGTGTCTGAGAGAGAGGATAGTTGAAGAAGACCATGGAGGGTGGAAGTGAGGGTGAGGGAGCGGATGTGACATCCTGAAATTCGAGTCCTCTGAGGAGTGAATGGATGTGAATTTCGTCAATACAATGTTGGTTGATCTCACTCGAAATTGATCACTCCTGAAATATTGACCTTGAGGGGAAAGGTTAATGAGGACAGAATTCATATGACTAAAGGACTCGACTTGGGAAAACGACTTGACCGTGAGATTTGCATGAGGATGATCTTGTAGATAGGCAGGCCAATTCTAAGGACAACTAAAAGTCGATTCGCATATAGAACATAATGGAACGACGGGTGATTCCGTTTACTGTTATTGAATCCTCGAATGACCCTATGTTGATCCTCAGTAATCGTGTACTTTGAAATAAGAATCTATCCTCTGTAATTTAATGTAGTCAAGGACATCCATGCATCGAGATATCTTGAACGTGGTTTGGCACGAGTTGGTCACGCGTGAATCCTTAAAGCCACCCGTCAATCTGAGTTGTTACCAAAATGGCATTTGGCGAAATTGACATGGCAAGAGAAGTTAGGATTGAGCTTCGAATTGTCGGGAATGTTCAGATCAGACTTTGGATGAAGCTAATTCAAACAATCGACAGCGCCAGTTAAGCTGAGCAGTTGGAAAGGGGATTTTTGTACCGAGGAAGCAAGTCCATGAAGACGTGGGCCGGGCCAAGCCAGCGTGGGCCTTAGGCCCAAGGTGGGACAGCCCATGATGGGCCCAAAGCAAGCAAGTAAGCCCATTGGGCCCAATCCACTATTCATCTTTTAAGCCCATGGGCCAATTCTTAGCCATTTCAAGCCCAACCAATTCCCAAGCCCATTCCTATTCATGGCCAAGCCCAATCCTAGGCCCATCCACCAATTTCAGCCCAATGTCAGATTGGTAAATTGGTGCAAGGTGAAATGACTATTTTGCCCCCAAAAGCAAGTGGATAAGGGCAAAGGAGGAAAGAGAAATTGATGATGTCATGCATGGGGACTTGAAGTGGCCATTGAATGGCCTTAATGAGGAGTGCTCTCAGCCCTCCCATCACTCTCTCTCTCCCCCATTCGGCCCCAAACCGATCGAAGCTTCTCTCTCTCTCCTTGTTCTCCCTCTCCTCAAGTTTCTGCTCCAGCTAACCCTTCGTCAAAGAATCGAGTCAAAAGTGATCTTTCTGGATGAATCAGCCAACGAGCCACCTATCATCGTGACCGAGAGATATACCGTTCCAATGGGCCTAATCTCACGTCGAACGGATCGGCCGTCCGGCCTTGGTGCCGCCGTGAAGGAACCGATCGCCGGTCCATCGGTCCGCCTACAAACTACATTGTTTCGCATTTTCGGCCATTTTTCTCCCATTCCGGTCCTTCCTCCACCCATCCCGACCACCCACAAGATCCCCAAGACCCCTGGGAGCCGCCAGTTGCTAGCCAAACTCCTCGCCAGAGCTCCAGCCGAGCCATTCAACTTGTTTTCTTCTCCGGCATGGCTGTTTTTCAGAAGTTTCGGTGGGAGTCCAAGTTGTGGTTGCTGTGTTGAGCTTGGGACCGCCTTGGATCATCATGGTAGAGGTCCCGGAGCGTCACCTCCATCGTCACCGCAGCATCGGTGTTTCCGGCCCACTTAACAGGTGAGTTTAGCTCTTAATCATTTGATTAGTGCCTAAACTTGCTTAGAGTTGGTTTAGTTAGATTTAATTTTAGTTTAAGTGATTTAATTAAGTTGTATTAGCCCTAAGATAGGTGGTTAGATTGATGAATTAGATTAGTCTAGCTTAATCTTGCTTTATTTGCTTAATGTGGTTTATGTGGTTAATTAAGTATGCTTGACTTTAATTAATTGATGGTTCCTTTAATTAATGCTTTTAATGATTTCTGAATTTAATTTATGGTTTATTAAATTCTAGAAAATTACTATTCATGCGACACTATTCATGATGTATTGTTCACGAGGTACTGTTAATGATTTACTGTTCACGTGCACTGTTCATCCAGAATGCGAAAAGTGTCTTAAATTCATATGTGTTGATTCTATAAAGTAAATGGATGTGAAAATGCATGGGCATCTGCATGAATTGAGTGATGATTGTGCAATTGTGTGGTGATTGGAAATTTGGTATTTATTCAGAAAATCCCGGGTGTCGGGTTTTGACACCGAAAATGGATTTTAAGTATTATATCGAACAGTGGGGTTTGAAAAAGGAAAGTATCATTTTTTTGGTTCGAATTAATGTGTGCCCACGCACGACTAGTTTCTCAGATGTTTTTAATATGAAGGAAAGAGGCCGAGATTACTATTTTTATTAGGGCATTTGAGTGAAATGCAAAGTGTCCTGAGCCGATATTGAATTGTCGTGTGTTGATTAAGAGGAAACCATCTCGGGCTGTTGAGCTAGACGTGCCCCTATATGGGATGCCCACGCAATAGATGCCAGTCGCAGTAGAGGCTGGGCCGACTGGATCGATGCTCCTTCGAGAATGCTGTCGACGTAGTGATGAAGCCGTGCTCCAAGGGGGGGAGATGATGCTCCTTCAAGAATGCCGTTGACGTAGTGACAAAGCCATGCTCCAAGGGGGGGAGATGATGCTCCTTCGGGAATGCCGTCGACATAGTGACGAAGCCGTGCTCCATGGGGAGAGACGATGCCTAACATTAATGTCAGTAGATAGCCGAACTGTGAGTAGGCTACACCCTTGAGTGACAGTGAATAACAATTGGAACGCATGATTGTTTGAGTTGATTAGGTTGAGACCCCTGTGATTAATCGAGTGGATAAGACGTTTCAATTGTTGTATGCATTAAATATATGCATGATATTGTTGAACTATGCTAATGTGCAAAAACGCATGAGAATCATGGCATTTGTGATTTCAATCATGCATGAGTTAAGCACATTGTTTATGGTACGTACGCATGAACCGATAACATGTAGGATGTGGCAATGGCCAGGTGAGATCGCTTGTGATGCGACTCATATGTAATTGATGAAATATATCATCTAATAGCCATGTGCATTGTGTGTATCGTGCTGAATTATAACGTACAGGGTATGGCATACCAGGTAAGGTTGTATGCAAATCGACTATTGGTTGTTGCTTGTGGTGGGGTAGTTTTGGATAGACACCCTGAGTTGAGTTGATGTACTAACCGGGGCTTAGGGGTGGAACTTGCTGAGATTTATATCTCACTGGTTATTAAACAACCATTTTCAGGTCCCTAATGTGAAGAGCCAGGAGATCGAAGCGGAAGGGTCAGGAGCATAGGTGGCTCAGTAGTTCTTTATGACATAGGCCTTCTGTATAAGCTTGAAGTATTTATAAAAGTGCATTTGATTTGAAGTTGGTTGTCCTACTTTTCTATCCCATGTTTGTCGTTGTCAGGGGATTAGTTAATTCGCTTCCACATGTGCAATAAAATGAAAATGGTCGGTGACGAGTCCTAAGAACGTCGCGAAATTCTATCAACCACCGAGGGTTGTGCATGTGCTCGAGGTTTGGGGCGTGACAGTGGAGGCAAGGCTACAAGCGATGGTGAGGTTGTGATGGTGAGGGAGTGGCATAGGAAGAGCAGAGACCGAGCCGCGACTGCGATGGAAGGCAGTGGTGAGGTTGCAACTGTGAAGGAAGAAAGGCCAGAGGGCTAGAGGCTAGGGGACAAACTATAGTGATGAGGCAACTGAGAGAGAGTAGAGATCGAGAGGGAGAGAGTCCTACAAGGAGGAGGAGGAGGTAGCAGTTAGGGTTTGTGAGGGAGGAAACTCAAAAAAATTAAAAATGGGATTTGATGGGACTTTGGCGTGATCCTTTCTTTTTGGAGGGAGGGGAGGTGGGGTGGACAGGAGGGTGTTCAATTTTCAAGAAAGAAGTGACAGGTTGGGGAGGGGGAGGGGGGGGGGGGGGGAGAAGAAACGAGGGAAATGAAATAAATTTGGGGGTGGGCGTTGGGGGTGGACCTGGGGACTTTTTTATCAGAAAAATAAATAAGGGAGGCTAAAATTATTTCGAAAAATAAAAGTACTATTGTTGAATAATTGTAAAAAATCATAGATTTATTTAAATAAGTTAATTCTAATTTCTTGTTAGTCATTATTTCATCAATAATTTTTGTTGAAGTTAGAAACATGTCCCCAAACATGGATACGCATTAACTATGAATGTCTTTCGAATTTCCTATAAATAGATTTATTAATATTATTAGTGTAAATTCATTGTAAACTCTTTTTATTGTTATTTATTTAATTTTGAATTTGAATAATATTAATTAAAAAAATATTCATCTAATATACCACATATCCCAACATGTCGAAATTCTCTATTTTTGAGAAATGACATGTTAGCGTGTCACGTGTCAGTATCACGTGTCAATGCTACTTAGGATAGAACAGAGGAAAGCTAATTGTAGGTCTTATCTTTTCTTTGGAGCAAATAAGGCTTTGAATTAATAGTTTGTTCTTAATATGAGTTTCTCTTGACAAAAGAAAGAAATAGTGTATGTACAGTTGTGTCCCTTAATCGATGCGATAGAATTTTCACACCCACTATCTTTAGGATGAGTTTCAAACTCTTTCCGACTTCATGATCTTCAAAAAGAAATGATAGTTTATTACGGTGTTTCACTTATTTTTAAAATGAAGTTCACACTTGAGAAGGATTGTTCCTTGTTACCAATCCAACTCTATAGCATTGGCAGCCATTTTTTAAATCTATTTGCCATAATCTTCAATAAAATCTTGTATGCAAAGTTGCAAAGGCTAATACGGCGATATCGGCATGTTTTTATGGATTGGGTGTCTTCAGAATAAGGGTTCTATGAGTTCTATTTAGGGCTAATTCTAAAACCCCTAAGCAAAAAAACCCCCTGACTTTTTCAAAGATGTCCTTGTTGATTACATCCCAATGTTGTTTATATAATATTCCATTTAAGCCTCTAGACCATGAGCTTTTTGTGTACCTAGTTGAAAAAACAACACCGTGAACTTCTATCATGGTTACTTTGCCACAAGATGTACAATTATATCATTTCCAACTAATGTGGGGCATTGATCTAGTACCGGTTGACAATTTCCTAATGAGGTGTGTAAATCTTTGAAAAATGAGATGGTGAGGTTCTCAAGATGCTATTTGTCCCTTATCCAAAGCTCTTCTATATTCTTTAGCATAGTAATTGTGTTTTTTTGTCTCCTTTGTATAGTTGATGCATGAAAATATTTTGTATTTTTATCTTCCCATCTTAGCCAATTTACTCTGGATCTCAATGCCCTAAAACATCTTCTCTCTTCTACATAAAGTTTCAATTTCCTCCTTTAAGGGCCGAGCCCAACTAGTGTTTTGATCCGGTTTACATTATTTGTTAGGGATTGTAACTCTTATTTAAGGGCATTTATACGAAGATGGTTATTTGGAAATTTCCTTTTACTCCATTCTCTTAAAGCATGGGTTACGGCCTTCATTTTGTCCCTCAAACCAGCTTCATCTAAACTAAGAGATTGCCATGATTGTTTAACAACTTCTATACATTCAGCATCTTCAATCCAAAAGGCTTTAAATCGAAATACTCTTCTTTTCTTAATAGGTTCAGCACTACATGCAAGTAGTAAAGGCAGACTCGACAATTGGGAGAGCATACGCTTTTGCTTAAGGGACATAAGCCTCTAATCTAAATTGCACATCATGCTATCCAACTTCTCCTTAACAAGGCCAGCCCCTTCCCTATTGTTTGACTAGGTAAAAGCACACTCTTTACAATCTATTTTCATCAACAAATAGTCATTTAAGCACTTTTGGGATAGCTTTTAGCCATTCTATTTCCCACCTTTTTTCCTAATGATAGAGCACTTCGTTAAAGTCCTCCAAACGAACCCATGGTAAAGCATTGATACACTCATCTACATCATTTTTTCCCGCAAGTTTAATCTCTCCCAAAAAAAAAAAAAAATTGGGAGCATGAACGCAAGTGACCTGCATTTTTTTCCGGCTATCATAATATTCATACACCAAATTTAACATTTCCTAGATTCCACTACTACTTCCTCACTCTAAAGAGCCGCTAAACCCCTTGCAATTCCTATCAGGTTCTCCAAAAAGCTATATTTAAATTCTAATGTGAGAAGTCACATTTTCTTGGTTTTTAGTCTCTATTAATAGAGCCAAATCGTGCCTTTTGTGGCCCGTAATGGCTTGCAAGTTTTGGACTGTCGGTGATGTGCCCAACACCCGACAATTCCAACACAATATCTTCATTTGTAAACCGTTGGTTTTTTAGGGCTAGCCACTATAGCCATCTCGTGGTAACATCCAAAATACTAATAGGTGTCTCCTGACGTTTGGATTCATCAAATTCAAGCAACTCTATAGAGGTAGAGTTATAAGGATCGTACCTCTTTAATTTCTTTGTTAGTGACACTTTAAAGCCCTGTCTATTTTCTTTTTTACCTTTTTTTTTGGCCAGGATGAAGATTTCCCAGCCTGTAACTTTTGTTATTATGCCTCCTCAATGCTCATTGGGCATTTTTCAGTATTCTGTTGGTGTTCCTCTTCATAACCTAATATGGTAAAGTTAGTTTGTGCCCATTTAATTATGGGTTTTATTGATGTATGCTCCCCCATAAAAATAACTATTTGGGTGCTTTGGGTTAGTGTGTCAGTAGCTATTTGTTCTTCCTCATTATCTTCCACACCATCACCATAAAAAATTTGCCAAAATGGACTAGTCTCTTTGGCCTCTACTTTTAGCCAATGCCTAAATCAATTTGTACTCTTTTCTTCATATTTGGCTTCATCAAAGGGAACTTCCCAAAATGCCCAATTTTACAGCAAGAGTATCAAAATCAAGGTAATCTTTTATACTTAAAATCCAGCCATATCTTTCCATCTCCTAGGTTATATAAGTTTCCTAGGCTTAATGGAGTATCTAGGTTTAGAACTACCCTTGTCCTTCCCACTTTCCAGAAAGCCACTCCCTTTTTTTCTACTTTAACTACCTGAACACAGCCTAATGTTTGAGTTATGTGGGAGACTACCTCCTTAGAACAACATTCAATAGGGAGGCCATGAACTTGAACCCAAAAGGCACAATTTGTGAATTTATAACATTGGTCAGGTTTGTTGGGTTCCCAATGTTTAAGGATTAGTAAATTGCTCACAAAAAACCATAGGCTATTTACTAACACTCTCTCTTTATCCATCTCAGAATCGAAAGTGAAGGATAATATACATGATTCCCGCTATGCAAAGGTAATTGAATCTACCTTCCATGCTCTCTTCATTTTATTGAGGAATGCTTAATAGTTGATGTTGCCTCCCTAATGCAGCTTCTCAAACATTGTACGGTTACATTCATCCAGGATCTCCTAAAAAATCACTCCTTCTCATGGTGGGGCCTCAACTTCCATCCTTAGATTACCCAGTCTTTGGCAAAGTACTGTTAGGCGATTATCCACCGCTCCAAGTTCTTCCATTTACCCCATCTTAGAAGCAGAAGATGATGCGAGGCCAGATCGCGAGGGATAGACCAGAACAACTAGTTTCCAACTTCATTCATCCGACTCCATTCATCCGACCAAATACCCAGACAATTGCAGTAGAGACGAAGATTCAGACAAGACCCAAAGTGAGGATTACCACCTACATTGACCTCTCTTGTGAAAGAGCAGTTGATTTCAGCCAACACTAATGGAATTGGGCAAAATAGGGTTTATGGGGGCTTTTCTAGCATTATGTGGGAAGGGTAAGAAGCAGGAGTCTTCCACGGGTCCAATGTGGGGATTTCATTGTCAAAATCTCGAAAGGGGACTGTAAGGGTTTAGGGTTTATGGGACACCAAAAGGGAGGTAGGATTTTTGGGGGTAGGCTACCACCATTGGTAGAGATAAGCTCTGCCTAACAAGAGAGTTTTCCCCTCTCCTGTCTTGGACCTTTTTGAACTTATCGGCAGGCAAGTGACAAATCAAGCTTGTACCTATCCAGCTTGTTGTACGTGTGTAGCTGTCCACTTAGTTATTTTAGTTTGAATTTTGTCGTATGGAGATTGCTGATTTTTTAATATGAGGAACAGGCTATAAACTGTATCCAACTAACGATGCGTGTATCCGAAACGAAAGAATAGTGAAGGAGGGTATGTGATTCTCTTTTATACACTCTCATTCCCTTGTTTCTCTCATGCCAAAGGAACAACTTGCCCTGTTTCTCCAATTTCACCATTTCTTAGTCTTGTTTTCAAGTTATGCAACTTCATGAGCTTTTATCTTACCAATGCAACTCGCTGTAAAGTAGAAGTAATGGACCTAGACGCACTTAGGACTTAAACTAAAATTGGCAATCTAGCAAAAGGATTAAAACTGCCTTATACTGAAGGGGTTGGTCGAAACTTTTCAGAGATATGCTTAAACTAGCTCAAAATACTCTTAGCTGGAGAGAACTTTCCACCAGAACAAATTCTAATCATCACCATAATTTATTCTACTATGTTATGAAAAAGTTGTTCAAGGTAATAATATAACATGAGGTTCACATCCAACCCAACACTAGAAGGTTATTGAGCAAATCAAATTCATATAAATGACACACCACCATATCATAAAGCCGTAAACTATAGCCCCAATTAATCCTTCAATTGGCGATGAACACAAACGTGGCTACCAATATTAGAACGCAGGCAACAAAAGTTGGCCAAGGTAAGTCGCCAAGTAGAACGCACATCAAGAGACTACATGTGACACATTCAAGAGCAACAGTGATCACAATCAAGGCAAGTCGAAAACTTGGGTCAATATCTTGCCTTCCCATCTCTAAGATTAAGTTTTGCCGAATGATTTTGATTGCTTCACAGATAAGCATAATGCTTGGTGCACTTGAAATGTTGGCCGGACCGATAGAGCTATGCCTGTCTCTGATGAGCTGACGCAAAGCATTCTCGAAGGAATCAAGATCTTCATTAACTTGAGCCACATGATCAAACAGGTTCCTTGGAATAAAAATCAGCAATCGCTTTTTAGACAATCGTCTTTCACGGAAGCTCAAATAATAAGGATCAAGAATAATAAGCATATTGATAGATTACAAAGAACATGCAAGCAACTCATACTTGTACCATGGTTTCCTAATGAAACAATAAAAAGAACTGATTCACCTAATCTACGCAGAGTATAGATTGTTTCCTAATGAAACATCACACACGTGATGAAACACACACGGAAACATGATAAGAGAGAAGAAGTTCTTTTTCACGAAAGGAAATGAAGACAGCACTCACAGTCCTCCACACTCAAGTCCTTTCCAACCTCGCGATTTTCAAAAAGACACGTAGTTATTGTGGATTTCACTTTCCTAAGGCAAACTCAGCTGTTTTGATGGTATGCATACTTGAGAGCGATTATTCCCAGTATGTGTAACATCCCGGGCCCCACTGTGTGATATTGTCCGCTTTGGACACTGAGTCCTCACGGCTTTAAAACGCGTCACACATATTAAAGGACCCAAGGCATTATAAATTGGCCCAAGACTCTCTCCCTAGGCGATGTGAGACAGGGACCCCTTCCTTGTGCACGTCCGGGGACCGAGGCGCGGCCGCACCCCCATCCCTCCTCCCGGAGCACCGCCGCTTGGGCCGTCACAGTATGAGTCCTACCGTATTCAATTACAGAATGGATATAATTAAAATTTACCCATTTGCACAGAAAAGGGGTTATGACTACGAGAGGCATTCTTACTTTTCGACAGATTTAAACCGAGTATACCCTGACATGAGCACGAGCAAACATGCTTTGTTCTTGGAGTCTAGTTATTATGAACAGCGAGAACAAAAAATTGGATCAATTAACAAAATAAAAGAAGACAAAATCTGGGTGGTACGACATAACTTCCCTAATCCAGGAAATGCGAGAAACAAGCCATTTTGCATCCACCAGATATGCCCCTAGGTACAGTTCTGAGTAGAGCCAGTTTCTGCTCTTTGAGAGTCGAGTCGTGATGAACATCTCAATCAACAAAAGGAAAGAAAAAACAAAAAGGACAGAGGAAAAAATCTAAATGGTACAAATCAGTGTTCAGATCCGACTCTCACAATCTAATGCGAGAAACAGGCCATTTTCTACAGGCAAGTGAGATACCCCCTCAGGCTGACTGAACAAGTTCAGAGTTCCAGAACCTGTTCTACATGGAGCACAGGTTTTTTCGCCATAAAACAGCATTTACGTAATGGAATAAACAGTGTGACATGATCAGAAGAAGGAACTAGAAAGAATATCAAGATTTCGGCATGAGTTTCCCCAAAGAACATCGAGATATTGACATGAGTTCCCTCAGAATCCTTCAACGTTAACGGAGCTGGGCTACCGTGCTTTCTTATATATTTTAGGTCGCTGAGGCTTACCTCGAACCAACTTGATCAGCAGGATTGTTGCTCTCCATTAAACTTCCTACTTTGCCTAATCTCTCCTCTTCTTCCTGAAAATATGGTTTCTTCAAAGCGTCTGCATATTGCTGTCCTGTAAACGAAATGATTCAGGTGAAAAAGAGACCTGTGGACTCGGGGTGTTTTTCATTTCCTCGTGTAATATTTATGGTGTCAGGCTGTCCTTTCCTTTTCCGCTATGGATTGTACCGCCCCCCGAAAGGCATGTAGAAAGTCAAGCAGATCGAAAGAAGAGGTCTAATTAGACGTCATTGAGGCCTTGTTAGACGTCATATTCCCTACTTTTTGATCTGAATTTTCTTTCTGCTTTTCGGGTGGGTCCAATCAAAAGCGGAAGATGACAGCCCTATGTCGTTTTGTCTGTTCTTGCTGTTGCTTTACACTTGTTCACCTATTACTTTGCCCTCTATTGCTCTTTTTTGAACTTTTTGTTAATATATCCAGATTTTCCTACACGAGGTTTCTAATGACAGAAACTCCCGGGGCAGACATATGTACTCAAGGGCATCTTCGTTATTCAGTCAGTGTAGATCCACTAGAAGGTAAGATTTATTGCTAATAGTCATTAATCTTTTTTTTTTAATTGGATGCAAATTATTTACCTCATAAGGCAACCACGAGTATCTTAACATATGTCAACGGTCGATGCATGCCTCATTTACGTGCATCCATAGCTGTGAATTGGTTGAAATGTCAATTGAAGCACCTTCGAAGTAGAGGATCTTCATCCTCTTTTGCTATTTATATTTAAAATATTTATTTATTTATTTTTGTATGTGATCTAAGTAATCATATTTATAAAAATATTTTCAAAATTATTCATATTTTGGAGAAGCAAACAGAGACTAAGTGAAAACTAGACATCATCTCTCCTTATCCATTACTTAAATTCTATTTGAATTGTAAGATCATGAACAAAAGTAGTCGAACAATAGAATAACAAATTAAAGCTCACAAACTTCTCTCATATCTAATTTTTCAAAATCATTTTCAAATGATGTGGATTTTATCTAAAATCACTGTCATTGTTTACTTTCTTACAGAGGTATCTATTTTGATAGATATAAGCTAAATTTAGATGAGTGGATTTCTAGGACGCACATGACAATATTTCTATTTCTTTATTTCTCTATTTTTCTATTCCCAGGAATAGGTTTTGAATAAAAATTCGTTTGGTAACGCAATTTCATTTTTCTATTTTTGGAACAAATTTATATTCCATAAATAATTGGAGTAGAAGAAGTTAAATTTTTAGCTTTTCTATTTTTTGAACAAAAATGAGAAATCAAAATTTTTCTCATCGTTCACTCTCGTCACCGCTCGTCACTCACTTGTCGCCCGTGAGATGCCGAACACTCGCCTTTGATTGCTAATTGCCGACCGTCGGCCACTAGCCACAGACCGCCAACCACTAGCCATCGAACTCCGGCCACTCGTCGCCAACCGCTGGTCGCCAAATGCCGAACACCGGACGTCAGACGCCCACGGGTCATTGGCCACTCATCACTAATCGTTGGATGCGGAGGCTCACCACCAACCACCACATGTCCGTCGCCAACTGTCCGCCACTCACCACCGGCCGTCAGCCACCCGCCATCAACCTTCGGTCGTCGAACTCCTGATGTTGAACATTGGACATAGGTGCCGGACGCTGGACATCAGACTCCAGGCTTTGGCCATCCGCCGCCGGTCACCGGAGGCCAAACGCCGATCGCCGAACGTCGGACTCCGGGCATTGAACGCTGGTCATTGTCGCTCCTAGAATTAGAAATTTTATTCTGTTATCATACAAATGTTTATTTTAGAAATAGAAATTTTAAATTATTATCAAATGCGTTTCTTTGCTCAAAAACTCGTCAATGGAATAGAAATTGAGAAATCAATTTTTGATAAAAATTGATTTCTATTCCAAAAATTTTGTTGTGCGCGCCTCTAAAGTCGCACGAATCCTGCTCCTAATACGAACAGATGTGGATACTTAATTCATACTCTAGATTTGATTGACAATTGAACTACAAAAGATTGCTACTTATGATTTGCACACATTTGAGCCAAAGACATGGTTGATCTCTGGAGGTGGAACTTGGGAACTCTCCTTTTTCGCTCCTTCCGTCATCAGTCTCATTAAAAATAGATGACGCCATGTTCCCATGTCGTTGGATCCCATGAAGCTTTCCAAAAAAAAACTCCAAACTTAGACCAAACACGCGTTTCCTAGCTCCGCAAGTCGTTAGAGAAGTCCCAATATATTTTTCACACGAAGAGGAGACTGTGCAATAAACGGACCATTTATGACTTTATCATCACCAAGAAGCAAAGCTATATTCCCACAAAAAAAAAAAAGAAAAAAAAAAGGAGCCCATAAAAAGACGTGTGTGAGCTAAATTTTCTCAACGTAACAATCAATTTGAAAGCAGGATACACGAGTTTACCGGTCAAATGCAACTTTCGTTTGACAAAATCATTTTCCGAGTCGATCGTATGCAGAAGGGAAAAAAAAACACATGAATCATTGCAATCTGGAGGAAACTACGTATTTAGAGGGATGAAGAATTACCGGAATTCAGCCAGAGGAGGATCGAGAGCTATGCAGCGGCACCAGGTGAGTAAAGCGACTATGCAGGAACGTGGATGGAGGATTTTATACGGGTCGGATCTTAAATCGGAATCCTCTATGACCCGTAACAGATCCGGTTGTCGATGCAGCGGGCCGGTCTAGGCCCAAAAGTGCCTGCTTTGCGTGAACGTTGAGAACAATTAGGCACATACTAGAGAAATTATATTTATGGCACATGCTAATTTAATCGATTATCCATAGAGTAAGTGTTGGTTTTTGCCTACTGTATCGAAACAAATCCAACGACGATTCAACTTTGATAGAAATCTTTATGTAATGTTTATGTCTGTTTGTCAGATATATCATAAAGACAGGATAACAAAATTAACAAAATTGTAATTGAAAAATAATTAAAGATATAATCCTCTAATTATCTTACTTACCAGCATTGAATTTAATCTTACAGTCATTTTTAATAAATTCCCATATTGATTTTTCTTTTCATATTTAACTCTCTCCAAAATTGGCAAAAGAACGCTTCAAGTGCCATAACTTTGGCCAAAGGGACACTTAAGTGCCATAACTTACGAAAGATACACTTAAGTGCCACATTCGAAGAAAAACGGATCACTTGAGTGCCACTCCGGTCAAAGTCCGGCCAAAATGCCAACGTGGCGTTTTTCCGGCAAAGCGCGCCCAAAACGACGTCGTTTTACACGCTGATGTGGCCAAAACGGCATCGTTTTGGGCTGACATGGTAAAAAAATTTAAAAAATTTAAAAAATTAATTAAATTAAATTAAATTTAGTAAAAATATTTAAAACTAATAATTTTAAAATTAAATTTAGTTAAATTATTTTAAAAAATAAAATAAAAAAGGGAACGGGGGAGGCGGCCGAGAGCCCTCGGCCGCCACCGCCGCCCGCCCGCCACCGGAAGGGCCGGCGACGATGGGGGAGGGTCGGCCGAGGTCGTCGGGCCCTAGCCAGGGGCCGGCGACCTCGGCCAACCGACGGCAAGGGTTGCGCCCTTACCCAGATTCGGCGAGGGTCGGCGGCCCTCGCCCGGCCAGGCCAAGGGCGGCTGCTCGCCGGGGCTACTCCAGCGGCGAGGGCCGCGAGCCCCCCCAGATCCAGCGGCGAGGGCTCGCGGCCCTCACCCAAATCCAACGGCGAGGGCTCGCGAGCCCTCGCCGCCGGTCGGCTAGGGTTGCCGACCCCTGGCCAGGGCCCGGCGACCCCAGCCAACCCTACCCCCACCGTCGCTATCCCTTCCCGGCGACAGTGGCGGCTCAGGGCTGATCCCTCAGCCGCCTCCCCGTCGCTTTTTTAAAAAAAAGTTTTTTTAATTTTTTTAATTTTTTAAATTGTTTTTTTAATATTTTGATTAAATTTAATTTTAAAATTATTATTAATTAATATTTTAACTAAATTTAATTTAATTATTTATTTATTTTTTTCCACTTCAATCCAAAACGACGTCGTTTTGACCACATCAGCGTGCAAAACGGTGTCATTTTGGGCACGCTTCGCCGGAAAAACGTCACGTTGGCGTTTTGGCCGGATTTTGGCTAGAGTGGCACTCAAGTGATCCCTTTTACTCCGATTTTGGCACTTAAGTGTACCTTTCATAAGTTATGGCACTTAAGTGTCCCTTTGGCCAAAGTTGTGGCACTTGAGGGATCCGCACGTCCTCCAAAATTTAAAGGTTTTCTTTACACGCATGCCTATACTCTTTTTATATCAGGGGAATATATCCACTTTTTACATGGATTTAAGAACCTAAATCACAATTAGTTTGATTCATCATTTATTATCATGTGATGCAATAAAATACATGAAAATGCGCATGTGACCATCGTTGTTCTTCGACCATGGACCATGCATGACTAACTCACGACAAGATGAGTGATGTATGATATAAATTATCATATAATTTTGGTAAACCAGTCTAAAAAGCATAATCGTAGTGATCAAAACAGAGCTGTGTTAATCTGGTTAGCTATCTTATTGGGCGGGTAAGTGACGAATCAAGCTTGTACCTGTCCAGCTTGTTGTACGTGTGTAGTTCGATGGAACAAATTACTTAGAACTTGTGAGCTATCCAATTAGCTATTTTAGTTTGAAATTTGTTATATAGAGATTGCTGATTTTGTAATATGATGAACGAGCTATAAACTATATCAAACTATCGATGTGTGTATCCGAAATGAAAGAATAGTGAATCAGGGTATGCGATTCTTTTTCATACATTCTCATTCCCCTGTTTCTATCGTGCCAAAGGAAAAACTTGCCCTGTTTTTCCAATTTCACCATTTCGCAGTTCTGTTTTCAAGTAACGCAACTCCATGAGTTTTCATCTTACCAATGCAACTTGATCCAAAGTAGAATTATTGAAACTAAACGCAATTAGGACTCAAAACTGAAATTGGCAATCTAGCAAAAGTATTAAAACTGCCTTACAGGGAAGGGGCTAGTGGAAACTTTCGGAGATATGCTTAAACTACCTCAAAAATACTCTTGGCTGGAGAGGACTTTACACCAGAACAAATTCTAAACATCATCATAATTTATTATACTATGTTATGTAAAAGGTGCTCAAGGTAATAATATAACATGAGGTTCACATCCGACCCAGCATTGGAAGGTTACCGAGCAAATCAAATTCTTATAAACTATATCGCCACATCAGAAAAGCCATGAACTATGGCCCCAATTAATCCTTCAGTTCGTGATGAACACAAACATGACAACCAGCATTAGAACGCAGGCCACAAAAGTTGGCCAAGGCAAGTTGCCAAGGAGAGCGCACAACAGGAGATTGCACATGATACATCCAAAAGCAACAGTGGTCACAGCAAAGGCAAGTTGAAAACTTGGGTCAATATCTTGCCTTCCCATCTGTAAGATAATTTTTTGCCGAATGATTTTGATTACTTCACTGATAAGCAAAATGCTTGTGCATTGGAAATGTTGGCTAGACCTCAAGAGGTATGCCTAGCCCTAATGAGCTGACGCAAAGCATTCTCAAGGGAATCAAGATCTTTGTTAACTTGAGCCACATGATCTAACACATTTCTTGGAATAAAAATTAGCAAATCGCTTGTTAGACAATTGTCTTTCACAGAAGTTCAAACAATAAGGATCAAGAATAAGCATATGGATAAATTAACAAAGAACATATGAGCAACTCATATTTGTACCATGGTTTCATAATGAAACAATAAAAAGTACGGATTCACCTAATTTACGCAGAGCGCAAATTGTTTCCTAATAAAATAGCATACACATAATGGAACACACACAGAAACATGATAAGAGATACGAAGTTCATTTTCGTGAAAGGAAATGAGGACAGCACTTGCAATCTAAGTAGCACGGACACACGACACGGATACGCGACATGATACGATACGTCGACACGTTGTAAATTAAATGAATATTTTTATTTTTAATTAATTTGATTAAAATTCATAAATAATTAATTAATTAAAAAAGAGCCTATAATAAATTTACACTAATAATATTAATAAATCAATTCATTTGAAATTCGAAAGATATATTCATAGTTAATGCGAAACATGTTTTTAACTTTAACAAAAGTTATTGATGAAAATTATAATCAATTTATTTAAATAAATCCATGATTTTCTACAATGACCAAAATTTATCATTATTCAAAATTCAATACTTTTATTTTTTGAAATTATTTTTTAATTTCATTTATTTAATTTTTCGATTAAAAAAATCCCCAAAATCCACCCCTTCTTTTCCTTCATCCATTTCCCTCCACCCCAAATTTATTATACTTTTTTCCCTTCCCCACCACTAACAGACAAGCTGTCAACCTTCACTTCCCCTCCCCCAAAGCTCAAAAGTCATACATTGTCCCCCTTTCTTATTATTTTTTAATTTCCTTATCATAAACCCTAGTTACCCTTCTTTTCCTCCTCCTTCTACCTCTCGCCGCATGACCCCTTCAGCCCTTCCTATGGCATCCTAAAATTTCATGACAACCCATGGATATACCGTGAACCTTATAAGTTGGATTTTATTGATTATTGTTGCAATTTTATGGCCATGTGAGTATTTGAGATTATGAAATTAAGTGAGGATTTAAAGTAAATTGTTAAGAGCAATTATGGGCTTATTTAGTATTATTTTTGGGCCATTTAAAAGTGGGACTTTAGACCCAAAAGTGTTGGACCCAAAGTGGGCCAAGAAGCGTGGCCCACGAAACCTAAAGGAGCTACCGTCGACCGAAGGAGGAGAGGGAGAGGCCCGGCCCATTTGGCCCATCAACCTACATGGGAAAAAAATGCCAAGTGGCGAGAGGGACTTACCAAGTGTCATCGGCATGCAAAGCTAATAATTGCTAATCATGAGTGGAAAGAAGAAAAAGGGGAGAGAGAGGAGCGGATTGCTTGAGGGTTTGAGCAGAGAGAGAGAGGAGGTGTCGCGTGCGAGGAAGAGAGGAAGAGATAAAGAGAGAAAGCGGGTGTGCGAGAGAGAAAGAGGAGGAAAAGACTGGCCGCCATGCACTCGCCTAGTCCCGCCGTCGAGCCCGCCTTGCCCCGCCGTTGTGCTTGCTGTGATTTTTCTTGGATTAGAGGCAAATAGAGTCCTTTGATCTACACTTTGCTTGCTGTGATTGTGTATATTGTATGGTGAATTTCGGAGGTGGTGGAGGTGAGAATTTTCGAAGTTATGAGAGTAGTGCCTTAGCCCAGTAATCTGTTTTCTGGAAAAACAGTCCGACTTTTGGTGATTTCGTGAGCTGCATGCAATTTTCTAGTTGGAATCTCACTTCGAATTCTTGATGAAAGTTGTAGAGGATTTCTTGAAGATTAAAATATCAAAATTTGAGGGGAAAAAAACAAGTATTTGTTGGTGAAACCATTTTTCTTCAAAGATACTAGATCTGGAAACTATTATGTTGATCCCTTGCGATTCTATGAATTCCAGTCCAAATTTGATCCCATGTCCTTGATAAGAGTTGTAGACGACATCTTGAGGAGAAAAATACTGAAATTTGAGAATAAACGGACCAATACTGATCGGGGAAATGATTTTTCTTTGAAAGGGTTAAATCTGGAAATTAAGCCGGGGGTTAAGGTGAGTTGTAATAATCATATCTTTTAATCCATAATGAATTATACTTCTAATTCTTCATGGAACTTATTCCTCTAGGTCTTGGCTATAACATATCAAAATTTCAAAATTTATTAAGATCATTTGTTAATTGTTCCAAAATTTTAACTAAAGGAGTACATTCTGTTTTATCCGAAATTTGCTGTATTTTCAAGAATAAATGGATTGCTCTATGAAATATGATGTCTTGGGTGGTTAATTATGCTGCATGTGTGGTGACATTTAGCATTGCATATAGCATCAAAAAAGGCTGGTTTAGACCTCGGATATTATTGCATCAAATGCTGATTTGAAAATGAGATATATATGTGAATATATATTGTGATGATAATGATACCGTCAGAGGTGTGAGCCAACGATGCCCCGAGAGTGTCGGGATGCCCGGAGTGTGTGTGCCGGAGGGTCCTCGGAAGTTTCAGGATGCCCAGTGGTATATTGGTACGTAATTCCAAGGGATGCTTGGTGGTATGTCGGTACGTAATTCCAGAAGGCAAGGGTAACCATTTTCATGATGAGCCCTGGCGATTCCTCGTGATGCCAGGTGGGATGCGAGATGCCCGGAGTGTGTGTGCCGGATGCCCAGAGGTGTGTGCCGGAGGTTCCTATCGACGCCAGGTTGGGTGCGAGCGATATATGAGGGATGCAAACATTGGTCCCTGGGAGAATGATGAGATCCTTTCGAATATCAAAATGGGAATTGAATCATGCACGTGTGTGTGTGCATATGGCATGTGGTATAATTGCTTGTGAAATTGAGTTGATATTATTTGGCATTGAGAATGCGATCATGATGGTATTGAATGGATTTCATGAGGATATATACATGATTGTGTGGATGACATGAATCATGCGTATGAGTATGTGCATATGGCATGAGATATAATTGTTCATGAACTTGAATTGGTATTGCTTGGCATGGGAAATATGATTAGTAAGGTCGTGAATGAATCTCATGGACATATATGTATGATGGCATGGATGATATATGCATTTCGCATGAAATTGTGGTTGTCTTGCATGTTGCATTGTGTAGTTTAATGGATTTTTACTGCTGAGTGGTTGTATTCACCCCTTTGGGGACTAACATTTCAGATTGAGCGATGCCTCTAGCACCTGTCACACGTGGTACATTCTATGACTTACCATATGATGTTGAGGTCGAGTGCACAGAGCACCCTTGTATCGATGTTCGTGGTTTGGTGTTTATCCGAGTCTGTATTTTGGTCATGTATGATGCGGGCCTACCTGATGGCGCTGTAGTTCAGGAGTTCCTTTCTGTACACGTTCAATGCAACGGACTGATGATGGGGATGCTACCGCCGCCACCGGCCGATGCACCAGGTTAGGTGTGATTGGAGCATGTGACTAGTGGAGGACAACACTTTTTGGGATGGTTAACACTAGCTGATGGATTGATGTACATATCTGATGTATAGTTGGGTAATTTTGAGTATACCCGAGCTTAATTAAAGTCTTAGCCTTTTATTGTACCAACTCGTGAAATCCATCTTAGTTATGTAAATAAAAGTGATTCGGCCCTAAAGTATATATATATATATATATATATATATATATATATAAGGTTGTAGTTGGTGTGTATTGCATTGTATTATTTGGTTTGAGTACGGGTTAGGGAGATGATGAGTATGCTTCCATTATATGATTTGCGCTGGGATCGATTAAGGTAATACAAACCCCCAAGTTGTATGGACCCGCTATAATTCAATGGTATCAAAGTGACTTGTCAATAGGGCAAGTGAAAGGTAAGCGAACTATGGCGACCCTAACAGATCGGGGGCCGTTCGAGGGGTGCCACACTTCCTCTCCTCTTCCTCTCGATCTTTCTCCTCCTCCTCCTCCTCCTCCTCGCTGCACAACCACTGTCCTCTGCATGACTCCCTTCCTCTCCTCTTCCTCTTGATCCTTCTCCTCCTCCTCCTCTTCATCGCCAATCCATCACAACAGTGGCGGCCCTCGCCACTCTCTCTCGCTATCTCTCACCATCACGGTGGTCCATTCGTGGCTTCGTCTCGCCGACGGGAGCTTGCTTTCTCTCTCTTCTTTCTCTCTGTTCGGCTCTTTCTCTAGCTATCTCTCGCCATCACTCGCGGCCTTTGCTCCCTCGCCCTCCCTCGCCTCCACCCTCCATCAATCTTCCGGACACGCGTCAACACGCGTGCCGAGAAAAGTTAACCGCATTTCCGAGGGTGTCAACATATCCAACACGCTCTGACACATGTCGGACACGACACGGAAGCAATCATGTCACAAAAAGGGACAAAGAAGAAAAAGTTCTAGAGTCGTGAAGGAAGACATAGAGGAAAAGTTGTATTCCTTCATTGAATTGTAATCTCTGTACAATATGTATTTAATTACAAAAGAAGAATCAATAAAAGGAAATAAAAATATTCTCCTATCTTTTCCTATCTTTCTAGTCCTAAAATAAAAAAGGACTTTGTATCAATTTACAATTGGTATATTCTAAGTGAATCATATCTTCCAACACTTCCCCTCAAGCTAGTGGTCTATATATGTTCAAGACACCAAGCTTGTTTAGAAGATATGTATGTTGTCTTTGACAAAGAGGTTTAGTAAATATATCCGCAGGTTGCTCCATGGTTCTAATTCCTCTTGTCTCAACTATCCCTTCTTGAATCTTCTCTCGAGTAAAATGACAATCCACTTCTATATGATTTGTCATCTCATGTAGTACGGGATTTGCTGCAAGTTTGAGTGCTAAATCATCGTCACAAAAAAGTAGAGTTGGTCCTTTAACTTGTGCCTCGAGATCTAGAAGTAGACCCCTTAACCAGACTATTTCACAAACAAGCTTGGCCATAGATCTATATTCAGCTTCAGCTGAAGATAATGATACAGTAGATTATTTCTTTGTCTTCCATGAAAGTAATGATTCCCCAAATTTGATATAGAAACTGGATAGATCTCCTACTCATAGGACATGTGGCATAGTCCGCATCGCAATAGGCCATCATTTCCATGTTGCATTTTCGAGAAAGGAATATCCCTAAGCCTGGACATGTCTTCAAGTATCTCACAATTTTCAAGGCTACATTCATGTGAGATTGTTTTGGACTCTGCATAAATTAACTAAGAGTCTGTACTGCATAGCAGATATCCGGCCTAGTCATGGTCAGATATATAAGTTTCCCTACGAGTCTCTAGTATACCAATGGATCTTTTAACAGAGGATCATCAAAAGAGGATATACCAGTATCATACTCGATAGAAGTCAGCTTGGCATTTTGCTTGATAGGAATAATTGTTGGTCTGTAGCCCGACAGTCCTGCTTCTAATATGATCTCCATCATGAATTTTCGTTGGCTTAGTGATATTCCTTGATTTGAACGAGCTATTTTAATTCCAAGAAAATACTTAGGTGGTCCTAACTCTTTGATGTGAAAAGTGGAATGCAGATACTCTTTTAAGTTTATTTACAGCAGAATCATCATTTCCCATGATAAGTATGTCATTAACATAGATCATCAAATAAATAGATGACATACCTTTTGTCTAGGTGAATAAAGTATAGTCATACTTGGATTGTTTGAACCCAGCGGCCATAAGTGCATTAGTGAATTTGGCATACTATTGCTGAGAGGCTTGCTTCAATCCATAAAGAGATTTGCGGAGACGACATATCTTAGACTCCCCCTATCTCCGTAATCCTAGTGGAAGCTCCATGTATATCTCCTCATCTAGATCACCATGTAAGAAGGCATTATGGACATCCATTTGATGCAGGGGCCAGTCGCGAAAAGCAGCAACCGATAGGAAAGAACGAACGGTGACATCTTTTGCTACTAGCGAGAAAGTTTCATGATAGTTGAAACCTTCTCATTGTGTGAAGCCTATGGCCACTAAGGGCCTGTTTGGTAACCATCCCAACAGTGCTAAATTCTGATTCTTTGTTCCCGGAATCAGTTTCGGCCTAGAATCGCGTTTGGTAAAATTTTTGTTCCCGGGAACAAATTTGTTCCCGGGAACAGATTGGGAACAGAATCAAGAATAAAAAAAAAGTTGATTCTTGTTCCGGGAACGAATTTGAGAATCAAATTCAATAAATTTTCTTCTTCCCTTCGGCCATCTCACGACCGCCGTCCACCGCCGCCCGCCACCGTCCGCCATCCGCCACCGCCGTCCACCGGCCGCCGTCCGCCGCCATTCCGGCGAGCTCGCCGGAGGCTCGCCAAACCAGGGCGAGGTCCGGCGAGCTCGCCGGAGGCAAGCCCAGCCACCGGCGAGCTCGCCGGAGGCTTGCCCAGCCATCGGCGAGGCTCGGCCTCCCCAGATCTGACGAGGCCGAGCCTCGCCGGTGGCCAGGCAGGCCTCGCCGGGGCCGGGCGAGGCCCGCCTCGCCGGGACTGGGCAGGGGCTGGGCGAGCCTCGCGACGCCCAGCCCCACCGGTGGCCAGGCGGGGCTCGCCCAGCCCCGCCGGTGGCCTGGCAGGCCTCGCCCAACCCCGACGAGGTCGGCCTGGCCATCGGCGGGGCTCGGCCGACGAAGGCCGGCCTCGCCGAGGGCCGGCGACGCTCTGGTGAGGTCGCCGGCCGGAAGAAGAAGAAGAAGGTGAGAAAAAGAAAAGAAAAAAAAGAAAAAAAGAAAATGAAAAGAAAAAAAGGAAAATGAAAAGAAAAAATGAAAAAAAGAAAAAAAAAAGAAAAAGAAAAAAGGAAAATGAAAAGAAAAAATGGAAAAAAGAAAAGAAAACAAAGGAAAAAAGTAAAAAAAATTATTTAAAAATTAAAAGAAATTGATTTGGAACAGAATTAATGAATACGGTACCAAACGCAATTCTATTCCAGAATCAGAAATTTTGGACAGTTACCAAACGGCTTAAAATGCTTAGAATCAGTTCCCGGGAACAGAATAAAAAAGAATCAGTTCTGATCAGAATCAGCTCCCGGGAACAGAATCGTTACCAAACGCGCCCTAACTAAGCTTTGTATCTTTTTACAGAACCATCTGCTCTGTATTTAATCTTGTATACCCACTTAGACCCGATGGGTTTGCGATGAGCGGGTAATGATACTATATCCCAAGTTTGATTTTCTACCAAGGCATGTAATTCTGACTCCATGGCCTTTTTCCAACGAGGATCATTTCTTGCCTCATTATAACTAGAGGGTTCTAGTTCCTCAGAAATACGGCTCATACAACATAGATGTTCTGGCGATAATCTATCAAAGGAAATATAAGTGGAGATAGGGTAACAAGTACCTGATGATCTTGAAGAACCACATATAAAATCTTTCATCTAAGTTGGTGGACGAGTAGCTCGACCAGAACGTCACAGTGGCTCATGTTGTATGACAGACGATTTTTCAGTAAAATTTGCTTCTGAAGGATCCCTCAACTATGTCGGCTCTTCTATAGGGGACTCTTCAATGGAATCACCAATAGGATTTTCAATAACCACTGGGGACAAAATATCCGCTAGTCTCGGAGGAGAAGCAATAAGAAGTGTTCCCCCAGAAGATAAGTCATCTTCCATTAAGAATTGATCATTCCTTGTCTTCTCATCTTCAGATGAAGAATTGAAATGTGAGAATGGGAAAATATCTTCATGAAAAACAACGTTTCTGCTTACAAAGAAGTCCCATGTAGATGGTTCATAAAGCTTGTACCCCTTTTGTAATGTTGGATAGCCCATGGATATGCATTGTCTGGCATGAGGTGCCACTTATCTATATGCTCGACTGTAATCATGTAACAAAGACACCCAAAAACTCTGAGATGACTCAGATTTGGTTTCCTTCCATATAATAGCTCAAAAGGTGCATTCCCTTTTAGAATTCATGACGGCATGCGATTGATCAGATATGATGTCGTGACCACACAATATCCCCAAAAATTCTCAGGAATAGAAGCTTGGAATTTAAGAGCCCGTGCTACTTCTAAGAGATGACAATGTTTTCTCTCAACAACTCCATTTTGTTGTGGTGTATAGGTGCAGGAACTCTTATGCAAGATTCCATTTAAGGAAACTAAAGAAGCACATTCAACATTAAAAAACTCTCTTCCATTGTTAGTTCGTATCCGACGGATTGTTTTTCCAAATTGAGTTTTAGACAAAGAAAGGAAGGTCTTTAGATGAGAAAAGGCCTGATTTTTAGATTGCATAAGGAATATCCATGTTGTACGAGAGAAATCATCCACAATTGTGAGAAAGAAGCGAGACCCATCATGATTCAAAGTATGATATGGCCCCCAAACATCAGCATGGATTAGAGAAAAAATCTCATCTGTTCTAGAAGTGCTATTTTGAAAAGGAGCACGTGTTTGTTTTGCTATGGGACAGATCGAACATTCAGGATAAGGAAATGATGTAGAATGACCCAATCTTTTATGACTAAGAAAAATCATTTCATTGGTAGTAGCATTACACAATGATTTATTGAATTCATCAAAAGGTAATTTAAAAAGATGCGGAAACTCCATCCAAAAATATAGCCCTGATTGACTCTACCCAAGCCCATCAGTTTGTCAGTCAAAAGAGCTTGAAAAAAGCATTTATCATAATGGAAAAGGATTTGACATGAGTTTTCTTGATAAGCTCGGGCAACTGATATGAGATTGAAGTGAAACTCAGGGACATATAGTACATTTCAAAAAGTAATAAGGGAACTAAGATTCACAGTGTCAGTCATTGTGACTTTAGTAGTGTGCCCATTCGGTAGTTGTACCGATATGGGGACAGATAATTTGGTAATGTCATAAAGAAAAGCTTTATCACAGACTATGTGGTCACTAGCACCTGAATCAATAATCCATGCATTCTTCGAAATTATTCATCAAGTAATAAGATATACCTGTGAAACTTCCACCCTTATCAGAAGCATCCAATTTCTTCAATGCTTCCATCACCTCGTGATATTGTTCATGGGTAACTATATTTCCCATAGGTTGGCCCAATACCTTGAAAAAGTGAGGACAATTTCCCTTTCTCTTTTTCTCCTGGTTTTCCATGCAATTTCCAGCAGTTCTCAATTGTATGGTGCAGATGCTTACAATAATCACAATACATTTTACCTTTTCCTTTGGGCCCATTATTCTTTGCAAATGGATATCTAGTCGTGGGTTAAGCTGCTTGGGTTGAAAATTTCCCATATGGCCCATCGGATGTGCCGAATAAATTTTCGCATGGGCCATTTGGCCCATGAGAGCTTGTGGAGCGATTGGATCCAGCAAACGGGTTTTCGTGTGGCCCATCCGGCCCATAAATGCTCACTGAAACGTGAGCCATCCGATCTAGCTAGATTTACACTCCACGAGCTGTTAGATCCAGCCGCACCTAGGAACAAAAAGGAGTCGTCCGATCGTTGGAACAGATCACCACCGTCCGCGGTCTTCCTCATAAACCTAGGGTTTTCGTTATTTTCAAACCCTAGATCCGCCTCTCCTATGTTCTTCTGCGAGGAACGGAAATGGCTCCTTGCGGCGAGGACCATTCCGTCTCCTCCCTTGCCATGGTCCGTCACTCTTTGTTGGCTCTCCTCCTGTATGGCAAGTTGATAGACGTAGCCGAGACTCGGCAGGGGCTCCATGGTGAGTATCTGAGAACTTAACGACTAGTAAGTGTCATTGAGGATGAGGAGGAATCTAATCGCCTTCTCCCTCTCTCGCATGTTCTTGTATTGTTCATGTATCTGGTCGAGCCAGTCGAATTTCTCTTATGCTACTTCCAATTCATTCCATAGGGCCGAAAGTTTATTGTAAATCGTCGCAATGGTCATATTCCCCTATTTCAAATCTAAGATCTGCTATGTGAGTGAAAAAATCTTTACTTGATCAAGTTTTCCATACATCTCTTGTATGTTTTCCCACATCTTTTTTGAATCCTCCGTCAGGGGAAGTCCGGCCGCGACTTCGAACGCAATGCAGTTTCCAGTCTAGGTTCTGACTAATTGATTGCATCTCCTCCAAAGCTGTGCCATTCGCTTGTCAGAGGGAATCGGTAAGGTTCCGTCGATGAACACCTCTTTACCCTTCGTTACCAGTGCCCTCTGGAATTCACGTGACCAGCTTGAATAGTTGTTGGCACCCTTTAGCTGCTAACTGATAGTTTTGAGCTTCGGTTCGCCTCCGTTTGTCGTGCAAAGAGGGTCGCCGAGTTCTGGCCAGCCACTGGTAGCGAGGATCTGGTATGGAGGAAAGAAGCCGGGTACAGGATTCGGGTAGGGATTTATTCCCTTACCCAAGCCGCTCAACCCAAATCCGTGACCCGCATTGTGAAAACCCGGGTAGGGATTCGTTCCCATACCCGGTCCAGTCGTCTAGCTCGTTTGCTCCGGGTCGATGGTTGGGCTTGCCCCATCGTTGGTTGGTAGGCCCCCATCGACTCGCACGCTGCTCTAGTAGCTAGGCAATGATGCATTAGGGCTTAGCCCTTGATACCATGGATATGGCATCCATGGATATGGGCAGCCCGAAAAGGGCTGCCCTAGATTAGCCTGAGCCTGAAATTGCTGCCACTGCACGTGTTGAGCCTGCTATTGGATCTGGCTTTGATGCTGTTCGGATGCAGGAACCACAACTGATGAATCTTGGTCATCCAAGTTTTGCAGCGATGCCTCTCCCGTAGATTGATCGACTGGAGTTGAGGTAGGATCTTGCGGTTTCATCATGGTGTATAAAATTTGATTCCTATGGTAACTCTTTTGCAAATAAAGCTTCTTCTAGGTAATCAACAATTTGATTCCTTCGGCAACACTTTTCTGGAAATCGGAGTTCCTTGAGGTAATCGAAGCGGAAGCAAGAAATTAGGTCAGAACTATGGATGGCTCTGATATCATGTCACGAAAAGGGACAAAGAAGAAAAAATCATGGAGTCGTGAAAGAAGACGTAGAGGAAAAGTTGTATCCCTTCATTGAATTGTAATCTCTGTACAAGATGTATTTAATTACAAAAGAAGAATCAATAAAAGGAAATAAAAATATTCTCCTATCTTTTCCTATCTTTCTAGTCCTAAAATAAAAAAGGACTTTGTATCAATTTACAATTGGTATATTTTAAGTGAATCGTATCTTCGAACAAATCGCAATCCTCCACACTCACCTTCTTTCCGACCTCGTGATTTTCAAACAGACACGGCAGTTATTATGGATTTCACTTTCCGAAGACAAACTCAGCTGTTTTAATGATATGCATGCTTGAGAGGGATTATTCCCGGTATGAGAATTAAACAAGTAGTCCAAGAGGCCCGGGAAGGAGGATGCCGTCATCCTCCATGGAGGAGGCGTTGTATGGAGCATGGAGCATGGAGCTCAAGCTCTATGTAAGCTGATCTCCATGGAGCTCGATGGTAGAAGAGCTCCAGCTCAATGGAGCGCTCCATGCTCCATGGAGCTCCATGGAGGAGGATCCTCCTCTTGCTTGCAATCCTTTAACTTACAGACGGAGGCTGGGCTAACAGTAGTTAATACATGGTTGAGGACGCTGAGACTTACCTCCGACCATCGTTGTCAGCTGGACCGTTGGTCACCCTTAACCTCGGACTTTGCCTCGTCTCTTCCTTCCTGATAATGAAAAAAGCCGTGGGAGAAGAAGAGGCTTGGATCAAGAGTGTAGAAGGAGCAGGTTCGCGGGGAAAAGAGCGGCGGAAGGAGAGGCTTGGAGCCAGAGCTACAAAGGAACAGGTTCGGATGGAGGTTTGATGACGACACTGAAGATAAAAACGAAAAATAGGCGAGACGGGGGGTCGTTCTCAGTTCCTCCGGGTCCCTATTTCCCATTGGTCTGCCATGGCATCGTGATTTCCTTTGTTTAATGAAAAAAATTTCCCAACAACCGATGGTGCTTAATCATCTTCGACCTGCATGGTACCCAACCCAGTAACGCGCTCCTGATACACGAGGCGCTGACGTGTCATAGGGAAACAGCCTCACGGCCCTAGCCTTGAATCTCATATTATCGAGGTTGAAAATGAAATGGCTCTACGTTGATTCTCCCTTGGCCAATTAACCACTAAACAACTTACTAAGTCTTAAAATAAAGGAAAAAATTACAGAGTTTAAGTTATTGCTATATTTTTGATATATTGCGAAAAAGTTCAGATTTATATCAAGGCAAATGCCATAAAAATCCTTCAACTATGCCTATTGCGACACAAATATTTCAAACTTTTTTTTGTATCATTAAAAATACTAAACTTGTCCTCCAACTTTTTTTGTGTTAAAAAAAAAAACTCAAAATTATATATATGTTACATATATACCCTCTATGTTACATTGGTATGAGTTTGTGAGCAATTATGACATTATTTTTTTTAAAGGTATTTGTGTTATAATGGACGAGTTTAGGGCTTTTGGTAATACAAAATATATATATATATATATATGGGATATTTATGTCATAATAGGCATAGTTTAAGATTTAGTAAATTGGAATAAGACATTTTTTCTCAAATTTTATGAATCGATACCCTATTACTCTTTAGCCAAAGAAAAAAAAATCCCATGTGTCTCCGACTTCATTGTATTGCACCGGGATCTTAACTAAGTAGTACCATTATCTTCATCACATCATATAAAATGCTTTCTGATATAGAAGATGTTTGAGGTAATAATAGTACAGCACAAGATTTGTGTCCCTAAGGTAATAATAGTACACCAAAAGGTTCGTGTCCCAGCCAACATAAGCATGATGCACATCAATACTAGCTTCCCAAAGAGCAAACCACAATATTAAGAAAACCGGAAACAGTCACAATTCTCTAATTCGCAATGAGCACTTATGGGTTCATTAACTCAAGGACGCAAAGAACGAAAATTGGCCAAGGCATGACGCAAAGCGGAATGTACATCAGCAAACAGCACCTGACACATCCGAGAACAATAACGATGCGAGCGAACGTAAGTCGAAATCTTGGGTCCATATCTTCCCTTCTCATCTTAAAAATTAGTAATTGCTCGATGATTACGAGCACTGTATAGATACAAGCGATGGTTTCAAGGTTGGTGATGTCTGGAATATCCAAGATTTCGATGGCACCAATCATAATATTTAGCAAGATCTTCTCCGAGAAATGAATTGTAGCAATTCGAGCTGCATGCTCTGCTCCACGTCTAAGAAATAATCAACAAACCACTTGTTAGTGTACGTACAATCTTTTGGAAAAGCTCAAGTTTTGAGCTCTCTTTGCATCACATAAGAGGGCAGTCTTTCTGAAAGCTTTCAAGAACTATCATTAAGTTCTAAAGAAAATTTGATGCGGCATGACACCAAGCTTATGGTGCAAATCATAGCTAACACGACTATGCATTGCAACACTCTAACCTATAAATGCACTGCAAGAGTATAGCCTATCTATTGACCCGGGGCTAATTAAGCCAGTGAAAAACTCTTCTTTTCGACAAACTGGAACATCATAGTACAAGGGGATTACCTCCTTAACACCTATAAGCCATTCCTAACCTTCTTTTACAACACATTCACAAAAACAAGACTATGCAGATGCACAAAACTACTAGGTAAGCCGCCTGCCTAGTGGGTGAAACGGAGTAAAGCTAACTGGACGTCTTCTCTTTTCTTTGGAGGAAAAGCTAAGAAAACTTTCAATTAATGCGGTGTTCTCAATATGAGTTTCTCTCGACAAAAAACATTGCAAATGCATAATGATAGTGGGGTCAGGATATTCCCGCCCTCCGAACCGGATGTGAGGGTCTCCCCTCATCCAGCTCTCTGCAGGGAAATCTCCACTCACTACTTCCTCTAATATCCTCCCGAGTGCATATAGAATCATGTCTCTTCATCGACGTGAAAAAATTTTCCCTGTCACCCACTAACTTTAAGAGAAGATTAACATTCTTTCCTATGACATGATTTTCAAAAAGAAATGGCAGTTATTATGGACTTCACTTTCCTTGGACAAGTTCAGCTGTTTCAGTGGCATGCATACTTGAGAGGGATTGTTCCTGGTATTCCTACTATATTCAATTACCAAATGGGTATCATGAAAATTATCAATTTGCACAGAAAAAGGGGTCGATGACTATAAGAAGCATTTTCACTTTTTGGACGGATTTACACCCACTGAATATACTCTATCATGAGCACGAGCGAATATGCGCTGCTTTGAGAGTCTGAGTCACTGTGAACATCGACAATTAAAACCATGATAAATTAGCAAAATAATAGAAGACAAAATCTTCGTGGTACAATATCAACCATGGTGTACATAACCATGACGGGTGCTTCGGCAACGTTGGTTGAACCACTATGGGTTTACATGTCCCCTATGTTTCTAAGCAAGGACAACTCCATGAAATAAAGATGCCAGTCATACATTCTAGCAATTTGAGCTCCATACTTTGCTCCATATGTAGGAATTAAAATCAATAAGCTAATTGTTCTACGGCAGTCTTTCGCAAAGCTCAAGTTATTAGAAAAGGTGTTCGCGCCTCGTGTTTTAAGCACTTTCTCGAGTACTTTGAAAAATGAATATTGTCTTATTACTTACTTCCCTCGTATGCAAAACCGGCCTTGCACATGAATATATGAGATGTAAGGATTACAACTTTTTAAGTAGTACGGAAAACAAATTTTCTAATAGTTAAAGTTATCAAGATACGAGTCTAAAGTGAACATCTTGTGTATTTCTTAATTATACTAACTGCACATACTCACATGAAAACATCCACGACTGCAAGTTTAAATAAAAAATGATATTCAATGCGTGGTATAAAACTATGCTTCTTGAGTAAATCGTAGCTAAAGAGTCGATGCATAATTGCAGGAGTATAACTTATACGTGAATTGCATGTGGGGACAGAGCTGGCGTGTTTTCAGAATGGGTGCTTTGCTATAATAATGTTAATTGATCGGGATTTAATTTATTCTATTTTATTATTTTCATTTATCAAAAGTGAACGAAATGTGACAAACTGCGTCAAATGCTAAGCATGATTCAAATGCAAGACCCAACAATGCAAAACATAATATGAATTATCATGGGTTAAGGATAATAAGAATAAATTTTGTGTACGGTCCAAGGTCAAATAACACAAAAGTTAAACGAAAATTTCTTACAAAAATACACAATAACTAAGCGAAAAAAAAAAAACAAAAAACAAAAATACACCATGGCTAACGGGGTTAGAATGATTTTTCGTATTTAAACCTTAAAAACTTACTACATGGACCTCCAAGATGTAGTGTGAAATCGGAAGTCCATATAGGTGGAGTGATTTTTCAAATAGTCATATAGGTCCGAGGTCCGTATGGTCATCACTCAATATGGTCATATGACCTTAAACTTTTTCGCTCTGCTCTTACATACGAAAAACTCACTCCATATGTGTCATGATATAGTTTCGCGGTGACCAGATTTTGCACCATGGCAAAAGTTGAGACAAAACTCTGCTTTTCCAACTTTCTGCTTTTCCGTTTCGCTGATCTCAGCGAAATGGAAAAGCAGTATGATTTCGCTGATCTCAGCGAAGTAGGAAAAGCAGAAAGGATCTCAGCGAAATGGAAATGGAGAAGCAGTATGTTTCGCTGATCTCAGCGAACCAGGAAAAGCAGAAAGTTGGAAAAGCAGAGACGTGTTGTCTCAACTTTTGCGATGGTGGAAAAGCAGGTGACGGAGAAACTATATCATGACCATATGGAGTGAGTTTTTCATATATAAGTAAACAAAACCACACCATGGCCAGAATATCGCCAAGGTCTGTTACAGCCTCATCCTGTTTTCATTTTCTGGCAAGAGACTAAGCGAGGCAGAGTCAGAAGGTAAATGGCGGACAACAACAATCCAGCTCACCACGGTGGTCCAAGGTAAGTTTCAGCGACCTTAAATATATTTAAAAACCAATGTATCCCAGCCGTCAGTGAGTTGGGAGAATTGCAAGTAAAATTATGGCACAATCTTGATGTCCTTTCTTGTTTTTATCTTTGATCATGTCCACCGTGTACATGCCATTACGTGAATGTTGTTTTATCAGAGAGGGGGGGGGGGGGGGGGAAACTCTGCACTAGGCGAAGTTGTAGACGTATTCTCAATTTATATTGTTCGACACTTAAGAGCCCAATTGAGAGGGGCGTCTTCCACTTGCCGGTGTGTTTCCTCGCATTTCTTTGAGAGCATACTGGGTTGTACTCACAATAGAGTATATTCAGTGAGTGTAAATCTGGCGAAAAGTGAGATCGTTTCTTGCAGTCATCGACCTTTTTTGTGCGAATTGGTAAGTTTTCCTGATTTTCATTTTGTAATTCAATAGAGTATGATTAGTAGTGGGGAATAATCCCTCTCAAGTGTGAACACCTTATAAAAACAAGTGAAATGCCATAATAAACTATCGTTTCTTTTTTAAGATCACAAAGTCGGAAAGAATTTGAAACTTCTCCTAAAGTTAGCGGGTGTGAAAATTCTGTCACATCAATGAAGATACACAACCGAACACAAATTCTATTTCTTTCTTTTGTTAAGAGAAACTCATATTAAGAACAAAAAATTAATTGAAAGTCATATTTGCTTTTCCTCCAAAGAAAGAAATGACAAGACAAGACCTACAATTAGCTTTCCCTTGTTTCTAGCTAGTCAGCATGGGTTTCTTTTTCTGGTCAAAGGTAAGCATGAGATTTACCTTGTAGCTTTCTGCGTGTTGTGTTTTGTGAACAAGTGTTGGTAGTGTGGATTGGGAAACGTTTCTAGGTGTTAAGGAGATACTTTCCAGTAGGAGATCTGATGCTGACTAGATCACCAAATGAATGATTCCGAACAAAGTTGATAAGATGGATTACATTAAAAAAAACTATCAAAAGATTTAGGATTAAACCGGCTAAATTGAAATGTTTTTTTTTTTTTTGCTGGAGGAACCGGCTTGCAGCTGACAGCCGCGCCGTAAACCTCCAGGTGACACTTCAGCAAGAGGACCCACCACCCCTGAGTCACACTTAATATACCTAGCTAAATTGAAATGTTTATGACTAAATTAGCCATCATATAATAGGTTTAGTTTTTTTTTTTTTTTATATGAGTTTTTAGAGAATTTGCATTTGGTGATGACAAGATAATTAAACATATGATTCGAGATGACTGACATAGAATAGTCATTTGTTCAATAGGATAAAACAAAAGATTGCATATGATTCTTTGCATTTGATGATGACAAGAGAATTAAACAAATAGCTCAAGACAAGTAAACAAATGAGTGTCTTTTGCCTGAGAGGTCCGACGAAAGGGACGAGTACTTCACTCCTCTACCTAAGGAGAGGGAGGACTCTCTCCTAAAGAGACCTCCCATTGGTCTACAAATATGTTTGCTCAACTTGCAGCCTCGCAGCAAGTTTTACTATGGACAAGGAAGGAAGAGAGTAATCACTCAAAACTCGTAGGTTAATGGCAAACAACATTCCAGCCAATTATTGTAGTCTGAGGTAAGCACCAGCATCAAGCCACAACATCTCTTCACTGTTGTAGTCTAGCCTCCAATATATTGGAGGACTGCAAGTAAAATCATGCAGTCTGGATTTCCTTTCCTAAAAAGGAACTTCCTATCTTCGATCATTTCCCCCGTGTGTGTTCCATTACTCAAACATTGTTTTGTTTCCTCTGCATAAATCAGGTGAACTTGTCCTTTTCGATGTTGCATTTGGAAACCATTGCCCCATTTTTATTTACTTCATTAGTTGATTAATGGTTTTATTCTCAATTCTCATTGTTTGAGCTTTTGTACCGGTTGTCTAATAAGTAATCTGCTGATTTTACTTTCAAGCAATGGAATAGAGCATGTGGCTCAAATTGCTGTAGAATACAATCAACAACTTGATTCCTTGGTGGAAGCCTTGCTTCAACTCATCAAGGATTGGCACGGCTATTCAAGTCTAGCCAACATTACCGGTGCACCTATCATTATGCTTATCTGTGTAGCAATCAAGTTTGTTCGGCAGAAATTACTCTCCAAGATGGGAAGGTAGGATATGGACGCAAGGTTCCAAATTATGTACGATCTAATTGCTCTAGCTCTCAGATGTGTGGCATGCAGTCTGTTGATGTACATTATGCTTGATGAAATACCTTGGTTGATTAACTTTCCTTGGATCTTAGTATGCCTACTTTTTTTGAAACATTTCCGGTTGTTTTGGTAGACGGAGACGGAATTGTTCGAGCCGACGTTCCTTTTCGAAGGGCTCATTCTTCACCATCCCATTGTCGGAAAAAGATATCGTATCCAAGCTCATTAGCTTACCTCCATCTATCTAAATGATGGGTCGTAGTTCGGGAGGAAGAATTGGTGGAAAAAGCCGGCTATCGGAATCGAACCGATGACCATCGCATTACAAATGCAATGCTCTAACCTCTGAGCTAAGCAGGCTCAAAAATAGTAGAAATTGTTGAAGCAAGAGCAGACAGTAAGGCCCTGCATGGCTGCACCCTATTTCTGTTCCCAGGAACAAAAATTTCTGTTTTTTTGTTCCTGGGAACAAAAAAGGAACAGAAACGCGTTTGTGTGCGTTTCTGTTCCTTTTTTGTTCTTTTGTTCCCAAGAACAAAAAAGAAACAGAAACAAGAAACACAAATTTTGTGTTTCTTGTTTCTGGAACACAAATCAGAAACACTTTTTTTTTCTTTTTTCTCTTATTTTCTTGTTCTTCTTTCTTTTGGCCGGTCGCCGGCCTCGGCCATGGCCGGTGACCAGCCGACGAGGGCCGGCGGCCTCGCCCAGCCACGGCGAGGCTCGCCGGCCCCGGCGAGGCCGACGCCGCCGTCCCCGGCGAGGCCGAGGCTCGCCGTAGCCGGGCGAGGGTCGGCCTCGCCATGGCGGGCGAGCTCGAGCTCGCCCGGATCCGGCGAGGCGGCCTCGCCCGGCCGGCGGCGAGCCTCGGCCTCGCCGGCCGCTAGGCGAGGTCGGCCTCGCCGGATCCGGGCGAGCTCGAGCTCGCCCGGCCATGGCGAGGCCGACCTCGCGCCGGCCGGGCGAGCTCGATCTCGCCCCGGATCCGGCGAGGGCCGAGTTCGTCCGGCCGCCGGCGAGCCTCGGCCTCGCGGGCGGTGGCCCGGCGAGGCCGCGCCTCGCCCGCCGCTGGGCGAAGCTCGGCCTCGCCGGATCAAGGCGAGGCCGACCTCGCGCCGGCCTGGGCGAGCTCGATCTCGCCCAGATCCGGCGAGGCCGCGCCTCGCCCGCCGCTGGGCGAGCTCGGCCTCGCCGGATCAAGGCGAGGCCGACCCTCGCCGACCGGTCGCCGGCCAAGGCCTTGGCCGGCGACCGGCCAAAAGAAGAAAAAAAAATGAAAAAGAAAAAAGAAAAATAATAGAAAAAATAAAAGAAATAAAAAAATTATCCAAATTTACCAAACATGTTTCTATTTATTTTTTGTTCTCGGAACAAGTTAACCAAACACGCTTTTTGTTCAGAAATTGTTCCTAGGAACGAAACACTTTTTTCTATTTCTGTTCTCTGGAACAATTTTTAAACAGAAACGTTACCAAACGCGCCCTAAGCGTCTTTATTATGGACGCTTTATTCTATCTCCCCTTATGAAAGGGCAAGCCGATACAATAGGCATTGCGATTCAAAGAGCTCATCATATCTAAGGGATTCCTTGGTTTGGGCCAAAGTAATCCTATTTGCATTCATCATGAATCAAAGGATTAATTAGTGAACAGTGATAGTTTTTTATTTTCTAATATGGTGATGTGTATTTTATATGAATTGGGTTTTCCTTTGTAACCTTCCAATACTGGCTCGAACATGAACTTCATGGTGTATTTTATCTTGAAAATAATGATAGATTCCGATTATTTGATATGGTGATGTGTATTTTATATGAATCTGGTTTTGCTTTGTAACCTTCCAACACTAGCTTGGACATGAACTTCATGGTGTATTGTTATCTTCAACACTTTTTACATCTAAAAGTAGAATATATTATGATAATGATTACAATCCTTCTAGGTGCAATTCAAAATTGAGAAATGATGAAATTGGAGAAATAAGGCAATTATTTTTTTCAGGCTAGAGAGGAAATAATTTAGAATATATTGGCAAGAATCACATTATCCCCATTCACTATTCTTACATTTTTACTTAGCAATTTCTATGCAACAAAATTTAAGCTAAATTAGCTAATCGATAGCTCATAAGTTCTAAGTAGAGCAAGATGGACGCTTGATTCATCACCTCCGATAAGATAATTAACCCGATTATCAAAGCTCCAATTTGATCACTACCTTATGTTTTTCATACTTGTTTACCAAAATTACTTGGTAATTTCATTCATACATTACTTGATGACGTCACAAGGTGCTCCTGCCTAGTGCATGGCTGAAAATCAATAACCATGTGTGCAAAACTACATCAGAACCAAGCCGATTGCTATTTAGGTTCTTAAATCCACGTGGAAAGTAGCCTTTTTCCCTACTATAAATACAATACATTCATACTTGTGGAGAAAAAAATGTAAGGTGAGTATTAAATATAAATTATATTTAAATGATTGTAAAATTTAAATTCAATGTTAACTTTTAAAAAATGGGCCTCATTGTTCTCAATGTTCCAATGCAACAGGGCATATGGGGCTGAACCGGCCCGCCGCATCTAGGATCATATCTCTTTAAGGAGGACTGCAATATCCGTTTGACATAAACTATTAAGTTATTAACTGACAATTATACCAAAAAGTTAAGCAATGACACTATACCTTCAAAGGAATCTGCAGTGAACCTGTGCACCAGGTACTCTAAACACATCAAATAGGTCTAGCTTGAAAATAATTAGTCGATAAACAGATCTTGATGAATTAAGTCCTTGAAAGGAAAGCTGGAGGTCGATATTCACCTATACCGATTGATATTTCTTCTGATCATGGTTCAAAACAGCACAATAGTGTCAAGTGCTAAACATGAGCTTAGAACATGGAATTCTTACGGTCATTCCGTAGTTAAATGCGGCAAAGGAAAGGAAGTCGTGAATAGTAATAGAGATATGTTTTTTTTTTTTCTTTAATTCTGTATATCTCCCCGGATCATAATCTGAATTGATTATAGTTGATATTGTAATTCTATTGTTATAGATAATCATATCGTAAAACCTATAAATAGGCTCATACATTATTCATCGCAATATATTGAAATTCCACAATTCTATTTTCGACTTTATTTTTATCAAATAGTTTGGTGATGTAAGACTGATGCTAGTGAATGCATTCGTGCTTTGACTTGTTGAATACAAAAGATATGTTAGCTAAGTTAGGTCAGAGACTGTTCTCTCATTTACTTGAAGAAGGAAAACATTTTTTCTTTTTATATTTGAGTGATTACCTTTGATCGTGGGATATGTGCAATATAATCACCAATAAATAACATCTACTAAGTAATCCAGTTCGATCCAAACTACTGTCGTAAACTCCATATCAGATTAAGGTAATTAACTCTAACAAAACCAAGAAAGCCTTACCAAAACAAAATAGGAGCAACCATAGACAGGAATGTTAAACTTTTCCTACGAGACATTTTCGGCGACTAGTACTGATGATTCTTCCAGCTTCAGATATGGGCACGTCAAGATCTACTTATATTCAATAGGGCCAATCACGAACCTAGACTAACAAATTTCTGCAGCAAATCCTCCACTGAAATGCTAGCAAGGACTCTCAATCGGACACTTTATCGAAGGAAACGAGCCAATAACTGACGAGGCAGCATAGCATCTGAACTAAGCATCACTCGTCAGGGCATCGCTAAGCTTTTCACTCGATGAATGCACCTGAGGATGGAAAGTGGCGACAGCGAACTTTTTGACCGGAAATGTGGGTGAGAGAGTCAGCGAAGAATTATGGACAAAATCGACTCACCTGGAAAGGAGAAGCTTCAATGGCGAGGTCGTTGCTGCCGCAGGAGAGGCACTTCATCGAGCGAGTGAAGGTCTTCAACGCGTTGCCGCTGAGGGTGAACTCCATCTTTGAGTTCTTCGCTTCCCTCTCTGCACTGTAGTGAGATCTTTATGAGATGGTCGCTAAGAAATTGGCGGGATTGGAAGAATGTCACGGGGCGTTGCCTCGGGTTCGACTTGCATTGCTGGCAATGTTTTCATAAAATATCAAAATACACGACGTTAAATAAATGTTTGCAAGCTTGCCAAACTCAGCATAAGATAAAACAGAAGTCATTATACTCATAATAAAACTTTGAGTTTCAACTTATTTGATATATTTTCGTTAATCAATTAATGATGTAATATCAATTATCATTTTAATGTCAAAAGAGAGAATCATATCAAGTAACATTTACGCATGTGAACATATTTTACTTTTATATATTGTTTCTATAGAAACTTTTCTCATTTATAATATAATTAAAGTGAACTCAAACTAAGCATTAATTGGAAATTCGATTATCATATAAAGTCAATTTTGTATACATTCCTTTCTGAAAATTGCCGATATATGGCGCCTGTTCTCATACCGTAAAATATTTAATCCTTTTTGGAAGACATGGAAAGTCTTTTATCTTCGCGACTGGCCAAGCATCAGATGTTGAGGTCGAGACTTTTTAGTCGATGGCGATTTGCCACGTGGTTTATTTTTTGTCTTTAATAATGCAGCGACCGGTAAAAACTGAAAACGATGACCTCTAGAGCCTCATCCTCGCTCTCATTTTCAGTGAAGAAAGGAAGACTTAACGAGGCCAAGTCGGAAGGTTAATGGCGAACAACAATCCAGCTGATCACGGTGGTGGTCAGAGGTAAGCTTCAGCGACCTCAAACATATCTTGACCACAGTATCCCGGCCTCTGTCAGTAAGCTGCAGCATTGGAGTAAAATCGTGTTGAAGTCTTGATTTCCTTTCCTGTTCCCATCTCTGATCATGTCCACTGTGGTTTTGTCCGTCTGGGTGATTTTGTTTTGTGAACACATGATGTTAGAGTGGTTTGGGAACTGTTTGTTGGTGTTAAAGGAGTTATTCTCTAGTGCTCCGATGGTGCATTTTGTCCTAAAGAAGAGTTTCCGTTAGCTTACTTAGCCGTGGGTCAATAGATGGTTACACTCCTGCAGTGCAAACATCAGTTCAACTCCTGCAATGCACAAGGAAAAACTTCAACATAATAGATGGTCCTGAATGTGACTCCAATGGCATCACTGCAATTAGTCGGACTCACTTTATGGAAATGGAGATAAGTTTGAAAGTGAAATCTTATATTCAACAAATTTCAGCTGCATTTATTACCCAAATGTCTTTGATATAATCAATAACAAATAAGGTCAAATACCTTCAACTCTTTGACAGCAAAAGTCACGTCTACTGGGTGGCCGCTATGAGCATACTGCTGAACTCTTCCACAGGATCTATCCACAGTTGAGTGCAGCAAAGAGACATTCTCTGCAACCAGCGTCTGAACCGGATACTCTTCTCCATATTCAGTCAAAAAGAGCAAAATTAGCGCCTGCCTTTGGTAGGATCAATCTAGCTTCGAGCCTCAACGGCTTTCCCACCAAATTCACTTGCAGCATCAGAAGGTATGGAGCTGCATTCAGTTGCAACAAGAGTAATTTCCCGAAGGATGAACGAAAATTTGCGAGCAAGTTCAGATGATGAGGCCTCCCCACAATATTTTTTGGGGCGTCATCTCCTATCTAGAGATCATTGTTATACATTGGGGTCGACATTGCAAGCTATCCAGTATGTTTTCTTAATGCCTGCATACATATGACAAGAACTTGGTTTAAACCTCATCACGTATGCATGAACAAAAACTCACAGTTGGCAAGGTGAGATAAACAAGTATTTCTGCATGGTGCAGCTTCTTATGAAATCAATGCAGGTTTGACAGGTGCCAGCCTCCGATTGCATTGCAGTTAGAAAACATACTGAATGATATGTAGTTAGCATGATTGAGTCGAAAGACTTAAAATACTGAGTGGCCAACAAAAAGAAGTAAAAGTCGTACACACGGAATCTAATATTCGATAAGTTCCCCCTATGTCTTTATTCCGAATCCATTGGCTTTATAGGTGACATTAGTGCACTGCAAAATTCGTAAGACAGAGTTCACATAACTTTTGCATGATGAGAAATTAGAGAAGCTAATCCCGGTGGACTCATACGACATGACTTAGTAATGCTCACGACAGCATTCTGCAGTCATTTTCTCTCAGTGAAAATGTCAGTTCCAAAACTTCATGCTTTCAGTTATTGAGTGTTGCAGAACTCCATACAACACCATAAAAGTAACTAGACAGACCAGGAATACCAAGACAGAATAGCAGCACCCATAGAAGGTTATCCATTGGGGTTTTTTCCTATGGTTTCACCATTAAACATTGTCCGTGAGTACCCCTAATACTGATAGTGCTCCTGTCTATAGCAGTGAATTGCCTCTTACAATATAACGACTTCGAATCACCCCATCGGCAGTATTATTTTCTTTCAGTGGACTTCAGATTTGCGCACGCCAAGTTCTAACCATCGGCCACAAGGCCAATCGCGCCCTAAGTTAACAAACTCCTGCCTCAAATCCACCACCGAAAGCTCCACGCACTCGGCAATTGGTGAAAGGACTCAAAATTTTTCAATCAGACACCGTATCGAGCGAAATGAGCCAATACCTAACACGGCATCATAGCATCTAAACTACTCAGCATCGCTCAGCAGGGCACACGAAGAAGCAACTGCTGTAGCTATTTCACTCGACATGGATTTCAATTGAATCACCTGGGAAGGAGAAGCTTGGATGGCAAGGTCGTTGCCGACGCGGAAGAGGCAGGCGACGGAGCGAGCCAAGGTCTTCAAGGCACTGATGCTGGGGGGCGAACTCCACTTTCGCGGACACTTCGGCCCTGTTTGGCAACACTCCAAACAGTGACTAATTCTGATTTTTTGTTCCCAGAATCAGTTTGGGACGAGAATCGCGTTTGGTAAAAATTTTGTTCCCGGGAACAAATTTGTTCCCAGAATCAGTTTTGGAGTAGATTTGAGAATAAAAAAAAAGTTGATTCTACGTCCGAGAATCAAAAAAAGAATCAACACAATAAAACTCTTCTTCTTTCCTTCCGCCATCCCGCGACCATCGCCCGCCGCCGCCCGCCGCCGTCCGCCACCGCTCACCACCGCTGGCCGCCTGCCCGCCGCCGGTCGCCGGCCGCCGGCCGCCGGTCCGGCGAGCTCGTCGGAGGCTCGCCTGGCCAGGGCGAGGTCCGACGAGCTCACCGGAGGCTCGCCCAGCCACTGGCGAGGTCCGGCGAGCTCGCGCGGAAGCTCGCCTGGCCAGGGCGAGGGCGGACGAGCTCGCCGGAGGCTCGCCCGGCCAGGGTGAGGTCCGGCAAGCTCGCCGAGGCTCGCCCAACCACTGGCGAGTCTCGCCGAGCCTCCGG
The DNA here is from genome assembly GCA_017140255.1 of Eucalyptus paniculata subsp. matutina. Classification (NCBI taxonomy): domain Eukaryota; kingdom Viridiplantae; phylum Streptophyta; class Magnoliopsida; order Myrtales; family Myrtaceae; genus Eucalyptus; species Eucalyptus paniculata. The sequence goes on along the minus strand of CM029437.1, from coordinate 2,263,759 downwards.
CGAGTCTCGCCGGGGCTGGGCGAGGCCCGCCTGGCCACCGGCCGAGCTCGCCTAGCCTGACCGGTGGCTAGGCGGGCCTCGCCCAGCCCCGGCGAGGCCCGCCTATCCACCGGTGAGGCGAGGCCGAGGCTCGTCGGGGCTAGGCGAGGCCCCCGACGAGCCTCGGCCCGCCTAGCCACCGGACGGGCTCGCCTAGCCTGACCGGTGGCCAGGTGGGCCTCGCCCAGCCCCGGCGAGCCTCGCCCAACCCCGGCGAGGCCCGCCTGTCCACCGGCGATGCTCGGCCTCGCCAGATTTGGCGAGGCCGAGCCTCGGCGAGACTGGGCGAGCGTCGCCGTAGAGCCGGGCGAGGCCGCGACGACGCTCGGTCGACAAGGGGCCAGCCCGCGAGGGCCGGCGACGCCGGGGTGAGGTCGCGACCTCGTCCGCCGATCGCGATCCCGGCGACCGACCACAAGAAGAAAAGAAAAATAGGAGAAAAAGGAAAAAATGAAAAGAAAAAATGAAAAAAGAAAAGGAAAAAAGGAAAAAAGGTAAAAAAAAAAAATGAAAAAAGAAAAGGAAAAAAAGGAAAAAAGGTAAAAAAAATAGAAAAAAAATAGAAAAAATTATTTAAAAATAAAAAATAATAATTTGGAACAGAATCAATGGACACGTTATCAAACGCAATTCTATTCCAGAATCAAAAATTTTAGACAGTTACCAAACACGTTCTTTTACTCAGAATCAGTTCCCGGGAACAGAATCAAAAATAATCATTTCTTGTCAGAATCAGTTCCCGGGAACAGAATCGTTGCCAAACGCGCCCTTCGCTTCCCTCTTTCCCTCTTTCCCCCTCTCTCTTTGTCTCGATTTGGTCGCCGAAAAATATGTGATGGGGACCAAATTAGAAAATGAAAAGTTACGGTTTCCTTCCCCGTTGATTTTCTCGCTAAGGAAGGAAGGCAAGAGCGGAATGAGTACAAAAGAATCCCCTCGAGATCATGAAAATGACATCCCGATTCTTTTTTCTTGAAAAATGGAAGGAGAAACAAAGTCGCTTCATTAAAAAATTCAAAAATTCGAATAACTCCTCTTTTCTATTAATATACTACTAATTATATTCCTCAGACTAATGAAATCAATTTCTTACGATGTTTGACGTCTCTGTGAATGCAATAACTGCCTCGCCTGCAAAAGGGCCTATGGGTTATGACCATACTTAGAATTAACCTAACTTAATAGGACAATTGTGCCCAATGAAGAAATAGTCGTGGTATAAAATAAGAGCAGATGATGTCTTAACATACTCCACTTAGTGTAGAAGTACCTATATGTTTTTCAACGACCAAATTTGAAAATGAGAAGTTAGGGCTTACTTTTAACGTGCATTTCGCATTGATGCACATGCTCAGGTTTTGCTATGGTAAAATGAAACGCATGGAGGAATATGCAACCAATGTGAAATCAAATGGAGCGGAATGGAAGATTTTGTAATTTCTTTATGTTGAAGCTTGTTGACTTACTTATAGTATTTGATCACACACTTTTGCGTTAGTTGAGTCTAACCCTTTTGAGCACAATACTAGTATATCTTTCTAATCTTAAGTCAACTGTCAAATGTTTGACTCATTTTTGGGTAATTGAAAGTAGGGGTGTGCAACATGACCAATTCTACCTAGGAATAGGATTACTTCTACCTAGAAACCAGACAAAGCCGCCCAAAAAACTGTTGGAGAAATCTTTCCAGAATATTTTGAAGCTGACAAAACGTTTCTATCAGTCTAGTTTGGATATTCGCAGACCTTCTATTTTGAGTCTAAAGACTTTCTGATCACCAAACTCAAGACTCAAGACTCAAGACTCAAGACTATTCTCATTGACAGTCTTTCTAATCCAGTGACAAAGGAAATCCAGAGCCGAAGTATATGGTTGAGGAGTTAATCTTATCCTCTGGAAAAGATCTCTTGGCCGGATAAATATAACGGATTCTTTTATTCATATCTAGATCAATTGAAGATCCGGTGGTCGACGAAATATTCATGGAAGGTTCTATTCTTGGAAACCAAGATCCTGATTGTATGTGCTATCGTCAGGTTCCTTTAATAGCTCGAATAATCTTCTTAATTGATTCCGTCCAACGGGTAGATTGGAGGAATTCCTTTGGTAAGTGCCAATGGGTATGATGGCATAAAGGAGTATAAAAAGAAGACGTTCTAGTTGTTTTAGAGAGTGTGATCGATAGAGAAATTCCAGAGTCTGAAGCACCTTGATTGTTAGTTGATTCATTCTAAGCGAAATTGTATACACAGAGAGTGTCTATACTTGGAGATACCTTGAGCGGGTGTGGTAGATCATCTACACCGAGAAATCAAGGAAGATCAACGCTGTAACATCTCTTTGTTCATAGTGGAATCCAGCCAATTGGCTGTCGCGTAAGAGTGGACGTATGCTTGAATCAAGCCAAACCACTATAAACCGCGTGTTCAATTCTCTCTTTCCTTTACTCTGTCTAACGTTGATTATTATTTGTTGCAAATCCTTCAACTGTCCAGTATTGTGCAAATATCAAGAAAAATCTTTTATATACCTATTCACCCCCCTCTAGGTACTTATACTAGCTATATCAATTGGTATCAGAGCTCGTGTACTCACTTTATTTGAAGTGTTTTACTTCAGAGTAAAAGATCCATGGCTAGTATGCTAGCACCAGGGCTGATGGAAGGGCAAAGCAATACCAGACCACCCTACTTTGATGGAAAGGATTACAACATCGGAAGAACAAGATGAAAGCTTTTCTGCGATCAAAAGATCCTCGGAATGGGACGTTGTAGAAAAAGGAATTACTCCTACAAGTGCATCGGTCTCGAAAGAGGGAAAGAAATTGTTGGGACCAGCGGAATGACTCAGGAAGAGATAAACAAGAGACAAGCACTCGATGCAAAAGCAATTTACTCTTTATATTGTGCTTTGTCACCAACTGAATATAACAAAATATCTTCTTGTGTTACAGCAAAAGAAGTATGGGACAGATTACATATCACCTATGAAGGAACAGATCGAGTGAAGGAGACCAGAATTAACATTCTCCTCGGTCAATATGAAGCCTTCAAAATGAAACCAGGAGAATCTATAACTGACATGTTTAGTCGTTTTACAGGTATTGTCAATGGTCTTGAGAATCAAGGACAGAAAATTTCTGATCCTATGAAGGTAAACAAGCTATTGCGTGGACTCTCCAAGGATTTGAATCACATAAAGACTTCAATAAGAGAGACGCAAAGAATTATGCCACTATCTGTCGACGAGCTGATTAGAACTCTTCAATCTTATGAAGTGGAACGAATTAATGAAGACGAAGATCCAAGAGGTAAGAAATCCATTGCGTTAAAATCAAATGATGATTCTGATGATACAGATTCTGAAGATGATATGGACGATGAGGAGCTTGCTCTCATGATAAGAAGATTCAGAAAACTGAATAGAAAAGGAAGAAGGTTCAACTCAAAGAAACAAAGTTTCCAAAGATAGCAGACCAAGTCTGTTGATGATGAGGAACCAAACAGAGATGTAGTCTGCTTCGAATGTAAGAAAAAGGGACACATAAGACCCAACTGTCCTCTTCTGAAGAAGAAAAGAGGAAAAACTGAAAAGTTTCGAAAAGCTCTCAAAGCCGAAACCTGGAGTGATACAGAGTGTGAAGAAAGTGATAATGAATATGCCAACCTATGTCGATGGCACATTCGACTCGACTCAGATTCTCGGATCGACTCAGACAAATGAATTTGAGGTAAGTGATTTTAAAATTCCTGTCAAAGTCTCTAAATATATTGATGAACTGTGTTTGAGTCTTAAGACTTCTCTCAAAAGAATTTCCGAACTTAAAAAGGAAAACTCAGCTCTAAAACTAAAGGAAAACATTTTAGAAGAAAGAGTTAAAAGTTTAGACTTGAATGTTTCTACTCTTAAAGAAAAAGAAGATAATCTTTTGAAAGAAAATGTTTTTTTAAAAACGACTTATCAAATATTTCAAAGAAATTTTCGATAGGGTCCGAAAAACTTGAAAAAGTTCTTTCGGTTCAAAGACCTTACTTCAATAAGTCTTGTCTAGGCATGATAGCATAAACAATTCCCTTGATTGATTTTCCTAAAATAAAAGAAAGAATTAAGAAAAGACCCTCGAGAGAGGCTTACAAAAATCATTTCAAGAAAGTTTTTGTAAAGTCTGTAGGTCGAAATGCCCTCAGGTGTTCAAAGTGCAACAGTCCGGATCACTTTGAAAAAGAGTGTCCTATGGTTTGGAAACCAGTTAAGAAAGTATGGGCTAATATTGTTTATCTTACTAACACCAAAGGACCCAAGACAATTTGAGTACCAAAGAAAGCTTGAGACTCTCTTTTAAATGCAGGTCTCCGTCAAGAAAAAGGTAAAGTGGTATCTTGACAGCGGATGCTCAAGACACATGACAGGAGACTCAAATTGCTTCATAAAGCTTGTTCAAGTAAATGGTGGAAAAGTTTCCTTTGGAGGAAACAACAAAGGAAGTATTGTGGGAATTGGAATTGTGAAAATTGGAAATCTCACAATAAGTAATGTTTCCCTAGTGGAATGACTCAATTACAATCTTCTCAGCATTAGTCAATTGTGTGACACTGGTTTTAAGATCTTCTTTCAAGAAGGAACATGTTCTGGAACCAGCAGAGACTCTACTCAGTCTTTCATGGGTCGAAGACATGGAAATATCTATCTTCTGGATGTGAAATCGAATGAATCGCAATGCCTAATCTCAATCCAAGACGAAGCAAGCTTATGGCACAGAAAGCTTGGTCATGTCAACATGAAGCAATTAGCCAAAATCTCATCAAAGCAGCTTGTTCGAGGTCTACCCAAATTACTATTCCAAAAGTCTGATCCATGCACACCATGTCTTCTGGGAAAGCAGGTAAGAAATTCATTTAAGCCAATAAATCATATTTCTACTAATCATGTACTACAATTGCTGCATATGGATCTCTTTAGACCAACCGAGAACCCGAGCATTGGAGGTAAGAAATATTGTCTAGTAATTGTGGACGATTACTCCCGCTTTACTTGGGTATATTTCATTGCAAGTAAGTCAGAAACCTTCTCGTATTTTGAAAAATTTGCTAAAAAGGTTCAAAATGAAAAAGGATGTGTTATCTCAAGTATAAGAACAGATCATGGAGGTGAATTTGAAAATCAAGATTTTACAAAATTGTGTGATGAATCTGGCTTTAAGCATATGTTCTCCTCTCCATATACTCCTCAGCAAAATGGAGTTATGGAAAGAAAGAATAGATCTCTTCAAGAAATGGCTAGAACTCTTTTAATTGAAAGTAAAATTTCTTCACGATTTTGGGCTGAAGTCGTTTCAACAGCGTGCTATATTATCAATAGAGTCTTCCTAAGACCTATTCTAGAGAAAACCCCTTATGAGTTATTCAAAGGTAAGAAGCCCATTGTGTCATACTTTCATGTGTTCGGTTGCAAATGCTTTATCTTGAAAAATGCAAAAGATCGAGTTGGTAAGTTTGAAGAAAGATCAGATGAAGGCATCTTCCTTGGATATTCTACATCAAGCAAAGCCTACAGAGTCTATAACAAGAAGAACCAGTCTCTGGAGGAGTCAATGAATGTCAAATTTCAAGACTCTACGCAAGATTAATCCAGTCTGACTCATCATGAAGAGTCTGAACCTACTCCAGACCCTCCAAAGCTTATAACTCAAGAAGCATCTCAGACTATGGAAGACCAGCATCAAGCTGTTCATGAAGATTCAAATAAAGAAAGAGATCATCAACCAGACAAATCAACCAGTAAATGGAAGCATAAATCCAGTCATCACAAAGATCTCATTATCGGCGAAATTAATGAAGGAATCCGCACCAGATCTAAAAGGCGTGAAGAGTCTAGTGCTGTAGCTCTTATTTCCGAAATTGAGCCAAAGAGCATAGAAGAAGCTTTATCTGATGAAAGCTGGATTGAAGCCATGCAAGAAGAGCTCAGACAGTTTAACATTAATGATGTTTGGGAATTGACATCCAAACCAAAAGGTAAAACTGTTATTGGAGCCAAATGGGTGTTCAGAAACAAGATGAATGAAAAAGGAAAAGTCGTACGAAATAAAGCAAGACTCGTGGCCAAAGGATACACGCAAGAAAAAGGAATAGACTATGATGAGACTTACGCTCCAGTAGCAAGGTTAGAAGCTATTCGACTATTACTTGCGTTTGCTTGTTATAAAAATTTCAGGTTATCCCAAATGGACGTCAAAAGTGCTTTCCTAAATGGATTTATCCATGAGGAAGTTTATGTGGAACAACCACCTGGGTTTGAAGACCCAAAGAAGCCAGACTCAGTCTTCAGACTGAAAAAGGCCATGTATGGTTTAAAGCAAGCACCTCGAGCTTGGTACGATAGACTAAGTAAGTTCTTAATACATAATGGTTTTGTCAAAGGTAAAGTAGATACTACTTTATTTATCAAAAAGGAAAACAAAAGTTTTTTACTTGTTCAAATATATGTGGATGATATTATTTTTGGATCCTCTAATGAAAGTCTATGCAAGAAATTTTCTAAGTCTATGCAGGATGAGTTTGAAATGAGTATGATGGGAGAATTAACATTCTTTCTTGGTCTTCAAGTAAAGCAATTGAATGAAGGAACTTTCATTTACCAAGAAAAATATGCTAATGATCTTGTCAAAAAGTTTGGTTTGGAAAATTGCAAAAAGACTAATATACCAATGTCAAGTTCTTTGAAGATAGACAAAGATGAAGAAGGGAAGAAAGTTGATCAAAAGCTGTACAGGAGCATCATTGGTTCACTTCTTTATCTTACTTCTTCTAGACCTGACATTTTGTTGAGTGTTTACATATGTGCTAGGTTTCAATCAGATCCTAGAGAATCCCATCTCGGTGCGAAACGTATTATTAAATACGTTGCTTCATCTTCAAGCATCGGGTCCGTGGTATCCTAAGAAGGGAGACTTTAATCTTCTCGGGGATATTCGAGACGCAGATCTGGCCGATTCAGAGTCGATAGAAAGAGTACTTCAGAACTTGCCGGTTGCTTGGAAGCGGGAGTTGTCTTGGTTTTCAATGAAACAAAGCACCGTGGCTCTCTCAACAAATGTATAGAGTATGTAGCTCTTGGAAGCTGCTGTTCGCAAATTCTATGGATAAAACAACAGCTACAAGACTTTGGGATTGAAGACTCATGCACAGAGATCAGATGTGATAACACCAGCGCAATCAATCTCACCAAAAATCCAATCCTTCATTCAAGAGCAAAGCATATAGAGATTCGACATCACTTCATTAGATATCATATTCAAAATGGAGAAATCTCGATTCAATTTGTTGATTCAAAAAGTCAACTAGCGGATATATTCACAAAGCCTTTGGAGAAAAATCAATTCGATTTTATCCGTTCCAGACTCAACATTTTGAAGCTTGAAGAAGTTAAAGTCTAGAGACTCTCCAACCCTTAGACTCTAAACCCTTAGACTCAGACATTCATGGCTATAGACTGTAAGTTGCTATTTTATCTAAACTCGAAAAGGTACGATCTTCCGTTCAGTTATTTTATAGTCTCTGTGATAAACGAAATCTTGTCTTTTCAAAAGGATTAACTTCTATTTGGCAGTTATTGATTTTAAAAAGAAGTGTCCTTTCACTTTCCTTGTGCCGATTGAACTTTCCTTTTCAAAACTGAGTTATATATATACAGTTTTTTTTTTCGCCCAATCTTCAAAACCCTAAAAGGCATTCTCCTCCCAATTCTGTCTCTACTTCGTGTTCATCTTCGAGAAAGTTGTCATCTTTTCTTGGGAAAGCGAGTAAAGGAATCTTTCAACGACAAGGAATGATGTCTTCTTCGATGAAGTTTTCAAGAATCGCGAACAGGGGACCACAGAGAATGAAGGAGGGACCTACCCATTTCGATCTCACCGAAGAGGAAGAATCGAGTCAGCAACAGAGCCCGATTCACTCTCCACCACGTCACTCAACACCATCTACCCCACAAGGTGCGGGTCATCAACCAGAGGAAGAAATAATCGAGGACGCAGACCCTCGTAAGAGTCCAAAACCCGCTTTTATTTACAAACTCTACCGTGCGTTGAAAAGTACCGGGACTCCGTTGAACTACGTGGATGATTTTCTTAAAGATAAGAATTATGGGAATGAGTATATCTTTCGCGACGAATGGAGGATTTGGGAATTGCTCCCAAGGGAAAGGTGAGGAAGCACTTGCGAACATTCCAAGTGACCCTCGTATGTCGGGACCAAATTCGACCGACGGAACGATGATGATAAAATGTTCAGTGATTTTCAACCTAGAATGGGTGTTGCTGCAAGGGTGAAGGGAAAAAGAATGGAGTTGTTTAAATCGAAGGAACAGGAGAATCGTTCTTCGATCGCTGAAACGAGGGGTGATAAACCCTAGGAGTGTTGATTTCGATTTCTTGGATGCCATTAATGTGAACTTAAGGGAGAAGTTCAATCTACTTCAACTTGAGCAATTTTGCACCGATACCACAGACGGTTATGCGCAATTGACAGTATACTTCTATTCGAATCTCAGCTTTTTAGATGCGAATAGAATATCATTCAGTGTTCGAGACCAAGACTATGTGGTAGATGTGGACATGTTGGCGGACATAATTGGAGTTGAACGAGGATGCTATCAACCAATCAAAGTCTCAATTGCTCGTGCCTCATTGGAACTTGTCAAAGATAGAGATACGGAGGGAAGAATCATCTATTCAAGGATGCGTGCCATCAATATCGTGCTGCACAAAATTGTGATCAATTGCATCAGGCCCAAGTCTACATCAAAGACTGATGTGTCTAATTCCGAGGCAAAATTGATGTACGCAATCAACTCAGGGAAGAAGTTCTCTCTTCCTCACACCATTCTCTTTCACATGTACAGAGCAATAGCGAAGGACAAAGACCAATTGCCTTACCTTGGTCTTGTGACCAAGATCTTCAGACACTTAAATATTGAACCTCCACATACTCTCTGTGTTCGACCATGCGATAAAATGGTGGTAGGTTTGAAGATGCTGACGAAGATGCGTCTGAAAGAGCTTTCCAAGGCAATGGAGAAATTCAGAGTGAAGACTCCAGTACCTTCTGCTTCAAAGAGAAAAGGGAAGGAGGCCATTGGTGCCCCATCCTCAAAGAGAAGAACTCTCATCTTGGAGGATGAAGATGAAGAGGAAGATCTCACAATCTCTGCCTTGATAAGGACCCGTACGTTCGTACCGAATCGACATAACATCAGAAGAAAGGGAAAGAAGCAGAGGAAAGAGAACAGAGAGAAGAAGAGGAGCAAGCCAAGAACAGAGAAGAAGAAGAGCAGCGAGAGAAGGAGAAAGAAGCTGAAGAAGAAGGAGAAGAAGAGAAAGAAAAGTCTGAAGCTGCAGAGAAGGGGAATCAAGATACAGAAGAGCATGATCATCACTCTTCCCCATTTGAGGTCCTAGAGACAGGGGGAGTTGGCGAGCAAGGAAGGTCCACACCTCATGCTGCCAATAGTGAAGGTCTAAGACAATCACCAGCAGATCCAGAAGAGTTTCAGGCTTCTCAATTGCCTGAAGAAGGACATGATACGTCAACACCAAATCTGCAAGATTATACAGAAGCTCCATCGTCTGCATTCACTCCATCCGAGAAAGCAAATGCAAGTACACAGACGGACAATTCTGCAGATTTTCGTCGTATTCTTGATATTCTTCTGGAAATGCGGGGTCAAATCTATGCTCTAGACTGTGAAATTCAAGCCATGAAGAATGATGGACAAGCATTTTCAGTTACCCTGGAGGATAAAATGAAAGACCTTGCTCTACAAATTCAAGCCAATGCCAAAGGAGAGGAGGTAGCTCATCTAAGGGAAGACTTGAAGAGGCTAGAAGGCATAGTCCAGTCGATGGGAGATTTCCAGATCGTGCGCATTCCCAAGCAGACCTAACTCTTTTCTCACCTTTTTAATGATGACAAAAAGGGGGAGAAGCAATTTGAACCAATTTGAACTTTAAACTTTGACTTTAAATTTGTTTTTGTGGTTGAATATGTCTGTTTTTGAGTATGACTTGAGTGAACTTGGGTGTGAACTTGAATTTGACTGAATTGGCTGTAGATTTTGATGCTTGACTGTTTGCATTTATATTAAGTGTTGTTGTATGGTATTACTCATGAAAGACTAACCAATTTTCTGTGGATGCAGAGTCTGGTTGTTTTATTAATCTTTATGAGATAGCCATATTACTTGAGAAATGTTTTTGCGGTGTCAAAGTTGTTCAAATCTACGAGGAAAGTTTTGTCACCATCAAAAAGGGGGAGATTGTTGGAGAAATCTTTCCGAATATTTTGAAGCCGACAAAACGTTTTTATCAATCTAGTCCGGATATTCGCAGACCTTCGTTTTGAGTCTCGAAGACTTTCGATCACCGAGACTCAAGACTCAAGACTCAAGACTCAAGACTTGACAGTCTTTCTAATCTAGTGACGAAGGAAATCCGAGAGTCAAGTATATGGTTGAGGATTTAATCTTATCCTCTGGAGAAGATCTCTTGGCTGGATAAATATAACGGATTCTTTTATTCATATCTAGATCAATTGAAGATCCGGTGGTCGACGAAATATTCATGGAAGGTTCTATTCTTGGAAACCAAGATCCTGATTGTATGGGCTATCGTCAGGTTCCTTTAATAGCTCGAATAATCTTCTTAATTGATTCCGTCCAACGGGTAGATTGGAGGAATTCCTTTGGTAAGTGCCAACGGGTATGATGGCATAAAGGAGTATAAAAAGAAGACGTTCTAGTTGTTTTAGAGAGTGTGATCGATAGAGAAATTCCAGAGTCTGAAGCACCTTGATTGTTAGTCGATTCATTCTAAGCGAAATTGTATACACAGAGAGTGTCTATACTTGGAGATACCTTGAGCGGGTGTGGTAGATCATCTACACCGAGAAATCAAGGAAGATCAACGCTGTAACATCTCTTTGTTCATAGTAGAATCCAGCCAATTGGCTGTCAGTGCAGAAGAGTGGACGTATGCTTGAATCAAGCCAAACCACTATAAACCGCGTGTTCAATTCTCTCTTTCCTTTACTCTGTCTAACATTGATTATTATTTGTTGCAAATCCTTCAACTGTCCAGTATTGTGCAAATATCAAGAAAAATCTTTTATATACCTATTCACCCCCCTCTAGGTACTTATACTAGCTATATCAAAAACAAGTCTCGGAAGTAGTTACCATTGAAACTTGTTTGAGAACAGGTTCCAAATTTTTGAAATTGATTTAAATTGGTACAGAAATAGGTTTTAAGTGAATACCCACCCTAGAACTGGAGTAGACCGCCCTATTTTGGAATAGGTTTTATAAGTTAAAAAACCAAAACCCTAATTTCTTTTTCCCTAAAGTCTAACCTTAGTACTTCTTCATCCTTTGTCCTTCCTTGAAACTCCTTGCAATCTTTCCTCTTCCCCTATTTATGGATGAAGGAGAATGGGGTTTATAACTTATATTTTATGTTACGTGTTTGAATGTAAGTGACTATGTGTTAATCTTAGGGATTATTTGTTTTTGGTGGATAGAGATTCCTGTTGTTTAGCTTTTACTTTGAACTGTTTTGTTGCTCCTAACCCCATATGATTTTGCTGTAAAAAAAGAACTACAAAAAAGGAGCAACAAAAAAGGTTCTCAAGTAAACCCTAGAACCGGATCATAAAAACAGAGTAGGTTACATAGCTGGTTCCAAACAAATAGGGTAAATTCATGGTCCAAAACTAAAAATAAATTATAATAGGGTACGTTTTAGGTTGTAGCTCTAGAACTTACCTATCTTTAAACCAATGACCCCTAAATGAAGGAAGTAAACTCACACTTAACTAGTATGTCACGTAAATTTTCATTAATTAATATAACACGATAACTACCATTTTTTGCTCCAAAGATAAGATTATATTACCTTATGTTTACCAAAGTGAATACATTAGCTTTCCGACTAATAACTGGATAGCATGAAATAGTAGCACATTTTAAGTATTACTTACAATATAATTATGAAATGTGTAATCTACATAGTTATATTTTTATACACAAGCTTTAATCATTTATAATATTATTGATTCATGATAGCTTCGTTTTGGAGTTTTATCATAATACAAATTCAATTTTTTTCACATTATATAAAATAAATAACAATAATTTGTGCCCTATAGGTATTCCTCTATTTTAAGGCTCCATTTCTTTTGCGATGAATGATCGATTTATAAAGTATTTTTCTAAAAATAATCACTTATTGACTTATAAAAATGAATAAATGATGAATATTTTCACTATTCACAAAAATATCTAGACTTAAATTGTTATCGATAATGAAAATATCTTTTATTAGTTAATTATTTTAATAAATACAATCAATCATTTTTAGGAAAATATTTTTTTAAATATTTATCTTTTTTGCAAAACACACGAAGCCGGTTCTTTGGAGGACGCGTCATTGAGCTCGTCACGTATTAGGAGAGGGCGTTTGTGGGGGAGAGCATATTTATCAGAAGGGATAACACGTGTGATGAATAGTACGGGAGGAGAAACATGAACAGGTCGAAGATGATAAACCATCATCGTGGAAATTCTTTTATCGAAGAAAACGACGTCCATCCAAAGGGGAACCGCTCGCAATTTTTACCTTTTTAATATTTAATGACGCCACCAAGTCGCCCAAAATCTGTTTCCTTCAAAACTCTTGCTCCAGCCCTCGACCTCGACTCGACCTCCACACCTCTTTTCATTTTCAGAAGGGAAGAGACGAGGCGAAGCCGGAGGTGACGACGGTGGTGGTCGGAGGTAAGCTTTGGCATCCTCGATCTTATCTTAATTACCGTTAGTCCCGTCTTCGTCAGTAAGTGGGAGGATTTGCGAGTGAATCATGCGAAACTCTTGATTTACTTTCTCGTTCCTATCATCATGCCCATTGCGTACATTACTTTATGCGAATGCTGTTCATCGAGAAAAAAAACCTGCACTCTACATAAATCAGGTGAAACTTGATGACGCAAAGATGAAACAAATTAATCTTTGCGTCATCAAGTTTCACAAAAACGCGATTAGTTGTTTACTCCGCAAAACACTCGCGCCATGGTACAGAGAGTGACACAAAACTCGTGCGTCAGGTACAAAGAGACAATTAATTGTTTACTCCTGGGCTATTTGTTTCATTCTTCTCCGAAGGAGAGGGGGCTCTCTCCCACAGAGAGGACCTCCCATAGGTCTACAAATATGTCTTGCTTAACTCGTAAACCCGTAGCAAGTTTTAATTCAAACAAGGAAGGAAGAGAGTAATCACTCAAAACTCGGGAGACGAATGGCAAACAACAGCCCAACCAATCACGGTAGTCGGAGGTAAGTATCGACCGTGAACCGCAACATTTCTTGATTACTATAGTCCGGCCTCCTTCAATATGTTGGAGTACCGCAAGTAGAAGCATGCAGTGTTGATTTCCTTTTCTGAACAAGAACCTCCTATCTCCCATCATTTCTGGGTGTGTTCCATTACTTGAATGTTGTTTTGTCTAGAAATAATCTGTGCTCTGCATAGATCATATGAGCTCATCCTTTCTAATGATGCATTGGGAAACCATCGCCCAGTTTTTCTTCATTTTTGATCCTCATTATCTGAGCTTTTGTGAAAGACTGGTTATCTAACAAGAAATTTAATGATATTCATTCCAAGATATGGAGTAGAGCATGCAGCTCATATTGTTGCAGAATATAATCAACAACTTAATTCCCTGATGGAGGCCTTGCTTCAACTCATCGGGGACGGGCATAGCTCTACAGGTCCGACCAACATTCACAATGCACCTATCATTATGCTTATTTCTGCAGCAATCAAGATTGTCCGGCAAAAATTACTCAGCAAGATGGGAAGGCAAGACATGGACGCAAGGTTCCAACTTGCGTACACTCTAATTGCTCTAGCTCTCGGATGTGTTGCGTGCAGTTTGTTGATGTACATTTTGTTTGATGAGATACCTTGGCTGATTGATTTTCCATGGGTCCTACCATTGGTAATCCTATTCACGTTCATCACAAATTAAACGATTAATTAGTGAATGGTGAAAGTTTCCGACCTTATATGTAGTAACGTGTATTTTATATGAATTTGGTTTGCTTTGTAACCTTCCAATGCTGGCTCGGACATAACTTCGTGGTGTTTTATTACCTCGAACACCTTTTCCATTAAAAATCACGTTAAATTATGGGCAGAGTTCTTTTCCCACCCCTTATGTGCCTAAATCCGCCCAAACCTTCTAGAACGCTGAGGTGGAATGAGCTCTAACAGAATTTGGAATCATAATATATACACATTGGTCGGTCACGGAATAGGGAGGAGAACCAATACGCACCTCGGATGGAGCGTACGAATTCACAGAGGATAAAGGGTAACAGGGTTCCTCTCTACCGTCGACGATTATCAATCACCACAAGCCACCCGCCGTAACATCACCTCCAATCGTCCGTCGACCAGCCATATCAAGCTCAGCCACAGATGAAGCAGAGCACGATTTCTACGGGCCAAGCTCAGTGTCATTGCGCTTAATACCGTGCCAAAAGAAATTCTCTTTTGGGACCCAAATGGGAGAAAAATGCTTCTTTTGGAGTGAGTTTTTCATATATATACAAGTATATGAAACCATACCATGGCCAGAACATCGCCAAGGTCTGTGACAACCCGTCCTCTTTTCATTTTCAGGCAAGAGACTTAGCGAGGCAGAGTCAGAAGGTTAATGGTGAACAAGGTTCGGCTCATCAAAATTTGGCAAGGCTCCATCTTGTCTGTGGCTGGTTACTGACCATTGCCGTGTTTGGTGACTGATCGAGGAAGAAGGAAAAAGAAAAAGAAAAAGAAAATAAAAAATTAAGCAATCAAAAGAGGGCTAGAGCGCTGCGAGAAAATGAGATAAGAGAGTGTGAGTGACGTAGAGGAAAAGATCTTCCCCTATTTTAGGAGATTATTTTTTGTTGATGGAAAAAGTTTTAATCGACTAGTTTATTTTCCATAAACCAAATGCTGGAAAACTTGGAAAGCATTATCCTGACTGTATAATGAACGGAGTTTTAATTTCTACCAATAATAAATTTTATTTTTTTAATGGATACAATGACTGAATATGCCCCTAAGTGCATGTCTCCTCAAAAGAGTCCCCGTCTACTGAAACTGCGCGTATGAAAATCCGGATACAATAACGAAACCGCGTATATAAAAATACGAATACATTAACGAAAAGGAAAAAGAAATATAGAGAACAAATCATGGGAAAGCACGTAGGTGCTTGGACCCGCAATGTTCCAAGTAAAAGGGCAAGCAAGCAGACTTTCAAGGGATCGGATTTTGGCTTTTTGAGGGCTCCCATTTGAATCTTCTTCTCATTTACGGACGAAAACATGATGGAAAAGGAATAACGCACCACCCCAAACGCCCACGCTGTCTTTTATTCCCGTGAACCTCTTCGTTCATGATACAGCAATCGGCAAACACTTGAAGAAACCTCATTTTCAGGAAGAAAGGGAGAGACATGGGGAAGGTTAATGGAGAACTTGACACGGTGGTCGGAGGTAAGCTTGCCAAACATAAGTTTAGAACTTGACACTTCCATGGTTATTTGGTAGTTATATGAGATGAAGCAAAAGGAAGTCATGGAAAAGTATGGTCTTATTAGAGTTATGATAGGGAGTGCAATCATGCTTTCACTTATTGAGTGTTGCAAAACTCCATACAACCCCATCAAAGTAACTAGACAGACTAGGAAAGCATTACCACCAAGCCAGAATAGCAGCACCCATAGAAGGTTATTTATTGGCGTTTTTTCCTATCGTTTCACCATTTGACAATGTCCGCGAGTACCACTGATGGTGCTCCTGGCTATAGCAGTGAATTGCCTTGGTCCTACATCATAATGACTTTGAATCACCCTACAACAATATTATATTCTTTCAGTGACTACAGGTTTGTGCACGTCAAATTCTAATCATCGTCCACAAGGCCAATCCGCCCTAAGTGTTAACGAATTTCTGCCTCAATCCACTGCCAACTGGCGATAGGTCGAAGGAATCTCAAAATTGTCAATTGGACACTATATTAAGTGAAATGAGCCAATAATTAACACGGCATAGCATTGAAACTAAGCATCGCTCGACAAGGCACGAATAAGCAACTACTTAGCTATTTCACTTGATGGATGAAGCTGAGGAATGGTCGACATTGATATTAGTTGAATCACCTAGGAAGGAGAAGCTTGGATGGCGAGGTCATTGCCGACGCAAGAGAGGCAGGTGAAGGTCTTCAAGGCGTTGCTGCTGAGGGCGAACTCCATTTTTAGGACACTCCGCTTCGCTCTCTTCTAATTTTTTATTTATTTATTTATTTATTTATTTTAAGCTCTCTCTCTCTCTCTCTCTCTCTCTCCCAATTTGGTCGCTGGAAAATATATGCGATGGTGACCAAATTAAACGAAGAGTTATGGTTTCCTTCCTTGTTGATTTTTCTCACTAAAGGACGAAGGCAAGAGCGGAATGAGTACAGAAGAGTACCCTCAACATCATGAAAATGACATTCTGATTTAGGTAGATCTTGATAAAACAATACATCAATAAGAAGTTTATTTCATAAATTTAATGGATTCTTTGTATAGGGAAAGGGGACAAAACCAATACTCATCTTTCTTGAAAAATGAAAGGAAAAAAAAAAAAAAAGCCACTTCATTAAGAAATTCAAAAGTTCGAATAGCTCCCGTCATTATTAATATATTACTCACTATATTCCTCATATTAACAAAAACAACTCCTTATGTCGCGTTGTGTCTTTGTGAATTCAATATCTGCCTCGCTGGCAAGAGGGCCTATGGGTTATAACATTTCTTAGAATCAACCTAACTTAGGAAGGCAACTACCTAGTGAAGTAATATGTGACATCCTGAATTTTCAATGCTATTTTCAATTAAATTAAATCAGGCCTTTCATCGACGCACCTATAGTGTTATTCTCAGAGCCGATCACTCGTGAGATAACTAGACTATCTGGGGAAGTCATTAAGAGATTTTAATGCAATACACTTGAGGATTCAACTAGAAATCGACTACTCGACCGTGCTCATCTGCAGAGATTATTTCGAAACAGTAAGATCAATTAAAAATCAGAAATAGGTCGGTTCAACTGAGATGTGTGGTTAAACGTGAGTGATTCCACCAAATTGAGAAATTCTCGTCGACTAGCACTATATCGATTTTTTTATCGTTTTGGTACCCTATATCCGTATTTGAATCCTCGAGATTTTTACAACAACCGAGAGTCACCAATGTGTCAAACAGGTTCATTGTGGCTTGAAGAAAATTGACCACGAGTCATTGCACTAAAAATTTCTAAAAGCTACCCGATAATTTATGTCACGCTAAAAACGCGCCAGAGTGAAATTAACCGCGAATTTGAATCCGATTTCAGAAATTGAAGGTTTTATCATGTCACGAGTCATTTTAGAAATGTCAACTCAGTCTCCAAAGATTTTTATGCTAACCGAAACTTTTTGGGAAAAAGTCGAGGTATTGTCGTTTTTGTCCAGAAAATTCAAGGGATCATTTTTTATTGTGGAATTGGGAAGCAAGATGGTTCTATTGGCAAGGAAAAATGTCAATTTGATCAAGGACTTGTTGGTTGAATTTTTATTGGCCGGATTGATTGGATTCAAGGAGTAATTGGAGTCCAATTGAGGGAAAACATTGCAAAATTCGTGTGCCCCCTTGGACCCAACAATTGGACCTCCTTAAGTCTTCTAGAAAGGGCATTTTGGGTCTAGAATTGGTTGTGGAGGCCAAATGGGTGTAGTGGGCCAAGCTCAAGGGAGACAAGAAGATAAGAGAAGCCTTTGGTGGCCCCCTCCAGCCCAAAACCGGTTCCCCCTCCTTCCCCTCTCCTCCCACCATTGACCAGCCTCCCTCCATTGCCGCCTTTGAAGCTCTAGCAACCCAGAAAAACCAAGCTCAACCTCCTTGTGCCGTCAAGCCGACCGCTAAAGTTCAGAGCCATCGCCTGCACCGCTTGAGCTAGCACGTCCACCAGCTGCCGTTCGCCCGTGCCTGTGCCCAGTGTGCTGCCGTCCCATGCTGTTTGAGCATCGTCCAATGTCGTAAGGCTCAGCAGAAGCCCATTTAGCCGCCTCCGACCACCGTGAAGCCCTGCCTCAGCCGCTTGACCTTGCTGCACCATCACCGTCCACCCTCGCCACTTCAAGATGTCCGATCCAGCCTTTGCAGCCCTTGACCAAGGCAGAAATCAATGGGTCTCTAGGCTACTATTCAGCCCGTTTCCAAGCCGTTCTCCACCCTAATTAGCAAGCCCGCTTTGGAGTTTCTTATCCCTCACCGCGTCCTCGTTGTTTTAATCCGAGTGAATCGCTTAACAGGTGAGTTTAACTCACTAATCCATACTTAGTAGGTTAATGACACTTAAGGATTGTTTAGTTTAGACTAAGCATGGTGTAGGTAGATAAATAGATTATACTAGCAATTTAATTAATTATTATTGCATGTTAGGTGGTTAGAGTAGTGCAGTTAGAACCTAGACAAGCTCTAGTATTTATCTAGAGTGGTTCGGTAATTTTCCGGATCCGTCTCAGCTTCCAATTAGGCTTTACGGGCCTAAGTTCTATTTATTGGCATTTATTTATTATTTTCTGTAATTAACTATTTATTTATTTATTTATTTTCCATAAATTAGACAGGGATAACCGGTGACCGGAATTTTGTGTTGATTGCAATGGTGTGATCTGTTTATTTAATTTGATTGTTATTTTGTGCGAATTGAGTGTAATTGGTGTTTGTGGGTATTTATCCCAAAAATTGATAATTTTGGTAATTAATTGAAAAATTACCAGACGTCGTTCTACAGACCAAAAATATATTTTGGGACTGCTGGAAATGGTGGGATGTTTAAAGGTGAAAATCTTGTATTTTGGCTAAAGCCGACTGTGTACCTACACACGAGTATTTTTATCGGGTATAATAAAAATGGTAAAGTGAATAGATGGTTTGGGTGGTATACTATATCAGCCTACGGGCGATATGTCAGCTTAGATTGCAAACAATATACCGGTATACTTGATATGACAACTTAGTAAGAGAACAATATACCTTATTAGCTTAGATTGCGAGCTATATTATTATCAACTTAGAGGGAGCTATATTACTATCAACTTAGAGTGAGCATTAGTAGTATACTATATCAATCTACAAGCTTTGATATGGTAGCTTAGTAAGGGAGCAGTATACTATTTATTAGCTTAGAGCGAGCTATACTATCTATTATCAACTTAAAGAGAGCAGTTTTGACTTGATCGAACTTATTAGATAGTATTGATTTGGCCAACCGAGAGAAGGTCATGATGACATGTAATCGATTGAGTAGATTGATAGATAGTGCGATTTGATTTGATGAATTGATATGATTTATGTATCCATGAGATAGATTGACTTGCAGGAAGGGACTGAGGCAAAGGTAAGTCCTCCGACCTATGTTTGTGCTTAGATAGCCCTTGGTGTGTATTTTCTTCCTAGTCAGGTTTTAGGTGGTTGAACTTGCTGAAACATTGTCTCACTAGTTATTGTATAACCATTTTCAGGTCCTTAGATAGTGTTGGTGGAGGACCGGAAGCCCCGAAGTTTAGGAAGGTGGAGACCAAAGAATCGGCGAACATGTTTGACTAGTGGGTTATAAGACAGTTCCCTTTTTGTTAAGCCGATATTTTTGTAAACAGCCTGGCATTGTATATAAACATGTTTGTTTATAAAAGGCTTGTTTCGGTTGTGAATTATGGCCCTGCTTTTCTATCCCATAGTGTTGTTGTATTGAGATTCTTAAATTGCTTCCACATGTGCATTAAAATGAATGAGTCGGTAATGCGTCCTAGGACGTCACTATTTAATCGACCACAGAGGGATGGGCACGCGCTTGGAGAATCGAGACGTGACATAATAGTTGTGATATCAAAAAAGAGCAAGCGATGTCTTAAAATACTCCACTTGATGTGGAAATACCTATATATTTTTCGGCGACCAAACTAGAAAATGAAAAGTTGTGGTTTATTTTAACGTGCATTTCACATAGGTGCACATGCTCAGGTTCTTCTATGGTAGAATGAAATGTATGGAGGAGTATGCAACCACTATGAAATCTGTGAAAGCTAGTATGAGCACCTAGAGGGGGGTGAATAGGTGTAAAAATAAATTCCCCTAGGTGAAGTGTGCAATTTAAATCAGCAATAGATTATGAAAAGGAAATTAAACTCTTGTAAACAAATCGAGTTACGATCAAAGTAAAAAAGCGTAGGGAAGAGAATATGAACACAGAGTTTATAGTGGTTCGGCTTAATCCAAGCCTACATCCACTCTTCCGCACTGACAGTCCACCGGCTGGATTTCACTATGAACAAAAAAGTTGTTACAGTAAAGCTCTTCCTTAATTCCACAGTATAAAGACTCTACTACACTTCCTCAAGGTCTCTCAAAGATATAGATTTTCTTTTGCGTACAAGATTTCACTCAACAGTTTAATTGACTAAGAATAAGGAGCTTCAGAGTTTGGAATTCTTCTATCGCGCACCCACTCGAACAATTGGAACGTCTTCCTTATATACTCCTTTATGCCATCACACCCGTTGGCACTTATCAAAGGAATTCTTCCAATCTACCCGTTGGACAGAATCAATTAGGAAGATTTTCGAGCTATTTAAGGAATATGACAATAGTCTATCAATCATGCTTGCCCATACAATCAGGATCTAGGTTTCCATAAGTAGAACCTTCCAAGTATACTTCGCAAATCAACGGATCCAAAATCCCTGAATCAATTTTGATTGAATAATGGATTCCGACATGATATATCCAGCCAAGAAATCTTCTTTAGACGACAGAATCAAATCCTTAACGAAATACTTCGTTTCGCATAAACCTTCTTCGACGGTCTAGAAATTATCAATGAGAATAGACTTTGAGTCTTGAGTCTGGCAGTCCAAAGGTCTTCAGACTTTGAGTCTTGAGTCTGGCAGTCCAAAGGTCTTCAGACTTTGATGGAAGAGCAAGTCTTTCAGACTAGACTGATGAAAACGTTTTGTCAACTTCAAAATACTCAATGAAGTTTTCTCCAACAAAATCAAACGGAGTGGAATGCAAGATTCTATAATTTATTTATGTTGAAGCTTGTTGACTTATTTATGGCATTTAATCACACACTTTTGAGTTCGTTGAATCTAACCTTTTTTAGCATAGTAATAGTCTATTCTTTCTAATCTAAGTCAATCGCAGAATGTTCGACTCATTTTTTGGGAAATGAAAGAGGCAGACTTGCACTAAAACAGTATGTCGCGTAAAAGTATTTCAATTGATATTCTCATTAACTGATATAACGTGTTAACTACCATTTTCTGCCTCAAAGAAAAGATTCTTATATCACCTGATGATTTCAGGAGTATATTAGCTTTCCGATTTATTACTTGATAGCACGAAATAGCAACACATTTTTTTAAGTATTGGTTACAATATATTCATAAAATATGTAATCTACATAGTTATATTTTTATATGCACTTTTAATCATTTATAATATAATTGATCCATGACAGCATCATTTTGGAATTTTATCCTAATACAAATTCAAACATTTTCACTTTATATAAAATGAATAACAATAATTTGTACCCTATAGGTATTCTTCTATTTTAAGGCTCCGTTTGTGTCGTGCGGAATGACCAATCTAGAAAATATTTTCTTTAAAATACTCACTTATTGGCTTACAAAAATGAATAAATGATTAATATTTTCACTATCCATGAGAATATCTAGACTTAAATTGTTATCGATAATGAAAATGCTTTTTTATAACTAATTATTTTGATAAATATAATTGATCATTTTTAGGGACATATTTTTCAAATTATTATTTTTTACAAAATAAATGGAGCCGGTTCTTTTGAGGGCAATTGGCCCAAGGAAAATCAATGTAGAGCCATTTCATTTTCACCCAGTGCGTCGCGTATCAGGAGAGCGATTGTGGGGGCAGAGCATATTTATCGGAAGGATTTACACATGTGATGGATGAATATACGGGAGGAGCAAAATCAACAGGTCAAAGATGATGGAGCATCATCAGTGGGGGATTGAACGAAGGAAAACACCCACCTATAGAAAATGTCGAAACAACTGAAAACGACGTGCCTCTAAAGGTGAATGTCTTGCATTTTTCTTTTTCTTTTTGTTATCTTGATGACGCCACGAAGTCGCCCAAAATCTGTTCCTTCAAAACTCTTGCTACAGACCTCGACGTCCCCCACTACACGTCTTCTAATTCTCACAAGGGAAGAGAAAAGGCAAAGTCCGAGGTTAATGGCGAACAACAATCCAGCTGACGACGGTGGAAGCCAGAGGTAAGATTCGGCGTCCTCAATCATGTTTTAATTTTTGTAGCTCATGTTCCTATCATCATGCCCAGTGTGGATGGTCCTTTACGTGAATGCTGTTTATCGAGAAAAAACCTGCACTTCTACGTAAACCAGGTGAACTTACTGACGCATTCTGAACTTAGCAGTGTTCAGCATGTAAGAGCCCAATTAGAGTATGAGATGTAAGAATTTTCCTAGCGTGGATTATATTAATTGATATTATAATTTACTGTTTTACGATTACCGTAAAATAGGATTTGGTCTAAGGTGAAATAGAAAGTTTCTTAATTAGTTTAATATAGGACTGGTTAGTATGGGCTGAGTTGAGCCCGACCCGTAATCAGAGAACCTAGTTGAAAACTCTATAAATAGTGCTCAAGTCTCTCCTCTAATCCTAATCCTCATTATGTGAGTGTTTACCTAGCGCTAAAGGTGAGGGACCGTATTATTGAGCCAGAGAGCAACAGAGTAGAATGACTTGCACGAGGAACTGGCACGAGGAACATCAGTTTATGCTTCCACTTCAAGAACGATGGATCTCAAAATAGATGCGTTAATCTTTTTACTCAATTATGCATGTTCTTATTCTAGTTATGGAGATTTTGGGATTGCGCAATTTGCATCCAATATGAGAGTCTCCAGTCTTTCACTTGCTTGTAGAAAATGGGCTGTTTCTTAGAATATTTTAGACTTTGAGAGTTAGATTGGAAGACCAGTTTGTACCAACCAGATTTTCCCTCTGTTTTTCTTTTTCTTATTGTTTGTTGATCCAGGTTCTTGTTTTCGATGTTCATAATGACTCGTT
Organism: Eucalyptus paniculata subsp. matutina; assembly: GCA_017140255.1. Classification (NCBI taxonomy): domain Eukaryota; kingdom Viridiplantae; phylum Streptophyta; class Magnoliopsida; order Myrtales; family Myrtaceae; genus Eucalyptus; species Eucalyptus paniculata. The sequence goes on along the minus strand of CM029437.1, from coordinate 2,240,451 downwards.
CTCAGAACAGAGCATGGGCCTTACTCAGAATAAAGCATATACTTAGGGGCGTATCTAGTCAATGCGAAATGGCATTTTTCTCACATTTTCTAGATTGGGGTAGTTATATTGTACCAACCAGATTTTTTCTTCTTCTCTTTTGCTAAATGATCCAGGTTTTTGTACTAATTAGAGAGCATAATTGAAAGGAAATATTGTTTCTTGGAGTCGTTGACCCTTCTCAGGATTTTCTTTTGGTAACTGAATACAGTTGGATTCACAGCAGGAGTAATCCCTCTCAAGTCTGGCTACCGTTAAAACGGCTGAGTTTTTCAGAGGAGAGTGAAATAACATGATAACTGTCATCTGTTCTTGAAAATCACAAAGTTGGAAAGAATGTGAACCTTCCCCTACGGTTACTAGGTGGGAAAATTCTGTCACATTTATGAAGAGACACGACTGTATGCCCGCTTTGTTTCTTTATTTTGCCAAAAGAAACTCATATGAAGAACAACGTGTTAATACGAAGTCTTACTAGCTTTTCCTCCTAAGAAAATATGAGAACTGCAATTAACTTTACTCTGTTTCTACCGGTTCTACCGGTAAGCATGTTTGTGTGTCTCGGTGATTTTGTTGTGTATTAGTGTTGTCAGAGTGGGTGTTAGGGAGGTATCTCCTAGTACTCTGATATTATGTTTCGTCCAAAAGTAAGTTTTCAGTAGCTTAATTGGGGTGGATGAATAGATGGGTTAAACTCTTGCACTGCACACATAGGTTAAACTCCTGTATTGCATACACTCGGTGGCTATGATTTAGAAGCTTGGCATCATACCGTGCATTAAATTTCCTTTAACTTTAATCGGTAGTTCTTGATGTGCTTATGCAAGTATATTAGTTATTAGCATTGCAGACCGCTTGATATTTATCGTACACTCATAGCTTGGTAATTTTTAGAGAAACTATCATCAACTTGAGCTTTTGTGAAAGACTTTCTTCTAACAAGTAGTCTGCCGATTTTAATTCCAAGATATGGAGCTCAAATCGCTGCAATTAACCAACTTCTTGATTCCATGGAGGAGTCCTTGCTTCAAGCTATCAGGGACATGCATAGCTCTACGGGTCCAATCAGCACTGCTGGTGCACCCATCATGCTTATCTACATAGTCATCAAGATCGTCCGGCAAAAATTAATCTTCGTAATGGGAAGGCGAGATATGGTCGCAAGGTTCCAACTTGTATATGCTCTCATAGCCATTGTTCTCGGATGTGTCGAGTGTAGTCTGCTGATTTACATTTTACTTGGTGACATGCTTGGGAAGATTCTTGTTCCCTGCATCCTAGTGTTGATAATCTTATCCGCATTTGAACCTGAGGATTAATTAGAGAATGATGATAGTTCTCGATTTTCTTAACGTTGTGGTTCACTTTTGCAAAGTTGGATTTGATATGTGTACTGCCAATGTTGGCTCAAACATGATCCTCATGTTGTAATATTATTACTTTGAACACCTTTTACTTCACAAAGCAGAATATATGGTGATGAAGCCAATGGTACTACTTAGTTAAGATCCTAGTGCAATACAATAAAATTGGAGAAACAAGGGATCTTTTTTTTCTTTTGCCAAAGAGAAATGGGGGATTTGATTTAGAGAATTTGAGATCAATTTATCCTTGTTCATTAATCTTGACACACGAATCTTGATTTTTATGTAGTTCATAACTCGATCCTTATGCCCTGACGTCAGCGATATTCTACACCCTATCTTGGCATGTACTTCGAGTCACAAATGAAAAGCACTAAGCCTGACATAAAGGATGCATGAAACATGTGAGAGAGGGAAGTAACTGACCACAGAATTTTAAATGAAAGTCAACCATTTGAGAATAAAGCGGAATCACATTAGAAAAGTTAGATGCACGACTTTTTATATGTTGGGGCATAGTTGGAAGAAAAAGAAAAGTGAGAGCACTTATAAAAATATTATTTGGTTTAATGTAAGAATCGATATACAAAGGTTGATGACGATGACTAAGAATTTTCTTTTATATATATCTTGGGAGATGGGTCTGATCCATCGAGATATGGGGGAGGGAAGTCGCTCCAAGTCTACTGCAATAATTATTGTTGTCTAGCTGATAAGGGGTTTTGAGCTTAGGCGAAGCCAACTATCCCATTTTCTTTGTTTCACTTTATATGTATTTGAGATGAAGAATCGAACGGGGACCATCAAAAGCCTAAAGTAAATCATAAGAAATTCAATTTATTTGCACCATCTCTCCCAAGAAACTCATGCACGGGAGTGCTAGAACACCAATATGTACTCCCAAGATTTGCTCTCTATTATTTTTCTCTTGCTGTTAATATGTCCATGTTTTCATTCTCGATGTTCCTGGTGGCTCAATCTCTCAAGAGCAAACAGTATAATAGGGACATATTAAGTGACTGTGTAAATTTACAAAAAAGTGAAATATATTGCTGATAGTCATTGACCGCTTTTTTACATGGATTTTTCGTCCCATAAGACATTCTCACGGGCCATGGGTGTATCATCATATCTCACCCTTTGATAAAACAAGTTGCTTTTGTAAGATGTGAAGTTCTTTCTTTGATAAGTATTATCAAATTTTGGGAAAAAGTATCAAAAAAAATTCTAAATCTATTGCATTTGTGTTAATTTAGTTCTAAACCGACAAAGTACACCCCAAGTGTCAAAACTTAACACGGATGGACACTTAAGTGCCAAAACTTTGAAAGGTACACTTAAGTGCCAAAATTGAAATAAAATGGATTACTTAAGTGCTACTCCGGCCAAAATCCGGCCAAATTGCGACGTGGCAATTTTCCGGCAAAGTGAGTATAAAACGGCATCATTTTGCACACTAACGTGGCAAGAAAATGCAAAAACGACATCATTTTGTTTATGATGTGTAAATAATTAATATAAAAATTAATTAAATTAAATTTATTTAAAATATTCTTAAAAAAACTTAAAATTTAAAAACTTAAAAGGGGGGGGGGGAAGGGGCGAAGGGAGGCGGGTAGGGCTGAGCCCTCACCGCCGCCGCCTCCCCACCGTCGCCGGGAAGGGCCAACGATGAAAGGGGGAGGATTGGCCAAGGTCGTCGGCCGGGGTCGCTAGGCCTTGGCCAAAGGCCTAGCAACCCTGGCCGATGCTCCCCCCACCATTGCCGACCCTTCCCGATGAGGGCCCACGAGCCCTCGCCTAGATCTAAGTAGAGGGTCGTGGCCCTCGTCGTGAATTGGCCAGGGGCCGGCGACCCCAGCTGACCCTCCCCCCTCCGTCACCAGCCCTTCTCGGCGACGGCGAGGAGGCAGCAAGGGCCCACAAGCCCTCTCTCAAATCTGAGGCGAGGGTTGCAGCCCTCACCCAGATCCAGCGAGGGCTCGCAACCCTCGCCACCGGTCGGCCAGGGGCAGCGATCCTGGCCGACCCTCCCCCCTCCATCACCGTCCCTTCTCGACAGCAAAGGGGAGGCAGTGACGGCGGCGAGAGCTCAACCCTTAGCCGTCTCCCTTCGCCCCTTCCCCTCCCTTTTTTTAAGTTTTTAAATTTTAAGTTTTTTTATTTTTTAGAATATTTTAAATAAATTTAGTTTTAAATTTAATTTAGTTAATTTTTATATTAATTATTTACACATCAAAGACAAAACGACGTTGTTTTTGCATTTTCTCGCCACGTTAGCGTGCAAAACGACGCCGTTTTATACTCACTCCGTCAGAAAATTGCCACGTCAGCAATTTGGCCGAATTTTGGCCGAAGTGGCACTTAAGTGATCCATTTTACTCTAATTTTGGCACTTAAGTATAACTTTCCAAATTTTTGACACTTAAGTGTCCCTCCGTGCCAAATTTTGGCACTTGGGGTGTACTTTGTCCATTCTAAACCTTTTAATAGTGTCGATTTAGTCATAAACTTTTTGATTTGACGCTAATCAGTCCTCCTAACATTTTTTTTCAGATTTCGCTGATGTGCATGCTTGTCAACAAAGCACTAACATATACAACTTTTAATAATATTTATATTTTTTGAATTTTTTTTTCTTTTTTTATTTCCTTTATTCTTTCGTTCCTTTTTTTTTTTTTTTTCCCTCTTTCATTTGTTTTTCCTTTCCTTCTTCCTCCAGCAAGCTAGAGGCAAAGGCTGGTGAGGTTGACCTTAACCTCACTGGCCCTCAGCGAGTGTCATCAGCCATCCGCGAGGCTCACCCTCGTCAAAGGCCGCGAGGTTGCATCTTTGACCAGGCAACCTTTGACCTGGCAATCTTCGTCCACCAAGCACTGGTACACAAACGGCGCTAAAAGAAGACCCCAATGGCCACGGCAAGACTTGCTTTATATATATAAAGCAAGACCCACAAAAAGTAAACCCTCGAATTTTAGAGTCACGGCCACAGAGAAGTTCAATTTTCTCAAGGAAACCAGTTGACTGAGTAATTGCAATTCTAGTACACGTTGGATTTCCAATATTAGTTCAAAGGCTTCAACATTCGAATATAAGTTGTTGATTATATTTCCTCTTTGATATAAGGTAATATCCAGCTTGAGCTTTGCCACCGAAAAAGGAAATATATAATTTCATGGCCCAAATTCGGATGTAAACAAATAACAATATATCTCAGGTCACGATTCGTTTGTGGATTCAAACTCGAGACATATTTTAACACTTAATCGAAGGTGCACTATACTTTATCAACCAAATTTTCAATGATAATCTCTCATTTGTTTCCTTTTATATTTAGCCCAAAAGTAACCCGTAATGAGCTTTCAACACCCGCCGCGTCACATAAAACAATCAACAGGTATGTTAGCAATTTGAGCTCCATGCTCTACTCAATATGTAGGAATTAAAACAATAAGGTAATTGTTGTACAACAGCCTTCACAAAAGCTCAATTTATTAAGAAAGTTGTTTATGGCTCATGTATTAAGTACATTTCTCAAGTATTTCCAAAAACGAAGTATGTCTTAATACTTCCCTGTGTGTAAAATGGACCTTGCACGTGAAAAATGAGATGTAAGGAATTCAAAATTTTTACCTATTATAGAAATATTTTTTCTAACGGGATAAGTGTAGTAGAAGTCCTAAAACTTGTCATGAAAATACAATTGAGTTCTAAAACTTCAAAAAAATGCAATTAAATCTTAAAACTTATTACGAAAGTTCAATCATGTCCTAAAACTTTTAAAAGTTCAATCAAGTCCTAAAAATTGTCTTGAAAATGCTATCGAGTCTTAAAATTTTCAAAAAATACAATCAATGGAAGGACTTGGATTGGACCAATTTGATAAGTTTTAGGATTTGATTGCACTTGTTGAAAGTTTTAGGACTTAATTCACTTTGTGACGATTTTAGGAATTAATTATACTTTTTGAAAATTTTAGAACTCAATTGCATTTTTATAATAAATTTTAGGACATTCAATGCACTTACCCATTTTTATTTTTTTTTTGATAATAAAGATTATCAAGATACGAGCCTACAATGAACATCATGTGTATTTCTTAATTATACTAACTGCATATACTTACATTAACACATCTAGAGCTGCAAGTTTAGATACAAAGTGAAATTTAACTCCTGGTATAAAAACTATGATTCTCGTGTAAATTATAGCTAATGAGTCTATGCATAATTGCAGGAGCATAAATTGTTTGTGCATTGCATACAGGGACGGAGTTGGCCTGTTTTTAGAATGGGTGCATTAATATAATGGTGTTAATTTATCAGGATTTAATTTATTCTATTTTATTGTCTTCAGTTATAAAAAGTGAACGGAATGTGAAAAATTGTGTCAGATTCTAATCATGATCAATGCAAATCATAATATGAGTTATAGTGGGTTGAGGATAATAAGAATAAATTTTGGGTAGGGTCCAAGGTCAATTAACAAAAAAGTAAAGCGCAAATTTCTTACAGAAATACACAATAACTAAGCAAAAATGAACAAAGAAAAAAACAAAAATACACCATGGCTAACGGGACCTCCAAGGTGTAGTTTGAAATTGGAGGTCCATATAGGTGGAGCGAGTTTTCGTGCGGTCATGTAAGTCTGAGGTATGTGTGGTCATCACTCCATGTGGTCATATGGCCTTCAACCTTTTCACTCTGGTCTTATGTATGAAAAACTCGCTCCATATGGTGATGATATAGTTTTGCCATCTGATGATACACTTTTGCCCCGAGTTGAGACAACCATGGCAAAAAGAACTCCATCCAAAAGGACCGTTTTCTCCCATTTTAGTCCCAAAAGAGAATTTCTTTTGGCACGGTATTAAGGGCAATGACATCAGTGTCATTGCCAAAAGAAACCAAAAGAATTTTGTGGTGTCATTTTCTTTTGGCAGTGTTAAGCGCAATGACATCACTCATTGCGCTTAACACTGTACCAAAAGAAGCGTTCTTTTGGGACCCAAATGAGAGAAAATTGTTCTTTTGGAGTGAGTTTTTCATATGTAAGTATATAAAACCACACCACGGCCAGAACATCGCTGAGGTCTGTGACAGCCTCATCCTGTTTTCATTTTCAGGCAAGAGACTTAACGAGGCAGAGTCGGAAGGTTAACGGCGAACAACAATCAGCTGATCATGGTGGTGGGAGGTAAGTTTCGACAACCTTAAACATTTCTTAACCACTGTAGCTCAGTCGTTAGTGAGTTGGATCATTGCGAATAAAATCATGCCACACAATCTTGATATCCTTTCCTATTCCTATCTCTGATCATGTCCACTGTGTACATTCCATCATGTGAATGTTGTCTTATTGGGGGGAAAAAACCTGCACTCTATATAAATGAGGCAAAGTTCTGAACGTATTCTGAAGTTATATCGTTGGACACTCAAGAGGCCGGTCGAAAGGGGGGTCTTTCACTTGCCTGCATGTTTCCTCGCATTTCTTAGACAACGTATTGGCTGGTAATCAAAACAGCGTATACTCGATGGGTGTAAATCAGGTGAAAAATGAGATTGTTTCTTGTAGACATTGACCTTTTTTTGTACGAGTTGGTAAATTTTCATGATTTTCATTTCGTGATTGAATAGAGTTGGATTGGTAACAGGGAATAATCCCTCTCAAGTGTGAACACCATTTTAAAAATAAATAAAACGCCATAATAAATTATCATTTCTTTTTAAAGATCACGAAGTCGGAAAGAATTTGAAACTCATCCTAAGTGTTGCATCGATTAAGGGACACAACTGTACATACACTATTTTTTCTTGGGATAAGTGTTGAAGAAAGTCCTAAAACTTGTCACGAAAATGCAATTGAGTTATAAAACTTGCAAAAAGTGTAATAAAGCCTTAAAACTTATCAAATTGTTTCAATCAAGTTCTAAAGTTAACACCGTTAGTCTTTCCGTTAAAAATGCCGACGTGGATTTTAAATAATTTTTTATTTTCCACATGCATTTTTTAAAATTATTTTTTATTCAATTTTTTTAAGTAGATTTAAAAACTAAAAAGAAAATTTAAAATTTATTTTAAAAATTGTTTTAAAAAACTAAAATGAAAAAATGAAAATTTATTTTTAAAAATTATTTTTAAAAAATTTTAAAATAAATTAAAATAAATTTTAACTTTTCTTTTTAGTTTTTATATCTAATTTTTTTTTTAAAATGAATAAAAAATAATTAAAAATCCACTTGAAAAATAAATAAATAAAAAATTCCACGTTAGCATTTTTAACGAAAAAAATGTTAACGGTGTTAATTTTAGGACTTGATTGAAACAATTTGATAAGTTTTAGGTCTTGATTGCACTTTTTGCAAGTTTTAGGATTCAATTACATTTTCGTGACAAGTTTTAGGACTCCTACAAGACTTATCCCTCTCAAGTGTAAACACCATTTTAAAAATAAATGAAACACCATAATAAATTATCATTTCTTTTTAAAGATCACGAAGTCAGAAAGAGTTTGAAACTCATCCTAAAGTTAGTGGGTGTGAAAATTATGTCGCATCGATTAAGGGACACAGCTGTACATACACTATTTCTTTCTTTTGTCAAGTGAAACTCATATTGAGAACAAAATATTAATTGAAAGTCTTATTTGCTCCAAAGAATTAGCTTTCCTCTATTCTACCCTAAGTAGCAATGACACGCAATACCAATACGCAACACAACACGATACGCTGACATGTCATTTCTCAAAAATAGAGAATTCTGACACATTGGGATACGTTGCATATTAAATTAACATTTTTATCTTTAATTAATTTGATTCAAATTCACAATTAAATAAATAAATAATAATAATAAAGAGCCTACAATTAATTTACACTAATAATATTTTTTGGTGAATATTTACACTAATAATATTAATAAATCTATTTATGGGAAATTCGAAAGACATTCATAATTAATGTGTATCTATGTTTTGGGACATGTTTATAATTGTAACAAAAATTATTGATGAAACTAATGACTAATAAGAAATTAGAATTAACTTATTTAAATAAATCTATAATTTTTTACAATTATTAAACATTAGTAATTTTATTTTTCCAAATAATTTTATAGCATCCCTTATTTATTTTTCTGATAAAAAAGTCCCCCGGGTCCACCCCCAACGCCCACCTTATTTCACTTCCCTTGTTTCTCAATCTTTCCCTCGTTTCTTCTCCCCCCTCCCCAACCTGTCACTTCTTTCTTGAAAATTGAACACCCTCCTGTCCACCCCAACTCCATATAGTTAAAGAAGATTAAGCATAGAATAGTCATTTGTTCAAGAGGATAAAACAAATGATTGCATTTAGTTCTTCACATTTGACGATGACAAGAGAATTAAACAAGTAGTTCAAGACGAGTAAACAAATAATTGTCTTTTGCCTAAAAGGTATGAGGGATGGGACGAGTACTTCACACCAATACCTAAGGAGAGGGAGGACTCTCTCCCAAAGAGAGGACCTCCCATGGTTTGCAAATATGTTTTGCTCAACACGCAGCCTCACAGCAAGTTTTACTTCAAACAAGGAAGGAAAAGAGAAATTGCTCAAAACTCGTAGGTTAATGTCAAATAACAATCCTATCAATCAGTGTGGTCTGAGGAGGTAAGCATTGGCGGCGGACCGCAACATCTCTTCACTACTGAAGTCCAGCCTCCAATAAGTTGGAGGATTGCAAGTAAGATCATGTGGTCTTGGTTTCATTAAGGAACTTCTTATCTTTGATCATTTCCCCTGTGTGTCACCTTACTCAAACACTACTTTGTCTACTCTATGTAGATCAGGTGAACTCATCCTTTTCAATGTTGCATTTGGAAACCATCGCCCCATTTTTGTTTACTTCATTAATTGATTGATGTGTTTATTCTTGATCCTCATTGTTTGAGCTTTGTGCTAGAGATCCTCATTGTTTGAGCTTTGTGCTAGACTAGCATTCTAACAAGTAATCTTCTCATTTTAATACCAAGAAATGGAGTAGAGCACGTGGCTCAAATTGCTGCAAAATATAATCGACAACTTGATTCCTTGGCAAATGCCTTGCTTCGACTGATTAGGGATCAACATGGCTATTCAAGTCCTGCCAACATTACTAGTGCACCTGTCATTATGCTTATTTGCGTAGTGATCAAGATCATCCGACAATAAATTACTCTCCGAGTTCGGAAGGCAAGATATGGATGCAAAATTCCAATTTGTGTATGCTCTAATTGCTCTAGCTTTCGGATGTGTTGCATGCAGTCTATTGAAACACATTTTGCTTGATGAAATACCTTGGTTGATTGACTTTCCTTGGGTCATACCGTTATTGATCCTATTCACATTTTTTTTTTTGGTGACCCAGGGAACCTCCGTGCGCCGCTTCGCGGCGGAGTAAACCCTGGGGTGGACTGGGCCACCACCATAGACCCAGCCACAGGTGAATCACGCAGCTTGCACTCAAGCATCGACCACGCGGGGTTTCAAACTCCTCCCCCGGCGGTGGGGTACTAAGTTTGAAACCATCGCGGCCACCGCGAGCAGCGGTTTGATCCTATTCACATTCATCATGGAATAAAGGATTAATTAGTGAATGGCGATAGTTTATGTTTTCTAATATGGTGATGTGTATCTTATATGAATCTGGTTTTGCTTTGTAACCTTCCAACACTTGCTCAGACATGAACTTCATGGTGTATTCTTATCTTGAAAATGGCAATAGTTTCAAATAAGATATGGTGATTTGTATTTTATATGAATTTGTTTTTGCTATGTAACCTTCCAACGCTAGCTCAAACATGGACTTCATGTTGTATTGTTATCTTGAACATCTTTTACATCACAAAGTAGAATAATTATGATGATGATTACAATCCTTCTTGGTGCAATTCAAAATTGAGAAATGAAGAAATTGGAGAAATGAGGCAATTTTTTTTTTTTGGGGGGGGCTAGAGAGTAAATAATTTAGAGTACATCAGAAAGAATTACATTATCCTCATTCACTATTCTCACATTTTTACTTAGCAATCTCTATGCAACAAAATCTAAGCTAAATCAGCTAATTGGTAACTCACAAGTTCTGAGCAGAGTAAGATGGACAAGTACAAGCTTGATTCATCACCTCTGATAAGATAATTATCCTGATTATCAAAGCTCCAATTTGATCACTACGTTATGTTTTTTATACTCATTACCAAAATTACTTGGTAATTTCATTTATACATTACTCGGTGATGTCACAAGGTACTCATCCCTAGTGCATGGCCAAAAATCAATAACCATGTGTGTAAAATTATATCAAACGAACCAAGCGGCTTGCTAGTTAGGTTCTTAAATCTACGCGGAAAGTAGCCTTTTTTCCTACTATAAATACAATATATGCATGATTGTGGGGGCAAAAAAACTGTACATAAGGTGTTGAATATAAATATATCTAAATGATAGTAAGATTTATATTCAATGTCAACTTTTAAGAAACTTAGACGTTGACATCTTTAAAGTGCATTACATGAATATGTCATTGGACTTGTTTTCTATGCAATAGAGATTAGCCGGCACACAGTCCATAAAAAATAGATTAAATTCCTCTTTTCTAGCATGGGCCATGAATATATTTTCTCTAATATTATTAACACCTAAATTTCACTTATTTATTTAGGGATAAATTGCATGGAAAATTAGCGATTAATTCCTAATTCCTTAACAAAAATAATAATTTTCATTAAATTACACCACATATAGGCATTAGGAACATTTGCATTACTAGAATTAAAGATTAAATTTTAAAATAAAAAAAAATTAATTATAAAAAGCAGAAAACGCAGCTGGGCCAGGCAAGGGCCAGCCTTGGCCCGGCCCCCTGACTGGGCCGGCTCAGCCCACTTCTTCTTTTCTTTTTCTCGGCCCGACCCCTTCTTCTCTCTCCCTTCTCTCCCTGCTGTTGGACGATAGTTCACCGACAAAACGCAGTACGTTGGCTGGATGATGACGGGGGAAGGACAGAGGACGGTACGAAGGACGGAGGACGAGGAATGTCGCGCGCAACGCTGTGAGGTCGGGCTGGCCAGCAACAGCTGGCGTGGCTGGAGGGAGAGAGAGAGAAATATGGGGTCTTCCGGCTGAAAAACGAGGGAAAGAGAGAGCTCGAGGGTGAGCAACCAGGAGTGAATAGAGGAGAGGGTCGGTTCGGCAGGGGGATGACTCGAAGGTCAATGAAGGAGAGGAGGTTCTCGAGGAGGCGGTGGATGCCCACGGCGACTCGCGAGAGGAAGGATTGAAGCTGGTCTCGGTGACGTCGTACCCAGGTCCTGATACGGACGATGTCGCGGGTGTTGATCCGAGCGGCGATGTTTTTAATGAGAATGCTAGCGCGGGACATGAGGTTGAGCAATTCGAGGAGGTAATTGGCACACTGGCGAATATTGAGAATCCCGAGGAGATGGTCGAGGAAGTGGATGTTGCAGAGAAGGTAGAAGGTTTGGTGGGTGGGGTGAGCACTGGCGGTGCTCTGGTGGCAGATGGAGTTGATGAGGGAGGGACTCATGAGAAAGTGCCGGTCAAAGAGATGAGGGATTGATGAGTAATAGGGAGGAAGCTGTGAGTTCTTCGAGGGGAGGCTCGGTACTGGAAAAGCGAGAGAGAGAGAGCGAGCGGCGAAAGAGAGTTTGAGAGAATGGAGAGTGAAGGAGAGAGCGCGACTGAGAAGGAGTCCTCTAGCAGCTTGGCCACGCCCGAACCCTGTCTCACGACCCTGGCCGATGCCCTCGAGCATACGATCTCTCGCAAAACAAAGTAAACGATGGCATAAGAGAGCAATTGATCGTGGTAATAACTAGAGATTCGTGCTTTGTTTTGCGTTTCGTGCTTTGTGGCCTACAACGGCAATCCGATGGCCAGAGAAGTTCGTTAATTGGAGGCTTAATGATGAACGACTGAACCGTACACGTTCATGTTTTGGGGCTTTGGCCTATGAATCGTTGGTTGAAGTTGTTCCCGGTTGGTAGTGAAGTGCAGAACAAAATTTGAAGTTGTGGGATAGATAGGAGAGGAGCGTAGGAGGAAGGGCGGACGAACGAGGAGAAATTTAGTCAGTAAAAATGGACTTTTTCTAAACAACAGAGGAAAATGGGGTTGGAGTTAGAGGCTTGGTTCGGTTTAATGCACTTTGGGCTTAAGTGATTTCAGTAAGTTCGGGCTGGCTTTAGTCTTAGATGTGTTTGGGCTGAGATTTTTTAGTAAGATGGGCCTAGTGCATTTAGTTGCAAAGAGATGGGCTTGGTGCTCTCCTATTCGAATGGTTTTTTTTATTATAAGCCCATCCATATCCATGGCCCAGGACCGTGAGCATAAGTGCAGCCCATGTTCTGGCCGGGTCCCTCTATTCGGATTATTAATTAAAAAAAAAAGAAATTCCAATTTAAAAAAAAATAGAAAAAGCTTAAAAAATAGTTTTTGGGTAGTTTTCTTTTAAAGTGTCAGAAATGATCAATTTAAAATTAGGCTCAAAATTGAACAAGCCCTTAGGGTTCTAACATAAGGTTTCATTTGTTTATCTCTTGATTGTGCACCTTCCATGCGTTGATTATGGTCTTCTTTTGGCATGGTTAGATATGGCATACCCCCAATTTATTAATGTTAGATCTTTGCTCTTCCATGCAATTTATTTAACGCTTTTATTGCTTGCCAATTGCTATTCTAATGATTGCATACCTGCATAATTACTTCATATGTTAGTAGATAGATTTAAAATCAACCCAAACTACTTGAATATACAAGATAAAGTATTAAACGGGCACTAGCTGATTAATTAATATATGGACCCTAGATTCTCTAGTTGCATAAGAGTGAAGCACGCTTTTCATGTTTCACTTGGTTTTTAACTAACCCCAATAAATTAGTGGTGACTCCTCACCAAGAAATTCCCATAGCATCAAATTGAGTCAACGTTGAAAACTCCAATAATGTCGTGTGAGGTATGCGTTTGGGAGAGCCCCAATCTAAATCATGTGTCGTAAGCTCGTCTTTTAGCCAATACCTCTAAATTTATTTTCCTCCGTACTAAAAGGCAAGTCGCAACAAGTATGGGCCTAATTATTTTGGAATCTGTGGCGAGACCAGCCTGCCTCATCGAAGATCGCACCTTTTTTGGGAAAATTCTCTAAAAATTCATAGATTTATTGCATTTTCATCAATTCAGTTCTAAACCTTTCAACTTTGTCAATTCAATTCTAAGCATTTTCACTTCTTGCCAATTGAGTCCATCCTGCCAATTTTGGCCTAAATTTTGTTGATTTGGACGATCAATGCTAACATGACACGTTTTAATAATATTTTAACGATATTTTCATAACTTTTCAAATTTTTATATTTTTACAATTTTTTTACTTTTCTTTAATTTTTTTTAGGGTTTGAGGTTTGGCTAGTGAGGTTGGCCAATTGACCATCACCAGCCACAAGCGAGAACCAGCAACCCTCGCTAGCCACAGGCAAGGGCCGACCAACCCTTGCCGGCCAAAGCAAGGGCATGCCCATGACACCCCCGCCAAATCTAGTGTTCAGTGACCCTCAGTGACCTCGCTCAGACCCCTCGCCTAGGGCCACCGAGGGCCAGCGAGCCCTTGCCTGGCCAGATCTAGTGAGGGCATTGCAGCCCGCGACAAAAGCTAGTGAGGGGCTCGATGCCCTCGCCCGAGACCGACAAGGGTTAGTTGGCCCTTGCCTATGGCCGGCAAGGGTTGCCAGCCCTTCCCTATGGCCGGCGAGGGTCAGCCGACAACCCCAACTAGCCCTTGCTAAAAAAACCAAGAAAAAAAAAAAAAAAAAATCATAAACAAATTCAAAATATTATTAAAATATTATTAAAAATTGTCACGTCCGCATCGCCCATATACATGTCAGCAATTTTCAGTCAAAATTGACTAGATGGACTTAATTGGCAAGAAGTGAAAAAGCTTAGAATTGAATTGGTAAAATTAAAAGTTTTAAGACTAAATTGATAAAAGTGTAATAGATTTAAGACTATTTGGATAATTTTTTCCATCTCTTCCAGGTCATAGGCTAATGCGAGCTTAGCGGTGTGCAACATCCGTTTGACGTAAAAGCTGCCTATCTCTTTATTATAAACCTATGGGCTTCAAGGGTCCTATTGAGGCACTGCAATATCTGTTTGACAAATTTCATGCTGCTTTTCCCTGATGAGAATATGAAGAAGCTCGTCTCCAGGGACACGTATGAAGTGACGATGCTTATCACAGCATTTTGCAGTCATTTTTGTCTCAATGAACGCGTCAGAAAAAGACTTCATTTCTGCAGGAGTTTTTTAATGGAATTGGAATGAGATTATCTTTAGAGGGAAAAAGGAATCCTCTAACCCTCCCATCTATGCCCACAAGTTTGCAATCTTAACCATAAAATACAACATTTCCACCATAATGAATTTAGAGCACCATGCGAACAACTGAAAGGCCTTCACCATTGAAGAACTGCAGAGTCCATTGAAGTTTTGATGCATTGATGTCTAGTTATTCAATACTTAAAATAATCAATGTTTGTAACAGATGTTCTAGGGACAAAATAGACTGCATTCACAAATTATTTTGTTAGTTGCTTACAACTACAAACTGTCAAATTCTTCCGATAAGATGAGCAATGACACTGTATCTTCAAAAGAAGGTTGTATTGAATCTATGCCCTAGATACGGTAAATATATCAAAGAGGTTTGGCCTGAAGATAATCAAGTGATAGGCAGATCTTGACGAATTGAGTGTGTGAAAGGAAAGCTTGAGGTTTTATAAGAATCTCATAATCTTATGAACGATGTCCACAAGTACAAAGATGATATTTGTACACAACAAATCAGCACAAATGGTGCCAAGTGCCAAACATGAGCTCAGAAATTGGAACCTCGATTGTTATCCAGTAATTACATGCAACGAAGCAAAAGTAAGCCATGAAAACCTATTGTCATGCAAGAGTTATGCTAGCGAACGCAATCGTGCTTTCACTCATTGAGTGTTGCAAAACTCCATACGACGCCAATACCTAACACAGCACGGCAGCTAAGCTAAGCATCACTCATCAGGGCAAGAATTAGCAACGACATAGCTTTTTCGATTGATAGATGAAGCTGAGGAATGATCGACATGGACTTCACTGGCGACCCGCGAACTTTTTGACCGGAGCTAAGGGTGAGAGAGACGGAGAAGCAGAAGAAGAAATGTGGGCAAAATCGATTAACCTGGAAAGGAGAAGCTTGAATAGCGAGGTCGTTGCTGACGCAGGAGAGGCAAGTGATGGAGCAAGCAAAGGTCTTCCAGGCGTTGCCGCGGAGGTTGAACTCCATTTTTGAGTCCTTCGCTTCCCTCTCTGCGCTGACGGTTCATATTTTTGTGAGGTACATGGTTAATAGTGCAAAACTAGTGGGCAGCATGATGTTGCGGAAAATTAACTTATTATGTAGTTTGACACTTTAAAAAAAACTAATAGTAAGTTAGTTTTAAGCATGGCTCGACAGCTGCATTCATTATCAATTTGTACATTTATACGAATTTTATGTAATAGAAAAAATGGTGATTATGAAAATGCACTAATGCCGCTTAATTTAATATATTGATTTTTCTGACGTGATAGAAAAGTTCTTTTGTGTTGTATATATGCTATAAATTATGTGGGTTCGTCCAGATAATTAAACGTCCAATTATTACAATTAATCATGCTTAAAATTCTAATATTTTGAATAACTTCATTAATATTTTTTTTTTCTTTTTTATGAAAGAATATCCAATTTGAGGTATAGGAACTCTAGAACTTCATAAAAAAATAAGACGAACTCTACCAATGAAAAAGCAAACCTACGGATCCTTCTTTATCTTTGTTGATTTTTCCTCCTCTTCAAAGGATTAACCAGCAAAGAAAAGCAAGAAGTTACATGTGTTTGTTATTTCTGATAAATGAAAAGAAAACATAGATAGAAAAAAAAAATATAATAAAGAGAAATAAAAATCATATAGCCAACTTTTAACCTCAGCAAGGATTTATTGCATATACTAATTACACGTGCAAAATGCAATAGTCTTACATATATCAAAAGTATATGGCCCCACAATTTGGTTGATCTATGTTTGCCGTTTGGTAATCTTTTAGTGTTTAAATAAAAAAAGCTGCAGACAAGCAATGACCATTGGACACGTGGCTCGCTCTGAGGAAACGTTGACCGGCTGACGTTGTTTTAAGTTCTTTATAATCGATCACCCCGAGTAATTCTCGCTGGAAGATCATCACTTAAAGTACTAATTTCTAAGGTCTGCTCGGGCAAAAGCGTTTCTTTCTCTCCAACACCGGAGTTTTCCTTCCAGCATCGGAGCTCTCTCTTCAATGGAAGAGGTTTTTCCTATCCTTCGTTGTGATAGCCTTCTCTTTTACCCCTCAACCTCCATAAACCCTACTTCTCTTTTCAACGGAAGAAGTTTTCCCTATCCTTCACTGTGATAGTCTTCTCTTTTACCCCTCAACCTCCATAAAACCCTAATCTCCTTTAGTCGCTATTTTTTTTCCACACCCTTGACCTTAAAATGTTCCTTTTTATCTTTTCTACTGTGGGCGAGCTGTTTCATGGAAAATCAAACACAAAAGTTCATTTCCCATAAACTCTAAAAACCCTTCGTCCATAGATCCCTGCTGGCCCAAGAATGATCCAGTTTATTTTCTCTGTTGAAATTGAGCTATAGTTCCACAGAAACCCAGATACAAAATTTCCACACCTATAAACACTGACAAGAAATGCGATCTAATTGAAGCACTCTGTGAGCCGTGATTTTTCTTCAGCTGTTTCCTTCTTCAGAAGGTAAGTAACTGAGCTGGCTTGGGTCCTGAGAGGGCATTGCTTGTTTGCCTGACACGGAAGTAAAAAAAAATGGAAGGTTAGGAGGAGACTGAACTTTGTTTGGCTACAGTCTGTCAGAATCTAGAATAAAATGGTGAAAGATGAGAAGGGATGGGTTTGGGTAGCTAGCCTCAATTACCACCAGGCTACAAATGAAGATACTATGTTGGAACTGTCAGGGTTGGGCACACCCTTAACAATCCAAAACTTAAGAGCTCTTGCAGCACAAGAAAGGCCCAACATGGTTTTCTTAATGGAAACCAAGAGCCAAGCACTACTTTGTGGTGAATCCGGTAGGAATTATTGGTCGGTTGGCTATTTTATGGGATGATACTATTTTGTTACATGTGGTTTCTGCTTCCAGAGAATACATCAACCTAATTAGTGAAGACTCAGTGATGGGAGACAAAATGCGAATTACTTTTTGGCATGCGTCAAACATTTATCGAGAAAGACTTACATTGTGGGACGATTTAAAAAGGATTAGCTCTCAGAATTCACTTCCTTGGGTTTGTTTAGGTGATTTTAATGAAATATTATATCATTGGGAGAAAGTGGGGAAACGTTTGGCTGACCACTATCGCTTAGATGCCTTTCAGGATTCCTTGAATTAATGTGCATTGATGGATATTGAATGTAAGGGGTGTGCTTATACATGAGCAAACAATAGAGAATGGGAGAACTATGTGAAGAAGAGGCTAGATAGAGTAGTGGCTAATATTGAGTGGAGACTGAAATTTCCAGAGGCTGAAGCCTATGCACTTCCTGCCATTGGATCTGATCATAGCCCCTTACTATTAACTATGTTCCCTCCTCCAGTGAAAAGAAAAAAGGAGTTTAAGTTTGAAGCTTTTTGGTTAGAGGATAAATAATGCAGATCCATTGTGAAAAATGTGTGGCATTCTCCTGAGAGGATGGATGATACATTGCAGAAAAAACTTGCTGCAGTTTTGAAAGCTTTGGCTATATGGAGTAAACAAAAATTCTCCAATGGACAATTTATGGAGACAAGAAGAGATGTACTGGAGAATGAGAGCTAGAATAAGTTGGCCAAAATGGGGGGATAAGAATACAAATTACTTCCATGCAACAATCATTCAAAGGAGACAACGGAATCGTATTTCTATGTTGAAAGATGCTAATGGTGTGTGGCATAGGGACGAAAGTCAACTAAAAAGGTTTTCCATGGAATTTTTTCAAAATCTGTATACCTCTGTTGGTCAAAGAAATTTTGACCATGTACTGAATTAATGCCCAAGGGTTGTCCAAGAGGAAATGAATCAAAAGCTCACAGCTGAGGTCTCAATGGAAGTGAAAGCTGCTGCTTTCCAATTGGGAGCAATGAAAGCTCCATGACCATATGGTTTAAATGGATTATTTTATCAGCACAATTGGAAAGATGTAAAGGAGGATGTATATGCTGCGATAAGGAATTTCTTCATATCTGGGACTATGAACCCAGAACTGAGCAGAACATACATTTCCCTCATACCAAAGGTTAGAGCAATTCCATCCTATCAACCTTTGTAACTTTGTGTATAAAATCTTCTCCAAGATGTTAGCAAATAGGTTGAAACATTGGTTGCCAAATGTAATAGCCCAAGACCAAAGTGCTTTTGTTAGTGGGCAAAAAATTCAAGATAACATCTTGATAGTACAGGAGGTCCTTCATCAGCTGGGAGTGCGAATGGGAATTAGAAAATTTCAGCCAGTTTTGAAGCTTGATATGCAGAAAGCCTATGATCGAGTTGAGTGGGACTTCTTAGAGGCATGTATGATTAAGATGGGTTTCAACGAGAGGTGGGTAGATTGGTTAATGCAGTGTGTTAGCACAGTGTCTTTTAGTGTGAAAGTCAAAGGTGCCCTATCTCCCTACCTGTTTATTATTGTAGGAAATTGCCTATCCTCCCCATTGAAGAAAGTAGTAGATGATGATAGCTTGAAGGGTATTAAACTGAACATATTTTGTCCCACACTATCTCATTTATTTTTTGTGGATGATTCAATCTTCCTTGATAACAAGGTCCAAGAGTGCCAAAATTTAGCAGCAGTGTTACATTAATACCGTTTTGCTTTAGGACAAGCAATTAATCTTAATAAATCAGGAATCTTTCTCAGTAGAGGGTGTCCTCAAAGTTTAAGGGTTAACATGGCAAGAGAAATCAAAGTTCCATAAATAGATAGCATGGAGAAATATCTAGGCATTCCATCTGACTGGGAAGCATCAAAGAAGGAGATTTTTACATGGATCCTAGGTAGAATCAACATGAAGCTGGAAGGGTGGAAGAAAAAACTGATGTCAAAAGCTGGGAAGGAAGTCCTTGATCAAAGCCGTAGTTCAAGTAATTCCACAATATACCATGTCAATTTTTAAAATCCCTCTATCAATTTGTAGAGCTATAGAAAGAAAAATTGCAAACTTCTGGAGGAAGAATAGTGACTCGGGGGCAGGTCTGCATTGGAGGAGGTGGGAGGTGTTGAAACTCAGAAAGGATAACACTAGTTTGGGTTCAGAGATCTAAGCACTGTTAACAAAGCCTTGCTCGGCAAACAGGCATGGAGGATGGCAAATGATTCAAATTCACTATGGAGCAAATTACTAAAGAGCATATATTTTCCTCACTAAGAGTTTTCGCACACAGAGAAAGGCTCTTGGCCTTCTCGGGGATGGCAAAGTATACTAATAGGCAGAGAGGCAATATCAGATTCAATTATGTGGTCAGTAGAAAATGGAGAACACATATGTATCAAAGAGGACAAATGGTTGAAAAGGGGAATTATAGGAGGTTCTGCAAATAGAGATGAGTCGGAAATAGTGGACAGTTTGATAATTAGAAATGAGGATAGATGGGATGAGACAAAGCTACTGGACTTTTTTGATGAATCTACTACTCAGGAAATTCTTTCAATCCCTATCAACCACAAACAACACATGACAAATTGGTTTGGACAGGCACGAAGACAGGAGAATTTACGGTAAAGAGACAGAGCACAAACAGATTCAACCTTCCACTTCTTTCCATCCCCCTAATAAACTATGGAATATGCAGACAAGCTCGAAAATTAAAATATTCATATGGGGTCTATGTCAGGATGCGATTCCATTGTAGGAAAACCTTTGGAAAAGGAAGATTATACCTGAACCAATGTGCTCTCTCTGCAATCATGAAGCGGAAACATCGGAACATATTTTCCTGCTCTGTCCCTGGACAAGACAAATCTGGTTGGACCCATCAGTGAATTTGAAAATCTCAAGATTGGGTTTAACCAGAATTGACAGATGGTTACTGAAATTCACAGAGAAAACAACAACATCACCTTCACTAGAGCACGTAGCCACTGTTTTATGGTATACATGGAAGGCGCGCGACAACTCTATCTTCAGGCACCAAGTTCCAGATCCGAGAAGCACCCTTGAGGAAGTAGAGATCGAGCGAAAAAATTTCAGAAAGTGGAATACAAACAGTAACTTCACGAAGCAGAGAAGTAGAAGCCAACCTCAGATTTGGATTCCACCGAGAAAAGGAGGTCTGAAGGTTACTATAGATGGTCGTTTGAAGGAGTCCTGGATGCAGCGATTGCTTGCATATGCCATGATTATACTGGAAGGATCGTCGATGGATTTGCGAAATCGATGAAGGCAACCTCTGCAGCTCACGCCGAATCCCTAGCCCTAAACGAAGCTCTAAACTACCTGCTGGACAAGACACACGAAGACATCTCCTTGGACTCTGCTGAACTATTACGTACTTTAGAGAGACCAGATCAAGTTCGGTGGGAAGTTCGGGTGCTTATCAGCGATTGTTGTGATCTGATGTTCCACTTTCAGACTTGAAGATGGGATTTTGCTTCAGAGAAGCTAACAATGTGGCCGACTGGAGCCCAAAGGAAAAAAATCCTCCCACGGAATTGGCTTTATTACCTGCCTCAAGCCCTATGGGCTCTGCTTTGTAATGACACCCCTCTTATGGGCTCTTTTATTTTGAGCAGTAAGTGAATATAAAAAATTTTATGACAAAAAAAAAAGTACTAATTTCTAGAATTTGGTCCACTTGAACTTGGGAAAGGGCTACAACTCTAGGCTAAATTGGTCCTCGTAAAATTGATTATTCTACAATTAATGGGCAATAGTTATGACAAATGCGCTAGTGCCCGAGCAAAGCATATTATTAGATTTCTAAGGAAAGCTCGACTAGAATTACATGTGTAAATTTCTCTGCATGGGGATCATCCATGATGAATTCTTAAAATTGTGTGAACTGTTATATTGATTTGGCACTTACTCAGTAATTTCTATTTATGTTTGGAAGAAAATATCTGAAATCGGGATTTTGAAGCCGAGTGAAGGACTATGTCTATTATAGAAAACGAGAACCAAAATTAAATATTGACAATAATATAAGAACCACTTTGTAATATCATTTGTGGCGCTTTTCCTTCCCTTATCGATATGGCAAGAGATTGTTGTAGATGATCGGCCTTTTGTTTCCTCTCCACCTCCGAAATTTCTTGACTACGTGTGGGTAGAGTAGGTTGTGCTTGTGATCTGAAATATCATTTGAATAATTATTTTTCATTCCACGTTAGCGTCACTTGTGTACCTCTGACGCTTAGTTAGCATACGTTGATGAAATTTGGACAATTATTTTTTTTTTTAAATGAAAATCAGAGACTAGTTTATGAACCCAATCTGTCACATGATAAAGTATGACAACCAAAATTAAATAGTGGCTATAATATAGAGATCATATTTGTGATTTTCTCCTAATATGTTTGCCAATACTTTTATGTATTCTTTTGTCAAAAATTTTATTCAATGTAATACATTAGTCTATTAATTAATAGCAAACTCTCAAGTCATGCAACTAGTTTTCTATTTCAATTGAAACGAACAGCTAAAGAAGAAACAATACTTGAGATATTGAGACTACTTTGTAAATTTTGAGTAACACGTAAGTGAATATATAAATGAATCTCGCTAATAATTACTGAAGAAAAAAAAACCATCCATACCCCCCCTCCCCAAAAAAAAAAAAAAAAGAAGAAGTTAAAACTCCACGTCCAAATATTGTCTTCCCATCTGAAAGATTGATTTTTGCTGAATAATTTTGATCATGATGTACATAAGCAGCACTGTTGGTTGAACTGAGTGGGTTTACATGTCCCTGATGGTTTAAAGCAAGGACTCCTTTATGAAATAAAGATGCCAATCATACATTTAAAAATTTGAGCTCCATGCTATGCTCTGTATGTAGGAATTAAAATCAATAAGATTGTTATATGACGGCCTTAAAAAAGGCTCAGTTTATTACGAAAGTTGTTTACGGCTCGTGTCTGGGCACATTTCCCAAGTATTTCCAGAAACATTTCCCAAGTATTTCCAGAAACAAAGGGGCTACATGTTTTCACTTCTCAAATCTGTTTATAAACAGATTTTGTGTTTTTTTGTTCCTGGAAAAAAAAAGAACAGAAACGCGTTTGTTTGCGTTTATGTTCTTTTTTTATTTTTTCGTTTCTGGAACAAAATTGAAACAAAAAAAAAAAAGAAACAAAAAAAAAAACTTGTTTATGTTCTCCGAGAAACACTTCTTGCAACCCCAAAAAGAACAAAAATAAAGAAACAAAACCGGAACACTTCTGGAAGTCCCTTCGTTCGTGCCCGAAGCTTTCGTTCGTGCTCTCCCCCAGCGTCTCACCCTTCTCTCCGGCGCCTCCCACTCGGGCGGACTCTCCGGCGACTCCCCACTCCGGCGACTCTCCGGCGCCTCCCCACTCGGCTGACTCTCTAGCGCCGACAGGTGGTGCTCCTTCACCGGCTGAAGCTTCCGAATCCAGGTAAGTTTCTGCTGCTCCTCCATCTCTCTCCTTTCTTTCTCGGCAAGGAAGGAAAATCGACTTGCAATTCCCATTCGATCATTCATCTCTTCGATAAAATTCAGTCCAGATAATTCATCGCGTCATCGTCGCAGAGAAGAAGGGGGCCTTGGGGGAGATGGATTTCAAGCTGAGGAGGGCGCGGGAGAAGTTGGAGAAGGAGCAGAAGGAGCGGAAAGCGCAGGCCAAGGCGAGGCTGGAGAGGGAGAGGAAGGCGAAGGGGGAGGCTAGGAAGCAGCGGGAGGCCATCGAGGCGGTCCAGCAATCCCGAAGGCTAGACGCTCTCGAAGCGCAGGAAAAGGTACCTTCATTCGCTTCCTCCTCGTTCCGATGGAAGGAGGTGATCGGAATTCCGGTCGGCCGTTGCGATTTCCTAGTCTGAGTAAATTCCTTTTTATCGAATTCGAATCGCTTTGGTTGCTCGACGCATGACTTGAGTTCGATTCCGGCTACCAGGTTGGGAAAGCTCGATTCTTTGGTGGGGTGGATATTTAGGTGCTTTGATTTAGGCACAATTTGTGGCCTTTAGAAGTGGGTGGTTCCTTATGAACGTGCTCAAGTAGGCTCCCAACTCAAATTTGCTATCAAAGTGAAAATGTCAATGGGTGATTCATTACCTATCAAAGCAAAATACTCATTGTGGAATTAGTGTTTTTAGCTCTAGTTTTAGATCATTCTGCACAAAACTTCCACTTGAGGCATTGGCTTAAAGCTTGATATATTGCTTAGTCTGGTGGAGCGGAGAAAGTATTGCCCTTGACCTCATCTTATTGCAGCTGCCACTAATGCCGTGCGTGTGCCGTATAGCATTGATCGAAGTTCTTGCATGGACTGATGTTGCCATTGTCATGAGACCTCTGGTTGTGTTCTATAATTTTCCTCCTAATGAACCATGCTGGATATGTAGGTTGTGCAGTTTTCGGACTTGTCGTAATCCCCGTGGCTTGCTATTTTTCTACCCTTCTCGCTTAGTGCTTATTAATATTAGCAGTTAAATGGATAGGGCTATTGTTAGAAAAGATCTGGAACATGTAAGTAGGATCTCGCTTTGAATGATATGCAATGTAGAGCTGAGTCCCAAGTCGATTATGTTCAGGTAACTAATTGAGTGAGGGGTGTAGATGTAGCCATTTTTGCTATAAGATGTCCCTTCTCATCTTAGGCAACTACTGATTATTATGCTGAATCTGGGTAAAGCAACTTTCAACTAGCTAGAACCATATTTAAGTTTATATTCTCATGTGAATGGTGTTATGGTGGTGATATCATGCATAGGAATTCCTGAGGTTTAAAGTTATGTATTTAATCAATCTAGTTGCTGGAAAACTTAAAAGGAAAAGAAATCAAATTTTACATGCTTTGTTCTTGACTAACATATGACACCCCGTATGTCAAGGTCGGGGGCATGCTAGTAATGCTCAATTTAGATTTCAGATGATTGTCTGTACTAGCTAGTTTCACCTCCGGCCATTTTGGAATTTCTTTCAGGGGTAGAACATATATCTTATGCTTTCGTTTAAGTGCATGAGCCACGCAAAGTGTTTAGCATTTGATGAAGTATGGAACTCTTTGAAAACTTTCAGGAGGTCTTCATGAACAACCTCCCAATTTCGTGAAATTTTTTGATAATCACCATAAATCCATCCAAACCTGGTGCCTTATCTCCATTGCAATACGAGAATGTCCTTCTAATCTCCTCCTCCTCGAAAGGTATTTGCCATTTCAGCCATATCAGGATCAAGAAGTAAAAGTCATCCCCTCCAATTCTGATCTCACGACACATCTCTCCCTATATAAACCAGCATGAATTCAGATAGTTGCATACTCATGGCATCCAATTTTCAACAACCTCTGCCAAAGAGGTCCAACTTATTGAGGAAGTTATATTTTGTACGAGCATTGGCCATCTTATGAAAAAATTTGGTGTTTCTGTCACCCTCATCAAGCCAAATCTCCCGAGACTTCTGTCTCAGGAGGTTTCTTCCATTTTTGAATCAACAAGGCGAGTTCTTTTTCCCATTCTATTCTCCTCAAGCTTTTCTCCAATAGCATGAATGGTCTTCACATGATGTGGGTTCAAAGACACTGATTCTTAGCTTCGAGGATAAGGGTCTAGGAGCAGGCACTTATAGCGTTGGTGTGTATGGCTTCAAGGGAACAAGTAAATTCGTGGTATCAGTTATTATTAATGATAATATCCAGAGGACAGTGGGTCAACAGGCTGGATCCTCATCTTCACCTGTAGAGATGGATACTGTGGACTGTAGAAACTGCAAGCGTTTCATACCCAGTAGAACTGTAGCACTGCATGAAGCATATTGCAGCAGACATAACGTAGTTTGTCAGCATGTGGGTTGTGGAATAGTTCTAAGAGTTGAGGAGGCTAAGAATCATGTGCATTGTGACAAATGTGGACAAGCGTTTCAGCAAGTAGAAATGGAGAAGCATATGAAAGTGTTCCATGAGCCAATCCAATGTCCTTGCGGAGTTATCCTGGAAAAGGTGCAAATGGTAAGCTATGTGTTCTTGTATTTCTGCTCTTTAAGATATAAACAGCTTTTCCTCCTGCTAATTGCTAAAACATCTTTCACATTAATGTCTTAGATTATTTCCAAGGGCTCTTGGGATTTTTGCTTTCTTTAGTACGTTATCTTGAATCATTGACTGTCATGAATTGGTCAGTGTGTCTGGATGTCCAACATGAATGCATATCTCGAACATGTTGTCGAGATGTGCATATACTGAGTATACCCTAACGATAGGCTTGGGCTGCACATTGTGGCAAAAATGCAGTTAGATATTAGACATGACATTACATCTCTGGGATACCGAGCATTTTGAGGAGAGAAAAAATCAAGGCTAGAATACATCTACTTAATTATTGTACTTATGTTATGTCTTTGTTTGGCAGGTGGAGCACCAAGCTTCAGTTTGCCCCTTACGCTTGATCGCGTGTCGTTTCTGCGGGGACATGGTCCATGCAGGAGACACTGCAATGGACCTGAGAGACAACAAAGTCTGTCTTAATACTTCCTCGCGTGTAAAATGGGGCTTGCACGTGAATATGAGATGTAAGGATTTGAACTTTTTAAGTATTATAAAAAATTGACCATCATGTGTATTTCTTAATTCTAACTGCATATACTCACATGAACACATCCAAACTGCAATTTTAATACAAAATGAAATTAGTTGGGTGGTATAAAACTGTGCTTCTTGTGTAAATCATAGCTAATGAGTCTATGCATAATTGCATGAGTATAACTTATTCGTGCATTACATGTAGGGACGGAGCTGGCCTGTTTCCAGGATGGGTGCATTAATATAATGGTGTTAATTTATCACAATTTAATTTATTCGATTCTATTATTTTTAATTATACAAAGCAAGCGGAATGTGAAAAATTGTGTCAAATTCTAAGCATGATTAAAATGCAATGCAAAGCGTGGGTTGAGGATAATAAGAAAAAGGGAAAAAAAAGTAATCAAAGACTCTAAACTTTGCTAATTGTGACATATTTATGCCAAATTTTTTGTAACACAAAAAACCCTAATTTTGTATCTGTGTAAGATATTTACCTCAAACATTTTTTATGTAAAAAAAAAATTCTAAATGTATACTTGTATGGCACATTTATCTTAAATTCGAATTTCTCCCCTTTTTTTGTAATATCGGAAACCCTAAATTTTTTCTACAACACTAAATTTTTGGGTTAAATATGTTACATCGATTATTTTGCAAAAATCACACAAAACACCACCAGAAAAAACAAAGCAAACATGACTCAATGAGCACAAAAACAAGGGCACGTCACTCTTTGAGTTTAACACGAACTAACTCTCAGTCTTCTCTGTGGCATTTCATCAAACATATAGGATGT
The DNA here is from genome assembly GCA_017140255.1 of Eucalyptus paniculata subsp. matutina. NCBI lineage: Eukaryota > Viridiplantae > Streptophyta > Magnoliopsida > Myrtales > Myrtaceae > Eucalyptus > Eucalyptus paniculata. The sequence continues at coordinate 2,213,397 of CM029437.1, read as the reverse complement.
ACTAACTAACAGAGAAAGCTAGGTTGGTTTTAGAACTTGGGTTCAGACTACAATCAACTCACGACATACAAGCGGTATTCTGGACCAACTCAGAGACACATCATTTACATTTGACGTGAGTATGAACGACACAGTAGATCTCGGCCATGACAAAGCATACGAACCTAGATCTCACTTAGACACTTTAGTGAACACTTGGCGTACACTACTGAACAGGGGATTCTAGACTCGCTAGGGACTCAATCACAGATCAAAACCCCTAATGACCCATGTTAGAGCATGGAGAAGCTTTGAGGGAAGACCGGCGGGACTGAAGCTCGCGCGAACCGATCGGCTACGAGCTTCTGCTCACTACTCCACCCCCCCCCCCCACCAAAAAAAAATAAAAACAGAGCACGAAGGCTTGGGTAAGGCCTACCTGGTTCAAAAAGAGCTGCTACAAGCAATGGCGGGCCTCCAGTGACGGTCAGGGAACCTCACGAGCTCCTCTCTCTCTCTAGCTCTCTCTCTCTCTCTCTCTCTCTCTCTCTCTCTCTCTCTCTCTTTCGGCCAAAACTAGAACCCCCTCAAATAAGCGAGCCCGTCGCTTTTAAGGGTGATCGGTAGGCGTGCATGGCTTCTGCCATTGCCAGCCTATCGACTTGCTTGATCTCGACTCGTGGATTGACTTGTACTCTTCTTCTTTTGCAAAGGCATGACCAGAATGAGGAGGAAGAAGACCCGTGCACGGGCTGGGCCGAAGTGAAGGGAGATGGGGGAGCCCGTGCGAAAAAAAAAAAAAAGAAGGAAAAAGAGAGAAAAGGAGGTGGGTCGGCCTGCATGAAAAGAAATAAGAAAAGAAGAAAGAAGAAGAGGTGGGCTGGGTTTGCATGGAGAGAAAGGAAGGAAGGGGGAAAAGGAAGGTCGGGCAAGCCCAGCCTCTGCCTGGCCTTATTCGATTTCCTTCTGATTATACTTTTTATTAATAATAATATTTTTTCTCTTCTTTTTTTTTAAAATTTTAATAATTACCATTAGTAATGCGAATATTCCTAATGTTAATATGCGATGCAATTTAGTGGAAATTATTTTTTGTCTAGGGTTCAGAATTAATCCATAATTTTATGCGCGATTAAATCCTAATTAAAAAGACAGAATTTAGGTGTCCATAAATAAGAATTGAATAAAAATAATAAGAAATTCCATGTAGGAAATAAAAATGATGGGAGTGCACAACAGAAGTCCGATACATTCCCTTGAGGAGATCACCAAGAGAAAGTCTAAGTATATCTAGTTAAATTCACATTTATTCAAAAACTTAAATTAATGAGTTATGGACCTACTATGATATATTAACTACTCCGCACCATATCAATTCTCTAACATGAGATTTCTCTAACATAACTCATGCGTACATCGTAGCAATCTCTCTTTCACGTGTGAGCTCTAGTCTTATGTTTGCTTGCCTTAATTTGGGTATTCTTTTACTTCAACTTATCTCAACTTAAATCTCCAACACTCAACTTCATCCATGGTCTCTTTCTCCGGAACGAACCATGAATTCTATCATCGGGCCCGCATTACTATACCACAAGACCACTAGCCCACGACTTGCCCTGAAATCACGTTGGTCACCAGATTCCTTCCTTGAGATATTCACAAAACACCAAAGCATACTGGGAACAGGCTACCAATCAACCATCGACTCTGATACCATTTGTTGAGAGTGCATAAAGAAGTCCAATACTTCCACTTTTGGAGATCACTAAGAGGGAGCTCAAGTCCGAATTTGTAAATATAACTAGTTATACTTACCTTCACTCAAAGGCTTAAACCAATAAATTATGGGCCAATTAGAATATATTAACTACTCTGCATCACATCAATTATTCGATATAAGATTTCTCTAACACAACTCACACGTATATCCTAACAAAAAAAAATATATAAATGCCACGTCAGCATTTTTTATTAGTCAGGCGGTATTAGCGGAATGACTTAATTACACAAATTTGACAAGTTTTAAGACTTGATTGTACTAAGTTTTAGGACTCAATTATACTTTTGTGATAATTTTAGGACTTATTGTAAACATATCCCTATTAAAAAAGTAAAATGAAAAATTCTTACAAAATACACAATAACTAAGCAAAAAAGGATAAAGAAAAAACAAAAATTCACCATAACTAACAGGGTTGGAATTGTTTTTCATATTTAATCTTAAAAACCCACTCCAAGGACCTCTAAGGTGTGGTTTGAAAAAAGAGGTCCATATAGGTGGAGCGAGTTTTCATATGGTCACGTATAAGTATGAGGTTTGTATGGTCATCGCTCAATATGGTGATATGACCTTCAACTTTTTTACTTTGGTCTTTTATATAATATAGTTTTGTCGTGGCCTTCTACTTTTGCCACTAGTTCAGACAACCTTGGCAAATGAGAATAGCGAGGTCTTTTTGCTATAGTTATCACATCTTTGAGAACCGGTGGCAAAAAGTTCTCAAAGATGTGACAACCATCTTTGAGAACTTGATCCGGCTTAGATCAATCAAGTTCTCAAAGATGACTTAGATCAATCAAGTTCTCAAAGATGTGACAACCTTGAGAACTTGATTGATCTAAGCCGGATCAAGTTCTCAAAGATGGTTGTCACATCTTTGAGAACTTTTTGCCACCGGTTCTCAAAGATGTGATAACTATAGTGAAAAGACCTCGCTATCCTTATTTGCCAAGGTTGAACTAGTGGCAAAAGTAGAAGGTCATGGGTTGAAATGTCATATCACCATATGGAGTGTTCCTATATAAGTATTAGAAACCTCAACATGGCCAGAACTTCGCCAAGGTCTCTGACAATCCCATCTAGTTTCCATTTTCAAGCAAGAGACTTAGTGAGCAGAGTCGGAAGGTTAATGGCGAACAACAATTCAGCCGATCGCTGTGGTCAGAGGTAAGTTTCGGCAACCTTAACATAACCACTATAGCCCAGTTGTCAGTGAGTGGGAGGATTGAGAGTAAAATCATGCCACAATCTTGATGTCCTTTGTTGTTCCTGTCTTTGATCATGTTCATTTCATACATGCCATTATGTGAGTGTTCTTTTATCAGAGAAAAAAAAAAACTGCACTCTACATAAATGAGGCGAAGCTGTGGACGTATTCTAAAGTTATATTGCTCGACAGTTGAGCACAATTAGGAGGGGCGTCTTTCACTTGCCTGTATGTTTTCCTCTCATTTCTTCGAGAGCATGTTGGGTTGTACTCATAACAAAGTATATTCGGTGGGTGTAAATCTTGTGAAAAGTGAGATTGTTTCTTATAGTCGTTGACCTTTTTTGTGCGAATTGGTCAATTTTTCTGATTTTAATTTCGTAATTGAATAGAGTTGGATTAGTAATAGAGAATAATCCCTCTCAAGTGGGCATACCATTATAAAAATAAGAGAAATGCCATAATAAACTGTCGTTTCTTTTTGGAGATCAAAAAATTGGAAAGGACGTAAAACTTCTCTTGAAGTTTAGTGGGTGCGAAAATTCTATCACGTTGATGAAGAGACACGATATAAACTCTATTTCTTTCTTTTGTCAAGAGAAACTCATATTACGAACTGAATATTAATTGAAAGTCTAATTTTCTTTTCCTCTAAAGAAAAATTAAGAGCTGCACTTAGCTTTCCTTGTTTCTACCTAGTAAACATGGGGCTTTTTTTGTTTTTTAGGTCGAAGGTAACCAAGGTTTTTTTTTTCAAAGCTAAGCATGGTTTTTTTTTTTTTTTTTTTTTTGTCAAAACTAAGCATGGGGTTTACCTAGTGGTTTTCTGCGTGTTTTGTTTTGTGAATAAGTGTTGGTAGAGTGGATTGGGAAACATTTCTAGGTGTTAAGGAGACATGCCCCAGTCCCCTACTGTTAAATTTTGTCCAAACGAAGGGTTTTCATCGGCCTAATTAGCCGTGGATCAATAAATGAGTTAGCCTCCTGAAGTGCGTACAAAGGTTAGACTCTTGCAATGCATAGACTCATTAGCTGTGATTTGCACTAGCAGCCAGCATCATACGGTGCATTAAATTTTCTTTTGAACTTCAATTGGTAGTTCTAAATTGCCGAGTTAATTTTTCCAGTTAATTGATCTATGTGCTTATTCTTGATCCTTAACGTTTGAGCTTTTGAAAGATGATTGTCTAACAAGGAGTTTGCTAATCTTAATTCCAAGAAATGGAGCAGAGCATGTGCATCAAATTGCTGCATATTACAACCCACGACTTGATTCCTTGGCGGAGGCCTTGCGTCAACTCATCAGGGTCAGGCATAACTCTATAGGTCCAGCCAACATTAGATATGCAGCCAAAATTAAGCTTATGTGCGAAGTGATCGAGATTATTCAGCAGAAATTAATCTTTGAGATGGGAAGGGAAAATATCAACCCAGGATTTTTACAAGCGTACGCTCTTATCTCTGTTATTCTTGGATGGGTCAAGTGTACTTTGCTGTTGTACAATCTGCTAGGGGACAAGCCTTGGGTGATTTTCATTCCATGCGTCCTAGTGTTGGTAATCATATTCGTGTTCATCGCAAATTAAAGGCTCAATTAGCAAATGGCCATAGTTTCAATTTTCAATGTCATGATGTGTACTTTATATAAATTTGGTTTGAGTGTTTCTGGGTCAGTGGACCTCATGTTGTATTATTAGCTAGAACACCCTTGACATCACAAAGCAGAATATATAATGACGATTGTTGAAGTAATATGCCATGCATAATCATTTTATCTTCCATTCTTCTCCATTTTCCAATTTATTTCTTTGGTCATGTAGAAATGTCTCAACGTGAACATAAAAAACTGCGATCTTGAGTATGATATGGATCCAAGGTTCTGATTTGCGTGCACTTTGATTGCTCTTGCTCTCAAATGTGTCATGTGCATATTACTTATGTACGTTTTGCCTTGTTAAGTGCTTTGGCTGATTTTTATTCCCTATGTCCTAATGCTAGTAATCCATTTTGCATTCATTGAAAATTAGAGAATTAATTAGTGAATCGCAATAATTTGTAGCTTTCTTGATATGGTTCTATGTATTTTATATGAATGTTGTTTGCTCTGTAACCTTCCAATGCTGGCTTGGACATGAACCTCATGTTGTATGATTGCATTGGATAGCAGAATAGGGGGTGATGATGATGATTAGGATCCTTCTTATTGCAATTTGAAATTGAGAAATGATGAAACTGGATAAATAGGGCAATTTTTTTTTATTTTAGGTTGGGCTAGAGAGAAACATGGAAAATAATTCAGAGCATAGCAGAAAGAATTACACAATTTTCATTCACTATTCTTTCCTTTCAGATTCATGCATTGTGAGTTTGATATAGTTTATAGCTTGTTCCTCATATTCAAAACTTAGCAATCTATATACAACAAAGTTCAAACTAAAGTAGCCAATTGGACAGCTCATAGGTTCTACGTAACTCGTTCGATCCAACTACACACGAAGAGCAAATTGAACAAGTACAAGCTTGATTCATCAACTGCTGCAAGCCGGTCTGTTGAGATAGCTAACTAGATTAACAAGGGGGTGCATAATAAAAATTATTTCTGTTCCAGAAATGATTTTTCTGTTCCAGACCAATTTTTGGAACAGAAACTTGTTTGATAACGCTTATCAAATTTTCTATTTCTGGAATAGATTTCTATTCCAGAAATCAATTTCTGATTTCTCCCAACCCTAATTTCACTCTTTTCTACTTCTTACTTACCAAAAAAAAAAAAAAATTCACTCTTTTCTCCCTCGTACGCCTCTTCTCTGCCCAAAATAAAAATAAATATATTCATTTAAAAATAAAAATAAATTTATTAAAATAAATAAATTATTTTTATTTATCATTTTATTTTTAGTTTACTAAAAATAAATTTATTAAATTTATTTATGATAAATAAATAAATATTTTTACTTACCAAAAAAAATATTTTTATTAAAAGTAAAATTATTTTTTATTTGCCTTGAGTGTTTTGCCAAATAAAATTATTTTTATTTTTTATTTTTATTCATTTTAAAATAAATTTTTATTTGTAAAATAAAATAAAATAGAATAAATAAAATAAATTTATTTAATTTACTTAAAATAATTTATTTATGATAAAAATAATAAATTTTTATTTGCCTCAAGTGTTTTGCCAAATAAAATTTTTATTTTTATTTTTATTCATTTTAAAATAAATTTATTCGTAAAATAAAATAAAATAGAATAAATAAAATTTATTTATTATATTTATTTAAAATAATTTATTTATGATAAATAAAAATAAATTATTTTTATTTACCTTGAGTGTTTTGCCAAATAAAATTATTTTTTTTTTTTTTATTTTTATTCATTTTAAAATAAATTTATTCGTAAAACAAAATAAAATAGAATAAATAAAATAAATTTATTTTTATATTTTAATTTTAAAATAAAATGATATTTTTATGATTTATTTTATTTTATTTTATTTTATTCATTATTTTTTTTGTTACTAAATCATTTTTATTTTTATTTTTTATATTAAAGGTCGTTTGTCGTGCCGCCACAAAGTCGAGAAGGAAGAAATTTTGATCGTTATCAAACGAATTTCTATTTTTAAAGTAGAAATTTTGTGTCGTTATCAAACGGATATTTTTACTTAAACTCTTCAGAAATAAAAATAGAAAAATCTATTTCGTTAGAAACTATTTTTAACTAGATTAACAAAGCTCTGATTTAATCGCTATCATTGTACTTTTGCGACTGGCTTGCCAAAATTACTTGGCAAGTTCGTTCATATATGACTGGGTAATGTCATAAGGTACTCGTGCCTGGGGTTTGTTATGTATTTAACACTCTTCTTTTGAATAAATTGTGACATCAGAGTACGAGGGGATAATTCTTTAACACCAACAAACCTCTCCCAACCCACTCTAACAACGCTTATTCACAAAACAAAACCACCCAGACGCACAAAACTACCAGGTAAGTCCGGACCCCTTCTACCCGGGTAGAAACAAAGTAAAGCTAATTGCAGGTCTCTTCTTTTGTTAGGAGGAAAAGTTAATAGGACTTCCATATGATACATGGTTCCAGAATGACAAAAGAACATTGTATATACGGTCGCGTCTCTTCATCAACGTGACAGAATTTTCCCACCCAGTAATTTAAGGAGCAAGTTCACATTCTTTCTCCAAAAAGAAATTGATATTTTTATGGCGTTTCACTCTCCTTAGACAAATTGAGTGGCTTTAATGGTATTCAAACGTGAGAGGGATCACTCCTGCTATGAATCCTATTATATTCAATTACCAAATGAGTATCATAAAATTTTACCAATCGCACTGAATATGCTCTGTCATGAGTAAGACCCAAGTTGCTCTGTTCTAAAACAATGATCATGTTATGAATTCTTATTTCAAACAACATATGTAATATGTTGCGCGTAATTAAATAGTTGGATAGACACTGTTCCTCTCGACTCCACCACACCCATGATTGTAGAGGAACTAACTCACCCTCAGAAAAGACGTTGAGTTACTTCTCTAAAATCATCGGTGTCCATTGAACTAAACACATTGGTACCAGTGCTCGGGCTCAAGATCTGTAGCCAGGGCCTCAATGGACCTAGGCTTGGACACAAGGGATCCGTGCCCGAGATTGAGACCCCAATGCCCATGCTCGAATCCCCAACACCCGGCCCCAGGCCTCGATGGACCTGAACATGGACACCTGGGTCCTAAGCCGAGGTCTCAGTGGACCCGAGCTTGGGCGTGAGGGATTTGTGTGAGGGATTCAGACACAAGCACTAGGGTACCGACTTGCCTCGATGGATCCAAGCTCAGGCGTCGGGAACCCAAGCACAGGCATAGGGATCTCGGGCCCGGGCTCATGCGCGGTGGATCTAAGCATGGGTGCCAAGGTCCTAAGCTCGGCCTTAATGGACTCAAGCTGGACCTCAATGGACTTGGGTGCGGGCGCCTGGGTCTTGGGCCTCAACCTTGATGAACTTGGGCTCAAGTGTGGGGGATCCAGGGCTCGAGCCTTAGCACCGGGGATCCAAGGACGGCCTTTGTGAACTTGGGCTTGGGTGTTGGGGACCCAAGCATAGCAACCGGGGCCTCGAGCCCGGCCTTGATGGGTCTGGGCACTGGTGGCAGGAACCCAGGTTCTGGCACTGGGGGCTTGGGCTTGGGTTCAATGGGCTTGGGCTCCTAGGGATTCGAGAATGAACATTAGGACTTCTGTGCCCAAGCGCATCATTTATAACGAAGCTCTAAGCAGGAAGAAGGAAGTCTGTCGATGTGAAAGTTTTGTAAGTTTTGTCCACACTGACAATTGCGAGGCACTTGCAGGAGTGTAATCACCTATGATCCCCGATCAATTAGGTCAACGAAGACTCGTCTGCTGGAAAAAAATGTATCATAAGATTAAACATTGCAAGTCTTATCATTTCTGAGGAGTATAAGGTACTGAGGCTTTCAAATAATAAGTCTAGTAATGTAAGAATTTCTCTCTAAACAAAATAAAGAAAAGAAAAACTTAGCCAAAAAAAAAAATGTAGTTAGAAAAAAGCAAGAGAGTGAAAGTGTAGTAGTGCCTCTTTCATAGAATTTTTCCACCCCATAACTTCTTGGCATTTTTTAATGATGGTCCGATTCCACCGCTTCACAACACCTTAGGGGAGAGTCCTCCCTCTCTTTAGGAAGAGAATTAAATAAAAACTAACAGGACAATTATCCAAAGAGTCCTAAACTTATAGTATGGCGGTCAATTTAATCATAAAACTTTTAATTTTGTCAATTAAGTTCTCAATCTTTTGATAATTTTCCAATATAGTCCATTCGGCCAATTTTGGTTAAATACATCATATCGTCAGCCGTGCCACATAAAACAACCAACGCTGATTGGACCACCATATTAGTGAATTTCATCAAAAATTGGCCAAACATATTATATTGGAAAATTGTCAAAACATTTAGGATTAAATTTATCAAATTAAAAATTTTATTTTAAAATTGACAATCGTATAATAGGTTTAGTATTTTTTTTATGAGTTTGTTAGAATTTGCATTTGGTGATGAGAAGAGAATTAAATGAATTGTTTAAAAGGTCATTTGTTCAATAGGTCCTTGTCTAGCAACAAGGATTGTTTAAGGGGATTAAATAAGGGAAAATGCCACAAATGGTCCATGAACTTTCATTTAATGTTCAATTTCATTCCTGAGCTTTCGATTTGCTCAATTTGGTCCATGAACTTTCATCTAATGTTTAAGTTCATCCCTAAACTTTCGATTTACTTAATTTGGTCCCTGAACATTCATCTAATGTTCAATTTAGTCCCCAACTATTTGAAAATTGACCAATTTCCCTTTTTTTAATACCAAACTTTTTTTTAATAAATAAAAAAAATACCAAACAAGGTTTTTTTTTTTTTGGTCAAAAAAATATCACATTTATGCAAAGTAATAAAGGTCAACATTTCTTTCATTTCTCCATATTAAAAACAAATGGAAAAATGGATAGTAATAATAAACAAAGATGAATCTTGCATTTTGATTTCTTTTTTGTATATGCAAATTACTTGAATAATGTACAAAAGCCCATCAATCGAATTTTTTTTTTATGGACTTCACCGAAAAGGGAAAAATCAATTGATGGGCTGTGGCGCCGTTCGGCGGCGATCGGATGATGGCGGTCGGTGGCGGCGATGACAGTTGGCGGCCAGTGGTCATGTAGCAACGGTGGCAGGCGGCGACAATGTAATGGCGGCAGCGATCGGATCGGCGATCCGTGAGCAAGAATAAAAAACAAATAAATACAAAAAAGAAATTATTTCGTACCAAACGTATTTCTATTCTTTTTCTATTTCTGAAGTAGAAATTTTGTATAGTTACCAAACACCTTATTTTACTCAAAAATTGTTCTCCGGAATAGAAATAGAAAAGAACTATTTCTTAAAAAAAAAAAAAAAAAACTCTTCCTCAACCAAAAAACATTGTCATGTGCAGCCTTAAGTGCCAAAACTTACAAAAGTGGCACTAAATGAGGTTTTTTTTTTTTTTATAAAAATGAGACTTGAGTGCCACGTCCGGCAAAGCTAGCCGGAAATTCTATGTGGCATTTTTTTATTATTAATTTTCTCACTTACATGACTTGTCGAAGGCTAACTCAGCAAAACACACACAAAAATGACAACATGTTAGTATAATTTGAATTTTAATATAAAAAATAATTTAATTTAATTTAAAACTGAATAATAATAATAATAATAATAATAATAATAATAATAATAATAATAATAATAATAATAATAATAATAATAATAATAATAATAATAATAATAATAATAATAATAACAATAATAACAATAATAATAATAACTTTTAAAAAAAGGTGGAGGAGGAGGAAGAAGAAGGTAGTCGACGGCCGAGAGCTCAACCCTCACCGCCGCCTCCGCCTCCCCACCGTCGCCGGAAGGTGGGGGAGGGTCGGCTGGGGCCACCGAGCCTTGGCCAAGGGATGGCGACCCTAGCCGACCAGCAACGAGGGCCTGCATGCCCTCGCCCAGATTTGGGGCGAGGGTCGCCGCCCTTGCCCAGATTTGGCAAGGGTCACCAGCCCTTCCCAGCGGCAGTTAGGAGGTGATGGTGGCGAGGGCTCGGCCCTCAACCGACTCTCTCCCTTTAAATTTTTTTTAATATTTGTATTTGTATTTTTAAATGTTTTAAATAAATTTAGTTTTAAATTAAATTTAATTAATTTTTATATTAATTTTCACCATTTCAGCACTAAAATGACATCATTTTTGCATTGTCTAGCCACTTTAATGTGTAACGACGCTATTTTGGACTTACTTCGCCGGAAAATCGCCACGTCAACATTTTGGCCGGATTGGCATTTCAGTCATTCATTTTGCTTTGATTTTGACACTTAAGTGTCACTTTCGTAAATTTTGGCACTCAAGTATCTCCTCATGCCAACTCTGAGCACTCTAGGAGTCCAGGTGTCCACACCCTCTTATATGTCAGGGCCTATTTGGAAGAAAAAGGAAAGTAAGACAGAGTAAGTTGGTTTGATATAAGTAAACTTAGGTAGAGATAGAAGTCAATTTCAAAGAATTATTGTCTCTTTTCATAAGAAAAAAGGTTAGGAATCAGAGATATCCTGGGAGATGGGCCTAATCCATTCATATTCAGGCAAAGAAAGTTGCTCTAAGTCCACAGCCATTATTTTCTTTATTTGTCAACTTTATGTTTAGTAGAAATGAAGAGTCAACTAGGCACCCTCCAACGCCAAAAGAATATTACAAGAAATTCCATTTACTTGCACCTTTGTATGGTTTGATGTAAATCTCTGCTCTCTATCCTTTGGTTTTCCTTTTGTTAATTCATATGGGTTTTTATTCCCCTCCTAGTGACTCAAGACTGTAGGACTAGACAATGAACATCGGAGCCACAATACAAAGGTTCGTCATATATTGGGGAAAAGCCTAAACAATTCAAAATCAAAGAGAAAACATCCACATCATAGCTAAAAGTGTTTAAATATGTCGAGGGTGAATGAAAACGAATAAGATAGGCCACATAAAGTTGCTTTTCTAGCTCATCGGCAATATTATTTTCTTTTAGTGGACTTCAGATTTGCGCACGCCAAGTTCTAACCATCGGCCACAAGGCCATTCGCGCCCTAAATTAACAAACTTTTGCCTCAAATCCACCACTGAAAGCTCCACGCACATCACAATTGGTGGAAGGACTCTTAGAATTTCCCAACCGAACACTATATTGAGCAAAACGAGCCAATACCTAATACAACATCATAGCATCTAAACTACTCAACATTGCTCAGCAGGGCACACAAAGAAGCAACTGTTGTAGCTATTTCACTTGACATGGATTTCAATTGAATAACTTGGGAAGGAGAAGCTTCGATGGCAAGGTTGTTGCTGACAAGGGAGAGGGAAGCGACGAAGCGAGCCAAGGTCTTCGAGGCTCTGCCAATAAGGGTGAACTCCATTTTTTAGGACACTTCGCTTCCCTCTCTCTCTCTCTCTCTCTCTCTCTCTCTCTCTCTCTCTCTCTCTCTCTCTCTCTCTATTTGTGTTGGGGAGAACCTGAGTACAATAATTCACTATGAGCTAAATGCAATCCAAGATCAATTTCTCTCCTGAAACTAAATCAATTGAAATTCTCTTAACCCTAGCAACAACCAGCAATGTATAGCCTCACAAATTTGCAAATATAATACCAAAATAATAAGTGACAAAGTGAATTACGACATCAATGATTTAACGTGGAAAACCCGATATAGGAAAAACCATGGACCACCCAAAAACATCCACTAATCACCAAGAATAGTATGATACACAAAGTATTCTCCTCTAGTCACACACTAGAGGCTCAACATCAATATTACAATTATCTTTTTCGCATCACATAGGTAGATAAATAAGTTTGGAACAAGAAAACCTTAACCGCAACTAGAGAATTTAGAGGTGGTTCTCAACAAATGAAAACCATCAACTTGTAGCCCTTGGTCTCACGAACAACATACTGAAATTTGAGCTAATTCCATCAATATTTGGCTTTCGAATCAAAGCCGCAAAGTTGCAGCCCTCTTCTTTTCTCCTCTTCTTCCTTACTTCTGCAATTTTTGTTTTCTTTCTCTTCTCTTCGCTTTTTGGATGTACACACCTGTACGACCACCACTTCCACTTATTTTTGTTCTTTTCTTTTCTTTTTGTTTTTTTTTCTTTTATTTAATGATAGTTGGGCCAGCCAACAATTTGGTGGCTGAAAAGTATATGTGATGCCGACCAAATTCAAAAATGAAAAGTTACGGGTTCCCTCCTCGTTGATTTTTCTCGCTAAAGAAGGAAGGCAAAGGCGAAATGAGTACAGAAGAATACCCTCAAAATCATGAAAATGACATCCTGATTCTTTTTTCTGATTCCTCTTTCTCCTTTTTCTTTTCTCTTTCTTCTCCTCTCCTTCATGTTTTCTACCCCCCTCCTTCGCATGCAATTTCCTCTCCCTCTCTTTTCTTCTCTCTTTTTCTCTCTCTCTCTCTTCTCCCTACGTTTCCCCCCTCTTTCCCACGAAATTTCCTCCCCCTTTCTTTTCTCCTCTCTTCCTTCTTTTTCTCCTTCTCTCTCTCTCTTTTCCACCCCCTCACCTACGAAAACCCTTCTGCTGTAATTTCCCCCTCAATTTCCCCTCCTCTACTTTATTGTTTCTCCCTTCTCTTTCCCCCTTCCGCCTCTCTCAACAACTTCCCTCCCTTCTTCTTTTCTTTTTCTCTCCCTTCTCTCTTTCTCTTCTCCCCCTCACACATTCTCCCTTCTACCATAGCTCCCCCATCTTCTTTCACCTCCATTCATTTGCTTTTATTTTCTCTAACTTCATCATCTACTTGTCTCGCCACCGTCATCCTCACCGTTGCACACCATCCGTCTAATCCGAGCACCCTTGGCCTTGAGCTCAGCTTCGACGAACCGTCGCCGGGAGTTCTTCAATCCACAACTAAGTTGTCTCCTAACTCTAGATTAGGGGCTAAGTACATGAATTAGGGGTTTCTATGTAGATGAAAGATGTAGATGACGTTATATATGGATGACTGTTGGTTAGGGATGTTAGGATAGATATAGAAAAGCTTAGATAAGGTTTAGAGAGCAAGACAACCACCATGGGTGAAGTTTTGGACAAGAACAGAAGCTGATTTCTGAAACAGTTTCCAAGATGTGGGAGTTTTGCTAATTTTGTAGACAACTGTGTGTTGCGATTTTGAAGAAATTTCCTTCTGAAGAAATGTTTTAGAAATCCTAAATAATAACATTTATTTTTCTCAGAATTTTTAGAATTTAAAAAGATGACGATTTTCATGACGTCATCCTTGAAACAGTAATTCGGACAGTTCTATAAACCGTGACCTGTTATGATTCCGAGGGCTGTTACTAACCTTTGGAGGTCAAATTTTCAATCGGTTTCTTCACAAAAGTTGTTCGTTACAACTTCTAGTTTAACATACTCGAATTTCAAATCAAACGGACCAGACTTCAACTCAAAACCAAACTGATTTCGATGAGTTAGGCTCTCTGGAATTGGACCCGATTTTTGTGCTGGATAGAGAGAATTTCAGGGCCGAATCCAGAGTGATCTGGATCTTGGTGTCTTCATAAAAAATGTTTTTTATGTGTTTTCTAGCATGTGTCCACATTTGAGAATTTTTTGAGCTCATATGAGTGGGTTTCTGACTTCAAATTCGGGAGAGTGTAATTGGATAGTTTTCTGTCAATTTGGGTTAGTAAGAGTGTATGCTTGTTTTGAAGTATTATTACTGTAAAATTGCCCAATTGATGCTGTGAATGCTATGTGTAAGTGATCATTGAAGTGTAACATTGATTATATGCATTCATGACATGAGATTTTGCCACGAGCCTTTGGAGCCGGGTGATGCTCCTTCGAGAATACCCCAAGTTAACGGATGCTGGACCGATGCTCCTAATCAGAATGCCGTCTAGATGTAGATGTTGCCGCGCTTGACGGTGCGAGGCGATGCCCGGTTATGCCAGAAGACTGTTATCTGTGCATTGAAATCATTTGTGACACATGAATGGGTGAAAGTGAGGGATCTAATTAAAAGACGGAACTGTGTGGTGCGGTATGAGACATGCCATAACAGTTTAGTTTGGTAATTGAGGGCCCGTGTAATTATGTTGACATTTATGTCCTTACATATGTACATGTTAAAGTATTCTGATGATATATGATATTGATATCTTATGTATGATTTGATTAACACTAACATGCAGGAAAGTATTGGCATTAAGAACGTGTGAGAAAGGCGATTAGATTGCATGTTGAGTGTACCATTCTCCTAATCTAAATTTAGGGGATTGACTTGTTGAGATGTGATCTCACTCCTTAGTGGGCTAACATTTTCAAGTCCCTAGTTGGAGAGTGGACAAACAAGAGGCAGAGGTCTACAGGCAGTGGAGTACGGATGCCTTGGTAGCTTCTGCCAGATAGTGACGGGTCTGCCGTCAAGTCTGGATAGTGGATGACCACTCACTCTAGTCTATTGAAGAGTCTGGCAAGGTTGTACATAGAGACCTGACCCCATGGGCGAAGAGCTCAGAGTGTAGTTAGCTTAGGAGCTTTTCATTTTGAAACACTCCATGTTTTGTTAGACTCTTCTGTATTTGAATGCGATAGTAAGAGTAAGTGTGGTTTGTAATACGTGTATGGTTTGTAAAAATATAATCCTATGTTTGCTATCTCATTTCTGTGTTGTTGGGAGAATATGATTTCACTTCCGCATGCTTGATAAACAAATGGGTCGGCAACGGGTTCTAGGATGTTGCAAAATGTTATATCGACCATGGAGGGATGCATGTACTCGAAGTCAGGTCATGATATTTTTTCTTGAAAAATGGAAGGAAAAAGAAAAAGTCGCTTCATTAAGAAATTCAAAAACTTGAATAACTCCCCTTATTTATTAATATACTACTCACTATATCCTTCAAACTAATGAAACCAGTTCCTTACGTTGCTTGATGCATTTGTGAATTTAATATATGCCTCGCCTATTAAAGGGCCTATGGGTTATGACCCTGGTTAGAATTAACCTAACTTAAGAGGACAACTGCCTAGTGAGAAATAGTCGTGGTAATAAAAAAGAGTAGGCAGTGCCTTAAAATACTCCACTTGGTATGGAAGTACCTGTATATTTTTCAACGACCAAATTAGAAAATGAGAAGTCACAGTTTACTTTTAACATGCATTTCACATTGGTGCACATGCTCAGGTTTTGCTATGGTAAATGAAACGCATGGAGGAATATGCAGCCAACATGAAATCAAACGGAATGGAATGGAAGATTCTGTAATTTCTTTATGTCGAAGCTTGTTGACTTATTTATAGTATTTGATCACAAACTTTTGAGAGTTAGTTGAATCTAACCCTTTTGAATAGTAGTATATTCTTTCTTATCTTAAGTCAACTGTCAAATGTTCGACTCATTTTTGGGTAATTGAAAGTAGGGGTGTGCAACATGACCAATTCTACCTAGGAATAGGATTGATTCTACCCAAAAACAGGACAAAGCCACCTAAAAAACAAGTCTAGGAAGCAGTTACCATTGAAACTGGTCTGGGAACAGGTTCCAAATTTTTGGAATTGATTTAAAATGGTACAAGAATAGGTTTTAAGTTAATATCCACCGTAGAACTAGACTAGACCGCCCTATTTTGGAATTGGTTTTATGAGTTAAAAAACCAAAACCCTAATTTCTTTTTCCCCTAGAGTGTAACCTCAATACTTCTTTGTCCTTTGTCCTTCCTTGAAACTCCTTGCAGTCTTTCCTCTTCCCCTATTTATGGATGAAGGAAAATGGAGTTTTATAAATTATATTTTATGTTACGTGTTTGAATGTAAGTGACCACGTATTCATCTTATGAATTATTATTTTTGGTGGATAGAGATTCTTGTTGATTAGCTTTTAATTTGAACCGTTTTGTTACTCCTAACCTCATATGATTTTGCTATAAATAAGAACCAAAAAAAGGAGCAAAAAAAAGGGTTCTCGAGTAAACCCTGGAAATGGATTGTTAAAAACATAGTGGGTTCCATAATTGGTTCCAAACAAATAGGGTAGAATCATGGTCCAAAAACTAAAAATTGATTATAACAAGGTAAGTTTCAAGTTCTAGCACTAGAAGCTACCTCTCCTTGAACCGATGACCCCTAAATGAAAGAAGTGAACTCACACTAAACCAGAATGTCGCATAAATTTTCATTAATTAATATAACACGTTAACTACCATTTTTTGTCCCAAAGATAAGATTATATTATCAGATGTTTACCAAAGTGAATACATTAGCTTTCCGACTTATCACTAGATAGCATGAAATAGTAGCACATTTTAAGTATTACTTACAATATTTTTATGAAATGTGTAATCTACATAGTTATATTTTTATACACAAGCTTTAATCATTTATAATATTGTTGATTCATGATAGCTTCATTTTGGAATTTTATCATAATACAAATTCAAATTTTTTCACATTATATAAAATAAATAACAATAATTGTGCCCTTTAGGTATTCCTTTATTTTAAGGCTCCATTTCTTTTGTGATGAATGACCAATTTAGAAAGTATTTTCCTAAATATAATCACTTATTAACTTATAAAAATGAATAAATGATAAATATTTTCACTATCCACGAGAATATCCAAATTTAAATTGTTATCGATAATAAAATAACTTTTTATTAGTTAATTATTTTAATAAATATAATCGATTATTTTTAGGAAATATATTTATTATTAATTATTTTTTTTTTTTGCAAAACACACGAAACCGGTTCTTTGGAGGACATGTCACTAAGCGCGTCGCGTATCAGGAGAGGGCGTTTGTTGGGGGAGAGCATATCCATCAGATGGGATTACACATGCGATGAATAGTAAGGGAGGAGAAACATGAACAGGTCAAAGATGACAAACCATCATCGTGGAAATTCTTTTATCTAAGAGAACGACGTCCATCCAAAGGTGAACTGCTCGCAATTTTTACCTTTTTAATATTTAATGACGCCACCAAGTCGGCCAAAATCTGTTTCCTTCAAAACTCTTGCTCCAGGCCTCGACCTCGACCTCCACACCTCTTTTCATTTTCAGAAGGGAAGAGACGAGGCGAAGCCCGAGGTGACGACGGTGGCGGTCGGAGGTAAGCTTCGGCATCCTCGATCTTATCTTGATTAACTTTCTCGTTCCTATCATCATGCCCATTTTGTATATTCGTTTATGCGAATGCTGTTCATCGAGAAAAAAAACCTGCACTCTACATAAATCAGGTCAAACTGGATGACTATTTGTTTAATCTTTGCGCCGTCAAGTTTCACAAAAAGACAATTAAGTGTTTACTCCGCCAAACACTTGCACCATGGTACAGAGAGTATGACACAAAACTCGTGCGTCAGGGACAAAGAGACAATTAATTGTTTACTCCTGGGCTATTTGTTTAATTCTTCTCCGAAGGAGAGGGGTCTCTCTCCCAAAGAGAGGATCTCCCATAGGTCTACAAATATGTCTTTCTCAACTCGCAGCCTCGTAGCAAGTTTTAATTCAAACAAGGAAGGAAGAGAGTAATCACTCAAAACTCAGGAGGCGAATGGCAAACAACAACCCAACCAATCACGGTAGTCGGAGGTAAGTATCGACTATGAACCGCAACATTTCTTGACTACTGTAGTCCAGCCTCCTTCAATATGTTGGAGTACCGCAAGTAGAAGCATGCAATGTTGATTTCCTTTCTTGAACAAGAACCTCCTATCTCCCCTCATTTCTGGGTGTGTTCCATTACTCGAATGTTGTTTTGTCTAGAAATAATCTGTGCTCTGCATAGATCAGATGACCTCATCCTTTCTAATGATGCATTGGGAAACCATCGCCCAGTTTTTCTTTATTTTTGATCCTCATTATTTGGCTTTTGTGAAAGACTGGTTATCTAACAAGAAATTTAATGATATTCATTCCAAGATATGGAGTAGAGCATGCAGCTCAAATAGTTGCAGAATATAATCAACAACTTAATTCCCTAGTGGAGGCCTTGCTTCAACTCATTGGGAACATGCATAGCTCTACAGGTCCAACCAACATTCATGATGCACCTATCATTATGCTTATTTCTGCAGCAATCAAGATCATCCGGCAAAAATTACTCAGCGAGATGGGAAGGCAAGATATGGACACAAGGTTCCAACTTGCGTACGCTTTGATCGCTCTAGCTCTCGGATGTGTTGTGTGCAGTTTGTTGATGTACATTTTGTTTGATGAGTTTTCTTGGCTGATTGATTTTCCCAGGGTCCTACTATTGGTAATCCTTTCCACGTTCATCACCAATTAAAGGATTAATTAGCGAATGGTGAAAGTTTCCGACCTTCTGATATGGTGATGTGTATTTTATATGAGTTTGGTTTGCTTTGTAACCTTCAAATACTGGCTTGGCCTTGAATATCATGGTGTATTATTACCTCGAACACCTTTTACATTAAAAATCACGTCAAATTATGGGCAGACTTTTTTTTCCACCCCTTATGTGCCTAAATCCACCCAACCTTGTAGAACGCTGAGGTGGAATGAGCTCTAACAGAATTTGGAATCATAATAGATACACATTGGGTCGGTCACGGAATAGGGAGGAGAACCAATACGCACCTCGGATGGAGCGTACGGATTCACAGAGGATAGAGAGTAACAGGGTTCCTCTCTACCGTCGACGATTATCAATCACCACAACCCACCCGCCGTAACATCACCTCCAATCGTCCGTCGACCAGCCATATCAAGCTCAGCCACAGATGAAGCAGATCACGATTTCTACGGGCCAACCTCAGTGTCATTGCGCTTAACACCGTGCCAAAAGAAATTCTCTTCTGGGACGCAAATGGGAGAAAAATGCTTCTTTTGGAGTGAGTTTTTCATATATATATAAAACCACACCATGGCCAGAACATCGCCAAGGTCTGTGACAGCCCGTCCTCTTTTCATTTTCAGGCAAGAGACTTAACGAGGCAGAGTCAGAAGGTTAATGGTGAACAACAAGGCTCGGCTCATCAAAATTTGGCAAGTCTCCATCTTGTCTGTGGCTGGTTACTGACCATTGCCGTGTTTGGTGACTGATCGAAGGAAGAAAAAGGAAAAATTAAACAATCAAAAAAAAAAAAAAATAAAAAATTAAGCAATCAAAAGGAGGCTGGAGCGCTGCGAGAAAATGAGATAAGAGAGTGTGAGTGACGTAGAGGAAAAGATCTTCCCCTATTTTAGGAGATTATTTTTTGTTGATGGAAAAAGTTTTAATTGATTAGTTTATTTTCCATTAACCAAATACTGGAAAACTTGGAAAACATTATCCTGACCATATAATGAACGAAGCCTTAATTTCTCCCAACAATAAATTTTACTTTTTTAATGGATACAATGACTGAATATGTCCCTAAGTGCATGTCTCCTCAAAAGAGTCCCCGTCTACCGAAATTGCGCGTATGAAAATCCGGATACAATAACGAAACCGCGTATATAAAAATACGAATACATTAACGAAAAGGAAAAAGAAATATAGAGAACAAATCATGGGGAAGCACGTAGGTGCTTGGACCCGCACTTTTCCAAGTAAAAGGGCCAGCGAGCAGACTTTCAAGGGATCGGATTTTGGCTTTTTGAGGGCTCCCATTTGAATCTTCATCTCATTTACAGTCGAAAACATGATGGAAAAGGAATAACGCACCACCCCAAACGCCCACGCTGTCTTTTATTCCCGTGAACCTCTTCGTTCATGATACAGCAATCGGCAAACACTTGAAGAATCCTCATTTTCAGGAAGAAAGGGAGAGACATGGGGAAGGTTAATGGAGAACGACAGTCCAGCTGGTCACGGTGGTCGGAGGTAAGCTTGCCAAACGTGAGTCTAGAACTTGACACTTCTATGGTTATTTGGAAGTTATATGAGATGAAGCAAAAGGAAGTCATGGAAAAGTATGGTCAAATTAGAGTTATGATAGGGAGTGCAATCATGCTTTCACTTATTGAGTGTTGCAAAACTCCATACAACCCCATCAAAGTAACTAGACAGACTAGGAAGCATCACCACCAAGCCAGAATAGCGGCACTCATAGAAGGTTATTTATTGGTGTTTTTTCCTATGGTTTCACCATTTGACAATGTCCACGAGTACCACTGATGGTGCTCCTGGCTATAACAATAAATTGCCTTGGTCCTACATCATGATGGCTTTGAATCACCCTACAACAGTATTATATTCTTTCAGTGACTACAGGTTTGTGCACTTCAAGTTCTAATCATCATCCACAGGGCCAATCCGCCCCAAGTGTTAACGAATTTCTGCCTCAATCCACTGCCAACTGGCGATAGGTCGAAGGAATCTCAAAATTGTCAATTGGATGCTATATTAAGTGAAATGAGCCAATAACTAACACAGCATAGCATTGAAACTAAGCATCGCTCGACAAGGCACGAATAAGCAACTGCTTAGCTATTTCACTCGATAGATGAAGCTGAGAAATGGTCGACATGGAAATTAGTTGAATCACCTGGGAAGGAGAAGCTTGGATGGCAAGGTCATTGCTGACGCAGGAGAGACAGGCGAAGGTCTTCGAGGCGTTGTTACTGAGGGCGAACTCCATTTTCGAGGACACTCCGCTTCGCTCTCTTCCAATTTGGTCGCTGGAAAATGTATGCAATGGTGACCAAATTAGAAAATGAAGAGTTATGGTTGCCTTCCTTATTGATTTTTGTCACTAAAGGACGAAGGCAAGAGCGGAATGAGTATAGAAGAGTACCCTCAACATCATGAAAATGACATTCTGATTTGGGTAGATCTCAATAAAACAATACATCAATGAGAAGTTTATTTCATAAGTTAATTGGATTCTTTGTGGAGGGAAAGGGGACAAAATCAATACTCATCTTTCTTGGAAAATGGAAGGAAAAAAAAGCCACTTCATTAAGAAATTCAAAAATTCAAATAGCTCCCCTCATTATTAATATATTACTCACTATATCTCTTAGACTAATGAAAACAGCTCCTTCCATCGCCTTGCGTCTCTATGAATTCAATATCTACCTCGCCGGCAAGAAGGCCTATGGGTTATAACCCTGCTTAGAATCAACCTAACTTAGGATGGCAACTGCCCAGTGAAGTACCTGTCTATTTTTCGGTGACCAAACTAGAAAATGAAAAGTTATGGTTTATTTTAACATGCATTTCACATCAGTGCACATGCTCAGGTTTTTCTATGATAAAATGAAATGTATGGAAGAGTATGCAACCACTGGGAAATCAAACGGTGTGGAATGCAAGATTCTGTAATTTATTTATGTTGAAGCTTGTTGACTTATATATGATTTTAAATCACACGCTTTTGAGTTAGTTGAATCTAACCTTTTTTAGCATAGTAATCGTCCATTCTTTTTAATCTAAGTCAACCGCAGAATGTTTGACTCATTTTTTTAGGAAATGAAAGAGGCAGACTCGCACTAAAACAGTATGTCGCGTAAAAGTATTTCAATTGATATTCTCATTAATTGATATAACTCGTTAACTACTATTTTCAGCCTCAAAGATAAGATTATTATATCATCCGATGATCTCGGAAGTAAGTATATTAGTTTTCCAATTTATTACTTGATAGCACGAAATAGCAACACATTTTTTTTAAGTATTTATTACAATATATTCATAAAATACGTAATCTACATAGTTATATTTTTATACACAAGCTTTAATCATTTATGATATAATTGATTCATGATAGCATCATTTTGGAATTTTATCATAATATAAATTCAAACCTTTTCACTTTATATAAAATGAATAACAATAATTTGTACCCTATAGGTATTCTTCTATTTTAAGGCTCCGTTTGTGTCATGCAAAATGACCGATTTAGAAAATATTTTCTTAAAAATAATCACTTATTGGCTTACAAAAATGAATAAATGATTAATATTTTCACTATCCATGAGAATATCTAGACTTAAATTATTATCAATAATGAAAATAATTTTTTATAACTAATAATTTTAATAAATATAATTGATCATTTTTAGGAACATATTTTTCAAATTATTAATTTTTACAAAATAAATGGAGCCGGTTCTTTTGAGGGCAATTGGCCCAGAAAATCAATGTAGAGCCATTTCATTTTCACCCAGTGCGTCGCGTATCAGGACAGCGATTGTGGGGGCAGAGCATATTTATCGGAAGGATTTATACTTGTGATGGATGAATATACGGGAGGAGCAAAATCAACAGGTCAAAGATGATGGAGCATCATCAGTGGGGGATTGAACGAAGGAAAACACCCACCTATAGAAAATGTCGAAACAACTGAGAACGACGTGCCTCTAAAGGTGAACGTCTTGCATTTTTCTTTTTCCTTTTGTTATCTTGATGACGCCACGAAGTCGCCCAAAATCTGTTCCTTCAAAACTCTTGCCACAGACCTCGACGTCCCCCACTACACGTCTTCTAATTCTCCCAAGGGAAGGGAAAAGGCAAAGTCTGAGGTTAATGGCGAACAACAATCCAGCTGACGACGGTGGTGGTCAGAGGTAAGCTTCGGCGTCCTCAATCATGTTTTAATTTTTGTAGCTCATGTTCCTATCATCATGCCCAGTGTGGATGGTCCTTTACGTGAATGCTGTTTATCGAGAAAAGACCTGCACTTCTACGAAAACCAGGTGAAGTTACTGATGCATTCTGAACTTAGCAGTGTTCAGCATGTAAGAGCCCAATTAGAATATGAGATGTAAGAATTTTTCTAGTATGGACTATATTAATTGATATTGTAATTTACTGTTTTACGGTTATCGTAAAATGGGGTTTGGTTTAAGGTGAAATAGAAGGTTTCTTAATTAGTCTAATATGGGATTGGCTAGTATCGGCTAAGTTGAGCCCGACCCGTAATGAGAGGGCTTAATTGGAAACTTTATAAATAGTGCTTAAAGTCTCTTTATAACCCTAATTCTGATAAGTATCCTCATTATGTGAGTGTTTACCTAGCGTTAGAGATGAGGGACCATCTTATTGAGCCAAATGGCAATAGAGTAGATGACTTGCAAGGAACTTGAGGAACATCAATTTTTGCTTCTACTTCAAGAACGATGGATCTCAAAATATGTGCGTTAATATTTTTACTCAATTATGCATATTCTTGTTCTAGTTATGGAGATTTTGGAATTGCGCAATTTGCATCTAATATGAGAGTCTCCAGTCTTTCACTTGCCTGTATAAAATGAGCTGTTTCTTAGAATATTTTAGACTTTGAGAGTTAGATTGGAAGACCAGTTTGTACCAACCAGATTTTCCCTCTGTTTTTCTTTTTCTTATTGTTTGTTGATCCAGGTTCTTGTTTTCGATGTTCATAATGACTCGTTCTCAGAACAGAGCATGGGCCTTACTCAGAATAAAGCATATACTTAGGGGCATATCTAGTCAATGCGAAATGGCATTTTTCTCACATTTTCTAGATTGGGGTAGTTATATTGTACCAACCAGATTTTTTCTTCTGCTCTGTTGCTAAATGATCCAGGTTTTTGTACTAAGAGCATAATTGAAAAGAAAGATTGTTTGTTGGAGTCTTTGACCCTTCTCAGGATTTTCTTTTGGTAACTGAATACAGTTGGATTCACAGCAGGAGTAATCCCTCTCAAGTATGACTAACGTTAAAACGGTTGAGTTTTTCAGAGGAGAGTGAAATAACATGATAACTGTCATTTCTTTTTGAAAATCATAAAGTTGGAAAGAATGTGAACCTTCCCCTGAGGTTACTAGGTGGGAAAATTCTGTCACATTTATGAAGAGACACGACTGTATGCCCGCTTTGTTTCTTTCTTTTGCCAAAAGAAACTCATATGAAGAACAACGTGTTGATACGAAATCTTATTAGCTTTTCCTCCTAAGAAAAGATGAGAACTGCAATTAACTTTACTCTATTTCTACCGGTAAGCATGTTTGTGTGTCTCGGTGATTTTGTTTTGTGTATTAGTGTGGTCAGAGTGGGTGTTGGGAGGTACCCCCTAGTACTCTGATATTATGTTTTGTCCAACAGAAAGTTTTCAGTAGCTTAATTGGAGTGGATGAATAGATGGGTTAAACTCTTGCACTGCACACATAGGTTAAACTCCTGTATTGCATACACTCGGTGGCTAATGATTTGCGCTAGAAGCTTGGCATCATACCGTGCATTAAATTTCCTTTAACTTTAATCGGTAGTTCTTGATGTGCTTATGCAAGTATATTAGTTATTAGCATTGCGGACCGCTTGATATTTATCGTACACTCATGGCTTGGTAACTTTTAGAGAAACTATCATCAACTTGAGCTTTTGTGAAAGACTTGCTTCTATCAAGTAGTCTGCCGATTTTAATTCCAAGATATGGAGCTCAAATCGCTGCAATTAACCAATTTCTTGATTCCATGGAGGAGTCCTTGCTTCAAGCTATTAGGGACATGCATAGCTCTATGGGTCCAGTCAGCACTGCTAGTGCACCCATCATGCTTATCTACACAGTGGTCGAGATCATTCGGCAAAAATTAATCTTCTCGATGGGAAGGCAAGATATGGTCCCAAGGTTCCAATTTGTGTATGCTCTCATAGCTATTGTTCTCGGATGTGTCGGGTGTAGTCTGCCGATTTACATTTTACTTGGTGACATGCCTCAGCAGATTCTTGTTCCCTACATCCTAGTGTTGATAATCTCATCCACATTCAAACCTGAGGATTAATTAGAGAATGATGATAGTTCTCGATTATCCTAACGTGGTGGTTCACTTTTGCAAAGTTGGATTTGATATGTGTACTGCCAATGATGGCTTAGACATGATCCTCATGTTGTAATATTATTACTTTGAACACCTTTTACTTCACAAAGCAGAATATATGGTGACAAAGCCAATGGTATTATTTAGTTAAGATCCTAGTGCAATACAATAAAATTGGAGAAACAAGGGATCTTTTTTTTCTTTTGCCAGAGAGAAACAGGGGATTTGATTTAGAGAATTTGAGATCAATTTATCCTCATTCATTAATCTTTTGACACACAAATCTTGATTTTTATGTAGTTTATAACTCGATCCTTATACCCCAACCTCAACGATATTCTACACCCTATCTTGGCATGTGCTTCGAGTCACAAATGAAAAGCACTAAGCCCAACATAAAGGATGCATGCAACATGTGAGAGAGGGAAGTAACTGACCACAAAATTTTAAATGAAAGTCAACCATTTGAGAATAAAGCAGAATCACATTAGAAAAGTCGCACGACTTTTTGTATGTTGGGGCATATTTGGAAGAAAAAGAAAAGTGAGAGTACTTATAAAAATACTATTTGGTTTAATGTAAGAATCGATATACAAACGTTGATGATGATGACTAAGAATTTTCATTTTATATATATCTTGGGAGATGGGTCTGATCCATCGAGATATGGGGGAGGGAAGTCGCTCCAAGCTCCAAGTCTACAGCAATAATTATTTTTGTCTAGCTGAGAAGGGGTCTTGAGCTTAGGCGAAACCAACTATCCCATTGTCTTTGTTTCACTTTACATGTATTTGAGATGAAGAAGCAAACGGGGACGTCAAAAGCCTAAAGTAAATCATAAGAAATTCAATTTATTTGCACCATCTCTCCCTAGAAACTCATGCACGGGAGTGCTAGAACACCAATATGTACTCCCAAGATTTGTTCTCTATTCTTTTTCTCTTGTTGTTAATATGTCCATGTTTTCATTCTCGATGTTCCTGGTGGCTCAATCTCTCAGAGCAAACAGTATAATAGGGACATAATAAGTGACTCTGTAAATTTATAAAAAAAAAAAATGAAATATATTGCTGATAGTCATTGACCGCTTTTTTACATGGATTTTTCGTCCCATAAGACATTCTCACGGGCCATGGGTGTCTCATCATATCTCACCCCTTGATAAAACAAGTTGCTTTTGTAAGATGTGAAGTTCTTTTGTTTGATAAGTATTATCAAATTCTGGAAAAAAGTATCAAAAAAGTCTTAAATCTATTGTATTTGTGTCAATTTAGTTTTAAATATTTTAATATTGCCAATTTAGTTATAAACTTTTTGATTTGATGCTAATCAGTCCTTCTAACATTTTTGTCAGATTTCACTGATGTGGATGCTTATCAGCAAAGTGCTGATATATACGACTTTTAATAATATTATATTTTTTGGATTTTTTTCATTTTTTTTACTTTTTATTCTTTTACTCTTTTGTTCCTCTTTTTTTTTCCTCTCTTTCCTTTGTTTTTCCCTTTCCTTCTTCCTCCAGCCAGC
Source organism: Eucalyptus paniculata subsp. matutina (assembly GCA_017140255.1). Taxonomy (NCBI): domain Eukaryota; kingdom Viridiplantae; phylum Streptophyta; class Magnoliopsida; order Myrtales; family Myrtaceae; genus Eucalyptus; species Eucalyptus paniculata. The sequence goes on along the minus strand of CM029437.1, from coordinate 2,186,548 downwards.
TAGAGGAAAAGGCTAGTGTGGTTGACCTCAACCTTGCCGGCCCTTGGCGAGCGTCGTCAGCCATCAGCAAGGCTCACCCTCACCAAAAGCCGCGAGGTTGCACCTTTGACCTTCTAGTCTTCGTCCACGAGCACCGGTACACAAACGGCGCTAAAAGAAGACCCCAATGGCCATGGCAGACTTTATATATTATTTATATATAAGCAAGACCCACAAAAAATAACCCCTCGAATTTTAGAGTCACCGCCACAGAGAAGTTCAATTTTCTCACGTCTTGGTCAACAAGGAAACCAGTTGACTGAGTAATTGCAATTCTAGTACACGTTGGATTTCCAATATTAGTTCAAAGGCTTCAACAATTCGAATATAAGTTGTTGATTATATTTTTGCTCTTTGATATAAGGGAATATCCAACATGAGCTTTACCACCGAAATAGGAAATATGTAACTTCATGGCACAAATTTGGATGTCCACAAATAACAATATATCTCGGGTCAAGATTCATTTGCAGACTCAAACTCGAGACATTTTTAACACTTACTTTGAAGGTGCACTATGTTTTATCAACCAAATTTTCAATGATAATCTCTCATTTGTTTTTTTTTTTTTTTTATATTTAGCCCAAAAGTTGCAATGAGCTTTCAACGACCGCCGCGTTACATAAAACAATCGATAGGTATGTTAGCAATTTGAGCTCCATGCTCTACTAAGTATGTAGGAATTAAAATAATAAGCTAATTGTTGCACAACAGCCTTCACAAAAGCTCAATTTATTAAGAAAGTTGTTTATGGCTCATGTATTAAGCACATTTCTCGAGTATTTCCAAAAACGAAGTATGTCTTAATACTTCCCCCATGTGTACAATGGGCCTTGCACGTGAAAAATGAGATGTAAGGAATTCAAACTTTTTAAGAATTATAGAAAATATTTTTTCTAACAGGATAAGTGTATTAAAAGTCCTAAAACTTGTCATGAAAATACAATTGAGTTCTAAAACTTCAAAAAAGTGCAATTAAATCCTAATACTTGTTACGAAAGTTCAATCATGTCCTAAAACTTTCAAAAAATTCAATCAAGTCCCAAAAATTGTCTTGAAAATGCCATCGAGTCCTAAAACTTTCAAAAAATATAATCAATGGAAGGACTTAGATTGGACCAATTTGACAAGTTTTAGGATTTGATTGCACTTTTTAAAATTTTATGATTTAATTCACTTTTTGATGATTTTAGGACTTAATTATATTTTTAAAATTTTAGAACTCAATTACATTTTTATAACAAATTTTAGGACATTCAATACACTTATCCTTTTTTTTTTTTTTAATAATAAAGATTATCAAGATATGAGCCTACAATGAACATCATGTGTATTTCTTAATTATAATAACTGCATATACTTACATGAACACATCTAGAGCTGCAAGTTTAGATACAAAGTGAAATTCAATTCCTGGTATAAAAACTATGCTTCTCGTCTAAATCATAGCTAATGAGTCTTTGCATAATTGCAGGAGCATAAATTGTTTGTGCATTGCATACAGGGACGGAGTTGGCCTGTTTTTAGAATGGGTGCATTAATATAATGGCGTTAATTTATCAGGATTTAATTTATTCTATTTTATTGTCTTCAGTTATAAAAAAAAAGTGAACGGAATGTGAAAAATTGTGTCAGATTCTATTCATGATCAATGCAAAACATAATATGAGTTATAGTGGGTTGAGGATAATAAGAATAAATTTTGGGTAGGGTCCAAGGTCAATTAACAAAAAAGTAAAGCGAAAATTTCTTACAGAAATACACAATAACTAAGCAAAAATGAATAAAGAAAAAAACAATAATACACCATGGCTAACGGGGTTAGAATGGACCTCCAAGGTGTAGTTTGAAATTGGAGGTCCATATAGGTGGAGCGAGTTTTCGTGCGGTCATGTAAGTCTGAGGTCTGTGTGGTCATCACTCCATGTGGTCATTTGGCCTTCAATCTTTTCACTCTGGTCTTATGTATGAAAAACTCACTCCATATGGTGATGATATAGTTTGGCCATCTGATGATATACTTTTGCCCCGAGTTGAGACAACCATGGCAAAAAGAACTCCATCCAAAAGGACCATTTTCTCCCATTTTAGCCCCAAAAAAGAATTTCTTTTGGCACGGTGTTAAGGGCAATGACATCAGTGTCATTGCCAAATGAAACCAAAAGAATTTTTTGGTGTCATTTTCTTTTGGCAGTGTTAAGCGCAATGACATCACTCATTGCGCTTAACACTGTACCAAAAGAAGCGTTCTTTTGGGACCCAAATGAGAGAAAATTGTTCTTTTGGAGTGAGTTTTTCATATGTAAGTACATAAAACCACACCACGGCCAAAACAGCGCTGAGGTCTGTGACAGCCTCATCTTGTTTTCATTTTCAGGCAAGAGACTTAACGAGGCAGAGTCGGAAGGTTAATGGCGAACAACAATCCAGCTGATCATGGTGGTGGGAGGTAAGTTTCGACAACCTTAACCACTGTAGCTCAGTCGTTAGTGAGTTGGATCATTGCGAATAAAATCATGCCACACAATCTTGATATCCTTTCCTATTCCTATCTCTGATCATGTCCACTGTACATTACATCTTGTGAATGTTGTCTTATTGGGGGGAAAAAACCTGCACTCTATATAAATAAGGCAAAGTTGTGAACGTATTCTGAAGTTATATCGTTGGACACTCAAGAGCCCGGTTGAAAGGGGAGTCTTTCACTTGCCTGCATGTTTCCTCGCATTTCTTAGACAACGTATTGGCTCGTACTCAAAACAGAGTATACTCAATGAGTGTAAATCAGGTGAAAATTGAGATTGTTTCTTGTAGACATTGACCTTTTTTTGTACGAATTGTTAAATTTTCATGATTTTCATTTCGTGATTGAATAGAGTTAGATTAGTAATAGGGAATAATTCCTCTCAAGTGTGAACACCATTTTTAAAATGAGTAAAACACCATAATGAACTATCATTTCTTTTCGAAGATCACGAAGTCAGAAAGAGTTTGAAACTCATCCTAAAGTTAGTGGGTGTGAAAATTCTGTCGCATCGATTAAGGGACACAACTGTACATACACTATTTCTTTGTTTTGTCAAGAGAAACTCATATTAAGAACAAAATATTAATTGAAAGCCGTATTTGCTCCAAAGACAAGATAAGACCTACAATTAGCTTTCTTCTGTTCTATTTTAAGTAGCACTGAAACGCAATACCAACACCTCATTTCTCAAAAATAAAGAATTCTGACACGTTGGAATACGTTGCATCTTAAATTAATATTTTTATCTTTTATTAATTTGATTTAAATTCACAATTAAATAAATAATAAAAAAGAATTTACACTAATAATATGAATATTTACACTAATAATATTAATAAATCTATTTATAGGATATTCGAATGACATTCATAGTTAATGCATATCCATGTTTGGGGACAAATGGTTTTAACTCTAACAAAAATTATTAATGAAACTAATTACTAATAAAAAATTATAATTAACTTATTTAAATAAATCTATAATTTTTTACAATTATTCAACATTAGTACTTTTATTTTTCCAAATAATTTATAGCCTTATTTATTTTTCTGATAAAAAAGTCCCTGGGTCCACCCCCAACGCCCACCCCCAAATTTATTTCACTTCCCTTGTTTCTCAATCTTTTCGTTTGTTCTCCCCCCTTCCCGACTTGTCACTTTTTTCTTCAAAATTGAACACCCTCATGTCCACCCCACCTCCCCTCTTTCCAAAAAGAAAGGATCACATCAAAGTCCCATCAAATCCCATTTTTAATTTTTTGAGTTTCTTCCCTCACAAACCCTAACTGCCGCCTCCTCCTCCTCCTCGCACGACCATCTCCCTCTCAATCTCTGCTCTCCCTCAGTCACCTAATCACAATAGTTTGTCACCTAGCCTCTAGCCCTCTGGCCCTTCTTCCTTCACAACCGCAACCTCGCTATTGGCCTTCCATCGCAATCACGGCTTGGTCTCTACTCTTCCTATGCCACTCCCTCACCATCACAACCTCACCATCGATCACAGCCTCACCTCCGCTCCCTCACCCTTGCTTCCACCCTCCATGGTCTTCTTCAACTATCCTCTCTCTCAAACACGTGTGTCAAAATATGTTGAGAAAAGTTGACCATGTGTCCAAAAATTCGACACGTGTTGACCGCATGTCCAAACGTGTCCAGGCGTGTGACACATGTCAACACATGTCGGACACGATACAAAAGCTCCAGCAACATGTCCATGTTTCATAGGTTCTTCCTAGTAAGCATGGGTTTTTTTTTTTTTTCTGGTCAAAGGTAAGCACGAGGTTTACCTAGTAGTTTTCTATGTGTTTTATTTTATGAAGAAGTGTTGTTAGAGTGGATTAGGAAAAGTTTCTAGGTGTTAAGCAAATATGCCCCAATAGGAGATTAGGCATTGAGTAGACCACAACATCAATAATTCCACTCAAAATTAATCAAATGAACCATGTTAAAAAATTGCCCAAAGATTTAGGATTGACTGGCCAAATTGAAAAATTTATAACTAAATCGGTTACAATATGGTTAGTATTTTTTTAGATGAGTTTTCACAGAGTTTGCATTTGGTGATGACAAGAGAATTAAACATACAGTTAAAGAGGATTAAACATAGAATAGTCATTTGTTCAAGAGGATAAAACAAATGATTGCATCTGGTTTTTCACATTTGACGATGACAAGAGAATTAAACAAGTAGTTCAAGACGAGTAAACAAATAATTGTCTTTTGCCCAAGAGGTCTGAGGGATGGGACTCTCTCCTGAAGAGAGGACCTCCCATTGGTTTGCAAATATGTTTTGCTCAACACGCAGCCTCACTGCAAGTTCTACTTCAGACAAGGAAGGAAAAGAGAAATCGCTCAAAACTCGTAGGTTAGTGTCAAACAACAATCCTATCAATCACCGTGGTTTAAGGAGATAAGCATCGGCGGCAAACCGCAACATCTCTTCACTATTGTAGTCCAACCTCCAATAAGTTGGAGGATTGCGAGTAAGATCATGCGGTCTTCATTTCCTTATGAACTTCTTATCTTTGATCATGTCCCCTGTATGTCACATTACTCAAACGCTACTTTGTCTACTCTACAGAGATCAAGTGAACCCATCCTTTTCAATGTTGCATTTGGAAACCATCACCCCATTTTTGTTTACTTCGTTAATTGATTGATGTGTTTATTCTTGAACCTCATTGTTTGAGCTTTGTGCTAGACTAACATTCTAACAAGTAATCTTCTAATTTTAATTCCAAGAAATGGAGTAAAGCACGTGGCTCAAATTGCTGCAAAATATAATCGACAACTTGATTCCCTAGCAAATGCCTTGCTTCGACTCATTAGGGATCGACATGGCTATTCAAGTCTTGCCAACATTATCGGTGCACCTGTCATTATGCTTATTTGTGCAGCAATCAAGATCATCCAACATAAATTAATTTCCGAGTTGGGAAGGCAAGATATGGATGCAAGATTCCAATTTGTGTTCACTCTAATTGCTCTAGTTTTCGGATGTGTTGCATGCAGTCTATCGATATACATTTTGCTTGATTAAAGACCTTGGTTGATTGACTTTCCTTGGGTCATACCATTACTAATCCTATTCACATTCATCATGGAATAAAGGATTAATTAGTGAATGACGATAGTTTCTGTTTTCTTATATGGTGATGTGTATTTTATATGAATCGGGTTTTGCTTTGTAACCTTCCAAAGGTGATGTGTATTCTTATCTTTGGCAATAGTTTATAAGAATGGCGATTTGTATTTTATATTTTGTTTTTTGTAACCTTCCAACATTGGCTCGGACATGGACTTCATGGTGTATTGTTATCTTGAACATCTTTTACATCACAAAGTAGAATAAATTATGATGATGATTACAATCCTTCTTGGTGCAATTCAAAATTGAGAAATGATGAAATTGGAGAAATAAGGCAACCTTTATTTTGGGGCTAGAGAGTAAATAATTTAGAGTACGTCAGAAAGAATCAGATTATCCTCATTCACTATTCTCACATTTTTACTTAGCAATCTCTATGCAACAAAATTTAAGCTAATCAGTTAATTGGTAACTCACAAGTTCTAAGTAGAGCAAGATGGACAAGTACAAGCTTGATTCATCACCTCCGACATGATAATTATCATGATTATCAAAGCTTCAATTTGATCACTACGTTATGTGTTTTTATACTCGTTACCAAAATTACATGGTAATTTCATTTATACATTACTTGGTGATGTCACAAGGTACTCATCCCTAGTGCATGGCCAAAAATCAATAACCATGAGTGTAAAATTATATCAGACGAACCAAGCCGCTTGCTATTTAGGTTCTTAAATCTACGTGGAAAGTAGCCTTTTTTTCCTACTATAAATACAATACATGCATGATCGTGGGAGAAAAAAACTGTGCAGAAGGTGTTGAATATAAATGTATTTAAATGATGGTAAGATTTAAATTCAGTGTCAACTTTTAAGAAACTTAGACGTTGACATCTTTAAAGTGCATTACATGAATATGTCATTAGACTTGTTTTCTATGCAGTAGAGATTAGCCGGCACTCACTCCATAAAAAAATAGATTAAATTCCTCTTTTCTAGCATGGGCCATGAATATGTTCTCTAATATTGTTAACACCTAAATTTCACTTATTCATTTAGGGATTAATTACATGAAAAATTAGCCATTAATTCCTAATTCCCTAACAAAAAATAATTTTCATTAAATTACACCACATATAGACCTTAGGAACGTTTGCATTACTAGAATTAAAGATTAATTTTTAAAAAATAATAAATAAAATTAAAATTAATTTAAAAAAGCAGAAAACGCAGCCGGGCCGGGCAAGGGCCAGCCTTGGCCCGGCCCCTTTTCCATTGCCCTTTTCTTTCTCCCCGCCTGGGTCGGCCCAGCCCACTTCTTCTTTTCTTTTTCTCGGCCCAGCCCCTTCTTCTCTCTCCCTTCTCTCCCTGCCGTTGGACGATAGCTCAACGACAAAACGCAGTACGTTGGCTGGACGATGACGGGGGAAGGACAGAGGACGGTACAGAAGGACGGAGGATGAGGAATGTCGCGCGCAACGCTGTGAGGTCGGGCTGGCCAGCAACGGCTGGAGTGGATGGAGGGAGAGAGGCAGAAATATGGGGTCTTTCGGCTGAAAAACGAGGGAAAGAGAGAGCTCGAGGGTGAGCAACCAGGAGAGAATAGAGGAGAGGGTCGGTTCGGCAGGGGGATGACTAGAAGGTCAATGAAGGAGAGGAGGTTCTCGAGGAGGCGGTGGATGCCCACGGTGACTCGCGAGAGGAAGGATTGAAGCCGGCTTTTGGTATCGGCGTACCCGGGCCCTGCTACGGATGATGTCGCGCGTGTTGATCCGAGCGGCGATGTTTTTTAATGAGAATGCTAGCGCGGGACATGAGGTTGAGAAATTCGAGGAGGCAATTGGCACACCGGCAAATGGTCGAGGAAGTGGATGTTGCAGAGAAGGTAGAAGGTTTGGTGGGTGGGGTGAGCACCGGCGGTGCTCTGGTGGCAGATGGAGTTGATGAGGGAGGGACTCATGAGAAAGTGCCGCTCAAAGAAGATGATGGATTGATGAGTAACAGGGAGGAAGCTGTGAGTTCTTCAGGGGGAGGCTAATACTGGAAAAGCGAGAGAGAGAGAGCGAGCGGCAGAAGAGAGTTTGAGAGAGAATGGAGAGAGCGCGACTGAGAAGGTGTTCTCTAACAGCTCGGCCACGCCGGAACCCTCTCTGACGACCCCTGGCCGACGCCCTTAAGTACACAATCTCTCGCTCCCGAATCTCTGCGTCGCCGGTGAGTTTCTTTCTTTGGTTCGAACCTCCCTTGCCCGAGGATCTCGGCTCGAAGATACCAAGGCAGTGGGCGGACCATAGCCTGACTTCTCTCAAGCTCGCCCGCTAGCCGCCGTCTCCGAGCAGGGTAGGTGTCTCCGCGATTAAACGCTCATTCCCACGAACCACTTTTGCTCCGTCCAGTTCTAGATGAAGTCGAAGTAGCTCCTTTCGTTTTGGCTAATGAGATGCTTTTCACTGATTTGCACTTCGTTTGATGCCCTAGTTTCACTCGGGCAATGAGTCTCATTTTTAGATGGCTTTTGCTTGTTCCTAGTCGGTCACACATAACTTGTTTGACAAGATTCTCATCAAAAACTCTATGCAAATTGATTTCATTTCCTTCTGTCATCAGAAAGCGGATTACATCACGTTAATGAATTCTCGAGTTATTTCCACGATCAAGTGCTCTCTTACGCCATCGTTTACCTTGTTTTGCATTTCGTGCTTTATGGTCTACAACGGCAGTCCGATGGCCAGAGAAGTTCGTTAATTGGAGGCTTAATGATGAACGACCGAACCGTACGCGTTCATGTTTTGGGGCTTTAGCGTATGAATCGTCGGTTGAAGTTGTTCCCGGTTGGGTGTGAAGTGCAGAACAAAATTTGAAGTTGTGGGATAGGAGAGGAGCGTAGGAGGAAGGGCGGACGAACGAGGAGAAATTTAGTCAGTAAAAATGGACTTTTTCTAAACAACAGAGGGAAATGGGATTGGAGTTAGAGGGCTTGGTTCGGTTTAATGCACTTCGGGCTTAAGTGATTTAAGTAAGTTCGGGCTGGCTTTAGCTTAGATGTGCTTGGGCTGAGATTTTTTAGTAAGATGGGCTTAGTGCATTTAGTTGCAAAGAGATGGGCTTGGTGCTTTCCTATTCGAATGGTTTTTTTTTATTATAAGCCCATTCATATCCATGGCCCAGGACCGTGAGTATAAGTGCAGCCCATGTTCTGGCCGGGTCCCTTTATTCGGTTTATTAATTAAAAAATAAAAAAAATCCATTTAAAAAAAATAGAAAAAGCTTAAAAAATAGTTTTTGGGTAGTTTTCTTTTGAAGTGCTGGAAATTATCAATTTAAAATTGCGCTCAAAATTAAACAAGCCCTTAGGGTTCTACCGTAAAGTTTCATTTGTTCTTAGATATGAACATTCTTGATTGTGCACCTTCCATACATTGATTATGGTTTTCTTTTAGCTTAGTTAGATACGCCATACCCCCAATTTGTTAATGTTAGATCCTTGCTCTTCCATGCAATTTATTTAACGCTTTTCTTACTTTCTTATTGCTATTCTAATGATTGCGTACAGCGCATGATTATTTCATATGTTAGTAGATAGATTTAAAAACAACCTATTAAACAGGCACTTATTGATTAATTAATGTAGGCACCCTAGATTCTCAAATTGCATAAGAAGTAAAGTACGCTTTCATGTTTCACTTGGTTTATACTCGACCCAAATAGATTAACGACGACTCCTCATCAGGAAATTCTCATAGCATCAAATTGAGTTAACGTTGAACACTCCAATGTTGTGTGAGGTATGCATTTGGGAGAGTCTCAATTTAAATCACGTGTCATAAGCCCGTCCTTTAGGTAATACCTCTAAACCCATTTCCCTCCATACTGAAGGGTAGGTCTCAACAAGTATGGGCCTAATTGTTCTGGAATCCGTGGCAGGACCAGCTTGCTTCATCGAAGATCGCATCTCTTTTGGGAAAATTATTGCTTGTTTGAATAGCTAGCCTCAATTACCACCAGGCTACAAATGAAGATATTATGTTGGAACTATCAAGGTTGTGAACACCCTTGACAATCCAAAACTTAAGAGCTCTTGTGGCTCAAGAAAGGCCCAACATGGTTTTCTTAATGGAAATCAAGAACTAAGAACCTGTGATACAAAGAGTGAGAAAACGGTTAAACTTCCAGCATTACTTTGTGGTGAATCCGGTAGGAATTGCTGGTGGGTTGGTTATTTTGTGGGATGATACTATTCTGTTACATGTGGTTTCTGCTTCCAAAGAAAGCATCAACCTAATCAGTGAAGACTCAGTAATGGGAGACAAAATGCGAATTAAAAGGATTAGCTCTCAGAATTCACTTCCTTGGATTTTTTTGCGTGATTTTAATGAAATATTATATCATTAGGAGAAAGTGGGGAAACGTTTGATTGACCACTATCACTTAAATGCCTTTCGGGACTCCTTGAATGAATGTGCATTGATGGATATTGAATGTAAGGGGTGTACTTATACATGGGCAAACAATAAAAGGGGGGGAGAACAATGTAAAGAAGAGGCTAGATAGAGTAGTGGCTAATATTGAGTAAAGCATGAAATTTCTGAAAGCTGAAATCTATACACTTCTTGTCATTGAATCTGATCATAGCCCCTTACATTCAATATCAGAGATGTACTGGAGAATGAGAGCTAGAATAAGTTGGCCGAAATAGGGGGATAAGAATATAAAGTACTGTTGGAAAATCTCCTATAATCTTTCTCAAATCATTTGGGATTTATGTGATATTATTTGATTTGATCATGTGATATGATTTTGTTAGCTGCAAATTAACTACTAACAGAGATTAGGTCCTCTATTCTTGATTTTCTCACCTAATTTAGATCATTTATTCCTGTATATATAAATACCATATAATTACTTGATAATGATAAGTGAAAATACGGATTATTTTCTACATGGTATCATAGCCTAGTTTTCTAATATGTATTTCCTACCTCCGTTTCTTTTCCACTATTGCTACTTCATTGCAGCCTTTTTTTAGCCTTATCATTGTTGTTTTGTTTCATCCTTATTGCTAACTTAACCAGCCTTATTGCTGGCCTTCAACTGTGTGATAATCACCATTGTCTCTTGATTCCTCCTTAGTCTCTCCCTATAATTTGTCCTTAAAGTTGTTGGAATGGAAGATTCATGGAAGGCTATCTCCGACCAAACTGGGTCCTTTGTTCAGAATCAATCCAACTCATCGATTCGAGATTTTCCCAACATGAAGGAGTACCAATTGAATGGAAAAAATTATCTTCAATGGGCACAAATTGTGAGGACATTTCTTAAAGGAAAATGGAAGCTCAGTAATCTAGAAGGCACCGGTCCAGGACAAGGCGTTCCTAAGTTTCAAACATGAGATAAAAAGATTCCTCAATTATGTCATGATTGTGGAGCTCAATGCAAGTTGAAATCAGCAAAAACTACATGTTTCTCCCTATTGCCAATGACATATGGGAGGTTATTCATTAGTTTTATTCAAAAGTCCAAGATGCAACAGTAATATATGAACTCAAGACGAAGGCTTCAACAACAAAACTGGATAATCGTCCGTTACGGAATACTGCAATCTCATGAGAGTTATTTAGCTTGAAATAGATCACAATCTGAATATCCAAATGAGGTGTCCCCAAGACATTAATACTCTCCGAAATCATATGGAGAGAGATAGGATCTTTGAGTTTTTGGCAAGTCCGAATGCAAACTTTGATCAGATTTGAGTTTAGATTCTCATAAAGAAGCGACTGCCATCTTTGAATGAATTTTTTTCTACAGTAAGAGAAGAAAGCCGACATTGTAATGCTTGAAGACCAACACACAGAACGAGCCACCATGAAAGCAATTAAGGAGGAAACAAATTCTTACAAAAACAAGAGACCAAATCCGATTAAGAAAACGGGTGGTGAAGGTTTATGGTGCAATTTCTACAAGAAACCATGCCATGCAAGAGAATATTGCTTTAAGCTTCATGGAAGAACGTAGGTGCTCAGCAAAGCTAAAAGACAGTCGCAAGCACACATGACCAATGAAGGTGAAGCTGCCCCGATGGATCAATACAAACCTATCAATGAGGAGATATTTAACAAAGAAGAAGTCGGTAAAATTAGGGTTCTCCTTGACTCCCTATCTAAGTCTTCTAATATGTGTTCTTTAGTCCAGTCAGGTGTGTGTTTAATTTCCGAAAACTCAACAGTTTCTTAGTACGCTAATTCATGGATTCTTGATTCAAGAGCAACCAACCATATGACACATGAGCCCACTAAATTCGAAACTTATAAACTTTTACCTGGAAATAGGAGTATTACCATAGCAGATGAATCTCCCGTTACTATAACTGGCCAAGGAACCATAATTCTAAATCCCTCTCTTAAACTTAACAATGTCATTCATATTCCTAAGCTGTCCACCAATCTCCTTTCCATTTATCAACTTATTATAAATCTGAATTGTAAGGTGTTTTTCTTTACTGATCATTGCATTTTGCAAGACCTGAAAACGGGGAGGACAATTGGTTATGCTAGGAAATGGAATGATATCTACTACCTTGATGATTTGAGCAGAAGTGGTTGGTCTCTTGTGAGATATAATACCTCTTACAAATTTTGTAATCCTATCCACTTGTCTCAAATTTGGCTTCACAATTTTTTACTAAGACATCCACCATTTAGTCTTCTTAGGACTGTGTTTCCCTCCATTTTTAAAGACATTGCTGTTGAAAATTTTCATTGTGAAGTTTGTGAACTTGCAAAACAGCATCGTGTTTCATTTCCTTTGAATAATAATGCTAGAGTTTCAAAACCATTTTCTCTTATCCATACTGATGTGTGGGGTCCATCTAGAATTGCTAATTTTACAGGAGCTAAGTGGTTTATCCCTTTTATTGATAATTGTACTCGAACTACATAGCTATATCTTATGAAAGACAAATCTAATGTTCAATCTATTTTTCAAAACTTTCATAAAATGATAGTCAATCAATTTAGGGTGTCAATTAAGAGACTTCAGTCTGATAATGAGAAAGAATATTTCAATTAGTATCTTGACCACTTTTTCCAAACTCAAGATATTATTCATGAGTTGATACCCCTCAATAAAATGGAGTAGCCGAAGTATACACCTCATAAATGTTACTTAGGCTCCTCTTTCAAATATCTATTCCTAAGCATTTTGGGGGGGGGGGGAGCTGTTTTAACTTCAGCATATCTTATTGATCAAGTTCCTTCCAAAATCTTAGGAAATAAAAGTCCCTTATAACTCATGTCTACCTTTTATCCTGATGTCTCCCACAAATATCACATTTCCCCTCGGTTCTCTGGCTGTGTTGCATTTGTGCATATTCATAATTACAACCGAAACAAACTCAACCCTCGTGCTCTAAAATGCGTCTTTATTGGGTACTTTAATACTCAAAAAAGGTTATAAATGTTATGACCTTTTAACACGTCGAGTTTTTTATCTCTATGGATGTCACTTTTAATGAAAATCAATCATTTTTTACTTCCAACCACTATCTTCTGGGGGAGACTCCTAATGAAGATAGTGGATTTGATGAAAATAGTGGGTTTGAACCACTGCCTTCACTACCTAGTGCGTTGCTCAATCATACTTCGTCCAATCCACCTTCGTCTCTTTCCCCATTTCTATCAAATCGTAGCCCTCTTAGTACACCTAGTCCTTCATCAAGTCCATTGAGTCCTCTAACCATTCCTAGGGGGGGGGGGGGGAGAGCTGTTTTAACTTCAGCATATCTTATTGATTGAGTTCCTTCCAAAATCTTAGGAAATAAAAGTCCCTTATAACTCATGTCTACCTTTTATCCTGATGTCTCCCACAAATATCACATTTCCCCTCGGTTCTCTGGCTGTGTTGCATTTATGCATATTCATAATTACAACCGAAACAAACTCAACCCTCGTGCTCTAAAATGCGTCTTTATTGGGTACTCTAATACTCAAAAAAGGTTATAAATGTTATGACCCTTTAACACGTCGAGTTTTTATCTCTATGGATGTCACTTTTAATGAAAATCAATCATTTTTTACTTCCAACCACTATCTTCTGGAGGAGACTCCTAATGAAGATAGTGGATTTGATGAAAATAGTGGGTTTGAACCACTGCCTTCACTACCTAGTGCGTTGCTCAATCATACTTCGTCCAATCCACCTTCGTCTCTTTCCCCATTTCTATCAAATCGTAGCCCTCTTAGTACACCTAGTCCTTCATCAAGTCCATCGAGTCCTCTAACCATTCCTAGTTCCCTGTCAAGTCCTATGCCTAGTTCATCATCATCTTCATCTTCATCTAGTCCTCCTAAGAATGAACCAACCAAATTGTAAGTTTACTCAAGAAGGACGAAGCTCAATCCAAAACTGAATCAAGTCCCATTATCCGAACCGTTATCGGGTAATGAAAAACACTCACCCTTCTTCTAATGAACCTGAGTTAAGTGATTTGGATTTACCTATTACCTTGAGAAAAGCTACCAAGAAATGTACTCAACACCCTATCTCCCAATTTGTGTCATATCATAAACTATCTACTCAACATAAAGTCTATATTGTTGCTCTTGATTCAATTACTAGCTTTTGAGGATGGGAATTGGATACAAGCTATGATAGAAGAAATGAATGCATTGAAGAAGAATGATACATGGGAAGTTGTGACTTTACCCAAAGTCAAACCACCAATGGGATGTAAACGGGTTTAGACCCTTAAATACAAATCCGATGGCTCCTTGGAAAGGTATAGAGCAAGGTTAGTTGCAAAGGGTTATACCAAAACCTATTGGGTGGATTATCAGGAGACCTTCGCATCAGTAGTAAGGATGAACATAGTACGGTTATTACTTTATCTTGCAACTAATTTTGGTTGGTCTTTGTAGTAATTTGATGTGAAGAACGCATTTCTACATGGAGATTTGGAGGAGGAAGTCTTTATGGAGCATCCTCCAGGTTTTGACAAGGATTTTGGAATCAATCAGGAGTGTCGACTTACAAAAACTCTATAAGGTCTCAAACAGTCCTCAAGAGCTTGGTTTGGAAGGTTCACGAAGGCAATGCTTGAGATGGGTTACAAGTAGAGTAGAGGGGATCACACCCTATTCATCAAACATTCAAATGAAGGTATGGTCACAGCTCTACTTGTATATGTAGATAATATAGTTATGACTAGTAATGATGAAACTGAACAAAAGTCTCCTAAGAGTAATCTTGCTCAACGGTTCGAGATTAAGGACCTTGGAAAGTGGAGATACTTCCTTGGTATTGAGGTGGCCTACTCTAAGGAATGTATTTTTATATCACAAAGGAAGTATGTACTTGATCTTCTCAAGGAAATAGGATGTCTCAATGGCAAGGCAATGAGCACTCCTATTGATGTAAACCATAAAATGAGTGGACACGAAGAAAGTGGCATTGTTGATAAAGGGAGATATCAAAAGTTAGTATGAATGCTTATTTATCTATCTCATACTAGGCCAGACATAGCCTATGTTGTGGGAGTTGCAAGTCAGTTCATGCATGATCCTAAAGAAGAACATATGCAAGCTGTCTACTGGATTCTTCACTACCTCAAAGCTACTCTTGGAAAAGGTCTTTTATTTAAAAATGGTGACAAGTTGAATCTTGAAGTCTATACTAATGCAGATTATGTTGGGTCACCAATAGATAGAAGGTCCACATCTGGCTATTGCATTTTTCTAGGGGGAAATCTCGTCACTTGGAGGAGTAAAAAACAAATTGTGGTTGCTAAATCAAGTGCGGAAGCTGAAGTCAAGGTGATGGCGAATGGGATATGTGAACTTTTATGGCTCGGGATTGTCATTGAAGACCTCAAAGTGGAACACAAAGGAACTATGAGACTTTATTGTGATAATAAATCAGCAATAAACATTGCTCACAATCTAGTTCAACATGATCAAACCATGTATATTGAGATAGACAGGCATTTTATAAAGGAGAAATTTGAATCTAGTTTGATCATTACTCCCTACACTCCTAACAAAGATTAGCTAGTACATGTACTGATCAAAGGTCTACCAGTGTTGAGATTTTAGGAGATTATCAGCAAGTTGGGCATGGAAGATATTCACTCACCAACTTGAGGGGGAGTGTTGGAAAATCTCCTATAATCTCCCAAATCATTTGGGATATTATGTGATATTATTTGATTTGATTTTGTTAGCTGTAAATTAGCTACTAACAGAGATTAGGTCCTCTATTCTTGATTTTCTCACCTAATTTAGATCTTATATTCCTATATATATATATATATATATATATATATATATATATATATACACCATGTAATCACTTGATGATGATAAGTGAAAATACAGATTCTTTTCTACAAGTACAAATTTGTATACCTCTGTTGGTCAAAGAAATTTTGACCCTATACTAAATTAATGCCCATGGATTGTCCAGGAGGCAATGAATCAAAAACTCATAGCTGAGGTCTCAATGGAAGAAGTGAAAGCTACTGCTTTCCAATTGGGAGCAATGAAAGCCCTAGGACCAAATGGTTTAAATGGATTATTTTATCAACACAATTGGGAAGATGTAAAGGACGATGTATATGCTGAGATAAGGAATTTCTTCATATCTAGGACTATGAACCCAGAATTGAGCAGAACATACATTTCCCTCATACCAAAGGTTAGAGCAATTCTGTCCTATCAATCTTTGTAACTTTGTGTATAAAATCTTCTCCAAGATGTTAGCAAATAGGCTTAAGCATTGGTTGCCAAATGTGATAGCCCAAG
This sequence comes from Eucalyptus paniculata subsp. matutina, assembly GCA_017140255.1. NCBI lineage: Eukaryota > Viridiplantae > Streptophyta > Magnoliopsida > Myrtales > Myrtaceae > Eucalyptus > Eucalyptus paniculata. The sequence continues at coordinate 2,170,100 of CM029437.1, read as the reverse complement.
ACCAAAGTGTTTTTGTTAGTGGACGACAAATTCAAGATAGCATCTTGATAGTACATGAGATGCTTCATCAACTGAGAGTGCGAACAAGGATTAGAAAATTTTAGCTAGTTTTAAAGCTTGATATGTAGAAAGCCAATGATCAAGTCAAGTGGGACTTCTTAGAGGCATGTATGATTAAGATGGGTTTCAACAACAGGTGGGTAGATTGGTTGATGCAGTGTGTTACCACAATGTCTTTTAGTGTAAAGTCAATGGTGAGCCACTTCCATTTTTTCAACCATCCAAAGGAATTAGATAAGGCGACCCCCTATCTCCCTACCTGTTTATCATTGTAGGAAATTGCCTGTCCTCCCTATTGAAGAAAACAATAGATGATGGTAGCTTGAAGGGTATTAAATTGAGCAGATTTTGTCCCACACTATCTCATTTATTTTTTGCGGATGATTCAATCTTCTTCCTTGATGGCAAGGTCCAAGAGTGCCAGAATTTAGCAGCAGTGTTACATTAATACTATTTTGCTTCAGGACAAGCAGTTAATCTTAACAAATCATGAATCTTTTTCAGTGGAGGGTGTCCTCAAAGTTTAAGGGTTATTAACATGGCAAGAGAAATCAAAGTTCCAGAAATAGATAGCATGGGGAAATATCTAGGCATTTTGTCCGACTAAGAAGCATCAAAGAAAGAGATTTTTGCATGGATCCTAGGCAAAATTAACATGAAACTAGAAGGGTGGAAGGAAAAATTGATGTCAAAAACTAGGAAGGAAGTCCTGATGAAAGCTGTAGTTCAAGCAATTCCACAATATACTGTGTCAATTTTTAAAATCCCGCTATTAATTTGTAGAGCTATAGAGAATAAATTGCAAACTTATGGTGGAAGAATAGTGACTCAAGGGCGAATCTGCATTGGAGGAGGTGGGAGGTGTTGAAACTTAGAAAGGATAACAGTGGTTTGGGGTTCGGAGATCTAAGCACTGTTAACAAAGCCTTGCTAGGCAAACGGGCATGGAGGATTGCAAACGATTCAAATTCACTATGGAGCAAATTACTAAAGAGCGTGTATTTTCCTCACCGAGAGTTTTGGCACGTAGAGAAAGGCTCGCGGCCTTCTCGGGGATGGCAAAGTATACTAATAGACAAAGAGGCAATATCAGATTTAGTCATGTGGTTAGTAGGAAATGGAGAACACAAATGAATCAAAGAGGACAAATGGTCAAAAAGGGGAATTATAGGAGGTTCTGCAAATAGACATGAGTTGGAAACAGTGGACGGTTTGATACTTAGAAATGAGGATAGATGGGATGAGACAAAGCTACTGGACTTTTTTTATGAACCCACTACTCAGGAAATTCTTTCAATCCCTATCAGCCACAAACAACACATGACAAATTGGTTTGGACAGGCACGAAGACAGGAGAATTTACGGTAAAGAGTGGCTATGATAATTTGCACGACAAAGAGACAGAGCACAAACAGATTCAACCTTCCGCTTCTTTCCATCCCCCCTCATAAACTATGGAACCAGTTATGGAATACGCAGACAAGCTCGAAAATTAAAATATATGGAGTCGATGTCAGGATGCAATTCCATCAAAGGAAAACCGTTGAAAAAGGAAGATTATACCCGAACTAATGTGCTCTCTCTGCAATCATGAAGCAGAAACATCGTAACATATTTTCCTGCTCTGTCCCTGGACAAGACAAAACTGGTGGGACCCATCAGTGAATTTGCAAATCTCAGATTGGATTTAACCGGAATTGACAGATGGTTAACCGGAATTGACAGATGGTTACTGAAACTCATAGAGAAAACAAAAACATCACCTTCACTAGAGCACGTAGCCACTGTTTTATGGTGTACATGGAAGGCGCGCGACAACTCTATCTTCAGGCACCAAGTTCTAGACCGAGAAGTATTCTTGAGGAAGTAGAGATCAAGCGAAATTTTTTTCAGAAAGTGGAATACAAACAGTAACTTCACGAAGCAGAGAAGGAGTAGCCAACCTCAGATTTGGATTCCCCCGAGAAAAGGAGGTCTGAAGGTTCCTATAGATGGTCGTTTGAAGAAGGAGTCGCAGCCATCGCTTGCATATGCCGCAATTATACTGGAGGGATCGTCGATGGATTTGCGAAATCGATGAAGGCAACCTCTGCAGCTAACGCTGAATCCCTAGCCCTAAACGAAGCTCTAAAGTACCTGCTGGACAGGAAACACGAAGACATCTCCTTGGATACTGACTCTGCTGAACTATTAAGTACTTTAGAGAGACCAGATCAAGTTCGGTGGGAAGTCCGGGCACTTATCAGCGATAGTCGTGATCTGATGTTCCACTTTTCAGACTTGAAGATGGGATTTCGCTTCAGAGAAGCTAACAATGTGGCCGACTGGCTTGCTCGAGTCCAAAAGAAAAAAATCCTACCATGGAATTGGCTTTCTTACCTGCCTCAAGCCCTGTGGGCTCTGCTTTGTAATGACACCCCTCTTATGGGCTCTTTTAATTTTGAGAAGTGAATATAAAAAATTTTATGACAAAAAAAAAAGTACTAATTTCTAGAATTCGGTCCACTTGAACTTGGGAAAGGGCTACAACTCTAGGCTAAATCGGTCCTCGTAAAATGATTATTCCACAATTAATGGGCAATAGTTATGACAAATCCGCTAGTGCCCGAGCAAAGCATATTATTAGATTTCTAAGGAAAGCTTGACTAGAATTACATGTGTAAATTTCTCTGCACGGGGATCATCCATGATGAATTCTTAAAATTGTGTGAACTGTTATATTGATTTGGCACTTACTCAGTAATTTCTATTTACGTTTGGAAGAAAATATCTGAAATAGGGATTTTGAAGTCGAGTTAAGGACTAAGTCTATTATAAAAAAAACGAGAACCAAAATTAAACATTGACAATAATATAAGAACTATTTTGTAATATCATTTGAATAATTATTTTTCATTCCACGTTAGCGTCACTTGTGTACCTCTTACGCTTAGTTAGCATACGCCGATGAAATTTGGACGATTATTTATTTATTTTTAAATTGAAAGTCAGAGATTAGTTTATGAACCCAATCTGTCACATGATAAAGTATGACAACCAAAATTAAATACTGGCAATAGTAGAGAGATCATTTTTGTGATTTTCTCCTAATATGTTTGCCAATACTTCTTTTTTTTTTTTTTTGGTGAAAATGTTTGCCAATACTTTTATGTATTCTTTTGTCAAAAAAAATTTATTCGATGTAATACATTAGTCTATTAATTAATAGCAAACCCTCAAGTCTCTCAAGTCATGCAACTAGTTTTCTATTTCTATTGAAACGAACAGCTAAAGAAGAAACAATACTTGAGATATTGAGACTACTTTGTAAATTTTGAGTAACACGTAGGTGAATATATAATTGAATCCCGCTAATAATTACTGAAGAAAACCCACCCCCAAAAAAAAAAGAAAAAAAAAGTCAAAACTCCGCGTCCAAATATTGTCTTCCCATCTCAAAGATTAATTTTTGCTGAATAATTTTGATCATGATGTACATAAGCAGCACTGTTGGTCGAACTGAGTGGGTTTACATGTCCCTAATGGTTTGAAGCAAGAACTCCCTGATGGTTTGAAGCAAGAACTCCTTTATGAAATAAAGATGCCGGTCATACATTTAGCAATTTGAGCTCCATGCTATGCTCTGTATGTAGGAATTAAAATCAATAAGATTGTTATATGATGGCCTTCAAAAAGGCTCAATTTATTACGAAAGTTGTTTACGGCTCGTGTAGGCTGCGCATGATAACGTTTTTTGGTTAGGGAAGAGTTTTTTTTTTCAGAAATAGTTCTTTTTATTTCTATTCCGGGAACAATTTATAAGTAAAATAAGGTGTTTAGTAATTACACAAAATTTTTACTCCAAAAATAGAAAAAGAATAGAAATGTGTTTGGTACAAAACAGTTTCTTTTTTGTATTTATTCGTTTTTTCTTCTTGCTCACAGACGACCGCCGCCGCCGACCGCTAGCCGGTGGCGGGCGGCGGCGGCGGGTGGCGGGCGGTGGTCGGTGGCGGCCGGTGACGGCCAACGGTGGCTTCGAGCGGTTGGAGGTGGCCGCGACAAGAGAGAAACAAAAGAAAAATAAAAAAGAAAATTGGCTATTTCTAGAAATTGTTCCCGGAAACAAGAAGTCTTTTTTTTTTTTTTGTTTTTATTCGAAAACTATTCCCAAAGGAAAAAAAATAGAGAAATTGTTCCGGAAACAAAAGTTTCACCAAACGGATTTATGTTCTTTTTTTGTTTCAACAAAAAAATATAAATTGGGAGAAACAGAAATGTTATCATGCAAATCCATGCTGAGCACATTTCCCAAGTATTTCCAGAAACAAAGTCTGTCTTAATACTTCCTCGCGTGTAAAATGGGGCTTGCACGTGAATATGAGATGTAAGGATTTGAACTTTTTAAGTATTATGAAAAATAGTTTCTCTAATAATTAAGGTTATCAAGATAGGAGTCTAAATTGACCATCATGTGTATTTCTTAATTCTAATTGCACATACTCACATGAACACATCCAAACTGCAATTTTAATACAAAATAAAATTAGTTGGGTGGTATAAAACTATGCTTCTTGTGTACATCATAGCTAATGAGTCTATGCATAATTGCAGGAGTATAACTTATTCGTACATTACATGTAGGGACGGAGCTGGCCTGTTTCCAGGATGGGTGCATTAATATAATGGTGTTAATTTATCACGATTTAATTTACTCTATTCTATTAATTTTAGTTATACAAAGCGAGCGGAATGTGAAAAATTGTGTCAAATTCTAAGCATGATTAAAATGCAATGCAAAGCGTGGGTTGAGGATAATAAGAAAAAGGGAAAAAAGTAATCAAAGACTCTAAACTTTTATAATTGTGACATATTTACGCCAAATTTTTTTGTGAACACAAAAAACCCTAATTTTGTACCTATGTAAGATATTTACCTCAAACTTTTTTTCTGTAATAAAAAAATTCTAAATTTGTACTTGTATAACACATTTATCTTAAACTTTTTTGTAACACTAGAAACCCTAAATTTTTTCTACGAGACTAAATTTTTGGGTTAAATATGTCACATCGATTATTTTGCAAAAATCACACAAAACACCATCAGAAAAAACAAAGCAAACATGACTCAATGAGCACAGAAACAAGGGCACGTCACTCTTTGAGTTTAACACGAACTGACTCTCAGTCTTCTCTGTGGCATTTCATCAAACATATAGGATGATTTTAGAACTTGGGTTCAGACTACAATCAACTCACGACATACAAGCGGTATTCTGGACCAACTCAGAGACACATCATTTACATTTGACGTGAGTATGAACGACAACAGTAGATCTCGGCCATGACAAAGCATACGAACCTAGATCTCACTTAGACATTTTAATGAACACTTGGCGTACACTACTGAACAGGGGATTCTAGACTCGCTAGGGACTCAATCACAGATCAAAACCCCTAATGACCCATGTTAGAGCATGGAGAAGCTTTGAGGGAAGACCGGCGGGACTGAAGCTCGCGCGAACCGATCGGCTACGAGCTTCGGCTCACTACTTCCCCCCCAAAAAAAAAAAAAAAAAAACAGAGCACGAAGGCTTGGGTAAGGCCTACCTGGTTCAAAAAGAGCTGCTGCGAGGAATGGCGGGCCTCCAGTGACGGTCAGGGAACCTCACGAGCTCCTCTCTCTCTAGCTTGCTCTCTCTCTCTCTCTCTCTCTCTCTCTCGGCCAAAACTAGAAAACCCCCCCCAAATGAGCGAGCCCTCTCGCTTTTAAGGGTGATCGGTAGGCGTGCATGGCTTCTGCCATTGCCAGCCTATCGACCTGCCTGATCTCGACTCGTGGATTGACTTGTACTCTTCTTCTTTCGCAAAGGCATGACCAGAATGAGGAGGAAGAAGACCCGTGCATGAGCTGGGCCGAAATGAAGGGACATGGGGGAGCCCGTGCAAAAAGAAGAAAAGAAGGAAAAAGAGAGAAAAGAAGGTGGGTCGGCCTGCATGAAAAGAAAGAAGAAGGGGTGGGCTGGGTTTGCATGGAGAGAAAGGAAGGAAGGGGGAAAAGGAGGGTCGGGCAAGCCCAGCCTCTGCCTGGCCTTATTCGATTTCTTTATGATTATACTTTTTATTAATAATAATATTTTTTCTCTTCTTTTTTTTTTTGAAAAAATTTAATAATTACCATTAGTAATGCGAATATTCCTAATGCTAATACGCAATGCAATTTAGTGAAAATTATTTTTTGTCTAGGGTTTAGAAATTAATTCATAATTTTCTGCTCGATTAAATCCTAATTAAAAAGACAAAATTTAGGTGTCAATAAATAATAATTGAATAAAAATAATAAGAAATGCCATGTAGGAAATAAAAATGTTGGGAGTGCACAACAGAAGTCCAATACCTTCCCTTGAGGAGATCGCCAAGAGGAAGTCTAAGTATATCCTATTGAACTCATTTTTATTCAAAAACTTAAACCAATGAGTTATGAACCTACTAAGATATATTTAACTACTCTGCACCATATCAATTCTCCAACGTGAGATTTCTGTAACATAACTCATACGTATATCCTAGCAATCTCTCTTTCATGTGTGAGCTCTAGTATTATGTTTGCTCCCCTTAATTAGGGTATTCTTTTACTTCAACTTATCTCAACTTAAATCTCCAACGCTCAACTTCATATATGGTCTCTTTCTCTGGAACGAACCATGAAGTCTATCATTGGGCCCACATTGACGGCCACTAGCCCATGACTTGCCCTCAAATAGCATTGGTCACTAGATTCCTTCCTTGAGATATTCACTAAACACCAATACATATTCGGAGTGGGCTACCAATCAGTCATCAACTCTGATACCATTTGTTGAGAGTGTATAATAGAAGTCCAATACTTTCACTTTCGGAGATCGCCAAGAGGGAGCTCAAGTCCGAATTTGTAAATATAATTAGTTGTACTCACCTTCACTCAAAGGTTTAAACCAATGAATTATGGGTCAACTAGAATATATTAACTACTATGTACCACATCAATTTTTCGATGTGAGATTTCTTTAACACAACTTACACGTATATCTTAACAAAAAAAATATAAAAATGCCGCGTCAGCATTTTTCATTAGTCGTGCGGTATTAGTGGAAGAACTTAATTGCACAAATTTGACAAGTTTTAAAACTTGATTATATTTTTTGTAAGTTTTATGACTCAATTATACTTTTGCGATAAATTTTAGGACTTGTCGTGAACATATCCCTACTAAAAAAGTAAAATGGAAAATTCTTACAAAATACACAATAACTAAGCAAAAAAGGATAGAGAAAAAACAAAAATTCACCATAACTAACGGGATTGGAATTGTTTTTCATATTTAATCTTAAAAACTCACTCCAAGGACATCTAAGGTGTGGTTTGAAAAGGGAGGTCCATATAGGTAGGGGTGAGCGGTTCCAGGTTCCGGTTCGGTTCCGTCTGGAACCTGGAACCTACCTCGGCACAGTTCCTCAAAATGAGGAACCCGGAACCTACCCCGTCGAACCGAGAACCGGAACCTACCCTGTCACAGGTTCCAGGGTCGGTTCCAGGTTCCAACAGGTTCCGTGTTCCTTTTTTTGTTTTTATTTTTATTTATAGATTTGAACTATAACGTATGTGCACATTACCAAAAAAAAAAAAAAATTATAACGTACGCGCACGTTACCAAAAAAAAAAAATATAACGTACACGCACATTATCAAAAAAAATTATAACGTACGCGCACGTTATCAAAAAAAATATAACGTACGCGCACGTTATAAAAAAAAATATAACGTGCGCGCACGTTATCAAAAAAAAACTATAATGTGCGCACACGTTATCAAAAAGAAACTATAACGTGCGCACAATGGTGAGATCACAACAATAAAACAATAAAATCATGCCATAAATATACTTCCCGAGCTATGAAAACAATAAAACAAAACATAGACTCTTTGACAACAATGTTTTTCCATGCATTAAACTTATCAATGGTGAGATCACAACAACCATTTAAAGGCTCATAAACTCTTTGACAATATAGTTAAAGCAGCACAAAGTCAATAAAAAACGTTGCTTGAATTCTCTACCGCTAAATACATTGCCGTTGCGACACCACCAACTCTATTTATCAACAATAATCTCCGCATTAAGGCCAACCATATCTGAAAAAAGAAAAAGAAGCAAAGCACATTTAAGGAATAAATATCTCTTCCTCGCAATTGTGATGGCTCGCGATGGGGAATTCGAACACAGTGGCACATGGAGACAATCGGCAAGCGGCAAGCAATGCACTCACAGTACACAAGGTTTCTGAAGTGGTATTCCAGGCCAAGCCACGGACAAAAAGCTTTCGATGGACTGGATCTGCACTCGCGATACTTTTTATTTCTTCTGCAATCGAAGGGTATTGGGATCCTCTTTATTCATCAACATGCAAACAAACACACATGCACAGGGTCAATCACACGGCATACAGTTCACTAGCACAAATAATACATTCTCAGGTAAAAGCATGTATGGAAACAAGACTGCCCTTGCACATAGGCAGACATAAGTGGAAAGAGCAAAGCTACCAGCGAAAGCATCCCTCATTTGCTATAATCCACGAAACTTTATACAAAAGCTTGAATCAAGAAGGGTCTGATCCCAATAAAACTAAAGCAACATTGTTGAAAATGAGGAGTGCCACAACAGTATTTTCCAGATAATCAGACTTCTATTAGTTTAAATAACGAATTCAGCCAAGTCGAACCAGACTCATCCGGACTCGGAGTCCGAAGGAACCATGTTACTATCAAAAGGATAGCAATAAACATTGATATGTTACGACAAATTAACAAAAAAAAATATAGGCAGACCCTCTAAGGAACGAACTCTGGCCCTCAGCTCCTAAACTCGCGTTCCATCAAATCCATTTAAATCAGCTATGGTGAATAAACTAGACAAAAATTACAAGGTTCCGAAACAGATTACGCAGGATGAATTCAATATCGACGAACGAAAATCCCAAAACGTCGAATACCCTTTTGAGAATACCAGCTAAACTTCGCATAAACAACAGTGGCTTCTGGCGTCTGGTTGCAGCAGCAGGGGCGTCGGGTCAGGGGCGGAGACAGCAGCCAGCAACGGTGTCGTGGCCCGTGGGTCAAAATCGCAGCCGAAACAGTGGCTTCTGGTTCGTTGCAGCAGCAGGGGCGTCGGGTCAGAGGCGGAGACAGCAGCCAGCAACGGCGTCGTGGCCCGTGGGTCAAAATCGCAGCCGAAACAGTGGCTTCTGGTTCGTTGCAGCAGCAGGGGCGTCGGGTCAGAGGCGGAGACAGCAGCCAGCAACGGCGTCGTGGCCCGTGGGTCAAAATCGCAGCCGAAACAGTGGCTTCTGGTTCGTTGCAGCAGCAGGGGCGTCGGGGCTTCTGGCGCGAGCGGCGTGGGTCACGAGCAGGGACGTCGGTCAGGGTCTTCGGGGCAACGGCCGGTCACGAGCAGGGACGTCGGTCAAGGTCGGTCAGCTTCCGGCGATTCGCGAATGTGGGCGTCGAGCGACGTCGGGGACTGGCGTCCAGCGGCGTTCGGCGACGGTGGCCGGCGCTGAGCAGAGCGACGGGCGTCGAGCGGCGTTCGGCGACGGTGGCCGGCGTTGAGCAGTGAGCAGGGAGATACAGAGGACAGGAGGCTGGAGCTTGGAGGTTTGGAACTTTGGAGCGCCGAGCGGGGGGTTCCTTTTGGAACCCTAACCGGTTCCGAAACCGGTTCCGCGGCCGGTTCTGGTTCCGGTTCCGCGGCCGGTTCCGGTTCCGGTTCCGCGCCGGTTCCCGGAAAAATGGAACCGGGAACCGGAACCGGTCCTTTAAGAACCGGGAACCGGATCGAGGTTCCGGTTCCGGTTCTCCGATTCCCGGTTCTACCCGCTACCCGTGCTCGCCCCTACATATAGGTGGAGCGAGTTTTCACATGGTCATGTATAAGTCTGAGGTTTGTATGGTCATCGCTCAATATGGTGATATGACCTCCAACTTTTTTACTCTGGTCTTTATATAATATAATTTTGCCGTGGCCTTCTACTTTTGCCACCGGTTCAGACAACCTTGGCAAATGAGGATAGCGAGGTCTTTTCGCTGTAGCAAGATGTGACATTATGCAATAGTAGAATCCCCTCTTTCCCTTCTTTTCCCGTAATCATCTTTCATGATTACGGGAAAAGAAGGGAAAGGGGGGATTCTACCATTGCATACGCGAAAAGAAAAGAGGGAAAAGAGAGGATTCTACTATTGCATAATGTCACATCTTGCTACAGCGAAAAGACCTCGCTATCCTCATTTGCCAAGGTTGTCTGAACTGGTGGCAAAAGTAGAAGGTCATGGGTTGAAAGGTCATATCACCATACGGAGTGTTTCATATATGAGTATTAGAAACCTCAACGTGGCCAGAACTTCACCAAGGTCTCTTAACAGTCCCATCGAGTTTCCATTTTCAGGCAAGAGACTTAGTGAGGCAGGGTCGGAAGGTTAATGGCGAACAACAATTCAGCCGATCACAGTGGTCAGAGGTAAGTTTCGGCAACCTTAACATAACCACTATAGCCCAGTTGTCAGTGAGTGGGAGGATTGAGAGTAAAATCATGCCACAATCTTGATGTCCTTTGTTGTTCCTCTCTTTGATCATGTTCATGTCATACATGCCATTACGTGAGTGTTCTTTTATCAGGGAAAAAAAACCTGCACTCTACATAAATGAGGCGAAGTTGTGGACGTATTCTAAAGTTATATTGTTCGACAGTTGAGCACAGTTGAGAGGGGTGTCTTTCACTTGCCTGTATGTTTTCCTCTCATTTCTTGGAGAGCATGTTGGGTTGTACTCATAACAGAGGATATTCAGTGGGTGTAAATCTGGTGAAAAGTGAGATTGTTTCTTATAGTCGTTGACCTTTTTTGTGCGAATTGGTCAATTTTTCTGATTTTAATTTCGTAATTGAATAGAGTTGGATTAGTAATAGGGAATGATCCCTCTCAAGTGGGCATACCATTATAAAAACAAGAGAAATGCCATAATAAACTGTTGTTTCTTTTTGGAGATCAAAAAATTGGAAAGGACGTGAAACTTCTCTTGAAGTTTAGTGGGTGCGAAAATTCTGTCACGTCGATGAAGAGACACGAGAGTACATAAACTCTATTTCTTTCTTTTGTCAAGAGAAACTCGTATTATGAACTGAATATTACTTGAAAGTCTAATTTGCTTTTCCTCCAAAGAAATGATAAGAGCTGCATTTAGCTTTCCTTGTTTCTACCCAGTAAACATGGGGCTTTTTTGGTTTTTTGGTCGAAGGTAACCAAGGTTTTTTTTTTTTTTCAAAGCTAAGCATGGTTTTTTTTTTTTTTTGGTCATAACTAAGCATGGGGTTTACCTAGTGGTTTTCTGCGGGTTTTGTTTTGTGAATAAGCGTTGGTAGAGTGGATTGGGAAACATTTCTAGGTGTTAAAAGGAAACATGCCCCCAGTCCTCTATTGTTACATTTGGTCCAAACGAAGGGTTTTCATCAGCTTATTTATCCGTGGATCAATAGATAAGTTAACCTCCTGAAGTGCATACAAAGGTTAGACTCTTGCAATGCATAGACTCATTATCTGTGATTTGCACTAGCAGCCAGCATCATACGGTGCATTAAATTTTCTTTTGAACTTCAATTGGTAGTTCTAAATTGCCGAGTTCATTTTTCCAGTTAATTGATCTATGTGCTTATTCTTGATCCTTATCGTTTGAGCTTTTGAAATACGATTGTCTAACAAGGAGTTTGCTAATCTTAATTCCAAGAAATGGAGCAGAGCATGTGCATCAAATTGCTGCATATTACAATCCACGACTTGATTCCTTGGCGGAGGCCTTGCGTCAACTCATCAGGGTTAGGCATAACTCTATAGGTCCAGCCAACATTAGATATGCACCCAAAATTAAGCTTATGTGCGAAGTGATTGAGATTATTCAGCAGAAATTAATCTTTGAGATGGGAAAGGAAAATATCGACCCAGAATTTTTACAAGCGTACGCTCTTATCTCTGTTATTCTTGGATGGGTCAAGTGTACTTTGCTGTTGTACAATCTGCTGGGGGACAAGCCTTGGGTGATTTTCATTCCATGCGTCCTAGTGTTGGTAACCCTATTTGTGTTCGTCGCAAATTAAAGGCTCAATTAGCAAATGGCCATAGTTTCAATTTTCGATGTCGTGATGTGTACTTTATATAAATTTGGTTTGAGTGTTGCTGGGTCGGTGGACCTCATGTTGTATTATTAGCGAGAACACCCTTGACATCACAAAGCAGAATATATAATGACAATTGTTGAAGTAATATGCCATGCATAATCGTTTTATCTTCCATTCTTCTCCATTTTCCAATTTATTTCTCTGGTCATGTAGAAATGTCTCAACGTGAACATAAAAAACTGCAATCCTGAGTAAGATATGGATCCAAGGTTCTGATTTGTGTGCACTCTGATTGCTCTTCCTCTCAAATGTGTCGTGTGCATATTACTTATGTACGTTTTGCCTAGTGAAATGCTTTGGCTGATTTTCATTCCCTATGTCCTAATGCGAGCAATCCATTTTGCATTCATTGAAAATTAGAGGATTAATTAGCGAATCACGATAATTTGTAGCTTTCTTGATATGGTTATGTGTATTTCATATGAATGTCGTTTCCTTTGTAACCTTCCAATGCTGGCTTGGACATGAACCTCATGTTGTATGATTACATCAGATAGCAAAATAGGTGGTGATGGTGATGATTAGGATCCTTCTTATTGCAATTCAAAATTGAGAAATGATGAAACCGGGTAAACAGGGCAATTTATTTATTTATTTTCGTTGGGCTAGAGAGAAACATGGGAAATAATGCAGAGCATAGCAGAAACAATTACACAATTTTCATTCACTATTCTTTCCTTTCGGATTCATGCATTGCGAGTTTGATATAGTATATAGCTTGTTCCTCATATTCAAAACTTAGCAATCTATATACAAAAAAATTCAAACTAAAGTAGCCAATTGGACAGCTCATAGGTTCTACGTAACTCGTTCAATCCGACTACACACGTAGAGCAAACTGAACAAGCACAAGCTTGATTCATCAACTGCCGCAAGCCGGTCTGTTGAGATAGCCAACTAGATTAACAAAGCTCTGATTTAATCGCTATCATTGTACTTTTGCATCTGGCTTACCAAAATTACCTGGCAATTTCGTTCATATATGACTGGGTAATGTCATAAGGTACTCGTGCCTGGGGTTTGTTATGTATTTAAAACTCTTCTTTTGGATAAATGGTGACATCAGAGTACGAGGGGATAATTCTTTAACACCAACAAACCTCTCCCAACTCACTCTGACAACGCTTATTCACAAAACAAAACCACCCAGACGCACAAAACTACCAGGTAAGTCCGGACCCCTTCAACCCAGGTAGAAACAAAGTAGAGCTAATTGCAAGTCTTTTCTTTTGTTAGGAGGAAAAGTTGATAGGACTTCCATATGATACATGGTTCCAGATTGACAAAAGAACATTGTATATACGGTCGCGTCTCTTCATCAACGTGACAAAATTTTCCCACCCAGTAATTTATGGAGCAAGTTCACATTCTTTCTCCAAAACGAAATTGACATTTTAATTTTTTATGGCGTTTCACTCTCCTTAGACAAATTGAGTGGCTTTAATGGTATTCAAACGTGAGAGGGATCACTCCTGCTATGAATCCTATCATATTAAATTACAAATGAGTATCATAAAATTTTACCAATCGCTCTGAATATGCTCTGTTATGAGTAAGACCCAAGTTACTCTGTTCTAAAACAATGACCATGTTATGAATTCTTATTTCAAACAACATATGTAATATGTTGTGTGTAATTAAATAGTTGGATAGACACTGTTCCTCTCGACTACATCACACCCATGATTGTACAGGAACTAACTCACCCTCAGAAAAGACGTTGAGTTACTTCTCTAAAATCATCCGCGTCCAATGAACTAAACACATTGGTGCCAGTGCTCGGGCTCAAGATCTGAAGTCAGGGACTCAATGGACCTAGGTTCGGGCACAAGGGATCCGTGTCTGAGATTGAGACCCCAATGCCCGTGCTCAAATCCCCAACACCTGGCCCCAGGCCTCGATGGACCTGAACATGGGCACCAGGGTCCTAAGCCGAGGTCTCAATAGACCCGAACATGGGCACCAGGGTCCTAAGCCGAGGTCTCAATGGACCCAAGCTTGGGCGTGAGGGATTTGCGTGAGGGATTCAAACACAAGCACTAGGGTACTGACCTGCCTCGATGGACCTGAGCTCAAGTGTCGGGAACCCAAGCACAGGCATAGCAATCTCAGGCCCGGGCTCATGCGTGGTGGATCTAAGCATGGGCGCCAAGGTCCTAAGCTCGGCCTTAATAGACTCAAGTTGGACCTCGTTGGACCTAGGTGCGGGTGCCTAGGTCTTGGGCCTCAACCTTGATGAACTTGGGCTCACGTGTGGGGGATCCAGGGGCTCGAGCCTAAGCACCGAGGACCCGAGCGCGGCCTTTGTGAACTTGGGCTTGGGTGTTGGGGACCCAAGCATAGCAACCGGGGCCTCAAGCCTAGCCTTGATGGGTCTTGGCACTGGTGGTAGGAACCCAGGTACTGGCACTATGGACTTGGGCTTGGGTTCAATGGGCTTGGGCCTAGGCGCTAGGGATTCGAGAATGAACATTAGGACTTTTGTGCCAAAGCGCATCGTTTCTAGTCCACACTTCAATATCTAGTCATATTTTATAAAATGATATCCTATTTTTTAAAGAGAAAATTATTTTCAAATGACGGTTTTCTTGTTGACTTAAAATTTTTTTTAAGCAATTCAAAATGTCGGAGAAGGAGGAAAGTGTTTTTCGCAAAATTAAGAAGCTCTTAGCAGAAAAAAGGAAGTCTGTGGATGAGAGTTTTGTCCATACTGACAATTGTGAGGCACTTGCAGGAGTGTAATCACCTATGATCCCCGATCAGTTAGGTCAACGAAGACTCGTCTGTTGGAAAAAAAAAAAAATGTATCATAAGATTAAACATTGCAAGTCTTATCATTTCTGAGGAGTATACGGTACTGAGGCTTTCAAATAATAATTCTAGTAATGTAAGAATTTCTCTCTAAACAAAATAAAGAAACGAAAAAACTTAGGCAAAAAAAAAAAAAATGTAGTTAGAAAAAAGCAAGAGAGTGAAAGTGCAGTAGTGCCTCTTTCATAGAATTTTTCCACGCCGTAACTTCTTGACATTTTTTAATGACTGTTCGATTCCACTGCTTCACAGCACCTTAGGGGAGAGTCTTCCCTCTCTTTAGGAAGAGAATTAAATAAATACTAACAGGACAATTATCCAAAGAGTCCTAAACTTATAGTATGGCGGTCAATTTAGTCATAAAACTTTTAATTTTGTCAATTTAGTCATCAATCTTTTGATAATTTTCCAATATAGTCTATTCGCCAATTTTGGTTAAACACATCAGATCGTCGTCCGTGCCACGTAAAACAACCAGTGCTGTTGGACCACCATATTAGTGAATTTCATCAAAAATTGGCCAAACGGATTACATCGGAAAATTTTCAAAACATTTAAGATTAAATTGGTCAAATTAAAAAAAATTATTATTAAATTGACAACCATATAATAGGTTTAGTATATTTTATTTTTTTTGATGAGTTTTTTAGAATTTGCATTTGGTGATGAGAAGAGAATTAAACGAATTGTTTAAAAGGTCATTTGTTCAAAAGGTCCTTGTCTAGCAACGAGGATCGTTTAAGGGGATCAAACAACTAATTGCCGGGTAATGAGGTCATTGCCAAAGGTCGATTAAACAAATAATCGGATTGTCAAAGGTCGATTAAACAAGCAATGACCTCTTTACCCGGCAATTATTTGTGCAATTTTCTTAAACAACTCCTTTTGGGGTTGTTTCTTTTTTTTTTTTTTTTTTTTTTTTTTTTGTGTTGGGGGGCTGGGTTGGCACTCTCCCCAAAGGGAGGACCTCAACCCGCAGCCTCGCAGCAAATATTACTTCAGACAAGGAAAGAAGAGAGTAATCACTCAAAACTCGGAGGCTCATGGCAAACAACAATCCTGCCAATCATGGTAGTCGGAGGTAAGCATCGCAACGTATTGTAGTCCAGCCTCATCCAATAAGATGGAGGATGAACTTGTCCTCTCCAATGTTGGATTAAGAAACCACCGTCCCCTTTTTTTTTTACTTTGTTAATTGATCCATGCGTTTACTCTTGATCCTTGTTTAAGCTTTCGTGAAAGACTAGCTATCTAACAAGTAGTTTGCTGATCTTAATTCCAGGAAATGGAGCAGTGCGCGTGGCTCAAATTGCGGCAGAATATAATCAACAACTTGATTCCTTGATGGAGGCCTTGCTTCAACTCATTAGGGACAAGCATGGCTATTCAGGTCCAGCCAACATTACCGGTGCACTTGTCATTATGCTTATTTGTGCAGCGATCGAGATTGTCTAACAAAAGTTACTTTTCAAGATGGGAAGGCAAGATATGGATGTAAGGTTCCGACTTGCATATGCTCCACTTGCTCTAGTTCTCGGGTGTGTTGTGTGTAGTCTATTAATGCATATGTCACCTGACGAAATACCTTGGTTGAGTGACATTCCTTGGGTCCTATTATTAGTATTCCTATGTGCATTCATCATGAATTAAAGAATCAATTAGCAAACGGGGATAGTTTCGGATTTTTTGATGGTTTTGGTTTGTAACCTTCCAACGCTAGCTTGGACATGAACTTCATGGTGTATTATTACCTTTAACACCTTTTACATCAAAAAGTACAATATATTATGATGATGAGATTGCGATCCTTCTTGGTGCAATTTGAAATTTAGAAATGATGAAATTGGAGAAACAGGGCAATTTTTTTTTTTTTTTTTTTTTTTTTTTTTGGGTAGAGAAGAAATAATCAGAGTATGTTAGACGTTTTTGGTATACACATTGCAAATTGGATACAGTTTATAACTTGTTCCTCATTTACGAACTTGGCAATCTCTATGCAACATAATTTAAGCTAAGGTAGCTAATTAGATAGCTCACAAGTTCTAAGTAGAGCAAATGGACAAGTACAAGCTTGATTCATCACCCGCTCGCCTACCCACCCGATAAGATAACTAGCCCGATTATTGAAGCTCCAATTTGATCACTATCGTTATGTTTTTTACACAGGTTTACAAAAATTACTTGGTAATTTCATTCATACATTCCTTGATGATGTCACAAGGTACTCATGCCTAGTGCATGGCCAAAAATCAACGGTCATGCATGCATAACTTCATCAAACTGATCAGGTGTATTGATACTTAGGTTCTTAAATTTACACCGGAAGTGGCTTTTGAATACATGAATGCTGGTGGAAAAAAATTAGTTGTGCGGAGAGTGTTAAATATAAAAATATTTAAATGATTCTAAGATTTAAATAAATGTTAATTGTTAAGAGATTTAGGCGTTAATATCTTTAACGTGCATTACTTGATTACGTCATTGGACTTGTTTTCTGTATATTAGAGATTAACGGGCGCTCAGTTTATATATATATAAAATATTTTTTTCTCTTCTATGGGCCTAATTGTTCTGGAATCTGTGGTTGGACAGGCTTGCCTCATCGAGGATTGCATCTCTTTCAGGTCATACCGTAATATCGTTTGACATAAACTGACAATTACAACAAAGATAAGCAATGACCCTATACATTCAAAAGAATCTGCGTTGAACCTGTGCACCAAGTGCTCTAAACACATCAAATAGGTATGGCTTGAAGGTAATAAGTTGATACATGGATCTTGACGAATAAAGTCCTGGAAAGGAAAGTTGGAGGTCAATATTCATCTATACCGATTGATATTTAATGTTGCTTCTAATCATATTTCAAAACAGCACAATAGTGTCAAGTGCTAAACATGAGCTTAGAACTTGGAATTCTTATTGTCATTCAGTAGTTAAATGCAGCAAAGGAAAAAAAGTCATGAATAATGTTAGAGATATGTTCCCTCGATTTTGTATAACTCCCAGGATCATAATATTAATTGATTATAATTGATATTGTAATTCTATTGTTATAGATAACCATATTGTAAAACCTATAAACAAACTCATGTATTATTTACCGCACCGAAATTCCACAATTCTATTTTCTATTTTATTTTTATCAAATAGTATAATAATATAAGACTAATGCTAGTGCATGCATTCGTGCTTTGACTTGTTGAATCCAAAAAATATGTAAGCTAAGTTTAAAAACTGTTCTCTCATTTCCTTGATGAAGGAAAACAAATTTTGTTTTAATATTTGAGTGATTACATGTGATCACGGCATATGTGCAATATAATCACCAACAAATAACATCGACTTAATCACCAAGTTCGATTCAAACTGGAAATCCAAACTAGTGTAGTAAAGTCCATATCTGATTAATTTAATTAACTCTAACAAAACCAGGAAAGCATTATCAAGACAGGACAGGAGCAACAATGGACTGGAAATTCGAACTTGTCCTATGAGACATTTTCGGCGAGCAGTGCTGATTATTCTTCCAGCTTCAGATTTAGGCACTTCAAGTTATACACCTGTTCAACAGGGCCAATCACAAACCTGAACCAACAAATTTCTGCCGCAAATCCATCTTTGAAAAGCTTCACAAACTCGGCCATCGGAGCAAGGGCTCTTGATCGGACACTGTATCGAAGGAAACGAGTCAACACCTAACGAGTCAGCATAGCATCTGAACTAAGCATCACTCGTCAGGGCATCAGTAAAGCAACTACTTAGCTTTTCTCTCGATGAATGCAACTGAGGATAGATAACAAGCACGTAAGTGGCAACGGCAAACTTTTTGACCGGAAATGTGGGTGAGAGAGTCAGCAAAGAAGTGTGGACAAAAATGGATCACCAGGAAGGGAGAAGCTTCAATGGCGAGGTTGTCCCCGCCGCGTGAGGGGCACATGATCGAGCGAGTGAAGTTCTTTAAGGCGTTGCTGCTGAGATGAACTCCATCTTTGAGTTCTTCGTTTCCCTTCAGCACTGTAGTACAGATCTTTATGAGGTGGTCTGCAGGATCGGAAGAATGTCACAAGGCGTTGCCTCGGGTTCGACTGGTATGGCTGGCAATTTATTCATAAAATATAAAAATACGCGATGTTAAATTAATGTTGGCAACCTTGCCACGCTCGCATAAAATAAAACAAAAGTCATAATACTCATAATGAAACTTTGAGTTTCAACTTATTTGATATATTTTTGTTAATCAATTAATGTTGTAAATATCAATTATCATTTTCTTGTCGACATGTGATATTTATGCAAGTGAACATGTATTTCTGTTGTATATTGCTTCTATACAAACTTATTCCCATTTATAATATAATCAAAGTAAACTCAAAATAAACATTATTCGCAAATTCGATTATCGTATAAAGTCAATTTCTTATGCATACTTTTCTGAACATTGCTGATATATAGCGCCTGTTCTCATACTGTATAATATTTAATCCTTTTTGGAAGACATAGAAAGTAATTTCTCTTCGGGACTGGCCAAGCATCAGATGTTGAGGTTGAGACTTCTAGTTGATGGCGATTTGCTACATGCTTTATTTTTTATCTTTAATAATGCAGCAACGGGTAAAACTGAAAACGACGACCTCTGGAGACAGTCCCATCCACGCTCTCATTTTCAGGCAAGAAAGAGACTTGGCGAGGCAAAGTTGGAAGGCTAATGGTGAACAACAATCCAGCTGATCCTATGGTGGTCGGGGGTAAGCTTTGGCGACCTCAGGCATATCTTGACCACTGTATCCCAGCCTCCATCAGTAAGCTGTAGGATTGTAGTAAAATCATTTCGAAGTCTTGATTTCCTTTCCTGTTCCTATCTCTGATCATCTCCACCGTGGTCTTGCGCGTCTGGATGGTTTCGTTTTGTGAACACATGATGTTAGAGTGATCTGGGAATGGTTTGTAGGTGTTAAGGAGGTATTTTCTAGTACTCTGATGTTGCATTTTGTCCTAAAGAAGAGTTTCCGTTAGCTTACTTAGCCGTGGGTCAATGGATGGTGACACTCCGGCAGTGCAAACATTGGTTTGACTCCTGCAATGCATTGGCTTGTTATCTATGATTTTCGCTAGAAGCTTGGCTTTATACCGTGCAGAATCTCTTGATGTTCATTGATATGATGTGGAAAGAGCTTGCAACTTGAGCTTTTGCAAAACACTGTCGTCTAACAAGTGGTTCGCTGATTTTGATTGCAAGATATGGAGCAGAGCATGGAGCTCAGATTGCTGCAATGTATATCCAACATCTTGATTCCCTGGAGGTGTCCTTGCTTCGAGCCATCAGGGACATGTATAGATATAAAGGTCCAGCCAACAATACCGGTGCACCCGTCATGCATCTACACGGTGGTCAAAATCATCCGGTAGAAATTAATCTTCAAGATGGGAAGGCACGATATCGATCCAAGGCTCTGACTTGCGTATGCTCTCATGGCTGTTGCTCTTGGATGCATCTCGTGCAGTCTGCTGATGTGCAGTATGCTTTGTGACATGCCTTGGCTGGTTTTCATTCCCTGCATCCTAATGCTGATAATGCCATCCACATTTGACCCCGAGGATTAATTAGAGAATGGTTAAGAGTTTCTGGTTTTCCCGATGGCGTGGTTTGCTCTTTGTGAAGCTGGTTTTAATGTGCGTCTGGCCAATGCTGGCTCAGACGTGAACCTCTTGTTGTGTTGCTATTACATTGAACACCTTTTACCTCCCAAAGTGGAATGCATATTGATAATGAAGACCGGTATTACTTAATAAAGGCCCGGCTCAATTTAGTGAAGTTGAAACAAGGGACTTTTTCCTTCTTTTGCCAGACAGAAACGTGGCAATTGATTCGTAGACTTTGAGAAAGAATCGCATTATTATCCTCATTCACAGACCTTCCGAGACGCCAATTGCGATTCTGACGGAGTTCATAACTCAATTCTCATATCCCTATCGCAGCAATATTCTACACACTACCTCGAAGTCTTGTCGATATTCTACCTTTTAGAGCGTGTCTGAGATGCTCCTGGTGATTCAATTCTGGCATCTACGCACAACAAATTTTTGGAGCTATGCCATCGAGTTAATCTGCTTCGGAGAAATAACAGGACGCGAATGAGTCTCGTTCTTTGCTCCCGAGCTTCTTAAGCAGCATCGGCTTACTCCTTTTCCTCAAATTCCTCAAATTAAGGCCATCCTCATCCTGGATTTGAGTCACAATATCGGACAGCAGACTTCATAGACGACAGGGGCAGAGAGGCCTCATCCGACCATCATAGAAGATCTCACCAGCAGCTTCCAACACAGGCAGCTGAGAACCCCCACCGACAAATGCAAACTCAAAATTACGTGCTTCACCCTCTTTGTCTTGCTCGAGCTGAGTTATCCGAGGCCATTGTATCCATGACTCTAGAGGCAAACTCCGCGACGTTGCTCGAACAATCTACCAAAAGCTGTTAAAGCTCATAAAACAACAATCAAAACGGAAAACATCTCTGTTGTTTGAGGGAGAGAAAGGATAAAAAACATAGCATAGCACTTCATACGTCTTGTGCAAAGGAAAAAACTGTCGAGTACCACGCTAAATACAAAGCAGAAACTGCTCACATACGTGCAACACATAACTGCACACAAACGTGCTATTAACTTCTTAGAAAATAGCAAAAACACTAATTGCATAACTAAATGAACTTGACTGTTTAAAAAAAAAAAACAGAGGAAAACAGAGGAAACACGACCGAAAACAGCAGCACTGAGACAATTCCAACAAAAGCAATGCCAAGGCTTGCTTTTAAGAACCGGTAGGTGAATGTTGCATCATAAGGGATGTCTAAACTCAGAACTCTGAGCGAGGAAGCGTTTAAGAGTTCACAAGGCAGATGCAATATACACAAGGAGGAGGAGTTGCAGTTGAAGGTGGTGTCTTTTTGTCAAATTCCATCACTTGAGACCAAAGTGCTTTTACTTCGTTCACTGTTGACACATAAATTTTGGTGACCCTAAAAAAATAAAATAAAAATTACATAGCATAAAAAAAAGGGAAATAAGGGAATGATCAATTTGATTTGATTATGAATGGAATGTGGAAATTTGATTAGCCATCCTTGTTTCGGTGAATATTTAAATCATAGTAAATATGGAAGCAAATTCTCAATCAAAGAAATCAGATGAATAAAAAAATAAAGAGTTTGATAAAAGGGAAGGATTCAAAACATCTAAGGAAAAATCAAACCGATTGTAAGATTTTACTCCAATTTACATGAATTAAGGCAACGGAAAAAGGAAGCTCGAAAATTGCCATAGAAGAGAGTGGTCAGAATCACTATAGAAGGAGACCAAAAATTTTCGAGAGAGGGGGGGAGGCGAATTCGAAAAATTCAGAGCAAAAAAAAAATTTCGGAGAAGTTCGTGCGAAAATTCGCAGAGAGGAGAAAATTCGAAGAAAAAACTTTGCAAGAAGAAGGCTTTACTGTCTTGGTCAAAGAGAAAGCCTCTTCTCTTTTCTTTCTCTGACAAGAAAAGAGAAAAGTCAGCTGCAGAACAGAAAAAAGAGAGAGGGAAGTGACGAGAGAGGTGAGAGAGGGAAAGGAAAAAAAAGAAAAAGAAAAACAGAACAGTGCACGGTTCTTCTCCTTCGTGCAGCACCCTCCTCGCCGTCCAGTGTCGCTTCACCAGCGATCCGCGGATCACTCCCGCGCCGGACGCCGCGCGGCACCGCCGCTCGCCCCTCCTGCCGACGCTCGCCTCAGCCCAACGCTTGCCGGTCTCCGTCCACTGCTCCAGCAACGCACTCCCCTCGCCTCTGCACCTGCTCTGCATTTTGCCCGTCCGTCTCTGCCTCTACAGCAATCGACGCCGCTGCGCCTCTGCACCCGCGAGCTCGCTCCGACACCCCACACCGGCGACCTGCGACAACCCAGCGACCACCGCGCCACCACTGCTGCTGCGCCTGGTGCCCGACGCCCCTGCCTCTCTCCTTCCGGCGAACCCGCACCACCGACGTTGCTGTACCACAGGAGCCCCGTCCGCGACGCTGTAGCAGCCAATTGCCGACTCCGTTCGACGCAATCCGCAGCAGCTCCGCCTCCACCCGAGCCGGACCTCGACCCAACGCCGACGCCCAGCAACACCACCAGAGCCAGACGCCGCGACGCCCCTGCTCGAGCACCCCACACCCGAGCGTCTCCGTCCGTCGCCGGCCTCCACCTGACGACCCGCGACCACGCGCTGCCGTCGTCGTCGTTCGCCTGCCACCGCTGCCCTCCGAGCCCCGGCACCGTCGTTGCCCACTAGCCTTCGTTCCGACGACCGTGCTCCTCCGCCCGCGGCTGCGCCACTGTAGCGATCCGTCCTTCGCCACGCCCTCTTCCGTCGTGCAGCTCGTGAAGTCCCCTTTTAGGTGGTTTTTATCTATTTTTTTTTCATTTATTTCATTTTATTTTATTTATTTTGCAGTTTAGTTATTTAAATTGTAACATTGGATATTACTTTTCATTTATAAATATTATAGGTGTTATCCGCAGGGTTTTATCCAAAATTATCGTAATTATTAATTTGATCCGTAAGACGTCGGATCATTTTTTTAATTATATTAATTTTTGGGTATTTTTGATAGTATTTCAATTGTTAAATCATTATAATTATTAATTTGATCTGTAAGGCTTAGGATCGATTTTTAATTATTTTGAACCTTTTTATGTGTTGTGATGTTCATGGTTAGAGTAATTGTTAATTTAACCTGTGAGACAACAAGTTATTTTTCGATTATTTTAATTCTTTATTTGTTAAATATCTTAATTGTGTAGATGTAAGGTTTATTTGATAATTATTATTTTGGAAAAACACTAAAAAAATCAAAATCAAAATAATCAAAATCTTGCATTAGAGCATGTAGGTTTAGTAAATTAGCATTGCATTTTTAGAATTACATTTTAGGATTACATTTTTTAGATATATATTTTTGTAATAAATCAATTTTTTTTATAGACAAACTATTTAAATAATGTTTGCACATTTTAATAATTTCATTTTAAAAAAAATAGTTTTCTAAGATAGAATAGGGTTTAAGTCAAACTAATCCTAAAATAAATTAGAAAATTATTCATTTTAGATAATTTAATTAGGGTTTTTATTAATTTCAAATTTCAATTAAAAAATACAAAAATATTAGGTGCATGTTAATTAATTTGCATAATAGGATAATTTTAGTAAAATCGAGGTTATGTAGTTAAAATGCACGTCTCAATTTCAAGACAAAAAAAAAAAAAAAAAAAAAAACCCAAAAAACTGCTTTGTGTGTTCATTTCTTTTAATGGAAGTCTTTTAATTGTGACTGAGTATCTGTGTGATCACCTCATTGTATGATAGTAATTTAGGTTAAAATAAATCCAAGCTGTGTGGAAAAACATTTTTGAAATTAAAAAGAAATTGTACCGAAAGGGCATTAGAGAAATCTAGTATAACCAAGTCCCCGTACCAATTGTCTCTAATTCGTAGGAGTAAAATAATCCTCCCATTATTTTACTTAGGTGTCTAATCGACCTACCGAAAACTGATTAATGGCGATTCCTAGATAATAATCATTTGTATGTTAAATATTTAAACCTTAAATCGTGAATTTGTATGGGCTTGGGAGAACCCGAGCTAACTTTAAAGACTTAGTAGTCCATTAAGCCCAAGCTAAATTTAAAGACTTAGTAGTCCATTAACCTAGTTTTAGGTGGTGCACCCGAAATTTAGGTCGTGACATTCACATTACCCACTTCATACATTAGTAATACGCAGGCTTTGCCATCTCTACCAGTGGTCATATTGACTGCTTCCTTGCAGTATATTCGTAGGCATCTGCGAGGCGACGCCCTCGTTATTCCTCCATCGATGCTTAGACTAGTGAGCTATGATTTTCACTAGAAGCGTGGTATCATACCACGTGTTAAAAAAGTTTTAGCTTGTAGTTCTTGATGTGTTCACATGACTATTTGTAGTTAGCAATATCAAGAATTACGCATGATATCATTTGAGACTTGTAACTCGATAACCTTACCCATTAGAAAAACCATTGGCTCATATGGTACATACGGAGTTTGAATCCTTACGTCTTATATTTCACATGGAAGGCCCGATTTACATACAAGGGAGGTAATTGAGACATATTTCGTTTTTGAAAGTACTCTGGCACATTTGTCTTGACTATTGCCCATTTGTCGTGGAATCACCATTTTATGAAGGACAATTCAACCTACAGTGCCAATGTTTCCCCTTACTTAAAAGGGACCGATTTCTCCAAAGTAATAATATTGTGGCATCTCTAAATTAACTCATTTGAGATATTGTCCACTTTAGCCTATTCTATACCGAGCCTCAATGTGGCACCCCTTGACGGCCCCCAATCCGTTAGGGTCATCACATTGTTTTCTCTACCTGGATATCCCTTTTTCTTTATCAATGGACTTCCGAGAAGTCATATGGGGGTTCTTTCATACACTTGATTGGTCCCTGCGCAAAAGTATGGCGGAAGTATATCCAACAACTCCCTTCCCTATATTCAGAAACAATACACACCAACTAAACATTTTATAAGTTAAAGCTGAACATTTTTATTTACATAACTAGATGGACATCACGGGCAGTACATCAAAATGCCAAGTTTCCATACCCGGCTATTTTCCAAAAGATACCCGACTATTACAACGGCTATAAACATAAGTCCATCCACAGTGTCGGCGACCAAAAATGCTTCTGCTGCAGACCTCAACTCTCGATCATATCCACCCATTCGGTCCATCAGCTGGTGGTGGTGGCAGCAGAGGTATCTTGTCTAGTCTGAAATGTTAGTCTCCTAAAGGGGTGAGTACAACCACCCAGCAGTTGAAGATCTACCAAGCTATACTATGCAAGCAATCACAATCCAAGTCCATGCAAGATAGATAAAATAGGTAATCAAAGAATGAGTGTGCATTAGATCGATAAGACTTTTGAAAAGCAATGTCAATGCAGTTTCAAAACTAGAATGTATCATTTCAGTCACACAAGTCCCAATTATAAGCCAAACTGTAGTGACACGTCCTATTCCATGCCATACAATTTAGTCCTATAACCAGACCACACGCACACTTAGTAGAACTATCAGTTTTAACATTCAAAAGGTCTCATCCCCCAGAGGACCAATGTTTGTGTCACGCCCCGAACCCCGAGCGCGCGCACATCCCACTGCGGTCGATCAAATGCGACATTCCCAGGTAGTGTCGCCGACCCCATTCATTTAATATTGCGCAAGCGGAACGTATTATAAAACCCCTAACAATTAAATACGGGATAGAAAAGCAGGAAGCAAAACCACAACATATCACTTTCATAATTCAACAGAATTACAATCAAAAGCTTACAGCCAAAAGTCTACAAAAGACCGGCTCTTAAAAAGGAATTGTCCTACGACCTACAAGTCGGACACGATCTCCAATCCTTATGACTTCACTTCTCCAACTCTTCAAGGCCAACCAAAGCTATATGGCCGCTCCGCCCACCAAGAACCTGAAATGGTTATTCAATAACCACTGAGACAACGTCTCAGCAAGTTCAACCCCCTAAACCCCTATTAGAAAGAAAATACGCCCCGAGTGGCCTAGCCACATCACACAGAAGACTTACCTCGCATTAGCCTTCATCTGCAGGTTAACACAATTTATATAATTCAACTACGTACAATTATAATAACCAAACAACCATGGCACAATCACATCATCAGAACAATTCAACCACTTGGATCGTCTCGGCGATCAATCGACTTGGCCGATTACATGTCAATTCTAGTGAATCAATTACTACTTCCAATCTCGACCCTATAGGAAGGCTTAATAACCATGGCAATCACGGCCCCACTTGCACGACCTTTAATTAGGTGGTCCATCACGGCCTCACTGTAAGCACGACCTCTCATAAAGGTGGTCCATCCCGGCCTCCCGGGCACGACCTCTCATAGGTGGTCCATCACGGCCTCACTAAGCACGATCTCTAATAGGTGGTCAATCACTACCCCATTAGGCACGACATCTCTTAGGTGGTTCATCGCGCCCTATTAAGCACGACCTCATAGGTGGTTCATCACGGCCTCACTAGGCACGACCTCCAATCGGTGGTTAATCACGGCCTTACTAGGCACGACCTCTAATATTTGGTTAATCACGGCCAATCTCCCATCAATTCCCACACTTAGGGTTTTCTAAAGAATCCTCATAATTCGCAATCAAACTCAATTCGCCACAACCAATCATCAATTTCAAATTCTACATAAAGAGCGATCGCACGAAATTCGAGAGAACAAGGTCCGCAAAATTTTCGGAATTTAATAAATAATTAAATTTATTCCGAAAATTAATTAAATAATAATATCCATATTTTCGTCATCCACACCCAATTTATAATATCCAACCATCAATTTCAAAATCCGAACACGATAGCGATCGCGATTTAAATTCGAAAGAATAAAGGTCAAAAATAATTTTTCCCGTTTTTTTTTTTAAATAATAATATTTTAATAATTTCGGAATATGATATAATATTATAAATTCCAGAATTTCGAAACAATTTAAATAATTCAAAAATAAAACCTATTATGTCACATCGAGGTTTATTTTTAAATGAACTCTCTTAGCCTTTAATTAAACATGCTTTAAATCAAACAAACCTCTTAATCTAAGTCACAATTAAATAAACTAAACTAACCACCTAAACTTAATTAACTTAAGCTAAGCACACCTAAAGCATAATTAACCCTCTAAGCGAGGTTTAGTGAGTTAAACTCACCGGATTAACGAGCCGAGCGGACCAAAACGACGAGGACGACGCGAGGATCGACTTTCCTCAAAGCGGGCCGAGCATCCGGGCTCGGAAAGGCGGCCAAAACGGGCCAAACGTCCGCTGCATACCCATTTTCTTCCAGCTGCTGTTTACGGCGGAGGAGGGCTGATCCGGAGTCGGTTCGGGCGGCCAAGGGCGGCGGAGGCAAGGCGAAGCTCCGGCGGTGGCTGGCGGCGACGAACGGCGGTTCACGGCGGCGAGGACGAGCTCCGGTAGCTCTTGCGCGAGCTGAACAGCAGCTCGGGATGCTGGCCAAGCGCGGGCGAGCGCGGGCGGCGGCGGAGCGCGAGACGACGGGCGACGACGGCGGTCCTGGCTTCGATGGCTTCGGCTGCTCCGGTGACCAAACGGCGGCGGCGATAGCAGCTTAACGGAGGGGCAGGAGCTCGGGGCCGCACGAACGAAAGCTGGAGGCGGCGGAGGCGGTGCGACGACGAGCGGTCGCGGTGCGCGGGCGACGCGCACGGACGATGGCAGCGGCGAGCTTCTCCGGCGAAGCTGGCGGCGTCGAGCGGCGAAGGGGGCGGCGTCCGGGCGGTCGGCTTGGCTGGTCCGCCGAACTCCTCTCTCTCTCTCCTCCCTATTTCCAAGAAGCCCAAGGTTGAAGATGATGGAGATGGGTG
The DNA here is from genome assembly GCA_017140255.1 of Eucalyptus paniculata subsp. matutina. Lineage (NCBI taxonomy): Eukaryota > Viridiplantae > Streptophyta > Magnoliopsida > Myrtales > Myrtaceae > Eucalyptus > Eucalyptus paniculata. The sequence goes on along the minus strand of CM029437.1, from coordinate 2,141,490 downwards.
AGAGAGAAAAAACCCCACTTTATGAGGGCCAATGAGCTCTTGCCACTTGTCAACACCCCATTCGCTTGGCTTCAATCAGCATGACATCACCCGCATGATGTCATCTTCCACTATCTCCTCTCCCACAACATTATTGATGGGTGCAATATCATTTCCGAGCCCAAATCCTCAGACATTAATTTATTCAATTCCCATCAATTCTCTTCCAATTAAGTCCAATTGAAGTCATAAAATTAATCCGATGTCACCACTCTTCAATTCACATCTTCACATGTCCATAAAACCAACTTAAGTCTAAAAAGCGACCAAAAGCGAACTACTAATTTCTCGAGCCAAATTAGCTATTTCTTAATTATTTTGCTGAGAAGCTCGGTTTGCATGAAAAATCTTCCGAATATAAGTCAATGATCCTAAAATGATTTGTGACACACGACTTCCAATTTCCGAATTCGATTTCAATTCCAAAGCGGTTAATTTCACTTTGGCAAGACGATACTAGTGCGGCCCAAACCTACCGGTAGCCTTTAGAAATTTTCATGCATTTGACGCGTGGTTGATCATCTCAAGCCACAATGTACATCTTTGAAACATTGGCGACTTTCGGTTGTCGGGGGTAATCTCGAGGTTTCAAATACGAACAGAAGTACCCAATCGATAGAAAAAGTCGGTCCAGGTGTCGGTCGACAAGGATTATGCAATCCGGTGGAATCACCCACACTTGATCACATGCTCGTCGAGTCGACCTATCTCCGGTCTTTAATCGATTTTTATTTGTGCCGAATGACCCTTGCAGATTAGCTCGGTCGAAAGGTCGCTTCTGAGTCAAATTCTCGAGTCGATACATTAGAAATTCTTAACAGAACTTCACTTCACCCGATAGACTAGTTTTCACATGAGTGGCCGACTCAAGGAAAAGAACTATATGCGTGCCAACGAAATGCCCGTCTCAATTTATTGAAAATAGAATTGGAAAAATCGGGATGTCACAGTTTGCGTCCTTCTGGGATTTCGCACCCAATCCTGGTGTCGCGAAAGCCTCCGGCATTACGCCACTAGGCCACCAGGCATCCAGAGCGTGTTACGTCACACCTCCGGGCATCTCGCATCCCTCCTGGCATCACGAGGAATCTCTAGAGCTCATCATGAAAATGGTTACCCCTACCCTCTGGAATTACGTACCGACATACCACCGGGCCTCCCCCGGAATTACGTATCGATATACCACCGGGCATCCCGACACTCCCGGGGTAAACCTCTGGGTACTGCAAACCCCAGGCATCCAAAGGGCATTGACTCATTTGAACCTTTGGGCATCCTGACTCCCGGGGCATCGTTGACCCGAGGTCCAACGGCAACATTAACATCTTAATTTATCAATACCAAAACACTTTTGATGCAACAACGGCAGGCTTTGAAATCATATGCCATTTCTATGTCAAAGAAATCCATTCACAAAATTCTAGTAACATGATATCAGTTCATAAATCCATTTCCACGTTTCACCTTCAAAGCATTTCAAGCATCCATGTGAAAATCTCGGATTGTACTTGAGCCTCATGGCCAAATCCCAAAAGAATTATCGAACACAAATAGATTGAATTCAGCACATTGGTAATTCGAAGCTGCACTCCCGACTTCAAGATTTTCAAAATCTGATTTGTGCAAAGATTTGAAATTTTGAAGGCATCAAAAATATTTTATCTTCTTTTTGAAACATTGATGCATGGTGCCTCGGTATATAGAAATTTCAGCAAGGTCGGGAGGAATTTCAAATCATTTTATGGCTGATTTTTGTTCAAAAGACGATAACTAATTTCGAAAACTCATATGGTGAACCGAAATATCAACCCGATCTCTAATAGTTTTAAAAGAATTGATATAGAATTTCAAATATGAAAGCACCGTAGATTTTCTTAAAACAATTGAGGGCGGTGCCGTGGTAAGTAAAACTTCAAATATGGATCGGGAGGTTTTTCTTTTTCAATTCAAATCAATGACCGAATTCTTCAAGATTTCATAGTCATAAAATCTGTTTTGGATGAAGTCCAAAGAAATCGAAACCATATATGAAAAATCCAAACATTTCCTCAACCCTTTAGCCTCAAAACAGTCTCGATCGCTCAATAAATCATCATTCAGCATCAAAATCCAACAATCCATCCTATCAATGCATTTTCTAAGATAGCAACAGCACTACACAACATAGATTAGTAGATTTCAACTTGCCTTAGGTCCTGCGATGTTAATGGCGAGAAATCTGGGAGCTCGCGGTCACGGACATGGCTCGACAACGACAAGTGCGAGCGGCATCGGCAGCGCGCATGCACGGGCGGAGGGAAAGCAATCCCTTCCTTTCTCTCTCTGCTCACTCTCTCACTTTGCTCGCTGCACTCTCTCTCTCTCTCTCTCACTCGCTGCTCTCTCTTTCACTCGCCGTTTCGCTCGGTTAGTCTCTCCCTCTGCTTGCTATTCGGTTCATCTTCGATGGTTTACTTGTTGACTTTCCTAGTCAACAGCTGAAGGCACTGGTGGCTATTTGGGCGAGCGGCAGCTGGATTGTACGTGTCCAGCAGCCGAAGTTTCTTCCTTGGGTGCGCGCCACCTTGCGCGATTCATGCAAGAGCGTAGCATCTCATTAGTTGACAAATCAAGTCAACAACCGCTCTCCTTGGTGGCAGCGACGAGCAAGGACAGCTCGAAGAATCGTGGCCGTCCTGGAAGACTTTAGCTGCCACTCATCTTGCTGCATGCACGGGCGTGTCCTATTGCATGTAGAAGTCTTCCTCCGTTGGCCACCGAAGAGAAAAGGAGGCGTGGCAGCACTTGATCACATTGCATGCATGCAGGACGTGGCTGTCATGAGCTCTCTCTCCCTCGGTCAACATCTCTTCGTTTGTTGACCATTGTGGGACGTAACTTCTTCGTAGACAGTAGCTGCATGGGTCAGCAAATGTCCCTTGGTTGACTCCTATAGACGTGGTCTTCAATTGCCGCATGGCTGAAAAATGTGACCGATGGTGAGGCAGGACTAATATCGGACATGTGCATAGCCATGCAAGGGAAATTTCTCTCCGAAAGTTGATGTTTCGGAATGACGGGTGGTGATGAAACGATGGCCTAATGCTATACCAACAATGATGATGACAAAATAATGTCCGCAAATGATGCCAATGACGCAGTCTGTCAATACTCCCGTCGACTCGTGACGAGCCATTACTTATTCGAGGTCTGACGAAAACCCGGATGTCACACTCAAGGTTTTATCTTTTAGCGTACAAACAGACACTTTCCTAGGAGACCACCCTAGTACACAAGGCACTTGGTGCACCCCATGCACCTTAGTGCACATCCAAATAAATCTATGCCATACATATCCAAATAAATCCATCCGCTCAATAGTGTTCACTTACAAGTCTAATATGAGAAAGTACTTAATCGAGTCCGTTCCACAATAGTCATGTTTCAACGCTTACCGCACTGACCGCATTGCCTATTCCAGTCATATTCACGGAGGTGGCATATTTTTAGTGCTAGCTACACAAGCCATATTACTCAGTAACTATTTTCTCAAGCTAGCTGTACAGACTGCGTTGCTTAGTTATTATTTCACAAGCTAACCGTATTGACCGCTTGTTGTTTTCCCTTCGATTCTCGACCTTTCACACGTTGTTTGGAGAAGCCAAAACCTACCACTAAACTCACCACCCTCAAACAAGCTAGATCTGGATTTTTCGATATGACCAACCGCTGGATGCTGCCTCATCCAATGCTATTCGACTCAATTTTGAACTCAAACTTAGATCACCACGAGCTTGAAAGGATGTTAGAAATAATTAGGGATTTCTAATAGAATAATTTTCTTTGTTAAAGATATTTTGATAATTTTGTTAATTATCTGTATCTCTCAAAATTGTTCGTACATTTTTTTTTAGTTGTGCATTTCTTTGATTGAGATATGACATTATACAGTTATCTAATAAAGCCTGTAAATAGGCTTAATGTACTATTTTCTATATAAATCGAAATATACAAAAAAAAATCCTAATTTTTATCTTTCGCTTTATTATTCTCAAAGTAATATAATGATATTAATTGATTAGGATTTAAATAACAATAAAAAAGGAATTTTCTGACAAGGAATACACGATAACCAAGCAAAACAAGAAGTCAGTGGGGTAGAAAGTGGCCCCACTGACGTCCACGCTAGGAATGCACCACTCACATCGTCTTTTGACTACGTGGATCATACAAATAGAAGTTATTGCAAGTAATGTGAGTTTCTCTTCACAAAAGGAAGAAATAAGAAAAACTTAGCGAAAAAAATGAAAAGAAAGAGTTTCTCTTAACAATAAGCAACAAAGTTAATCGGTCTCTTCATGCATGGGATAGTGGCTAGAGAAAATGTAGTCTGTTCATGCGTGAGACAAAGGCTTTTGGCATTTTTTCGAACTTTGAGATTTTCAAAAGGACTCGACAGTAAATGTAATTCTTTTTTCTCATATAAGGAAGCGGTTGTAAAGGTGTTAAAACTTATGGAGAGGGATTCCTCTAGCCATGAGTTTTACCTGAACTAGGAGATGCTAGCCTAACGGCCACCACCATCCAAGACCATGACGGTGGATTGTGGGCTACAATTTCCATTTCAAAGAAATGGGCAACCGATTGAACTTTTGTTGGAATCTAAACATGGATATTATTATATTTGCTAACCTTAATTAATTCAAGAAGGAAGCTAGATTTTTAAACCCCCCAAAAAAAAAAAGGAAGCTAGATAAACAATACATACAATGGAATGGAGGTTTTTTTTTTAAAAAAAAAAATTATTTAATGAATGATATCACCATCATTCCTTATTTTTGTCCAAAAACCAAAATCATCCTTCGATCTTTTTTTTTTTTAGTTTAAAAATTTATGGTCCTTCCATTATAATATTTCTCTTATTGGTCAATTTTTGTTGACATGGATGATAGAATTAATGATATAGATGCTAGTGGATATATGTGCCATGCTGAAATACTTATGTCATGTTATAATTGGTTGAAAATTATTATGAGCCAAAAAGGCGCCACATCAAACAAAATGAGAAAACAAAATATTGAGAGAGAGAGAGAGAGAGAGAGGACCATTGTTGCTGCCATAGCCACAAGCTTAGGAGTTTCAAGTTGCGAAGCTTGAGGTCATGACTACTTGATATAAGCTTGCGGTTATGGCAGTTCAATTGGTGGTCATAAGTGGTTACAACTCTTAATTTTCATATTGTTATGGATGTTTTATGGGTTCTCTTTTAAGTTTACCAGTTCTCTTACTTTGTTTGCTCACATTTAAGAAATTTTACTTAAAGGGATTAAAGGATATCCCAATAATTGAGATTTCATTTCTTCCCAAATAGACAATGAAATTAATTTATTCAGTTACCTTGGGAGACTGTCTCTTTTTCAAGAGATGGTATTGTTATATAATCATTTCCCTTTTTCAAATAGGCAGTGAAATTAACAAGAAGGAAATATTTATTATTTTTTTAAATATTTATTATTTTTTTAATTAATTTATTGATTTTTAATCTAAAGAATCCCACGGTGGGATTCATAGTTTTCTCAAGAAAACCATATAATTCCTTGAAAAAACTTGTGGTGGGTAGTGCACGTTACTCCCTATCTTTAATATCATTAAACTTTTCCAATAGGAATAACTAAAGAGGTTGAATATCCCCTAACTCCGAAGGTGCTTCTATTGGCATTTCAAACGATTCTCAACCGTTGATGCATGTAAATAAGGCATGCATCAATGGGTAATATATGTCGAGACACTCATGGCTATGGAAGTATTTTGTTGGATAAAGAATTAACGTCAAACAAACAAACAAATTTCCATGTAGGCTCCGATTGTTTTCTAAAAAATATAACATTTCTGGAAAATATTTTTCAAAAAGTCATTTTTCAAGAAAATGATAATATTTTCCAGTATTCAATTGAAAATTGGAAGTGAACTAGAAATTAATTTCCACCGTTTGGTTGGGAAATTAAATTTTCCACGAAAAATTGACTTAAAAATCGATTTTTTAATCATTTTTTTAAATTTCTTTCTCTCTCTCTCTCTCTCTCTCTCTCTCTCTCTCTCTCTCTCTCTCTCTTTCATTTTCTTTTTCCTTCTTCTTTGGCCAATGGCCAACCACGGTGATGGCCGACGACTAACCACTGGCTAGGCCTCAGCCTCGTTCACTTGGCAAACTCGAGGCTTGCTAGACAAGGCCTCTAAGGATGTGGACCTCGTCTGAGGTGAGCAAGGCTTGGCAATCAAAATTTGATGAGGCTCCACCTCGCCTATGGCCGGTCACCAACCATTGTCGTGTCTAGTGATCGGCTGAGGAAGAATAAAAAAGAAAAAGAAAGAAAATTTAAAAAATTTAAAAAATCAATTTTTTTTTTTTAAAAGGTAAAAAAGAAAGAAAGCAAAGCAAAGAGGGCTAGGAGGGCTGTGAGAGTACGAGATAAGAAAGAGTGAGTGAGGAAGAGAAAAACATTTTCTCATATTTTAGAAGATTTATTTTTCGTTGATCCTAAATGTTTTCTTGGACTAATTTATTTTCCGTAAATTGAATGTTGGAAAATCCGAAAAATATTATCTTGAAAGTTGTTCGTAAAACGAATAGAGCTTTAATAACTGTTAACAGTAAATCTTACTTTTTTAATGGATACAATGAGTGAATATGCTCCTAAGTGCACATGTCTCTTCGAAAGAGTCTCTGTCTACGGAAACCGCGTGTATAAAAAGCCGGATACTATAACGAAACCGCGCGTATAAAAATACGGACACATTAACGAAAAGGAAAAGTAAGTTAGAGAACAAATCATAGGGAAGCACGTAGGTACTAGGACCCGCAATGTTCCAAGTAAAGAGGCAAGTGGGCAGACTTTCTTAAGGAGGGCTCCCACTTTTATCTCATCTCATTAACAGACGAAAGCATGATGGAAAAATTAATAATGTACCATCCCCAAACGCCCACGCAATGAACCTCTTCGTTCTTAACGCAGCAATCAGCAAACACTTGAAGAAACCTCATTTACAGGAAGAAAGGGAGAGACTTGGAAGGTTAATGGAGAACAATAATTCAGCTGGTTACGGTGGTCGGAGGTAAGCTTCGGCGGCCTTAAATATATCTTAAGAGCTGTGGCCCGGCTCTGTCACTTAGTTGGACGATTGCGGGGAAATTCATGCCAAAATATTGATATTGTTTCCGGTTCCTGACTTTGATCAGCTTGCACTATATAACCAATACGTGAATGCCATTTTATAGCCAAAAACCTGCACTCTACATAGAACAGTTTGTGGAACTCTGAACTTGTACTGTTGGTTCAAGACGCCCAGCAGGTCTTTCACTCGCCCGTAGAAAATGGCATGTTTCTAGCATTAGATTGTGAGGCCCTATTTGGTAACCGGTCAATTATTGACTATTTCTCTTCTTTTGATTCTTGAAACAATAAAAGAATAGAAATATATTTGGTAATGTCAACTGATGTTTCTATTTCCGGAACAAATAAGTAGTTAAAGAATAGATTTGAAACAAAAACAAGAAGTAAAAAAATGTTTTTTTTTTCCTCAAGAACAATTTCTAAAACCAAGTCATTTTTTTTTTTCTTTTCTTCTTTTCTTCCTCCTCTAGCCGGTCGTTGCACTCGGCAACCTTGCTGAAGTCTCATCAGCCCTTGGTGAGGCTAACCCGGCAATGGCTGGGTGAGGCCGACCTCTTTAAGAGCCAATGAGGCTCCCTTAAGGCTAGCAAGGTTGACGGCTCTTGTCTTTGGCTAATCGCCCCAGCAAGGCTTGACCTTATCTAGCCACCACAAGGTCGGCCTCACCATGACCGGGCAAGGTTGACCTCACGGTGGCTAGGTGAGATCGACCTCCCCTGGGGTCGGCGAGGTTGCCAGCTAGAGGAGTAAGAAGAGAGGAAAAAAAGAAGAAGAAAAATCCCAAAAATTATTTAAAAATTAAAAAAAATTTCACGTTTCAAAAAATCTGAGGGTTGTACTAAATATATTCATATTATTTTTTTGAATTTCGGGAGTAGAAATTTTATACAGTTACCGAACGCGTTCAAATGCTCAGACATTCGTTTAGGGAAAAAAATTAGAAAAATATTATTTCTGAGCAAAAATTATTCCTAGGAACTAAATAATTACCAAACGCACCCCGAGAGTCGTATTGGAACGCCAATGTTAACCAATCTGTTTGTTTTTTTTTTTTTTTTTCCTTTTGTTGATTGAGATTTTCATAATGACTTGACTATCAAAGACGAGAAATGGGCTCTACTTAGAACAGAGCATGTACTTAGCGGCATATTCGGTGGATGCGAAATGGCTTGTCTCCGGCATTTCCTGGATTGGGGTAGTTATGTTGTACCACCCAGATTTTGTCTTCTGTAAGAATGCTTCTGGTAGTCACCGACCCCTTTTGTGCAAATTAGCATATTTTCATAATATCCATTTGGTAATTGAATACATTAGGACTAATACCAAGAAGAATCTCTCTCACGTATGCATACATTTAAAACAGCTGAATTTGTCTGAGGAAAGTGGAATCCATAAAAACTGCCATTTCTTTTTTGAAATCCACAAAGTTGGAAAGAATGTAAACCGTCTCGTGAAGTTACTGGGTGGGAAATTCTGTCACATGATGAAGAGACACGACTACATATATTGTATTAAGAGAAACTCATATCTTATTAAGAACAATGTATTAATTGAAAGTCTTATTAGCTTTTCCTCCTAAGAAAATATGAGACCTGCTATTAGCTTCGCTACTACGTTTCTACCTAGTAAGCATGGGGGCTAACCCGGTAGTTTTGTGCATCTGAGTGGTTTTGTTATGCAAATAATTGTTGTTAGAGTGGACTGAGAAAGATTTGTAGTTGTTAAGGAGGTACTCCCTTGCACTCTGATGTTACATTTTGTCCAAAAGAAGAATTTCAATTAGCCATGGATCAATACATGGATTAGACTCATGCAATGCATTGGTCCATTAGCTATGATTTACTGTAAAAGCTTGACATCACACTGCGCATTAGATTTCCTTTTGAACTTATGTTGGTAGTTCTTGATTTGTCTGCGTTAGTATATTTGTTGGTAGCATTGAGATTTGCTTAATGTTCGCTGTAGACTCATATCTTGATGGCTTTTGGATATATTATCATCGTCTATGATGTAAAAGGACCTCACAACTTGAGCTTTTGCAACATACTGTCACCTACAAGTAGTTTGCTGATGTTAATTCCAAGATATGGGGCAGAGCAAATAGCACAAATTGCTGCAACATATAACCAAAATCCTGATTCCATGGAGTAGTCCTTGCTTCAAGCAATCAGGGACACGTATAGACACACAGGTCCAGCCAATAAGACTAGTGCACTAGTCATGCTTATCTATACAGTGGTAAAAAAGGTCTGGTAAAAAGTTAATCATCGAGCTAGGAAGGCAAGATATAGACCCACGGTTTCGACTTGGGTACACTCTCATCATTGTTGCTCTTGGTTGTGTTGGGTGCAGTTTGCTGATGTACGTTTTGCTTGGCGACATACCTTGGATTTTCGTTCTTTGTGTCCTGATGTTGATAATCCCATCCCCGTTCGAACCCGAGGATTAATTAGAGAACGAACGGTACAGTTTTTGGTTTTCCTGATGTTGTGGCTTACTCTTAACAAAGTTGGTTTTGATGTCCGCCTAGCCAATGCTAGCTGAGACACGAGCCTCATGCTCTATTATTACTATTATCTCAAACACCTTTTACGTCATAAAATAGAATGTGTAATGATGACGAGGATGATTGTACTACTTAGTTAATTACTTGTAGCAATACTATGAAATTGGAGGAATAAGGATTTTTATATTTGGTCAAGGAGAAACTAGGAAATTGATTAAGTGAATTTGAGAAAGAATCACATTATCCTCGTTCACTAGTCTTTCTGTACACAAATTGACAATTTCGATGTAGTTCAAGGCTAAATCCTAATATCCTAACCTCGGCGACACTCTATATACTATCTTGACATGTACTTCAGGTCACAAAGGAAGCATGCAATAAGTGAGAGAGAGGGAAGTAACTAGTCACAAATTCTTTAATGAAAAGATTTACACATTGGAGAACGAAGCAAATTCACAGTAGAAAAGTGAGATGCTGGCAAAAGAACGCTTCAAGTGCCAAAAGTTGGCATAAAGGGACACTTAAGTGCCAAAACTTACGAAAGTAACACTTAGGTGCCACTTTTTATAAAAAAAATGAGACACTTGAATGCCACATCCAGCAAAGCTAGCCGGAAATTCTACGTGGCATTTTTTTTTATTAATTTTCTAGCTTACATGACTCACCGGAAGGCTTACTCAGCAAAACACACACAAAAACGTCGCCATATTGGTATAATTTGAATTTTAATATAAAAATTAATTAAATTAAATTAAAAAATAATAATAATAATAATTTTTTTTTTAAAAAAGGTGGATGAGGAGGAGGAGGAAGGTAGCTGGCGGCTGAGGGCTCAACCCTCGCCGCCATTGCCGCCTCCCCGCCGTCGCCGGAAGGTGGGGGAGGGTCGGCTAGAGCCACTGAGCCTTGGCCGGGGGCCGGCAAACCCAGTCGACTGGCAGTGAGGGCCTATGTGCCCTCGCCCAGATTTGGGGCGAGGGTCACTGACCCTCACCTGATGGGGCGAGGGCTGCAGTATCAAAGATGTTAGGAAAAGTTGGTTCTGCTAGTTGTTTGCCCACTGTGGGAAGGCATACCTGCAGAAAACTAACTCCGTCTTCCCTGGTTCTAGGTCTAGGTCTATTCATGGTATCAGAGCTATGGTTTCGTTTGTAATGTTATCCGTTCCATGCGCTTGGTAGGTGAATCAAGTGTTGAGAAGATCTCTTTACATCATGTCTACAGAATCAGAAATTCTCGAAGCACCCATTTCTCTTGCTCCATCTCCATCATCTTCAACCCCTTCAGATTTCCGTGTTTCAAATGCTTCTAAGATAGACTATCTCTATGAAGTCTCTCTTAGTGATGAAACTAAGATCTCTAAAACACAACTTCCTCTCATGAACCCTTTCTCCACTTTTGCTAAACCCACATCATCATTTTCACCCATCCGCTCCATTAGGCAACTCATTCGCCAAACTCCAAAGGAAGTAAAGGAGTACGTTCAGTCCTCCAAGTTCGACCAACATCCCATTCCTGCCATTGAAAAAGAGTACTTTATTACTCTTCAGATTCCTTCAGAGTTTCCTAGGTAATGGACTTAACAGGGATATTCTCATGTCCATTATGGGGCTGTTCGTCTTGCTCTTACCTTTCATGGTCGTAAAGGCTTACCAGTTGTGGCAAGAATAGCATTATTGGATACTCGATTCCTCGAATACCAGCATGCTTGTATTGGCACTATCCAAACTACTCTGAATGCTGGAATAGTCTTCGTGACTTTGTATCCAAATTTCAACATCGCTCTTTCAAATCCCCAGCTACTTTCTTTTTTAAAAGTCTAGATCCAGCTCACTGGAGCTCCTCAAACTGCTGACTCTGTTGTTGCAGAACCATGCTCTTGATCTAAATTTCCATAATGGAAATGAAGATGCTTTATTCATCTCCATGCAGAATGGTCAAGTATCCTGCATCCATGTTCCTAGACGGATCCTGAAGGAAAAGTTGGCCACTCTTCTCCCAGAGACATGGATCACCAACTATGAAAATTTGCATTAGAATAACAAGCCTTTTCAGTCGTCGGACTTTGAATTTGTCCGAAAAAAGGATAGAACTGTTTCCATCAAATTTGGCAAGGAAAAGGAAGAAAGTTCATTTATTTTCCAAACTCTTTTCATGATTGAACCATGTGTTCCTGAGTCAATTTCCGAGCTAGACCCAAAAAGCTTGTTAAATACTTCAAAAGTGATGGACATCCTGTCCATTACTATAAAGACCAATATGGTCACTGTTTCTAGGATCATTTTTGTCAATGCTCTTATTGCATAAATTCTCCAAATGAGGTAGACCCATACGCAAGATCCCCACCTCGACAGAAGCACAAGAAGCCAAAAGATCCTATGTACCAAAGGTACTTGAATGGAGACTCCTCCATTGATACTCTTGGTGAGTGTGATAAATTTCAGTTTATAGTTTCCTACGCACCAACTCCACCATCAAAGTTCACTGCTCCACCCCAATTTCACCAACTCCACTACGTCACCTCCACCATCTCCTCCTAAAAAAAAACCGGCTCTTTCACCATTCTATAAGCCAATCCTAAAATGAGCTAAGAAGCATTCCTACCCACTTGAGGCTCCAGCAGAAACATCACCCACTTCTTCCATAGCCATGTTTCATGAGACAGACTTTCCCCCTCTTGTTCGAGAAAGTTCCAAACTCTCATTTCCTGCTCCGGAAGAATTCATTGATCCACAATACAGATACCAGCATACTCCTAAACTACCTGCCCCCACTAATGTGGATGAACATGTAAGATAGAGAAGGACTCCTGCTGCTGAAGCCGTTCTAAATTGGCAATCGGAGACTCTTTTAGCACAAAATAATGCATTCAAAGCAATTGATTCCAAGATTGGAAATGTACAACAAGATCTTCGGAAATATGATGAAACCACCAAAAAGATGCTTTTTGATTTCCAAAAGAGGCTTCATGCCTTGGAATCAGGACAACATTTAGGGTATTATCATTTTGAAAGCTCTAAGCCGGAGATAGAAAAGCTCAAAAGGCAAATCCAACTCTTAAAGAAGGAAGGTTTAATCTTTTCAATCCATTTCCAACCTTGGTACGAACAGGGTATTCGCCTCCACCACCTCAGACGTCTATTTTTGCTGCCATCACAGAAGATCCTTTCAGAAAGAACGAGACAAATGTGGTAGAAATGCGAAATCGCCTTAAAGAAATTGATCAAATACGGAAGGAAAAAGGAAAGGAAAAAGTACTCGCAAAATCCTCGATTGTTATAAAGGAAAAGCCAGATCAAATGATGTTGTCCAATCCATTAGAATCTTTTCTAAAGGATTTGAGTAATCATGAACAACAACCTGATCCTGCCATTTCAAATGATCAGATTCTATTTCCAGCAGAACCAACTTTTCCTAACATCTTTGATACTGAATCAGATTCAGTATCTCTTTCTTCCTCTTCATCCTTTTCAATACCTGCTGCTGATTCCTTTCTTGTTGCACCAGTAACCTCATCAATATTCATGGCTGATCATCCAGACCAGGATATGGAATCAAATTATTCTAAACCAGAGCTTGTTCAGACAAGCAATCCCGGACAAAATGTGTCTGCAGCACCAAAATAGTTTTTCACCCTTGATGATATTCCTTATCACAAATGGCCAGAAAGACTTGAAGAATTTCATACTTGGTTGAATACTCAGGCTATTACCAACCACGATATGAATGATGTCATTTTCAATTTTGTCATAAGGTTCATAGGCAGCCTCAAACTTTGGTGGAAATCTGTGTTTGAACAAGACCAACTTCATTTTCTACTCTCACCTGACTTTGGTCATGCCATCACCTTTTTATATCACTTCTTTGTTGGAAAACCTTCTGACCTCCAAGAGCTCAAAAGGAGAGAATTCCTCAAAAGAAAATGTTGTTCTCTCCAGAAAAAATATCTTGATAAGCATTATCGAGAAATGCTTAAGCTCTTCTATGGCATTAGAGTTGATCCAAACCTTAAACATGTTTTCCTGACGTCCATCCCTAAAGAATTATCCCAAATGGTTGAAAGATCTTTTCTCGGAAGACAGAGAAGAATACAGGATATTCCCTTGGAAGAAATTCAACAAGAAATTCATTTGTGCCTTGAAGAATTGTGTTTGAAATGCCAGATGGTCCAAACTTACATCACAGATGACAGAGAACTTGAAACAGCCTGTTCTCGCCAAAAGCTAAAGATCAAATGCTCCAAATGAGATTGTGATGGTACTTGTAGAAAATCTTCCAGAAAGAAGAAGCACTTCAAGAAGTTCAGGATAAAGAAATCCAAACATGGCTCTAAAAACTTCCGAAGAAAGAAGAAATGGCGATACTTACGCAAAAGGAAAGATCGCATAGGCCATAAAAAATCAAACCGATGTTTCGTCTACAATCAGAAGGGACATTTTGCCAAAAATTGTCCTTAGGCAAGAAAATGTCAGAATCATCTGATACATCATATTAGGAATGAAACTGGTATTTCTTTTGCCAATGATGATATCGAATCTTTATTCTCTGCTGATGAAGAACCATCCGAACAAACTCTTTGTGTCATTCCTTGTTATCAAACTCCTAGTGAAACTGATTTGGATTCAGACTCTGAAGATATTTTTCACATATCTCCCACATCTTCAGAACAAAGTCTTGACATATTTTCAAGCCAAACTCATTGTCCCCATTTTCTTGTAAAAATTGTCACTTCAAAGTTTGCCAAGCCTATCACTATTATTGCTCTTATAGATACCGGAGCAAGTTGTTCAATTTTGGATACTAAAGTTCTCCCTGAAGAATATTGGACTCCCTATGTCCGATATTTCAACTTTGTTTCAAGAGATATTTTTTCTACAAATGTGAGAACTATCCCCGTACCTGTTCAGTTCTTCCCTCAGTGTTCCATTACCATAAAAATCTTTAGATCTAGTCTCCCCAACAAAGATTTGATCATTGGTTAGGACATCATGACTCAGATCTCCCAGCTTCGTATCATCCCTGGAAAAGGTCTTTAGTATATAGATCAATTCTCTGAATTTGTCAATATTCAAAGACTTTTTCCATCCAAAAGTTGTTGGAATTTTGTTCGAATCCCATTCTGAATTTGCCCAAAAGTGTTCTCATCCTTTATGGGAAAATCCAGAGTTCTTTATCTGCCTTCCATTCAAGAGAAATGAAGACATCAATCCAACAAAGGCGAGTCATATGGGAATGAAGCCAGAACACCTGGTTTTAGCTCAAATGGAATGCTTAGAACTATTACAATAATGCCTTATTGAAATCTCTAATTCTCAATGGGCTTGTGAAGCCTTTTATGTCAATAAACGTGCCAAGAAAAACAGAGGGAAAATGAGACTGGTAATTAATTATCAGCCTCTTAACCTTTTTCTCCAAGATGACAAAGTCCCTTTACCTTCCAGAGATTCCCTCTTTACTGGTTTAACTAAGGCCCACATTTACTCCAAATTCGACCTCAAAGCCAGATTTTGGCAATTGGGTATCCATCCTGAAGACAGATCCAAAATAGGATTCTGTATTCCAAATCAACACTTTCAAAGGAAAGTTCTTCCTTTTGGCCTAAAGATAGCACCATCCCTCTTCCAAAATGTCATGTGTCGAATTTTCCAACCAATCCTGTCAAGTGTAGCAGTATACATCGACGATATCTTGCTCTACAGTCCTGATGAGCAGTCGCACTGCCAACTTCTTGAGCAGTTTGCAGAAATTGTGAAAAAGCATGGCATTATACTTTCTCAAAGAAAGATTAATATTGCCCATACAGAAATTGAATTTCTTGGCATGCACCTCAACAGAGGTACATATTATCCAGGGCCACATATTGCCCAGGAACTGTTAAAGTTTCTTGAAGAAAACTTCACGACAAAGCAAGTTCAGCAATTTCTTGGGATAATTAATTATCTCAGATATTTTGTCTCAAACATTGCAAAACTGTTGATTCCCTCCAATCAATGCTGAAGAAGAATCCCCCACATTGGGGAAAATCTCAGACTAAAGCAGTCTCTAAGATTAAGGAGATTATGCAGAATCTTCTACCATTGAAAATACCATCAACAAGGAAGAGAATTCTCCAAACTGACGCCAGTGATGTATACTAGGCGGCCATCCTGCTTGAAGAAAGTGATGGTAAGAGACACCTCTAAGCCTATAAAAGTGGAAAGTTTTCTCAAGCTGAAATGCATTATCACTCCACTTTTAAAGAAATCTTGGCGGTGAAAAATGGAATAAAAAAGTTCGAATTCCATCTCATCGGCCATCACTTCCCGGTTGAATTAGACATGGCATCTTTCCCTCAGATGACCAAGTTCAAACAGAAACAAATTCCAAATTCTCAACTGCTTCGATGAGCTGAATGTTTTTCAAAATACTTTTTTGAAACTAAACACATTCCTGAGAAGAAAAATGTGCTTGCTGACTTCTTGTCAAGACCAAAAGCACCAGCCGAAATTAACATGTACATCATGAGACATGCTTTTCATATGCGTCAACAGGGTGAAAAGTATAAGATTGAGAAGATCAAAGATTGGCCAAGTTGGAAATATCCTTAGGAAATCGTTGAACAAATCCAGAATGATAGTCTCACTGAAAATCTGAATAACCTCATGTGGCAATGCCACACAGACCTGTTCAAACTTAATGGAGGTTCAATTCTTTATCCTTTTGGATTAAATGCAGACTATCCGTTCATATATCCTCCAATCTGGAAGGAGGATGATTTCCTTGATCAACTCAGATGGTTATTATGGTACTTAACTAATAAGTATTTAATAGCTATTGAAATTCCAACCAGAAGATTCATTGCTAACCTCACCAGGATATTCTCACTCGGCATAGGAAACACCTAGATCTAGAACCAAGGAAGACGGAGTCAGTTTTCTGCAGGTATGTCTTCCCACAATGAGCGAACAACTCCCGTTCAAGCCCTTCAGGGACAACTTTTTAGCAGAGAACCACTCAGCCATTTAGTTCAGAGCCTAGAGACACTCAAAGATGCTAAGATGATAAGGTTTCTAACCTACCCGAGCTGTATTTCTCAGAGGATCCTACCAGGCTGGAGAAGAAGGGGAGTTTAGAAAGCCATAGAGAGTTTTTTCACAAAACACTCACTTTACTTCAAGGGACCCTGCCCAACACAATACATCCTCCTTGCCTTTTATAGACAATAAGAGGTCACACACAAACAAAGACCTAGCTCATGAGTCTGGAAACAAACAGAGGCGCCGGAAACTTCCGGTAGGGAATTATTCGCACGGCTATGAATAGTGACAGTGAACAGTGATTTCCCTAACCTACTGCTACAGTAAAAGTGAATAATAACTTGCTACAATAAACTTGTACGGACAATGGTCTTGTCAACGGTCTCGTCCATCACGAGTATTATAGTCTTAGTTTGAGTCATCCGAACTGTGACTTGCCACAAGCTGTTTTTCATACTTTTGCTCGAGTCCATCAAGGTCATCTGGCGAGAGGATCTCGTTCAACTGATATGATGAGGATGCTTCCGCTTGATTCTAAGAGGATCTCGTAGTGTTGGCAGGAATGCTTGGCTGAGGCCAATTGGATGGCTGAGCATAGTAGAATGTGTTTATGTCTGAGGATAAGGACAATGGTCCTTGATCGTAGGGGTCCTGGGAAAAAGGACCTCTCCATTTAGCATAGGGGTCTTGAGAGGACTATGCAATGTCATCCGTGTCTATTATTTCATGCTCCTGTGATGATGCAGCTTGTCTAAATTGTTCGAGTGCTTCTTTGGCTTCTGGTACTAGGCTATAATGATCTCATGCAATGGGTACATTATAGTTCCATACATCTTTAGGAATGGTCTTGTTCTCCTGATACAAAATTCTTTGGAGTTTTGGTATTAGTGTTCACAACATCCAACAGGTCCTGGATAAGATTTGTGAATCCGAGCTTCTTTATTGTTCAGTTGAGGTTTATAGGATGTGGTACCTATAATCTGTAGGGCATTGATGATGTTGCCATTATTTGTGAAAAAATGGGATCTGGGCGAGGGCTACAAACCCTCGTCCCAAATCTAGGCGAGGGTCGCCGCCCTCGCCCAGATCTGGCAGGGGTCGTTGGCCCTTCCTAGCGGCGGCGAGGAGGCGAGGGCTCGGCCCTCAACGCCTCTCTCCCTTTTTAAAAAATAATAATAATATTGTTTTTAATATTTTTATTTTTATTTTAAAATGTTTTAAATAAATTTAGTTTTAAATTTAATTTAATTAATTTTTATATTAATTTTTACCACTTCAACACTAAAACGACGTCGTTTTTGCGTTGTCTAGCCACTTCAGCATGTAACAACGCCGTTTTGGACTTACTTCGCCAGAAAATCACCACGTCAGTATTTTGGCCGGATTGACACTTCAGTCATCCATTTTGCTCCAATTTTGGCACTTAAGTGTCACTTTCGCAACTTTTAGCACTCAAGTGTCCCCTGCCCTCGTGCCAACTTTTGGCACTCCGGGAGTCCAGGTGTCCACACCCTCTTATATGTCGGGGCCTGTTTGGAAGAAAAAGAAAAGTAAGACAAAGTAATTTGGTTTGATATAAGTAAACTTAGGTAGAGATAGAAGTCAATTTCAAAGACTTATTGTCTCTTTTCATAAGAAAAATGGTGGGAATCAGAGATATCCTGGGAGATGGGCCTAATCCATTCAGATTCAGGCAAAGAAAGTTGCTCTAAGTCCTCAGCCATTATTTTCTTTCTTTGTCAACTTTGTGTTTAATAGAGATGAAGAGTCAACTAAGCACCCTCCAACGCCAAAAGCATATTACAAGAAATTCCATTTACTTGCACCTTTGTCTGGTTTGATGTAAACGTCTGCTCTCTTTTCCTTTTGTTAATTCATCTGGGTTTTTATTCCCCTCTTAGTGACTCAAGACTGTAGGACTAGACAATGAACGTCGGAGCCATAATACAAAGGTTCGCCATATATTGGGGAAAAGCCTAAACAATTCAAAATCAAAGAGAAAACATCCACATCACAGCTAAAAGTGTTTAAATATGTTGAGGGTGAATGAAAACGATAAGATAGGCCGCATAAAGTTGCTTTTGTAGTTCATCGGCAGTATTATTTTCTTTCAGTGGACTTCAGATTTGCGCACGCCAAATTCTAACTATCGGCCATAAGGCCAATCTCGCCCTAAGTTAACAAACTTTTGCCTCAAATCCATCACCGAAAGCTCCACGCACTTAGCAATCAGTGGAAGGACTCTCAGAATTTCCCAACCGAACACTATATTGAGCTAAATGAGCCGATACCTAATACAACATCATAGCATCTAAACTACTCAGCATTGCTTAGCAGGGCACACGAAGAAGCAACTATTGTAGCTATTTCACTTAATGTGGATTTCAGTTGAATCACCTGAGAAGGAGAAGCTTCGATGGCAAGGTTGTTGCCGACACAGGAGAGGCAAGCGACGGAGCGAGCCAAGGTCTTCGAGGCACTGCCACTAAGGGTGAACTCCATTTTTTAGGACACTTCGCTTCCCTCCCTCTCTCTCTCTCTCTCTCTCTCTCTCTCACTCTCTCTCTCTCTCTCTCTCGATTTGTGTTGGGGAGAACCCGAGTACAATAATTCACTACGAGCCAAACGCAATACAGGATCAATTTCTCTCCCGAAACTAAATTAACTAAAATTCTCTTAACCCCAGCAACAACCAACAATGTATAGCCTCACACATATGCAAATATAATACCAAAATAATAAATAGACAAAGCGAATTACGACATCAAGGATTTAACGTGGAAAACCTGATATGGGAAAAACCATGGACCGCCCAAAAACATCCATTAATCACCAAGAATAATATGATACACAAAGTATTCTCCTCTAGTCACACACTAGAGGCTCAACATCAATATTACAATCATCTTTTTCTCACCACATAGGTAGATAAACAAGTTTGGAACAAGAAAACCTTAACCGCAACTGGAGAATTCAGAGGCGATTCTCAACGAATGAAAACCATCAACTTGTAGCCCTTGGTCTCACGAACAACATACTGAAATTTGAGCTAATTCGGTCAATATTTGGCCTTCGAATTGGAGCCGCAAAGTTGCAGCCCTCTTCTTTTCTTCTCTTCTCCCTTGCTTCTGCAATTTATGTTTTCTTTCTCTTCTCTTCACTTTTTGGACGCACACACCTACACGACCACCACTTCCTCTTCTTTTTGTTCTTTTCTTTTTTTTTTCTTTTATTTAATGATAGCTGGGCCAGCCAACAATTTGGTGGCTGAAAAGTATATGTGATGCCGACCAAATTAAAAAATGAAAAGTTACGGCTTCCCTCCTCGTTGATTTTTCTCGCCAAAGAAGGAAGGCAAGGGCGGAATGAGTACAGAAGAATACCCTCAAAATCATGAAAATGACATCCTGATTCTTTTTTCTTGAAAAATGGAAGGAAAAAAAAAATTCGCTTCATTAAGAAATTCAAAAATTTGAATAACTCCCCTTATTTATTAATATACTACTCACTATAACCCTCAAACTAATGAATTCAATTCCTTATGTTGCCTGACGTATTTGTGAATTCAATATTTGCCTCGCCTGCAAAAGGGCCTATGGGTTATGACCCTGCTAGAATTAACCTAACTTAAGAGGACAACTGCCTAATGAAGAAATAGTTTTGGTATCAAAAAAGAGCAAGTGATGCCTTAAAATACTCCACTTGGTGTGGAAGTAACTGTATAGTTTTCAACGACCAAATTAGAAAATGAGAAGTTACGGTTTACTTTTAACGTGCATTTCACTGTGGTGCACATGCTCAGGTTTTGCTATGGTAAAATGAAATGCATGGAGGAATATGTAGCCAACGTGAAATCAAACGGAGTGGAATGGAAGATTCTATAATTTCTTTATGTCAAAGCTTGTTGACTTATTTATAGTATTTGATCACACACTTTTGAGTTAGTTGAATCTAACCCTTTTGAGCACAATAGTAGTATATTCTTTCTTAAGTCAACCGCCAAATGTTCGACTCATTTTTGGGTAATTGAAAGTAGGGATGTGCAACATGACCAATTCTACCTAGGAGTAGGACTGATTCTACCCATAAACCAACCACCCGAAAAACAAGTCCAAGAAGTAGTTATCGTTGAAACTAGTCTGGGAATAGGTTCCAAATTTTTTAAATCAATTTAAACTAGTACATGAATAGGTCTTAAGTGAATACCCACTGTAGAACTGGACTAGACCGCCCTTTTTTGGAATTGGTTTTATAAGTTTGAAAACCAAAACCCTAATTTCTTTTTCCCCTAAAGTCTAATCTCATTACTTCTTCATCCTTTGTCCTTCCTTGAAACTCCTTGCAGTCTTTCCTCTTCCCCTATCTATGGATGAAGGAAAATGTACTTTTATTATTTATATTTTATGTTACGTGTTTGAATGTAAGTGACTACGTGTTCATCTTATGAATTATTGTTTTTGGCGGATAGAGATTCCTGTTGTTTAGCTTTTACTTTGAACTGTTTTGTTGCCCCTAACCTCATATGATTTTGCTGTAAAAAAAGACCCAAAAAAGGAGCAAAAAAAAAAAAAGGTTCTTAAGTAAACCCTGGAACCGGATCGTAAAAACAAAGTAGGTTCCATAACTGGTTCCAAACAAATAGGGTAGATTCATTATCCAAAAACTAAAAATCGGTTATAATAGGATAAGTTTCAAGTTCCAGCTCTAGAACCTACCTATCCTTGAACCAATGACCCCAAAATGAAAGAAGTAAACTCACACTAAACTAGTATGTCGCGTAAATTTTCATTAATTAATATAACACATTAACTACCATTTTTTGTCCCAAAGATAAGATTATATTATCTGATGTTTACCAAAGTGAATATATTAGCTTTCCGACTTATCACTGGATAGCATGAAATAGTAGCACATTTTAGGTATTACTTCCAATATATTTATGAAATGGGTAATCTACATAGTTATATTTTTAAACACAAGCTTTAATCATTTATAATATTATTGATTCATGATAGCTTCATTTTGGAATTTTATCATAATACAAATTCAAAGTTTTTCACATTATATAAAATAAATAACAATAATTTGTGCCCAATAGGTATTCCTCTATTTTAAGGCTTTGTGTCTTTCGCGATGAATGACCGATCTAGAAAGTATTTTCTAAAAATAATCACTTATTGACTTATAAAAATGAATAAATGATAAATATTGTCACTATCCACGAGAATATCCAAATTTAAATTGTTATCGATAATAAAAATACTTTTTATTAGCTAATTATTTTAATAAATATAATTGATCATTTTTAGGAAATTATTTATTAAATTATTTATTTTTTTGCAAAACACACGAAACCGGTTCTTTGGAGGACATGTCACTAAGCGCGTCACGTATCAGGAGAGGGCGTTTGTGGGGGAGAGCATATTTATCAGAAGGGACTACTCATGTGATGAATAGTACGGGAGGAGAAACATGAACAGGTCAATGATCATCAACCATCATCGAGGAAATTCTTTTATCGAAGAAAACGACGACCATCCAAAGGTGAACTGCTCGCAACTTTTACCTTTCTAATATTTAATGGCGCCACTAAGTCGGCCAAAATCTGTTTCCTTCAAAACTCTTGCTCCAGGCCTCGATCTCGACCTCGACCTCTTTTCATTTTCAGAAGGGAAGAAAGGAAGCGAAGCCCGAGGTGACGACGGTGGTGGTCGGAGTTAAGCTTCGGCATCCTCGATCTTATCTTAATTACCGTTAGTCCCGTCTCCGTCAGTAAGTGGGAGGATTGCGAGTGAATCATGCGAAACTCTTGATTTACTTTCTCGTTCCTATCATCATGCCCATCGGGTATATTCCTTTATGCGAATGCCGTTCATCGAGAAAAAACCTGCACTCTACATAAATCAGGTGAAACTTGATGACGCAATGATTAAACAAATTAATCGTTTTTTTTTCTTTTCTTTTTTTGGTAAAGTAAACAAATTAATCTTTGCGTCATCAAGTTTCACAAAAAACACAATTAATTGTTTACTCCGCAAAACACTTGCGCCATGGTACAGAGAGTTTGACACAAAACTCGTGCGTCAGGTACAAAGAGACAATTAATTGTTTAATCCTGGGCCATTTGTTTAATTATTCTCCGAAGAAGAGGGGGCTCTCTCCCAAAGAGAGGACCTCCCATAGGTCTACAAATATGTCATACTCAACTCGCAGCCTCGTAGCAGGTTTTAATTCCAACAAGGAAGGAAGCGAGTAATCACTCAAAACTCAGGAGGCGAATGGCAAACAACAACCCAACCAATCACGGTTGTCGGAGGTAAGTATCAACCGTGAACCGCAACATTTCTTGACTACTGTAGTCCAGTCTCCTTCAATAAGTTGGACTACCGCAAGTAGAAGCATGCAGTGTTGATTTCCTTTCCTGAACAAGAACCTCCTATCTCCCATCATTTCCGCATGTGTTCCATTACTTGAATGTTGTTTTGTTTAGAAATAGTCTGTGTTCTGCATAGATCAGATGAGCTCATCCTTTCTAATGATGCATTGGGAAACCATCGCCTAGTTTTTCTTCATTTTTGATCCTCATTATCTAAGCTTTTGTGAAAGACTGGTTATCTAACAAGAAATTTGATGATATTCATTCCAAGATATGGAGTAGAGCATTCAGCTCATATTGTTGCAGAATATAATCAACAACTTAATTCCCTGGTGGAGGCCTTGCTTCAACTCATCGGGGACATGCATAGCTCTATAGGTCCAATCAACATTCACAATGCACCGATCATCATGCTTATTTGCACAGCGATCAAGATCGTCCGGCAAAAATTACTCTGCGAGATGAGAAGGCAAGATATGGACGCAAGGTTCCAACTTGCGTACGCTCTAATCGCTCTAGCTCTCGGATGTGTTGCGTGCAGTTTGTTGATGTACATTCTGTTTGATGGGATACCTTGGCTGATTGATTTTCCCTGGATCCTACTGTTGGTAATCCTTTTCACATTCATCACAAATTAAAGGATTAATCAGCAAATGGTGGAAGTTTCCGACCTTCTGATGTGGTGATGTGTATTTTATATGAGTTGGCTTGGGCATGACCTTCATGGTGGATTTTTGCCTCGAACACCCTTTACATTAAAAATCACGTTAAATTATGGGCACACTTTTTTTTCCACTGTCATTTGCGTCAATCCGCCCAACCCTCTAGAACGCTGAGGTTGAATGAGCTCTAAAAGAACTTGGAATCATAATAGATACACATTGGGTCGGTCACGGAATAGAGAGGAGAACCAAAACGCACCTCCGATGGAGCGTTCGAATTCACATAGAGTAACAGGGTTCCTCTCTACCGTCGACGATTATCAATCACCACCACCCACCCGCCGTAACATCACCTCCAATTGTCCGTCGACCAGCCATATCAAGTTCAGCTACAGGTGAAGCAGATCACGATTTCTACAGGCCAAGCTCAGTGAGATTACTCTCTCTCGGAGCCATTCTTTTGGCAAATTTTCCTTTTTTTCGGCCAACTCCAGTCCGTTCCGATTGCCCGCCACCACCATCTTCGTCATATTCGAGCTATGCGAAATATCCTCTCCCCTGTTTACTGATCAAAATGCACAAAGAGCTCGGCCCTTGCTCGATCCTTCTTCACTGGCTCATCAGTACATTACTTTAAGGTTCAGTCTTGAGATTACCCAAGCCCAAGAGAAATCGTGCTGGCAAGGAAGTTGTTCAAGAGGCTATCTCAAGACTGAAGCTTAAAGTAATCTCTAGGAGCGATTATTTTGCCCGATTTTCCTTTCTCCACCAACTCCACTCCGTTCCGATTGCCCGCCACGACCGTCCTCGTCATGTCCGAGCTTCGCGAAACGTCCTCTGTTCTGCCCTGTTTACTAATCGAAATGCACAAAGAGCTCGGCTCTTGCTCAATCCTTCTTCCCTGGTTCCAATCATCAGTACATTGCTTTAAGCTTCAGTCTTGAAATCAAGTTGGCAAGGAAGGTGTTCAAAGGAATCATGAAACCGCGCAGAAATCATATTTCATCAAATCACTTGTCCGAACCAGCCACAATTGACTCGAAGAGGAACTGGAGCTCGTCCAAACCTTGTGTCTATCAGCTTCGCTCTTGCAAAGTTTGTTTCGATGTGTGTATTGCCAATACCGGCTTAAACGTGACCCTTATGGTGTATTAGTATTACCTTGAACACCTTTTACTTCACAAAGCGCAATATATGATAATGAAGCTGATGGTACTGCTTAGTTAAGATACTGGTGCAATACAATGAAATTGGAGAAAAAAGGGATATCAATTTTCCTTTCACCGGGGAGAGAGGGGATTGGATTTAGAGAATTTGAGAAAGAATCAATTTATCCTCATTCATTAATCTTTCGACACGTGAATCGTGATTTTGATGCAGCTCATAACTTAATCCTTATATCCCAACCTCAGTAATATTCTACACACCATCTTGACATGTACTTCGAGTCACAAATGAAAAGCACTAAGCCTGATGTAAAGGATGCATGCAATATGTGAGAGAGAAGGAACTGGCCACAAATTCTTAAACCAAAGACAATCATTTGAGATCAAAGTGGAATCACATTAGAAAAGTTAGATGTATGATCTTTTGTATGATGGGGTATATTTGGAAGAATTAGAAAAATGAGAGTAATCATAAAAATATGTTATTTGGTTTAATGTAAGACTAGATATACAAAGATTGATGATGATGACAGAATTTTCCTTTCATATATATCTTGGGAGATGAGCCTAATCCATCGAGATACAAGAGAAGGAAGTCGCTCCAAATCCTTAGCAATGATTATTGTTGTGTAGCTGAGAAGGGCTTTTGAGCTTAGGCCAAGCCAAATATCCCATTTTCTTTGTTCAACTTTATGTGTAGCTGAGATGAAGAGTCGAAAATGCCTAAAGCAATTCTTAAGAAATTCACTTTATTTGTACCATCTCCCTATAAACTCATACACGGGAGTGCTAGAAAACCAATTTGTACTCCCAAGATCTGTTCTCTATTCTTTTTCTCTTGTCGTTAATATATCCATGTTTTCATTCTCGATATTCCTAGTGACTCAAACTCACGGAAGAGGCAATGTAATGAGGACATATTAAGTGACTGTAAATCCGTAGAAAAGTAAGATATATTGCTCATAGTCATCGACCTATTTTTTTACATGGATTTTTTGTCTCATAAGACACTCTCACAGGGCATGAGCATCTCAACATATCCCGCCCCTTCATAAAAGAAGGTACTTTTGTGATAGGTGAACTTCTTTCTTTATTAAGTATTATCAAATTTTGCTTTAAACAAATCTATAAAATATTGGAAAATAGTTTGCTAGATAGATGGAAGTAAACAGTACTTTTCATCAAACCACTTTTTGCATTTCAATAGGGTCGACACCAGACCTTCCAAAATTAAGATTCAAAAAATTAATCCAAATTGATAGTAGTAAACGCGTTTCCTTTCTTGAAGATAAGCTTTCAGCCCAAGACATTTTTTACTTTAGCATACATTTGATCGGAATTGCAGTAAATTATTACTCGCGAAACTCCTTTTCAATTCAGGATACTAAGACTACTTCGTAAAATATGAGTTACACTGATGTAACAATTTGTAAGTAATAAATAAATATATCTCTGTTATTAAAAAAAAAATTGAAGCCAACCAAACAAGTTGTAAACTTAGGTCCAAATTTTTCCCCATCTCAAAGATTAATTTTTCCGATTTTGACCACTTTATATAAAAGCATGGCATGTGCAAGCAATTTGAGCTCTATGCTACGCTCCATATCTAGAATGTAAAATCAACAAACTGCTTGATTTATGGCAATCTTTCGCAAAAGCCGAAATTATTAGAAGTTTCCAAGGCTCATGTTTCAAGCACATTTTATCAAGGATTCCAAAAAAATGAAATACATTTTAGTACTTCCCTTGTATGTAAACCCGACGTTGCACGTGATGCATGGGATGTCAGAATTTAAATTCTTTAAGTACATCAGGAGACAATGTTTTTTCTGATATCTAAAGTCATCAAGATATGAGTCTAAAATGAACATCGCACACATTTTATTATACTACTAATCACATATACTCACATGAACATGTCAAGAACTGTAACATTTAAATTCAAAAAGAATTTTAATGCGTGATACGAACATGTCAAGAACTGTCTAATATGGGATTGTTGCCGGAATATATCCTGTGTCTGCATAGTAGCAGGGACGGAGCTAGTCTGTTTTCAGAATAAGTAGATTAATATAATGATGTTAATTGATTGGGATTTTATTAATCATATTTTATTATTTTCAGCTAGGATAAGTGAATGAAATTGTGACAAATTGTGTCAAATTCTAAGCGTAATTTAAATGCAAGATCCAAATATGCAAAAAATAATATGAGTTATCGTGGTTCAAGGATAGCATAAATAGATCAATGGTGGGGTCAAAGGTCAAATAACAAGAAAAATAGACTAAAATTGCTTGCTAGAAAACACGACAACTAAGCAAGAAAAGGAAGTCAGTGGGGACAAAGTTTTGTCCGCACTGGCGATTCCGAGGCACTTGCAGGAGTGTAGTCACCTACTGATCCGCGATTAATTAGGTAAAACGAAGATTCATCTTTCGATAAAAAGGTTTATTGCAAGTCTTACCATTTCTGAGGAGGAAAAGTCGCAGAGACTTTCAAATAAAAGTCACGATTAATATAGGAATTTCTCTTAACAAAAGAAAGAGCGGCAAAACTTAGGGGGAAAAACGTAGTTTCTCTAATCAAAAGAAAGCAAGAGAGTGAATGTGTACTCGTGCCTTTTTCATGCATATGATAGAATTTTTCCACCCCATAACTTCTTGGCAATTTTAATGACTAATCAATTCCACCGTTTCACAACACCTCCAGGGAGAGAGTCGACCTCTCCTTAGGAAGAGATTTAAACAAATTGTCCAAAAAGTCATCAGCTTATTGTATGACAATTAATTCATTCTAAATCTTTTGACAATTTTTCAATATAGTCCATCTGTCCAATTTTTGTTAGACACGTCATATTGCTAGACGTGCCACATAGGAAACCGAGGGCTAACTAAACTATCATGTCGATGATTTTAGACAAAATTGACTTGATAAACTATATTGAAAATTCATGAAAAGATTTAGAATTAAATCAATCAAATTAAAAAGTTTGTAATTGAATTGACCATCTTATAATAGGTTTAGTATTTTTGGGTGAGTTTATACAGAATTTGTCTTTGGTAACGCAAGAGAATTGAACATATAGTTCAAGAGGATTAAACATAGAACTGTCATTCGTTCAAAGAGGAGTAAACAAATAATTGCCTTTTTTTTCCAAGAGGACCAAGGAGGAAGTCTCCCCCCACTTAAACAAATACTTTTTTCGACCGCAATTGGGGCCACAAAAAGTTTCAGTTTAATTCTCTTCCCAAGGAGAGGGGCAGCAAAAACTATTTGTTCAATTCTTTTTCTGAGGAGAGGGGATCTCTCGTCGTTGGACTTGTTTTCTATACGGTGGAGATTGACCGGGACTCGCTCCATGAAAAAATCGATTAAATTCCTTTTTTTTCGAGCATGGGCCACAAATATATTTTCTCTAGCATGGGCCTCATTGTACTGGAATCTGTGGCTGGACCGGCCCACCTCATTGAGGATCGCATCTCTTTCGGGTCATAGGCCAATGCGAGCTTAAAGGACTGCAACTTCTGTTTGACATAAAAGCTTCCCATCTCTTTATATTAACCTATGGGCTTGGAGGGTCATATTGGGGCACTGCAATATCCGTTTGACAGATTTCACCCTGCTTTTCCATGATGCGAATATGGAGAAGCTCATCTCCACGGGCACGTACTACGTGACAATGCTTATCACGGCATTTTGCATTCATTTTTCTCTCAATAAACACGTCAGTTTTAAGACTTCATTTCTGCTGGAGCTTTTTCATAGAATTGAAGCGAGATTATTTTTAGAGGGAAAAAGGAATCCTCCAACCCTTCCATTTATGCCCACAAGTTCGCAATCTTAAACATCAAATAAATCGTTTCCAACATAACGAATTCAAAGCACTATACACACAACTGAAACGCCTTCACCATTGAAGCACAGTAGAGTCAATCGAACTATTTTCTAGTAATTGCACGCTCCAATAATCGATATTTGTAATAAGTGTTTTAAGGACATAACAACTGCATGCACATATTATTTTGCCAGTTGCTTACATCTACGAGTTGTCAAATTATTCTTGTAAAATGAGTAATGACATCATACCTTCAAATGAAGGTTGCATTGAATTTGTGTGTTAGATATGGTAAATATATCAAAGAGGTCTAGCTTGAAGGTAATCAATTGATAGGCAAATTTTGACAAATTAAGTGCGTCAAAGGAAAGTCTGAGGTTTTATAAGAATACTATAATCTTAATATGATATCTATAAGTAAGAAGGTGGTATTTGTGTACAAATCAATATTTTATCTAATCTAGCTTCAAATCGGCACAAATAGTGCCAAGTGCCAAACATGCCCTTAGAACTTGGAACTTTCTATTGTTATTTGGAAATCAAATGTGACGAAGCAAAAGTCATGAAAAAGTACGGTCATGTAAGATTTATGCAAGCGAATGTAATCGTGCTTTCACTCATTGAGTATTGCAAGGCACCATACAACACCATCAAAGTAACTAGACAAACGAGGACAGCATTACCAAGACTGGATGATATAGCACCCGTAGAAGGATATCCATAGGTTTTTCTCTATGGTTTAACCATTTGGCATTTTACGTGACTAGCACCGATAGATCTACTCGCTAAATCCGTGAATTATGGATCTACTAGCTAAATCCGTGAATTACCTTAGCCTTAGGATGTAATGACTTTGAATCACCCTATCAACATTATTAGATTCTTTCATTGACTTCAAATTTATGCACGTCAGGTTGTAATCATTATTGACAAGGCTAATCACAAAATTGTTAACAAATTTCTGTCTCCAATCCACCACCAAAAGCTCATGACTTGGCAATTGGATGAAAGGAGACTCAAATTTCTCAATCGGACACTATATCGAGCGAGCAAGACGAGCCAATAACTAGCATGGCATAGCCTCTAAACTAAGCATCACTCATCAGGGCACGAATAAGCAACTCCTTAGCTTTTCAGTCGATAAATGAAGCTGAGGACTGATTGACATGGATTTCAGTGGCAAACGTGAACTTTTTCACCGCAGTTGTGGGCGAGAGAGACGGAGAGAAGAAGAAATTGATTCACCTGGGAAGGAGAAGCTGGAATAGCAAGGTTGTTTCTCACGTGCGAGAGGCAAGTGATCGAGCGACCACAGGTCTCCGCAGAGGGTGAACTCCATTTTTTCAATTATGCATTGGCCCTTACACCCCTCAGCGACGGCAGAGATGTTTGCACTCGAAACCAATTTGTTTATGGACCCAATTTGTCACGAGATAATATATGATGACCAAAGTTGAATAGCGGCAATAGTAATCATCCTGTAATTTTTCCCTATTATATTTTCAATACAATATTGTTCTCTTTTCTCAAAGATCAGTATTCATTTTTTTCTGATATAAAACATTAATCGTCTAATTAATAGTAAACTTGCGAGTCACCTGACTAGTTTTCTATTTCAATTAAAAGAAAGCTAAAGGAAGAAAAGATAATATTAGGGATATTAAGACTACTTTGTTAAATTTGAATTATAGCGATGTGATAAACTATAAGCAAATATTCAAATAAATCTCACTAAACATCTTTAAAAAATAAAAAATAAAACTGCCCCCACCAAAAAGTAAGAACCACAAATCCAAATCTTTTCTTCTCATCTTGAAGATTAATTTTTGCCATGCAATTTTGACTGCAGTGTACAGAAGCATGACGGGTGCTCCAGCAATGTTTGCCGGACCAGTATGGGTACATGTCCCTGATGGCTCAGAGCAAGGACTCCTCCATGGAATATGGTAATTACACATTTTAGCAATTTGAACTTCGAACCTACTTCCTATCTAGGAATTAAAATCAATAAGCTACTTCCTTGTGTATCAAGCACATTTCTAAGGTGCTTCCAACATGAAATATGTCTTGATACTTTCCTTGTATTTGAATCAAACCTCGCACGTGAAATATGAAATGTAAGGATTCGAACTCTTTAGGCATCATAAAAGACAATAGTTTTCCTAATAGCTAAAGTTATCGAAATATGAGTCTAAATTGGACATCATGCATTTTTCTTATATACATGAACACATTCATAACTGCAAGCTCAATTTCAAAAAGATATTTGACGCATGGTATAAATCCATGCCTCTTCTGTAAATCATGGCTAATGAGTCTGCGCATCGTTGCAGAAGTATAAACTACATGTGCATCATAGGTAGGGACGACCTGTTTTAACTGTGGGTGCATTAATATAATGACGTCAATTGATGAGGATTTAGTCAATTCTGATTTATTATTTCGAGTTATAAAGAATGAATAAAATCATGATGAATTTAGTCAAAACATAATATGAGTTCTCATGGGTTATAAATAGTAAAAATAATTTTTTTTGGAGGGGTCAAGGGTCAAATAACAAGAAAAAAAAAACTAAAATTTATAACAAGAAAACACAATAACTAAGCAAAAATTTGGAAAACAGCCAGAAAAAAAAAAATACGCATGGCCAACGGGTTAGAATACTCACACCATTGAACTACAAGGTTAAATTCTACTGTGGAGAAGGTCAATAAATATGATTCGATTACATTTTGAATAATTAGGAGTCCAATCTTATTTTATTTTATCAGGAAAATCAAAACCACGTAATGCATATTCCGCAACCTCACTTCTATAGCATATAATAAGCATTCAAAGTGCAATTATTCCTAGGTCCATGGCATAAATATGAAAAACTACATGTTAGAGGTCCATGGAGTGAGCTTTTAGTATTTATATGAAAAACTTACTCCATCTCCACCGGAGGTTTATGGAGTGAGCTTTTCATACTAAAAAAACTCACTCCCCAATAAAAAAAATTAAATCAAATAAAAAATACTAATCATCGTGGTGAGCAGCTCAGAAGTGCATCAAGTGATATCAAGGTCCAAGGTGAGTATTCATAGTTAATGTCTGTAGTTCATTTTTCTTACATTTATTGTATTTGCATTCTCATTTAACCACCCGTCGATAAAATTTAGGTATCATTTTAATTGTTGAGCTACTTTTTTTGAAGAGGGATGGTTGTTGACACTTGAATTTCAGTTGTCAATTCAAGTGTAGCAAGATAATAACAAAAAGGACAACGAAAAATAAATAGATAAATGATAGGCAATTTAATGAACAAAGGAAAAAAAATAAAAATAAAGAGAGCAATTCGGATTCTTTGGTAGAAGGGGTACCTAGACCTTTTAAACCAACCCATCTCACATGGCCCAGATCACCTAACGGCCCATAAAAATAAAAGTCTCAGTCCATGCTTAAACCAGGTTGAGGTGGGCTCTTTTGAACTCACCCATTAGGACATCTCAGGGAATGAGAGAGCTTATATTAAAAAACATAGGAAATTTAACTTCACTTCATATTGTTAATATTACAATATGAAATCATTTGGAAATTTTAAGCGAAATTCAGTTCATATTCTATTTTTCATTCTGCGATTCTTTTTTTTTTTTTTTTTTTTATAAAATAAGGGACCAACCTATTATAGTTTTATGTTGAAATGCTCGAAAAGAAATCATACTGGAAAAGAAATCATGCTGGTTCAAGATCACAACTTATGCCAACAAAGACGGAGGAAGAGAGTAACACTCAATATGTTCTTTCCCTTTTCTATTCCTTCTTTTTTAAAATTTTTTATCTTTAATATTTGACTTTTTTTCTTTTTCTATTTCCAGCTATGTCTTCATATGGCAACCACACACATGTATCCTTAAAATATAATAAAAAGCAACATACCAGTATTTTTCGTAACGCATATTGGACAAAACTAACGAATGTGTTTATTTCGGTTTATTAAATAAATTTCATGACTTGATAATATTTTTGAAATTTTTAATATTTGATTGTATTTTAATTATTATTTTTAAGACTTTTTCTACGTTAGATGGAAAAAATAATTTTAGGGACCCGCCTCGTCGGCTTTTCTGAAAGGAAAAGGTGCTGATTATGTGTCGCACTTTCTGCACTTTCTGCACTTTCTGCGAAACACAGAAAAAGACGGACAGGAAGAGAAGAACCCTACAGCATTTTCAGTTTGAGGGGCCGCTAACGTAATGGTGGCTGTCATAGAACAAAGAATGACGGGGATTTGGGAGCCAAGTTTTTTTATTTTAAAATTGCCTTGGAATGACAGCCCCGTTGCGGTAGTGCGCTCTTTCTTCCCACGGTCAACAAAAATCGTCGCTCTTACCTGCCGCCTCGCAGCAAGTTCTTTTTCAGACAAGAAAGGAAAAGACTAATCGGTAATCACTCGAGAACTCGTAGGCTATGGCAAACAACAATCAAGCCGATCACGGTGCTTGGAGGTAAGCATGACAGCGAACTGCAACATCTCTTTACAAGTGTAGTCCAGCCTCCTTCATTAAGTTACAAGATTGCGAGAAAAGTTAATGCAATCTTGAATTCCTTTCCTGATGAAAGAACTTCCTATCTCTGATCATGTCTACTGCGTGAGTTCCATTCCGTGGATGCTGTTTTATTCAGAAACAATATGTATTTTTTATAGATCAGGTGAAATTTTCCTTTCCATGGTTGCATTCTAAAATATGCATGGTTCAGAACTTCAATAGCCATTTTGTAGGGAAGGTCTTTCACTTGCCGGACGGAGAGAGTAGCTCGTTTCTTGCATTTCTTATATAATAGAGCCGAACACCAATTTGAACCGGACCAGATTTCCTTTTTGTTAATAGATCCATGTGTTAATTCTTGACCCTTATTGTTTTAGCTTTTACAAAAGACTATTGTCTCACAAGTAGTTGCTGATTTTGTTTCCAAGATATGGAGCAGAGCAAGGGGCTCGAATTGTTGCAATGTATATCCAACATCTTGATTCCCTGGAGGAGTCCTTGCTTCAAGCCATCAAGGATGTGAATAGATATACAAGTCCAGCCAACATTACTGGAGCAACCATCATGTTAATCTACATAGCAATCAAAATTGTTCGGCGGGAATTAATCTTCGAGATGGGAAGGCAAGATATCCACCAGAGGCTTCAATTTGCGTATGCTCTCATCACTGTTGCTCTTGGATGTGTTTCGTGCAGTCTTTTAATGTACATTTTGCTTGGTGACATGCCTTGGCTGATTTTCATTCCCTGCATGATGTTGATAATATCATCAGCATTTGCACACGAGGATTAATTAGAGAATGGTGGCAGTTTCTAATTTGATATCGTGGCTTGCTCTTTTATGAAGTAGCTTTTGATGTGCATCCTGCCAATTCTAGCTCAGATATGAGCATCGTGTTGTACTATTATTACTTTGAACACTCTTTACATTACAAAGCAGGATATATAATGACAATAAAGATGATGATATTACTTAATTAAGATCCTGTTGCCATATCTTGAAATTGGGGAAATGGATAGTTGATTCAGAGACTTTGAGAAAGAGTGACGTTATCCTTATTTAATGATTTTTCAATACATAAATTGCGATTTTGATGAAGTTCATAACATCTTCCAACCTTAGCAATATTCTACGCATAATCTTGACATGTACTTCAAGTCACAAATGGAAGCTATTAATCTCGACGTGATCCTTGACATTGAGGAAGCATGTAATATGTGAGAGGGAGGTAATCGACCACAAATTCTTCAATGAAAGATTTATCCATTTGAGAACAAAGCAGAATCATATTAGGAAAATGAGATGCGCAGCCTTTTGTATGTTGAGGCATATTTGGAAGAAATGGAAAAGTGAGATGCAGTAATTTTACTTCAATATAATTATAGATAGATGTCGAGGACTAAAAACTTTTTATTTTTTGTTTTTATATGTAAAAAGGGTAGGGAGTCAGATATTTCCAAGGAGATGGGCCTGATCCATCGAGATTCAGGGGAAGGAAGTCGCTTTAAACCCTTAGCAATGATTGTTTTTGTTTAGCTGAGAAATAGTTTTAAGCTTAAGAGAAGCCAATTATCTATAAAAACAAAATTTAAAATTTAAAGTTCCAGACCCTATTTCACATGAAGCTATAGTTGATAGACTATTTATGTTATTTACTCCTCCCACTTATTATAAGTATGTTGATGTATCTCAATCGTTGATACATGCCTTATTTACATTATCATTATTAAGAATTGATTGAGACACCAATGCAAATATTATCTCCATTCTCTATTTCTATGCCTATTGGAAAAGTTTCATGATATTAATTTGTATCCTTGGAGTTTTATTCTCAATTATCATTCTCTTTTTGTTAATATATTTAAGTTCTTTTCTTGGTGCTCCTAGTAAATCAAACGGAGAAAAATGTTAAAAAAAGTTTTAAATTTTTTATGTTTGTACCAATTTAGTCCTAAACCTTTCAATGGTGCCAATTTAGTTACAAAATATTTTGAATTAGTACTAATTTAGTTTTAAATCTTGTAACGTAGGTGTCAATTTAATTATTCTAATTAATTTTAACTAGATTTTGTTGACGTGGGCACCAATCCATTGACATGATATCATTGCCAATGATTCATTGGTACTTATATGGATAATTTTTCAAAATTTCTCAAAATTTTATTATTTTATGATTATTTTAAATTATTTTTCTGATTTTTTTCTTTTTGTTTCCTTTATTTCTTTTTTCTCTCGCCCTTTCTTCTTCCCCCTGGTGGAGGCCGGCCGGCAGGCGACAGCCGCCCACCGGCCATGGCCAAGCGGGGCCTGGTTGACCTCGCCTGGCCAGGGCGAGGCCGACCACCGACGAGGGTCGGCCCCGCCGGATTTGGCCTAGGCGAGGCCTACCCGCGCCTAGGCGAAGGCAGCCCCGGCGAGGCCAGCCCTCGCCCTGGCCTGGGCGAGGGCCGGCCTCGCTGGATCTGGCCTGGGCGAGGCCAACCCGCGCCTGGGCGCGGGCAGCTCCGGCGAGACTCCTCGCCGAATCCGGCGAGGCCGGCCGTCGCCCGGCCGGGGGCGGCCTCGTCGGGCATCGCCGCGCCGCGCGGCGCCCGACGAGGGGAGCCTCGCGGAGCGCCCACGCCGGGCGCGGGTCGGCCTCGCCCAGGCCAGATCCGGCGAGGCCGGCCCTCGCCGAGGGTCGGCTTCACCTGACCAAGAAAGTGAGAGGAGAGAAAAAAGAAAGAAAGAAATCAGAAAATAATTAAAAATGATAATAAAAAATTAAAAAACTATTAAAAATTATTGATGTCAAGTCCATGTTAGTAAATCCAGCTACAATAAGTCGAAAGGACTAAATTTGCACCAAACTAAAAGGTTGAGAACTAAATTAACATTAATTCAAAAAATTTAGAACTAAATTTACATCATTAAAAGATTTAAAATTAAATTAACATCAAGTCAAAAGATTTATGACAAAATTGGTATAAATATAAAAAATTTAGGATTTTTTGACATTTTTCCCTAAATCAAACTCTTAAAGCAAACAATGTAATTAAGGACATATTCAATAGTTCTGAATCTATCAAAAGTAAGATCTATTGCCGATAGATATTGATCCTTTTTTTCGGACATGTTACTTTGTCCCGCAAGATAATCCCACAGTGTTTCAACATATCTAAATTCTCAATACATGCCCCTTTTACATGAATCAACGGTTAAGAATTGGTTACTTTCTGTCAATACTAGCTCGAACATTCATAATTACATTCAACACGGGAAATAAAATGATGACGGTAGTTTTACTTAAGAAGTTAAGATGGTGGGGCAATTTAAAATTGAGAAATGATGAAATTGGATAAACTCGGCAATTTCTAATCTTTTGAGCCAAAGAGAAACAGGGGAATTGATTCAAAGTATGTTGGAATAAAATCACGTAATCCTTATTCATTATTATCTTGTTGTTGGATGCACGCATTGCGAGTTTTTTTTCATATAGTTCATAGCTTGTTCCTCATATTACAAACTCCAATCACCATATAACAAAAATTTAAACTAAACTAGCTAATTGGACACCGAGCTACACCCTTAGAACAGACTGGACTCGTATGAGCTTGATTCATCGCCCGCCTGCCCACGCAAAATATGATTTTAACAAAGCTATGATTTTATATCATTATCGCTGTTTTTTGAAGGCTGTTTTACCAAAATTACTCGGTAATTTCATTCATACATTACTTGCTAATGTAACAAGTTATTCATGCCCAGTGCATGGCCGAACAACACGGCCATGCATACACGTTATGTGTTTTACATCTTCGCACAGTAATTACACAAACCAAGCCAATTCAGATTTAGGCCTTTAAATCAACGCAGGAAGTCGCTTCTTTTCCTACTATAAAAAGAGCACGTGCACGCAAGTGCAATTTTTTTTTTTTAATATGTGGAGAGAGGTAACTATAAAATTAAAATTAATATAGCAGAGAACTAAATGATGGTAAGATTTAAATTCAACGTAATAATTAGAGGATTATATCTTAAGTATTTTCAAACTAAATTTTTGTCCATTTTGCTATACCATGTCACTACGATGTATCTGAAAAAAGACATAATAAGCATTTCATGAAGTCCTCTTAAAGATTGAGGTTGAAATCCTCATTGGATTCGTTTTCTATGAAGTAGAAATTGAACAGCACTCGTTCCATGGAAATTTGATTAAAAAATAAATAAAACCGCCCTCACCAAAAAGTCAAAAACCCCAAGTCCAAATCTGTTCTTCCTATCTCGAAGATTAATTTTTGCCCCATGTTTTGGCCTACGGTGTACATAAGCATGATGGATGCTCTGGCAATGTTTGCCATACTGGTATGAGTACATGTCCCTAATGGCTCAAAGCAAGGACTCCTCCATGGAATCAAGATGCTAACTATTTTGAGCTTCAAACTTGCTTCATATCTAGGAATTAAAATCAATAAGTTACTTCCTTGTGTATCAAGCACTTTTCTAAGGTGCTTCCACAAGAAATATGTCTTTATACTTTCCTCATATGTAAATCAAACCTCTCACGTGAAATATGAAATGTAAAGATTAGAATTCTTTAGGCATCATAAAAGACAACAATTTTCCCAATAGCTAAAGTTATTGAGATATGAGTCTAAATTGAACATCATGCATTTGTCTTATATCTCCGTTTACTCACATGAACGCGTCCAGAACTATTAGTTTAGTTTAAAAAAGATATTTGACACGTGGTATAAATCCATACTTCTTGTGTAAATTATGGCCAATGAGTCTGTGCACCGTTGCAAAAGTATAACCTACATGTGCATTGTAGGTAGGGACGATCTGTTTTAACTATGGGTGCATTGATATGATCATTTTAATTAATCAGGATTTAATCAGTTCCGTTTTATTATTTTGAGTTATAGAAAATGAATAAAATTGCAACAAATTTAGTCAAAACATAAAATGAGTTTTCATGGGTCAAGGATAGTAAAAATTAATTTTTTTTTATTGGGGTCACAGGTCAAATAACAAGAAAAACAAACTATAATTTCTAACAAGAATACACAATAACTAAGCAAAAAAGGAAAAAAAGAACAAACATACACCATGGCCAACGGGTTAGAATCTCACACCATTGACCTCCAAGGTTAAACTCTATTGTGGAGCAGGTCAATAGATGCGATTCCATTAAGTTTTGAATAATTAAAATTTCTATCTTCTTTTATTTTACTAGGAAAATCAAAACCATGTAATTCATATTCCGCAACCTCACTTCTATCGCATATAGTAGTATTCGAAGTCCAGTTATTCCTAGGTCCATGGCTAATAAGGAAGTTTAATTAACCCTAATGTTGCATATAAGTGGCGCAATTAAGACTCTCAAAGCAACTCTCGTTAATATAAATGTATATATATATATTTGGTCGGTATCTTTTGTTAATATATTAAGGCAGAGGAAATCTCTGGGGCTGAAGGGGGGCTGCCGCCAAACCAAAAACAAGGAGCACCCGAGAAAGCGGAGGTTAACTAGTGCACGAAATAAAATAAAAAAACACCGCTCGAGGACAAAATAGCGAGCGGGCGTGTTCGCTGCCTTAACTCGCTACAGTTTTCCTTTTTTGATGGATCTTGGATTTAGATTCGACGTCGTTGTCTTCACTTCCCGTATCTCTTCCCTTCTTTTAAAATTAGATTTTCAAGTAGAGCGGGGGCTCTCTCCCGAAGACAGGACCTCCCAATGGGAAACAAATATGTTTTGCTGAACTCGCAGCCTCGCAGCAAGTTTTACTTCAGACAAAGAAGGAAGCAAGTAATCGCTCAGATGTTAATGGCAAACAACAATCCTGTGAGCCAATCACAGTAGTCGAAGGTAAGCATCCACGGTGAACTGCGACATCTCTTCACTAGTGTAGTCCGGCCTCCTTCAAAGCCTCCTTCAATAAGTTGGAGGAGGCCTGGCCAAAGGCCACCAAGGCTCGGCTCATCAAAATTTAGCGATATTCTACACCCTATCTTGGCACGTGCTTCAAGTCACAAATGAAAAGCACCAAGCCCGACATAAAGGATGGATGCAATATGTGAGAGAGGGAAGTAACTGGCCACAAAATTTTAAATGAAAGACAACCATTTAAGAATAAAGTAGAATCACATTAGAAACATAAGAAAAGTTAGATGCACGACTTGTTATATGTTGGGGCATATTTGGAAGAAATAGAAAATTGAGAGTACTTACAAAAATATTATTTGGTTTAATGTAAGAATCGATATACAAAGTTGATGACGATGACTAAGAATTTTCTTTTTATATATATCCTAGGAGATGGGCCATTGAGATACGGGGAAGGAAGTCACTCCTAGTCTACAACAACGATTATTTTTGTCTAGCCGAGTAAGGGGTTTTGAGCTTAGGTGAAGCCAACTATCCCATTTTCTTTATTCAACTTTATATGTATTTGAGATGAAGAATCGAACAAGGACCATCAAAAGCCTAAAGCAAATCATAAGAAATTCACTTTATTTGCACCTTGTCTCCCTGGAAACTCATACACGAGAGTGCTAGAACACCAATTTGTACCCCCAAAATTTGTATCCTATTCTTTTTCTCTTCTTGTTAATATCTCCATGTTTTCATTCTCGATGTTCTTAGTGACTCAAGCTCTTGGACCAAACATAATAATAGGGACATATTAAGTGATTGTGTAAATTTATAAAAAAAAGTGAAATATGTTGCTGATAGTCATTTACCCCTTTTTTTACATGGATTTTTCATCCCATAAGACATTCTCACGGGTCATGAGTGTCTCATCATATCTCACCCCTTGATAAAACAAGGTACTTTTGTAATATGTGAAGTTCTTTCTCTGGTAAGTATTATCAAATTCAGTATCAAAAAAGTTATAAACATATTGCATTAGTGTCAATTTAATTATAAATCTTTTAATAGTACCGATTTAGTCCTAAACCTTTTAATTTGATACAAATCAGTCATTTTGACTTTGGTTGAATTTTATTGACATGGATGCCGGTTGACTTGCGTGATATGCCAGCGTTGACATATACGACTTTTAATAATATTTTCATTTTTTGCCATTTTTATTTATTTTTAATTTCCTTTATTCTTTATTTCCTCTTTTTATTCCTCTGTTCTTTCCTCTTTCCTTTGTTTGTCCCTTTCCTTCTTCGCTAGCCCTTGGTGAGTGTCACCGGCCTCTGGTGAGGGCGTTGAGCACCACTAGTGAGGCTCGCCCTCACCAGAGGCCGCAAGGTCGCGACCTTCAACCTAGTAGCCTCTAACGAGGGCAAGCCTCCCCACCCCAGCACGAGGTCGCCCTCACGGCCCTTGGCGAGCTCACCGATGGTTGACAATGCTCGCCAAAGGCCAGCGAGGTCGTGGTCAACCTTGCCGACCCTCATCTTTGGCCAAGCCGACCAACGACCAGCTAAAGGAAGAAGGAAGGGAAGGGGAAAATTAAAAGAAAGAAGAAAAAAAGGGAATAAAGGAAATAAAAAAATATATAAAAAAATATCAAAATATTATTAAAAGTTATCTACATCAAGAATGATTGTACCATGTAAATCGACCGACGTCCACGTCAGCAAAATCTTGTCAAAATTAGCCGGAATGATTGAATTGGTACTAGATTAAAAGGTTTGAGATTGAATTGGCACAAAATCAAAGGTTTATGACTAAATCAGTACCAATGAAAGGCTCATGACTAAATTAACACCAATTGAACATATTTATGACTTTTTTGACACTTTTTCCTCAAATTCTACTTTAAACCAATTTATAAAATATTGCGAAATAGTTTGCTAGATAGATAGAAGGAAACATTAATTCTCATTGAACCTCTTTTTGCATTTCAAAATGGTCGACCCCAGATCTTCCAAAATTATGATTCAAAAATTAATCCAAATTGAAGGTAGTAAACTTTCCTTTCTTGAAGTTAAGCTTTCAGCCCTAGCCATTTTTTACTTTAGCATACATTTGATCGAAGTGGCAGTAAATAATAACCCACGAATTCCCTTTTCAATTCAGGATATTGAGACTACTTTGTAAAATATGAGTTACAATGATGTGATAATTGTGAGTAATATATAAGAATTGCAGCCACCAAAAAAGGTCGTTACCCTAGGTCCAAATTTTGTCTCATCTCAAAGGTTAATTTTTCCAAACGATTTTGACCATGGAATATATAAGCATGACATGTGCAAGAATTTGAGCTCTATACCGTGCTCTGTATCTAGGAATTAAAATCAACAAACTACTTGTTATATGGCAGTCTTTGGCAAAAGCCGAAATTATGAGAAGTGTCCAAGGCTCATATATTGAGCACATTTGATAAAGTATTCCAAAAATGAAATATATTTTAATACTTCCCTTGTATGTAAACCAGACCTTGCACGTAATGCATGGGATGTAAGAATTTGAATTCTTTGAGTACATCAGAAGAAAATGTTTTTTCTAATATCTAAGGTCATCAAGATGCAAGTCTAAAATGAACATCACACGCATTTCATGATAATAGTAACTATGTATACTCACATAAACAAGTCAACAACTGTAACATTTAAATTCAAAAAGAAATTTAATGTGTTGTTTGATATTATACTTCTTGTGTAATATGGCATTGTTGCTTGAGTATACCCCCTATATGCATCGTGGCAGGGATGGAGCCATCCTATTTTCAGAATGGGTGGATAAATATAATGATGTTAATTGATCGGGATTTAAATAATTATATTTTATTATTTTCAGCTAGGATAAGTGAATGAAATTGTGACCAAACTTTGTCAAATTCTAAGCATAAATCAAATGCAAGATCCATATAAACAAAACATAATATGAGTTATCGGGGTTCAACGAGAGCATCAATAGATCAATGGTGAGGTCAAAAGTCAAATAACAAGAAGAATAGACTAAAATTGCTTGCTAGAAAACACAACTAAGCAAGAAAAGGAAGTCAGTGGGGACGAAGTTTTGTCCAAACTAGCGATTCCGAGGCACTTGTAGGAGTATAATCACCTATTGATCCACGATTAATTAGGTAAACTGAAGTTCGTCTTCCGATAAAAGGTATTCTACTAATAAATTTTATTGCAAGTCTCATCATTTTTTAGGAGGAAAAGCTACTGCGACTTTCAAATAAAGGTGGCAATTAATATAAGAGTTTCTCTCAACAAAATAAAGAAATAAAAAAACTTTGGCCAAAAAAAAAATGTAGTTTCTCAGAAGAAAAGAAAACAAGACAATGAATATGCAGCCGTGCCTACTCCATGCATGTGATAGAATAATTCCACCCTGTTAGTTCTAGGCATTTTTTAATGACTGTTTGCTTCCACCGTTTCACAACACCGGAAGGGAGAGGGTCCGTCCCCCTAGCAAGAGAAT
This sequence comes from Eucalyptus paniculata subsp. matutina, assembly GCA_017140255.1. Lineage (NCBI taxonomy): Eukaryota > Viridiplantae > Streptophyta > Magnoliopsida > Myrtales > Myrtaceae > Eucalyptus > Eucalyptus paniculata. Next base: position 2,098,834 of record CM029437.1, on the reverse strand, counting down.
TAAGCAAATACTTCAAGAGATGCATACTCTCAAAGGGAGAATTGTCTAAAAAACTGTAAATTTATTATATGGTGGCCAATCTAATTATATACTTTTCAATTTGGTCAATTTAGTCATAAACCTTTTAACAATTTTTCAATATAATTCATTGGTCTAATTTTGGCCAAAAACATCATATTACTGGTTGTGCCACATAGGAAAACGTTACCCTATTTTTGTTTGCCCTGTGAATTGATATGTGTGTTTATTCTTGATCCTCATTATTTGAGCTTTTGTAAAAGGCTGGTTGTTTAACAAGTAGTTTGCCAATTTTAATTCCAAGCAATGGAACAGAGCACGTGGTTCAAATTGTGACAGAATATAATCAACAACTTGATTCCTTAGTAGAGGTCTCGCTTCCACTCATCAAGGACCAGTATGGCTCTTTAGGTCCAGCCAATGTTATCAGTGCTCCTGTCATTATGTTTATCTATGCAACGATCAAGATTGTCCGGTAGAAATTACTCTCCAAGATGGGAAGGCAAGATATGGATGCAAGGTTTCAACTTGCGTACGCTCCAATTACTCTAACTCTTGGATGTATTGCGTGCAATTTGTTGATGTACATTTTGTTGATGAAATACCTTGGCTAGTTGATGTTCCTTGGGTCCTAGTGTTGGTAATCCTATTTGCATTCCTCGCAAATTAAAGGATTAATTAGTGAACGGTGACAATTTCCGACTTTTGGATGTGGTGATGTGTATTTTATATGAGTTTGGTTTGCTTTGTAACTTTTCAATGTAGGCTCAAACATGTGTATTATTACCTTGGACACCTTTTAAATTTTATGATGATGATGATTACAATCCTTCCTGGTGCCCTTCGATATTAAGAGAAGATGAACGGGGCAATCTTTTCTTTGGGGCAGGGTAGGAAAAACATTCGGAGCATACAAGAAAGAATCACATATTCCTCATTCACTATTCTTTTGCTTTGGATATGCATACTACAAGTTTGATATAGTTTATAGCCCATTCCTCATTTATGAACTTAGCAATCTCTGTGCAACAAAATTTAAACTAATGTAGTTAGTTGTATAGCTCACAAGTTCTAAGTAGAGCAAGAGGGTCAACCACAAGCTTGATTCATTGCCCATCCGTCCGCTCGATAAGATAACTAATTCAATTATCGAAGCTCCAATTTGTGCACCACCGTTATGTTTTTTATACCTGTTTACCAACATTACTTGCTTTTCAAACAATTCCATCTCCGTCTACCAAAACAATTGGAAATGTTTCAAAAAAAGTAGGCATCTTTTCATTTGTACATTACTAGATGATGTCACAAGGTACTCATGCCAAGTGCATGGCTAAAAGTCGATGGCATGCATGCATGTTATATATTTCACTACATTATGAATCAAGCCAATTGATATTTATGTCCTTAAATCCATGCGGAAAATTGTTTTTTTCGCAACTATAAAGAGAATAAGTGCACGCATAAGGAAAAAAATATTTATATGTGTGGAGAAAGTTAAATATTTAAATGATTCTAAGTTTTTAAATTTAATGTTGGTAAGTAAGAAATTTAGACGTTTACATCTTAAAATATTTCCAATAACTATTTTCTCCATATAGTTTTATTATGTCACTATGATTGATCTGAAAGAAAGACATGCATTACATGAAATTTTTTTTTGTAAAAGTTGGAAATTGAAATCCTCATTGGACTTGTTTTCTATAACGTCGAGATTAACCGGCACTCACTCTTAAAAAACAAAAAAACCGATTAAACTCCTTTTTTTATAGCATGGGCCATACATAAATGTATTTCTTCTAGTATGGGCCTCAATGTTCTCAATGTTCCCTTGCAGAAGGGAATCTGGGGCTGGACCGGGCCGCCTCATCGAGGATCGGATCTCTTTCAGGTCATAGGCTAATGTTAGCTTAGAGGACTGCAATTTCCGTTCGATAGATTTCAAGCTGCTTTTCCATGATGAGAATATGGAGAAGCTCGTCTCCACAGGCACATGCTACGTGACGATGCTTATCACAGCATTTTGCAGTCATTTTTCTCTCAATGAACACGTCAATTTCAAGACTTACATTTCTGCTGGGGTTTTCTTCTTGGAATTGGAGCGAGATTATCTTTAGAGGGAAAAAGGAATCCTCTAACCCTTCCGTCTATGTCCACAAGTTCGTAATCTTAACCATCAAATGCATCATTTCCAACATAATAAATTCAAAGTACTATACACGCAACTGAAAGGCCTTCACCATGAAGCATAGTAGAGTCAATCAAACTTTTTTTGGTAATTGCACACTCAGATAATAAATATTTATTATAGGTGTTCTAAGGACATAACAGACCACATGCGCATATCATTTTGCTAGTTGCTTACAACTATAAACTGTCAAATTTTTCCTATAAGATAAGCAATGACATTGTACCTTCAAAAGAAGGTTGCATTGAATATGTGCATTAGATACGGTACCTTGCGTTGAATCTATGCATTAGATATTGTAAATATATTAAAGAGGTCTAGCTTGAAGGTAATCAATTAATAGACATATTTTGACGAATAGAGTGTATGAAAGGAAAGGCGAAGGTTTTATAAGAATATCATAATCTTAATATGATATATATAATTAAGAAGTTGATACTTGTGTACTAATCAATATTATATCCAATCCAATTTCAAATCAGCACAAACAGTGCCAAGTGCCAGACATGACTTTAGAACTTGAAACTTTATGTTGTTGTTTGGAAATTAAATGCAACGAAGCAAAAGTAAGTCATGAAAAAGTATGGTCATGTAAGAGTTATGCAAGCGAATGTAATTGTGCTTTCACCCATTGAGTATTGCAAAACGCCATGCAACACCATCAAAGTAACTAGACAAACCAGGAAAGCATTATCAAGACTGAGTGACAGCACCCATAGAAGGATATCCATAGGTTTTTCTCTACGGTTTAACCATTCGGCATCTTACATGATTAGCACTAATAGGTTTGCTCGCTAAATCTGTGAATTACCTTAGTCTTAGGATGTAATGACTTTGAATTACCCTATCAACAGTATTAGATGCTTTTATCGACTTCAGATTTATGCACGTCAAGTTGTAGTCATTATCAACAAGGCTAATGACAAGCTTGGTTAACAAATTTTTAAGTATTATGAAAAATAGTTTCTCTAATAATTAAGGTTATCTCAATACTTGAGATATTGAGACTACTTTCTCTAATAAATTTTGAAATACACATCGTTAAACAATTTTTCATAGACTAATGTATCACATCGAATAATACATATGAAGTTAGAATTAAGAAATACACATGATGGTCATTTTAGAGAACCTTAATTATTAGAGAAATACACATCCAAACTGCAATTTTAATACAAATTGAAATTAGTTGCATCGTATAAAACTATGCTTCTTGTGTAAATCATAGCTAACGAGTCTATGCATAATTGCAGGAGTATAACTTATTCGTGCATTACATGTAGGGACGGAGCTGGTCCCTTTCCAAGATGGGTGCATTAATATAATGGTGTTAATTTATCACGATTTAATTTATTCTATTGTATTAATTTTAGTTATACAAAGCGAGCGGAATGTGAAAAATTGTGTCAAATTCTAAGCATGATTAAAATGCAATGCAAAGCGTGGGTTGAGGATAATAAGAAAAAGGAAAAAAGTAATCAAAGACTCCAAACTTTTGTTAATTGACACATTTACATGCTAAATATTTTTGTGACACAAAAAATCCTAATTTTGTAAGATATCTATCTCAAACTTTTTTTTGTGACAAAAAAATTCTAAATTTGTATTTGTATGACACATTTATCCTAAATTTTTTTTGTAACATCAAAAACCCCAAATTTTTTCTACCACACTAAATTTTTGGGCTAAATATGTCACATCGATTATTTTGCAAAAATCACACAAAACACCATCAGAAACAACAAAGCAGACATGACTCAATGAGCACAGAAACGAGGGCACGTCACTCTTTGAGTTTAACACGAACTAACCCTCAGTCTTCTCTGTGGCCTTTCATCAAACATATAGGATGCAGTAACTGACAGAGAAAGCTAGGTTGGTTTCAGAACTTGGGTTCAGACTACAATCAACTCACGACATACAAGCGGTATTGTGGACCAACTCAGAGACACATCATTTACATTTGACGTGAGTATGAACGAAAACAGTAGATCTCGGCCATGACAAAGCATACGAACCTAGATCTCACTTAGACATTTCAATGAACACTTGGCGTACACTACTGAACAGGGGATTCTAGACTCGCTAGGGACTCAATCACAGATCAAAACCCCTAATGACCCATGTTAGAGCATGGAGAAGCTTTGAGGGAAGACCGGCGGGACTGAAGCTCGCGCAAACCGATCGGCTACGAGCTTCGGCTCACTACTCCACCCCCCCACCAAAAAAAAAAAAAAAAAAAAAAAAAACAGAGCACGAAGGTTTGGGTAAGGCCTACCTGGTTCAAAAAGAGCTGCTGCGAGGAATGGCGGGCCTCCGGTGACGGTCAGGGAATCTCACGAGCTCCTCTCTCTCTCTCTCCCTCTTTCGGCCAAAACTAGAACCCCCTCAAATGAGCGAGCCCCTTCGCTTTTAAGGGTGATCGGTAGGTGTGCATGGCTTCTGCAATTGCCAGCCTATCGACTTGCCTGATCTCGACTCGTGGAATGACTTGTACTCTTCTTCTTTTGCAAAGGCATGACCATTTTGAGGAGGAAGAAGACCCGTGCACGGGCTGGGCCGAAATGAAGGGAGATGGGGGAGCCCGTGCGAAAAGAAGAAAAAGAAGGAAGAAGAGAGAAAAGGAGGTGGGTCGGCCTGCATGAAAAGAAAGAAGAAAAGAAGAAAGAAGAAGAGGCGGGCTGGGTGCATGGAGAGAAAGGAAGGAAGGGGGAAAAGGAGGGTCGGGCAAGCCCAGCCTCTGCCTGGCCTTATTCGATTTCTTTATGATTATACTTTTTATTAATAATAATATTTTTTCTCTTCTTTTTTTTGAGAACTTTTAATAATTACCATTAGTAATGCGAATATTCCTAATGCTAATTTGCGATGCAATTTAGTAAAAATTATTTTTTATTATGTTTGAAGTTGAGCGTAGAAAATAAAAATGTTGGGAGTGCACAACAGAAGTCCGATACCTTTCCTTGAGGAGATTGCCAAGAGGAAGTCTAGGTATATCCAATTGAACTTATCTTTATTCAAAAAATTAAACTAATGAGTTATGAACCTACTAGAATATATTAATTGCTATAGACCTACTAGGATATATTAATTGCTCTGCACCATATCAATTCTCTAACGTGAGATTTCTCTAACATAACTTATACATACATCCCAATAATCTCTCTTTCACGTCTGAGCTCTAGTATTATGTTTGCTCCTCTTAATTTGGGTATTCTTTTACTTCAACTTATCTCAACTTAAATCTCCAACGCTCAACTTCATCCATGGTCTCTTTCTCCGAACGAACCATGAAGTCTATCATCGGGCCCGCGTTGCTATACCATGATGGCCACTAGCCCACGACTTGCCCTGAAATCACATTGGTCGTCAGTTTCCTCCTTGAGATATTCACTAAACACCAATACATATTGGGAGTGGGCTACCAATCAACCATCGATTATGATACCTTTTGTTGAGAGTGCATAAAAGAAGTCCGCTACTATCACTTTGGGAGATCACCAAGAGGGAGCTCAAGTCCGAATCTGTAAATATAACTAGTTGTACTCATCTTCACTCAAAGGCTTAAACCAATGAACTATGGTCCAACTAGAATATATTAACTATTATGCACCACATCAATTCTTCGATGTGGGATTTCTCTAACACAACTCACACGTATATCCTAACAATATATATATATATATATATATATATATATATATATATATATATATGCCATGTCAACATTTTTTATTAGTCGGGCGATATTAGTGGAAGAACTTAATTGCACAAATTTGATAAGTTTTAAGACTTAATTGCACTTTTTGTAAGTTTTATGACTCAATTATACTTTTGCGAAAAGTTTTAGGACTTGTCGTGAACATATCCCTATTAAAAAAAGTAAAATGAAAAATTCTTACAAAATACACAATAACTAAGCCAAAAAGGATAAAGAAAAAACAAAAATTCACCATAAGTAACGGGGTTGGAATTGTTTTACATATTTAATCTTAAAAACTCACTCCAAGGACCTCTAAGGTGTGGTTTGAAAAGGAAGGTCCATATAGGTGGAGCGAGTTTTCATATGGTCATGTATAAGTCTGAGGTCTATATGGTCATCGCTCAATATGGTGATATGACCTTCAACTTTTTTACTCTTGTCTTTATATAATATAGTTTTTCTGTGGCCTTTTACTTTGGTCACCAGTTCAGACAACCTTGGCAAATGAGAATAGTGAAGTCTATTCGCTATGGCAAGATGTGACACATTGCAATAAGATAATCTCACATCTAGCAATCCGAAGTAAAGATGCAACATGTCACATCTTGCTTGCTACAAGCGAAAGGACCTAACTATCCTTATTTGCCACAGTTGTCTGAACTGGAGGTCATGGGTTGAAAGGTCATATCACCGTATGGAGTGTTTCATATATGAGTATTAGAAACCTCAACATGGCCATAACTTCACGAAGGTCTCTGACAGTCCCATCCAGTTTCCATTTTCAGGCAAGAGACTTATTGAGGTAGAGTCGGAAGGTTAATGGCGAACAACAATTCAGCCGATCACAGTGGTCAAAGGTAAGTTTCAGCAACCTTAACATAACCACTATAGCCCAGTTGTCAGTGAGTGGGAGGATTGAGAGTAAAATCATGCCACAATCTTGATGTCCTTTGTTGTTCCCGTCTTTGATCATGTTCATGTCATACATGCCATTATGTGAGTATTCTTTTATCAGAGAAAAAAGAACTGCACTCTTCATAAATGAGGTGAAGATGTGGACGTATTCTAAAGTTATATTGTTCGACAGTTGAGCGCAGTTAAGAGGGGCGTCTTTCACTTGCCTGTATGTTTTCCTCTCATTTTTTGGAGAGCATGTTGGGTTGTACTCATAACAGAGTATATTCAGTGGGTGTAAATCTGGTGAAAAGTGAGATTGTTTCTTATAGTCGTTGACCTTTTTTGTGCGAATGGGTCAATTTTTCTGATTTTAATTTCGTAATTGAATAGAGTTGGATTAGTAATAGGGAATAATCCCTCTCAAGTGGGCATACCATTATAAAAACAAGAGAAATGCCTTAATAAACTGTGTTTCTTTTTGGAGATCAAAAAATTGGAAAGAACGTGAAACTTCTCTTGAAGTTTAGTGGGTGCGAAAATTCTGTCACATCGATTAAGAGACACAATAGTACATAAACTCTATTTCTTTCTTTTGTCAAGAAAAACTCATATTACGAACTGAATATTAATTGAAAGTCTAATTTGCTTTTCGTCCAAAGAAAATATAAGAGCTGCATTTAGCTTTCCTTGTTTCTACCTAGTAAACATGGGGCTTTTTTGTTTTTTTGGTCGAAGGTAACCAAGGTTTTTTTTTTTTTTTTTTCAAAGCTAAGCATGGTTTTCTTTTTTTTGGTCATAACTAAGCATGGGGTTTACCTAGTGGTTTTCTGCGTGTTTTGTTTTGTGAATAAGCGTTGGTAGAGTGGATTGGGAAAAATTTCTAGGTGTTAAAGGAAACATGCCCTAGTCCTCTATTGTTACATTTGGTCCAAACGAAGGGTTTTCATCAGCTTAATTAGCCGTGGATCAATAGATGAGTTAGCCTCCTGAAGTGCATACAAAGGTTGGACTCTTGCAATGCATAGACTCATTAGCTGTGATTTGCACTAGCAGCCAGCATCATACGGTGCATTAAATTTTCTTCTGAACTTCAATTGGGAGTTCTAAATTGCCGACTTAATTTTTCCAGTTAATTGATCTATGTGCTTATTCTTGATCCTTATCGTTTGAGCTTTTGAAAGACGATTGTCTAACAAGTAGTTTGCTAATCTTAATTCCAAGAAATGGAGTAGAGCATGTGCATCAAATTGCGGCATATTACAACCCACGACTTGATTCTTTGGCGGAAGCCTTGCGTCAACTCATCAGGGTCAGGCATAACTCTATAGGTCCAGCCAACATTAGATATGCACCCAGAATTAAGCTTATGTGCGAAGTGATCGAGATTATTCAGCAAAAATTAATCTTTGAGATGGGAAGGGAAAATATCGACCCAGGATTTTTACAAGCATATGCTCTTATCTCTGTTATTCTTGGATGGGTCAAGTGTACTTTGCTGTTGTACAGTCTGCTGGGGGACAAGCCTTGGGTGATTTTCATTCCATGCGTCCTAGTGTTGGTAGTCCTATTCGTGTTCATCGCAAATTAAAGGCTCAATTAGCAAATGGCCACAGTTTCAATTTTCGATGTCGTGATATGTACTTTATATAAATTTGGTTTGAGTGTTGCTGGGTCGGTGGACCTCATGTTGTATTATTAGCTAGAACACCTTTGACATCACAAAGCAGAATATATAATGACAATTGTTGAAGTAGTATGCCATGCATAATCGTTTTATCTTCCATTCTTCTCCATTTTCCAATTTATTTCTCTGGTCATGTAGAAATGTCTCGACATGAACATAAAAAACTGCGATCCTGAGTAAGACATAGATCCAAAGTTCTGATTTGTTTGCACTCTGATTGCTCTTGCTCTCAAATGTGTCATGTGCATATTACTTATGTACGTTTTGCCTCGTGAAATGCTTTGGCTGATTTTCATTCCCTATGTCCTAGTGCTAGTAATCCATTTTGCATTCATTGAAAATTATAAGATTAATTAGCGAATCGCGATAATTTCTAGCTTTCTTGATATGGTTACGTGTATTTTGTATAAATGTTGTTTGCTTTGTATCCTTCCAATGCTGGCTTGGACATGAACCTCATGTTGTATGATTACATCAGGTAGTAGAATAGGCGGTGATGATGATGATGAATTGGATCCTTTTCATTGCAATTTGAAATTGAGAAATGATAAAACCGGATAAACAGGGCAATTTTCTTTTTTTTTTTTAAGATTGGGCTAGAGAGAAACATGGGAAATAATTCAGAGCATAGCAGAAGAATTAAATAATTTTCATTCGATTGCGAGTTTGATGTAGTTTATAGCTTGTTCCTCATATTCAAAACTTAGCAATCTATATACAACAAAATTGAAACTAAAGTAGCCAATTGGACAGCTCAAAAGTTCTACGTAACTCTTTCAACCCGACTACACACGTAGAGCAAACTGAACCAGTACAAGCTTGATTTATCAACTGCTGCAAGCCGATCTGCTGAGCTAGCTAACTAGATTGACAAAGCTCTGAATTAATCGCTATCATTGTACTTTTAAGACTGGCTTACCAAAATTACTTGTCAATTTCATTCATATATTACTGGGTAATGTCATAAGGTATTTATGCCTTGGGCATGTTATGTATTTGAAACTCTTCTTTTGGATAAATTGTGACATCAGAGTACAAGGGGATAATCCCTTAACACCTACAAACCTTTCCCAACCCACTCTAACAATGCTTATTCACAAAACAATATCACCCAGACGCAGAAAACTACCAGGTAAGTCCAGCCCCCATGCTAGCCGGGCAGAAACAAAGTAAAGCTAATTGCAAGTCTTTTATTTTTCTGGGAGGAAAAGTTAATAAGACTTCCATATGATACATGATTCCTGATTGACAGAAAAAACAGTGTATATACAGTCGCGTCTCTTCATCAATGTGACAGAATTTTTCCACCCAGTAATTTAAGGAGAGAGTTCACATTCTTTCTCCGAAAAGAAATTGACAGTTTTATGGCGTTTCACTCTCCTTAGACAAATTGAACGGTTTTAATGTTATTCAAATGTGAGAGGGATCAAACCTCCTATGAATCCTATTATATTCAATTACCAGCTGAGTATCATGAAATTTTACCAATTTCACTGAATATGCTCTGTTATGAGTAAGAACCAAGTTGCTCTGTTCTAAAACAATGATCATGTTATGAATTCTAATTTCAAAAAACGTGTGTAAATGAATAGTTGGATAGACACTGTTCCTCTCGACTACACATCGCCCGTGATTGAAGAGGAACTAACTTACCTTTAGAAAAGACGTTAAATTACTTTCTCCAGAATCATCGGCGTCCATTGAAGTAAACATACAGGTGCCGGTGCTCAAGTCCCACGTGCTCGGACTCGAGATCACAATGCCTGTGCCCAAATCCACGGCCTCAAATGACTTGGGCTCAAGCACAAGGGATCTAGGCATGGGACTTCGATGCTAGTGCTCAGGTCCCCTATGCCTAAGATTGAGACCCCAATACCTCTACCCAAATCCCCAACACTCGGCCCCGGGCCTTGATGGACCCGAACATGGGCACCTCGGTCTTACGTTGAGGTCCCAATGGACCAAGCTTCGGCATGAGGGATTCAAACACAAGCACTAGGGTACCGACCCGCCTAAATAGACCTGGGCTTGAGTGTCACCAACGCAACCACAAGCACTTGGATCTTGAGCCTCGGCCTCAATGGGCCCGGGCTCATGCACGGGTAATCCAAGCATGAGCACCGGGGTCCCAAGCTTTGCGTTAATGGACACGAGCCCAACCTCAATTGACTTGGGTACAGGCGCCCAAGTCTTGGGCCTCAACCTTGATGAACCTGGGCTTAGGCATGAGGGATCTAGGGACTCGAGCCTAAGCACTAGGGACTCGAGCATGGCCTTTGTGGACTTAGGCTTGGGTGTTGGGGGCCCAAGCACGGCAACTGGGTCCTCAAGTTCGGCCTCAATGGGTCGGGGCACTAGCTGTGGGGACTCAGGTACAGGCATTGGAGTCTTGAGCCTAGGCTCAATGGACTTGGGCATAGGCGCTAGGGACTCGGGAATTAGTGTTAGGATTTCCATGCTCAAGCACATATTTTTTGGTCCAAGCGTCAGTATTCAGTCATGTTTTACAAAACGATATCTTATTTTTTAAATAGAACATCATCTTCTTGAATTGAAACGAAAGTTTTTCGTTGATTTAAAAATATTTTTTTTTTTGACTCATTTTCTCAAGAAATTGAAATATCGAAAAATGAGGAAGGCATTTTTCGTGAAATAAAGAAGGTCTTTGTCCACATTGAACCGACAATATCCGTTTGACATGCTATAAACTGACAAATATTCCAAAAAGATGAGCAATGACACTAGACCTTCAAAGGGTTCTGCATTGAACCAATGCACCAGGTATCTAAACGCATAAAATAGGTTTGGCTTAAAGGTAATTGGTTGATAGGTAGATCTTGATGAATTAAATCGGTGAAAGAAAAGCAGGGGGTCGATATTCATCTACACCGACCGATATTACTTCCCATCATGTTTCAGAACAGCACAATAGTCAAGGGTTAAACATGAGCTTAGAACTTGCAATTTCGATGCTAATCCAGTAGTTAAATGCGGCAAGGGAAAAGAAAGTCATGAATAGTGAGCAATATATTCTTTTGATTCTATATATTTCTATGATCAAAATCTCGATTGATTGTTATTGATATTGTAATATTATATTATTTTATAAATAATTATCTTTTAAATAATATTTTGAAGTTTAACAATTCTATTTTTCTCTTTATTCTTATCGTTCAAGAATTAAATTGAACAACAAAAATTATTGAAACAAAATTGAAAAACTAGTGAAAGTTCGGAAATCAATGATCCCATTAACCCGGAAGAAATACAGTATGGTAGGGACACGTTCCCTCGATGTCTTGACTCTTCTTGGTTCATTTAAGGAGTCGTTTTCATTCTCCTGCATCCACGTTAATCATGGAGACTTGCCTACCCAAAAAAACATAAAGGGAAGAAAGAAAAAAATAAAAAATAAAAACAATGACTAGGATAGCTTATTTCCAAGTTGAATCTTTTGATAGACGTCGTGCTCAGAGGGGTCAGGATGCTTCCTAACGTACAAAAAACAATAAACAAAATATGTTTCGAGGGGTCTAAGTATTGTCCCCACTGACGATTTGTGGTTTGAAACGGAACAGATTATTTCCAAGTTGAATCTTTTGATAGTCTTTGGACTATTTGACTAATTGGCGTTGGTCTACCAATATGCTTTGCCTAACTCGCAGCCTCGCAGCAAGTTTTACTTCAGACAAGGAAGGAAGAGAGTAATCAGTAGGTCAATGGCAACAATCCAGAGGTAAGTACAGATGGAACGCCTCTTCACTTCAGTAGTCCAGCCTCTTTCAATGAGTTGGAGGACAGCGATTAAAATCATGAAGTGTTGATTTCCTTTCCTGAAAAAAAAAAAAAAAAACTTCCTATCTCTGGTCATTTCCCCTAGGTGTGTTCCATTACCGAACGCTATTTTGTCTGAAACAATTAGTACTCTACATAGATCAGGTGAACTCATCCTTCCCAATGTTGCATTCATAAATCACCGTCCCGCATTTTGTTTACTTTGTTAATTGATCCATGTATTTATTCTCGATCCTCATTGTTTGAGCCTTTGTGATAGGTTGGTCGTCTGACAAGTACTTTATTGATTTTGATTCCAAGAAATGGAGCAGAGCACGTGGCTCAAATTGCTACGAAATATAATCGATAGCCTAGTGGAGGCCTTCTTCAACTTATTAGGGAAAAGCATGGCTATTCAGGTCTAGTCAATATTGCCGGTCCATCTATCATTATGCTTATCTATGCAGCAATCAAGATTGATATGATTTATAGCAAACTTAACAATCTCTATGCAACAAAATTCAAACTAAAGTAGCTAATTGAACAACTCACAAGTTTTGAGTAACTTGTTCAACCAAACTATACACATATATTGAGCAAGACAAGTACAAGCTTGATTCACCATGCCCACCCGCCCAATAAGATAATCCGGATTAACAAAGGTCCAATTTAATCACTATAGTTGTGCTTTTGAGACTAGTTTACCAAAATTACTTAGTTACTTCATTCATACATTACTTAATATTGTCAAAAGTTACCCATGCCTGGTACATGATCGTACAACAACAGCCGTGTGTACATTATATGCATTTTACTACATCAAATGATGATATCAGAGAACTTAGATTTTTAAATCTATGCAAAAAAAAAAAAAAATCTTTACCATAAAAGGAGTACACGCATGCATATAGAATTGTTTTTGAATGTATAGATAAAGTTAAATAGAAAAATAAAAATGAAATAATATAGCAAAAAAAAAAATCAAATGATTGTAAGGATCAAATTCAATGTTAGTAAGTAAGATACTTAAGGCATTATATCTTAAATATTTTTGCGTTCCAAATTTGACCATTTTGTCATGCTATGTCACTATGATATATTCGAAAATGAAAAAAGATATAAGCTTTACATGAAGTGTTCTATAGAAGTTTGAAATCCTCATTGGATTTATTTTCTGTACGGTAGAGATTAAGTGGCACCCAATCCATGCAAAATCAATTAAATTCGTATCATAGCTTGGGCCACTGATATATTTATTTTAATATGGGTTGAATAATTCTCAACGTTCCGTCCAGCAGCAATTTCGGGCCTGGACCTGGACCGGCCCGCAATGTTGCGGATCGGATCCGTTTCGGGTCGGGTCATAATGCGACCCTCGAGGACTAGGGTTTAAGCTCTGACCCGTATAAAATCCCCAATTCGCGTCCCACCTCATCGCTTCTCTCACCGCCCGCCGCTGCCGCCGCTGCTCTCGATCCTCCTCCGCCTGAATTCCGGTAATTCTGCATCCCTCCGCGTACGTAGTTTACCTCGAGATCGGCAATGCTTTTGTGTGGTTTCTCCTTTTGCGCACGACCGATTCGATGATCGATTTTGTGGAAAGATTGCTGCTTTTGATTGGTATCCCGTGTCTTGAACTCTGAATTGATCGTTGCTTTGGAAAAATCGAGGCGAAGTGCAGGGGTCAAGACTTCAGTCGATTGGCGTGGTTATTGCCGAATTGCTAGCGACAGTGATTAAGATTTAGCTTGAACCCGTTTTTTGTTTTCTTTAGGAATTTTTGCTTTGATTCGTGTTTTGGCTTGGAAATGTTGTAATTTGAGTCTCCGCGTGACCCTTGTTTAGAAATTCTCCATATGGGGTATGTATTAGCCTTTCATTCTGGCATTCGAAGCATTAGCCTTGGAAATTTTGATGTTTCGCAAGATGGAGTTTGCAATCGATGTTAGTTTTTTTGACTTGTCTAATTAGGTGATTGAGCAAAGGATTTAAGGGTAACGAAACAGTCATTCAAGATGCAGAACGAGGAGGGTCAAAATATGGATCTTTACATCCCCAGGAAGTGGTATACCATCAGTCCCTTTCTAAATTTGCAACAGCCATCTACTTTTTTTGTTGAATTTTTTATTGACGCCTTTCCTTTTAACACCTCCATCGCAGCTCTGCCACAAATAGGCTCATTACATCTAAGGATCATGCCTCCGTGCAGATCAACGTGGGGCACTTGGGCCCTGATGGAGTCTACACCAACCAATTCACCACATTTGCCCTCTGCGGTTTCACCCGAGCACAGGTATGTCTTGCCGCTTTGCTGTTAGAGCTACTCTCTGTTTGTTATTGTTAACTGTAATTCGTTTTCAATTCTTCTTCATGCCAGCAGTAAGGAAGGCACTGACAGTTTTTATGCTGCTGTTGATTTGTATCTTCTTGACATTGTTCTGCGTATTGGTTTTGCAATCAAAATGTTGAGATTGTTTGGTTCTTCTCTTTATAAAATGTTTTATAATTTTCCCCCTTTCTTGGTCTTGAAGAGGATATAACAAGTAGAAATCCAAATTTGTTGCACTTTAGTAATTGGAGCTTCAGTTTCTTATATCCAAGTAGATATCCCAGCTGAGCCTATCGTACCTAATAAAAATACTAACTCTTGATCAATTCTTGCTCGATCTCTATGACCGGCTTTTATGTGCACCACACTGCACTTTGTTCTTGTAATATATTTCTCCATATTTTGAAATCTAGGCTTGTTAATTGGTCTTGTCCTCATTCTCATGTGCACACCATCTATTTTGCAGGGTGATGCTGATGGTGCCATTGATAGGCTCTGGCAAAAGAAGAGGGCTGAAATTCGACAATAAACCATTATGTAGTTGGTTGTTGAATTGGCTGGCTCTTTTTGCTATGAAATATTGCGGTTGAAAGTACATTTGTTTTGTAGTGGCTTTAATTTAGGTGAATTTACATTTGCTCTTATTAAGCTGTTTTCTTTTGCGTATTTACAGTTGGATGAACTTTGTTAGTAGTTTTGTGGAAGTGTTTTGCAATTTGGATTGCTAATGATTTCTTTAAGGAAGAACCATGACTCGAGGTACTTGAACTCAATTGTTTGGCCTTTTTGCATCACAGTAACCTTCTTCCTTGCAGTTGGTATCTATCTTGCTTGTAAGTAGATGCTGATTGGAGCTATTTTAATTATCATCCTCTTCCTCGTTGTAAACAAGGCCTAGCAGACTATCGTTTCATCATGCTCGTTTGGCATCTCCATGAACTCGATTACATTATTTTGCCTTTTCTATTGACCACAGAAGTTGCGTCTATCGTTTTTTTTTATTCCTTCTTGCTTAGCATATTCGCATTGAAGTTGATGCTTTGCAGACATACATACATACATCTCCATGGATCGAATCTTCTGTCCTCATGATGTCTTGAAAGCATTAAATGAGTCTTAGGACTTCAAATGTAAATGAGGATCTTTTCTTGAACCACGGCAAATGTTCAAAGATTAGTTTAGGACTTACAGAGTATGGTAAAGGGTTCGAAATCGAACCGTGCTAATTTATTTTCCCCTCTTGATTTTAGACCTTCGCTTGAGTAGACTTTAAATGGCTGTCAAAAAAACCATTGGTACTGTGAAAATTTACATAAAAGCACGTATTTGCATGGACTTGAGCAATGCTTCATATCATCCTCCATCCTCTGTTGTTCTTCTACGGCTGCTCAAAAGATCTCAAAAAGTGTCACCCTCGATGCTTGTCCATGAAGATGGAAGGAATCAGATGCTTATCATTCTTATTTTCTCTAGAAAGATGCCCATCATTCATAAAAAGAGGGAATAAGCACTTCGTACCACAAAATCATTGTTTTGGATTGCCTTTCACTGAAAAGAAAACTTAGGCTCATATCTTCTTCTTCACATCCTTTGGTAAAGAAGTGTTTCCAATCCCTGATATCCGCTACTCCTCGAAACTACTGGCTGTCTTATCACAAATTATCATCTAGATCTCAGTTTTTTACATTTATGATTTATATATTTCAGGAAAATTGAATGATTTATAAAATATTTTTTTAAAAAGTGAATGATTGTATCACTTATAAAAATGAAAGAACGAAAATCGTTTTCATTGTTCATAAAAAGTTTTTAAATATAAATTGTTGTCGATAACAAAAAGAAAAATGAATTAGCTAATTATTTGAAGCGGCATTGGTGATTATATCCAGAAAGATAATATTAAATCAATTATTTTTTGCGAAACAAATAAAATTTTAGAAATCTTGCAAATGCATAAAAATTTGCCGATGTCACAATGTATATTCACATATTATGCATCAGCTTTTTGATAGTGGCAATGACGAGAGAGAAAGAGAGAGTGGACCAAAAGAAAAATTTTACGGCCATAGATTCAGCATGTGTGATTGCTCGCAAAAGATTATGTTTGTACATATTTATATGGCCAGATCATGCTAAACAAGAATCTAGGCAGATGCCTTTAAGATATGAAACAGGAGCACCCGGAATGTCAATTGACAAGCCTTTCTTCTAGTGGATTTCAGAATAAGCCTCCACAAAAAAGGGCTTTTCTAAACAATTTGAAAAGACGGGTGGCTAAAGGCAAAGCCATCCATGACCAATGAGCATTTATCCAAGTTCCTGATCTAATTCTTGATCAAGTTATTCGTCAAGGACGAACCTCATAATACACTGCACCCTTTGAAATTTGGTGATGGCATCTGAAATATCTTCAATATATAATGACAAGTCCGTACCGGTCAAAGATCGCTTGTATCAGATCAAATAAAGCTTGTGATCAACATTAATAGATTTTTTAGTTTAAAAAAAAAACATTAATAGATTTTAACAACAGCTTGCGATTCGGATGAAAAAGAGAAATTTGGGAAAATCTAAAGTGGGTGGACCCCGAATCCAAGCGCGGCGGTACGAACATATTCTGTAACAATAATGATGACGTGCAGGCAATGCAATGCAATGAATTCTCTGAAATTATCTGCTTTGTGCATTATCTCATGCAGTGTCGCATCTCCACAAGTGACATCGAAGGACGAGAAACAAAGAGGGGGGACAAAAGCAAAAATCCTTAAAAGGAGAGAACCCCGTTCCGCACGATTAAAGAAATCACCCCAAGTTTTTCACTTTGCTCAAGCATGAATTCATCATTACCCCCACGTTTTCTTCCTTCTTGGTAAGCATGACCACCATCTTTTTAGCTTTGGTTCTAAAATGATCTGCTGAGTAATCATAGCCTCGAAGAATCATCAACAAAAAGACAGTTTCATACATTAGAATTGAGGCAAGGACAAGTCAGGACTTTACAGGTTTTCGTGCTCCAAATGTCTCATGGACTTCCCTATTTGGAGATCAGTCAAATGGGTTCTTTACACATCAGAAAAGTAGAAATTGGGTTGCCTTCAAAAGTGAGAGAGAAACGGTCCCTAAATCTCATCTAAGATGGTTCTTTCTCGACCACGATATTGGTCAAAAGGGTATATTATTAGACTAGGGCTCTTTAGTCATTAATTTGCAGCCATCCAAAAATCTCATGACTAGGACCCTCCTAGTACACTCCATGCAATGCCCAAACATCAATTTCAAAGAAAAAAAGGAAAGAAAATTGCCAAATCTATCGATCTGTTCACAGAGCAGAAATGGGGCAATAAATCCATCCAACCAACCAAACCTTGAAAGATCCAAAAGAACTAAAACGAAACTGAACTCTAAACTGTGGGCCCCTCACCATAAGAAAGATTTACTCATTTCAACCCCAAAAGTTTTGAGTCCACTTCTACTTTCAACCCCACTTACATGGTCCTTCCTCCCGTGCCTACATGCATTGCAAAAGCAACACTCCATAAACTTATACATAGCAGCATAAGTTCTTGCTTGTCCAGATTATCCATCACCACATCATATATATATAAATATATATATAGATACCTTTCAAATGATTCCACTTTTCACTAGATTATGGTGATCACATGACGGAGCAGGCATTGGGATTCTCGTCGCTGAACAGCTCGAAGGTATCGCACCGACGCCGGGAGGAGCATGGGTTGAGTTCGGCCGGCGCCCGCTCGACCTCCAGCCCTGGATCGTGCACATACTCGTAGGCGTACGATGGCTGCTGCTGGGCATAGTACGCCGCCTCGCAGCTGGCGGTCGTCGGATACGCCGTGTGGTAACTCACGGCGTGCACGGTAGGGGTGTAGTATTGCTGCGGGTATTGGTAGCCGTGATGGTGTGGAGGGCTGTGATTTCCCAGATGGAACTTGGGACCTGGACCCATTTGACCATGACCCGGTTGCCCATGACACGGTTGACCATGACCCGGTTGACCATGACACGGTTGACCATGACCCGGTTGACCATGACCCGGTTGCCCATGACCCGGTTGCCCATGACCCGGTTGACCTTGAACCTGAAATTGAACTTGGCCGTGCTTGGGCGATCCGGTGCCTGCGGCCGCACCGCCAGGATGTTGGCCACCCCCATCGGCAATGGGGTTATTACTGTGGCCTTTATTCCCTTTCTTTTTCTTCTTCTTCTTACCGCTACCGCCGCCGCCGCCGCCGCCGCCGCCCCCGCCCCCGCCGGTTGCCGCCGCCGCAACACCCTCGTGTGCGAGAGCTGGATTCTCGGCCGCCGCTGTCTGTGACTGGTTAGTGGTCGGAAAGTTCCCACCGCATGCGTCCCCTCAGGCATCATCTCCTGCACTTGGAAGGTGACGCTATTCTTAAACGGTGCCCCCCCACCGTGGCCAGCGCCACCGCCTTCACTGATCTTGCAGATTTCACCAACATTTTCTGGGCCCTTTGTCAAGTGGCCTTCTCTTATTTCAACTCCACCGCCGCAACCATGACCATCGTGTTCAGCTTCTTCGATGCTTTCCGGATCGCTCGGTTTCTCTTTGTTTTTTGACTTGCCGTGCCTTTTGCCTTTTGAAGACCACAACTCTGCATGCTTGCCCGCCTTTTCTAGTTTCTTGATCAAGGTGTTTGCATCGACGTTGCCGATCACGGTCACTTTGTGTTGCTTCAGGTCGACATCTGTATGGTAAACGCCTGAAAAAACCAGTGGAAAAATGGGAAAGACAGCATTAAAGGAAGGATTTTGTAACAGAAAACGAAACGAAACTGCGCGAGGATGAGGAAGTGATGCAAATTAAGAGAAAAAGAGAGAACAAAGTAGAAGAGAGATAGGAGGAAAGTGAAGATACCAAGAGTGAGAGAACTAGGAAAAGGATGGATTTTTCAGGTGAGAGAACTGAAAATTGAAAAGCCAAGAGAAGTGAGAACTGGAGTAACGATCTCAAAAGAAAGCAGCAAGCCCCAAATCAGAAAAATAAGCGCAACTCCACCATTACCCTTTTGCCGAAACTAGCACAAGCCCAAAATTTGAAAACGGGAGAACCAAAAAACCGCAACTTCGAAGGGTGAACGGAAAGTTACGAACTCATCTAAAGAACCCTTGAGGGTTTCTAGAAGAGCGGTCACCTTCAATGCACTGAAGGACCTTCTTGACTTTTCTCTTGCAGCCTTCGCAGTGGACGGAAACTCTCAAGACCAATGTCTGAACAAAACAAGAGAACAGCATTTCACGAAAACTCGCCAGAAACAGAAACAAGAAAAACTGCACAACAGAACAGAAGCAGGAACAGACACGGAGACGCGAGAACAAACCTTGTACGGGAGAAGGGGCTCTGCAAATCCTTCCACGTCTCTTATTTCGTGCTTGCACTCCGGGTTTGCCATGAAAAAGAACGACACAGGGAAGGGAAGAGCGGACGGTTCGCTCCGAGAGAAAGGCCGCACGGAGGAGAGGAGCGTGCATGCGAGAACTTTAAGGAGCCATAAAGAGCGAGCGCGAGAGCGTGTGAAACGGGGTCTAATTAAGAAGGGTGTCGAGATTGGGGGTGGCAAATGGCAACTGCAAATTGCTGATGGAGTGTGGCAGGAATTTACAGAGAAGGGACGCCTGTCCACGTGTCAAGCATTTATGCTGCCCTCTCTCTTTTTGGGTAAAAATCGATTAGCGGTACACCCACTTTATCAAAAATGAAGAACACATCGTATCTCTCTTTAAAAGCAACTTCCAACCGGGGGGCTCTCTATAGTTAAGTGATCAGATGATAAAATGCTCTTGTCGCCATATAAAATAAGATTGTAGTCGATATTGGCCATTCATTTTTAACCTGTTGCTTATATTATACATAGTCAGCATAGATAAGTGATTCTCATGTGTGGTAAATTATTTCGTGTGTAGTAAAAACACAAGGTCATTTTAAAAACATAATGTTTCTACTAATGTCTCCTTTTTCATGTAATATTGACAAAATCTTTTAATTATTAGTCAAACTAAATAAGGGTTAATGGGCACACTACAAAAGCCAAAAGAAATAAGATAAATAAAATCAAAAATAGTAAATCTTTAAAAGGAAGTGAGAAAAGAATAACTTTTAGAATTGGAAAAGAAAAGGTGATTGGAGTAGTGCCCGTTAAGAAAAGTTTCCTCATTAGTTTTGATGATTCACAAAACTTCCTTTAATCGTTCTTTGATTTTGATGGTAAAATTTTCCAAATGGAAACTTTGATGAGTATCATCAAATGTTACTCATCAGATTTGGGGATGTAATAAAGATCCTATCCCTTACATTCAATCTTGATAGAATAAGGATAGTATTTGAACCTTGTGCTAACAACTAGAAAATTGGCATAAATTTCCTATTGAGTATATATTGATTGTTCGAAAGGTACTTATCTAAATCAATCTTAGTGCATATGGAATGTTCAATCTACCAATGGAAAAATCATATTGAAGATGGAAAGTTCTCCATAGAAAAGACCCAACTTATGAAACTCAATCTATAGTATGGGCGGTAGATCTTATGGGCAACTTCTTTCTTAGTAATCCAAAAGCAATTAGATGTTCCTAAAGATTCAAGTCCAATGAGTTGATTGGATGAATGATCCTCAAAGAAGATCCAACAATCAACTTGGATAGCTTAGGAGTATAAAAAGGAGTTGTATTGCTTAAGGATGCAAGAGAGTATTTCTAATTTCCAAAGTTCACAAAGTCTTATCACAAAGTCCTATCCCAAATATTTTCATCTTACTTAAGCTGAATATTGTAATTTGTTAGAGATAACAAGTGTGAGAATAGCAAAATTTTCACATGAACTTGAGTAGCACTTACTTAGTACTTGTAACCTCTAATTGATTTGTACTAATGAAATATAGTCGATAGACTATCAATGCGGGAGAGTGAACGTAGGCTCATCAAAACCAAACCAATATAATTTTTGTGTTCAATTTTCTCTATCCCTAAACTTCTATCTTTGTTTTTGTGATAATTTATTGCATTTTAGTAAGATTTGAACATACCACGGCTTCTCATTAGACGTTTTTCTATTGCAATACCATTTTAACTTGTTTAAATTCCATTTTATCACCTATTCACCTCTTCTAGGCAATCAATCTAGTCCAACCAGTGACATGATCGAGCAACTCCTATCATGTTGGGAAGGGAATCATGGCCTTTTCTATTCATCGACAAGGGGTCTGGCAGATGGTGATGAGCAGTGGCTATCGATCATTAGCCACCTCTCTCTTTCTCTCTACATAATAATATCATATTAATTTTATAAAGATCATTAGAGCAATATTAATTAGAAAGAAAAATTTTATTGATAACAAAAAAGGTTTGATATGGGGAAAAAAGATTGATTGCCAACGGCATTTTCTCATTTGAATTTACTTTATAAAAATGAGAAAATTTACCTTGACGAAGGTGAAATACTGTGAATTAGATCAAACTACTTACAATAACTAGGATTTATACCAAAAAATCCTTCAATCATGACCACTGTGACATAATTATTCCAAAATTTTCTTATCACTAAAAACCCTAAATTTGTCAATTGTAATTAAATATCTTGAATGAAACTATAATAAATGACATATATTTGGTTTTTTTCATGACACAAACACAATAATAGAGTTGGAAATATTTGTGTCACAATGGATAAATTAAAGGTTTTTTGAGGTACAAAAAATTGAGGTATTTATATCACGATAGGCATAATTTAGATTTTCTTTTTTGTGGTATTTGACATAGTGAGTAATGACTATACTTTTTTTTTTACAAAAATGTACTACACAAGAACTTTCGTTTTCCTTTTGAAAAATGAAGTTTTAATAAAATATTGATGCCGCTTCACTTTTGACCGTTGCGACATGCTAGTTACTGCACAAAAGCTTTGACCTGATAATTGAAGTGAATGACCTTACCGAGGGGTGACGTCACCTAACCATAGAATCTCCTTAATATTGACTGTCTTCAGGTAAAATTCTCTCCATGTTATCTTAAAATTTGACTTCCATTTTTTTTTACTTCTTTGCTATATATAAAAATATTTGCAAATTTATTAAACATAGAAACGTTTACACATAAAACTATAAAATATTTGTTGCCATAACTAATTTAGGAAATTGTTTCACTAACTTAAAAAGTTCAGAGGAATAGTTATAAGTTGAAGTTATAAATTGTGTCTTGTCATGCTAATAGTACAAAAGCTCGACTACAAAGCACATATAGAGTAATGTGAGATACTCTTTTTCAGAATTCCATATTTATCACTTTTTTTTTTTTTTTTTTTTTTTTTGAAAGAAATTTCCATTCATTGGTAAAATAATATAAGAAAAGAAATATCAAAAGTCACGATAACAAAGTAAGCCCATAAAACTCCAAAACAAACCAAAACTAGAAATCAAGGCATATCAGTAGAGTATGATTGGTAGAAATAATCATATGCTCATCCTTCAAAAACAAATCTATGATTACATTCCCTGCTGAATCACACAATATCATGAGTGATAAGCACACACACACACATAATCTTCATTTGTAGTTATGGCTTTACTTTTCTGCAATGTGTAGAGGTTTAGCATCTCTACACCATCACCGTATATAATTAACATAAACATGTTAAGGAAGCTTAAATCTGACACTTGTGAGAGTAAGGCTTGTAGTCAATGTGAAGTGCCAAAAGTTTGAACTAAAACACTTTGAATGCAGCATAATTTTGATATTGAAATTGTTGTGAACATCATTGAAATTGCAAGTGGAATACTTGTTTAAAATTCAAAGTCCAGAATTATATTGGGAAGAAAAGTTTCCAAATATAAGATTGAGAGAGCAAAGCTCCCAAATGTAATACTATATTAAGAAGAGTAAGGAAAGAAACAAAAGGAAATAAAGGAAAAGCAACTGGGAGGGGATTCCCCTCCCTTCCAAAAGTAGAAGAGACGAAGAGGAAGGGGGAGCAGGAGAAAAAAGGGGTTGAGAGAGGAAAACACTTATTTATCACTTATGTAAATACTTATTTTACGGTAAATTTTTGCATCATAAAATAAGCTAGTATACTTATCACTTAATTTTTCTCCATAATCTTTCTTAGGTCAAAGTATTGTATGCTCGTGCTTCCAAATTAATGACATGATAAGATATTATTTGTAATATTCGAAATGGTATTTACATACTTTTCTAGTAATACTATCTCATCTCCATACACGTTCATTTTCTAGTGGGTTTAGAAACCCTAGTTGGCAGTTTTCTTAGATAACAAAAAAATCAAACTCAACAAATAAGCATAAAAATAAGGGAGTTAGAACTTTTATGATAATGTCGACCGAGTGATGAAGAGATTATTTGTCCGTTAGATAATCAATGAAACATAATAGCACTCTATTTTTTACTTTTGGATTTTTAATGAAACTGTTATTTTTTTCTTTTCCATGAAGTCGATTCAAAAATGTGGATATTTTCATTTCTTTTTGACCAGATTGGGGGGGGGGGGGCGCGGCAATGGATTGGATTCGTCAATCTTGACAGAGGGCAACTTGAATTATCGAAATCTAAGTTGACATTCCTCTTATTCTCTTTTACTTTATGGGATAAAGGGTTTATGAACCTTTACATTTGTGCAATCCAATTAAATTGCTTGACTATATATTTTCATTTGAGTTGGTCATTCCGTTAAAATAATAAGCACGAATCTTGACTCAACAAGTGAGTCGCTTTTTCAAGTGTGATTATATGCTTCATCTGAACCCTCCCGAATTGCAAGTCAGATTCATAAATTTAGATATAGTAATAGCTCTTAATTGAAGTGGACTTGGCAGTGGGCATCGACTCGATCCCCTTTGCTTATTTCAACCTTTAATCAGTGGACAAAAGTGCTTTAATAAGTTTTTTTTTTTTATCTGACATTTGATATGCCCGAAGACATCACCCCTAACCAGCACGAACCTAAGACAAAACAAAAAATGCTAAATGAGAATCGAGATGACCAAAACATTCGGAACAGGTGCTATATTAATGAGTTCCTCGAGAGATTTAATAAGTATATCCGATGTGACTTTATTGAAAACTATCTCAAAGGCTCTTCTTAACAATCCAATTAAGGTTCCTACAATTTTCGATACACATAACATGAAAAAAGTCAAAGTATCGACTCTACTCATTGTTCATATCATGACTGGACTCTTTATTAAGCCCTTAAGAGCCATCATGAACTAACATCAGGAGATTTACAAGTCCTCCTAGCACATGCCAAAAAAGGTTGTTATATCTGAGTAGGTACTAGAAATAAAGATGGTCGTCTTTTAAAGGGAAAATTGACTGTTATGATCCATAAACTTTAATTTATTATGTAATGTTATCCTAAATTCTTTTTCACATATTCATTTATACATGCACTAATAAGATCTAAAGGTAACAAAAAAGGCAGGTGCTGGACCGACCCTTTTGGACGGTGTGAGATTGTAGTTGATACATTTGGCGTACATAAGAATCTGTATTAATATCACATATATGACACATTCATAAAGTGTATAAACCTAAAAAGCTAAAAGTTCTCTTTGTGGAAATAGAACTTGGTGGTGGTCTTGTGGGAGAAGTCCTGAGCCAACCTCCTCATCTCCCCAACCACCCCTTGTACTCCACAATAAAACACTCCTGTAGAAGAAAGGAAACATCTTGACGTTAGTCGACTCACGACTAGATGCTGAAAATGTGATAATTAATCATTT
Source organism: Eucalyptus paniculata subsp. matutina (assembly GCA_017140255.1). Lineage (NCBI taxonomy): Eukaryota > Viridiplantae > Streptophyta > Magnoliopsida > Myrtales > Myrtaceae > Eucalyptus > Eucalyptus paniculata. The sequence goes on along the minus strand of CM029437.1, from coordinate 2,073,472 downwards.
ATTGGAGTGAATTATGTCTATGCTTCCTAGAAAATATGTGCTAGACGTGCTTTAGGATGCTCACCAACTCTTTCGTCGGGGTGGTTGACCGCGACGTGCTTGAAGACGTTGCGCCAGTTGGGCCTTGCGAAGTGCGTCCGTACCCGGGTGCCCGACACGATGTCGACCCCGTTCTTGGCGTGGTTCAGGGACTGGAGCATCGCGATCAGGGCCGACCGGGCGTCGCCCTCCTCGTACACGCTGGTGCAGTAGTTGTGGAGCTCGATCACGCCGTCCCTGTCGTTCTCCGCGACCTCGTTCATCACGCCTCTGAACCACTCGAACGAGCCCTGCTCGCGGGTGACCCAGTAGAAGTAGGCCCGCCGGGTCAGGAACGGCTTTCGCTTGTTGCCCTTCGCGCCGCTCTCTACGATGCCCTTTTCCATATCTTTCTGCTGCTTGATGTTGTTGAGGACGTCCTTGACGATGCTGATCAATGGCGTCGCACCGATGCCAAGCCCGACTAGGAGAAGCACGTCGTAATTCTTGTAGTCTTGTGCTGGAGCACCATATGGACCGTCGATCAAGAGCCTCGGAATCCTAGTTGAAAATGATATCCAATTAGCTTGCCCATTCTACGAAAAACTGTATACGCTATGTTCGTGTTGCCTAAATCTACTCATCTAGACTTCAAGCCTAGCGAGCCGAGCAGACCATGAGCTGCACGAACAAGTCTAATTACCTGGGCACATTTTCTCCTGTTGCGATATCTGCTCTTAGAAGTCCACTTTGATCAATTGATGGAGGTTGACATGCCTACACACATTCACAATGTGACTTTTCGTCATGGTTTTACAGAGCATATACATCCATACGACAGCATGTCGTAATTAGACTGATGCGGACCTTACTTAAGTTCAGAAGATTTCTCACAATCGGTTGCCAATAGGCAGGACCAAGTATGTCGCAAAGTTACTTAGAAATAAACTCGAACAATCACCTTCGAGAATACAGATTTAAGCTGAGATGTCCAGTCGCCCACGGTGCGTATATGAAGGCTTAAGTAATCATCGCCGGGTGCTGAGGTGATCGAAAATGGATGCCTGATGATGTTCAATTGACCAGTTAGCCAAGTTCCTTTTCAATGGCTAATACAAGTAATGTACAGAAGTAATCATTTTCCTCTGTCTTTTTTGTTAAAATATAAAAGTTACCATTGGAATGGAGAAACAGCTGCACAGTTCACAAAAATGTATTGACCGCTTGTGTATCTGAAGCCTTGAGGCTTAGACATGTGCAGAGCCATGACATTTCCTGGATAAACTGCAACCTGAAACGCACCAGAATATGACCCCAACTCAGTTATTGTGATTTTGAATGCCTCGTGTTCAAAACATCAATCTGGACAACTATTCTGCTGTGTTTCAAAACAGAACAACTCTTAATCGAGTCCGAGCCTCACCTTGAAGATCCGCACGGTCTTGTACCCGGACCTGAGCGCACGGAGCAAGCGCTCAGACGCATATAATGTGACTGGTACTGCAAGATACATCCAGGTCTGCGCAAACGAGTTCGTAGACATAGTTAGAAATGTGATATTGGACAAACTGTAAAACTCTCATTAATTACCAAGCAATATGATGTAGATTATCACTCACCGTTCTCTTGTACCACTTCTTGGCTAAATACAAGAAGTAGCCGTGTATCACGAAGAGCACGTAGACGATCACAAAGAGGTGGTGCGAGTACCAAAAAGCATTGAACCCGGTGAGCTTTTTGAGGGCCTTGGGGAGGTCCAGCCGGTTGCGGCGGAACCAGGGCTGGGCTAAGGTGTATGCTATGGTCATCAGCACCAGCATGGACACACCGGTCCAGCCCTCAGTCCCTTTCACGAACCACCAGTAGTTATTGGGGCGCTTCTCGCCGAAGAACTGCTTCATTGGCTCGTATTCAGCATCGGTGGCATGGAGCAGCCTAGGGAAGTCGCAGGTCAGATGGGCTCCGGCATGTAGACCAACCCCAACCGCAATGCCCCAAGCTATCACCTATTTAGGCCACATACATTTAACGCTTATAATTAGATGAAGTGCTTAATGAAGTAAATTATGTTCTCTTTTGATTTTTCCTTCAAAGCATATCCAAATACACTTTTCAACTAAATTTATCGCAGCATAATATGTTCATACCTTGTGGAAATTGATGTTGTCATTGAAGGGAACAATCACACCCAACCTGGTTCTACTCCTCAGCCAAGTGACTGTGTTTCTGCAAACTGGAAGCAAAATCAGGGCCATGTTGAACTTGGTAGTCTCAGCTCCGCCTTTAGCTGTGGTCACACAGTAGCCCATCACATCAAACACAGCTCTGTGCTTGTACTGGATGAACTTCCAAGTGAACAGGCCTGCACAGATTGAGATCCATAGGCCCATGATCCAAATCCTCTTCCAGTTGTCCTCAATGAAGTAGGCCAGTGCCTTGTAGAATCTCTTGATGGGGTTGTGCTCTCTGGTTGGGACCAGCTTCTGGCTCAGCATCTGGCTCAGGACCCGGCTCTCGGACCTGGTATGGGCCGAGCTTGATTGGATTGGGGCTTGCAAGAGGAGTGTCTCCAGGTTGTGTAACTAAAACAGGAGTTCAGCAGATGCTCTTCTCAGGTACTTGACTCAATTTAGACGTTTAAAATCAAGGCAATATTATCTTAGATAAGTAATTAAATATTAGTAAGCACGGTACATGGGTCATGTGGTCAACAATCATTTAAAAAAGTCGAAGGTTTGGATCTGAACATGTACCTCAATGTATCCCAGATTACTAGGATCCAACTCTTCCATGATCAAGGCTGCATATTCCTCTGCTTGTTCTTGAATCTTTGACAGCTTATTCGCCGAAGCACTTAGCGCAATTATCTGATGTTAACAATGATATGATCACGATTAGTAACTTATTAATTATTCTCTCACATTGAATCATTTCTCATCATCATCATCATATTCTTTTCTTGATCATCTCTTACCTCTTTCACCTCTTCCTCGGTGATCCGACCATCTGCATTTTTGTCTACCCTGCATCATTAAATTACTTCTCAATGGATCTGTCTGAATAAGTCCCAAGTAAACCCGATTTTTAGTCAATTCAATGTGAAAGCTATTATAGTGAAATGGGCATGTGAACTTACATATCGAAGAAGGTTTGCAACCTCGCATCAAAGCTTTGATCTGCAATCTGTTCCCAGAATTCCCGTAGCTCAGGCTTGCTTACCGCAGACGATGTTATGCCTCTCCGTCGTGCTAGCGCGTCAAATAGCTCGCCGGCAAACTCACTGGATTCATTCATCCCTAAACAGATGCAACGATCCTTGTCAGTCCGCTACTCTAATTTAATGCAAGTTCACTAATATCTAAGAAATGTATCGAAGGACTAAATGAGTTGACAGAATATTCTTGAGATGGAACAATGTAATAAATGCAGATCTTTCCGTTTGAAACAATTAACATTGTTTATATGAATTAAGTATTCGATTCTAGCATTTCTTTTTGGCAAAATCAGTTGACATACCTATACACTGGCCGAAGAGTGATTTCGGAAGAACTCCATTAAGAGCCAATTCATCGAACCTTGCTTCGACCTCAGACCAACCTTGATCGATCTCGACATTCTTGGTCATAAACTGGAGCCCTCGCAATGCCCGTGCAGCACCGGATCTAGTCCTATCGATCTGATTATTACGCCCTTTCGTCGAGGTGATTCGCCTGAGCTCTTGTGAGACTTGTCTGAGCCTGAACGACAGCTGTGCACCGAGCGACGAGGGCCGCAGCCCCAAGCGACTCGTGAGCAATGCGGTCTCAGGATCTCCTCCTCCCTTGATGTCATGAACCGAGACGCTATCCTCGCCGACATCTAGCGTGATCTCGACGTAGCATTCCTCATCTTGGTCGTCCCTGAATCTTGCATTGCTTCTGATCTTGGTGCTCGTGCTACTCAAAGGACCACTATAACCAAGTCTGGAGCTACAATTGCTTTCTGTGTCAGACCACTGAGCATGCTGGTGATGATCTTGGATCTCCATCGTTCCAAATTCAAAACCGATCGTCTGTGCGTCTCTCTTCTCTTTTGCACACAGCTCGTGCGAGCACTTGATAGAGACCACTGCGATTAAAGAGCAAAAATTATGGAATTAGAAGAGATGTAATACAAGTTGGTCTATTTCTTGGAGTCACACTGTGATTTTTTCTGGAAGGCCTGGGAAAATTTTGCAGCAAATGCATGACAACCAGGTTTGATACGTCTGTTTTTGCTTTCCAATGCCTTCTTTTGTCTATTCTCAGAATATCACATGTCCTTTTGTCTCTTGCTAGAGCTAGAGAAAAATTAACCAATTGAGCACTGAATTCCAACGGAAGGCAAGGCTAGAGGCAAAAAGAAATCTGGACTTCGTAAATGTAGACACTATCGTCTAGTGAGCCTTGTGTCTTGGCCTGATGAATCGACGTGATCTAGAGGTTTTTTAAATGAAGGTCGTGAGTGATTCATGAACGAGCAAGCCTCAATCTTTCTTCCGAAGTTCTCAAGTTTTCGCAAATGTTCTCATGGGGTGGATGATACGATAATTGTATAGGATTGTAATAAATGTAGGAAGTTGGTAAGTAGAGAGATTTAATTTCAACCGTTAGATCAAGATGATATCTACGGCTATAATTAGTCTTATACCTAGATATATAAAGACTTGTTTCCTTCATTTATATCTCATTTATAAGTAAAATACATTTTGGAGCCTCTTTCTAGAGTTTTTCTCTTTAAGATAGATTTTGACTTGAAAAGAAATTCCTAAAAGAAATTCTTAAGGCCACATGGGTTAGGAAAAGCTAGATTGATTAACCCATGACATTTACATATGGAGCCCACGTAAAATGCAATAGTAATCCAATTGCACGAGATGGGACATTTTAACTTTGACAACTTCCCATGTGCCAGCTCATTAATTTCTCAAACATAATTAGACAACATACCGGAAACAAATGATAATGTAATAGGGAAGAAGCCAACTAGTAAAAATCTCGATGCAAGATGCGAAATCGAAGACCAAAAGCTCTGGTTGAAACCTTACCAGGAAAGGTTTTACCTTCGGAGGAGAACAAGAATGAGTTGGGAGATAATGTGCACTTGATTTCGGGACAAAAATGGAGAAGTTAAAGAGAATGTTTTGAGTGTGTGATGGAGGTTTGCGTTTTCCTAGGCAAGTAGGGAGAAGGGTTTACATATATTTATGCAGAGGTGGCTAGGGGGTTTAGGTAGTGCAGATGAAAGAAAAAGATTAAAAAAATGAAGAAACCAGGGGCTAGAGTCCGTTGGTTTTTGAGCTTTGGTTGGAGACAGTTTATTTATGTTCGGAGGCACTTCTTCAACGTTCAAACTCAGCACCAACCAACTCAAAAACTTGTCCAACCTCCACCTGTCAAAAAGGTCAACATCGACCTTAATCTGCCAGCTTTATTCAGGTTTCGAGAAGAACTGATTCTTCGCCAATCGAAACTTTATGGCATGTTTTCAATATATAATAAACTATATCCAAAGTGACAATTAACAAATTAAATCTTAAACCTATTATCCTAAATATTTTAATTTAATAAATTTGATTATAAATATTTTGACGATTTACCAGCGGAATATGTTTGATTAATTTTAATTGAAAACTGCTGATGTGGACATTGGTCATTTTTGATGGCATAGTCGTTATTTACATAGATAATTTTTTACAATTTTTTAAGCTTTTCTTTTTCCTTCCTTCTTCCTTGCAAGTTGCTAAGTCTCAATGATGGCCGACAACCGTCCATAGGGTGAGGCTTAACCTCATCGGCCTCGGGCAAGGTTCGTCCTCATCGGATCAAATGAGGGTGAGACTTCCATACGATAAATTTTTAAAAATTTTTAAAATTACAAAAATTGTCACGTTAGTGATTTTTAACCAACATATATTCTAAATTGTAATTGAATGACCCTATCAAGGAGAATGAGATGGATGTAGGAGATCGAGACTATTCTCTTCAATAATTGCGATCGATAACACTGTCGAAAATACAAATTAAGCGCATCAACATGAGTGCTCGAACATCTTCCATCTATATACATAGAGACCCTCACGAATTCGACATCATAAATCAATTCATTAATCGTTACCTTTTCTCATGCTATCACCTGAAAAGCGGAACAAAGAACATCAAAAGAGAGAAGAATGGGGATGACATATGCCCGTTTGAGAACCATTTTTCGAAAGGCCTTTGAGCAAAAGCAAGTACTGTTTGACAAATTTTTTTTTTTTTTGGAGATCTTGGAAGATACAGTTGCCGGTGATCGGTTCTCGGTCTAGTTTGATTTCACTTGGGAACCAAAAATCAAACTGGGAGGACCAGTTTTCCATTTTTGGGGATTGGGAACCGGATTGGACCAACCGATTGGTTTGGTCCGATTCCCCCCTCGGAACCAAGAACCATATAGAAAATTACTAGTTTCATTTTCAAGGAACCGGGAACCGGATTGATGTCCCTAGAAATCGGACCAAACCAACCGGTCCTGTCCGAGCGGTCCGATATGCTCACCCCTAATTTTAAAGCCTCTAAAAGTCTTCAACTTAGTGCAAATTCAGAGATACTTGGTGTGTTTTTTAAAATGGGAATACATTTTTTTTCCAATTTTGTCCTCATTAAACTTTCATAATTTTGAAAATGTCCTCACCTCATGTGAGAGTGTAGGCCACAGGCAAGGGGCTAGTGAGGCCAGAGGTGGCTACCGATAAGCTAGTCTGGTGCCGGCCAGCCTTGCCTAAGGTCCGCTGTGGCGCATGGGCTGCGAAGCAAGGCCATGTCATTTGTTTAAGTTGAAGTTCTCCTAATCTAGTCAGGCCACCCCACATTCGTTCCACCGAGTTGCATGCACGAGTCGCCGTATCTTTATCCCAAGATTCTTGTAACTATACTCTTCCCACGGTTTTAAGAAAACCTCACGGAACCACGTTTTGCGACGTCTGACCTTGTCATATATGTAATAAATTTATACCGTCGTTTCTTACCTAGACTAGGAATTTCCACGACAATGTGCTTGTCTTGTCTGACCGCTTGCGCATTCACGCGTCCGATGACCTTATTAAAAGGATAAAGGCGTTGCCCAAAACAAAAGACGAAGAAGCAGCAGCGGCAGAATAGTCGTAAGTCGTAACTTGTGAATTGCTCGGCTCCGATTTATCATGGGTAGGTTCTAATATTATAATCATCAGTTACAATGATGATGTATCATGTAGCATGCTAATAAGAATTGTGACTGAGCACATCTACATAACTAATCACCCGGTCCGGCAATTCCGATATACAAAGATTGTAATTCGGGTCTATTAGAACAATCGATTGGACACACCACCACTAGAAACTTCAAGCAGTTGATTTAGAGACGGCTATATTTATAAATTACTCCTTTGGTTCTACGCATGGGTACTCATATCTCAGGAGTCGCGCCGTATTCGATAAAATCATCTAGCAAACTGGAAAAAAAAAAAAAAAATGCAAAAGAGCTTGCAGGTAAGAAGACTAATCATTTGCGAAGAAGGTGACGATGAGGACTTTTAGGGATCAATTTGGTAGGTTACATTGATTACTTGCTTGCTTGCTTAGCCCCCAAAACTTATCCGCTATTAGTACGATGGGGGCTAATAGCGGATGCTCAAGTCAACACCACTTGAAATAATAATCATCATCATCTTAGGTGGAATCGGATGACTTCAAAAGACCTTTTAACGAGGACCAACTTGTTGCTAAACGATTATCACGAGTATTCCAAGGGAGGAACAACTTGCTGCTCAGCGATTGTTTCTTTTTTCACTCTCGTGCATGCACTAATAATTTACTCTTTCAATCACGGGAAAAGTACAAAAAATTCTTAAACATATTATATTGGTACCAATTCAATTCTAAACATTTCAATTAAGCCAATTTAATCTTAAATTTTTCCACATTTATACCAATTCAGTTTATCCAATCAATTTATGCCAAAAATTACTAATGTAATGTAAGAAAAGTACAAGCAACGGTGGGCCTCGCAAGCAAGACTCAATGAGGCCGTCCTAGCTTGGGTAAGCAACCTTGCCCAATCTAGCGAGATATTAATGTGAAAATATTTATGATTAAATTGATCAAATTAAAAAGTTTATGAATGAAGTAGTATTAATATAATAGATTTATGACTCTTTTTTTTTTTTGTATTTTTTCTCAAACTGTAGACTATTGAATGACGTTGACAATTATATATGTGCTGTATCTGATTCGGCTAAATGGGCCCGATTGCAGGACATTTAATCACCCGATTCGTTGTGTCGTGTTGCATGTGTGAAGAAAAGCAAAAGAAGACTGACCTCGGCTTTGGCCGTGTTCTAATTGCCGTGAACGTGCGACGCTATTGATTCAACGAATGATGGGCAAAATGCCAAAAAGTAAATGGTAGGAAGCCGGGGTCGATTTCAAGTATGTATGTTGGCCTCCAAGTTGAAACTCTGGTGGGTTGGCCCTCTTTGGACTTTTACCTCTAGTTCCACTTAGACCGATCGGCTATTTTGTGAGCACAAGAGGCTGAAGTCTCGTTACATGTAATCGAGCGGAGCCGAGTCGGCATGATTTAGCACCATTGTATCTTGTCTCGAGCTCGAGTGCTCTAAAGATTTGATACCCAATTCGAGGTTGATTTGGAATGGACTAGAAGTTAAGGGCAACCGTTGCTCGTCCAAAACTCAAAGAATCAAGAAATTCTCCTCAATAGTTACCGAGAAAATTACTCTTTCGTGCAGATGAGTGAGTTATGGATTGTCACCTTAGCAGGACTAGTATTGCTCAAAACGAAGTGCACCTCAAAATCTAAGGTAGGATGTAAAGCAAATAATAAAAAAAAAAAAAAAAAAAAAATTACCATCATGATTTCTCAAGTGGTTTGAGTCCCCCTCTGATAAGTGATGAGTACGAAAACCCATTTGCTCCAGGAAGCCATGCTCGCCTGCCACGTAAATTTTTTTTTTTTTTTAACAGCAAACATCGTCGCTTGATTTACTATTTAATGCAAGGGAAAATTACACTCATAGCGTCAGTGCAAAGAAGATCAAATAAGGCAGGGGGGATTAGATATCCAGTGCTGGGGTAGGCTACTTGTTCGGCATGCCTTCGCTATCCAATCCGCGGATCGGTTCGTGCTCCTGTTGCAGTGGGCCAAGGATAGGCCCGGTAGATGATTAAGGTGTGCTCGGGCCCGGTTCAGAAGTGGTTCCAGTTCCCAACTCAGTTCAGTTGAAGTCTTCAACGCGTGCACCAAAGGCAGACAGTCAGAGTGTACTTGAGGAGAGAGAAATCCACGGTTTCGTACGAATTTTAGGGTTTCTTCCATCGCGATCGCTTCCGCATGAAGAGGCGAAGAGGCCTCGACTGTCTTGGCGAATCCATCGACGAGGAACCCCCTGTGATCTCTGCAAACATCGGCGATGGCTGCTCTGTACCGGGAAGTTTCTCTTTCTTCGCTGTGTGCTTCGTTTCTGTCCGGATCTGGTTCAAAGGATGCGTCAAGGTTGATTCGTATCGATCCCGGAGGAGGTGGACACCACGCTTCAGATAAGGCTTCAGATTTGTTCTTGCTTGTCGATTTTTTGTTTAGTTCTGTAAAGCTCTCTACGAACGCCTCTGCTCTGGCTATTGTGTCTTGAGATCTGGGTATTTGATGGTTAAAGATGCTTCGATTTCTTTCCTTCCATATACTCCATAGTACGACCGCTATGTAGTTAAAATTACCCGAGGTGACTGGGTTTCGTTTGATGCTGCAGATCCACTCTTCAAATCGGGTGAGTCCAAATCTGGATATTCGTAGATGCAGAGGGGCGGACTTCCAAACCTTGGCTGTCCATGAGCAGAGGAGGAGCGTGTGTTCAAGTGTTTCAACTTCCAGTTTGCACAGGGGGCAGATCGGGGAAGGTACGATCCTTCGGTGGTGTAGATTTTCCATAGTTGCAAGGGCGTTGTTGCATGCGTTCCAGAGGAAATTTTTTACTTTGGGTGGGGTTGTGGATTGCCAGATAAATTTCCAGATATCGGGATTGGCTGTGTAAGATGCTGTTGCTTGTGTGTTCTGTGATGTGACTGAGACCTTTCGGAATGTGAAATAACCGCTTTTTACTGAATAAGTACCTGATTTTGTGTGCATCCATACCAGTTGATCCTCTTCATCAGGTAAGCCAACGGGTGTGGCTAGGATTTCACGTACCGTTGTGTCTTCAAACATTGAGTGTATAAGGGGCTCATTCCATGTTCCTGTGTCTTGGTTAATTATATCCGATACTTTGTTTGGTTCATGGTTTGATGCTGCTCCTCCTATTATGCCGCTTTTCAACCACCTCTCTGTTCTGATGGATTTTTTTTTCCATTGCCAATCCGGTTCATCACCTGAGGAGCGACTGAATCCCTTGCTTTGATGAGGCTCTGCCATCCCCACGAGGGCCGTGAGCCTCTGCCAGCATGCCAAAAATCTCCCTGTGAGTAGTAAAGGCCTTTCAATAATTGAGTTACCAGTAGATTTGGATTAGTGATTATTCGCCACATCTGTTTTGCTAGCATTGCCATATTGAAAGTTTGTAGGTCCTTGAAACCCATGCCCCCTTCACTCTTTCTGGTTTTTAGCAAGTCCCACTTCCTCCAGTGAATACCAGCCTTTTGTTCATTGCTTTTCCACCAAAACGCTGCAACTTTTTTCTCGATTGCTTTACATATCGACGTTGGAATTTTAAAGATTGACATGGCATATTGTGGGATCGCTTGAAAAACTGCTTTCAGAAGTACTTCCTTCCCTGCTTTTGACAACAGTTTTTCCTTCCAGCTATCCAGTTTGGAGTTGCCCCGAGCTAGGATCCATGCGAACACGTCTTTCTTGGATTGCCCCCAATATGAAGGTATGCCCAAATACTTTCCTGTTTTTGTAATTTCTGGCACTCGAAGTGTTGATGCCATGTTTCTCCTTAGAGCTGTAGGACATCCTTTACTGAAATATATGCCTGATTTGTTGAGGTTTATTACCTGGCCAGAGGCGAGACAGTATTGACTTAAGAGGCCAGCCAAGTTCTGACATTCAACAATTGTTCCGTGTAGGAAGAAGATGGAGTCATCGGCAAAGAGTAGATGTGATAAGGTAGGGCAGTGGTTGTTCAACTTTATCCCAGTAAGGGTGCCTTCCTGGACTGCTTTCTTCATCAGAATGGAGAGCACATTGGCGATAATAATGAAGAGGTAAGGTGAGAGGGGGTCTCCTTGGCGCAATCCACGGGTAGGTTTAAATGATGGTAAAGGATCTCCGTTTAGGTTTATGCTGAAAGTTACTGTGCTGACGCATTGCATGATCCTCTGAATCCAGAAATCACAGAAGCCTAATTTTGTTAGACAAGCCTGTAGAAAGTCCCATTCGATGCGATCGTACGCCTTTTGCATGTCTAGTTTTAGGACTGCTTGAAATTTTTTCTTCCTGTTACTGGTTCGCAATCTATGCAGCACCTCCTGAACCATCAGTATGTTGTCCTGAATTTGCCTACCTCCCACAAAGGCGCTCTGTTCCTCTGCAATTATGTGTGGTAGAATTGGTTTGAGTCTGTTTGTGAGTACTTTGGAGATGATTTTATATAGGAAGTTGCATAGGCTAATTGGGCGGTATTGCTCTAGTTTTTCAGGCTGTGGGACTTTTGGAATCAGTGTAATGAGTGTTTTGTTTAATGCAGGATCAAGCTTACCGGAATTGAAGAAAGACTGTATCTCTTGAACAATTCCCTTGGAGATTGCTGGCCAATTCTCTTTATAGAAGATTCCATGAAATCCGTCAGGGCCGGGAGCCTTTAAAGCTCCTAGCTGTAGCATTGCTGTGGTAATTTCCTCCTCGGTAAGTGGGGCTGTCAAGGTATTGTTCATTCGATCATCGACTAGAGTAGGGATGTTCTATATTAATGGTTGCCAGTCACGGAAGCCCACTGAGTTGTATAGATTCTGATAATATTGTGCTATCATCCCCTGTATTTGTTGTTCCCCACGAATCCATACTTCATTCTCATTTTTCAGCATTGTTATCTGGTTTCGCCTTCTCCTCTGAACTGTTGTCGCATGAAAAAACCATGTATTTCTATCTCCCCATTTTAGCCAGCTAATTCGTGATCGCATACCCCAAAACATCTCCTCTTGACGCCATAACTTATCTATTTCTTTGATAATCTCTTTCTGTTTACCTGCTTCTCCGATGGTTTGTGTTCTGTTCATCAGGTCTTGGAGTTCTCCTTTGAGCCAGTTAACCCTGTTCCTTGCATGGCCGAATTTGTGCTTACTCTATTGCGTCAACCTCTGCTGTGCTTGCTTCAGTTTCTCAGCCACGGTAAGATCCTTTGTAAGAGGGTCATTCCATACTTCTTTGACTATGTTTTTGCTTTCTCCATCTTCACTCCAATATGCTTCATACTTAAATTGCTTCATCTTCCTTCTCTTAGGTTGAGCCAGGGATAACAAGAGAAGGGTATGATCAGAACCTATTGCCGGAAGAGCAGTGCATTCGGCCTCTGGGTAAGTGATTCTCCATTGAAGCGAGCAAAAGGCCTTGTCTAGTCTTTCTTTGACCAAATTTTCTCCCTCACGTTTGTTTGACCAGGTGTAGGAACACCCTTTGCTTTCGAGATCCATGAGGGAGCATTGATCGACGAAGCTTCTAAAAGCAGTTAGCCTGTAAGTTTCAGCTCTGTGTTTGCCTACTTTCTCCCAATGGTTTAATATCTCGTTAAAATCTCCCAAGCACAACCAAGGTATACGGTAATACATACTGACTGAGGAGATCTGTTCCCATAACTCAATTTTTTCCCTAAATACAGTTGGAGCATGGACGAAAATAATTTGCATTTCCTGGTTGCTGTTTTTCAAGTAGCATTGTGTAAATATGGCCGTGGCTGAGGAGGAGTCAATTGTTACCTGCAGATGATCATCCCATAATAGAGCTAAGCCCCCTGCTATTCCCTCTGGATTGACTATATAGCTGTTTTGAAACTTTAGCCTCCTTTTTATCCTGAGCACTTTCTGTTATGAGTTTTTAGTTTCCATAATGAAAACGAGATTGGGCCGTTCTTGAGTCACAATGACTCACAGTTCCTGGAATGTTAGGGGATTGCCCAACCCCTGACAATTCCAGCTTAAAATCTTCATGGGTATTGGCCTGACTTCTTTGCCACCCAAATAGGTGCATCCACTAGTTGATTTGTTTTCTCTTACAATTGAGCTGATGTTTGTGCTCCATAGGGACAGAATCGCTTCACTTTTTTTGAATTTGTTGGCTTCAGACTCTTTCCTTTTAACTTTGCAGGGGGGGTCGTCTCCATTTCAGTCCCAGCTTCCTTCATCTGTTCCTCTTGTAGTGTCAAGACCAATTCTTCGTCAATACAAGTATTTCCTTGCTTCTGGGGACTTCTTTCTTCCATTCGAATTAGTGTTCGAGCTGAGGAGGGCAGGTAAATCTCCTTTCCTTTTAGGCGTGGATCACATACCTGAGTTTGCTGGGATGATGATGAGTTGATTTGCTCTGTGTCAGGCATCGGAGATAGTGGGGTTTCAAGCACTATATCTTCATCATCAAGAGGAATTTCCTTCTTTCCATAGAATATTTGGCCATAAGGGCTTAGAGCCTTCACCTCAGCACGCAGCCAGTCCCCGCATCTAGCCGGTAGGTTCTGTTCGAGCCCTGACTCCTTGTAAGGTATTTCGGTGCATTCCGTCGCGTAGTGACCTATTCTGCCACATGAATAGCAGTAATAGGGCAGTCTTTCATATTTGAATTCGACCCACAGTTTCTTATTGTCTAGGTTTACGATTACTCCAGTTTTCAACGGGTTTTCTAATGCCAGTGTCACTCGGGCTTTTCCCACCTTGTAGGTGCTATTTCCCTTATCCTCGAGCTTTACTTCAACAACAATTCCTAATTTAGAGGCTATTTCTGCTATCACATCATGGGTAACTCTCCCATAAGGTAAGCCCAAGAACTTTACCCAGAAATCACAGTGGTTGAAATCATAACAGAACTCTGGTGTATCAGGTTCGCACTGCCTAAGGATAAGGAGATGGCTGGAGAAAGACCACGGTCCCGATTGGAGCACTCTCCGAGCCTCTGCTTCTGAATGAAAGGAGAAAGAGAAGAAACCTGGTTCCAGTGATGCGCAGGTGAAGTTCTCTGTTCTCCAAGCTTTCCTCATTAGGGTTAGGAATGCATTGTAGTTCAAGGTTGGGTTTGTGTAGAATCTGCCGAAAAGTGTTTTGCGGCACTCACTGAGTTTTTCGGGGGAGATAGTACCTGGGAGATAGACAACTTCTATTGCATTCCATAGATTTCCCATACTTTTACACAGAGCCGCGAGCCTTCTGTCTTCAGTATTCTGATCTGCCATTTTGTTTGTAGGGGTGGATTGCTGTATAGCTCGTTGATTGATGGAGTTTTGGGTGGATGATTCGTGGATTTATGGGTTGAAGGGAGCTCAGAAGGTTGAATCGGAAGAGTGATGAGTAGGGAGAAGATGGCAGAAATTAGGGTTTCAAGAGGGATCGTGGTTAGACGTCGCAACGCCCAAAGATCAGCGAGAGAGGGGATCAAAGAAGCACAGCAAACAGAGGTTTCAAGATGGAATTTGAGTGAATCTGCAGGGAACTACCCATTTGGTAGAGGAGGACTACACATTCGGTAGAGAGGAAGCTCCATGGCGGAGAGAGGACGGGTATTAGTGTACTACGCCTGCCTGCCGCGTAAATTTGATCGGGCTATGGCTTGGGATCACCGCCGGCTTTACTTCCGCTAGCACATGGTGGAACGGCGGATAGGGATGACAATTGCTGATACGACCTAATAACACAATGCGAAGTTAACAGGTTCTGATTGAAGTTAAATCGTGTTTAGGTCAATTTCATGTCAACTGCAAGACACGATTAATAATCGTATTGTGTTCGTGTCTAATCGCCGGATACGGAATTAGCCAGTAAAAGCCATTTAATTTAATGGGTTAATATGGACACGACCTATGACCCGATTAGACACAACCAATTACAAGAACTTTCTTTCATTGACGGTTATTGCATTTTGCAAATAGATTTTATATAATATTTATTTTTATAAATTATAAAATTATCAACATCAACGCCGATTATTCTACGTGACACGGTTGATATCCGCATTAGTAATTTCTGATAAAAATTAACCAAAATAACTAAATTGGCACATTGTTCAAATGTTTAGGATTAAATTGGCTAAAATTAAAGGTTTATGATTGAGTCTGCATGCGTATAATAGGTTTAAGTTTCCTTCTTTTTACTTACTATTCTTAGCTTGATACAAAGATCAAAAGATGCTTCGAAGATAAGTTATATTTCTAGTTACGCTCCACAAGCAATCTATCGCCCAAGCAATATGAATTTTTGGAAAAGTGTCCTAATTTTAATTTGTTAAATGAGTCATGCACAAATGTGAAAAAATCAATTTTTTTTTCTAGGTCTACGTTAAAAATCACTTGAGTAATCTAACTTATCGGGTAAAGGACACTCGAAGTGTCAAAAGTTATGTATGATGATCACTTTAATGCCATTTTATTTTTTGATCACTTAAGTGCCACTTAAAAAAAAAAAAAAAGAAGTCTAACTTCGATTTGGATTGTGAGAAATCCAACGTTGCCATATTTTATTAACTTTTCGATCTTACATAACTTGCTAGTGTGCTCAATAAGCATATAACCCCTAAACAACGTTGTGTAGCAAGTCAAAAAATGATCACTTCAATATCAAAAAAATGGGCAAAAGAACGCTTCAAGTGCCATAACTTTGGCCAAAGGGACACTTAAGTGCCATAACTTACGAAAGGTACACTTAAGTGCCAAATTCGAAAAAAAACGGATCACTTGAGTGCCACTCCGGCCAAAGTCCGGCCAAAACGCCAACGTGGCGTTTTTCCGGCGAAGCACGCCCAAAACGACGCCGTTTTGCACTCTGACGTGGCCAAAACGGCGTCGTTTTGGGCTGACATGGCAAAAAGAAAATTAAAAAATTAATTAAATTAATTTTAAAATTAAATTTAGTTAAAAATAATAATTTTAAAATTAAATTTATTTAAAATATTTTAAAAAATAATAATTTAAAAAAAAAAAAAAAAAAAAAAAAAAAAAAAAAAGGGAATGGGGGAGGCGGGCGGGGATCAGCCCTCGGCGGCCGGGGATCCCCGCCGCCCGCCGCCCGCCGCCACCGGGAAGGGCCGGGCGGGGAGGGTCGGCCGGGTCGCCGGGCCCGGCGAGGGCCCGGCGACCCCGGCCGACCCAGCGACCCGGCCGGACCGGCGGCGAGGGCTCGCGAGCCCTCGCCCCGATCTGGGGCGAGGGTCGCAGCCCTCGCCCAGATCCGGCGAGGGCCGCGCGCCCCCCCAGATCTAGCGGCGAGGGCTCGCGGCCCTCGCCCAGATCCAGCGGCGAGGGCTCGCGAGCCCTCGCCGCCGGTCAACCGGCGAGGGCCGCGAGCCCTCGCCAGATCCGGCGGCCCTCGCCGGATCCGGCGAGGGCTCGCGAGCCCCTCGCCGCCGGTCGGCCGGGGGCGCCGGCCCTGGCCGGGGCCGGCGACCCGGTCGACCCTCCCCGCCGTCGCCGGCTCTTCCGGCGGCGGGGGGCGCGACGGCGGCCGAGGGCCGATCCCTCGGCCCGCCTCCCCCGTTCCTTTTTTTTAAATTTTTTTAAGTTTTTTTAATTTTTAAATATCATTTTTTAAAATATTTTAACTAAATTTAATTTTTAAATTTAATTTAATTAATTATTTATTTATTTTGTTCCACGTGTCACGTCGTTTTGGCCACGTCAGACGTTGGAGTTTTGGCCGGATTTTGGCCGGATTATAAGTGATCCTTTTACTCCGATTTTGGCACTTAAGTGTAACCTTTCGTAAGTTATGGCACTTAAGTGTCCTTTGGGCAAAGTTAAGGCACCTGAGGGGTCCGCACGTCCAAAAAAATGTCACTTCAAATGGAAATTTTAGTTATAATAGCCAAGTAATTTCTCTAGTCGGAATTTTTGCTGAAGACACTTAAATGATATTTTTTTTTTCTGGGATTTGGTACTTAAATAAACTAGTGAAAACTTTTATACTAAAGTGAGCTCCGCACATAATTTTGAGAAGAAATGATTCTTTGTCAATCAATCCTTTATGGCATGTTTTCAATATATAATAAACTATATCCAAAGTGACAATTAATAAATTAAATCTTAAACTTATTATCCTAAATCTTTTAATTTGATCAATTTGATTCTAAATATTTTGACAATTTATCAATGGAATATTTCTGATTAATTTTGGTTGAAAATTGCTGACGTGGACTTTGATCATCTTATATAGCATGATCGTTATTTATGTAGATAATTTTTTATAATTTTTTAATTTTTTCTTTTTCCTTCCTTCTTCCTTGCAAGTTGCTAGGTCTCGATGATGGCGACAACCGTCCATAGGATGAGGCTCAACCTCATCGGCCTTGGGTAAGGTTCATCCTCACCCGAACAAATGAGGGCAAGGCTTCCACATAATAGATTAAAAAAACTGAAAATTATAAAAATTGTCACATTAACGATTTTTAACCAATATACATTCTAAATTATAATTGAATGGCCCTAATGAGAAGGATGAATGGATTTAGGAGATCGGGACTATTCTCTTCAATGATCGCAATCAATAGTAATGTAAAAAATACAAATTAA
This sequence comes from Eucalyptus paniculata subsp. matutina, assembly GCA_017140255.1. Classification (NCBI taxonomy): domain Eukaryota; kingdom Viridiplantae; phylum Streptophyta; class Magnoliopsida; order Myrtales; family Myrtaceae; genus Eucalyptus; species Eucalyptus paniculata. Next base: position 2,055,705 of record CM029437.1, on the reverse strand, counting down.
GGGCATCATCGTGAGTGCTCGAAAACGGCCCATCAAAATACATATTGACCCTCACGAATTTGTCATTAGAAATCAATTCATTAATCTTTACCTTTTCTCATGCGGTCACCTGAAAAGCGGAACAAAGAACACATCAAAAGAGGGAGAACATGGATGACATACGCCGGTTTGAGAACCACTTTTCGAAAGGCCGCTAAATGCAAATATGGTTGCATTTTAAAACCTCTAAATGCATTCAGCTCGATGCAAATGCGGAGATACTTTGAGAATTTTTGGAATGCAAATACATTGTTTCCCAATTTTGCCCTCATTAAACTTTCATAATTCCAAAAATGTCTGTATCTCATGTAAGAGTGTAGGCCGCTGACAAGGGGCTGGTGAGGTCAAAGCTGGCTATCGGTAAGCTAGTCTGGTGTCAGCTAGCCTCGCCTAAATTCCGTGATGGCACATGGGCCGCGAAGCAAAGCCATGTCATTTGTTTAAGTTAAAGTTCTTATAATCTATAGTCAAGCCACCCCATATCCATTCCACCGAGTTGCATGCACGAGTCGCCGTTTCTTATTTTAACATACTTGTAACTATAGTCTTCACACGGTTTCAGACAACGTTTCGTGATCCCGTTTTGCGAGGACTGACCTTGTAATATATTATAAATTTATACCCTCTTTTCGTAATTAGATTAGGAATTTCCACGACAATGTGCATGTCTTGTCTGACCGCTTGCGCATTTACGCGTCCGATGACTTTATTAAAAGGACAAAGGCGTTGCCCAAAACAAAAAAGAAGCAGCAGCGGTAAAATAGTCGTAAGTCGTGACTTGTGAATTGCTCGGCTCCGATTTATCATGGGTAGTTTCTTATATTATAATCATCGGTTATAACGATGATGTATTAATTAGCGCGCTAAAGCGAAGAAGAAGAAGAAGCGGCGGCGGCAGAATAGTCGTAAGTCGTGACTCGTGAATTGCTCGGCTCCGATTTTTCATGGGTAGGTTTTAATATTATAATCATCGATTATAATGATGATGTATCAATTAGCATGCTAATAAGAATAGTTAGTGAGCATATATAAATTACTCCTTTCATTCTGCGCATGTGTGCTCGTGTCTCGCGAGTCGAGCCGATGCTCGAAAAACTTCATCTAGCAAACCGGAAAGAAAGCAAAAGGCCGAAGAACTTGCGTATAAGAAGACTATGTTGGAAATTTTCTATAATATGGGCTTATTAATTAATTAATTAATTTTTTATTTTAAATAATCGGATTAATGGATATTCTAATATTTATTGAACCCTACGGTTATCTGATTAAATGGAGTATTGACATCTATTAATAACGAGCCTAGTTGAGCAGCAAAGTGTAGATGGTTGTGTTTAACTGAATCCCATAATGAGAATGGCTCAGTTGACACGCTGTTGATTAGGATTTACTAGGTCTATCTCTAGCCTATAAAATGGTAACTTATATCTATCAATAGCTGTTATATCGAAATAAGTCATATATTACCACCGCTCACGGTGGCCTCGGTGGCCTAGGACTTAGTACCCCATCGCTAGGGGAGGAGTTCGAACCTCGGGGTTGCAAAACGCGCGACTCACCTATGGCTGAGTCTGTGGTGGTGGCCTAGTTCACGTTCCTTGGGTCACCCAAAAAAAAAAAGTCATATAGATGAAGATCTAGTATTCCGATAGATCATTGATTATAAGATTGATCTATTTTTCATTAAGTGAAGCAATGACTCAAATAAGTATACTTTAATTTCGTTGTATTTATTAATCTAGGTGTTTTATAGTCATATATGAATTCATTTCTTCTTTGATTGATTATTTGTTTATGTGAATAAATTTTCTACAGACTAATCATTTGCAAAGAAGGTGACGATGTAGACTTTTAGGGATCAATTGTTTACGATAACGTTGATGGCCTGCTAACCCCAAAACTTATCCAGCCTTGGTCGAATCCCGACAGACGACCGCACAAGCACAATAGCAGATGCTCAAGTCAACACCACTTGAAATAATCATTAACATCTTAGGTGGAATCGAATGATTTCAAAAGACTTTTTGACGAGGAACAACTTGTTGCTTAACGATTATCACGAGCAATCCAAAGGAGGAATAACTTGTCGCTTAGCGATAATTTTTTTTTTCGCTCTCGTGCATGTACTATTAATTACTATTTCAATCACGAAAAAGTATCAAAAATTTTTAAACATCTTGCATTGGCTCCAATTCGGCTGTTAACCTTTCAATTGAGTTAATTTAGTTTTAAACATTTTCATATTTATACAAATTCAGTGCATTTAGTTAATTTGAGCTGAAAATTACTAATGTAAACATAGGAAAAGTGCCGATGATGGTGGGACTTGCCCTCACCCAAGCAAGGCCCGACAAGGCCACCTTAGCCTAGGTGAGGATCGGCCTTGCCAAATTTGGCGAGAGGGTACCAATATGAAAAATTTTAGAATTAAATGAGTTCAATTGAAAGGTGTTTAAGATTGAATTAATATAAATATAATAGGTTTAAGATTTTTTTATACTTTTCCCCAAACTATAGACGATTGAATGATGTCAACAATTATATATGCTACATTCAACTCGGTTAAATGAGCCCGATTGCACAAGATGTAATCACCCCGATTTGTCATGTCGTGCTGCACATGTGAAGAAAAGCAATAGAAGACTCACCTCGACTTTGGCCTTGTTCCAATTGCCGTGGACGTGCGACGCTATTGATTCAACAAATGATGGGCAAAAACTAAATGGTAGGAAGCCATTGATGTGGGTTCCATTTCAAGCATGTATGTTAGCCTCCGAGTTGGAAACTCTGGCGGGCTGGCCCTCTTTGGACTTAAGCTAACACGTCCTAGTTACCTCTAGTTCTTCTTTAGAGCGACTGGCTATTTCGCAACCTCGAGAGGCTGAAGTCTCATTACATGGAATCGAGCAGAGCCGAGTCGGGGTGATTTAGCACTATTCGAGCTCGCCTCGAGCTCGAGTGCTCTAAGGATTTAATGTCTAATTTGAAGTTGTTTCGGAATAGGCCAGAATTTAAGAGCGACTGTTTCTCGTCCAAAACTCGATGAATCAAGAAATTCTCGTCGATAGTTACCGAGCAATTACTCTTTCGTGCAGATGAATGAGTTATGGATTGTCACTTTAGTAGGACTAGCATTGCTCAAAACGAAGTGCACCTCGAAATCTAAGGCAGGATGTAAAGCAAATAATAAATATACCAAATGAACAATTCAATTACCGGTGCGGTGGCTTCTCAAGTGGTTTTGAATCCCCCTCTGATAAGTGATAAGAACGAAAACCCATTTGCTCAAGGAAGCCATGCTCGTCTGCCGCGAAAATTTGATCGGGCTATGGCTTGGGATCACCCCCGGCTTTACTTCCGCTAGCACATGGCGGAACGGCGGATACGGATGACAATTGCTGGTACGACCTAATAACACAATACGAAGTTGACAGGTTCCAATCGAAGTCAAATCGTGTTTAGGTCAATTTCATGTCAACTGCAAGACACAATTAATAATCGTATTGTGTTCGTGTCTAATCGCCGGATATGGAATTAGCCCGTAAAAGCCATTTAATTTAATGGGTTTATATGGACATATCCTATATGTGGCCCAATTAGACAAAATCAATTACAAGAACTTTCTTTTATTGACGGTTACTGCATTTTGCAAATAGATTTGATAACATTTAAGGATATTTCACATCAGGTTTATGTTAACAGGTTTATTTTATGTCATGACGAGTTATGTAATCATATCAACTTACTAATTAACCTCAACAAATATTTATTTTTTACAAATTGTAAAATTTTTCATGTCAGCGGCAATTGTCTTACGTGACACACTTGATGTTGATATCAATGATTTCTGATAAAAACTTACTAGAATAACTAAATTGGCACATTGTCCAAAGTTTAGGATTAAATTAACCAAATTAAAAGGTTTATGATTGAATCAGCATGCATACAATAAATTTAAGATATTTTTGATAATTTTCCTTCTTTTTACTGACTATTTTTAGCTTAAAACAAAGATTAAAAGCTTTTTCGAAGGTAAGTTATATTTCTTGTTATGCTACGCAAGCAATCTATCACCCAAGCAATATGAATTTTTTGAAAAGTGTCCTAATTTTAATTTGTTAATTGAGTCATGCACGAATGCAAAAAAAAAAAAAGAAGAAAAAAGTAAAAAATCACTTGACTAATCTAACTTATGAGGAAAAGGACACCCAAAGTGTGGTGTGCACTTTAGTGTCGATTTTTTTTTTTTTCAAATCACTTAAGTGCCGCTTTAAAAGAAAAATGATTATGTAAGTGTTAATATCGATCTGGGTTGCAAGAAATCTAATGTGACCATATTTATTTAATTTTTCAATCTTACATGGTTTGCTAGTGTGTTCAGTTAACATATAACTCATAAACGATGTCGTGTTATAGGTTAAAAAATGATCAATTCATTATTAAAAAAAAATGCCACCTTAAATAAGAATTTAAGGTGCTTAAGTGATATATATATATATATATATATATATATATATATATATATATATATATATATATATATATATATTATTTTTTAGATTTGGCACTTAAGTAAATTGGCAAAAACTTTTGTATTAAAGTGAGCATCATACATAATTTTTGACATTTCTATTGGCTTTCTTTCCTAACTTATTTATTGTACATTTTTATAACACGAAATATGGATCTTTTCGACTCGATTAATCTCAATGAATGTAGTCATGTCAATCTCTAAAATTTGTTTATTATTATGCAAATTTTGTGGCTTATGCAATTAGACTTTCATTGGAAGAGAAATACCTCAAATATGTTAAGATAGTACTTCTTACAATTTAAAAAACATATTGTTCGTCCCCAAATGTTCATAAAAAAAGAAAAAAAGAAAAAAGAAAGCATGAGACAGCAACTTCCGATGAGCTCCGATTCTCACTCGGCAAAAACTCGTCACGGTGCTATCATCAGACCAATGACAGGTGTACACCCGTTCTGCAGAACTACGTGAGCTAAAAGAATTCTTTTACAGATGGTTACTCCAATTTTTAAATAGATTTTAGAACCTTGTCCAAAAAAAAAAAAAAAAAAAGATTTTAGAACATTTAAAGATATTTGTGTCATGTTCATATCTATGTATTGATGTTATGTCATAAGGAGTCATGTAATCATATCAACTTATCGATCAATCTCAACCAAATCTTTTTTTATAAATTATAAAATTATTCAAGTTAATACCAACCTTCCTACATGACGCATGTGATATATATATATTAGCGATTTCTATAAAAAAAAATTGACGGAATGATTAAATTGAAATATTGTCAAAATATTTCGAACTAAATTAACCAAATTAATTGAAAAAAATTAGAAATTAATTGGTCATCATACAATAAGTTTAAGACATTTTTGGTAATTTTCCTTATTTTACTTACCCTTTTTAGCTTAGTAGAGAGATTAAAAGATGCTTTGAAGATAAGTATGCTTCTTGTTAGGCTTGGCCAACACATTTATCATCCAAGCATTATGAATCTTTGGAAGAGTGTTCTAGTTTTAATTTGTGAACTGAATCATGCACAAATGTGAAAAGATCACTTGACTAATCTATGTATTCTATACTTTCGTAACACAAAATATGGATCTTTCAACTTGATTAATCTTAACGAATGCGAATGTAGTCATATCTCTCTACTGTCTATTTAGTTAGAATTTCAATTTTTTATGCAAATTTTGTGGCATATGCAATTAGACTTTCTTTAGAAGGGAAATACCTCAAATATGTTAAGATTTACTTCTTACAATTTAAAAAACATATTTTTCAGCTCCAAACGTTTTTATTTTTTTCTTTTTTCTAAAGCATGAGATGAGCAACTTCCGATAAGCTCCGATTTTCACTCGGCAAAAACTCGTCACGACCCCGATGCTATCATCCGACCAATGACAGGTGTACACCTGTCCTGCTCTCGACTACCTGGAGTTCCTCTCTCTCCAGGAACTACAAGAACGTTCCCGACGAGACTCGGACACTTGGTGGCATCCGACGTGTCCGTCTCCCATTGGCCCTTCAACGTGTCGTGTCGTGTCCCGGCCGAATCTTTCGGCCCGCCATGACGATGGAACACTCTAGCGCCCCGCCGATCGCGCCACACCCGAACACTATAAATCTCTGGCGCGCTTTAGGCAAACACCATCTAACTCAATTTCTCAGCGAGAGTAGTTCCGTCTGAATCGCCGGCGATTTTCCGAGTCACAAGCGAGACAGAGAGAGAGAGAGAACGATGGCGGCGAGGAGGATCGAGAGCAGGGCTCTGGCGTTCCTGCTTCTGTTTGCTTTAGGTGAGTCCTTCCGTTGAGTTTCGTTGTGTTCTGTTTACGATGTCGGTTTGCTCTTTTGAGCGAAATTCATGGCTTTGAAGAGGAAGTACGAACGGGTTTTCTTCGGTTTAAGTCGTGATCTTGACGATGCGAGTGATTGCTCTGTGTTGCTTTTTATGGACTCGGCCGTCGGTGATGGCGGGATTTGATCGATTTTATGTTCTAGTGAAGTTTCGCTGCATGGTTCGAATTTGAGCCGATCATTTAGGAAGTTTTAACGTTAGAATACGATGCAATGTCTATGTATGGGCACCGATTAATCCCAGTACAGAAAGTCGAGTCATCGGAGAATGAGGGCGCAGTGGCTCTGTTTGCTTGATGGAGAAGTAGTGGCAAAAGCCAGAGGGTGTGTTCTCTGTTTGAAATTTTATTTACTTCGGAGCAAGAAGAGAGAATAGAAGTTTGTGGATTATATGAGCAGTTTGTAGTGAGAGTTTTCGTGGAGAAATTGGAGTTTTTTAAGTGAATGGAGTTTCCTGATATGTATGCTCTGCTTGTGTTGATTGCTGTCCTCTGTAGAATTCTGTCTGGGGTTGGCGGCGGCTGCTGCTGCTGATGATTCGCCGAAGGTCGGGACGGTCATTGGGATCGATCTCGGGACTACGTACTCGTGCGTCGGCGTGTACAAGAATGGTCACGTGGAAATTATAGCCAACGATCAAGGAAACAGAATCACCCCTTCGTGGGTCGCGTTCACGGACAGCGAACGACTCATTGGAGAAGCTGCAAAGAATCAAGCGGCCATGAACGCGGAACGCACTATCTTCGATGTGAAGCGCCTAATAGGGAGAAAGTAAGTAGATCTATACATGCCTTTCGGATGTTTCGCTTTTCGGTGATTGTTCGTGCCTTGTGACTGAGTTTACTTATTCACATTTCGACCTGTTTGCTTGAAGGTTCGATGATGCGGAGGTTCAGCGAGATATCAAGTACTTGCCTTATAAGGTCGTGAACAAGGATGGAAAGCCTTACATCCAGGTGAAGGTGAAAGGCGAAACGAAGGTGTTTAGCCCGGAGGAGATCAGCGCGATGATATTGGGGAAGATGAAAGAGACGGCCGAAGCTTACCTCGGAAAGAAAATCAAGGATGCAGTCGTCACTGTCCCAGGTATCACTCATCTGCTGCAATTTATTATCTCAGTACCTGGCGTCGTCGCCAAGTACTCAGCAATCGAGTCTTGATTGTGTGCTTGTCTGTGTAGCTTATTTCAATGACGCTCAGAGGCAGGCCACGAAGGATGCCGGCGTCATTGCTGGCTTGAATGTGGCAAGGATCATAAACGAGCCTACCGCGGCTGCTATAGCCTATGGCCTGGACAAGAAAGGAGGAGAGAAGAACATCTTGGTTTTTGATCTCGGCGGCGGTACATTCGACGTGAGTATCCTGACCATCGACAACGGCGTGTTTGAGGTCTTGGCGACCAGCGGCAACACCCACCTCGGAGGAGAGGACTTTGACCACAGAGTCATGGACTACTTCATCAAGTTGATCAAGAAGAAGTACAACAAGGACATCAGCAAGGACAACAAGGCCCTTGGGAAGCTCCGAAAGGAATGCGAGAGGGCTAAGAGGGCGCTGAGTAGCCAGCACCAAGTCCGGGTCGAGATCGAGTCTCTCTTCGATGGGGTTGATTTCTCGGAGCCATTGACGAGGGCGAGGTTTGAAGAGTTGAACATGGACCTGTTCAAGAAGACGATGGGGCCGGTCAAGAAGGCCCTGGAAGACGCGGGGCTTAAGAAGACCGATATCCACGAAATCGTTCTCGTCGGAGGAAGCACCAGAATCCCAAAGGTGCAGCAACTTTTGAAGGACTTCTTCGATGGAAAAGAGCCGAATAAGGGTGTGAATCCTGATGAGGCTGTCGCCTATGGTGCGGCTGTTCAGGGTGGAATCCTTAGCGGCGAAGGCGGCGAGGAAACCAAAGGTAAAGATATGATCTACTGCACTAGAGAGTTTACTTTTTGCTGGTCAGTGATGTGGGATGGCTTGACGGAGAGATTGATACTGTCTAATTTGTGCAGATATCCTCTTGCTTGATGTGATTCCACTTAGTCTGGGCATTGAGACAGCCGGCGGCGTCATGACCAAGTTGATCCCGAGAAACACTGTCATCCCAACTAAGAAGTCTCAGGTCTTCACTACATATCAAGATCAACAGACCACAGTGTCGATCAAGGTATTGCCTGCATATTCACGCGGTGCTCATAAGATCATACTTGCCTTTTCTTGAGCAGTGACTCATTATCTAATTTCCGTGTAAAACCAACAGGTCTTTGAAGGCGAAAGAAGCTTGACTAAAGATTGCCGTGAGCTTGGAAGGTTCGACCTCTCCGGCATTCCACCTGCTCCCAGGTAATCTGTCATTCCCTATTGATCAATGCAGTCTGATAGTCGGGCCATCTCATCTCCATGAAGATTCTAAATTTTCGAAGAATATGAGCTTGAACCTGATCTAATTCATTCATAGCAAGTTCATGACATGGCAGCGGCATTCGACTAAGTACTAAGCTGTCTGTTGCAGGGGAGTGCCCCAGATTGAGGTCACATTCGAAGTTGACGCGAATGGCATCGTAAACGTGAAAGCCGAGGACAAGGCCGCAAAGAAGGCGGAGTCCATCACCATCACGAACGACAAGGGGCGGCTCAGCCAGGAAGAGATCGAGAGGATGGTGGAAGAGGCCGAGCGGTTCAGAGAAGAGGACCAGAAGGTCAAAGAAAAGGTGGATGCGCGGAACAAGCTGGAGAGCTACGTGTACAGCATGAGGGCCACCATCGGCGACACGGACAAGCTCGCGGACAAGATCGACGCGGACGACAAGGAAAAGATAGACAGCGCCCTAAAGGAGGCGCTCGAGTGGCTGGACGAGAACCAGAACACGGCGGAGAAGGAGGACTTCGACGAGAAGTTGAAGGAGGTCGAGGCGGTGTGTACGCCGGTCATCAAGCAGGTCTACGAGAAGAGCGGCGGTTCATCATCGGCGAGCTCTGAAGATGATGAAGCTTATGATGAGTTGTGAAGAACCAGGAGTTCTTTCGACATTTTGTTTGGTTCTCTCTCTTTTTTCTAAACATCAATTCGATGGAGATGACAGTAGCTATAACAATTATCATTTTTGGATCGTTGTTGTTGTTAATGAAGATTTGATCATTCGATATCTTTCAAAGTTGCGCTTCTTGGGTTGTCAATGTTTTGCTGGAAATACGACAGTTTACAGGTTCTTTTGCGAATCGTCGCTAATGGCTTTACTTGTATTCCAATTGAAACCGAAGCGGAGCCGGGAATTGACTCTGAACGATCGGAGAGTCCTCACAGACGAACTTCTCACTAGCCACTGGGCGAGGCAGTCCCGGAAGGAGGCGAGGCCAGCCTGGCCAATGGCGGTTGAGGCTGCGTTGCCCAGCCGTCCGGCGAGCCTGGCCTCACTCAGAACATCAGGAGAAGAAGGAAAAAAGAAGAAAAGAAATAAAATTAATATTAAAAGTCGGGGGCGCTTTAATAATTGATGCGGCTGAGTGTACCTTTAATGGCCCTTGGAGAGCCATTTTGGGTGCGTCAGCCAGTTCTAACTATTTTAAAGTATGCATAAAAGTGTTAAAAAAAGTCATAAATTTATTGTATTTGTGATAGTATTAGTTATAAAAATTTTCATTTGATATAATTCTAAACTTTTAATAATATTAATTTAGTCATAAACTTCTTGAATCAATGTTAATTTAGCTATAAATCTCTTCATTTGGTATCGATTCAATCCTTCTTGTTAATTTTGACCAAATTTTGTTAAGGTGTGGATGTTGGGCGACTTACATGATATCTCTATTCTGACGTTGATAATTTTTAATAACATTTTATTTTATTATTATTATTTTTTTTTTTTTTTTTTTTTTTTTTTTTTCCTCTTCCTTTAGGCGGCCACCGGTTGCGCGAGCTACCCCGATAAGGATTGGCCTCTCAGGGCTGCTGATAAAATGAAAGAAAGCTCACAAAACAACCAGCTTTATGAACAGTGGGCTTTCCTTTTTCAGCCATCGTGTAGAAGTTGTTTGTAACTTGACTAGGGGTTAACGCAAGAAGGCGTTGATATTCGAATCACTGCTTGTTAATGTCTTTACTTATTTTTTCTTGAAGTTACATCATCAAAGATTTGAAGTGTCACGAAACTCATTAGATCTCATCGAGCCTACGGAATCAAATCATCAAATGAAGTAAGTAGTCAAGATAGTTAAGTTGTGCGATCAACATAAATTATAAAAGCAGATAATCTTAGTTCATGAGCATGCAATGGAAGAAGAAAAAAGAGGATGCTGATGGTTAAACCTAGGTTTTCTTGCTCAATTTCACCACGTGGCATTTTTCCAACACTAAAAGCTTTCTCCGGAACATTTTTCCCCCTCTCAAGAAAAGCTGGCAACTTCGACATGTACTTAACTAGTTCACCATCCTCAGTTGTATTTCTTCTGGTTCTGGCGTTTTGTTTATCCTCCAAAGGATAAGTTGGTTCATCTTCTATAGCATTCGTGATCGAAATCAGCATATGACAAATTAGCATCTACTTGGAGAAGAGTCGTACCTTTCGCTTTTCTGCAAAGCGTTTTGCAAAGAACCATTAACCATGTACTTTGTTACTATTGCCACAGAACCTCCAGGACCATCAAGCACAACACCGTAAAAGGCCACCACATTTGGATGATACAAGTCAGCAAGGTTGATTGCCTCATTCCAGAAATCATATCTCTGTCTTAGCATAGCAACAGTGCCAAGGATTTAGAAAGAATACTATTAAATATCAAAAACAACAAAAAGCAAGAAGATCCATACCATTCGCTCTTGCTCTGAGGGCTTCCCAGAAAAGCACCTATCAATATCATTGATTCTTTTGATGGCTACATCAATACCCTTCCATTTTCCATGATAAACAGTCCCATAAGTGCCAGAACCTAATTCTCGCAACTCTTCAAGATCACCGTTCCTAATTATCTGCATAATGGAAATCCAAGCAAATTAAGAGCTGAGTCCCAGGAAAACCAAACATGTATCAGTATCATAGTGAAGCAAATCTCTCACTTGCAAGCGACCAATGACATTTGATATTGGAAACCCGAAATTCATCCTTTCTGCCACTGTAGAATTAGCATCCTACATGAAAATGTCAGATGTACATGATCATCAAAATGAATGCACTTGAAGGACAAAGCAACCTCATGTATACAAACACTTTATGAACACAAAAGAGCTCAATCAACTCAGTGTCAGCTTCTTGCTGCACATTTTTATCCTGGTATGCTTCATGAGTGGACTCATTTCCTTCATAAACTGTTAAATCAGGATTAGAAGGAAGAGCCGACTGAAGAACAGAAGCAGCTACACCCTCAGCAACATTTCAAAGATCTTGCTTAATGAGATCCTCTGCTGAACCTTCAAAAGAGAAATTAAACAACTATAAATATATATATATATATATATATATATATATATATATATATATATATATATATATAAACAGAAAACTAACTTTAGAAACATAGAATATCCTATAAAGAACAACCTTCGGAAGATGGAAAATGTTCTGAATTGACGTAGTTTGCGAGATTATTGAATGGTTGCTGGACTCTATCCTCCAACTGTAGTTCTGCATTCAAGTCCCCAACCTTTGCAGAATAGTTATCCAAGAATTGATCCTTAGCTCCAGGGCCTTCTTTTCTTAGTGCAATTTTGGTAGGTTTTGGAGGAGGAAAATGAGTATCATGATTAAAATTCCAAGGATCTTGGTTTAAGAAAAGTGACTTTGAAGGACATGGATATCATCAATCCGACCATTTGAGTTTATAGTTCCAATATCACTAGGAACATTCATCGGCTGGAAAATAGAAGCATCATTGTTCCATGGAGCACTAGAAGAAATCCCCTCAGTCACAGAGGCCAAGCCAACCCCAAAGAACACAAGATTGCCATGATAGACACCTTCAGGTTCTGCTTGGACAACTATCCTGGATTGTGAATTTGATCTTGGGATACCAACATTAGGTGCTTGAGACATGTTTTGGAATTCCACTGGTCGAATATCACGCAAATAAGGAACTTCAAGTGCCGAAAGGGCAAAGGACTCGGAAATTGTGGCTTGAGTAGTATGAGAAAACATATAGGAAGTATCGGAGACAATGTCCCCTTTCAGATTTTTCTGTACCTTTTGCTTCAATATCTCTACCTTTCTTTGTTCTTCACTTGGCAACCTACCATGCTCCATATCAATGGGCTTTACAGGATCCATGGAAATAGAATAGTCCAGATTGTCTACTCTAGATTCAACACCAGGAAATTGAGAATATTCTTTTGAAAATTCATGAACCGGTGTTCGATGATCGAGCGGAGTTCGCCCCACGGGACAAGAATCGACAAGAATCGGCTTGCTAGCCTTGGCCTCCAATTTAGGCTGGGCTTGAGCTGGCATAAAATGCTGCTGGACAACTATTTCAGGAGAAGGCTCTAGAACAACAACAAAGCCTGCTTCCTAGAATCAGGATAGTCCACTCTTGGAAAAGCAGCGCTCTGGTTTTCATGTCTTGCCTGCAAATCTTCATGAAGCTTTTCCTTATGAGAAGAAACTTTAGGTTGAGTGCCATTTCCTGGATCAATGAAATCACGAATAATGGAATGAGGAAGAGAAGAGTGCAGTGGGCAAACAGAAGATCTGGTTCCTGCATGACCTGCCAGATATTCTCGAGTACAACTGAGATTGAACGGATTGATCGCCTAATCCAAGCTAACAACAAAATTTACATTGGTGGTCCTTCAAGCAGTCTTTGGCTTGGGCTTAATGCGCTTCACGCGTGAGTACAGAAAGACTCCAGCAAGGGCCACTCCCGTACCTAATAACATCACCACAATGAGAAAGATAACGAAACCATAACCATGAGAGCAAAATAATCTAAATAGCAATGACAATAGTAGTACTATGGAACCAAGCTAAACCAGTTAATTCACCAATAAACAGATACCAAATCTCATTTTCCCTATAAACAGATACTAGTTAATTCACCAATAAATAGATACCAGATCCCATGCCCATGTTTATGTAGGAACTTACTATCATCCTTGCATGCGCACAAAGATAGAAGTCATTGTTCCAAGGATGACAGACTTTGTTGTCTATGACGATTCCTGCAAATTGAAGTATGTAAACATGTGGAACAATACTCAGAACCAACGTTCAATTTTAGCAGATCCACTCAGTGGAGACAAGGTCAAGCTGTTAAGCAAAGGCCTACCAGGAGGAACATTATTTTCCGGAGATCCAGACTGGAAGAATTTTGTATGGTGATTTTTCTGAGCAACAATCACCACAAATTTGGGGGACCACTTCTCATCAAGGAACTTGCAGGTCTAAAGAAAAAATTCCAAGCATAAAACACTTTAATCTCATAAATTGGTGGAGCAACACTGAGAACCAGCTTTCCACTTCGATCCATGCCAGACTACACTGACCTCAATGATCTGATCTAATTCTATGTTCAAGACCTGCATGAATTGAGACTCGTTGACTCCACCCCTGAAATAACAAGGGCCTTTAGGGATTGACTTTGCAAAAGGACAACCAAAAGAAGCCACTTGACAGTATCAATTTGGTAACAGAAGGCATTTTTTCGGCTTTACTCACCATATCCAGCGAAAAGTCATATTTCATTATGCAATATAGGCAAGTGCAGAAAATCGAGTAGTAAAAGAAGAATAGCTTAACTCATGCCATCTTGCTGCAAACACTCATGAACAACTCAAAACTTTTAATCCAAAATATTACCCATCAATCGATGAGAATAAAATTGTAAATTTCTCATGAGAAATGGGGAAGGAAGAGTTCCCAAAATATACTAGAGCACACTCATTATGTCCCTTTTATGTTCGGGTGAGCAAACTTTAGTAAGTGAAAGCAAAAGTACAATCACTCATGCATCTCTTTATGTGCCTTTTATGCCTAAGACACCACCACTCGTCCCTCTGGAGAGTGCAATCAATTGCTCCTAGTCCTCTTAAAAGAGGATTGGTAATATAGATAATGCATTAAATCAGGCACACTTAAGACATCACATCATTAAAGATAAGACCTGAATATGATAATTTGGTTAGGTTTCCTTTTGTCGGAACTCACATAAAAGTCCAAGAGAAGCTCTCTGAAATCAGAAACCAAAAGAAGGCTTGACATATGGGATAAAGCAACAAATTATTGGAAGATGCACATGCGGTCATAAAGATGCGATCTTGCACATGATTCAAAATTAAGCAGAAGCACTCCCATATAAATATAGTAGACAACACAAGCTCACCTTATGATACCTTCATCCTCTTTGTCAGACACCTTTTTAAACAGAGAATCTATCATTTCTACTTTAGGGGATTGGGTACGAACAGTTGCTCCGTAGCGAGAAATTAGTGGCCATTGGCGAGAGCTTACCACCTGCGTTTACAATGTCATTGACAGAGAATCTTATAAGCCACTATGCCCCTGCCCTGCTACAAGCTACATGTCAAGTAATTACATGAGCTGAATTAGCACATCACCGCAGCAATGGATGGAATATCAGAATGCCCAGGAGAGCCATGAGACACATCCATTCCAATGATCATGGTAGGAACCTTGGAAACCACAGGAATAGAAGAATGCTCCACCGTCAACAAAGAGTTCAAGCCACCAAGCTGCAGGAAGAAAGTATGGGTATAAATGTGTGGTTTGATAATCATCGAGCAATGGACCACTACAGGTTAAATCATC
This sequence comes from Eucalyptus paniculata subsp. matutina, assembly GCA_017140255.1. Taxonomy (NCBI): domain Eukaryota; kingdom Viridiplantae; phylum Streptophyta; class Magnoliopsida; order Myrtales; family Myrtaceae; genus Eucalyptus; species Eucalyptus paniculata. The sequence goes on along the minus strand of CM029437.1, from coordinate 2,040,540 downwards.
ATCAATTGGTTAACTCACAACACAAAAAGGATCTAAAAGAATTACTCATTAGAATTGTTGACCTTTGCATTAATCTTGAGAAGAACATTGGTAAGGTATTGGTCATTAATCCTCATGGGACAAAGGCACTGGGTAATGATTCCATAGTCAGAAAGATGTTTCTTCTCCATGGACCTAAATAAATGAATGAAGACAAGTAATCATAGATATGTAACCAAGAATTTAGCAATACAAACAAATAGATGCAGTGGACTATACCATAGATTTCGCAATTCTTTCTCTCAGGAATCAAACAAAGAAGGAAGAGCGATGCCCCAGGTAGTTTAGCCTATATCTCCTCAAACATTTTATCCACTCTAATAGCAGGTGGGGCTCTTCTGAATCGGGGGCTTTCCTCAAACATGTCAAAAGGTTGTTCGGTGAGCTGCATGATGGTCACGGACTATTCATTAGCTTATCGGAAGATGTTGCATTATAACTGACATCGAACAAGATATAAGAAACACAATTAACAGGGCAATCAGGGGATGAAAAAGGTGTCTATCAATCATCAAGGAAAATGTTGCAGCAGACAGGATATAAGACTCACAAGTCCTTTCATTTCAGCTAATCTATTCAGGTCTCTTATAAGCCCACGCACGTCACACCGAGCAGAGATGTTCACCACAGCCCATTTCTGTATCTTAGCTGGCTCAACAAATTTCTACAGAAGAGTGAAAAGATAGCATAAACAGACTTATTGAACACAATAATTGGTGGCAGATAATTCAAATAACCTTATTTTGAAAGCTCCACCGTCCATTGCAGGGGAAGAAATCCTCTCCATTGCCCACTTTTAGCTGGGAAGGAAGCCACATAAGTTTGTGTTATTGCAGATGATTATCTAAAAGTCAATTGCAAACAAACAGAATTTCTTTTTCTTTTTTTAATCCAGCAAACAAAATGCAAAAGGGAAACTAGCAGTGGCACCTTAGGAGCCGGTAGAACGCAGCCTTCAACTTGAGTAAATCTATTGCTAATTGTGATACCGCATGAACGCAGCATAGGTTCAGAATCATAGTTGCTACGCTTCAAAGCCTAAAGAAACCATCAAATTATATAGATAAGCAAAACTCAGCATAAACAGGTAACGTATCTCTGAGCATACTTCTCTTTTGGCTCCAATTTGATCCTTCACTTAAAATTGATAAGTCCAGTTCTGTTTCCCTATGGAATGGGTAGGCTTCATTAGATAATACAATTGAGACGCGGCATGAACATTTGATTGTACTTAGAAACAAGTCTAATAGACTTACCACATATATTCATTTCGCTTTAGCTAATAAACTCTATTTACCGGCCATAATCTCTGCATTAACAACATCCATATCTAAAAAATACAGAAGAAGAAAGATTAGATAAAATATTCACTTATATATATACAAAAAGAATTACAATATACAAATATATAATCAATGTCACTTACCCAACTCAAATTTTTCTGCATTATCGATGCACTCCTCAACATCAATCGGTACACGAACGGTCCTCAACCAATCTTGAGTGCAAATCAAAGCTTCCACTACTTTGGGAGTTAAAGAACTTCAAAAGCCATCAAGCACACGACCCGATGTACTAAAAGTTGACTCGGAAGCAACGGTAGATACGGGAATGGACAAAATATCTCGAGCCATTAAAAAAAGGATCTTATATTTTGAGCCATTAGTCTTCCACTACATCAAAAGGTCAAGATTAAGATCCTTTTCATTTTTTTCTTGAAGATAATCATCAAGCTCGGACTTATTGTCATCACACCCTTGTTCATTCGAGTATAAAAAAATTTTCTTCCAAGCGTGACCATCATATTTCTTTATTCTTTCACTACCACCCGAATCGACATTGGAAGCACTACCACTTGCACCCAAACTATGGCCATCAACATTTTGATAATTTGAAATAAGAGAAGATTGCTCATAAAATTCATACAAACGCTCCAATGCATCCTTCACCTTGTAATGCATCTCTATAACTTTCAATTCATCATCATAAATTTGTCCATATAAGAAAGTCACATAATTCAACTTAGCTCTAGGATCTAACACAACCGCAATCAACACCATCATATTCACTTTATCAAAGCTTCCATAATATTTATCAAATTTTTCTTTCATTTTCATACCCATATCTTGAAGTCTAGGATCCGAAGCATTGACCGCATCTTTTAAATATCTATACAAAAGAGCTATTCCTTCAAAATATCATTTGAAGTAACATATAAACTCCCGACATCCGATTGGTGGCATCATAGAATACTTTTAGAAAATCTAAAAGAATAATAGCATTTTCCCAATCATCATCAATAGGAGTTTCATGATTCACCTCACTTGCAAAAGATATATTGTCGTCTTCACATCTTTGGAAAGCTTTTCTAAGCTTTATGGCTGTGTCTAACATGAGATAAGTGGAATTCCATCTAGTGGAAACATCAAGAACTACCAAACCCTTATAAGTGATCTTTTCACTCTTAATACAAGACTAAAATGCATTGGCTCTAGCGGAGAACTCTTTACATATCTAACCACATTCCGGATACGTGCAATGGAGTCACGTACCGTAGTTAAGTCATCTCTCACAATCAAATTCAATATATGAGCTGTGCATCTCATGTGCAAAACACTTCAATCCACTATCGACGGCTTTTCTTTGGAAAATTTATCCCTCAAATAGTTAATTGCAACATCATTCAAGCAAGCATTATTCACAGTGATTATGGACACCTTCTTTTCAATTCCCCACTCTTCAATGCATTTTTCCATCATTTTCCCAATCTCCCTACCCCTATGACTATGCATCACCACAAAGTTGATGATTCTTTTATGCAACTTCCAATTTTCATCAATAAAATGAGCAGTAAGACACAAATAATTCAGATTTTGAATGGAACTCCATGTATCGGTTGTGAGTGCGATCTTAGAATTAATCTGTCAAAAATAATTCTTCAAAGAAGTTTTTTCATCTAAATACAACTTCATGCAATCTTTGGCCATTGTGAAATGTGATATATGTTTGAAAAGAGGTTGTAACTCACCGACAAATTCACGAAATCCAACACGCTCAACCAAGGAAAAAGGTTGCTCATCAATGATGATGAACCGAGCAAGCATCCGCCTACAACGTTCTTGATTAAACGCCAATGTCGATAAGACACTACCGGTAGTAAAATCTCCTCCTGACTTGCCAGACACGTCTACATTACGTGGTGCAAAGAATTTCTATCTCTTATCTACATTACGGGGAAATCTCCTGCATGTGGTCAAGTGCTTCTTTATCGCAGAAGTACCGTTAGCAACACAATACTTAAACATGGTCCCACAATGAATGCACTTCACTTGATTTGGCTTTCCATCCTTACCATTAATTCTAGTATAATGATTCCAGCATTTCGATGTATATTTTTTATCAAGAGGAAGATGAGAACCAGCCTTACTTGTGGCACTTGTGGTAGGGGGTGCCTCTTCTTCATTTTCATGGCCAGAAAACTCAAATTCCGTGATCGGAGTCATCTCCTCATGTCCCTCCACCTCCATTGATGTTTTCTCTTGATTCATTATCTTTGTACTACACAACAATAACAGCATATAATTAGTTTAGTTGATAACAATGTTAACACAGTATAATACAGCATACCAATGCTGTATAGAAACATAATACAACACTTTTATACATAAATTAAGTCTATTATGTTGAAATACAGCATATCAATGGTGTATAGAAACATAATACAACACTTTTATACATAAACTAAGTATATTATGTTGAAATACATCATACCAATGGTGTATAGAAACATAATATAATACTTTTATACATAAGCTAAGTCTATTATGTTGAAATACAGCATACCAATGCTGCATAGAAACATAATACAACACGAACCATGGGAAAGTAGACCAATTTCAGTCTGTTCATTTCATCACCTACCTTTGAACCAGAAAGATTGCAAAGTTGTCTCACTAAAATCTACAAGTGATGTTGAAATTTGATGGTCCGGCAGTGTTGAGAAAGCTCTTGACTGAGTCACTAACAGCTCTGTTGCTCTGGGACAGCAAGGAAGAGAATTCAAGGCCAAATACATGAACCTGGAGCACAAACATCAAGACATCAGGAAAAACACCAAGACAGTTTTCACTTGGCCATCACAATGACGTCGGCCAAATTAAAATCATCCAACTATATTATAAGCAGACATCAACTTGCCAACCCCTGTTTTTCAAAGGGAAAATAAATAAATAAATACATTACATCCACTTGTGGTTTGATCCTAATGCGAGCTCAACAGTTCTATCATAAGTGTTTCAGCACTCATTTACAACATTCAGCTTGCTAAACACTTTTTATGCAAGTGATGATAAATAGGCATAGCCGAAAATGCAAGTGAGAATAGTGTGAATTTCATAATATAGGCTATCAACTTGAATTTTGCCCAAAACATAGTTATTAGTTTGCCATTTATCCTATCACACTATTTGAGTTCCTGATTTCTTTAACCTATGCTCCAAAGAGGAATGAAATATCCTCATCTTTAAGGGCTAAACAAACAAGAAACTAGCTTTGACTTCTAAAGCCAATTGATCTTTCTTCATTTTCACTAACAGTTAACAGAAAATGAGCAATTAGTTTTCCAAAAGGAGATTCTTCCTCAGCAACCCAACCTGCAAAGAGAAAAAGAAATTTATCAATTCAGATGTCCATCTAATTCTAATTAAGTTGTTTCTCTGATGTCCTATAAGGACTATAATAGGCTTAACCAATCCGCTCTCCAACTTCCATGACACCAACCCCCGCCCCCCTAAATAAAAAAAACCACCCAAGACAAAGATTGGCTCGGCAAATTACCCAACCCATGCAAAATAGTCCTGATTTATAAATCGGTAAAGTAGCAAGTGCATAATGTTGCTAGACGGGCAAATCTCCACCTACTCAAAAATCAAGCAACGGTGTCCTGAGTGACGGTGGTGTCAAGGGCGATCGGCGAGCCAGAGGTTAGCGGTGGTGGCGTTGAGGGCGAGAGGAGGTGGCCTCGAGCAGGGGTCAGCGAGCGGTGGCATTGAGGGCGAGTGACGGTGGCGTTGAGGGCGAGCGACGATGGCGTCGAGGGCTATCGGCGAGCCAGAGGTCAGCGGTGGTGCCGTCGAGGGCGAGAGGAGGTGGCCTCGAGCAGGGGTCAGCGAGTGGTGGTGTCGAGGGCGAGTGACAGTGGCGTTGAGGGCGAGCGACGGTGGCGTTGAGGGCGATTGGCGAGCCAGAGGTCAGCGGTGGTGCCGTCGAAGGCGAGAGGAGGTGGCCTCAAGCAGGGGTCAGCGAACGGTGGCGTCGAGGGCGAGCGGAGGTGGCCTCGACCCTCGAGCAGAGATCAACGGTGGTGGCATCGAGGGCGACCGGCGGTGGCGTCGAGGGCGAGCAGCAGTGGCGTCAAGTAGAGGTGAAGAACGGACAGGCGAAGAGAGAAAACTGTGAGTGAAAAAAAGTATCGTGTGGAAAAAGTGAATGGATTTTTGCTTTTAAGGTTTCTTTAGCCCTAACCTAACTTGACTGATTTGGGGTTTTTTAGCCCTAACCGGATGGGTTCTGGTTTCGATTTCGGTTTCCAGTGCCAGTTCCAAAAAAAAAAGGAACCGGGAACCGGAACCGAAACCGGCCTCTTCAGAACCGGGAACCGAACTGGACCCTCCTCTGGTTCGGTTCCGGTTCCCGGTTCTACCCAGAACCACGCTCACCCCTAATTTCTGGAACATAAATCCATTTGATAAACCGTCTCCATTTTTCTATTTCTAGAATAGATTTCTATTCCAAAAATCACTTTGGAAGAGAAATCAGAAATAGAAAAAACCTACTTCTCTATTTCGAAAGAGAAATCAGAAATAATTTCTCTCAATCCTAATTTCATCTCCTATATGACGTCTTGCCTCCTCCTCCGCCTCTCTTCAACTCCTCGAGACATCGTTTCTCCCACAAACCCTAATTTCAGTAACTCTCATCTGCTCTGCGACGTCTTGCCTCCTCCTCCTCCGCCTCTCCTCATCTCCTCGAGACATCATCTCCTCCTCCTCCACTGGATGCTCGGATCGTCTCCTCCACTGGATGCTTTCTGCCTCTCCTCATCTCATCGACGTCTGCTCGCGAATCCGCCCCCTCGCCGCGACCCACTGTCCCTGCTTGTCGTCCGAGCACCCCTCATCAACAGATCTCATGCTTGCACCCTCGCCACTCATTCCCCTGTGTTATAATATCCAGGTTATATTTTTCGCCAGGTTAATGTCGTGGTGGATTGGGTTTACTGTTTTTCCAGGTTTCAATTTCCGTTCTTTCTCTCAATCTGTTTAAGCTCTGGTTCGGATTTGGTATTGAGTTGAGTAGATATTTGATTGAGCCGTGTTCCATGCTGTGTAGTCAAGATGAACGATTGCTGTACTGCACAGGGATGGAAACTGGTGTTGAAATTCTATGGGACGGGATTTGCTGGATTTTGTTCTTATCATGGTTAAAGTAGACTTGGTTTCGATTCAGATGTAGAGACTTTTGCGCATAGCTTCCAGACCTCGTTTTCGTGCAGGTGTATAGCATAAACCTTGATTTAAGGTACTAGAGACCAAGTAGAGAATGAGAGGAGGTTCTGTTTGCTGACTTTGCTCCTCTTATGAGTGTTTCCTTTGGTTGATTGCTTTTATACTATGTTATTGGATGATTCTATGTGGATTGATGATCAATGATCATGAACTTGAGGTTGATTGGACTTGATTTGCCTTGATTTGCAATTTCGTGTACCTGATATGTCACTCTCTGTTTTGGCCGAAACAAGGTGCTAGATGAGGTTTGTTGATCTTGAGCCCTTCTAGACATAAAAAAATAAACTTCTAGAGCTTCGATTTGATATGTCACACGCCCATAGTGGATGTCGTTTGGTCGCTGAAAAACACCAGCAAACTCTGTTGATTCTGCAGTAGTTTTTTAGGTTGATTTGCTGTTTTGACTTACTGCGATTTTCTGTTTGCTGACTTTGCTCCTCTTATGAGTGTTTCATTTGATTGATTGCTTTTATACAATGTTATTGGATGATTCTCTATGGATTGATGATTAATGATCATGAACTTGAGGTTGATTGAACTTGATTTGCCTTGATCAGTAATTTCGTATACCTGATATGTCACTCTCTATTTTGGCTGAAATGAGGTGCTAGATGAGGTTTGTTGATCTCGAGCCATTCTAGACATAAAAAATAAACTTCTATAGCTTCGATTTGATATGTCGCACGCACATAGTGGATGTCGTTTGGTCACTAAAAAACACCTACAAACTCTGTTGATTCTGCAATAGTTTTTTAAGTTGATTTGCTGTTTTGACTTACTGCGATTTTATGTTTGCTGACTTTGCTCCTCTTATGAGTGTTTCCTTTGATTGATTGCTTTTATACAATGTTATTGGATGATTCTCTATGGATTGATGATTAATGATCATGAACTTGAGGTTGATTGAACTTAATTTGCCTTGATCAATATTTTGTATACCTAATATATCACTCTCTGTTTTGGCCGAAACGAGGTGCTAGATGAAGTTTGTTGATCTCGAACCTATTAGGGATAGCATATTGTCAGGACCCGAATGGATGAGGGAGGTTCTTCAAGAACATTCAGATAGAATATATGAATCTTTTAGAATTGAGAGACACGTTTTTTTTTCAACTTTTGTGATTTGATGAAGGCAAGAGGTTGGCTGAAAGATAGTTGATATATAAAGGTAGATGAACAAATTGGGATATTATTATTTATGATTTGTCACAAGAACTCGAATAGAACTTTATGCGAGAGATTCCAACGTTCGGGACAAACTATTAGCAAATACTTCACTATAGTGTTGAAATCAGTTCTCAAACTTGCAAAAGAGATTATCGTATTGTCTTCCTTTGATGTGGTCTCAAATGAGATTCTTATGGATCACAACCATAAACTTTACTTCAAGGTAAGATTTTCATACATTCATTTACAATATCGGTTTCATTTTGTTGATAATCTTATATAACACTGGTCTTTGATAAAACGACAGGATTGTGTGGGTGCTATTAATGGTACTCATGTTCATGCTTTTATACCTTTGTCGAAGCAAATTCCATTTAGAGGCAGAAAATGAACTACCACTCAAAATGTGATGTGTGTATGTTCATTTGATATGAAATTCACTTTTGTGTATGCTGGTTGGGAAGGATCTGTCAACGATTGCCGGGTGCTATCAACAGAACTCAAGACTCCTCGCTTGGAATTTCCTCAACCACCACTAAGTATTTTTACTTGTTCTAGAATTATCAATTTTCTTTAAGATTGTATTGTATTTACAAATCACTACTAATATATGAATAATTTGTTATAGGCAAATACTATGTTGTAGATTCTGGTTATGTATCAATTCAGGGATTCTTGACTCCTTTTAGACATGAATGATATCATCTAAATGAGCATAGGGGTAGAGTAAGACGACCAAGAACAGCAAGAGAGTTGTTCCAATATAGGCATTCTTCACTAAGGAATGTTACTGAGAGATCATTTGCGGCATTAAAGAATCGCTTTTTTATTTTGAAACACATGCCTGCATTTGCAATTCGAAAGCAAGAACATGTTGTAATTGCATGTTGTGCTATCCATAATTACATCCGTGATAAAAAATGAGAGATAAAAACTTTTCCATATATGGAGATTCATATTACTCATTTGAACCTACACAAGATGAGGTTATAGTCGATACATCGACCGAAGAGGAAACTGAGATGAATATGCTTAGAATAAGTATTGCCAATAAGATGGCAAGAGATCATAATATGCCGGAGATTCCATAAAATCGTGTTTTCAATTTTTGTAATGTATTTATATTATTTTGTATTTGGGGATTTACAATCTTTGCTTTTGTAATGTGATAATGTATTTGATGATACCTATCTCAATTCTTGTAATGTGATGTTTTACTTGAGGATTGCCCAATACACTTCTTTGTGTTTCTTTCTAAAACGATTGTTCGATATCGTAAACCGTGGCGGTGATCGACGTGCCACACTAGCATGAAGGGGATTAGAATATGGTTGCCCACCTTCATTTTACTAGAGTTTTGGAAACCTTCTATTATGCTCAAGAGTAATGCATATTGATCTCTTTTTTTCTATTGTATGGAGACTATTGATAAGTATATTGTTTGATCGTAAATTGCCTATCTAGGTGGATGCTAAAGAATTTTGTGTGAAAATTTATAAAATTTGATATAACAACTCTTACTTTGTAATTTTTTTTTTCAAAAAAGGGAGACTTTACTAAAAAAAAAAAAAAAAAAAAACTTACTTTGTGTTTGGGTCAATGGTTTCATAAGCATGTGAAATTTGTAAGAATGGACATCTCATTTGCTCCAAAAAAAGAAAATTTTGTTTTAAGAAATAGAAATTTTATACTGTTATCAAACGAATTTCTATTTTTGAAACAGAAATTTTGTATCGTTATCAAACAGATTTTTTTTACTCAGAAACTCGTCCAGAAATAAAAATAGAAAAATCTATTTCTGTTCCATAAACTATTTCAAGAACAGAATGGTTGTCATGCCCGCCATCATATTTCAGACTTTCACTAACTCTCATTATGCCAAGCACCTCGACTGGTCCAACCCGATTCTCCACCTCTTGTCCTCATTATATCGTTCGATTTAGATGTAAGAATGAAAGTTATATGCCTTAGCTTAGCATTGTCTTCTTCCATGCTTGTCGCACTTTTTGCCCCGTTTGGATTTGCCGACTCTCTGAGTTCGCAAATAGTCTCCAACTTATTTATTATTTGAACTCTTATTGGGATTGGGTAAATATGCAATATCATGGATTTGTCTGGATTGACTTTTACCTTTTGTTTTCATGTTGGCCAATAACCTTAGATGATAATTCAAAAAAATCAGTAGGAAAGACAAAGTAAGCCCTAATTCACTAATACAAAAATTTGGCCAACTCTTTTACCCTTAGCACCAGTTCGTTTGCTGCTCCATTTTTTTCTCTCAAGCGTCCTCTCTCCTTGGGAGAATTTCTCCACAAACGGCTTTGCCATAGCATCTACCTTCTTTTTTTTTTTTTTTTCCTATTGTTGTCCCGTTGCAATTTGATTGTGCATATTGTGTGCTCTTTGCGGTTTGTTTGGATTAAATGATATAAATGTGATTTTAGGAGGCTACTATATTCTCAACCACTTGTTTTGTGTGCATAGAACCGCTGCAACCAAAAGTCAAGTTGTGGAACATGTTTTAGAACGTGGTCTAACAAGTTCTCGTGAGCGAGCTGAATCGCTTCAATTTAGGCTTTTAAAATTGACAATTTCATAGATGAGTCACACTGTGAATTTCATGTAGGCCAGTGAAAATCTCATAGCGAGTGCTAGGGGTGAGCAGTTCCCGGTCCCAGTTCCGGTTCAGTTGGTTCAGTTCCGTCTAAAACTTGGAACCTACCCTCGGGTACAAGTTCCTCATTTTTTGGAACCTGAAACCTATCCATCAAAACCAAGAACCTAGAACCTACCCTGTCACAGGTTCCAAAGTCGGTTCCAGGTTCTAACAGGTTCTTTTTTTTTTTTTTTTTCATTTTCAAATTTGAACTATAATGAAGAAGGAAAGAGACAAACCAAAGCTTCTATGTCCATAAATTGCCAAAAATAGTTCATTGGGAGCATATGCATCCAAAAAAAAAAAAAAAAGAAGCACCTTTCTGTCCCTTTGACTAATGCCGCTCCATCAGCAAACTGAATTTTCATAAATATAGCTTTATTCTTCACAGACTGCAAGGAGAAGATCTATCTCTTAGATGAAACAATAGTTATAGGAAGAAAAAACAAGGGCAGAAAAAGGCAGCAATTGTCACTTTGACCTTTTCCTGGAAAAGGAAAACACAATTTTGTTGCACTGAAGTTTGTAATGGTTACAATATCTAAGAATGTAGAAGGAGGAAAAAAAGTTTTAGGATATGGACAGAAAGATATGGAATGTGTTAGTAGTGAATGGAGAGAGATCCTAGCAGAAATAAAACTTACTTTCCCTCTCTTTCCCTCATAGATATTTGTATCTGATCTTAAAGTGGTGGCTCCTGGCCCTAATCTCAAAACTTGAATTCGGGTTGAGAATGATTATATCAGCATCGGACCCCCACAAGAATTGCTCCCTTTCTCGGGTAAATGTTGAAGATCCTAGCACTAATCATGTTCAAAGAACATATGTTATCTTAGGGAGCCATCAATATGTGTGAGAACTCATTCATCAAAAAAATAAGCATAACAAAAACATACCACTCGATGCTCGTTATCTGGACATAATCAGAGATAGAAATTTGTCCAGATTCCTACCAACATTAGTGAATAGTATCTAGGTTGGAAGGGTTTGGGATTGAGTAGATAAATGCAAGTAGCAGTAGCTGCTTACCACCATTGTGTCCCAACAAGATGCATCCTCTCCTCGATACCTCCAAAAACCACGTTAGATGATCGAAACAGACTTTGTCACGCCCCGATCCTCAAGCACGCGCACATCCCTTACCTTTGGTTGATTTTGAAATGCGATATCTCAAGACTATGTATCGCCAACCCTTTCATTTATATATGCACATGCGGAAGCAGTTATAAATCTCAAGACAATAAAATAATGGGATAGAAAAGCAGGCCATATTTTTCATACTGAAAATTCACAACATCTTTTTACACGCATCTCATAGTATTCTACAATACTATATATACTTGAGTCTGATCTAACATCTATTCACGTGCAGGCAAGGTATGACAAGACAGGACGGGATCTCAGTCCTCATCCGGGTCGTACTCGGGGTTATCCTCGGGGTTATCCTCCTTAGTACTCCTCTTCGGGTTCCTCATTAGGGATCTCCTCATCAGATTCCTCCTTCTTAGGCTCTTCATCTGGGTCTTGAAGTGGTTATTCAATAACCACTGAGACAATGTCTCAGCAAGTTTTACCTCCTAAGACCTGATTAGTAAACTAATACACCTTAGGGTTGCCTACGCACAACATGAGTTAGAGGACTTACCTTAGCCTTAGATTCCACCTACATATTAGCACAGATCAAATAGGCACATAAGCAATCACATCACAGATCGAAGCATTGATCAAATCGACTTAGTCGATTACATATCAAGAAGACCACTCATGGTCATTTCCATTCAATCAATGAATCCACAACATCAAATCAAGACAATGATCAATCGACCTAATCGATTACGTACCAACAAGACCACTCACGGTACTTTCAATGATTCTAACTCAATTCCCAATTATAAATCACGGTCTTTAGGGCGCAACTCACCTATAGGTGGTAATCATGGCCCCACCAAGCAACTTTTTTAGATTTAGTGGCTTTACGGTCCCACCCTACCTTTTCCAAGATTTAGTGGCTTTATGGTCCCACCCGACCTTTCCAAGATTTAGTGGCTTTATGGTCCCACCTGACCCTTTTTTACGATGCCATACTCTGTCATTGAGCCACGTGCCCTTCCCAGGTGACACTCCAATTCACCGGGCCATGTGTATTCTCTAGGTGATTTACCAACTCACTTTCGACACTAACAACCGATACTAGACCAATCCCCAATCACATAGCTAAAATTGCATTATTTAAGAACATAACTTCAAAATGCACCGCTAAATCAATTCGACACGAATTAAAGCTCAAATAAATAATCAGACTACTCCACGACAATTAGCACGAGATTAGGTCATCGGCCATCTCGATTGAATTTATGGAAAATAAATAATTAAATAATTAATTTCGAAAAATAAATAAATAAACACAATAATTCCAATTTAGCACAATATGAAGTTTCAATTAAATAAACGGATCACGCCACGATCATTAGCATAAAATCCGGTCATTTCGGCCATCCTAGTTGAATTTCTGGAAAATAAATAATTAAACAATTAATTTCGAAAATTAATATTTAATTCCTAAAAATTCCATTTACGCCGAAATTGCCTAATTAACACCCGATAAGGGTTGGGAAAAATCCCACGAAGCATCCAATAAATAATATAGGCAATTCTCTATCTAAGTACACTTTAAAACAACTAATATGCAATGCAATTAACTAATAATCGCTAATCGATTCTAATCTAACAACCTAATTACACTTAATTAACACTAATCAAGCTTTAAGTATAATTAGCAAACTAAGAAGGAATTAGTGAGTAAAACTCACTTGATTAAAAGCGGGGACCGGATCACTACACGGCGACGCAATGGCGACCGAATTCCAAAATTTTGGCGATGTCGATGCACCCTCGGGCCGGGCCAAGAAACTTTGCAAGCCCGCAGAAATTCTGGGCTTCAAAGGAACGTGCTGGACTTCACGGGATTATGGGCTGAACTGGGTTGCTGAAATTGACAACTTGCTGGGCTGAATTCTGGTCTAACTTGCGGCCCAAAGAAATTCACTAGGCTAGAATTAGGCCAAGATGCCACATGAAGCTGGGTTGAACAATTGCTGAAGAGATGGGTTGAGGACATGGGCCCAACTGCTGGGCCAAAATTCGTTGGCTTCGTGGACTGGAAAAGAAGGCTGACTTCGACTTCAAGTTAGGCTGAACGAAGAAGGTGGGCTGGCTTTGCTCGAATTGATGCTGGACGAGTGAGTAGCGAACATGGAACTGCTGCAGTTGTGCGGTCGAAGATGGAGCAGACGAGGAAGCAGTTGGTCTTCGAGCAGACCGAAATCCACAAGTGTTGAAGGCAGCGACAGAGAGGAAGCAACTTCGTTTGAGCTGCGGTAGATGCGCGGCAGCCAGCACGCGGTCTTCCTCTTCGCTGAACGTTGACTGGAGGTGAAGAGAAACGGACGTGTGGCATGCAGCTTCGGTGGAATTGATGCTGGACGAGAGAAGATGGGCGTTCGGTTGGGTTGCTCCTTTTGTTGACCGAAGAAAGCTAAGAAGTTGGCAGGTGGCAGCGGATAGCTGCAGCTTGAAGAATCCTCGTTGATGGAGCCAACACGGGCTGCTGTAGACGGGGCTTCGATCGGCAAGGCTTCGTGGGGGGTCTTGAAGCTGAGTGGAAGAAGACACGGCAGCAGCTTGCAGGGAAATTGGTGCCCGACCAAAGATGGTGCAGGCGGCGTTGCTTGCTTCGACTAGGTCTTCAACGTGCAGCAGAGGAAAGAGATTGGATCGAGGCTGCTTCTTCCGAAAGAGAAATGAAAGCAGAGGCAGAAACAACGAGTGGATGAGGGAGTTGAGCGTGAGGGAGAAGCCAAGGAGGGACCCAAAGTCAAAAATTCTTATCTCTTCCATTAACTCAATGTCCCCCATTACTTTCCACAAGTAGATCCCACTATAAGCCAATTTAAATGCAAATATTGCACCCCTTTGCCCTAGCTCCGAATTTGACACATTGGAGCTTCAATTCCTCCAACAACTTCCCCAATTAAGATCCAATTTTAACGAAGAAAATGATGGGAGAACGGTAATAATTCGAACAATATCGAATTAATGCAGCGGAATAAAATAATATCTCCTCTTGTGTAAACCTAATAGAAATCGATATAGTAGAGTAAAATAAATACCAAGCACGCGAACACAAGATGATTTTTTACGTGGAAAATCACGGGATCGAAGTCCACCCGAAAATCTTCACTATCAACAAAATTGTTCTTCTCTAGCAAATATTAGAGGTACATAGCAGCAAACACCTCAATAACAGAATTCTTAGCAATACACATAAACTTCACAAGAGATCAATGATAAATCTAACCAAAAACGTAGGTTTTGATAAATCCACGAAAAACCTAATGTATGGAGCTTCAAACAAAAATCAATCCGTTCATATTCGATAAAATTGTGCCACGAATATGTTGACAAAATTTCAGTTCAATCGGACCACGAATCAACCTCCGACGCTAGCTTGATGTAAATTAGATATTGCCCAAAACCCCAGATTTTCTGCTTTATCTTTTTCTTTCATCGCTTTCCTTTTTTCATTCTACCTCTTTATATAGATAGTGAAAAACCCTATTTCCCCATATAACTTATTATATTATTTCTTTGGAACAGCTTTAACTCACGCCTCCCTCCACGTAGGAGTGAGCCCAGTTAACAAATCTCCCCCTCATGACAATGTGGAGGGATTCACCATCCCCTGCTATCAAACGGCAATGTTCAAGCTTCTCTCTTGATAGAGTCTTCGTCATCATATCGGAGCCATTATGATCCATATGAATTTTCTCAAGTTCCAACAACTTTTCATTTGGAACATCCCTTATCCAATGATATCTAACATCAATATGTTTCAATCTAGAATGAAAGGATGAATTCTTACCAAGATGAATTGCGCTTTAATTATCACAAAATAGCACATACCTCTTTTGCTTGAACCCAAGTTTTTCTAAGAACTTCTTCATCCATAGCATCTCTTTACTAGGTTCAGTCGCTGCAATAAATTCAGCTTCGGTTGTAATCTTGACTTCCATGACACAGCTTCACCCGCAAAGGAAATCAAATAACCAGAAGTATATTTACGAGTATTAATATCTCATGCCAAGTCGGAATCTGTGTATCCAACTAACTCAAGTTTCCCGGTCCCGAAACTGAGTTTCAAATTCGAAGTTCCCCGAAGATACCTCATAATCCACTTCACTACATTCCAGTGCTCTCTGTCTGGATTTGACAAATATCGACTAACAACGCCAACTGCGTGCACCAAGTCTGGGCGTGTACATACCATTGCATACATTAAGCTTCCTATAGCTGAGGCATATGGAACACTTTCCATATCTTTCTTCTCTTTATCAATTGTAGGACTTTATTTCATAATTAACTTAAAGTGGGCAGCAAGAGGAGTACTAACCACTTTAGTCTTATCCATGTAAAATTTCTAAAGGATCTTCTCGATATATTTCTCTTGCGACAAAAATAACTTCTTAGCATCTCTGTCTCGGGTAATTCTAATGCCAAGAATCTGCTTCGCTGAGCCTAAGTCTTTCATGGCAAAAGACTTGCTCAACTATTTCTTCAATAACTTAATTCTTGAAGCATTCCTACCAACAATCAGCATATCATCAACATAAAGCAAGAGAATAATAAAGTCATCATCAGAAATTTTTTGGACAAACACACAGTTATCTGAGGAAGTTTTCTTATAATCCTGTTTTGTCATAACTACAGCAAACTTTTTGTACCACTGCCCTAGTGCTTGTTTTAGGCCATAGAGACTTTTCTTCAATTTGCACACATAATCCTCTTTCCCTTTCACTTTGAAACCCTCAGGTTGTTCCATGTATATCTCTTCCTCTAAGTCACCATGTAGGAATGTTGTTTTAACATCTATTTGCTCAATTTTCAAATCTAGACTAGCTACCAAGCCTAGTACCACACGGATAGAATACATTCTCACTATCGGAGAAAATATATCATCAAAATCAATTTTCTCTAACCGAATCCCTTAACAACCAATCTAGCTTTGTACCGTGGTTGTAAAATATGTTCATCTTGCTTCAACCTATATACCCACTTGTTCTTTAAAGCTCTTTTACCTTTAGGTAACTTCACCAAATCAAAAGTATGATTATCATAAAGTGACTGCATCTCATCTCGCATAGCATCAAACCAATTGCTTTTGTACTCATCTTTTATTACTTCTGCATAGCACTCTGGTTCACCTGCATCAGTCAATAATACATACTCATCTTCAGAATACTTGGTGGAAGGTCGTCGGTCTCTAACGGATCTTTGGACTAGAACATCCAGTGGAACATCTAATTGAGTCTTTGGTTCAGGAATAATATTATCTATTTCAACATGTTCAGGAACATGTGCGTTATTTGGAACATTGATTTCCTGCTGCTCTTCATCAACCTGTGTAGGAATATTTGTAAGAGGAACTGGATCTAAATCAACCAAATTATCACTAACCTGTGGTGCTAAAATCATCTCTGCTTTCTCAATATCCTCTATTGTTTGATCTTTCATAAACACAACATCTTTGCTTCTTACAATTTTCTTTTGAAGTGGATCATAAAATTTGTAGCCAAGCATATCCTGTCCATAACCAATAAATATGCACTGTCGTGTTTTCACATAAAGTTTAAACCTCTCATCTTTGGGAATATGCACAAATGCTTTACACCTAAAGACACGCAAATAATCATAAGAAATATCTTTGCCTGTCCAAACTTTGTTAGGAATATCAAACTCTAAAAGAACGCATGGAGTAAGATTTAATACATGCACAAGTGTACTTAAAGCCTCACCCCAAAAGGATATAGGTAGCTTTGACTGTGAAAGTAAGCATCTTACCCTTTCAACCAGTGTTCTGTTCATTCTCTCAGCTAAGCCATTTAATTGAGGCACCTTGGGAGGTATCTTTTGATGTCGAATACCTTATTGTCTGCAATATTCATCAAAATGTCCAATATACTCTCCCCCATTATCAATTCTGATGAATTTCAATTTCTTTCCAGTTTGTCTCTCAACTGAAGCCTGAAATTGCTTAAAAGCATCTAACACTTGATCTTTAGTTTTCAATGTATGAATCCAAATTTTTCTTGAAAAATCATCTATGAAAGTAACAAAATAAAGAGAGCCACCAAGTGATTTTGTTTTCATAGGACCGCAAACATCATAATGCACTAAATCCAATATACCTGACTTTCTTGAAGGAGGGGAGCTTTTAAATGCAACTCTGTTCTGTTTTCCTGCTAAATAGTGATCACACTTCTTTAGCGCTGAACTTTTCAATCCTGAAATGAGCTTCTTCTTGGCCAATATTGACAAACCCCTCTCATTAATGTGACTGAGCCTCTTATGCCATAATTCAGCTGCATCTTCGCTATCTACTGCATTAATTTTGTCTGTGGACAACTTTGCCTGCATAATGTACAACGAAGAATATTTTTCACCTCTAGCCACAACAAGAGAACCTTTGGTGAGCTTCCATTGACCATTATTGAAGGTGCTGTAATACCCCTCATCATCCAACTTGCTTGTAGAAATCAAATTCAAGCGGATATCAGGTATATGTTTAACATTATTCAATACTAACCTTGTACCATTGCTGGTTTCTAGGCACGCATCACCGATGCCTACAGCTTGAGCTAATCCATTGTTTCCCATCTTCACAGATTCAAAGTCACCTGAGCTGTATGATGCAAGGAAATCCATACAAGACGTAGCATGAACGGATGCACCACTATCAATTACCCAACTGGTCTCATGAGATGCAAAATTCACCACATTACCATAAAAAATAGTGAGAAAGTCTTCTTTAAGTGTAGCGACAAGATTGTCATCACTGTCAGTATCACTTTTCTTCTCTTTACCTTTCTCCTTTTGTTTCTCCCTTTTTAACTGGTGACAAAACCTCTGAATATGTCCCTTCTGATGACAATAATGGCACTAAACATTAGCAAATTTATTATACTTACCTTTGCTTTTGTCTCGACTTTTATCTATATTTCTCGGATCTCGAGACTCACTTCTCCCCCTTTTCTCGACAACCAAGGCATTAGAATGTGAAGAGGACGATCATTGTGTCTTTTTTCTCATCTCTTCATTCAAAATGCTACTCTTGGCCAAATCCATGGTAATCGTACTATCTGGGGCAAAGTTAGACAAAGATGTTAGGAATGTCTCCTAGGAGTCCGGCAAAGTACCAAACAACCATAGTGCTTGTATCTCATCATCAAACTTGATTCCCATCGCAGCCAACTGATTTATAATTCCTTGAAAAGAATTTAAATGATCAGTCAAACGAGTACCATCATGATATCTCAGAGCCATCATCTATTTTATAAAAAATAACTTATTATTCCCAGTCTTTCGAGCATATAACTGTTCGAGCTTATCCCATAAACTGCGTGCATGTGTTTCCTCAATAATATGGTTCAAAACATTATCATCTACCCACTGCTTGATATAACTATACACTTGACGATGAAATATAGACCATTCAACATCAGTTTTATTCTCTGGTTTCTCCTCGGCAAATACGGACAAATAAAAATCTTTCACATATAAAAGATCTTCCATCTTCCCTTTCCAAATATGATAATTTGAACCATTCAGTGTAACCATTCTACTCGTATTTGTTTCTATTGTTTAACATAAGGCAAAATAAAAAAAATAAATAAAGCAATAACCAGATGCTCTGATACCACTTTGATGGGAGAACGGTAATAATTCGAACAATATTAAATTAACGCAGCGAAATAAAATAATTTCCCCTCTTGTGTAAACCTAATAGGAATCGATAAAGTAGAATAAAATAAATACCAAGCACGCGAACACAAGATGATTTTTTATGTGAAAAACCTCATCGATGTGAGGAGATCAAAAACCACGGGGACCGAAGTCCACCCAAAAATCTTCACTATCAACAAAATTGTTATTCTCTAACAAATACTAGAGGTACATAGCAGCAAACACCTTAAGAACATGATTCTTGGCAATAGACATAAACTTCACAAAAGATCAAGGATAAATTTGACCAAAAACGCAGGTTTTGATCAATTCACGAAAAACCTAATGTATGGAGCTTCAAACGAAAATCAAACCGTTCAGATTCGATAAAATTACGCCACGAACATGCTGACAAAATTTCAGCTCAATCGGACCACGAATCAACCTCCGACACCAGCTTGATGTAAATTAGATATTGCCCCAAACCCCAGATTTTCTGCTTTCTCTTTTTCTTTTATTACTGTTTCATTTTTGCGGCTACCTCTTTATATAGAGAGTGAGAAACCTTATTTCCTCATATAACTTATTATATGGGCTCAAGCTCTTTTTGGGCTTGCAACTCATTAGGCCTCCTCCACATAAGAGTGAACCCAGCTAACAAAAAAATCCCTTACAATTTTCTGTAAGTCCCTAACACTCAAAGGCTCGGTTTAGAAGCCCTAATTTCCATCGATTTAGCCCATTTGAATCTTTGTTAATTTTCCGCGACGTTCGAAACGGTTTTTCGTAGAAGTCTCGGAATCTCCGAAAAATCTTCTGAGATTTAGTCAATACTCTTAGAATTTATTGTGACATGACAGAAACTTCAATTTCTGAAATCGGACTTAGATTGGCTATTAATTTCACTCGGACGCGTTTTTAGCGTGACCTAGGCTACCGGGTAGTTTTCAGAACTTTTTAGGACAAATGACCCGTGGTCGATTTTCTTCGAGCCACAATGATTCCATTCGACACATTGGCGACTCTCGATTGTCGTGGAAATCTCGAGGATTCAAATACGGACACAGGGTACCAAAATGAAAGTAAAATCAAATTAGTGCCAGTCGACGAGAGTTTTCCAATTTAGTGGAGTCACCCACGATCGGTCATTCATCTCAGTCAAATCGACCTATCTCTGATTTCAAATCGATTTTATACAACTAAAAAGAACACATCCAAACTCCACCCTTTGAAAAGACATTGCGGGGAGCATCAGACCTATCATCTGCCATCATCAGAGCAACACCCACGAACCCCATTGAGCAGCACCAACATAAAAGCGCGATCTAACAAATGGGCAAGCATAGAAACACCCGTTCTCCATGACTAGATAAAAAAGAAACAAAATTTTTGCCTTGACATATACAGAGAAGCGACCTGGTGTAGAAATTGGTGGAGAGATTGACGAAGGTGGGTGTTGGAGAAATCTTTCCAGAATATTTTGAAGCTGACAAAACGTTTCTATCAGTCTAGTCTGGATATTTGCAGATCGTCTAGTTTAAAATCTGAAGACTCTCTGATCTCCAGACTCAAGATTCAAGACTCAAGACTCAAGACTCAAGACTATTATCATTGTGAGTCTTTCGATCCGTGTGAAGGAAATCGAGCCGAAGTATATGGTTGAGGATTTAATCCTATCCTCACGGAGAAGATCTTTTGGTTGGATAAAATATAACGGATTCTTTTGTTCGTATCTAGATCAATTGAAGATCCGATGGTCGACGAAGTATTCTTGGAATGTTCTATTATTGGAAACCAAGATCCGATTGTATGGGCGAACGGGATTGATGGGCTATCGTCGAGTTCCTTTAATAGCTCGAATGATCTTCTTGATTGATTCCGTCCAACGGGTAGATTGGAGGAATTCCTTTGGAAAGTGCCGACGGGTATGATGGCATAAAGGAGTATAAAAAGGAAGTCGTTCTAGTTGTTTGAGTACGTGATCGATAGAGAAATTCCGAGTCGAAGCACCTTGATTATTAGTCGATACGTCGAGCGAAATTGTATACACGAGAGAGTGTCTATACTTGGTGATACCTTGAGCGAGTGTGGTAGACCATCTACACCTAGAAATCAAGGAAGATCAACACCGTAACATCTCTTTGTTCATAGTGGAATCCAGCCAATTGGTGTCGGTGCGAAAGAGTGGACGTAGGCTTGAATCAAGCCGAACCACTATAAACCGCGTGTTCAATTCTCTCTTTCCTTTACTCAGTCTTACGTTGGTTATCATTTGTTGCAAATCCTTCAACTATCTAAGTATTGCGCGATTATCAAGAAAAATCATTTATATACCTATTCACCCCCTCTAGGTACTTGTACTAGCTATATCAATTGGTATCAGAGCTCGTGTTCTTACTTTATTTGAAGTGTTTTACTTCAGAGTAAAAGATCCATGGCTAGTATGCTAGCACCAGGGTTGGTGGAAGGGCAAAGCAATACCGAGACCACCCTACTTTGATGGAAAGGATTACAACATCCGGAAGAACAAGATGAAAGCTTTCCTACGATCAAAGGATCCTCTGGAATGGGACGTTGTGGAAAGAGGAATCACTCCTACCGCTGCATCGGTCTACGAAAGAGGGAAAGAAAGCTGTTGAGACCAGCGGAATGACTCAGGAAGAGATAAACAAGAGACAAGCACTCGATGCAAAAGCAATTTACTCCTTATATTGTGCCTTGTCTCCAACGAATATAACAGAATATCTTCTTGTGTTACAGCAAAAGAAGTATGGGACAGATTACATATCACCTATGAAGGAACGGTCGAGTGAAGGAGACCGGAATCAACATTCTCCTCGGTCAATATGAAGCCTTCAAAATGAAACCAGGAGAATCTATAACCGACATGTTTAGTCATTTTACAGATATTGTCAATAGTCTTGAGAACCAAGGACAAAAAATTTCTGATCCCATGAAGGTGAACAAGCTCTGCGTGGACTCTCCAAGGATTGGAATCATATAAAGACTTCAATAAGAGAGACGCAAAGAATTATGCCTCTATCATCTGTCGACGAGTGATTGGAACTCTTGAGTCTTATGAAGTGGAACGAATTAATGAAGACGAAGATCCAAGAGGTAAGAAATCCATTGCATTAAAATCAAATGATGATTCGATGATACTGATTCGGGAGATGATATGGACGACGAGGAGCTTGCTCTCATGATAAGAAGATTCAGAAAACTGAATAGAAAAGGTAGAAGGTTCAACTCAAAGAAACAAAGTTTCCAGAGACAGCAGACCAAGTCTGTTGATGATGAGGAAACAAACAAAGATGTAGTCTTCTTTGAATGTAAGAAAAATGGACACATCAGACCCAACTGTCCTCTTCTGAAGAAAAAAAGAGGAAAAGCTGAGAAGTTTCGAAAAGCTCTCAAAGCCGAAACCTGGAGTGATACAGAATGTGAAGAAAGTGATAATCAATATGCCAACATATGTCTGATGGCACATTCAGATTCAGACTCGGTCTGGATCAGACTCAGATAGTGAATTTGAGGTAAGTGATTTTAAAATTCCTGTCAAAGTCTCTAAATACATTGATGTACTGTGTTTTAGTCTTAAGACTTCTCTCAAAAGGATTTCCGAACTTAAAAGGAAAACTCAGCTCTAAAACAAAAGGAAAATATTTTAGAAGAAAGAGTTAAAAGTTTAGACTTGAATGTTTCTACTCTTAAAGAAAAAGAAGATAATCTTTTGAAAGAAAATGTTTTCTTAAAAACTGACTTATCAAATATTTCAAAGAAATTTTCGATAGGATCTGAAAAACTTGAAAAGATTCTTTCAATTCAAAGACCTTACTTCAATAAGTGCGGTCTAGGCATGACAGCAGAAACAATTCCTTTAATTGATTTTCCTAAAGTAAAAGAAAGAATTAAGAAAAGACCGTCGAGAGAGGCTTACAAAAATCATTTCAAGAAAGTTTTTTAAAGTCGTAGGTCGAAATGCTCTAAGGTGTTCAAAGTGTTGATCGGGACCGCTTTGAAAAAGAGTGTCCTATGGTTTGGAAGCTGTTAAGAAAGTATGACCTAATAATGTTTATCCTACTAACACCAAATGACCCAAGAAAATTTGGGTACCAAAGAAAATTTGAGACTCTCTTTTAAATGCAGTCTCCGTCAAGAAAAAGGTAAAGTGGTATCTTGACAGCGGATGTTCAAGACACATGTGGGGAGACTCAAAGTGCTTCATAAAGCTTGTTCAAGTAAACGGTGGAAATGTTTCATTTGGAGGAAACGGCAAAGGAAGCATTGTGGGATTTGGAACTGTGAAAATTGGAAATCTCACAATAAGCAATGTTTCTCTAGTGGATGGACTCAACTATAACCTTCTCAGCATTAGCCAATTGTGTGATTTTGGTTTCAAGATCTCCTTTCGGGAAGGAATATGCTCGGAATCGTAAAGACTCTACTCGTCTTTCATGGGTCGAAGGCATGGAAATATCTACCTCTTAGACATGAAATTAAATGAATCACAATGCCTAATCTCAATTCAAGATGAAGCAAGCTTATGGCACGAAAGCTTGGTCATGTCAACATGAAGCAATTAGCCAAAATCTCATCAAAGCGGCTTGTTCGAGGTCTACCCAAATTACCATATCAAAAGTCCGATCCATGCACACCATGTATTCTGGGAAAGCAGGTAAGAAATTCATTTAAGCCAATAAATCATGTCTCTACTAATCATGTATTACAGTTGCTGCATATGGATCTCTTCGGACCAACAAGAACCCAGAGTATTGGAGGTAAGAAATATTGCCTAGTAATTGTGGACGATTACTCCCGCTTTACTTGGGTATATTTCCTAGCAAGAAAGTCAGAAACCTTTTCATATTTTGAAAAATTTGCTAAAAAGGTTCAAAATGAAAAAGGATGTGTTATCTCAAGTATAAGAACAGATCATGGAGGTGAATTTGAAAATCAAGATTTTACAAAATTGTGTGATGAATGTAGATTTAAGCATGTGTTCTCCTCTCCATACACTCCTAAAGCAAAATGGAGTTGTGGAAAGAAAGAAAAGATCTCTTCAAGAAATGGCTAGAACTCTTTTAATTGAAAGTAAAATTTCTTCACGATTTTGGGCTGAAGCTGTTTCAACAAGCATGCTATATCATCAATAGAGTCTTCCTAAGACCTATTCTTGAGAAAACCCTTATGAATTATTCAAAGGTAAGAAGCCCATTGTTTCATACTTTCATGTGTTCGGTTGCAAATGCTTTATATTGAAAAATGCAAAGGATCAAGTTGGTAAGTTTGAAGAAAGATCAGATGAAGGTATCTTCCTTGGATATTCTACATCAAGCAAAGCCTACAGAGTCTATAACAAAAAGAGCCAGTCGGTGGAGGAGTCAATGAATGTCAAATTTCAAGACTCTACGCAAGATGAATCCAGTCAGACTTAATATGAAGAGTACGAATCGCTCCAGACCTTCCAAAGCTCACAACTCAAGAAATGTCTCGACTACGGAAGACCAAAGCATCAAGATGTTAATGAAGATTCAAATAAAGAAAGAGATCATCATCCGAGACAAATCAACCGAATCGGAAGCATAAGTCCGGTCATCCCAAAGATCTCATTATCGGCGAAATTAATGAAGGAATTCGCACCGAGATCCAAAAGACGTGAAGAGTCTAGTCTTGTGGCTCTCATTTCTGAAATTGAACCAAAAAGCATAGAAGAAGCTTTATCGATGAAAGCTGGATCGAAGCTATGCAAGAAGAGCTCAAACAGTTCAACATTAATGATGTCCAGGAATTGACATCTAAACCAAAAGGTAAAAGCGTTATTGGAGCCAAATGGGTGTTGAGAAACAAGATGAATGAAAAAGGAAAAGTCGTACGAAATAAAGCAAGACTCGTGGCCAAAGGATACACGCAAGAAGAAGGAATATACTATGATGAGACTTACGCTCCGTAGCAAGGTTAGAAGCTATTCGTCTTTTACTTGCGTTTGCTTGTTACAAAAATTTCAGGTTATTCCAAATGGACTTCAAAAGTGCTTTCCTAAATGGATTTATCCAAGAGGAAGTTTATGTGGAACAACCACCTGGGTTTGAAGACCCAAGAAGCCGGACTCGGTCTTCGACCGAAAAAGGCCTTGTATGGTTTAAAGCAAGCACCTCGAGCTTGGTACGACAGACTAAGTAAGTTCTTATTACGAATGGTTTTATCAAAGGTAAAGTAGATACTACTCTATTTATCAAAAAGGAAAACAAAAGCTTTTTACTCGTTCAAATATATATGGATGACATTATTTTTGGATCCTCTAATGAAAGTCTATGCAAGAAATTTTCTAAGTCTATGCGGGATGAGTTTGAAATGAGTATGATGGGAGAATTAACATTCTTTCTTGGTCTTCAAGTAAAGCAATTGAAGGAAGGAACTTTCATTTACCAAGAAAAATATGCTAATGATCTTGTCAAAAGGTTTGGATTGGAAAATTGCAAGAAGACTGATATACCAATGTCAAGTTCTTTGAAGATAGACAAAGATGAAGAAGGGAAGAAAATTGATCAAAAGGCTGTACGGGAGCATCATCGGTTCGCTTCTTTATCTAACCGCTTCTAGACACGACATTTTGTTGAGTGTTTGCATCTGTGCTAGGTTTCAATCAGATCCTAGAGAATCCCATCTCGGTGCTGCAAAACGTATCATTAAATACGTTGCTTCATCTTCAAGCATCGGTCTTTGGTATCCTAAGAAGGGAGACTTTAATCTTAAGGATATTCGACGCGAGATCTGGCCGGCTGCGAGTCGATAGAAAGAGTACCTCGGGAACTTGCCGGTTGCTTGGAAGCGGGACAATGTCTTGGTTTTCAAGGAAACAAAGAGCGTAGCTCTCTCAACAACGAAGCGAGCATGTAGCCCTTGGAAGCTGCTTTGTTCGCAAATTCTATGGATAAAACAACAGCTACAAGACTTTAGGATTGAAGACTCATGCACAGAAATCAAATGTGACAACACCAGCGCAATCAATCTCACCAAAAATCCAATTCTTCATTCAAGAGCAAAGCATATAGAGATTCGAAATCACTTCATTAGAGATCATATTCAAAATGGAGAAATCTCGATTCAATTTGTTGATTCAAAAAGTCAACTAGCGGATATATTCACAAAGCCTTTGGAGAAAAATCAATTCGATTTTATCCGTTCCAGACTCAACATTTTGAAGCTCGAAGAAGTTAAAGTCTAGAGACTCTCCAACCTTCAGACTCAGAAAGTTGATGATCATCAGACTCTAAATCTCTCAGACTCAGACATTGATGATTATAGACTGTAAGTTGTTATTTTATCTCAACTCGAAAAGGTATGATCTTTCGTTCAGTTATTTTTGTAGTCTCCGTGAAAAACGAAAACTTGTCTTTTCAAAAGGATTAATTTTGGCAGTTATTGATTTCGAAAAAAGGTATTCGTACACTTTCATTGTGCCGATTGAACTTCCCTTTTCAAAACTGAGTTATATATATACAGTTTTCATTTTCAATCTTCAAAACCCTAAAAAGCATTCTCCTCCCAAACCGATTTCTACTTCGTATTCATCTTCGAGAAAGTTGGCATCTTTTCTTGAGAAAGCAAGCAAAGGAATCTTTCAGCGACAAGGAAGGATGTCTTCCTCGAGGAAGTCTTCAAGAATCGCGAACGGAGACCACGAGAGAATGAAGGAGGGACCTACCCATTTCGATCTCACCGAAGAGGAAGAATTATCGAGTCACAACGAGCCCGATTCACTCTCCACCACGTCACTCAACGCCATCTACCCCACAAGGTGCGGGTCAACATCCGGAGGAAGAGATAATCGAGGACCTTGAGACCCTGTAAGAGTCCAAAAACCCTCTTATATTTACAAACTCTACCGTGCGTTGAAAATGCGGGACTCCGTTGAAATACGTGGATGATTTTCTCAAAGATAAGCATTATGGGAATGAGTATATCTTTCTGAAAAGAATGGAGGATTTGGGAATTGCTCCCAAAGGTAAAGCAGAGGAAGCACTTGCGAATATTCCCAGTGACCCTCGTATGTCGGGACCAAATCCGATTGATGGGAACGATGATGATAAAATGTTCAGTGATTTTTAACCTAAAATGGGTGTTGCTGCGAAGGTGAAGGGAAAGAGGATGGAGTTATTTAAATCGAAGGAACATGAGAATTTGTTCTTCAGACTGCTGAAACGAGGGGTAATAAACCTTAGGAGTGTCGATTTCGATTTCTTGGATGTTGTTAATGTGAACTTAAGGAGAAGTTCAATCTGCTTCAAGCGGAACGTTTTGCACCGATACCACGGACGGTTATGCACAACCGATCTGCGTATTTCTATTCGAATCTCGGTTTATAGATGCGAATAGAATATCATTCAGTGTTCGAGATCAGGATTATGTGGTGGACGTGGACATGTTGGCGGACATAATTGGAGTTGAACGAGGACGTTATCAACCAGTCAAAGTCTCAGTTGCTCGTGCCTCAATGGACCTTGTCGAAGATAGAGATATCGAGGGAAAGATCATCTATTCAAGGACGCGTGCCATCAATATTGTGCTGCACAAAATTGTTATCAATTGCATCAGGCCCAAGTCTACATCAAAGACTGATGTGTCAAATTCCGAAGCAAAATTGATGTACGCAATCAACTCAGGGAAGAAGTTCTCGCTCCCTCACACTATTCTCTTTCACATGTACGAGCAATGTCGAAGGACAAGGGACAATTGCCTTACCCAGTGCGGTGACCAAGATCTTGAGACACATGAATATTGAACCGCCACACACACTTTGTGTTCGACCGTGCGATAAGATGGTGGTAGGTTTAAAGGTGTTGACGAAGATGCGGCCGAAAGAACTTTCCAAGGCAATGGAGAAATTGAGTGAAGACTCCAATTCCGTCCGCTTCAAAGAGGAAAGGAAAGGAGGCCATTGGTGCCTCATCCAAAAAGAAGAGAACTCTCATCTTGGAGGATGAAGATGAGGAGGAAGATCTCACAATCACGCCTTGATAAGGACCGGACGTTCTGTTTCCCAATCAACGAGAACATCGGAGAAACGGAGAGAGAAGAAGTGAAGCAAGATAAGAACGAGAGAAGAAGAAGAGCAGCGAGAGAAGGAGAAAGAAGCTGAAGAAGAAGGAGAAGAAGAGCAAAAAAAGTCTGCGGCTGAATGCGGGAGAGAAGGGGAATCAAGATACGAGAAGAGCATGATCATCACTCTTCCCCTTTTGATGTCCTAGAGACGGGGGAGTTGGCGAGCAAGAAAGGTCCACACCTCATGCTGCCAATAGTGAAGGTCTAAGACAATCTCCAGCAGACCCAGAAGAATTTCAGGCTTCTCAATTGCACGAAGAAGGACACGATACGTCGGCACCTAGTACGCAAGACTATACGAAGCGCCAACATCTGCATTCACTCCATCCGAGAAAGCAAATGCAAGTACACGAGACGAGACAATTCTGCAGATTTTCGTCGTATTATGGATGTTCTTCGGAAATGCGGGGCCAAATCTATGCTCTCGATTTGTGAAATTCAAGCCATGAAGAATGCTTTGGACAAGCATCTTCGGTTACCCTCGAGGACAAAATGAAAGACCTCGCTCTACAACTTCAAGCCAATGCCAAAGGAGAGGAGGTAGCTCAACTAAGGGAAGACTTGAAGAGGCTAGAAGGCGTAGTCCAGTCCATGGAAGATTTCCGGATCGTGCGCATTCCCAAGCGGACTGACTCCTTTCTCACCTTTTTTAATGATGACAAAAAGGGGAGAAGCAATTTGAACCAACTAACCAACTTTCTTTGACTTTAAATTTATTTTTGTGGTTGAATATGTTTGTTTTTGAGTATGACTTGAGTGAACTTGGGTGTGAACTTGAATTTGACTGAATTGGCTGTGGATTTTGATGCTTGATTTGTTTGCATTTATATATCAAGTGTTGTTATATGGTATTACTCATGAAAGACTAACCAATTTTCTGTGGATGCGAGTCTGGTTGTTTTGTTAATCTTTATGAGATAGCCATATTGCTTGAGAAATGTTTTTGCGAGGTCAAAGTGGTTTAAATCTACGGGGAAAGTTTTGTCACCATAAAAAAGGGGAGATTGTTGGAGAAATCTTTCCAGAATATTTTGAAGTCGACAAAACGTTTCTATCGTCTGATGCGGATATCTGCGGATCGTCTAGTTTAAAGTCGAAGACTCTCTACGATCTCCGACTCAAGATTCAAGACTCAAGACTCAAGACTCAAGACTCAAGACTATTCTCATTGACAGTCTTTCGATCCAGTGTGTGAAGGAAATCCAGAGCCGAAGTATATGGTTGAGGATTTAATCCTATCCTCTGGAGAAGATCTTTTGGTTGGATAAAATATAACGGATTCTTTTGTTTGTATCTAGATTAATTGAAGATCCGATGGTCGACGAAAGTATTCTTGGAATGTTCTATTCTTGGAAACCAAGATCGATTGTATGGGCGAACGGGATTGATGGGCTATCGTCGGGTTCCTTTAATAGCTCGAATGATCTTCTTGATTGATTCCGTCAACGGGTAGATTGGAGGAATTCCTTTGGAAAGTGCCAACGGGTATGATGGCATAAAGGAGTATAAAAAGGAAGTTGTTATAGTTGTTTGAGTACGTGATCGATAGAGAAATTCCAGAGTCGAAGCATCTTGATTATTAGTCGATACTGATCTAAGCGAAATTGTATACACGAGAGAGTGTCTATACTTGGTGATACCTTGAGCAAGTGTGGTAGACCATCTACACCTAGAAATCAAGGAAGATCAACAACGTAACATCTCTTTGTTCATAGTGGAATCCAGCCAATTGGCATCGGTGCGAGAAAGAGTGGACGTAGGCTTGAATCAAGCCGAACCACTATAAACCGCGTGTTCAATTCTCTCTTTCCTTTACTCAGTCTTACGTTGGTTATCATTTGTTGCAAATCCTTCAACTATCTAAGTATTGCGCGATTATCAAGAAAAATCATTTATATACCTATTCACCCCCCTTTAGGTACTTGTACTAGCTATATCAGTGGGGAGGTCGAGCTTCTCGGAGAGGTTGGTGCCGTCGATGGCGAAGGTAGCAGTGGGGTCGAGGGCGAGTGGCGGTGGTGTCGAGGGCGAGCGGAGGTGGCGTCGAGCAAAGGTCAATGGTGGCTTGCCGAGCAAAGGTCGGCGGTGGCGTTGAGGGAGAGCGGCAGCTTGCCGAGCCGAGGGCGAGCGGCGGTGGCGTTGAGGGGAGCGGCGGTGGGGTCAAGCGGTAGAGAACGGGAGAGGAGAAAACTGTGAGTGAACGTGAAGTAAACTAATTTGGGACTTTTCTATTTGAGGCCTTTTTTAGCCCTAACGGGCTCCGGTTCCCAGAAAAAGGGAACCGGGAACCAGAACCGATCCCTTTAGAATCGGGAACCAAACCGGACCCTCCTTCGGTTCCCGATTCTACCTAGGAACCGTGCTCACCCCTAGGCGTAATCCATCTTCAATATGAAGACTCTATAGCACAGATACAGTGAGGTCTTGCTAAGCAAGAGGTTTAATTTCTTTTATTTTAGCAGACATAAATCTAATTCATGTTGATCGATAGCAGAAATAGGTCTGCATATAACCCAAATACCACTTGAGTTTTTGAGGATTTTTTTCCCATATCTTTAGAAGTTGATGCTTCTTGGAGAAAAGATGATCAAACATTTTTGCAATAAGCAGCGAAACATAAATACAGTCAATAGAATTGCTGTATATTTGGGATTCAAAATTTGCGGAAAGACTGTACCCTTCTCCATCTAAAGTCCAAGTAAATGATATGCCATACCCTTGCTGTGACTGAATGTTTAGATATTCAAAAGGAGGGAAGCCACTGTTGGCGACTAAAGAGATAGGAGATCCTGGGAGATGCAAATTCTGTGGTGGCCCAAGACAATTTGAGATGCAGCTCATGCTGCCGTTGTTATATTTTCTGCATGAAGCTGCTGATGATTCTCAGAAAGACGCATTGGAGAATTGGAACTGGATGAAAGCAATTATATATACTTGTTCCAAGGTACAAACAACCTCCTCATATTGTTCTTCAACGGATGCTGTTTTTCTGGATGCTGTTGTGTAAGCACAATGACTTAGAGCGGTGGCAGTCTGTGAAACTCCTAGTGATAGATATCGGTTTTACACTCTTTTCTAGAATCTGGTCAATAAAAAAGAAGACTTTGGGGTATTCGTGCTTTTACTTATAAAAGAAAGAACCTCTTTTCTAGATTTGCTATTTTGGTTGGATGAAGTTTGTGGATTTCTTCTGGTTTTGGATTTTTTTCGTGGAACCCTTTTTCACACCCCATGTTTTGTTCGCTATCACTATAATTATTATAAGACTAGCTGCTCTTAAGAAACTCCTGCTTTCAAGTCTTCAAGTGAAAAAGGTTTGGCCCTTCTCATTTTGATTTTTGGTTCCATACTGCTCCACTGTGGATATATAACAAAGTCTTACGAGCATAATCACTCTTGCAAGTTTTGGTGTACTCATTAAGCTCATATATAAAGTGCATATATATAAGTTTTGCTTGTTGCATTCCTCAGAGCTATTATGACTCACAAAACGAATAGTTCATAAGTGGGGACTGGATTGTTGCTGAGGAAGCTATGTTAGTAAGATGCGAGAAATCATTGAAGCAAGCGTACTTGATTATATATCTCATTACACAGCCGTGCCATCGCGTGGCCCTTTTCTCATGGAGCAAATTCTGGGTGTCCAGATTAAATGAATTAATTTTTGTAATAGTAATCATTTAGATACTGTCTGGGTAAGTTCGGGGTTCTCTTTGATATGGAGGTCTCAATAGTGGTACCGTAAAAATGAATAGAAATATTTGACTGAAGAGAAGATTGTGGTGGGTACATTAGAAATTCTTAGAAGGAGATGAATTGAGAGATATATATATTAAATACACTTCATATAACTACAACGTGCAAAAAAGCTCTCTGAAAAGGAAACTCCTTTGCTCATGTTTGGGTGCACAATTATCTTTGAATGCTTATTTTTGATTGATCCTGCTATAAGATTTGCGAGGAGACATCAAAGTGTGCCAGGGTCATATACAAGCATATATTACAGTTCCGTGTATCATCTCTAGGGTGATTGATTTTGATCACAAATTCCTCAGGCAAAGAATGAAACAAAGGCTCATGTATGCTGCATGACTTGCTAAAGCTGTAACTTTTGTTGTACTGTAAACAACAGGATACGATAGGAAACATAAAAAAAAAAAAAAAAGAAGCAGAAGACACGTACACACATCCGTTCGGTTAACATAGATTTAAAGTCTCAAACAACCAGAAGGCACATACACACATATATTCGGTATAAATAGATTTAAACTTTCTAGGTAATGTTCCCCGTCATTTGTCCGTTTAGAGCCTTCGCCTAGCGAGCTTCACCCTCAATCCATGTTTCATGTGAAGTATGATAGAATTAGAAGGTCTCACAGGGTGACCTTCCACAACATGAACTTCATAGTTATGTATTACAACGGCTGCGATCATTTTCATCTGAGCGAAAGCCACTTGTTTTCCCAAACAAGTTCTCGGTCCCGCATTAAATGCCAAGAACTTGTACGATGGCTCGCGCCTAACTCCTCCTCCCTCCGAAATCCACCTCTCTGGTCTAAATTCAAAGCAATCCTCTCCCCATATTGATTTCATCCTCCCCATCGCATACAAATTGAAGAGTATTCTTTTGCCAGGATCGACTCTGTGTCCACTTGGAAGGACGTCGGGCTTTACAGGGCACTTATGTTCGAATGGAACTGGAGGATACAACCTCAATGATTCGCACAGTGCGCCATGTAAGTAAACCATCTTGTGCGTATGTTCATCCATCTTAAAGACCCTAAGATTTTGTTCCTCCTCTGGGATTACAGATTTGATCTCCTCTCTGATTTTCATTTCAACAGATGGGTTTGTGGATAGAGCCCAGAAAAGCCACGTGAGCGCTAAACTAGTAGTATTATTCCCGGCGATCATGAAAGTCAAAATTGTGTCCCTAAGGAACACGTCGTTGCATTCTAAACCACCCAAGGTCTCATTTTCCACCATATACAATGTCAATAAATCGGCACCATTCTTATCTCCCTTCACTTTGCTGGTTCCTTCTCTGAGTTCAACTCTCTTCATCTCTATGTAACTCCCTATAATTTGGTCAATTACTTCCCTAGCTCTTTTCAGTTTCTCCTCCATTCCCAACCCCAACCACCTCTGCAGAGTCCCAAACCACGTGGGGTACATATGGCGATAGAAAATCGCCTCCTCGGCATCATCCAATGCCTTGGAAAGTGGGACTTCTGGGAATTCGATGGAGAAGCTGCCGAGGTCGAACCCCGTGACGAATCTGCAAGCAGAATCAAAGGTGAATCTCTGGAATAAATCCTGCAAATCCACCTCGACACCTCTCTGAGACAATTCGTCCAGCACCCTGAGCAGGCCATTCTCCACCTTGTCCCTGGTCGTCGTCGCCAAGAACCGACAGAACCGTTGGTCGTTCATAAACACCTGAGCGACCCTTCTCTGCATCCTCCACATATCTGAGTCGGAGTTGAGGATCCCGTCACCCAAAATGTCGAACACCCTCTTGAACTCGGGCCCTTTCGGGAAGTTCTCAAAGTTGGTGCTCATGATGTAGTGAACATTGGCGGGATCGGCAGTGACCAGCATGTCCATGCCGGAAAACCAGTGGAACCGGAAGAGGAAGTTGCAGCGGCTCTGCTCCAGAACGCCGGTGGCCCAGTCGTGGGCACGGCCCAGGTTGAGGAAGAGAGCCGGGAGCATCCCCACGAGCGGCCAGTTCTTGGGGAGCCCATCATGGCTCTTGCCGAGGAGATGGAAGACCGCGAAGCAAATCGCGGCCAAGAATATCTCCATGAAACCTATCAATGCCATTGAAGCTTCTCACGACCTTAAGACTAGGCGTGCTGGAGACTTATATTGATTCACTCGTCCAGCTCGTATATATGGAGAACTTCACAGGATTGGGCGTTAATTAACGGAGCCCACAAGCTTGTCTCCTTTGTAGCAGAATTCTCTCCACACGCCGCAACAACATTTAATGAAGAGCCTCCTTTTTAGCATTAGTCACTGTAGAGGACGGGCTTATGATTGAGTACTAATAGGGGAGATCATTGGAAGCTCTTACGACCACAGGAAGAAAAAACAAAAGAGGAGAGAGAGTTTGTGTCTGGTCGTCCCTTATTAGGCTCTTTTGTTCTGTTTTAATTGGGACACCCTCTCTCTCTTTGGTGTATCTTGTGAGATTTGTGATGTAGGGTATTGGGTGTGATTTTAGGGTTAGGTAATACTAGAGTGTGTGCGATCGATTGCAATTGTGTCTTCTTCTATTTATTAGTTGATTATTGATGACTAGCTCTTTCCGTGATTATAGGTTCTAATATTTGAACCAAACCATGTAAATCCATCGCGTTGTTTATTGTTCATTATTTTTAACTTTCTCTGATAATTTCATGTCTCAATATATTTGTATCTGGTCCATTTTGTAACGTGATGGATGATATGGATTTTTCTTTTATTGATCTTACTTTACTTTTATTCTAACTCTCATTCTGGCATTTTCCTTGACTCATTGTAGTGCATGAGAGTCGAAACTCATACATGAAGTTAAATCACCCCATCTTAACCTTCTGAAAAGGTAGGGATTCGAACTCCTCACCTTCCCTTTCTCATGTGGAAGGTGTGGTCACTGGAGCAAACTCTAGTAGTCGATGACATGGAGTGAAATAAGTGAAAATGTGTCTTATTTTTCCATTGGCCATGGATAGTAGCATCACGTCTTTGGATAGCCATGTCATGCCCCAATCCTCCGAGTGCGTGCCCATCTCTCTTTGGTTGATTAAATGCGACGTCCCAAGACGCGTTGCCAACCCATTCATTTTTAATGCGCATGCGGAAACGACAATATAAATCCCCAGACAACAATCAAATGGGATAGAAAAATAGGACCAATTCTTCAAACCAAAACAAACATTTTATAAACAAACGGTTTATTTACAAGACCAGAATATTTACAAAAATGTTGGCTCATTCTAAAGAGAAGTGTCTTATGACCTACTAGTCAGGCCTGTTTGCCGATTCTGGTCTCTCTACCTTTCCAAACTCCAGGGCTTCAAGTCTCCCACGATCACCATCTAGGGACTTGAAAATGTTATCCCACAACGGGGTGAGACAACGTCTCAGCAAGTTCAACCTCCTAAGACCCGATTAGGAAGAAAATATGACATAAGGGCTGCCTAAGCATAAATACGAGATAGAGAACTTACCTTGTCTCAAATTCCTTCCGCAAGTCAGTATAACTTACACGCATACAAATCACATCAATCAATTATACATGATCGAATCATTGATCAATCGACTCAGTCGATTATAATTACTCAACCCCAACGTTGAATTATGGCTCAGTGGACACGGTCTACTAAATCTTTGCCGGTAATGCTGAATTACAGCTCAGCAAACACGGCCTACTAAATCTTCGGCGGTAATACTGAATTACGGCTCAGCTAGCATAATCAATTCCAAATTCGGTGATAATGCTAAATTATGGCTCAGCTAGCACAACCATACTTGGTGGTGGATTATGGCCATACTTCGGTAGTTTATCTTAACCTCGCCCACATCATCAGACGATTATTCACCTACGGCCAACAACATTACACGTCTCAACTTGATTCCTCAATTAACAAGACCTCTTGGCCTATTTCCCTCATATTAAGGGTACTCGATAAAATAATCGTGTGTGGGTACATGGTCGATCTTAGCAAAAAAAATATGATATCTTTATTTTTGAAATTCCCACAATTTATATAGTCGATAAAACATTTTTGGTTTGTAAACCGACGCTTGATCATTTTCTATTTAAATACTGAAATTAAATAAATTTAGGAATAAATTCTCAAATTCACAAATCACACACAATCAGCACAAATTAGAGCTCAATTAAATAAATAGATCACACCATTGAATAAAGATAAAATTTCGGTCACCGGTTATTCCGGTCTAATTTTCAAAAAATAATTAATTAATTAATTAATTACTTATGGAAATTGATAAATAATTGCGATAAATACGACTTAGGCTCGAAAAAGCCTAATTGAAAAAGAGATATTAGGAAAATTTCTCGAACTACTCTAAATAAATTCTAAAATTTGTTTAGGCTCTAACTACACTACTCTAACCACTTAGCATGCATCAATAATTAACTAATTTACTAAACCGTTCTAATTATTCACTAAACCAAGCTTAGTCTAAACTAAACAATCCTTAAATGTCATTAACTTACTAAGTGAGAATTAGTGAGTTAAATTCACCTTATTGACGATCCGCTCGGACCAAAACGATGGAAACCTTACGGCGGCTGATAAACCTCAAAGTGGCGACACCAATGGGGGCTCGGATTGGGCCGAAATCGGCCACACAAAGCTTCGCGGTTGCTGCCCGGTTCTGGTTCGAAGGGGTTGAACTGAGTTGCGGCTTCGGTGGACTCGCCGGTAGAGGAAGAAACGGAGGTGCGGCGTCGCTGCTGGGTCAACAAAATAGCCGAAGAAGCAGCTTCGGTTTCGCTGGTTTGACCGAAGCAGCAGGAACAAAAAAATAAAGAAAGGGCATCGGCGTCGCTGGCAGAAGGGAGGGGGCACGCTCGGCCTTCAATCGAGCGGGCAGAAGGAAGAAAATACAGGAACAAAAAGGGTTGGGGGGCAGCTGGCACGAAGAGAGAGAAGCATGCGTGCGAGGATGGAAGAGAGGGAGGAGAGAGAAATGGTGGGGGCAGCTAGCTGTTTGACCGAATAGGGAAAAAGTAGAAGAAAAAAGGCAGAAAAGAAATCAAGAGAAGGGATAAGGGAAGGAGAAAGTGTCGGCCTAAGGGGAGATGAGTGAGAGAGAGATAAGATTGGCCCACCAAAGTCAAAGAAACAAAAGAGAGTGAAGAAAGACGAGGCTTGGTCGGCTGAGAGAGAAAGCGTGAGGGAGAAAAAGGGGAATTGGGGGGTTGGGGAACGTGCGACAAATGGGACCAATGAGGGAGGAAAGATTAATAAAAATTTCTATATTAATCTATTATTGGTCCCACAACTTCTATTCAATCCCATTTTGGTCCCCGAAAATTCTCATGCTAGAATACTTGATCCTCACTTATTTTCTTGCATCATAATTCCCCCAAATAACAAGTCTTGGGCAAGAACAAAAACTATAATTTCTCTCATTCCGAATTTTGTTTCATTTTTCTCGGAATCCGATTTTTGAACAAACCTCTTCGATTGGGGTCCAATTTGGTTGTAGAAAAAGTCCAAAAATTTTCATTTCACCAAGTAACTCACACTAGAGACCATAAATCCCTTCAAATTAGCCAATCCAAATTTCCGTTCATTTTCCGAATTGTTCGAATTGATTTTTCGTAAAAATCCTGAACTTGCCGAAAATGCCTCGAAAGATGAGTTGACGTCCCTAAAATGACTTGTGACATTACAAGACTTTCAATTTCTGAAATCGGGTTCAAATTCGCGGTTAATTTCAGTCTGACGCGATTTTAGCGTGATCTAACCTACCGGGTAACTTTTAGGAATTTTTGGTGCAATTAACCCGTGGTCGATTTTTTTCGAGCCACATGTACCTCTTCGACACATTGGCGACTCTTGATTGTCGTGAAAATTTCAAAATTTCAAATACAGACATAGGATGCCAAAACGACAGAAAAGTCAGTTTAGTGTTGATCGAGGAGAATTTTGCAAATTAGTAGAATCACCCACGTTTAGCCACACATCTCAATCGAACTGATTTATCTCTGATCTCTGATCAATTTTTAACTGTGCCATAATGACATTGCGGACTAGTATGGTTGAACAGTCGATTTCTAGTTGAATTCTTAAATCTATTGCGTTCAAAATCCCTTAACGGCTTCACTTGATAGGTTAGTTATCTCGTGAGTGGTCATCTCAGAGAAAATCACTATAGTTGTATCGATGAAAGGCCTGACTTATCCGATTAAAATCAGAATTTAAATTTTCAGGATGTCACAAGCCATGGACGAGCCAGCAGCATCAACGCTAGTCCATGGCCGTTGTCGACTTCATTTGGTTAGTTGAAGATTGAGATGGAGGAGGCCAGATCTGGAGTCCTGCAGATCAAAATTTGGACGAGAGGAGGAGAGATGACACCAACGGTGGGTGGCCAGATTTGATTGAGGTCGACTTGCATTGAAAGCGCAAGGATGATTGATGAGTGATGGTGAATCATAATGGTCACCTGTCTATCTTGGTATTAATTATGACCCGACAACTTCTTGCTTTTTTTTTTTTAAGGGGTTCCGCTTAGATGACCGTCCTTCATAAAATGCCAAAATGACGGTCAAAATGGATCACAAAAAGTTTTGGAGGCAACCGATTTTATTTTTTACTCTAATTTTTATGTCTAAAAAATTGCTTTGAAATAAGTTGTATCAAATGTGACTGCATCTCCAAAATATGTATATGCATCTCTTGATTGTGCTTCTGCCCAAAAGATATTTTACAGTCTCTACTCGTCATCCAAATCAAGCATAAAATAAAAAATGGAAATTTTCAACAATATGGTCGAAAAATAATTGAAAAGTACTTGCCCATCTCCTTCTTGCAATTTCAGCCTTTTGTATCTCGCAACATGATTTCTAACTTCTTTTCCTTCAAAATTTAAGTTCTCATATCTTCCTTTTGTAACAAGTTTTGCTATTTTCCACTTTTGAGGCTCAACTAGATTTACTCTAACCATTGTTAGACAACCATAGCTTTTTCTCGATCTTGACTTAACCAACTCTTTTTCGATCTTGTACCCTTGACAACTGCAACAAAGTACTGCGCCACATTTTTCCTTGCTACCTTTCCTTTTATGAGAGTTCACTCTAATTTCAAATCTCGCTTCTTTAGCACAATTGTTATAAAATGCATAAGCCTTATCATAAGAATTAAACTCCATACCTATGCAATGTGCGATTTTTACGTTCTTTGGTATTGTGACACTTTCATGAGTAGCATCTTCGGTTGCTTTGTTCATCTTGTCTTCATCACCATCATTATTTTCATTAGCAAAGTTGCTATCAAAACGAACTCCATCCATTTGAATGAGATTAGAAGAAAAAACTAAGAATTATATGTCCAAAAAATATGGATACAAACTAAAATTCAACAACTACAAATACCTCTTACTTTTTGAAAATAAGAAAAGTAGAAATTAATGAACCTTTCTTTATAGTTATGACTTATTCAATTACAAAATGCTACAATAATCTGAAATTCAAAGCATACAAGATAATTACACATTATGCTAAAAAAAGATATTACATTCCTTTTTTTCGAGTTATTTAGTTTTTCTTTTTTATTTGGGAACAATATTCACAAAATCTTCTTTCACCAGAGAATACTATCCACTATTTTTTTTTCCGGTTAGTCTACTATTTTAAAAAGTTGCAACTGAGTTCTTCATATATTTCTTATCATTTAAATAGTATTGTAGGATTTGTTTCTTATTGTACGAATATTATTAGTTTGATTTTTTTTTCTATTTGAGCTTGCAATAAAGAATCATACAAATCTCAAAAAAAAAAAAAAGAAAAAAAAAAAAAAAAAAGAGTAAAAATGAAACCGTTTGAGGAAGTCCACAGTTTCCTCAAAAATTTATTGTGGCCCATATTTGACTACCACTCCATTATTTTACGTAGGATGGTCAGCTAAGCTTTGTTCTTTATTATTATTATTTTTGGCTTACCTTTCTAATGCTATTGACAAAAGAAAATATTCACTGGTAGGCTAAGGTGGCATTAATTTTTTTTTTTTTACTCATGTCCACTTATCAGTTAACGCATGTCTTGTCAAAAATTGTAACTCAAGTTCGAATCTGTTGATTAAACATGATCCAAAGTGAGTCAGACGAAATAAACAAAATTCAACTGCCTCTTTGATTTTGTTTGAAGCTACAAGGGAAGAAGATACCATAAGTACCATAACTTTCATATGCTACTTAGTTAAGTGCCATAATTTTTTTCTTTCGATTCCTTGAGTATCATAACTTGTGTATGACACTCACTTGATGCCGTTACTTTTTTTTTTTTTTTCCAATCACTTGAAGGTTGTATATATTTTTCAATTAATCACTTCAAGGCCACAGCATTTTCAAAATGGTCACCACAAGTTCTATGTCATGTTAGATTCCCGACACTTAGATGAACATTTTCTGAAAGTTACAGTACTTAGTCATCAATTCAAAATTATAGCACTCATGTGAATGTTTTCAGAAGTTATGGTAGTTAAGTGGTAAAAAAAGGTTATGATATTCAAGTGGACATCATGTCATTAAGAACTTCACAAAATTGGGGATTAATTAATGGGGCACAAGCTTGTTTTATTTTTGTTGAATTATCGTCATGCTTTGCAACAATATATAATGAAGGGCCTCCATTTCATTATATAGTACAAAGGAGGGGCTTGTGATTGAGTATACATATGCCTGTTTGGTTGGGGACATGACTTTGATAAAATGCAAATATCTTTAGGCTAAAAAGATTTTCTGAAAAAGCTATCATGTTTGGCAAATTCTAATTCTAAAATGCATTAGAAAATAGGTTAGGCTTAAGTGCCATTTGATAAAACTTACATTTGTAAAGGGTTTTTATTAATTTTTTTAAAAGAGAATCAAAATTAATCTAGCAAAGGATAGCCTCACCTAAGGTCACATGACCTCAGGCAATGCCTTGGGTCGCGTAACCCGTGCGGCAATCGCCTAAGGTTGAGCAACCTAGGCGGCAGTTGCTCAAGATGCACAACCCTCAAGTGGCAATCACCGAAGATGAGCGACCCCTCAAGATGTGGTCACCATTCTTATTGTGTGAATAGTATTACTTTGATTTGTTTCTCCATTTGAGCTTGCAATAAAGAATAATACAAATCTTATAAAAGAACAAAGAAAAATAGAGTAAAATTGAAACCGTTTAAGGAAGTCCATGGTTTCCTCAAAAATTTCATATGGCCCTTATTTGATTGCCACTCTGTCATTTTACGGAGGACGGTCAATTAAGCTCTATTCTTTATTCCTTTTTTTTTTTTGGCTTGCCTTTCTAATGCTACTAACAAAAAGAAAATATTCACCAGTTGGCTAATGTGGCGTGAATTTCTTTTTTACTCATATCCACTCATGAATTAACAAATGTCCTATTAAAAATTGTGTCTTGAGTTTGAGTCCATTGATTAAACATGATACAAATTGAGTCGGACCAAATAAACAAAATTCAACTTGCTCTTTGATTTTGTTTGAACCTGCAAGGAGAAAATGATACAAGTGCCATAACTTTTATATGCCACTCACTTCAGTGCCATAATTTTTTTTTTTTTGGCGATTCCTTAAATGTCATAACTTATGTATGGTGGTCACTTTTTTTCCGATCACTTGAAGGTTATATAACTTTTCAATTAATCACTTGAAGGCCAAGATATTTTAAAAACGCTCACAAGTGCTACATTAAGCCAGATTTCTGACACTTAGATGACCATTTTTTAAAAGTTATAGTAGTGATCAATTCAAAATTATAGCACTGCAACAACATTTAATGAAGAGCCTCACTTTTAGCATTATATTAGTACAAAGGAGGAGCTTGTGATTCAGTATACATAGGCCCCATCTAGTTCGGCTTTGGAGAAATAATTTTGAGAAAATGCAAATACCTTTAGACTAAAGGGATTTTCCAAAATGCTATCATGTATGGAAAAATGTAAATCTAAAGTGTATTGGAAAATAGCTTAGGCATAAATGTTGTTTGATAAAACTTACATTTGCAAAGTGCTTTTATTAAATTTTGTTTTAAAAAGAATCAAAATCAATCCAACAAAGCTCAGCCGTCAGCCAACTGTTGATGGCCAGATCTAGTCGTTAGGTAGCCTCACTTGAGGTTGTGTGACCTTAGGCGATGCCTTGGGTTGCATGGCCCAGGTGGTGATTGCTTGAGGTTGTGCGATTAGGCAATGCCACTTGAGGTCGCATGACCTCAGGTGACACCATGGGTCGTGCGATCCAGGAGGCGATTGCTTGGGATGCACAACCCCCAGGCGGTAGTCGTCAAGGACAAGCGACCCCTAAGGCGACGATCGCTGTTCTTATTCGGTGAATATTATTACTTTGATTTGTTTCTCAATTTGAGCTTGCAATAAAGAATTATACAAATCTCAAAAAAGAAAAATAGAGAAAAAATGAAACCATTTGAGGAAGTCCATGGCTTCTTGAAAAATTACTTGTGGCCCATATTTGATTATCACTCCATCAGTTTACGGTAGACAGTCGGCTAAGCTACATTCTTTTCTTTTTTGGCTTGCTTTTTAATGCTATCGACAAAAGAAAATTTTCATTGGTTGGCTAATGTGGTGTGAATTTCCTTTTTACTTGTGTCCACTAATGGATTAATGCGTGTCCTATTAAAAATTGTGTCTCGATTTTGAGTCTATTGATTAAACACGATCCAAAATGAGTTTGACCACATGAAACAAACTTCAACTGCCTCTTTGATTTTGTTTGAACCTATAAGGGAAAATGATAGTACAAGTGCCCTAACTTTCATATGCCACTTACTTGAGTATATATAGGCCTTGTTTGGTTCGGCTATGAGGAAATGATTTTGAGAAAATACAAATACCTTTGGGCTACAGGGACTTTTTGAAATGCTATCATGTTTGACAAATTGTAATTCTAAAGTGCATTAGAAAATAGTTTTGGCTTAAATGCCGTTTGGTAAAACTTACATTTGCCAAAAGCTTTTATTAATTTTCTTTTAAGGAATCAAAATTAGCCAGGTAGCCTTACTTGACATCATGAGACCTCAAGCAATGCCTTGGGTTGCACGACCCAAGCAACGTCACTTGAGATCAAGCAACCCGAGTGGCGTGATCTCAAGTGATGCCATGGGTCGTGTGACCTCAGGCGACGCCATCGGTTGTGCGACCCAGGCGGCGGTTGCCGAGGAAGAGCGACCCCTTAGGTGGCGGTTGCCATTCTTATTGTGTGAATATTATTACTTTGATTCGTTTCTCAATTTGAGCTTGCAATAAAGAATTATACAAATCTCAAGAAAGAAAAAAGAAAAGTAAAGCAAAAATGAAACCGTTAAAGAAAGTCCATGGTTTCCTCAAAAATTGCTTGTGGCCCATATTTGACTATTACTTCATCATTTTACAGAGGACGGTTAGCCAAGCTTTATTTATTTTTCCTTTGCCTTGCCTTTCTAATGCTATTGGCAGAAGAAAATATTCACCGGTTGGCTAATGTGGCGTGAATTTCTTTTTTACTCATGACCACTTACCAATCAACGCATATCGCATTAAAAATTGTATCTCGAGTTTGACTTCATTGATTAAACATGATCCAAAGTGAGTTCGACCAAATAAATAAAATTCAACTACCTCTTTGATTTCGTTTGACCTTGCAAGGGAAAAGGATATTATAAGTGTCATAACATTCATACACCACTCACTTTAGTGCCATATTTTATTTTATTTTCCGTTTCCTTGATTGGCATAACCTCTGTATGGCTCTCACTTGATGTCATTACTTTTTTTTTCCCGATCACTTGAAGGTTATATAACTTTTCAATTAATCATTTGAAGGCCACGACTTTCCAAAAATGGTCACTATAGTGCTATGTCATATTAGATTTCCGACACTTAAATGAACATTTTTTAGAAGTTACAATAATTTGTGATCAATTCAAAATTATAGCACTCAAGTGAATGTTTTTTTTAGAAGTTATGGAAGTTAAATGGTCAAAAAAAAGTTATGGTATTCAAGTGAACATCCCATAGTTGAGAACTTCACAAAATTGGGCATTAATTAATGGGACACACATGCTTGTCTTATTTTTGCTGAATTACCTTCACACTCTGCAACAACATTTATGAAGAGCCTCCATTTTAGCATTATATCAGTACAAGTGAGGGGCTTGTGATTGAGTATACGGAGGCCATGTTTGGTACGGCTTTAGGGAAATGACTTGGAGAAAATATAAATACCTTTCAACTAAAAGAATGCTATCACGTTTGGCAAACTGTGATTCTAAACTGAATTGGAAAATAGCTT
Organism: Eucalyptus paniculata subsp. matutina; assembly: GCA_017140255.1. Classification (NCBI taxonomy): domain Eukaryota; kingdom Viridiplantae; phylum Streptophyta; class Magnoliopsida; order Myrtales; family Myrtaceae; genus Eucalyptus; species Eucalyptus paniculata. The sequence continues at coordinate 1,996,194 of CM029437.1, read as the reverse complement.
TGGTTTAAATGCCATTTGATAAAACTTACATTTGCCAAGGGCTTTGATTACTTTTTAAAATACATACATACATACATACATACATACATACATACATACATACATACATATATATATATATATATATATATATATATATATATATATATATATATATATATATATATATATATAAAGTAATCTAGCAGAGCTTCGCCGTCAACCAACTGCCGGCGGTTAGATATGGCCGTCGAGCAGCTTCCCCTGAGGTTGCGCGACCTCAGGCGATGCCAAAGTTGCATGACCTGGGCGATGGTCGCTCAAGATAAGCAACCCCCAGGCGGAAGTCACTAGGGATGAGCGACCCCTCAGGCAGTGATCGCCGTTCTTATTGTGTGACTATTATTAATTTGATTTGTTTCTCAATTTGAGCTTGTAAAAAAGAATTATACAAATCTCAAAAAAGAAAAAAGAAAAAAACAGAGTAAAAATGAAACCGTTTGAGGAAGTCCACGATTTCCTCTAAAATTGCTTGTGGCCCATATTTGACTGTCACTCCGTCATTTTATGAAGGACGGTCAACTAAGCTTTGTTCTTTTTATTTTTTTATGGCTTTCCTTTCTAATGCTACTGACAGAAGAAAATATTCACCGGTTGGATGATGTGGTGTGTATTTCTTTTTTACTCATTTCCACTTGTTAACTAACGCATGTCATTTAAAAAATTGTATCTTGAGTTTGAGTCCGTTGATTAAACACAATCCAAAGTGAGTCCAACCAAATAAACAAAATTCAATTGCCTTTTTTTTTTATTTTGTTTGAACCTACAAAAGAAATGGATACTACAAGTGCCATAACTTTCATATGTCACTTATTTGAGTGCCATAATTTTTTTTTTCGATTTCTTGAGTGTCATAACTTATGTATGATGCTCACTTATGCAATTAGGTTTTTTTTTTTTTTTTTTTTTTTTTTTCTGATCACTTGAAGGTTATATAACTTTTCAATTAATCACTTGAAGACCATGACTTTTTTAAAAACGTTCACCACAAGTGCTATGTCATGTTAGATTTTCGACAGTTGGATGCACACTTTTAAAAGTTACATTACTTAGTGATCATTCAAAATTATAGCACTCAAATGAATGTGTTTTAAGAAGTTATGGTAGTTAAGTGGTTAAAAACAAGTTATGATATTCAAGTGAACATCAATATTGTCAAGAAGTTCGCAAAATTGAGCATTAATTGATGGGACACACAAGCTTGTCATATTTTTGTTGAATTATCTTCACACTTTGCAACAACATTTGATGAAGAGCCTCCATTTTAGCATTATATCAGTACAAAGGAGGGGCTTGTGATTGATTATACATAGGCCCTGTTCGGTTAGGGAAATGACTTTGAGAAAATGCAAATACCATGGGCTAAAGAGATTTTCTAAAATGCTATCATGTTTGGTGAATTGTAATTCTAAAGTGCATTGGAAAATAGCTTTGGTTTAAATTCCGTTTGGTAAAATTTATATTTGTAAAGAGATTTTTAAGTTTTATTTTAAAATAATCAAAATTGATCTAATAGAGCTCAGCCGTTGCGACTAGATCAAGTGACGCCATGGGTCTCGCAACCCAGGCAACAACTACTTGGGATGCGTGACCCTTAAGTGGCAATCTCTAAGGATGAGCAACCCCTTAGGTGGCGGTCGGTATTCTCATTGTGTGAATATTATTACTTTGATTTGTTTCTCAATTTGAGCATGTAATAAAGAATTGCACAAAACTCAAAAAAGAAAAAAAGAAAAATAGAGTAAAAATGAAACCGTTCAAGGAAGTCCGTGGCTTCCTCAAAAATTACTTGTGGCCCATATTTGATTATCCCTCCATCAGTTTACGGCAGACGGTCGGCTAAGCTTTATTCTTTTATTTTTGGCTTGCTTTCTAATGCTACCGATAGAAGAAAATTTTCATCGGTTGGCTAATGTGGCGTGAATTTCTTTTCTACTCATGTCCACTTATGATTTAACGCATGTCTTGTTAAAAATTGTTTCTCGAGTTTGAGTCTGTTGATTAAACACAATCCAAAGTGAGTCCGACCAAATAAACAAAATTCATCTACCTCTTTCATTTTGTTTGAACTGGTAAGGGAAAATGAATACTATAAGTGTCATAACTTTCACACACCACTCACTTAAGTGCTAATTTTTTTTTTTCGATTCCATAAGTGTCATAACTTATGTAGGATGCTCATTTGATGCCATTACTTCTTCTTTTTTTCCTATCACTTGAAGGTTATATGACTTTTCAATTAATCACTTGAAGGCCACGACTTTTTAAAAACGTTCACCACAAGTGCTATCTCATGTCAAATTTTCGATAATTGGATGAACATTTTTTTTAAAGTCATAGTACTTAGTGACAATTCAAAATTGTAGCACTTAAATGAATGTTTTTCTTTTATTCATGAATTATTGTAGTTTAGTGGTCTAAAAAAAGTTATGGTATTCAAGTGAGCATTGTGTCATTGAGCACTCCACAAAATTGGGCATTAATTAATGGGACACACAAGCTTGTGTTCTTTTTGTTGAATTATCTTCATGCTCTGCAACAACATTTAATGAAGAGTCTCCATTTTAGCATTATATAGCACAAAGGTGGGGTTTGTGATTGAGTATACATAGGCCCTGTTTGGTTTGGTCTTGGATAAATGACTTTGAGAAAATGCAAATACCTTTGGGTTCAAGAGATTTTTCGAAATGCTATCGTGTTTATTGAATTGTAATTCTAAGGTGCATTGGAAAATAGGTTTGGCTTGAATGCCATTTGGTAAAAGTTACATTTTTAAAGAGTTTTTATTAATTTTTTTAAAAGAGTCAAAATTAATTCGGCAGAGCTCGGTTGTTAGCCAATTATCGGGGGCCAGATCTAGCGCTAAGTAGCCTTGCCTAAGGTCATGCGGCTTGAGGTGACGCCTTGGGTCGTACAATCTAGGTTGCGATAGCCTAAGATCAAGTGACCCTAGGTGATGCCATGGGTCACGTGACCTAGGTGACGGTTGCCAGGGACGAGCAACCCCTTAGGTGGCAGTCGCCATTCTTATTGTGTGAATATTATTACTTTGATTCGTTTCTCAATTTGAGCTTGCAAAGAAGAATTATACAAATCTCAAAAAGGTCAAAAGAAAAATAGAGTAAAAATGAAACCACTTTAGAAAGTCCACGGTTTCCTCAAAAATTTCTTGTGGCCCATATTAGATTGTCACTGTCATTTTACAGAGGACGTTCAGCTAAGCTTTATTCCTTTTTTTTTTTTTTTTGCTTGCCTTTCTAATGCTATTGATAGAAGAAAATATTCACCGATTGGCTAATGTGGTGTGAATTTCCTTATTACTCATGTTGGGCCCGTTTGATTCAACTTTGGAGAAATGATTTTGCATTTCCCCAAGTATCTTTGGATGAATAGGTATTTGGTGAAGGCAAGAGTGTTTGAATACTCATTTTGGTGTATATTTTGTAAAGCAACTTTGAGATGAAAGGAAAAAGGAAAAGAAAGAAAAGAAAAGAAAAACAAAGGAGGAGATGCAGAGCTTTGGAGGGGGCGAAATTGTAGGGGTGGTGGCTTGAGCTGGTGGTGGTGGTGAGGAAACTTGCCTGAGGTCTTGTGACCTCAGGCAACACCCTAGGTTGCCTTGGGTCACGTGACCTTAGGTGAGGCTTCCCGGTGGCCAAATCTAGCCAGCGATAGCTGAGCTCTGCCGGCTAAGATTCGCTGCTTGACTAGCGGGTTTAAGGAAGAAGATGATGGATAGTTTTTTTTTTTTTTTTTTTTTTAGGGTAAAAGAGGAAAACACAATTATCAGTGTGGGCAATATTGGAAAGAAAAAAGTCATTAAACCCTCATATAGCATTTCGAAAATGCAGAAAACCTACAACAAGTAGGGACTTGCTTTGGGCTTTTTGCATTCTATATGCTAGCATTTGGCCAATGAAGCCTAAAAAAAGTGAATCAAATGCCTTATATTTTTTTGAAGGAGCCCTTGGGAAAACTGAACCATAAAGGGCCTCTTAATTTAACACAATTCGAAGTGAGTCCAATCAAATAAATAAAATTCAATTGCCTCTTTGATTTTGTTTGAACTTGCAAGGGAACAAGATATTACAAGTGTTGTAACTTTCATATACCATTCACTTGAATGCCGTAACTTTTTTTCGATTCCTTGAGTGTCATAATTGATGTATGTCGCTCACTTGATGCCATTACTCCTTTTTTTTCCTGATTAGTTGAAGGTTATGTAACTTTTTATTAACCACTTGAAGGCCATGACATTTTAAAAAGCTCACGGCAAGTGCTATGTCATGTCAGATTTCTAATACTTGGATGAACATTTTCTAAAGTTAGAGTACTAGTGATCAATTCAAAATTATAGCACTCAAATGAATGTTTTTTAGTAGTTATGGTTGTTAAGTGGTCAAAAAAAGTTTATGATATTCAAGTGACCATCATGGAACACACAAGCTTGTCTTATTTTTGTTGAATTTTCTTCACGCTCTACAACAACATTTAATGAAGAGCCTCCATTTTAGCATCATATCAGTACAAAGAGGGGCTTGTGATTGAATATACATAGGCCTTGTGTGGTTCAGCTTTAATGAAATGACTTTAGAAAAATACAAATACCTTTGAGTTAAAGAAATTTTCTAAAATACTATCGTATGGGGAGAATGGTAATTCTAAAGTGCATTGAAAAATATTTTTGGCTTAAATGTTGTTTGGTAAAACTTACATTTGCAAAGGATTTTCATTAAATTTCTTTCACATGAAATCAAAAATAATCTAGCATAGCTCAGCCACTGGCCAATCACTGGTGGCCAGGGCAGCTAGATTTAGCCACTAGCCCACCTCGCATGAGATCACACAACCTGAGGCAACGCCCTAGGTCACATGACTTAGGTGACGGTCACTTGAGATCGAGTGGCCAAGGTGGTGTTGCTTGAGTTCACGCAACCTCAGGCAACGCCATGGGTTGTGCAACCCAAATGGCAGTTGCCCGGGATATGCGATCCCCAGGCTATGGTTGACAAGGATGAGCAACCGCTCAGGCAGCGGTTGCTATTCTTATTATGTGAATATTATTACTTTAATTTGTTTCTCAATTTGAGTTTGCAATAAAGAATTATACAAATCTAGAAAAAGAAAAGAAAATTAGTAAAATAAAACCATTTGAGGAAGTCCAAGGTTTCCTTAAACATTGCTTGTGGCCCATATTTGACTATCACTCCGTCATTTTATGAAGGACAGTCAGCTAAGTTTTTACTTAAGTATTGTGATGCTTTCATGAATAGCATCTTCGGTTGCATTGTTCATCTCATCTTCATCACCATCATTATTTTCATTAGCGAAGTTGCTGTCAATAAGAACTCCATCCATTTGAACAAGATTTTAAAAAAAAAATTAAGAATTATATGTCTAAAATATATAGATACAAACTAAAATTCGACAACTATGAATACCTCTTACTTTTTGGCAACAAGAAAAGTAGAAATTAATGAACCTTTCTTTACAGCTTATGATTTATTCAATCACAAAATCCTAGAATAGTCTGAAGCTTGAAGCATACAAGATAATCACACATTCAGCCCAAAAAAAAAGATAATTACATTCCTATTTTTTTGAGTTATTAAGCTTTTTTATTTGGGAACAATATCCACATAACCTTTTTCTTTAGCTAGAGAATAATATCCACTATTTTTTTTGGTCGGTCCACTATTTTAAAAGTTACAACTGAGTTCTTCATATATTTCTTATCATTTGAATAGTATTATAGGATTTGTTTCTTATTGTGTAAATATTATTACTTTGATTTTTTTTCCTCAATTTAGCTTGCAATAGAAAATTATACAAATCTCAAAAAGAAAAAAAAATAGAGTAAAAATGAAACCGTTTGAGGAAATCCATGGTTTCCTCAAAAATTTATTGTGGTCCATATTTGATGGTCACTCCATCATTTTACGGGGGATAGTTAGCTAAGTTTTACTCTTCTTTTTTCGCTTGCCTTTCTAATGCTACCGATAGAAGAAAATTTTCACCAGTTGGCTATTGTGACATGAAATTTTCTTTTTTCTTTTACTCATGTCCACTTATCAATTAATGCATGTCCTGTCAAAAATTGTATCTCGAGTTTGAGTCCATTGATTAAACACAATCCGAAGTGAGTCCAACCAAATAAATATAATTCAACTACCTTTTTTATTTTGTTTGAACCTACAAGGGAAAAGGATGCCACAAGTGTCATAATTTTTATATGTCACTCACCTGAGCACCATAATTTTTTTTTACAATTCCTCGAGTGTTATAACTTATGTGCGGTGCTCACTTGATGCCATTACTTTTTTTTTTTTTTTTTTTCAATCACTTGAAGGTTAATTACCTTTTCAATTAATCACTTGAAGGCCACGACTTTTTAAAACGTCCACCAAAAGTGCTATGTCATGTTAGATTTCTGACACTTGCATGAACATTTTTTAAAAGTTATAGTACTTAGTGATATATTTAAAATTATAGCACTCAAATGAATGTTTTTTAGAAGTTATAGTAGTTAAGTGGTTGAAAAAAAAGTTGTTGTATTTAAGTGAACATTGTGTCTCGAGCAAAATTGGGCATTAATTAATGGGAAACGCAAGCTTGTTTGGTAAAACTTACATTTGTAAAGGGCTTTTATTAATTTTTTTTAAAAAATAATCAAAAGTAATATGGCAAAGTTCAGTTGTTGGCTAACCATCGGTGGCTAGATTTGGCCACTAGGTAGCCTCGCCTAAGGTCTTGCAACCTAAGATGTGACCAGGTGGTGGTCGCCTAAGGTTGAGCGACCTAGGTGACACCACCTGAGGTCATGCGACTTCTAGGTGGTGCTCGCTAGGGACAAGCAACCCCTCAAGCGTTGGTCATCATTCTTATCGTGTGAATTTATTACTTTGATTTTTTTTTCTGAATTTGAGTTTGCAATAAAGAATTATACAAATCTCAAAAAAGAAGAAAGAAAATTAGAGTAAAGATGAAACCATTTGAAGAAGTCCACGGTTTCCTAAAAAATTTATCGTGGCCCATATTTGACCATCACTCCATCATTTTATGGAGGATGGTTAGCTAAGCTTTATTCTTTTTATCTTTTGGCTTGCCATTAGAATGCTACCGACAAAAGAAAATATTCACCTGTTGGCTAATATGGTGTAAAATTTGTTTTTTATTCATGTCCACTCATCAATTAACACATGTGCTATTAAAAATTGTATCTCGAGTTTGCATGCATTGATTAAACACGATCCAAAGGGAGTCCGACCAAAATAAACAAAATTCAACTGCCTCTTTGATTTTGTTTAAACCTACAAGGGAATAGGATACTACAAGTGCCATAACTTTTATACTCCCCTCACTTGAGTGCCATAATTTTTTTTTTTTTTTTTTATTTGTTGAGTGTCACAACATATGTATGGTGCTCACTTGATGCCATTACTTTTTTTTTTTTTTTTTGCAATTACTTGAAGGTTACATAACTTTTCAATTAATCACTTGAAGGTCATGATTTTTTAAAAATGTTCCCCACAAGTGATATATCATGTCAGAATTCTAATACTTGGATGAACATTTTTCTAATAGTTACAGTACTTAGTGGTCAATTCAAAATTATAGCACTCAAATGAATGCTTTTTAGAAGTTATGGTAGTTAAGTGGTCGAAAAAATGTTATGGCATTCAAGTGAACATCGTGTCGTCGAGAACTTCACAAAATTGGGCAATAATTAATGGGACACACAAGCTTGTCTTTTGTTTTTTTTTTTTTTTTTTGTTTTTTTTTGTTGAATTATCTTCACGCTCTGCAACATTTAATGAAGAGCATCCTTTTAGCATTATATCAATACAAAGGAGGGGCTTGTGAATGAGTAGACATTGTCCCTGTTTGGTTCAAATTTGGGGATATGACTTTGAGAAAATGCAAATACCTTTAGGCCACAGGGATTTTTCAAAACGCTATTGGCAAATTGTAATTCTAAAATGTACTAGAAAATAGCTTTGACTCAAATATCATTTGGTAAAACTTACATTTGCAACAGGCTTTTATTAATGTTTTTTAAAAAAAGAATCAAAATTAATCTGGCAAAGCTCAGTCGTCGGCCAATCGCCGATGGCCAGATTTGGCTGCTAGGCCATCTCACTTGAGGTATCGCAATCTCAGGCATTGCCAGGCCACAGTCGCTTGCGGTTGAGCGACCCAAGCGATGTTGCCTAAGGTCGTGCAACCCCCTGGCAGCGATCGCTAAGGACAAGCCACCCCTCAAGTGGTGGTCGTCATTCTTACCGTGTATTTTGATTTGTTTCATAATTTGAGCTTGCAATAAAAAATAATACAAATCTCAAAAAAGAAAAAATAAAAATAGAGTAAAAATGAAACCATTTGAGGAAGTCCATGGTTTCCTCAAAAATTTCTCATGGCCCATATCTGACTATCACTCTGTCATTTTACGGAGGATCATCAGCTAAGCTTTATTCTTTTTATTTTTTGGCTTGCCATTCTAATGCTACCAACAGAAGAAAATATTCATTGGTTGGCTAATGTGGCATGATTTTTTTTTTTTACTCATGTCCACTTATCAATTAACGCGTGTGATGTTAAAAATTGTATCTTGAGTTGAGTCCATTGATTGAATACGATCCAAAGTGAGTCCAACCAAATAAACAAAATTCAACTGCCTCCTTGATTTTGTTTGAACATGTGAGGGAAAAGGATACCACAAGTATGCCTCTCACTTGAGTGCCATAATCTTTTTTTTTTTTTTTTTCGATTCCTTAAGTGTCACAACTTACATTCGGCACTCACTTGATGCCATTACATTTTTTTGCGATCAATTGAAGGTTATATAACTTTTCAATTAATCACTTGAAGGCCACAATTTTTAAAAATTCCCCACGAGTGATATATCATGTCAGATTTCCGATACTTGGATGAACATTTTTTAAAAGTTACAATACTTAATGGTCAATTCTAAATTATAGCACTAAAATGATTTTTTTTTTTGAAGTTATGGTAGTTAAGTGGTCAAAAAAAAGTTACGGCATTCAAGTGAATATCGTGTCGTTGAGAACTTCACAAAATTGGGCATTAATTAATGGGACACACAAGCTTGTCTTCTTTTTGTTGAATTATCTTCATGCTCTACAACAAGATTTAATCAAGGGCCTCCATTTTAGCATTTTATCAGTACAGAAGAGGGGCTCATGATTGAGTATACATAGGTCCTGTTTGATTTGGCTTTGGGAAAATGACTTTGAGAGAATGCAAATATCTTTGGGCTAAAAGGATTTTCCGAAATGCTATCATGTTTGGTGAATTGTAATTATAAAGTGTATTGGAAAATAGTATTGGCTTAAATGCCATTTGGTAAAACTTACAATGACAAAGGGCTTTTATGATTATTTTTTTTAAAGAATCAAAATTAATCTAGTAGAGCTCAGCTGCCGACCAATCATGAGTGGCCAGATCTAATTGCTAGGCAGCCTCGCTTGAGGTCGTGCAACCTTAGGCGACGCCATGATTCATGCGAGCCAGGCGATAGTTGTTGTTCTTATTGTGTGAATATTATTACTTTGATTTATTTCTCAATTTGAGCTTGCAATAAAGAATAAGACAAATCTCAAAAAAGAAAAAAAGAGTGAAAATGAAACCATTTGAGGAAGTCCACGGTTTCCTCAAAAATTGCTTGTGGTCAATATATGACTGTCACTTCGTCATTTTGCGGAGGACGGTCAGCTAAGCTTCACTCTTTTTTTTTTTTTTGGCTTGCCCTTTTAATGTCATAATTTATGTACTATGCTCACTTGATGCCATTATGTTTTTTTCTGATCACTTGAAGGTTTTATAACTTATCAATTTATCACTAGAAGGCCATGACTTTTTTAAAATGTTCGCCACAAGTGCTACGTCATGTCAGATTTCCAGCACTAAGATGAACATTTTTTAAAAAATTATAGTACATAGTGATCAATTCAAAATTATAGCGCTTAAATGAATGTTTTTGAGTAGTTATGGTAGTTAAGTGGTAAAAAGAAAAAGTAATGGTATTCAAGTGAATTTCGTGTCAGTGAGAACTTCACAAAATTTATTCACAACTTCACAAAATTGGGCATTAATTAATGGGACACACAAGCTTGTCTTCTTTTGGTTGAATGGTCTTCACGCTTTGCAACAACATAAAATCGAGCCTCCACTTTGGCATTATATAAGTACAAAGGATGGGGCTTGTCAATGAGTATACGTACAGGGAGCTCGTTGGAAGCTCTTATGACCACGTGAAGAGAAAAACAAAAGAAAATAAAAAGAGCTTGTGTCCGGCAGACCATTAATCTCCTTTATTTTCTTCAATTGTACAATCGGGAGGGACACTCTCTTTATTTGGTGTACATTGTGAGATTTGTGCTATAACCAGTGTGGGCATTGAGGGTAATTCTAGGGTTGGGAAATATCTAGTGTGTAAGTGATTATAATCGTTATTCTCTTTTTTATTAATAGATTATTGATAGCTCTTTTTTCCATGGATGTAGGTTTCAACATTTGGATAAAGCCACGAGATTCTCTCATGTCATTTATCATTCATCATTTTAATTTTCTCTGAAAATTTAGTGTCCCAATATATTTACAAAGATGCAATCTATTTTTATAATAATTGGTATCAGAGCTGGGACTTTACAATTATTTTATAATTATGTCCAGAACAAAATTTGAAGTTGAGAAATTTAACAAAAGGAACCATTTTGAACTGTGGAGCATCAAGATAGAGACGCTATTAATAACTTAAGGTTTCACCAAGGCATTAGAAGGCAAGGATAAGTTGCTTTAAACAATAAAAGATGTTGAAAAGGATGAGCGCTTAAATGAATGTTTTTTAGTAGTTATGGTAATTAAGTGGTCGAAAAAAAGTAATGATATTCAAGTGAATTTCGTGTCGGCAAGAACTTCACAAATTTTTTTCACAACTTCACAAAATTGGGCATTAATTAATAGGACATACAAGCTTGTCTTCTTTTTGTTGAATGGTCTTCACGCTCTGCAAGAACATAAAATCGAGCCTCCATTTTAGCATTATATCAGTACAAAGGACGGGCTAGTCAATGAGTACACATGCAGGGAGCTCGTTGGAAGCTCTTATGACCACGGGAAGAAAAAAACCAAAAAAATTAAAAAGAGCTTGTGTCTGGCGGACCATTAATCTTCTTTATTTTCTTCAATTGTACAATAGGGAGGGACACTCTCTTTATTTGGCGTACATTGTGAGATTTGTGCTATAAACAGTGTGGGCATTGAGGATAATTCTAGGGTTGGGAAATATCTAGCGTGTAAGTGATTGTAGTCGTTATTCTCTTTTTTATTAATTGATTATTGGTAGCTCTTTTTTCTGTCGACATAGTATTTGGACCAAACCACGAGATTCTCTCATGTCATTTATCATTCATCATTTTAATTGTCTCTGAAAATTTAGTGTCCCAATATATTTACAAAGATGCAATCTATTTTTATAATAATTGGTATCAGAGCTGAGACTTTACAATTATTTTATAATTATGTCCAGAACAAAATTTGAAGTTGAGAAATTTAACAAAAGGAACCATTTTGAACTGTGGAGCATCAAGATGGAGACGCTATTAATAACTTAAGGTTTCACCAAGGCATTAGAAGGCAAGGATAAGTTGCTTTAAACAATAAAAGATGTTGAAAAGGATGAGCGCTTAAATGAATGTTTTTTAGTAGTTATGGTAATTAAGTGGTCGAAAAAAGTAATGATATTCAAGTGAATTTCGTGTCGGCAAGAACTTCACAAATTTTTTCACAACTTCACAAAATTGGGCATTAATTAATAGGACATACAAGCTTGTCTTCTTTTTGTTGAATGGTCTTAACGCTTTGCAAGAACATAAAATCGAGCCTCCATTTTAGCATTATATCAGTACAAAGGACGGGCTAGTCAATGAGTACACGTGCAGGGAGCTCGTTGGAAGCTCTTATGACCACGGGAAGAAAAAAACCAAAAAAATTAAAAAGAGCTTGTGTCTGGCGGACCATTAATCTTCTTTATTTTCTTCAATTGTACAATCGGGAGGGACACTCTCTTTATTTGGCGTACATTGTGAGATTTGTGCTATAAACAGTGTGGGCATTGAGGATAATTCTAGGGTTGGGAAATATCTAGCGTGTAAGTGATTGTAGTCGTTATTCTCTTTTTTATTAATTGATTATTGGCAGCTCTTTTTTCTGTCGACGTAGGTTTCGATATTTGGACCAAACCACGAGATTCTCTCATGTCATTTATCATTCATCATTTTAATTGTCTCTGAAAATTTAGTGTCCCAATATATTTACAAAGATGCAATCTATTTTTATAATAATTGGTATCAGAACTGGGACTTTACAATTATTTTATAATTATGTCCAGAACAAAATTTGAAGTTGAGAAATTTAACAAAAGGAACCATTTTGAACTGTGGAACATCAAAATGGAGACGCTATTAATAACTTAAGGTTTCACCAAGGCATTAGGAGGCAAGGATAAGTTGCTTTAAACAATAAAAGATGTTGAAAAGGATGAGCGCTTAAATGAATGTTTTTTAGTAGTTATGGTAATTAAGTGGTCGAAAAAAGTAATGATATTCAAGTGAATTTCGTGTCGGCAAGAACTTCACAAATTTTTTTCACAACTTCACAAAATTGGGCATTAATTAATAGGACATACAAGCTTGTCTTCTTTTTGTTGAATGGTCTTCACGCTCTGCAAGAACATAAAATCGAGCCTCCATTTTAGCATTATATCAGTACAAAGGACGGGCTAGTCAATGAGTACACGTGCAGGGAGCTCGTTGGAAGCTCTTATGACCACGGGAAGAAAAAAACCAAAAAAATTAAAAAGACTTGTGTCTGGCGGACCATTAATCTTCTTTATTTTCTTCAATTGTACAATCGGGAGGGACACTCTCTTTATTTGGCGTACATTGTGAGATTTGTGCTATAAACAGTGTGGGCATTGAGGATAATTCTAGGGTTGGGAAATATCTAGCATGTAAGTGATTGTAGTCGTTATTCTCTTTTTTATTAATTGATTATTGGCAGCCCTTTTTTCTGTGGAAGTAGGTTTCGATATTTGAATCAAACCACGAGATTCTCTCATGTCATTTATCAATTATGTGCGGAACGAAATTTGAAGTTGAGAAATTTAACGAAAGGAACAATTTTGAATTGTGGAGCATCAAGATGGAGATGCTATTAATAACTTCAGGTTTCACCAAGGTATTAGAAGGCAAGGATAAGTTGCTTTAAACAATGAAGGATGTTGAAAAGGATGAGCTAATGACAATGGCAATGAGTATAATTCTATTAAATCTTTCGAATGAGGTGTTAATAGAGGTGGCTGAGGAGAATGATGCCGTAGTGTTATGAGCAAAATTTCAGGTTTTCTATATAACGAAAGATTTGAACAATTGATTATACATGCCAAAGGGATTTTTTTTTTTTTGTTATGCTAATGGTACGTCCATCAAAGCACACCTAGACGAGTTTAACAAACCCATGATGGAGTTGAAGAATGTTGAGGCGATCTTGGACAGTGAAAAACAAGGCATGATCTTGTTAGCGTTTCTACCAAAGTCAATGGAGCACTTTATTGACTCACTATTATAGGGCTGCACTACAATTGCCTTTATAGAGATAAAATTTGTCCTAATTCCTAATGAGTGGTAGATAAAGTTACGATATGACGGTTCAACATGAGATCTAGCGGGTGGACTAACGATGCAAGGTAGAGATAGGAATCAAGGACCTAATAAGAAAGCTAAAAGAAGTTCAAAATTGCAACACAAAACATCCAAGGGTCGCATGAAGTGTTTTGAGTGTCATGAACATGTGCATATAAGATTGTCCAAAGTTGAGAAATAAAAGTGGCGAGCAAAATGCCACAAGTAGTGTGACAAACATTGTTGAGGAGAGCACCAATGATGTCGAGGCTATCCTATATGTGGCTACTAGTTCGTTAGGAGATGAATGGGTGATAGCAAGCAGTAGATAAATACTCGTATATGTTCAATAGACACATATTCGCAGTTTGTAGCTATGATGTTCCTTATCATTTGTCCACTTGTAGCCTTCCTTTTGCGAGCTTCACCCTCAATCCATGTTTCATGTGAAGTATGATAGAATTAGAAGGTCTCATAGGGTGAACTTCCTCCACATGAACCTCGTAGTTTAGTATTATAATGGCTGTGACCGTTTTCATATACTTGAAAGCCACTTCTTTTCTTCGACAAGTTCTTGCCCCAACACTAAATGCCAAGAACTTGTTCGACGGCTCATGCTTAATTCCTCCTCTCTCTGAAATCCATTTCTGTGGTCTAAATTCCAAGCAATCCTTTCCTCATATTGATTTGAACATCCCCATTACATACAAATGAAAGCGTATGTCCTCTTTCACAAAGGAAATTGAAGTCCGACGATGTATAAAAGAGCGTTGGCAACATGAAACAATGGACGAGAAGTAAGCAAACCATGGATAGTTTTTTTTTTTTTTTTAAATCCATTTTATAGTTCTTTCTTTCTTTCTTTCCTTTTTTGGGTCACAAAACCGATTTTATAGTTCAGGCGGACAAAAAAACATAATAAACATGCAAGCTGCATGGGCCTACCTTGAGCCCACTCAAATTGGGCAGGATCCTATAGCTATTGGCACTTATGGCCCGAGTCGGACATGGTTACGTCTGGGCCGCCAGGTCATAATTAAGTCTTCTTCCTTTGGAAATGAAATCCATGTATTGGGAAACGGATGATTAACTCCACGTTGGACTCGTTCAAACGTGAGCAAAACCTATGCCTCAATAATAGCATGGATTGGAATGGAACGTGCACTAACCATGAATTGAACAAGCAAGAATGAGAAATGAGAAAAAAGAAACCAAAAAAATAAAAATAAAGGAGAAGAGAAAATCGATGTAGAACTATATTCATGATTTCATTTGCCAAACAAGAATCAGAGACATGAAAAGGCTTAGGAGAATTGCCAGATTGTTCATTTTCTGGGTTTGATGTCACTCCACACTCAAGCTCTTTCCACAGATATAGGAGATGCAGGCCAGAAGCATGCTAAAGCCAAGAAGGAGAAGCTATCCATTGCAAAGATTGTCGTGGGCACAGTTTCCCCCCTCAGAGAATCCCATATGATCTCCTGGATCAAGATCTAGACCATCATGAACAGCATGCAGCTCCAATTCTTCCCTCCAGATCTAGTGTAAATTATCAGACTTTGGCCAATGATAGAAACCACCATTCTCATTCGTGGCTGGAAGCTTTAGTATCATGAGCAAAGCTCGAAAATTGTGGAAACAGCTTTATGAGCAGGGACGCAGCTATTGTTGACGACCAGAATAAGGCGGGCTCGAAAGCGAAACGCACGGTCAAGAAGAGCTTTGGGACTAGCAAAGTCACGGTGGAGGAGACTGCGAAATCCACAGAGGAAGTTGTTGGAAAAGCGGTGCGCTAGATGGCGGAGAAGGTTAAAGAAAGCATGTCTCATGAACACAAAGGTGAAGAATCGAAGACCCACAATTTGGCTTACCCAAAATTGAGTCGAAAAATGCGTAGCTTGGGCATGACACTTGATCGTGCCACATCTCTCTCCACTAAACGCTGTTCCAAGCGACTTTACAATCTTAAAGAAAATCTCTTGAAGCACTAGAAGACCCACAATTTGGCCAATCCAAAATTGAGCCGAAAATCGATGAAGTTCGGCCCGTAAGTTGCCATACATGCAGTGTTCATCACACGCAAAAAACCTTAACCATTAAATCGAACCTCACAGGTCAAAATCAAAATAACCTTGAATATTACTTCGACTAGATGAACAAAGAGTGCGAGAGATGTCACACCCCAGATCTTACCCTCACTAGCCACAAGAACACAACTTCCTCCATGACATGATTAATTTGTGATGTCCTAGGAGGCGTTACCGTCCCATTGATTTTTATCTTTGCATTAAGTACATGTAAAAGCGTGCAATCTCCAACACCCCCAAACATCAACATGGATAGTAAGGAAAAAAAACACATACATATCACATAACTCTAATGTTTTATTTATTTACTCAGAAGGTTTTAAAGTTATAAGCTTAGCTTTAGGGCCATTCCGAACTGGTCATCACCACACAAAAAGATATAGGGGGTTAGTCCTAGCTCCTTTTACAAGGATAGCTATCAAAAATGGTTCCTATCAAATGCTGGTGTCCTCATGGCGATAGCTTGGGCTTTGGGTCATAGTTAGGGTCGGACTTGGGGTCATCTACAGTACCATCAGGAGGGGGTAGCATCGACCCATCATCATCATTGGGTGAACCGTCGAACCCACGTAGAGGATCGTAGAAGTCCTTGTCGATCTAGACAAATGAGGCCACAAACAGATGGGGAACCAGGTATCCCATAGCCTCATCCACCCACATAGTCTTGGTGTGGCGTTAGAGGAGGATGTTGATAGTAGTGTCCTTGAAGTCTAGCACTATAACTTCCATATCTATAGGAAGACCAAAATGCGAGGGCAGAAGACTCATTCCTCAAGTCCTGAAAATGGTTAAACAATGACAAGTGAGTTGAAAACTCAATAAGTAAAAATCTTAAATCTCGTATAGGCGGACGCCTTACATTAGAGCCTTATGATTACCAAACCCAAATATGTCAATGATAGATCAATAGAAAAGCCTATGCTTTGCCTTAATTATATACTTGATGAAACCTTTCCTCCACCTAAGTCACTCAAGTCCTAAGCAAAGGCATATAAATCCACATGTGCCACAAATAGTGCAAATAATAGCCAATAATATTCACACATGTCGGATATTAGCATCTAAAACATTATTAAAGCTTTCAAGACTCACACAATGGCCTTCAAAACATCCATGTGCCTCTCATTTCATAAACAATAATGATTATAGCATACACGTGCCTTCTAATAGCGATCCACGAACTCATGCTCATCCCTCACCTAGTTGATTAATAGCGATGTCCCAAAATGCATCGCCGACCCTTTTATTTTAATATACATGCGGAAGTATAAAATAATCCCCAGACAATAAAACAATGGGATAGAAAAGTAAAGACATATTTTTCACAACTGAAAACCACAACCATATTTTTATACAAAGCAAATCACATAGTATATAATACAATACTATTCACTAAAGGTTGAATTATCACACATCAGTTCCCAACCCAGGTTTGCAAACAGGATGAGATCTCAGTCCTCATCTGGATCGTACTCTAGATCCTCCTCTGGATCATCCTCTTCTTCATATTCTTCTTCTTCTTCTTCTTCTTCTTCTTCTTCTTCTTTAAGTTCATCCTCGAGCTCTTCCTCCTCAAAATTCACCTCAAGCTTCTCCTCAAGTTCCTCCTCCCAGTTCTCTTCTGGGTACACCTCTTCTTGATCAACCTCTCCTTCTAGCATGCTCCAGCTGAAGTCTACTACTGATTGCTTGGGAGAGTCAGTCTCACTTTCGAGTTTAGGGTCCTTGGCATCAGTCACCGCTCTATCGTTGGCATCTGCAGTCCCTTCACCGAATGCTTCCTCTAAAACGAACAGAGGAACATCACCTTCTAGCATGAGACCCTCCCTTCGCCCATCATGATATTTACAATACCACGATTGATACTTGTAGGGCCTCAAGGCATCTTTACCCACATCAGCCTAGACGGTCGACTAAACTAAAACGTACTCTAGTCCTTCCGAGTGAGGGTGTATCGGGAAGTGAGTTTCTATCTCAATGAATTCTTCGGGTATACCAAAATGCATAGGAGGACGAGGAGGTAGAAGTGCTGTCATCTAGGGACCTGAAGTGTTGTCTCACAACCGGGATGAGACTACGTTTCAGCAAGTTCCACCCCCTAAGACCCGATTAGGAAATCAATACACTATGGACTGCCTATGCACACATGGGTCAGAGGACTTACCTTAGCCTCAGATTCCACCTGCATATTAGCACAGTTCAAATAGGCACCCAATCATAATATCACGGATCAATACATCAATCAATTGATTTAGTTGATTACATGTCAACATAACCATTCCCTAGTCATCTCAATCCATACTATATAATCTCCAAGATAGTATACTTAATCATCGAGCCACGTGCATTTTCTAAGGCAACATATACGCCACGTGCATTTTCTGAGGCGACTTGTCTAATCACTGAGCGCCATGCATTCTCTAAAGTGACATATACGCCAAGGTGATGTACTAATCACCAAACTACATGCATTATCTAAGGCAATATACCAAATCACCGAGTCACGTGCATTCTCTAAGGCGACATATACACCAATGCGATGTATTAATCACCGAGCCACGTGCCTTTTCCAAGTGATGTATATAATCAACAACTCATGTGCATTCTCTAAGGTGACATATCTAATCACCAAGCCACATCATACAACATTCTTTCTCATCTTTTATCATATCCGATAAAATATTGTGTGTGGATACATGGTCAGCCTTAACCAAAATATAACAATTTCCTTTCTATAAATCTCATCATTTTCTATAGTCTACCAAAATATTTTGGCACTGTCGATGGATGCCTGTTTATCTTTCAACTAATTTCCAAAATTATTTTATTTAGAAAAATAATCATAAAATCATCAATAAATCAATTCAGCACAAATTAATACTCAAATAAATAAATATACTGTATCACGGTAATCAGCATAAAATTCCGGTCTTCGACTATCCCTGCCTAATTTTCAGAAAATAAATAAATAAATAAATAATTCTGAAAATTATTAAATAAATACAATAAATCCAATTTAGGCCCGTAACGCCTAATTGAAAGCCAAGACGAGCCTGGAAAATTACCAAGACTCGTTCAATAAATAATAGGACTTGTCTACTTGCTAAATACACTAACCATTTTCTTAACATGTATAGGTAAATCCCTAATTTAATTATTTTAACATAATCTATCCATATAATAGCACTTAATTAAGTCTAATCAACCCCTAAGCATCATTAGTATACTAATAAGGGATTAGTCAGCTAAACTCACCCGTTTAACAATCTATTCGGATCGAAACATCGAGAACGTTGCGGGGGTCGCTTTTCTCCAAAGCGGGCCTAAAATCCAAGGTCCACAAACACCTCAAAACGGGCCTAGAAGTTGTTGTGAAACCCACAAATTTCCTCATTGATTTGGCTGCAAAACAGAAGGAAATGAGCTAGGTTGGTGCAAGAATGGTGACGATGGGAGACTTTCGCGACTTGGAGGGCGGTCCACGATGGCTCGCAGATAAGCTCCAGTGTGGCTCCACAAGCTACTGGACAGTAGCTGGACCGGTGTGAGGAAGGCAGGGATGCAGGCGGTGCTCTCGCGGGCATGGACGGCAACGACGATCCGGCTAGGCGTGCGGCTCTGGCGTGCAACGGCGTGAGGGTGGCTGTTTCCGGTGATCTCCTTGGCTTGCTGTTGGTCGAAATGGAGAGGAGAGGGTGAGGGTTTGGCCCGCCAAGGGGAGAGAGAGAGTTGGATAAGGAGGAGGGGAGACAAGTGCTCCACCATGCCTCATCCTCCACAACTTGGTCTCCTTGACCATTCTTGGCCATTCATAACTCCTTGGCCTCTATTAGGCCACCAAGGCTTCTTCTTGGACATACTAAATGGTCCAAAATGGCTAAGGGGAAGGGGGCTCACGAATTTTGAAGGAAATGCCTTTAATTGGTCTTGATTTCCTATTCTATTTAATTCTATATGGCCTTTACAAACTCAATTGATACCTCAATTATCAAATTGATAATTTTCCTCACCCACGGATCTATCTCGCATCCTATCAAAAACGATCATTGGCTTTTTCTGCACAAAACGGTCATATGTCGACTTTTTTCCAAAAAATCTTGGGTTGCAGAAAAATCTTCTAAGACTAAGTTGATGTTTCCAAAATTTAGGACACCGAGACCCCTAGAGTGCCAAAAGTTACAAAATGACACTTAAGGGCCAAAATCGGAGTAAAATGGATCACTTAAGTGCCAATCCAACCAAAATGTTGACGTGGCGATTTTTCAGCGAAGCAAGTATAAAACGGCGTCGTTTTGGTACCGACGTGGTAAAAAAATAACATAAAAATTAATTAAATTAAATTAAATTTTAAATATATTTAAAATATTTAAAATAAAATTTTGATATTAAAAAAATTTAAAAATTAATATTAAAAAAAAAGAGGGGAGGCAATTGAGGGCCGCCGCCTCTGCCTCCCCACCGCCACCGGGAAGGGCCAGTGACAGAGGGGGCAGGGTCGGCTGAGGTCGCTGGGCCCTAGCTAGGGGCTGGCGACCCCGGCCGACTGGTAGCCAGGGCTCGCAAGCCCTCGCCCAGATTTGGCGAGGGTTGGCGACCTTTGCTCGGCCGGGCCAAGGGCCGCCACCTGCCACCCTAGCAGGTGGCGGCCCTTGGCCTGGCCGAGCAAGGGTCGACGACCCTCACTGGATCTAGGCGAGGGCCGCAGCCCTCGCCCTGATCTGGGGTGAGGGCTCGCGAACCCTCACCGGTGGTCGGCCGGGGTCGCCGGCCCTTGGCCAAGGCCTAACGATTCTGGCTAACCCTCCCCTCTCCGTTACCGACTCTTTCCAACGGCAGCGGTGGCCGAGGGCTTAGCTACCTCCCCATTTTTTTTTTAAATTTTTGAATTGGTAAATTTTTTAAAAAATTTATATTAAAATTTTTTATTTTTAAATATTTTAAATTAAATTTAATTAATTTGTGTATTTTTTTTACCACGTCAACACCAAAACGACGTCGTTTTGCACTTACTTCGCCGGAAATTGCGCACGTCAGCATTTTTGGCCGGAATGGCACTTAAGTGATCCGTTTCTTTTCAAATGTGGCCCTTAAGTGTCACTTTAATAACTTTTGGCACTTAAGTGGCCATTTGTGCTAAGTTATGACACTTGAAGCAATCTTTTGCTTAAAATTTATTGTGACATAACAAAATCTTCAATTTTTGAAATCGAACTTGAATTCGCGGTTAATTTCCATTCGGCGTGTTTTTAGCGTAACCTATGCTACTAGGTAGTTTTCAGATATTTTTAGTACAAATGATGCGTGGTCAATTTTTTTGAACCACTATGAACCCACTCGACTCAATGGCGACTCTCGATTGTCGTGAAAATCTCGATGATCCAAATACGGACACAGGATACCAAAATAGTAAGAAAAATGCCAATCGACAAGAATTTTCCAATTTAGTGGCGTTATCCACAATTAGCCATACATTTCTGTCGAACCGACCTATCTCTGATCTCAAATCAATTTTTAACTATGCCGTAATGGCCTCTAAAGATAAGCACGGTCAAAAAGCTTATTCTTGGTTAAATTTTCAAGTCTATTACATTAAAATTCTTTAATGACTTTCCAAGATAGTCTAGTTATCTCGAGAGTGATCGGCTCTAAAAACAGTTCTATAGGCACGTCAATGAAATGCCCAGTTTATTTAGTAGAAAACGGGACTGGAAATCTGAAATGCCACAATCAAATCATGCATATGTCACATGCATTTCATATAAGGTCATGTCCAACATGCACGAGCCATAAAACAACATCAATGTATGCATATAACACTTAAATGCTTCACACACATTTAACACTTCAAGGATCACATGGCATCCCATACTGGCATGCTATCTTGAGTCTAATTATTAAACACACATAGCCGAAACCTTCCATCTCTTCCAAAAACCTCCAGGACATTGTCTCACTTCGTCAAGTATGGCATCTAGACCTCCATTGGGCATCACTTTTAGGAATCGTTCTAATATAACACTCCTACGAACAGCATCCCGTTAATGTGTGGGCATCTCGCTCTTATTAACGAGGCATCATGTTGATAAGGGGGTATTGTCCCCTAAAACCTTGGTGACAGAATCCTTCCTATGACTATACGAATCAAGCATACAAGCAACCGATTTTATCTTTCATATTAGTCTAAGTATGAACGCTATAAGGGCGTGCCAAGCGATGTGTAACTCATGGCCTATTGTAAATGCACCAATAGAGTCTATCAAGCATGAAAGTAGAATCGTGGCTTGACCCGTGACATTCAAGTATCAACCTAGGTCAAATCCTAACCAAGAGAGTGATCTAGCCAAACGTACTTCCACACATGTCCAAGAACTAATGTTGTTCTAGATTCGGAGGCTCGATGTGAATTCAAGCATCAACCATGACCTATAGACTTCTATATGTGAAGACCACATCATATGACACTCAAACAACCATCCATAACAATCACACATGAAGATTAAACCTAAGTAACAATAATAAACGGTCCACAAGCAATAATTATGAAATATTTCCAACCCAAGCCATAACTGTCATCCCCGATCTTCAAGCGCGTGCCCATCCCTCTCTTTCGATAAAAATTATGCAACTTCCTAGGACAAGTTGCCAACTCTTTTATTTATTGCACATGTGGAAGTGAAAATAAATCCCCTGATAGTATTAAAAGCTTGGCTTAAGTGGACTCCATTTGCCTCGAGAGTCGTCGAAGGACAATGGACATTTGTCCTACGCCGTCTTCAATATTAGTGAGGCGATTTTGTACATTATTCTGATCAAGACCTATTGCATGAGGCTATTTGCCGATGATTGGTGGTTGACGATTCATAATTACCTGTCCACAAAAACAATGAATGAGCACGAAAGTAAAATAAGAATTGACCCATGGCAATGGTCCAAGAGAGTTTCACAAACAACACACTTCTAACTTGAAATTAAAATGACAGAACAAAATATAGAATTCCTTAAACAATGGGACTAAGACAAAATTTCCACAATATTAACATTGGGGGCACATGACTGCTAGTTTATATGCGACGGGGAGCCTTGTTCTTGCGAAGATCTTTGCTTTCTTAGGCTAGCTCTGAGACGTATACCTAGCCTATTCCCAAATCCCTCTGCATACACTTTGCTTGCTCGTGTCGATTGATCTCGCTGATTGGGTGAGGAACGGATAGCCTCAATTTTGTCGGGATACAATAATTGTGGATATAGGACTTAGAGGTGTGATGGGTCTTTTCCTATCCCACAAGTCCTTCGGGTACCAGAATCCTTTTGTGATGGCGCTTGCTCCATGTTTCCTGGATAATGGCAATCTCGTGTGCGTAGTCATGGCTTTGACGGATGAAAATGAGTGGAGGGATCCTCCTCTTAAAAGGCGATGGCATTTCCTAAAGTACTCCATACTGTCAGGCCACCCTATACGAGTAATAGGAAGTGATGCTGGTAAGGCCGAGCAATAGGATTGGATTGCAGCATTTGTAAGCAAAGCGAGCTCTCTTTGCATGGAACCAACCAGCAAACCATTAGAAAGTCTCAGGAATGAAGTTTCTTAGGAAATTTATCCAATTAAAACAGCTTTGGTATGTATAGTCCTAGGATCACAAATTTCTATAATGGATTTTTGAAATTATTTGTTTCACATGATTGCATGAGACATCGAAATTTACTTAAATGAGAAAAAAAAAAACCAAACCTATAAAATTTTATGTGGAGGCATGCATAATTTTTTCCGTTTTTTCTTTAAAACGGTTAAGGAACAAAAATGTTTCGGCTAAAATCATGTTGACATAATTTTGCCCCCTTGAGATCTGATCAACTACCCATGCCATCGAGGGACTTATGACGTCTCTTTGATGGGGGAAAATGATGAATCCAAAAAAAAAACCAAGAGGAAAATCTCACTTTTTTGGGTCATGAGTTGATTTTCAAAACGAGCAATGAAAAACGCTAGTGGGTAGGTATTATGGTTGGTTTCAAGAATTTGTCTCATAACATGAACTTCAATTCTTATAAGTCGCGCTAACTCACGCAATAGGTCAATGCCTATTGGTGGCCTAACAAGCTTATTCTCGAGGGGCATTCCGATGATGATGCTGCATTTTTCCAAAGTTATAGTTAGCTCGAACCCACCAAACATAAAAGTAGATGTCTTCGGGCACTAGAAATGTGCTATGGCCTGTATGACTTCAGGATGAATAGGAATTTGAATGAACAATAAAAGATGACTGACTTTGGCTTCCACATGCTCTTGGGCATATTGGTCGAATTAACCCCATCATCTTAAGATCTCTGCTTTGGGGGCGAGAACAAACTAGATATCGTCTCCTCCCATCACATATAAATTAGGACTTGAAAAGCCTACCTAAATTTCCATAGGCCAATAAAAAAATAACTGAGTAAAAGTAAAGAAATTACTTTGCTTTTAAAGAAAATGGCAAGCATAGAGACATGCACATGGTACGTGCGGCTCGATGTCTAATTGAGAAGGCTTGTTGAAATTAAAAAGGTGTCTGCTCGTCGCAGTCTTGTGTTGGCAGTATACCTTTTTAACCTCGTCTCTATCTAAAAAAATTCAGGGAAAAGAAAGGCAACCTCTACATTGTAGTCTCGCGTTCAAGGATGTATCTTTCTTAACACCCTCCTAAATATCCTATGGTGGCCCAAGTCCTGCCACGTGCAATTTTAAGACAATAAAGCATGCATAGCAGTTTATAATCACAAGACATTTTATTTTAACAAAATTAAAATAGATTTCTAAGCTACTAACTTGCATGAAAAAAGGAAAAAAAAAAAAACCAAAGTTAGTAAAGCATTTAAACAAAGATAAAAACGGCATAAGTCCTCAAAATTGTCTCCAATGGAGTCGTTAAGCTGTCGTGACCTCTTTTTTGGCGCCTAATTAGGGTTAGGTGCTTGCGAAGGCTAATGATTTAGTTAGGTCTAACCGGCTTTGCTTAAGCTCTCCCAAACGCACCAATTCACAACTTAATGGTTTAAGTTTTTAACCTATAAATTAATTTTAAAAATGAGTCACCACTAATTGATTTTGGGTGGGTCAATTAAAAACTCAAACGAAATATCAAGAGAAATACTCACTTCTGCGCAACTAGAAAAATTGGGATCAATAACTTGATTACACTAGTTAATCACTAATGCCTTTTCAGTAGCTAATCTTGTTTAAACCCTAGGGCTTTTTGGATTTTTGAGGGAATTTCCATACATTTGTGAGAAAAAAACATTTTTTGGGTTTTTTTCTATTTTATAAAATAGCATTTTTGGATTTTTGATCTTTTTTGAAAATATAAATTATTTTTGACTTTTCTCTGACTTTTTTGGCTTTTTTGGGAAAATATGGGATTTTTTTGATTTTTTCAAAATAAATTACTTTTATTATATTTTTTTTTATTAAAATATCATTTTATAATTATAATATTATATTTTAAAAACGACCCTAGTCGGATCCCCTGGGTTGGGTTCGACTCAGATAATAGAGACCAAGGGCCCAGAATGGGCTTGAGGCGCGGACCCAGCCTAGAAAGGATTTCAAGCCCACTATTAAATTCTGGCCCAATCTAGCATATTTTTACTTGAAAAAAGACAACCCATTTGAAGCCTGAAGGCCCGTTGCGATAGGGCCATGCGGATGCAACTCTATCCGAAGGGCCAGAGGAACCGGGTCAACCCGATCCGCAGGTTGACCCAATTCGACCCCTTCTTCACTGCAACCCGCCCACGGGGAAGAAGGCAACGCCAATTGGAGAGGCTACGGGGAAGGCGTCAGCCGGACAGTAGCCTGGGGTTCAATGGCAATGATGTAGAGGACAAGCTGCAGCCGACCACCCAACGGGATTGGCGACAGGGCGCACAACGCGATAGCGAGAGTTGCGGAGCAGGCCTGGTGCGGCAGAGAGGGTGGGGGCAACGACGACGGAGCACACAGAGCCTGTCGTTACCGGTCCGCAATGTCGACACGGCACGACGGCATGGGAAGTGGCGACTGGTGGCGGAATGGCAGCGACGGGCGACGGCGAAGCAGCAAGCGATCTTGCGCGGTGGAGCTCACGATGGGGCATCGGGACTTCTTCGTCGGGGGGAGGCGATTCGAGACGGACGGCGTTGGGGGCCGCAAGATTAGACAGCGTCGTTGGTGGCAACTAGACGACAACAGAGGTCTGGTGTAGTGACAGCGTCAAAGGGGTCAACGGCACATCTTGGCACAGCGTCGGGTGGCGTCGCCGTTGGCTGAATGTTGGCTGAACGGCGCCCCTGTCCTCCTTAGATCCGGCCCATTTTCAATCCCTTTTCGCAGATTTAGAACCCCCTCAAACCAGGTTCCCTCCCTCCGAGCAGATCTGGATCTCTGACTGGCCGGCTCTCGGACCTCCTCCAATGTCTTTCGGGGGAAGTGATCGGAGCTAGCTGCCTCGGATCCTCTCTTGGCCGTGTTCCTTAGACGCCTATTTATAGGCGAGGGGGCGGCCGGTCGATAGAGTTTCGACCACCAGTCCTTGCACGCTGACCGACATTGGGGCAGTCGAACTTGCATCACCTCAACCGCCCACTTGCTCCGCTTTGAATACACATCCCATCCATCGCCAGCTGCTCCACGCATGTCGTTGTCCGCCCGTCCGTCCGGCCATCGTGCGCATTCGACTTCCTGCGCGCGTGTTGCAGAGGAAGGGGAAGAAGATGACAAAAGGGAGCAAGGGGCCGGGCTAGGTTGGAAAAACTAGGCCCTAGGAGCCCGTGTAGGGGGAGGAGGAAAAGAGGGGGGGCCGGGCATGAAGGCCCAACCCCAATGGGCCACATCTTTTTTGTTTTTTGTTTTTATTTATTTTTTTTGTTTTTTTAATTATTTATCATTTATTATCCGAAAAAAAGTAAAAATAAACAAAAAAGTAAACTAAAGCTTAATTAAAAATCTAATCAAAATTTAGGTGTCAACAGAGGCCAAAAACATGCTAAAGCCAAGGAGGAGAAACTATCCATTGTAAAGATTGTCATGGGCACGGTTTCTCTCCTTAGAGAATCCCATAAGATCTCGCAGATCAAGACCAAGACCATCATGGACAACGTGCAGCTCCAATTCTTCCCCCCAGATCTAGTGTAAATGATCAGACTTTGGCTAATGATAGATACCATCATTCTCATTGGCGACTGAAAGCTTTAGTATCTTAAGCAAATCTTAAAAATAGTGAAAATAGCTTTAGAAGCAGGGACGCAGCGTATCGACGACCAGAATAAGGCGGGGTAGAAAGTGAAACATGCAAGAAGAGCTTTGGGACTAGCAAAGTGACAGTGGAGGAGACTGCGAAATCCGCAGCGGAAGTTGTGGGAAAAGTGGTCCACAAGATGGCGGCGAAGGTTAAAGAAAGCATGTCTAATGAAAACAAAGGCAAAAAATTGAAGACCCACAACTTGGCCAACTTAAAATTGAGTCAAAAAATGCATAGCTTGAGCATGATACTTGGTTGCGCCACAATTCTCTCTACCGAAACCCAATCCAAGCGATGTTACAATCAAAAATAAAATCTCTCGAAGCACTATAAGGCCCACAATTTGCCCGTCCCAAAATCGAGCCAAAAACCCACCGAAATTGGCCCAAAATTCCCTAGATCATCATGCGCACAAAACCTCAAATCATTTCTATATATATCTTGATCACTGTTAAATCGAGCCTCACAGCTCAAAATCGAGCCTCACAGCTCAAAATCGAAATAACCTCGAATATCACTTTGATTAGACGAACAAAGGGAATGAGAGGGATCCCTGGCCAGTACGTGCAAAGCCCTCTCTCTTTTCCTTTGATCTCTCTTCTTTCTTTTCTTGGCCGTGCGTACCCTCTTGGTCACTCCTTTTCCCTTTCTAAAGAGCTGAATGTCCATTTGTTTTCTAGAAATGATTGGGTAACATCATTTAATCTACTGTGAAAATAATAATCTGTTATGAATCAAATAACAAATAATTATAAATTGTTGTAGAGTCCATTCCTTCAAAAATTTGTGACTCACAACAAATTATTATTCTCACAAAGCTAAAAAATTGTTATGTTAGTAAAGTCCTTTTTTTTTTCCTTTTTTTTGTGAGGCCCACTCTTGGCAAGTCAAAATATTACAGAAATAAGCCTGTACGTAGCCCAAATACCATTGGAGTTTTTCATCTAGAGGGTTTTTTCTTTTGCACGTCTTTAGAAGTTAGATGCTTCTTGGAGAAAGGAAGATCTAGCATTCTGGAGAATAGAATTGTTATATATTTTGGATTCAAATTTCGTGGAAAGATTCTACCCTTATCCATCTAAAGCCCAAGTAAATGATATGCCATACCCTTGCTGGGACTGAATGTTTAGATATTCAAATGGTGTTAAGCCTCTCTTGGCGACTAAAGAGATAGGATATCCTGGGAGATGCAAACTCTGTGGTGGCTGAAGACAATTTGAGATGCAGCATATGCCACCGTTGTTATATTTTCTGCATGAAGCTGCTGATGATTCTTAGGAAGTTGCACTGAAGAATTGGAAATGCATGACAGCAATTAGATATACTTGTTCCAAGGTACAAACAACCTCCTCATATTGTTGTGCATGGATGCTGTATTGTAAGCATAATGACTTAGAGCGGTGGTGGTTGGTGAAACTCTTAGTGATAGATGTCGGTTGTACACTCTTTTCTAGAATCCGGTCTATAAAAAGAAAAGGACTTTGGGGGATTCACGGTTTTCCTTATAAAAGAAACAACCTCTTTTCTAGATTCACTATTTTGGTCGGATGAGGTTTGTGGATTTCTTCTGGTTTTGGATTTTTTTCGTGGAACCCAAAAGGTTCATTACCTTTATGACACCTATGTTTTGTTCACTGTCACTATTCTTATTATAAGGCTAGTTACTCTTAGGAAACACCTGCTTTTAACTCTTCAGTTCAAAAAGGTTTGGCCCTTCTCATTTTGATTTTTGGTAAAATACTGCTCCAGTAAGGATATATAACTAATTCTTCTGAGCATAATCACTCATACATAGAATTGTTCCTCATTGCATTCCTCAGAATTGTTATGACTCGCAAAACGAAGAGTTGAGAAGTGGGGACTCGATAGTTGTTGATGAACCTGTGTTAGTACAATGCGAGAAATCATTGAAGCAAGCTGTAATTGATTATATATCTCATTACATAGCCTTGCCATTGTGTGGCCTCTTTTCTCATAGAGTAAATTCTGGGTGTCCAAATCAGAAGAATTTGATTTTTGCAAAAGTAATGCATTTAAATACTGAAAAAGTAAGTTCCGTGATCTCTTTGACATGGAGCCCTTGATAATGGTATCATAAAAGTGAATAGAAAGATTTGACTAGAGAGAAGATTGTGGTGGGTATCCTAAAAATTCTCAGGAGATGAATTGAGAGATATATGTGAAATATACTTGATATTATTACAATGTTCAAGAGAGCTCTTTGGAAAGCAAACTTTTTTGCTCATTTTTGGGCGCAAAATTATATTTCGAAAGCTTATTTTTGACTGACACTGTTATAAATTTTTCGAGTAGACATCAAAGTGTGCCCCAAGCATATGCAAGCATATATTACAGTTGCATGTTTCATCTCTATGGTGATTGATTTTTACCACAGATTTTTCCCACGAAGAAAGAAATGAAGGCTCATGTATGCTGCATGACTTGTTAAAGCTGTAACTTGTAGTGCATATATAAATAACAGTACACAATAAGAAATGTAAAAACAAGTGGGAGATAAATACTCGGATATGTTCTGCATACATAGATACACAGTTTCTAGCCATAACATTCCTTGTCATTTGTCCCCTTAAACCTTCGCCTAGCGAGCTTCACCTTCAATACATGTTTCATGTGAAGGAAGTATGATAGAATCAGAAGGTCTCACAAGGTGATCTTCAACAACATGAACCTCGTAGTTATGTATTATAGTGGCCGCGACCGTTTTTATCTGAGTGAAAGCCATATCTTTTCCCAAACAAGTTCTTGGTCCAGCATTAAATGCAACGAACTTGTAAGACTGCTCATGCCTAATTCCTCCTCTCTCCAAAATCTACCTCTCCGGTCTAAATTCCCAACAATCCTCTCCCCATATTGATTTCATCCTCCCCATTGCATACATAATGACGAGTATCTTCGTGCCGGGATCAACTTTGTGTCCACTAGGAAGGACGTCAAGTTTTGCAGGGCACTTGTGTTGAAATGGAAGCGGTGGGTATAAGCCTCAAAGATTTGCACACCGCGCCATGTAAATAAACCAGTTTGTGCATATGCTCACTAATATTGAAAACCCTAAGATTTTGTTCTTCCTTCGGGATTACAAATCTTATCTCCTCTCTGATTCTCATTTCAACAGACGAGTTCATGGAAAGAGCCCAGAAAAACCCCGTGAGAGCTGAACCAGTAGTTTCTATCCCTGCGCTCAGGAAATTTAAAATCGTATCCCTCAAGAACTTGTCATTGCATTCTAAAGTGCCCAATGTCTCATTTTCCACCATAGACAATGTCAATAAATCTGCACCATTTTCATCTCCCTTCACTTTGCTGGTTCCTTCTCTCAGTTCAACTCTCTTCATTGCTATGTAATTCCCTAGAATTTGGTCTACATCTTCCCAAGCTCTTCTCAGTTTCTTCTCCACTCCAATCCCCAACAACCTTTGCAGAGTACCGAACCACTTAGGGTAAAAGTGGCGATAGAAGAGCACCTCCACAACATCATCAAGTGCCTTGGAAAGGAGGAGTGAGCGGTTCCCGATTCCGATTCGATTCCGTTTGGAACCTGGAACATTCCACCTGGCACACGGGTTCCTCATTTTTGGAACCTGTAACTTACCCGTCAAAACCAAGAACTTGGAATCTACCCTAGAACCGGTTCCAAGTTCCAATAGGTTTTTTTTTTTCTTTCTTTTTTTTTTCATTTTCAAATTTGAACTATAATGAAGAAGGAAAGAGACAAACCAAAGATTCTATGTCCATAAATTGCCAAAAATAGTTCATTGGGAGCATATGCATCCAAAAAAAAAAAAAAGCACCTTTCTGTCCCTTTGACTAATGTCGCTCCATTAGCAAA
This sequence comes from Eucalyptus paniculata subsp. matutina, assembly GCA_017140255.1. Taxonomy (NCBI): domain Eukaryota; kingdom Viridiplantae; phylum Streptophyta; class Magnoliopsida; order Myrtales; family Myrtaceae; genus Eucalyptus; species Eucalyptus paniculata. The sequence continues at coordinate 1,965,269 of CM029437.1, read as the reverse complement.
CTGAATTTTCATAAATATAGCTTTATTCTTCACAGACTGCAAGGAGAAGATCTATATCTTAGATGAAACAACAGTTAAAAGAAGAAAAAACAATGGCAGAAAAAGGCAGCAATTGTCACTTCGACCTTTCCCTGGAAAAGGAAAACACGATTTTGTTGCACTGAAGCTTGTAATGGTTACAATATCTAAGAATGCAGAAGGAGGAAAAAAAGTTTGAGGATATGGACAGAAAGATATGGAATGTGTTAGTAGTGAATGGAGAGAGATCCTAGCAAAAATAAAACTTACTTTCCTTCTCCTTCCCTCATAGATATTTGTATTTGATCTTAGAGTGGTGACTCCTGGCACTAATCTCAAAACTCGAATTCGGGTTGAGAATGATTTTATCAGCATCGGACCCCACAAGAATCGCTCCCTTTCTCGGGTAAATGTTGAAGATCCTAGCACTGATCATGTTCAAAGAACATATGTTATCTCGGGGAGCCATCAATATGTGTGAGAACTCATTCCTCAGAAAAATAAGCATAACAAAAACATACCACTCGGTGCTCGTTATCTGGACATAACAGAGACAGAAATTTGTCCAGATTCCTACCGACATTATTGAACAGTATCTGGGTTGGAAGGGTTCGGGATTGAGTAGATAAATGCAAGTAGCAGTAGCTGCTTACCACCATTGTGTCCCAAACAAATGCATCCTCTCCTCGATACCTCCAAAAACCACCTTAGATGATTGAAACAGACTTTGCAAACACTGCCGAGTAATATGTGACCGAAGGTTCTTATCAAGATTTAAAGGTAATGAAAAAACATGACAAATGGAAGATCTGAAGGTTGTCAATCTCTAGTCTTGTCAGAAGGCCACGACGGCTCATCAATAACAAAGAATTCATATTGGTTTTGAATTGCTTCTTCCTTCTTTGAATTCGCGAAGATCGACCGAAACCATTCTTCTTCATCGTCATAAGATAATCTTTTCCTTTCAGGCCCTCCTAATCATGACTCAAACAAACCCTCATCCTAACTCTGAAAAATCGAGCAAGGCCATATCTAATGAAAGCACAAAGAAACTAACGAACCCGATGGTCCGGAGCGCATCTCAAATCGCCTCACCAACACAAACATCTCACTCTTCCAAACTAGTCAATCACATTCTCAATCAGCAAAAGCCAGGATCTTGTCATCATTTTTGTTTTCAACAATCTCAATTGACCTAGAAGAAGCGGCAGTTCATCAAGATACAACTAAAAAGAACGCGTCCAAACTCCACCCTCCGAAAAGACATCGCGGGGAGCATCAGACCTATCATCCGCCATCATCAGAGCAACACCCACGAACCCCATTGAGCAGCACCAACATAAAAGCGCGATCTAACAAATGGGCAAGCATAGAAACACGCGTTCTCCATGACTAGATCAAAAAGAAACAAAATTTTTCCCTTGACATATGCAGAGAAGCGACCTAGTGTAGAAATTGGTGGAGAGATTGACGAAGGTGGGGGAGGCCGAGCTTCTCGAAGAGGTTGGTGCCGTCGATGGCGTAGGCAGCAGTGGGGTCGAGGGCGAGCGGCGGTGGCGTCGAGCAAAGGTCAGCGGTGGCTCGCCGAGCCGAGGGCGAGCGGCGGTGGCGTCGAGCGGCAGAGAACGGGAGAAGAGAAAACTGTGAGTGAACGTGAAGTGAACTGATTTGGGAGTTTTCTATTTTGGGGTTTTTTTAGCCCGTGCATCATAACGATCTTAGAGAGGGATAAGCTCTAGATTTGTATTTCGCTTGTAAATGAATACAAATAGGGGATGAAAAGGCTAACCATAACCGTAAATTTACTCTAGATTTGACGATGTATATTATCTCCTCCATTTTCCCAATTATTTGCGTTTATTATATAGGTGTACAATAATTGTATTGATTACGCTCCAAGAGTGTTTTGGAATAGTTGAGAAAACCCTAGAATGTGTGTAAAGATAATTGAGGGTTGCTCATTCGCAAATCGATCATGGTCCTTTGTATAGAAACCTTCTAGGTCGTGCCAACTCCTTGTACCATGTAACAAAACTCGATCTCTACATAATTTTGGCAAGTTTTGAACATATCAAAAGCGGTCGTGTTTAAAAATATATTTTTATGCACTTAAGTTCACTTTCTTCATACGGAACTCACATGAATGCTTTAATTCCCATCACGACACAAGACACAATTGGATACGGCCCTATTTCTCCAAACTTATCATATACATTTCAATTTTGAAAATTTGGAACATATGATATATTCTATAAATTTTACAATCTACTTAACCATACCGATTATATAGGATTCACGACTATCACAATTTCTCGACACTACTTATATTATGATACATGATTCTTAAAAAAAGCGATTAAGATGTGGTAATGTTTGTCACAATTAGTGAAGCGAACGATTTTTTTATTCTTGCTGAACAAATTTGAGTTTTTTATTTTGGCAACTAAATTAAAGAAATTTTCTGACCCAAAAAAAAAATTAATGAAATTTGCTCGGGGTGTTCGATCCTCCGGGTGATTTCACATTCCAGTGATATCCACAAATGCCCTCGGGTTGGTTATCTAATTACAATTCGGAGAACTGGTATGTTACAGAATCTCAAGGCCCTCCCCTTCCCTCCGGTCCTCCACCAGACTCATCCGCCACCAGCGTCACCGGGGCGCCGCCGCTCGCCGCCGTAGCTCTGGTCGCCGGCAGCTCCACTTCTCGTTCTGCTTTTTACAGATATAGATAGGTCATCTCTCTCTCTCTCTCTCTCTCTCTCTCTCTCTCTCTCTCTCTGTGTTTCGTTCGCTTGCTCATGGATGCTTGCCCATTCGAGTTAGGGCTTTTTTCCCCTCCCTCTTTCTCTCTGACTATGGAAGATCACCGGAAACCTCGATTACGATTGCCCGCGGCTATTAGAGAAATCCTCCATTGCAGAGCTGAATTGGATTTTCGTGCTTGGAGGTTCGAATGGTTCCGCTCTACGTTTTCGGATGTGTCATATATTTAGGGAAATTCGTAGGTGAATGGCAGTTTTTTCCCCCATTTTGGCGAGCTCTTCCGCTTGGCTGAATGCCTTATCTCGTATGATTCATGGTGTACTGAGCGAAAGTGGGTGACCCATTTCAGCTGAAATCCTAGTACTGCCGATTTGTGCGGCCTTTTAAGACCGTTCTGTTATTTGTGGCTGTTGCTCGTCTAGCTAAATGCCCTGAAATTGTGTACTTTTTGCTGAAAGTTTCGGTAAAGTTGATTTCTTTGTCAGAAAGAGAACTGGTTTGAGCTTCGGTTCAACTGCATTAGAAATTTTTCTTCTTATCCAATCATGTATGGCGTCATTTACCGTCTGCAATTACCTGACTGACCTCTGTTTAAAGAGGTAGCGATAATTTTTGGCGCATCTCATTGTGTTGACTCTAGTTTTATATCTGGTGTTGTCTTGACTGCTGCTACACTTTGGCCAAACTTAACTTGTTTTGCATTAAGATCCTTCTGATGTTTGAATTTGGTGTTGCACGGTAGTAGTTGTAGGTTCGAATGGCGAGAAAATAGCAGAACAGAAGTGTTTAAGTGTACACCCGGTATACCAATGCTGTTGTTGAAATCTGGCAAGTATAAAATCTATAGTTTTCTCAGTATCGGTAAAATTTTCTCCATCCTGGTTTGAGACAGACTGCTTTAATGTTAAGCAAAGTAAGGTTGATGGAAGGGGATTTTTTTCTTATGTGGTGGTGAGACGGTTGACCGATTTATTTCCGAAATGATGTTTCTCCATAGTTTTCTATCAAATACTTTTGGGAGCATTTGGTAATGCTAAAGTACATTGGCAATTTTTGTACCTGTTCAGAGATGGACTGTGATTCTTTATGCCTTTTTTTTTCTGTTCTTTTTTTTAAGACTAGCGCAGATCTTTCAATTTTCTATACAGCTACCATCAGAAATCAACTTTCATTATGTGATTCTGCTTCGAATATGCTGAGCTGATTTATCTACTGCAATTCTTCTTAAACGTCATATATAATGTTGCAGGAAGATTTTGTGGTTGGGTCAATAGTCCATTCCATCAGTAACTCTGCTGATGGATCCTGCTATGGCATATGCTCAACAACAGCGGCAAGCAGCAAATATGCAGCAGCAGCAGCAACAGTATGGATTTCACCCGCAGCATCAGCAGTTCCCTCCTGTGCAGGGTCCTCCATTCCTACCTCCGCATCCTTCTCTCCAGCAATTCCCTTATCATCACCCTATGCAGCAACAGCCTCAGCTTTCTTCCCATGCTCCTCCACTTCCTCACCTTCTTCATCTTCAGCAGCAACAGCAGCCACCATCTGCTTTCCCTCCACACATGGCTCCACCACTTGTTCCTTCACCTTTCCTTGGTCCATATGACTCTGCTCCTCCTCCAGTTCCTCCTCCCGCCGATCCTGAGCTTCATAAACGCATTGACAAACTTGTGGAGTACGCTGCTAAAAACGGACCTGAATTTGAAGCCATGATTCGCGAAAAACAGCAAGACAATCCTGCATATAGTTTTTTATTTGGGGGTGAGGGGCATGGTTACTATCGTCACAAGCTTTGGATGTCTACGCGTTTTCCAGGCAGTCACTTTCCTCCTTTTCCACCGTCTTCAATGCCTATTATGCACCAACCTCCCAATCCAATGTTGAATGCATCTTCGCTGAACACACCACTAAATGCTGCCGGTGCTGCTCCAGGGTCTTCAGCCTCTATGTTAGGTGCTGCTCAAATGCATCAACAGCCTTTTCCTCCATTCTATGAGCAGCAGCCCCATCAACATCTCTCACCCTTTATGGCTCATGGTCGGCCAGAGTATGATAAGTCATCTGAGTCCTTCAAAGGACTATCTGGCCCACTTCCTGCTGATGTTGCTGCAGAGCTTAGTGACGTACTAAGTAATCTCACTGGTACAAAGGATTCAATTAAAGGGGCTAAAATTTGGTTCATGCAGAGATCTCCATTTGCTCCAGCTCTTGCAGAGGCTCTTAGGGACAGGGTCTATGCAATGGATGACTCTGAGAGACAGCTGCACATCATTTACCTTGCTAATGACATTCTTTTTGACAGGTGAGATTCTTATCATGTGCCATTTCTTGTCCTATTGAGGAATCTGACTTCTATCTGTTCAGGAAAATCTTATTATGCTTGCAGTCTAGGTTGATTTGTAGATTCTTTTACTGCTTCATACTATTCCCCTCATAGTGATTGCTTATGCTAGTTCTACTTTCAGTCTTTTTCTAAAATAATGGATGTTCACTGGTCCTTCTGGAGTATTGTTACATTGTTAAACACCCCTCCTCCTGCTCCTTCTCTCCTTTATTTTATTTTATTTTATTTTATTTTTTATGTATGACTAAGTCAAACCAAACCCAAATAAGTGATAACTCAGGCAATTGGACCAGAAATATTGGTTTTACACAGGAGCATTTCTCCAAGTTAGTTAGAATTAATGATTGTTACTTCTTGTAAGTATATTTATAGGTATCTTGAAGAGAGGTACGGCACTGTAGTAAATTTTTATGTGCTTAGAATGTGGAAGAAGTCTCGTGAGTTTATTTCCCAGTTGGTTCAACTAGGAGTTTCATATGCTTAATGTGACACTGTTCACAATCAACAAGGTCAAATTGTAAGATGTGTTTATGTAGCTATTGGTTAAAAAGCATCTTTTGTGGCTCGGGTAGTGAATAATGTCCAAGAGGGGAGCTATGGAATACTCTCTTGTAATTAGCTCCCCAATTACATTTTGCCCGAGATGGCTTAGTCTTTCTACCCTATGGGGATTTCTCCGTCTCTTGTATTCCAGTAAAATGATTTCAGTAAAGTAAATGGCAGGAATTGTGGATAGGGAATTACACACACAAGTGTGACATGATTTAGTGGAACAATCAATTATTAGAGCTTTAGATGGAAAAGTTAAAATGGAAATATGAAATTTTGCACTGTAAAATTGAGAACCGAATTTGAACAACCTTTTTTTTTTCCTTTTAAATATATAACTCGGCTCAACGCATGGGCTTGCATCTTTAATCTTGGGTCTTGCTGGTTTGTTCACATGGTTGGGGACTTGTGTGTCCCTTGTTGGTGGTGTTGGGTATTTCGACAAACATGGTAAAAAAGGAAGGACTTGTTTAGGATGAGATGGTCATGTGTTCTATGGGTTTTGCCTTACTTAATTGCTTTATTCTACAAATCCTATTTGTTGGTCTTGCACCCTGATGCATATTGGGAACATGTTGATCCTTGTTCTTGTAGGGCTTACATGTGGCATGTGTTACGAGTCTTCTCTCTGTTGACCTGCCTTTCCTTTCCTTCTTTCCCGTCTTTTTTCTCATTGTGGATAATGTATGGATTGATAGGTCTGCCATCAGTAGCAGCATGGTAGGCTCTCCATATGATATGTTACACCATAAAATAAAAAGGCTTTCCATTATTAGTATGGAGATTGGGATTGACTCATAAGTATAATTTCCTGTCCCACTGAACCTTGTATCTATATGACTGTGCCTGTTTACTAGAATTGATGATTTTTCCTTCTTGTGGCCTTACATTGTAGCTTATGTTCTCCATAATCAGGAGATGCAAGTCTTGTTTCTTTTTCCCTATAGATCCTTTCAATTTGTAATGTGTCTGTCACTGAATGTTAGACAGTTCTGCTGTGATTTTCTAGTTTGCATTCTGTCAGGGGCGTTGTAACATTATCTCTTATTTGTCGCAGCTTGCAACGAAGGGTTAACCCTCATGAGCTTGATAATGAGGCCCTCGCGTTTAAACCTGTTTTAGGTTCCATGCTTGCAAGGATTTACCACAGTCCTCAAAACAAGGAAGAAAATCAATCACGTCTACAGAAAATATTACAATTTTGGGCTTCTAAGGAAGTTTTTGATCAGGATACAATTTATGGTCTAGAGGGTGATATGATTGGTGGGGTACCTAGTGGTTCTTTTCCTGGGCCTTCAAAAGAACTAACCATGTCTTCCAAAGACTCTGCCTCAGGTATTCTATCACCTACATTAGATTTCTTTGAATGGCTAATTAAACTATGCAATTATCTTGAAATGCATTGGCTACATAGGAAAAAAAAACATTACTTAGACTAGATCAAATTGTTCAATCATCCTAGAACAAGGTCTAGTTCTTGTTGCTCCCTTTCCTTGCAATTTTCTTATTTGTTCCAGCTTACAGTCGTGAAGAATTAGATCAAAGTGATCAATCATCAAATATTCTGGCTTCTTACTTCCTGGGAAAGAGCTAGATGTGTAAAGCTCTGATGAAAATGGCACCGACATTGTTATTTTTGTAGTTGTTCATATGAGATTAGTAGTTTCATGTTTGAAAATGGCCTAGCTTGTTATCTTGTGCAGGGTTGCCACAACAAATGCCAAATCTCCCTCGCTGGCAGCAAGAAAGGCAAAGCTCTGTTTCAGGTCTACCGGATAAAGACCCAGCCTTGCAATCCTCTTTAGCACCTCAGCAATTTCTTCCTAATGCGGTACCTGGTGGTGCTTTCCCAGGGTCCATTCCCATGCCCTCAGCTGTTCAGCCTTTACCAGCATCAAATGCTAATGTTGGCGAAAAATTGCCCCCATATCCTTTATTCCCACCTGGTCTTATACCAGGAATGGTTAGAAAGATGCAGATTGGCAGTGGTGTGCCTTACTCTCCCATGAGCCCTTTGGACATTCCAAACGTAATACCCCCATCTACTGTGCCTCCATCAGAAATTCTCGAGAGGGTGTCGAAATTCTTCAAAGAAATTGGAGAGGTCAACCCATCTGAAGGACCCATGGAGTCAGATTCTAGAGAAGATGATGAGGATTATGCAAGAGAGCTTCCTGTTCGCAAGGGAGGAGCATGCATACCCCCACCTCCCAATCTGCAGGTTGACCCAGAGACAGGTGCTTATGCTGATGGAAGTGTTGATCGGAAAAGTGGCTCAGGTAGATTGGGACTAGGGGCAACGGCCAATCCCAATGAAGTGAGTCAATACGATGATGTTTATACTTCTTACAGGAAGCAAAGAAGCACGAACTACCATTCATCAATGAGTGCACGAGCTGCTGCAAGGTAGTAAGATGGAGAATGGTGTGCTCATCTCCTCAATCCTTACTGCTCTCTGAGTGAGTCGTGTTTAGCCTTGGAAAGTGATGTTTTAGATCGAAGTCCCGTATTTGTACAATCAATGTTTCAATTTGAAATTATGGAAGGTAGGCCTGCTCAGGGTGCGAGATCCTAGTATTTTTCTCATTTTGCTGTGAGGATGTCCAGGTCCCCAACTCTTCATGGTGCGGAGTTATAATCATGCTCATCATTTTGGATAATGCTTACTGTGGATACTATACTTTGGAGAGTTCTGCATATTTGCCAAGGAATATGCACTTCGATCTCTTGTTTCTTTTGGCTAAATCCAAGTATCTTCTTATTGGTGAAAGTATTCTTTTAGAGCATTCATTCATTCATTCATTCATTTTGAAGGATCTTCCAACATGAGATCGTGCGCTTAGATATGTATGAAAACGGGTAGTTTTGCTTTCGTGGGAATGTGGAAAAACCGGTGTTTCTTGAACTATGGACTGAAGCTCTGCATTGGGCTTCTAGAGAGAACTTGCAACGTTTTTCGATTCACTTCCTAAGCAGGATAAGATTATCTACTTGGATACATGAGTACTGTTAAATAACGGTTCCTCTGTCGTCCATGGAGTTTAATTTCTCACGGCGGTGATGTGGTATCGGTTCCTTGTTGCCGAGTCAACAGTCTACATCACCAAAAGATCATTTCATGCGTATGCCACGTTAGCAAGCCATATCATACCGCTTCAACGATTAAATCAACAGAGCATACGGTAATGCGTCAAATGAAACGATTTCATCGAACAAGTAGGCATTCTGATTGCGTAAAAAGAAGGTCGAGGATCCAATTGCACGAGCTGCATTGAGTTCGGGCGCTAAAGTCGCATTGGATCCGTCTCTCTTCTCACGAGCCCATTCCGCATCGTCGTTTCGGAATTCGTATCCATCGCCCTTGCAAAAAGCGCGCAAAACGCACCGCTTTGGGCGGAGCAGCAAATACGACGCTACAGCAACATCACACCGCAATTCAGTCTCTGCAAATCCCTCCCTCCCTCCCTCCAAAAAAAAAGAAAAAAAAAAGAAAGAAAGAGAAATCGAACAGGGCTGGCGCTCGAGCTCAACCTGCGCGCGCCTGCGAAAAGGAAGGTCGGATCGAATCTCGCGAGCATTTCCACAAACGCCTTCTATCCCTCCCTCCGTCCACCGATCGCACTTCGCGTTTCCTCCGGTCGGCTCCGCAGGAACGAGGTAAATGCGCTCGCGGAGCGAACCGAACGGATCGTCCGAGCTTACTCTGTCGCTCGATGAAGATGCCGGTCCTTTAGTTGGCTGGTTCGTAGTTGAGACGGGCGTTCCTGGTTTGACTGTCGTAGTAGAAGGAAACGAACGATTCCGTTGGGGCGCGCGTGGCTCGATCGAACGTAGAGTCCTCTCTTGCGTTTTTCCTTCTCGTGGAAGAATCAGCGAAGAACGCCCAATTATGAGGAGGCAGTATGCGCGTTATGTTGGTGTTTTAGAGAGGGGTTTTTGTTCTTTAGGAGGAAGGAAGATAAGAATTTTGCTGGTTGGATGGGCTTCTGTAATCGGGGCATTGCTGTGTGGTTGAGTCAGTTCTGTTTAATGTGTTTTTAGTGTAAATTTTCATGGGAGAGAGGAACGCAGCCCAAATGCCAAAAGCATAGGGCTGCCATTTGTTATTTCTTTTCTTGTTCGTTTCACTTTTGTTGGAATCGGGACTTGCCTGGTTGCGGATTTCGACGGTTTTTGATGCGAAAGCTGAGATGATCGAGTCCCTCGCCATGATATAATTCCTAATTTTAAGAATCGAATGACTGTCTGTTCCTTTCTTTTGGGTCCCGTCACTGTTCAGCAGGCAAATAGAAATTAATTCTCCCGTTGTTGCTGATAAGGCATGATTCTTCTATCCTGTGTACACCCGTTATTTCTGTGAGTCCAGCTTACTTACATGATCTCCGTTTTACGACTTGGAGGACTTGCAGGCTTTCTTGAACGTAAAATTCTTTTGCAACATGTGCATGTGGGACCGATATCTTGTTATACTGATGACATACAAAGAGATTCCATTTATTCTTACACCATCATGTGACATTCTTTATTCCTTTCTTTTATTGTAGTCTCCAGTCCATCCTAAAAATTCAGAATCTATATCATGAATGTTGAAGCTGTCGATGGTGATGCCGTCATTGCAAAACTTGTTGAAATGGGATTTGAATATTCTTCAGCAGTAGAGGCTGTGAAAGTGGTTGGTGCTTCAATAAATGATGCGGTTGACTATATCCTGAATGGCCCTTCGAGAACCAATTTGGGTGCATCAACAAGTTCTAACTGTTCCAAAGTTTGTGTAAAAGCTTCAGGCAAAAGAGCTTTGTCCCTGTCAGAACCCTCAGGGAAAATGCAGCAATCTAACATTCTGGATCATTTTGGTACAAAAATGCAAACCAAAAGAAGTAAATTTAATGTGGCAAAAGATGCTTTGAATGCGGGGTCAAAAGTCTCACCTGTCATGGAAGGAAACGGGAACGTCCATCCTGATATGCATCGAGACACCAAGATCACATCAGAAACTATTGCTGTTGATTGCCCAGTAGAGCTGCGTTTGGGAGCAGACTGGGAGCAGCAAGTTAGTAGTCTCTTACGGAAGCACTTTGGTCATGCATCCTTGAAGAGTTTCCAGAGAGAAGCTTTGGCTGCTTGGCTATCTAACCAAGATTGCCTTGTTCTCGCTGCAACAGGATCTGGTGATTTTTATTTGCTTGTGATTGACCAAAATACTTTCAGACCTAGAGCTGGTTCCATATTCAGGAATGATCTCTGTTTTGCAGGTAAATCACTGTGTTTCCAGATTCCAGCCCTACTGACTGGGAAGGTGGTTGTTGTGATCTCGCCATTGATAAGTTTAATGCATGACCAGTGTCTAAAGCTCGCAAAACATGGTGTCTCTGCCTGCTTTCTTGGATCTGGGCAACCTGACAATAGTGTGGAAAAGAAAGCGATGGAGGGAAAATATGGTTTGATATATGTTTGCCCAGAGACGGTTTTAAGGTAAGAGTTTGACATGTCATGTGCAGTGGTGTTATCTCTTTTGTCATTTTTTTACTGAGTGATATGGATCTTACTACAGGCTGATAAAGCCACTACAAAGTCTTGCAGCAGGCCGAGGAATCGCATTATTTGCAATTGATGAAGTCCACTGTGTTTCGAAATGGGGCCATGATTTTCGGCCTGACTACAGGTTAACCCTTTTCTTCTGATCCGATCTTTCTCTGTGCACTACCTAATTTGTCTGGCAGGTGATTAACCATCTTAGACCTGACTTGCTAAAAGTGTCACATACGTTAATCATAGACATGATGGTAAACCTGTCCTTTTACCTCATATATTTCTATCTTTCATTTCTGTAATACAATTTGATTTTCATTACAGTCATTTCTTCCGATCATTCATTTCTTCTCTCTTTTTCTTACCTGTTGCTCAGTTATTTACCATGACTTTGACCATTGGTTCAGCTTTGCATGTTAATGATCCTGGTTGATAGAGGGGACGATTATGATGATTAAAGATTATGGTAAGGATTGTTTCCTGACTGAAGTTTTTTCACGTTTCAGGAAACTATCTGTGTTAAGAGAGAACTTCAGCACTTCCAAGATGAAGTTCTTGAAATTTGACATCCCACTGATGGCTTTGACTGCTACTGCTACTAACCGTGTTCGAGAAGATGTTATTCGGTGCCTTTGCATGTCAAAGGAGACAAAGATTGTGCTTACATCATTCTACCGCTCCAATCTACGTTTTTCCGTGAGTTTGTTGTTTTGTTTTGTTCTAAGGATTGGATTAGGTTTTTTTTTTGTGTTCATAGGGATATTTAAGTGCTTGAAAACAGAAATATGCACCAGCATGATTTTTGGTAGATTTGCTCCTAATATGGACCTGCTGTTAACAGGTTAAGCATAGCAGAACTTCTTCACGGACTTACAAAAAGGATTTCCATGTTTTGATAAAATCATATGGTTTGAGAAGAAAGATCGGTGACAACCAGTATCTCGACTGTGCTGAAGATTCCGATAATACATCAGTATGTTCAGAGGACGATTACTGTGACAGATATGAAGATGATGAAACGAATTTGGTGAAAAATGATAACACCTCTTCGAGGGAGAGAGGATTGTCAGTTGAATACTTAGAAGATGAAACGGACACCTTCAAGGGTGTGGATGATTGGGATGGTATAACTTCTTATTAAAGAGGCATATCTTCGGAATTCTGAATATGGCATGATGTTTCCACCATTGCTGTTTATATATGCTTGTAGGATGTGGAGCAAGGGACTTTATGAAAACTTACTCATAAAATGGAAATTGTCCGAAAACTGTGCTAGAACTTTTTCATCCTGTAATTTGATGTGCTATTCAATCGGCCCTTGCAGTTCCCTGTGGAGAATTCCATGGAGAATCTCCTGATTTAAGCCAGGAGGTATGCAGTTCTTTTGAGATGTCTGATTCACCAATTGAACTGGAGGAAAGGCTGAAGCTTCAGCAAGAGCCATTAGATCATGGACCTACTATTATTTATGTCCCTACGAGGAAAGAAACTGTGACAATTGCCAAATTCTTGTGTGACTCCGGCATCAAAGCAGCAGCTTATAATGCCAAGGTTTCATTCTGCATAATATAGACCCTTTTTAATTGATGTATTCTCAATTTGATGGTTTGATTTTGGTATCATTCTTGCTTCAAACTACTCCACATTCCTTTTATATTAATTACCGGGTTTTTCACTAGAATTTTCACCAAAAGATTTGAATCACGTGGATAAATATCTCCAGAGATTTCACGTCTTGATTTCTGCAATGCTGTCAGAGATATATGACTTGTATCTGTAGAAGTAGAGATAATACATGAGCAGTTCAAGCGCTCAATGACCATTTACCTGGTATGAATGTGATGTCATGTACATCATAAATGGTAGAAATTACAAGTTAGACAGATATAAGATATCCTTTAACTCTGTTTATCTCGACATTTTACTTACAAAATATTTATTCCATTGTAGCTGATAAATTGTTTATTTCTTTACAGTTGTCAAAATCATATCTTAGGCAAGTCCACAAGGAATTTCATGAGGACAACATAGAGGTAACCATAATTGTATATTGGATTATTGTCCTCTGCAAATATAGTGCATAAGATAAAATGTGTTAAGTGGCATGATCTGCATTTGATCCTTTGTGAAGTATCTCCTCCATATCACAGCATGCAATAGGAATAGTTCATTGAGCATCTCCTTCATAATACTGCTATTTGAGACCTGCTTTGTTACCTGACATCCAGGTTGTTGTTTCGACTATGGCTTTTGGAATGGGGATCGACAAGTTAAATGTCAGAAGAATCATCCACTATGGTTTGCCACAGGTCAGCATCTCAATGTCTTTTATACTGCGCTGATTTTCCTTTTACCCCATGCCTTTCTTTGTTTTTTTTTTTTTTTCCTCGGTCATCCTTCTTTTCCTTGCTAAGAATGCTTAAGTGGCACTTCTTACATATGAGTTTGAGATTCTGGGTTGAATTCACTTGCAGAGTTTAGAAGCATACTATCAAGAAGCAGGGCGTGCTGGAAGAGATGGAAAATTAGCAGATTGCAGTAAGTTCTTTAAACTGTACATTGTGGTTTGAGGCCGTTAGTTTTGTATATCCATAGAAAGAACTATCGAATTCTCTACTTAATAAGGGAAGCCCAGATGGGCAGGGAGGGAGAGTTCTATGCTATTTTAAACCTCAGAAGAGCATGGAAATATATTCGCAACATATAGATTTCCACTTTATAGTGTTATTGATCCTTCGTTTCTTGTTTATCGGCTCTCTGGTTGGAGAAATTTTTTTCACCTGCCTGAATTGTTTTAGTTCTGTTTCACATGATTTATTAGACTTAGGATAACTTCATACTTTTTTTGGTGAGTGATCCTGGCAGTAATGATGCACTATGCAGTGTCTTTCTCCATTTATTCCGTATTTTGTAAGCTACAATATGTATTGCATGTATCCTTATATATGTCTTCTCTCCTCCCCAATCAGTACTCTTTGCTAATTTAGCAAGAACACCAACTCTGTTGCCTAGTAAAAGGAGTGAAAATCAGTTGAAACTAGCATACAAAATGCTGTCTGATTGTCACAGGTATGTTTACTTATTCTCCTTCATTCCATTAGTTGGACATGTCTTAATATTTTATGGCCAGCCTTTTTCTTTCTGCTGCAGATATGGAATGAACACTGCAAACTGTCGAGCTAGATTGCTCGTTGAGTACTTTGGGGAGCACTTCAGTCACGAGAAGTGCTACTTGTACATTGCTCATCCTTTTCTGCTTTATTTGTAGAATATGCTCTCATGAATTATGGTCTATTGAGCAGCTACATCATGCTGAAAATTAGGTTGACGGTAGATTTATCTCCTTAGCCAGATCGACCTGATAAAATATGACTTATCATTCCATTTCATGAAATCCTGCCTTTGCTCTTGGTACATCACTTAGGATTCAGAGAAGTCAACGAAATATAGGATTTAGAGAAGATAGTTAATTCTTTGAGCTCCCTTCTATGATATCAAATGATTACTTTTCAAGATTATGGAGTATCTATCATTGTAGGTGCGATGTGTGCATTAAAGGACCTCCTGAGATGCTGGATGTGAGGGAAGAGGCTGATATTTTCATGCAGGTTCTCGCTGCTCACAAGGTTAGTTCATAGTACCGTGAGATATCAGGAGTTCATATCTGGTTAATCTTCACAATGTTTTGTGTTCAAGGGCTCCAGTCCTATACTTTGTTCGAGATATGACAATATCAGTTCTCATTGTAGATGAAATGTAATGGCACCATATTATTTCTTCTCACTGTATGAGATGTTCCACAAACATCATAGTGGAGGATAGAAGGTCCTTTCTGTCATTTAGAACTTGAAAGATATGCTTTAGATTGTTTAGAGAGATGGGCATTTTTAATTCGTTTGGAGGAAAGATGAAAGGGTGAAAGATAGTTTTATTTGGTATTCTCAGACCATTACATAATGATAAAGGAAGAGCAAGAGGTTTTTTAGGCAGCAGGACCCTTCTTATTTTGATTGAGTGAAGTTGTCCATTATAGATGGAATTGGCATTAGTAAATGCAGTTGCTGCTAAGAATCTTCATTGTTTTTTGATGGCTTTACATGCAAATTAGCAAGGGATGTATCGTACAGTGACATATGGTGATAGGTAATCTCTAAGTCCCTGTGATGCAGAAACAATATGCTTTGTCTGGGGAAACAGTGGATACATTGCCGACTCATATGATGATGATATAACACGTCGTGACGTCAAACAAAGACAGTATGTTGAGAAGCTATATCTCAAGCTCTTGGTCAGTAAAATCAGGGAGCAGGTACTCTCTCTCTCTCTCTCTCTCTCTCTCTCTCTCTCTCTCTCTCTCACACACACACACACACACACACCCATCCACACACACACCCCACTACAAGTAGCTGCCTTCTTGAGGGAGGGGCAGTTCAAATATAGCGTCTTCTTCCTGGCAATTCGTCTGTTCATTCTCCTTTCTCCTCCTGGTATTGAAAGGGAGAGCATATTCTCAGATATGGTGGACAAATGCTTCACTGCTTGTCAGGTTCTCTTTGTTAGCTTGCTGCTGCCAGTGCTAAAATGTGACTTGAAATGGTAAAAAGGTTTGAACCAAAAAAAAAAAGGTGAAAAAGAACGGTGTACAAATATGTTCAATGATGAGTCGCTTTTCTCTGATGTGTGTCGCAAAGATCCATGTATTTCCTTTATGCCAGCTGTTACCTGATGTGCTGATATTCCCCTCTGCAGTCTCCTAAGTACATGGCAACTGACATGTTATGGTGGCAAGGTCTTGCTCGAGTTATGGAAAGTAAAGGATACATCAAAGAGGGTGATGAGAAGGTATGCACTCTTATAATGAATTAAACTAGACATTTTGTTGGAAAATATAGACATGAGTAGATCTTGTCTTGCCATCATCTGATAAGTGGATAACACGGACATCAAGGACATTATTTTTAGGGATGGCCCTGCATAATCTCTCAGTACACTTATCGTCAGTTCAAAGCTTTCAGTTTATCTAAGGAAACACTCGCATGGTCGTCTAGTTCCATTGCTTTTGCACACATTCAGAATGCACATTCGATTGAAGGTACATATCTGCATCATCATGGGCTCCTTAGTAATTCAGGACTTCCTTTTTGCAGGCTCATGTTCAGATAAAATACCCTGAGCTAACAGAACGAGGATGGGATTTTGTGCAATCACAAAGAGAGGAAAGCTTGTACATATTTCCTGAAGCTGATATGCTTCTCTCGGGGAGAAAACGGAGATCATTTTCCACTTTTTCTGAATGGGGTAAGGGCTGGGCTGATCCTGAGATACGTCGCCAGCGGTTGGAGAGGAGGCGATCAAACAGGAAGCCAAGAGAAAGGAAATCAAAAGGTTTTAAGGCAAGTCAGAGAACTGTTCGAGGAAGGCTAGCTAAATTATTAAAACTAAAATCAAAGTGAGGCGATTGTTTTGGGCAGGAACTTGCCCAAGTGTTTGGTTTTATCTGTAATTACTGAATTAGGCACTGACATACATAAATTCATTGAAATGTATATTTTTTTTTCGTGAAACAGCTTTTGAATGCATATGCTTCAGCTTCAAATAGATCTTTTTTAGATTAGAAACTACTTTCATCGCAGATAATTACACGATGGAACGTAAATTTGTGCTGGATGCTGGGAGTGGTGCCTCATTGGTCATTTTTTGAGCTGGTTTGTTGCAGTGAAATGCATTTCGTGTCGATGCATCGATCACCTTCTTGAGTCTTAACGCGTTGCCAAATATGGAATCCCGTCGTCCAGGAGCAAATAACGGATACCGTATTTTGTTAAAGTAACTCGTCGCCTTTAAGAAAACTTCGAAAAGTAAAGTGTAGGATTCGATTCCGCTTCACCTTCGACTCCCCAATAAAGCAGTGGGTTTCCTCCGTCGCTCAAAGCTCGTCGTTAGCCGTCATTATCTTATGAGCATAGGGGTTTGCAGTCAATAAAAAGGGGGAAAAAAAGAAAGACAATTGTCGTTATCTTGTGAGCATAGAGGTTTGCAGTCAAGAAAAAGGGCAAAAAAATAATATAAAAGAAAGACTATTGTCGTCCTTGACCTCCTCATTTAATCACTTTACCGATTTTGTTGGCCGGTTCGTAGTTGAGACGGGCGTTCCTGGTTTGACTGTCGTAGTAGAAGGAAACGAACGATTCTGTTGGGGCGCGCGTGGCTCGATCGAACGTAGCGTCCTCTCTTGCGTTTTTCCTTCTCGTGGAAGAATTAGCGAAGAACGCCCAATTATGAGGTGACAGTATGCGCGTTATGTTCATGTTTTAGAGAGTGATTTTGTTCTTTAGAAGGAAGGAAGATAAGAAATTTGCTGGTTGGATGGGCTTAATTTAATCAGGGCATTGCTGTGTGGTTGAGTCAGTTCTGTTTAATGTGTTTTAGTATAAATTATCATGCGAGAGAGGAATAGCCCAACATGCCAAAAGCATAAGCCTGCCATTTGTTATTTATTTTCTTGTTCGTTTCACTTTTGTTGGAATTGGGACTTTGCCTGGTTGTGGATTTGGACGGTTTTTTATGCGAAAGCTGAGATGATCGAGTCTCTCACCATGATATAATTCCTAACTTTAAGAATCAAATGACTGTCTCTTCCTTTCTTTTGGGTCCATCACTGTTCCACAGATTCTCCTATTGTAGCTGATAAGGCACGATTCTTCTATCCCGTGTACTCCCGTTATTTCTGTGAGTCCAGGTTACTTACACGATCGCCGTTTTATGATTTGGAGGACTTTGTAGGCTTTCTTGAACGTAAAATTCTTTTGCAACATGTGCACGTGGGACCGATATATTTGATCCCTCTCTCTTCTCACGAGCCCATTCCTCATCGTCGTTTCGTATCCATCGCCCCCGCAAAAAGCGGACAAAACGCACCGCCTTTGGGTTGAGTAACAAATACGACGCTGCAGCAACATCACACTTCAATTCAGGCTCTGCGAATCCCTCCCTCCCTCCAAAAAAAAAAAAAAAAAAAAAAACTCGAACAGAGCTCGAGCTCGAGCTCCACCTTAGCGCGACTGCGAAGAGGAAGGTCGGATCAAATCTCTCGAGCATTTCCACAAACACCTTCTCTCTCTCTTCCTCCGTCCACCGATCGCACTTAGGGTTTCCTCCAGTCGGCTCCGCAGGTACGAGGTAAATGCGCTCGCCGAGCGAACCGAATGGATCGTCCGAGCTTACTTTGTCGCTCGATGAAGATGCCCGTCTTTTTGTTGGCTGATTCGTAGTTGAGACGGGCGTTCCTGGTTTGATTGTCGTAGTAGAAGGAAACGAACTATTCCATTGGGGTGCGCGTGGTTCGATCGAACGTAGTGTCCTCTCTTGCGTTTTTCCTTCTCGTGGAAGAATTAGCGAAGAACGCCCAATTATGAGGAGACAGTATGCGCGTTATGTTGATGTTTTAGAGAGTGATTTTGTTCTTTAGAAGGAAGGAAGATAAGAAATTTGCTGGTTGGATGGGCTTAATTTAATCGGGACGTTGCTGTGGGGTCCAGTCAGTTCTGTTTAATGTGTTTTAGTATAAATTTTCATGTGAGAGAGGAACACAGCCCAAATGCCAAAAGCATAAGCCTGCCATTTGTTATTTATTTTCTTGTTCGTTTCACTTTTGTTGGAATTGGGACTTGCCTGGTTGTGGATTTGGACGGTTTTCGATGTGAAAGCTGAGATGATCGAGTCCCTCACCATGATATAATTCCTAATTTTAAGAATCAAATGACTGTCTCTTCCTTTGAAAGTGGTTGGTGCTTCAATAAATGAGGCAGCTGACTATATCCTGAATGGCCGAACCAATATGGGTGCATCAACAAGTTCTAACTGTTCCAAAGTTTGTGTAAAAGCTTTAGGCAAAAGAGCTTCGTCCCTGTCACAACCTTCAGAAAAAATGCAGCAATCTAACATTCTGGATCATTTTGGTAAAAAAATGCAAACCAAAAGAAGTAAATTTAACGTGGCAAAAGATGCTTTGAATGCAGGGTCAAAAGTCTCACCTGTCATGGAAGGAAACGGGAACGTCCATCCTGATATGCATCGAGACACCAAGATCACATCAGAAACTATTGCTGTTGATTGCCCAGAAGAGCTGCGTTCGGGAGCAGACTGGGAGCAGCAAGTTAGTAGTCTCTTACGGAAGCACTTTGGTCATGCATCCTTGAAGAGTTTCCAGAGAGAAGCTTTGGCTGCTTGGTGATCTAACCAAGATTGCCTTGTTCTCGCTGCAACAGGATCTGGTGATTTTTATTTGCTTGTGATTGACCAAAATACTTTCAGACCTAGAGCTGGTTCCATATTCAGGAATGATCTCTTTTTTGCAGGTAAATCACTGTGTTTCCAGATTCCAGCCCTACTGACTCGGAAGGTGGTTGTTGTGATCTCACCATTGATAAGTTTAATGCTCGACCAGTGTCTAAAGCTCGCAAAACATGGTGTCTCTGCCTGCTTTCTTGGATCTGGGCAACCTGACAAGAGTGTGGAAAAGAAAGCGATGGAGGGACATTATGATTTGATATATGTTTGCCCAGAGTCGGTTTCAAGGTAGAAGTTTGACATGTCATGTGCAGTTGTGTTATCTCTTGTCATTTTTTTACCGAGTGATATGGATCTTCCTACAGGCTGATAAAGCCACTACAAAGTCTTGTAGAAGGCCGAGGAATTGCATTATTTGCAATTGATGAAGTCCACTGTGTTTCGAAATGGGGCCATGATTTTTGGCCTGACTACAGGTTAACCCTTTTCTTCTGATCCGATCTTTCTCTATGCACTACCTAATTTGTCTGGCAGGTGATTAACCATATTAGACCTGACTTGCTAAAAGTGTCACATACGTTAATCATAGACATGATGGTAAACCTGTCCTTTTACCTCATATATTTCTATCTTTCATTTCTGTAATACAATTTGATTTTCGTTAGTCATTTCTTCTGATCATTCATTTCTTCTCTCTTTCTTACCCGTTGCTCAGTTATTTACCATGACTTTGACCATTGGGTCAGCTTTGCATGTTAATGATCCTGTTTGATAGAGGGGACAATTATGATGATAAAGATTATGGTAAGGATTCTTTCCTGAATGAAGTTTTTTCACATTTCAGGAAACTATCTGCGTTAAGAGAGAACTTCAGCACTTCCAAGATGAAGTTCTTGAAATTTGACATCCCACTGATGGCTTTGACTGCTACTGCTACTAACCATGTTCGAAAGGATGTTATTCAGTGCCTTTGCATGTCAAAGGAGACAAAGATTGTGCTTACATCATTCTACCGCTCCAATCTACGTTTTTCTGTGAGTTTGTTGTTTTGTTTTGTTCTAAGGATTGGATTAGGTTTTATGTGTTCATAGGGATATTTAAGTGCTTGAAAACAGAAATATGCACTGGCATGATTTTTGGTAGATTTTCTCCTAATATGGACCTGCTGTTAACAGGTTAAGCATAGCACAACTTCTTCACAGACTTACGAAACGGATTTCCGTGTTTTGATAGAAACATACGGTTTGAGAAGTAAGATCGGTGACAAACAGCATCTCGACTGTGCTGAAGATTCCGATAATTCATCAGGTATGTTCAGAGGACGATTACTGTGACAGATATGAAGATGATGAAGTGAATTCGGTGAATGATGATGACACCTCTTCGAGGGAGAGAGAATTGTCAGTTGAATACTTAGAAGATGAAACGGACACCTTCCAGGGTATGGATGATTGGGATGGTATAACTTCCTATTAAAGAGGAATATCTTTGGAATTCTGATTATGGCATGATGTTTCCACCATTGCTGATTATATATGCTTGTAGGATGTGGAGCAAGGGACTTTATGAAAACTTACTCATAAAATGGAAATTGTCCGAAAACTGTGCTAGAATTTATTCATCCTTAATTTGGTGTGCTATTCAATTGGCCCTTGCAGTTCCCTGTGGAGGATTCCATGGAGAATCTCCTGATTTGAGCCAGAAGGTATCCGGTTCTTTTGAGATGTCTGATTCACCAATGGAACTGAAGGAAAGGCTGAAGCTTCAGCAAGAGCGATTAGATCATGGACCTACTATTATTTACGTCCCTACGAGGAAAGAAACTTTGACAATTGCCGAATTCTTGTGTTACTTCAGCATCAAAGCAGCAGCTTATAATGCCAAGGTTTCATTCTGCATAATAAATACCCTTTTTAATTGATGTATTCTCAATTTGATGGTTTGATTTTGGTATCATTCTTGCTTCAAACTACTCCACATTTTTTTTATATTAATCACTGGGTTTTTCACTAGAATTTTTCTTTACTTTTTCACCAAAAGATTTGAATCACGTGGATAAATATCTCCAGAGATTTCACGTCTTGATTTCTGCAATGCTGCCAGAGATATATGACTTGTATCTGTAGAAGTAGAGATAACATGTGAGCAGTTCAAGTACTCAATGAACATTTACCTGGTAATGTGATGTCATGCACATCATAAATGGTAGAAATTACAAGTTAGACAGATATAAGATATCCTTTAACTCTGTTTATCTTGGCATTCCACTTACAATTCAAATAATTATTCCATTGTAGCTGATAAATTGTTTATTTCTTTACAGTTGCCAAAATCAAAACTTAGGCAAGTCCACAAGGAATTTCATGAGGACAACGTAGAGGTAACCATAATTCCTTTGTGAAGTATCTCCTCCATATCACAGCATGCAATAGGAATAGTTCATTGAGCATCTCCTTCATAATACTGCTATTTGAGACCTGCTTTGTTACCTGACATCCAGGTTGTTGTTGCAACTGTGGCTTTTGGAATGGGGATCGACAAGTTAAATGTCAGAAGAATCATCCACTATGGTTGGCCACAGGTCAGCATCTCAATGTCTTTTATACTGCGCTGATTTTCCTTTTATCCCATTCCTTTCTTTGGTTTTTTTTTCCTCGGTCATCCTTCTTTTCCTTGCTAAGAATGCTTAAGTGGCACTTCTTACATATGAGTTTGAGATTCCGGGTTGAATTCACTTGCAGAGTTTAGAAGCATACTATCAAGAAGCAGGGCGTGCTGGAAGAGATGGAAAATTAGCAGATTGCAGTAAGTTCTTTAAACTGTACATTGTGGTTTGAGGCCGTTAGTTTTGTATATCCATAGAAAGAACTATCGAATTCTCTACTTAATAAGGGAAGCCCAGATGGGCAGGGAGGGAGAGTTCTATGCTATTTTAAACCTCAGAAGAGCATGGAAATATATTCGCAACAAATAGATTTCCACTTTATAGTGTTATTGATCCTTCGTTTCTTGTTTATCGGCTCTCTGGTTGGACAAATTTTTTTCACCTGGCTGAATTGTTTTAGTTCTGTTTCACATTATTTATTAGACTTAGGATAACTTCGTACTTTTTTTGGTGAGTGATCCTGGCAGTAATGATGCACTATGCAGTGTCTTTCTCCATTTATTCCGTATTTTGTAAGCTACAATATGTATTGTGTGTATCCTTATATATGTCTTCTCTCCTCCCCAATCAGTACTCTTTGCTAATTTAGCAAGAACACCAACTCTGTTGCCTAGTAAAAGGAGTGAAGATCAGTTGAAAGTAGCGTACAAAATGCTGTCTGATTGTCACAGGTATGTTTACTTATTCTCCTTCATTCCATTAGTTGGACATGTCTTAATATTTTATTGCCAACCTTTTTTTTCGGCTGCAGATATGGAATGAACACTGCAAACTGTCGAGCTAGATCACTCGTTGAGTATTTTGGGGAGCACTTCAGTCACAAGAAGTGCTACTTGTACATTGCTCAACCTTTTCTGCTTTATTTGTAAAATATGCTCTCATGAATTATGGTCTATTGAGCAGCTACATCATGCTGAAATTTAGGTTGATGGTAGTTTTAGCTCCTTAGCCAGATTGACCTGATAAAATATGACCTATCATTCCATTTCATGAAATCCTGCCTTTGCTCATTTTGGTACATCACATAGGATTCAGAGAAGTTGACAAAAAATAGGATTCAGAGAAGATAGTTAATTCTTTGAGCTCCCTTCTATGATATCAAATGATTACTTTTCAAGATTATGAAGTATCTATCATTGTAGGTGCGATGTGTGCATTAAAGGACCTCCTGAGAAGCTGGATGTGAGGAAACAGGCTGATATTTTCATGCAGGTTCTCACTGCTCACAAGGTTAGTTCATAGAAGCGTGAGATATCAGGAGTTCATATCTGGTTAATCTTCACAATGTTTTGTGTTCAAGGGCTCCAGTCCTATACTTTGTTGGAGATATGACAATATCAGCGCCAGACTATTTCTTCTCATTGTAGATGAAATGTAATGGCACCATATTATTTCTTCTCACTGTATGAGATGTTCCACAAACATCATAGTGGAGGATAGAAGGTCCTTTCTGTCATTTAGAACTTGAAAGATATGCTTTAGATTGTTTAGAGAGATGGGCATTTTTAATTCGTTTGGAGGAAAGATGAAAGGGCAAAAGATAGTTTTATTTGGTATTCTCAGACCATTACATAATGATAAAGGAAGAGCAAGAGGTTTTTTAGGCAGCAGGACCCTTCTTATTTTGATTGAGTGAAGTTGTGCATTATAGATAAAATTGGCATTAGGAAATGCAGTTGCTGCTAAGAATCTTCATTGTTTTTTGATGGCTTTACATGCGAATTAGCAAGGGATGTATCGTACAGTGACATATGGTGATAGGTAATCTATAAGTCCCTGTGATGCAGAAACAGTATGCTTTGTCTTGCGGAAACAGTGGATACATTACCGACTCATATGATGATGATATAACATGTCTTGGCGTCAAACGAAGACGATCTGTTAAGAAGCTATATCTCAAGCTCTTGGTCGGTAAAATCAGGAAGCAGGTACTCTCTCTCTCTGTCTCTCTCTCTCTCTCACACACACACACACGAGCGCGCGCGCGCACTCACCCACACACACACACCCCACTACAAGTAGCTGCCTCCTTGAGGGAGGGGCAGTTCAAATATAGCGTCTTCTTCCTGGCAATTCATCTGTTCATTCTCCTTTCTCCTGCTGGTATCGAAAAGGAGAGCATATTCTCAGATATGGTGGACAAATGCTTCACTGCTTGTCAGGTTCTCTTTGTTAGCTTGCTGCTGCCAGTCCTAAAATGTGACACTTGAAATGGTAAAAAGGTTCGAACCAAAGAAAAAAAAAGGTGAAAAAGAACAGTGTACAAATATGTTCAATGATGAGTCGCTTTTCTCTTATGTGGATCGCATATTTTATGTATTTCCTTTATGCCAGCTGTTACCTGATGTGCTGATATTCTCCTCTGCAGTCTCCTAAGTACAAGGCAACTGAGATATGGTGGCAAGGTCTTGCTTGAGTTATGGAAAGTAAAGGATACATCAAAGAGGGTGATGAGAAGGTATGCACTCTTATAATGAATTAAACTAGACATTTTGTTGGAAAATATACAGACATGAGTAAATCTTGTCTTGCCATCATCTGATAAGTGGATAACACGGACATCAAGGACATTATTTTTAGGGATGGCCCTGCATAATCTCTCAGTACACTTAGCGTCAGTTCAAAGCTTTCAGTTTATCTAAGGAAACACTCGCATGGTCGTCTAGTTCCATTGCTTGTGCACACATTCAGAATGCACATTCGATTGAAGGTACATATCTGCATCATCATGGGCTCCTTAGTAATTCAGGACGTCCTTTTTGCAGGCTCATGTTCAGATAAAATATCCTGAGCTAACAGAACGAGGATGGGATTTTGTGCGATCACAAGGAGAGGAAAGTTTCTGCATATTTCCTGAAGCTGATATGCTTCTCTAGGGGAGAAAGCGGAGATCATTTTCCACTTTTTCTGAATGGGGTAAGGGCTGGGCTGATCCTGAGATACGTTGCCAGCGGTTGGAGAGGAGGCGATCAAACAGGAGGCCAAAAGAAAGGAAATCAAAAGGTTTTAAGGCAAGTCAGAAAACTGTTCGAGGAAGGCTAGCTAAATTATTAAAACTAAAATCAAGGTGAGGCGATTGTTTTGAGCAGGAACTTGCCCAAGTGTTTGGTTTTATCTGTAATTACAGAATTAGGCACTGACATACGTAAATTCATTGAAATGTATATTTTTCGTGAAACAGCTTTTGAATGCATATGCTTCAGCTTCAAATAGATCTTTTTAGATTAGAAACTACTTTCATCGCAGATAATTACACGATGGAACGTAAATTTGTGCTGGATGCTGGGAGTGGTGCCTCATTGGTCATTTTTTGAGCTGGTTTGTTGCAGTGAAATGCATTTCGTGTCGATGCATCGATCACCTTCTTGAGTCTTAACGCGTTGCCAAATATGGAATCCCGTCGTCCAGGAGCAAATAACGGATACCGTATTTTGTTAAAGTAACTCGTCGCCTTTAAGAAAACTTAGAAAAGTAAACCGTAGGATTCGATTCCGCTTCACCTTCGACTCCCCAATAAAGCAGTGGGTTTCCTCCGTCGCTCAAAGCTCGTCGTTAGCCGTCATTATCTTGTGAGCATAGAGGTTTGCAGTCAATAAAAAAGGGGGAAAAAAAGAAAAAAAGAAAGAAAGACAATTGTCGTTATCTTGTGAGCATAGAGGTTTGCAGTCAAGAAAAAGGGCAAAAAAATAAATAAAAGAAATGACCTTCACTTAACCGATTTTGCCTTATGATTGGATGGATTTTTCGATTGTCATGATTTCAATTGGTTGTACTAATAGTAAGAGATACTACCATATAAACACACTACAGATTTTTGCTTCCTATTGGAAGACCCATGATCCGTGTACATAGTTGAAGGCAAGGCAACTAATCTAATATGATCATTATTTTTGCTCGCTGGCCACCGATACGATATGATAGTTATAGAATGCGATATTAAATTGAAATATTTATATATGTATCCCACAACATTAAAGCGCATCTAGTGTAGTGGTATCATAGTACCCTCCCACGGTACTGACCGGGGTTCGATTCCCCGGATGCGCACGGCTCCTAGATTGGCTTTTTCTTATTTTTGTCGTTTAGGACTCTCTCTCTCTCTCTCTCTCTCTCTCTCCCCCTGTTTGTCCTTTTGGTTGAAGGTGTAGCTTCTTCCAAATGATTTCGAAGTAAAATTTTCAGTCTGCCATATGGAGAGAGGTCGTCTCCAATGTCTGAGGGCAAAACGGAAGATTTTTCAAACGGGGGGGGATCAAGAATTTTTTTTGTTTTTTTTAATGGGGGCAAGATTTGGTCAAACATGAGTACCTTGGCAATTCGTATAGTGTAATCACATTTATAGAATAGCAATTTGTAGGCTTCGTTTGCCTATAGCAACTGCATGTTCAAGGTTCCAGAACTGTTTATTCAGCTTTATCTATTTATGGGGGGCAAGCTGAGTTTATATATTTACTACTGACTTGTGATTTTCCTCTTTTGAGAAATTTCAAGGAGGCTAAAAGCTATTTTTTAGGCTGAAATACCTTAACCTATCCTAGAGAGATGGAGAAATTGAGAGTGAGGTCCTGCTTTTACATATATAGGTGCATTTGTCTAATGGAAGACTTAAGATTTGAAAGATATTTTACCAAAAAATGATTGATTATGTCACTTAGGAGAGAAAAAATAATAAAAGGCAATATCAACATTTTTCGTTAGTCAAGTTAGATGGAATCAATAAAAGAACTTAACTGAATAAAAGAACTTAACTGCACTAATTTGATAAATTTTAAGACTTGATTGTAATTGTCAAAAGTTTTATACAACTCAATTACATCATCGTGACAAGTTTTAAGACTTTACACATGTCCCTAAATATTTTAAAAATTTAGGCACATTGTAGGAAACACTATAAAGTGAAATATACTCTCAAAGGGACCTAAATTCTGAGAAGCTTCCTAGCAGTCACACGTTGCTTCTTGTAGTTGTTATGGAAGTAATATAACATGCACGTTCTCTTCCGGTCGCCATTTGACCCGTATGAACCGTGTGCCATTGCTCCATCAATGCTGCTTCTTTTCTAAGAAAATGGATGAATCCCATTCTATACAGCAAGTGTCAATTTTTCTTAGGACAATGGAACCGCGGCGGTGCATATTTTATTCGCAGATGAAACCCGCAGATGACACCTGCGATCATTTCCTTTTATATCTAAACGATAACCTCACCAAACTAGAAGCTGCATTAAGTCAAGGACTCTGACTTGGGGAGGCGACAGCTTAAGATCGTTTCTTTGCAGGATCCGATCATTCGCTGGAGACATCCACTGAATCCGGGTTATCACTTGATCTCTGCTCAGGAGCTTCCTACGGGTGAGTTTCCTTCTGCTTCTCCTCTCAGCACGTTGCTCTGTTCCAATGCGTGCCCGCGAAAATTTTTACTTCTGGAGGGATGTCTAGAGCAACTTTTGGCTTTTGAGTATCGTTAGCAGAGAAAATTTTCAACCTCTTTTCTCTTTTTGGCCCCTTGAATCTTGATGCTGCAGATGGCGGGAATTGCTGTTGCTGGTACTCGGCTATTTCATGGATATGCTAGCAGTACGTACCTTGGTCTACTTCATGCAGATGCTTCTGTTGGTGCATCTATGTTTAATATGTTGCGATTTGGTCTGTTTGCCTAGAAACACGATGTATATATGCAGAGCACATTTCCAGCTTAAAGTTCTCATTTTTGCAGTTAAGGACATCTTTTTGCGTATTTTTGTGTTAAGTAGAAGCACAAGAGTTCGTTGGATATGGTGCACTTTAGAATGTTCTAGGCCGTACCTGGCAGAGCCCGTGCGACTGACACTCCTTTTAAATAGAGATGTTAATGTGATTGCGTCCAACTGATCAATGTAGGTTCGACAATTCCAGATCCTAGGGGTAGGTGAATCTCACAAGCAACCCATTAGATCTAAGGTCGAAATGTATTGTCTTGCATGAGTTGGATTTGTATTAAGGATTTTGGAGTGGGCAGCAAATCCCCAAGTCAAATTGTAGTTCTTTTGTATTTGTAGTTGAAAGTGACTTGATAAGCTACCATGTTTGATTTGAGTCCAGAACCAAAGCCATCAGTCTCGACTCCTGCCCAATTGCATAAAGAGTTCACGCCAGCACTCCCGGCATTTTTTTCCTTGAATCGGCAGCAACTCGGTTTGTCTCCTTTTGAATTTCATCAGAAGCAATGTTCAACACCACTCTTCCTTTGTCATCCTCTGTCCATTTTTCATTTTGCAACTTGCAGAAGTACTTCCCTCCAAGTCTCTTCAAACTAGTTTGATTAGGTGTTATGATACAAACAAGGCAGCTTCTGCTAAATCTGAAGAAAATGCAACACCAAACAAGGGATATTTTGGCAGTATAATTGCTGATGCCGCTGCTAGGATCACTCCTGCAGTTGTTCATTTATATGCTCGACAAGGGCAAGGTATGCCATGTGATCGTTCTCTTATTGAGTCTTTTTGGCTGGAAATCTTCTGTTGCTTGTTTTTTTGCGCTAATCTGAACTGTCTCTCTTTATCCTGCTGATCAGAGGTAGATGAGAATATTGGATCAGAGGTAGCTGGGATGATCGGTTCTGGCGCTGTAATTCATAAGCATGGCTACATTTTGACATGTTCTCATCTTTTCTTCGACAAAACCAACATGACACATTCATCCAATGTGGAGGTTGGTGCTTAAGGATGTCCCTTGCTGTCCAAATTTCGTGGCTTAAGTTCAAGTTTCTCACTTTGTTTTCTTCTCGACCACGTTATCTTGGAACTAATGACATTATCTTGAACTTGACGTAGACATGTAAAGTTCACATGTAGCTAAGAATTGGAAAGAGCACCACTTTGTCAGATTAGTTAGCCTTCGACTTTGCTCAATGTTTTGTCATTCTATTCTCTGCACATAAGCATGTAACTGGAGACAAAAAAAAAACATTGCCGCTGCCAGTATCTGCGTGATTGGTGGAGTTTTGCATGCCCATATTGCTTCCTTGACCCAATGACGACGAGAATGTAACTCTGAAGTACCATAATTTTCATTTTCTTTTACCAGTATTATTTCTCTGGCCCTTTCGAGTTTCCATGACTCATGTTATACTCTGTTTTGTTCTTGAACGTAACTCTGCTGAAAAATGAAGGGACAAAAAAAAAGAAAAAATAGTTGTTAGAAAGTCCAAAACCATAAGCTTAAACTATTACATGGATGGTGACTCCTTGTATTTAAGGTTCAGATAAAGATTGTGGATGGTCCCATTTTCTTGACAAAACTCACAGATTTAATCATCGATAGTCCTGGGCTCTTGGCTTACAGAAAGAATGTCGCAGGTTCTCGTAGGTTTGCAAGAAGCCAAGAAAGTTATTACAGGCCAAGTTGTTGATGCTTATGTGGATCTTGACATTGCCATCATAAAGATCGATCCCCCAAGTTCTTCTCTTTCAACAGCAAAAGTTGGTTCATCCAGTAAGCTTCGTCCTGGAGACTGGGCAATAGCCATGGGCAGTCCACTTTCCCTTCCAAACACTGTTACACTCGGAATTTTCAGGTCATTCAGCTCGAACTACCAATTGATCAAGCAATTAATTTTTGTACCTAGTCATTGCTTTCCTTAGTCGATTGTACTAGCACAAAGTGTGGATGTATAATTATTACACGAAGTGACACTTCCCTCTTCTTTTGCATAATATAGCCATGTTTGTCGAACGAGCAAAGACATGAATGATGGAGGAATGCACAAAGAGTATCTACAGACAGATTGTGCAATCAATCCAGTAAGATGCAACAATTTCTGCGTTTGCCTGCCTGCCTGTGATTGGTTTGTGTTTCCTCTTGCTGTTGCATTCACATATTCGATGATAGTAATATTAGATGAGTCTCTGTGCATTAGCTGCTATATCAGGATACAAGTTCCGCTCAAACTCCTAGATATGTGTTACATTAATGTGGGAAGAATAGGAATTATAATGCCAATTAGTTTTATAGGGAAAGTAAGTCTAGCTAACGGAGAGGTGCGATGCTACTTGAGACTCTAGAAGCGTGAGAAAGGGAAATAGAGGGATTGTGTATCTCGTCATTAGTGTGCCACCTATCTGTGAAATGTTGTCCGCGACCTATTATACCATAGATGTTTATGATGCAGAATTGGAGATTGTACCTAATATGGTCTAAGGGTATAGATGTCACGGACTGCATTGGTGGTAAATTCACGTGCATGCACTTCTCTGTTCAACTTGAGCTAGCTCTTTTGGCATAACTGTGGTATGCGCCTTAACTTGACAATTAGTTGCTGTCTTTTCTTTGTTTGTGAAGGGAAATTCTGGGGGTCCTCTTTGTAATGTTGATGGAGAAGTAGTTGGTGTCAGTCTAGAGACAATGAATCCTCAAAAAGCATCTGGAGTGAGCTTTGCTGTACCGGTTGATTTTATTTCAGCAATCATAAAGCCCTTCGAGAATTTTCAGTAAGTTCTATTTTGGTGCCTCAAACCTGCTTGATATGCAAACTATTGTTATGTCGGTATGACAATCAATTGTTTCTATCCTATTTTATGTAATATAACGGGTAATTGATTTTAAAGCAGTTGTTTCATTGATATTCTGATGTGCATATTGTTCTTGAGCAATCGGCTCCTTTCTGTTGCATTTCTCTGCGATAACTCCAGATGTTGGGTGGAAAAGAAACAGTTCGATGACGTTTGTAGTTTAAACTTGTAACAATTTCTCGTCATTGATCAGTAACTAAGATGGTCTTGTCAAAGTCTTTTCAAATATTGATTTTCCGAACTGATGTCCTAATATGAATCATTTGAGTAACGTCTTGCTGAGAGAGTTTAGGATTTTTGGAGCATATGATCTTTACCTATGTAACAGATAGTAACTTGTGGCAGGAGTCCTTTACGCCCCGATTTCGGATGGGTTGTGCGGAACTTCAGTAAGAACTCCGAAGCACTTGAAAAATATTACCGCAAATTTCGCTCTGCAAGTGAAGGTGTCTTCGTACAAAGGGTGTGTCTTTTTTTCATCTTGCTTCTGTTCTATCCTCTCTATTTCCTCATGAAACATATTATTTTAAATTAAAGATAAGTGTACTGAAAATTATAAAACTTGTTATGAAAGTGAAATTGAGTTTTAAAACTTTCAAAAAATGCAATCAAATTATAATACTTGTTAAGTTGATGCAATCAAGTTCTTCTATTAACTTATAGAAAATTAACTAGTTTTAGGACTTGATTGCATCTAACTTCGACAAGTGTTAAGACTTAATTACACTAATTTAATAAATTTTAGGATTTGATTATATTTTTTGAAAGTTTTAAGACTCAATTGTACTTTTGTGAAATTTTTTATTATTTGATTGTACTTTTTGAAAATTTTAATACTTAACTTCACTTTCATGATTAGTTTTAGGATTTCCAGTAATACTTATCCCATTAAATCATTCATGAAATTGTTTGGAGAAATTGTTCCACCTAATAAGCCAACATCACTTGTTGACCATGCTACGATTAGAATCATACCGCATAAACAACATTAACGCCATTCTGGTGCTGCCATTTCTTTGTCGAAGCACCCTAAAGAAAGCTCTCTTTAGGAGACAACTTATGTTGCATGCTTTGAAGTAATTATTTGACTAGTGAAAGTCTCGATCCACGCTTCCATGACAATGAACTTGCATCATGTGTACCAAAGGAAATTTGCAATGTAATGTCATTTTATTCTCATAATGCTGTTCAAGCTTGTCTTTGAGACAATCGCATGCTTCTTGTTTGTTAATATTGCTGGTATTCTCATCTTCATCAGGTAATAGAAGGATCCCCCGCTAAATGTGCTGGCATTCAAGACCACGATGTCATCGTGGAATTTAATGGAAAAGGAGTTGGAGACATAATAGAGGTAAAAGCTTTCTTGATCTAGCAAAGCATTAGTGTTGGTTCAGAAGTTGTTTACTTTGGTGCATTGAGCAAACAATAAATGGAACCCAGGAATCATTATCAAAGTTATCATGGAAGTACATGACGCATTCGTTGGAATGAATTGCACTTGCTTTACTTGACTTCGGCCTATTCTTGACGGGAAATGAGAAAGGCTTTAAAGGCTTGTCACTCTACATGAACTGTGCTCAACAATAGTTTCAAGATGAGGAGTATTGGATGGTATTTAAAATGGAAGAAGAGAAGATAAATTACAGATTAGGGATGGATGCAGAACAAACAAACAAAGTTGTTCACTTACAGTTTGCGATGGCAGCTCAACTTCAGCTCTCTGACTTATGATTATTGAAAACGAGAACTAAAGTGCTTGATTCACCAACTTGTTGCAGATGATGGATGCTATGGGGGAAAGATCTGGAAAACCTGTTGAGGTACTTGTGAAGAGAACCAGGAATGGCAGGGATGCTTCAGTTCCTCTGACCATTACTTTCCAAGAGAAACCTGTCTCGAGATTGTAGGAAATCGGAGGCCTCGACTTTGATGTCGACTTTGCTAAATGCATTGTTATTTGCAGTACAATAAAAATCCAAGCGATCTGTTACCTTGGATCCTTGATTTCATGAAAGGGCAATAACGTGGCATGTATCATGTCATGAATGAACATTGACCTGGTGAGGAGAATCAAATGGGTGACTATTTTGGTTGCAAGTGATTCAGTACCATGTCAATGTGTCGGAAATCGAAAATTCAATCTACCTACGATGTACCGACAATAGAACCAAAATTCGCTGGACGAGAACCTCGTACAGCTACTTTCAACATGTTTGGCTGGTGTAATGCGCAAATCACATTCTGATAACGTTAGATTGAAACCCGAGGTGATTCAAATACTTGGTTTATACATTGGCCTTGCCTAATGAACCTGAAATTACTCGAGATAGCACCGAGGAAATGAAAATCCCAACTCAACCCCAAGATTGGCTTACCGAGTTATTTCCTAAATCTTTAATTCTCAGGTTGTAGAGAAGGCGAGTTTGCATTTCCAGCCATTTATATCTTGAGTGTTTTAAGGACTGTTAACAAGATTAGGATATTTACTTAATTATGCATATGGGCTTTGCTAGCATGACAGTCTTTGGGTACTATGAATATAACAATCTATTGTGAGCAACAAATTCTTAAAGAAATGGGTCCCATAATAATTTATAATTATTTGTCATTTGATTTTTTATGATCCAGAATAGACTGTTATTTTCGCAGTACATTAAAGAATGTTATCCAATCATTTCTCTTATGCATATATCTCATTCGATGGTACATCTTCTTGATTGATTATATAATATTATGTTTATATCATTTCCCTAAATAGTTATTAAATAAGCCTATAAATATTATCATATACTATTTATCAATGTATATTGATATATACAAAAATTCTTTAATTCTTATCTTCTGCATCATTATCTTTTTCAACTTGGTATCATTATCTTTCGCATCATTATTTTTCACAAAGATGGATTTCTTTTGATGCCAGTTGCACAAGCTACATCATTCAGTAACTATTTCCCAAGCATGCTATATAGGCCGCTCGATACTTCAATGCTGGCCATAGAGGTCATGTCGTTCAATTACTATTTTGCAAGCCAGTCGCATCGACCGCTTGCTCCTTCATATGACTTAATTATGATTATGCTCTTTAAAATCGACATCTTTGAAATGCTGACGTAGGATTATAGAGATTGTAGTTTGTGAAAACCTGAGCTGGCATATCAACTCTTGCTTCCAACTTGACTTGAAACTGAATCTTCTGTTCAACATTTCACTCACTTTATAACCATTATCCAGTCTATGGAAAAAAAGAAAGAATTTCATTCATGTTCATTAATCGGCTTTGAAAGTCACCTAGACGGCAAGCTGGCATTGCGATTGAAGCTTCAACGGCACGGTTTTAGCCTTTTGGAGAGTGGTTTGAGTCTTTCGCCCTTTGCTAATGGATCCTGTCGGATCTTTAGTCTTTCTTCAAGCACGTGACAGAGAAAGAACTATAATATTTTGAGGAATAGATGACGACTTGGTAACAACTTATATATTTAAAAGCCAACTAATCATCCCTTTTTTTTTGTTGTTTAGTGGTGGCTAATCCAATGTGATTATCATAGAGGCTTGTGATACGTGATTTTCTGCTTTAAACCAGAAAAAAAAAATGAAAACTAGACAAGAACTGTTGAAGAGCACCGCCTTTCTCTCCATTTCCCACACATTTTCTAGATTTTTCTAGCAATTGCTGCAAGACTTTAGGCAGTTTGTGATAGCTAGAACTTTGTGGCTATAGATATGTCCGAACATGAAAAATAGAAGCAAAAATCCCTCTTGTGCCAGAGATCATATGTTAGATAGTCGGTGGATAAAGGTTAGAAATAGCCTAGCCTCCTCCACTTGTGTATATGCCCAAAAAACAAAAGCATAGAGTGTTGTAGTGGGTGGCTTGCGAGCGTAGTAAGTGTCAGTGAGTGTTAGAGTGTGAGTGGTGAGAAGAGTTACAAATAAAATATCGCCAAGAAGGTGTGGAGAGTTAAAAAAAAAAAAAAAAAAAAAAAAAAAGTAGGTGTGGAGAGTTTACT
The DNA here is from genome assembly GCA_017140255.1 of Eucalyptus paniculata subsp. matutina. Lineage (NCBI taxonomy): Eukaryota > Viridiplantae > Streptophyta > Magnoliopsida > Myrtales > Myrtaceae > Eucalyptus > Eucalyptus paniculata. The sequence goes on along the minus strand of CM029437.1, from coordinate 1,930,546 downwards.
TGCTTCTATAATATTATTAATAAAGAAGTGTCTATTTCACTTGGGCAATCATTTGCTTCTCTACACGTGGTATTAGAGCGGTAGCTATGAAATTCCAAAAAACACAAGTTGCCAAACAACATGAAATTGCATCTGGTGCGGTGCAATGGCATCATAGTACCCTCTTGCTGCCTCCCTCCCTCCCTCTCGTCTTCACTAAGTGTAATGGATGATGGTTTATAATTTATTATGAGAATAATAATTTATTTTATATCACAAAAAATCAAATAATAAATAATTATGAATTTTTCTATGAATTTGTTATTCACAATAAGATGTTATCTTTACAGTAGCCTAAAAATTCCTACATTTAAATATATATTTAAAAGATTAGTATAGCGTAGGAAACACCAAAAAGCGAAACATACTCTCAAAGGGACCCATTGACCTAGTCTTCTTAAATTCCGAGAAGGGAATTGATCTGCTGTCCTGCTCTTGCTCAGAAATAGATATCTGCTTCCTGACGGTCACGTGTGCTTCTTATCATTGGTAGGGAAAGAATATAATGTGCATGTGCTCGCTCTGTCACTATTTAACCAGTTTGCATCGTCTCATTGCTGCATAAATGCTACTTCTGTCCTAAGAAATGGTGAATCACACGCTTCATTGGAAACCATCTCTTTTTTGTAGTTTATGCATGAAAATCCAAGACTCCCAAACGTTGCAAGACCTTGTACGTTGGCTCTGTCCCTAATTAACCACCAAGCGTCAATTTTTTTAGGACAAGTGGGTGGCAGCCGGGAAATTTGATTCGGGAACGCGAAATTCATTTACAAACGAAACCTGGGAGTCATTTTCTTCAATTACATACGAAAACCCCCACGAATAACTAGCATTTAATCAATGACTTGGACTTAGTAGTCAATTAAGGTTTTTTTTTTTTTGGTAGGATCAGAAGCAGTATTTAGGTGTGAAATCATTCGATGGAGACGCCGACAGAATCTGGGTATCACTTGATCTCTGCTCTGGAGCTTCCTACAGGTAATTTTGCTTCTGCTTCTCCTGTCAGCACATAGCTCTATTCCCAAGCGTGCCAGCAAAAACTTTTACTGCTGAGGGGAAGCTTAGAGCAATTTTGGATTTCAAGTATCAATAGCAGAGACAATTTTCCGTTCTTTCTTCTTTTTGACTGCGTAAATTTTGATGCTACAGATGGCCGGAATCGCTGTTGCTCGCTCTGGTCTCTTTCATGCAAATGCTAGCAGTAAGTAACTTGGTCTATTTCATGCCAGTGCTTCTGTTATATGTTGGTGAATCTATGCTTAATATGATGCAATTCGGCCTGTTTGCCTAGAAACAGGAAGTACATGTAGTGCACCTTCTAGGGTTAAAGTTCTAATTTTTGCGGTTTAGAGCGTCTTTTGCGTATAGTTGCATTAAGGACAAGCTCAAGAGTTCGTCGGATATGGTGTGCCCTTTAGAGTGCTTGCAGGCCATAGCCGACGAACCCTGAGGTGACTGCTCTAGAGATGTTAGTGTTACTACATGCATCTGGTGCTGGTGAACATAGGTTGAATAGTTCCATATCCTAAGGCTAGGTGAATCTCACGAGACACCCGTTATATCTAATGGCCGAAACGTATTTTCTTGCTTACATTGGATTCGTAGTAAGGATTTTGGGGTAGGTAGCAGATTGCTAATCAATTGAGCTGATTTCCTAAAATAAATTCAAACTTTAGGTCTTGTTCCAATTCTATCCAAAACTTTTTTCTTTATCTAAAATAATATCACAAAAGTTCACTCTAATTCCAAATCTGCTCCACGTCAAAAAAATCGCCACGGATATTTTCGAAATTATCAGTATTAGGAGACCATTGTTGTTCCATACGAAAATAAGGTTGTTGGTGAAAACATATATTATGATAATGAGCCTTGAACTAGCTTTCATGATGATAATTTTAAAGAAACTTGTGGAATTTTTGGACATGGGGTAGATTTGAGACTAGAGTGAAATTTTGTAATTTTTTTCAGACAAAAATTACAAAATTTGGGAGAAAATTGGGGTTCTACCTAAAGTTGGGTTAAGGAATCAAGCCCCAGTAAATTTAAAGTTTTAATATAGTTGTAGTTGAGACCCTTTCTAATTGAACTACCTTGTTTGATTTGAATAACAGAATCAAAGCCATTGGCGGCAAATACTCCCCAATTGCGTAAAGAATTCACGCCACCTCCCCCGGCATTTATTTCCTTGAGTCGGCGGCGACACGGTTTGTCTCCTTTCTAATTTTATCAAAACCAATGTGTAACACCACTATTTTCCTCTGTCATCATATGTTCGTTTATTATTTTTGCAACCTGCAGAATTACTTCCGTCTCAGTCTCTTCAAACTAGTTGGATAAGGTGTTATGATACAAGTAAGGCAGCTTCTTCTAAATCTGAAGAAAATGCAAAACTGGCGTATTTTGGCAGAGATACAATTGCCCATGCTGCTGCTAAGACCGCTCCTGCTGTCGCTAGTCTATGTGCTCAAAATCGAGGGCAAAGTATGCCATGTGATCCTTCTCTTATTGAGTCGTCCTGGCTGAAAATCTTTTGTTACTTTTTCTTCCTTTTCTTTTTTTGGCACTAGTCTGAGAAGTCTTTTGTTATCTTGCTGATCAGATGTTGACGGGGAGATGGGTTCTGGAACTGCAATTCATAAGGATGGCTACATTTTAACATGTGCTCATGTTGTCTTCGACAAAACGAACGTGGTATATTCAGCCGATGGGCAGGTTGGTGTTTGAGGGTGTACTTTGCTGTCCAAACTCAGTGGCCTAAGTTCAAGCTTTTCACTTTGTTTTTATCTCTAACACATGATCTTATTATAATGATATCATCTTGAACTTGATGACGTCTAACCTGCACATATGGTTAAGGATCGGAAAGAATTTTGTCAGATTAGTTAGCCTTCGACTGTGCTCACTATATTCCCATTCTATTTCTCTGCACACAAGCATGTAACTGAAGGCACGGAACATATTGCTCTGCCAGTATCTGCATGATCGGTGGAGATTTGCATGCCCATATTGCTTCCTCGAATGTAACTCTGAAGTGCCATAATTTTCATTTTCTTTTACCAGTATTATTTCTCAGACCCCTTTCTGTGACTTGGGTTATATTCTGTTTTTTCTCGAATATAACTACACTGAAAAATAAAATAAAAATTAGTTGTGCTAGAAAGTCCAAAACCAGAGGCTTAAACTATTAAATGGACGGTGACTACTTTTATATAAGGCTCCGACAAAGATTGTGAACGCTTCTGTTTTCTAGACAAAACTCATGGATTTAATCATGAATAGTCATGGGCTCTCGGCTTACAGAAAGAATGTCGCAGGTTCTCGTACGTTTGCAAGAAGCCAAGAAAGATGTTGTAGGCCAAGTTGTTGATGCTTACGTGGATCTTGACATTGCCATTGTAAAGACTGAAAAACTAACTCCTCCCCTTTCAACAGCAAAAGTTGGCTCATCTAGTAAGCTTCGTCCTGGAGACTGGGCAATAGCCATGGGCTGTCCACTTACCCTTCAACACACTGTAACGCTTGGGATTATCAGGTCATTCAATTTGTACTTATGATGTGACCAAGCAATTAATTTTTGTCGAAATCTTTGTTTTCCTTAGTTGATTGTATTTGCACAACAGCGTGGATGTATAATTACAGAGTGACAGTTCCTTTTCTCTTCTTTTGCTTGATATAGCTGTGTTCATCGCGCGGGCAATGAGTTGGGACTTGAAGGAACGATGGAGTATCTACAAACAGATTGTGCAATCAATCCAGTGAGATGGAACAATGCCTGTGTTTTTCTGCCTGTCTGAGATTGGTTTTTGTTTCCTTTTGCTGTTTTATTCACATATGCAGCGTTAATAATACTAGACCAGACTCTGTGCATTAACTGCTATACTGAGATAGAGCTGTGTTACATCAATGTGGGAAGAGCAGGAACTATAAAGGTAATTAGTTATATGGGTAAAGTCTAGCTAACCGAGAGGTGTGATGCTACAGAAGACTTTCTAGAAGCTTGAGAAAGGAAAAAGGGGGATTGGATATCTCGTCATTAGTGGGCCACCTATATTTATGATACAGAATTGTAGACCGTACATAGCACAGTCTAATCAAATAGAGGTCTGTGACGGCATTGATGGTAAACTAACGTGCATGCATTTCCCCGCCCAACTTAAGCTAGCTCTTTTGGCATAACTATGGTATGCTCCTTAACTTGACACTAGTTGCCACTGTTTCTTCATTCGTGAAGGGAAACTCTGGGGGTCCTCTTTGCAATGTTGATGGAGAAGTAATTGGTGTCAATGTTGAGAATGTGAAGCCGGACATAGCATCTGGAGTGAGCTTTGCTGTACCGGTTGATCTTATTTCAGCTATCATAAAGCCCTTCCAGAATATTCAGTAAGTTCTATTTTGCTACCTCAAACGTGCTTGATATGTAAACTATTGTGATGAACTTTTCTATTGGTATAAGAATCAATTGGCTCCTATCCTTTTTTTTAAAATAAAACGGGTGATTCATTTTAAAGCAAGTGTTTCATTATATTCTAATGTGCCTGCTGTTCTTGAGCAATCAGATTATTCTATTGCTTTCTTTGTGATAACTCCTGGTGTTGGGCGGAAAAGAAATAGTCTGACCTAGTTTAAGCTTACACAGTTACTTTCTTATCATTGATCAGTAACTAAAATGGTCATGTCAAAGTCTTCTACATTATTGTTTCTCCAAACTTATTTCCTTATATGAATTATTTGAGTATGTGTGCAAAGAATTTGTGATATTTCAAGCATATAATCTCTACCCGGGTAACAGATAGTAACTTGTGGCAGGAGGCTTGTACGGCCTGATTTCGGATGGATTGTGCGGAACATCAGTGGGGAGAACTTCGAAGCACTTAAACAAAGTTACCCCACATTTCCTAATGCTAAAGATGGCGTCTTTGTACAAAAGGTGCATTTGGTTTATTCCTCCGGCAAATCTGGAAATGTTCTTCTCTTCCCTTTTATACATAGCTAAGGTCCTCTCTATTTTCTCATGAAACGTGCTATTTGAACTTATACATGGAAAAACCTTGTGTGGAGATAAAAGTTCCATCTGATAAACCAACATCACTTGTTGACTGTGCCATGATAAGTATCATACTGTATGTGCGACATTAATGCCACGCCGGTGCCACCAGTTCCTTGTGAAAGTACCCCAAAGAAAGCTTTCTGTACTTATGTTGCATGCTTTCAAGTATCATTGCACTAGTAAAGTGTCAATCCAAAATTATTGATCCGCACCTTTTGTGACAATGAACTTGTATTTTGTGTACACATGGAAATCCATAATCTAATGTCACTGTATTTTTGTAATGCTGTTCAAGCTTGCCTTTTTAGACCATGCATTCTCCTTATTTGTCAAAATTGCCGGTTCCTTACATATTCTTATTTTCGTCAGGTATTTAAAGGATCCCCTGCTGATCATGCGGGCATTCAAACCGGTGATGTTATTGTGGGATTTAACGGGAAACAAGTTCAGAACATCAAAGAGGTAAAAGTTTTCTTGATCTAACAAGCATCAATTTTGATTTTGAAGTTGTTAACTAAGCAAATTCAGCAAATAATAAATGGAACTCTGGAATTTTTATCTAAGATCTTAAGAAGTGCATAGCGCATTCGTTGGAATGAATTGCTTTGAAGGCCTGTCACTCTCTGCATGAACTGGGATCAACAATAGTTCCAAGATGAGGAATTTTGGATGGTATATAATGAAAGAAAAGAAGATAAATTACAGATTATCTACAAATGCAGAACAAACAAAGCTGTTCACTATAAACTCAAGCTTTTACAGTTTGCGACAGCAGTTCAACTTCAGCTCTCTGACGTATGCAGTTAGTTATCCTTATTGAAAACGAGAACTAAAGCGCTTGATTCATCAATTTGTTGCAGATGATGGATGCTAGAGGGGAGAGATATGGGGAACCTGTCATAGTAAATGTGAAGAGAGCCAGGGATGCTCCGGTTCCTCTGGCCATAACTTTCAAGGAGAAAGATGTCGCTTAGATGTGTGGGAAATCCGACGCCTCCACTTTGATCAAAGCACAGTTGTTTGCAGTACAATAAAAGTCCGAGTGATCTGTTACCTTGGATCCTTTATTTCATGAGAGGACCGTAATGTGTATATATCATGTCATGAACAACCTCGATCTCCTGGTAGAGTAAAATGTGAATATTTTGTTTGCAAGTGATCCAGCACTATGTCAATGTGTTGTAGCTTTACAATTCAAGCCTCAGCTACAATGTGCTGAATATGGAACCAACATTCACTCCACAAGAATCTCGTGCAGCTAGTTCAAACATGTTCGAACCGCATTCGAAACACGTCAACATGAAACCCAAGATGATTCGAAGACTCATTTTATGCATCTGTCTTGCCAAATGAGACTGAAATCACTCGAGGTAGCACCGAGGTAAAGGAAATCCTGACTTAACCGCAACATTCACAAAACTAGTCATTTCCAAAATCTTCGATCCTGTATGTTTGCATCTCCCGCCAATTCTACTTTGTGTGTTTTAAGGAGGTTTTAGCATGTCGCTAATAGTTAACTTTCCTTCATATGACCTGTTCATGATTTCGTTCCTTACATATTATCATGTGATTATTATAACTAAAATCGGCATCTATGAAATGTTGACTTGGAATTCCATATTAAACAGAGATTATAGTTCGTGAATCACCTGAGCTGGCATGTCAACTATTACTTCAAACTTGACCCGAAACTGAATGTTTTGCTCAACATTTCACTCATCTTATAACCATTATCTACTACATTCAGTCCCAGTCCATGAAAAAAAAAAAGAATTTCACTCATTTTTTATGTTTTCTTTCACCCAATTTCAGTTTTTTCCTATGCCTTGTCCAACACTCCAAAAGTCCAAACACCAACTCCATTGCAGCTCACACCTGGAAGCGAGGACACTAGCTTAAGAGGCGAGGAGGATGGTTCCATGAGATCAAGGAAGAAGATAAGTGAATCTGCAGTTCTTTCAGCAATTCACTTAAACATAGGGAGAATGATACTAGAAGTGCCAAAAACTGTGTGCGGCGCTTATTTTAATGCCAATTTTTTTTTTCAGATCACTTAAATGCTACTTAAAAAGAAAAAAAAAAGATTGCCAACTCCAATCTAGGTCGCCAAAAATCCAACATGGCCATATTTTATTGATTTCTTAGTCCGATGTGGCTTGCCGGCATGCTCAATCAAGATATAACCCCAAAACGGTGTCATCTAAAAGTCATAACTAGTGATCTGAGTGCCAATGATCACTTTAGTACCAATCATTATTAAAAAGTGATTATTCAGTACCAAACACGCTACATAAAAATATCGCGTGGACAGGATTTTTTAGATAATATACCAAGTCATATAAATTTTTTCATGGTAAAAGCCACGTATTAGTTTTTGCCCCCGAATCATTCCTACAAAAGGCTTTAAGTATAAAGACCACTTCTCTAAATATGTTAATATTTAAAGGCTCTTCTCTATCCAAATGAGTTTTTTAGATCCAATCATGTAAAAGTTGTTAAGTTTCTGCTCAGAATCTCATTCTAAATTCTCTTAGAAATGCCCTTATCCTTTATAGAAATATCTAGAGTTTTTTGTTCGCCTTCCTTTTAAGAAGAAATGAGGACATAAACCCCACCAAGGTGAGTCACATTGGAATGAACTCAGAACATCCTGCTACTGCTCAAAAGGAGTGCTCAAAGCTATAGCAAGGCCTTATTGGAATTTCATATTGGACAAAGTCAGCCACAGCAGGTATGCTATCTCCTAACAGGCGAACCTCTCTATTCAAGCCTTCGAGGGATTGTCTTTTAACTGTGAACTACCTGGAAATTTGGATCAAAGCATAGAGACACTCGAAATGCTAGGATAGTAACATCTCTAACTTAGTAGAGCCGTATTTCTTAGAAAATCCTGCTAGACTGGAGAAGAAAAAGTGTTTAGAGAGACATTGAGAAAATTTGCATAAGCACACACTTTACTTCAATGAACTCTGCCCAAAACATTATATCATTTTTGTTGGCATTTAAGTGATTGTCTTTTCCTTGATTTGGCACTTAAATGATCCGGTGAAAACTTTTGACACTAAAATGGGAACCTTACACAACTTTTAGCACTTTTAATGTTCTTCTACCCTTAAACATATATTTAAAAAAAATTAGTACTTAGTATGAACACTAAAAAGCCAAACAAACTCTCAAAGGAACCGCATTGACTTTGTCTCCCTAAAATAGTACGAGAAAAAATATCAATAGCCTTCTTCCTCAGAATTAGCTATCCACTTCTTGATTGCTACATGATTGTCTTGTAGTTGCAAGGGAAGGAATATAACATGCATGTACGCGTTCTGTCACTATATAGTTAGTGCGAGTCATTTCATTGCTACATAAACATTACAAGATATTGAAAACGAAAGACGGGAGCTGTACAAGTTTTTGTACAAAATTTTCTTGCTATTGGCACTTAAGTGATCATTTTTTCTCCGATTTGGTATTTAAGGAATCCGGTGAAAATTTTTGACACTAAAATAAACGTCTTACACAACTTTTGATACTTATAGTGTTCTTCTGCTCATATATATATTTAAAAGATTAGCACTTTGTAGGACACTAAAAAGCCAAACAAACTCTCGAATGGACCACATTGACTTTGTCTCCCTAAAATAATATGAGAAAAAGATCAATCGGCTTTCTTCCTCAAAATTAGCTATCCACTTCCTAACCGCAGCATGTTTGTCTTGTAGTTGCAAGGGAAGGACGCATGCCCAGTAGTATATAACTCCAAAACGACGCCATCTAAAGGTTGTAAATAGTGATTATTTGAGTGTTAGATTTTATTTTAAGTGGTCACTTCGACACCAATCATTGTTAAAAAGTGATCACTTCAGTACCAAGCACGCCACGTGGAAATGTCACGATGATAGGATTTTTTTAAATAAAATGCTATCCACTTCCTAATTGCCGCATGTTTAACTTGTAGTTGCAAGGGAAGGGTGTGTGCCCAATCAGTATATAACCTCGAAATGACACCATCTAAAAGAGATGCGGACCCTTGGAGTATCATAACTTGGCAGAAAGTGATACTTAAGTGCCATAACTTACGAAATGTATACTTAAGTGCCAAAATCGAAGCAAAATGGATCATTTGAGTGTCAATCCGGCCAAAACGCTAACGTGTCAATTTTCCGGTGAAGCAAGTGCAAAACGGCTTCGTTTTGATGCTGACGTGGTAAAAAATTAATGTAAAAATTAATTAAATTAAATTTAAAACATTTATAAAAACTATAAATTAAAAAAGAAAAAAAAAAAAAAAAAGGATGTGGCTGAGAGTTGAGCCCTTAGCCGCCGCCGCTCCCCACCACCCCGGCAAGGGCCAGCGACGAAGGAGGGAGAGTCAGTTGGGGTCGCCGAGCCCTAGCCAAGGGCCAGTGACCCCGGCCGACCGGCATCGAGGGCCCGCGAGCCCTTGCCCTGATCTGGGGCGAGGGTCGCGGCCCTCGCCCGGCCAGGCCAAGGGCCGTTGCCTGTTGGAGATCAACTCTTGCCCAGATCGGTGAGGGCTCGCGGCCCTTGCCCAGATCTGGCCTAGGTAGCACGGACACGTTGTCCGTGCTTCCGTGTTGTGTCCGACACGTGTCGGAGCGTGTCGAACACGTTGACACGCTCAGACATGGTCGGACATGCAGTCAACGCGTATCGAAAATCCAACACGCGGTCAACGCGTGCCCGACACGTTTCGACACGCGTGTCTGGAAGATGATGGAGGGTGGAAGCGACAGCGAGGAAGTAGAGACGAGGCCGCGACGGTGAGAGACGGCCGCCACTGTGATGTTGCGACGGATCCGACGAGGTTGCAGCTGCGAGGGAGAAAGGGCCAAAGGCGAGAGGAAGAGGAGAGGAAGGCGGTCGTGCGGCGAGTGGCGAGGAAAGGGGTTTGTGCGGCGAGCGGCGAGGAATGAGAAGAGGAAGGGTTGTGCAAAGCTAGGGTTTTTGATAGGCAAAGCGTATTGGGGGAGGGGAAGAGACGAACGGGTTTTTGATGGGCCGTATTGGGGGAGGGGAAGAGACAGGGACAGCCTGTCTGTCGTGAAGGGGAGGGAAAGAAATATAAATTTTGGGGTGGGGGGAAACGAACAATGGTAGGAGGGAAAGAAAAATAAAGTTTGGGGGAGGGGGTAAATGGACGAGGGAAAGAACTAGAAGAGGGTGGGGTGGACCTTAGTAGAGATTTTTTTTTTTAATGGAAAAATAAAAATGAGATTAAAATATAATTTCGAAAAATAAAAATATTGAATTTGAATTAAATTAATTAAAAATAAAAATATTCATTTAATATATAACGTGTCGGAATTCTCTACTTTTTGAAAAATAACGTGTCACGTGTCGTGTCGTATCGCCATGACCGTGCTACCTAGGATCCGCGAGGGGGAAAGGAGGAGAAGGGGAGGCAACCGGCGGCTAAGGAGGAGGAAGGAGGAGGAGGAAAAAGGGGGGGGGGGGAAGGAGGAGGAGGGAGGCAGCTAGCGGTGAGGGCTGGGGTTGCTGAGCCTTGGCCGAGGGCCTATGTGCCCTCACCCCAGATCTAAGCAAGGGTTGTCGGCCCTCACCCAACTGACAACCCTTGCTGGATCTGGGTGAGGGATGCGACCCTTGCCTAGATCTGGGGCGAGGGCACGCAGGCCCTTGTCGCCGGTCGGCTGGGGCCACCAGCCCTCTACCCGAGCTTGGTGGCCTCAGCTGACCCTCCCCCACCTTCCAACGACGACAGGGAGGCGGCAACGGCGAGGGCTTAGCCTTCAGCCGCCGGCTGCCTTCCTCCTTCTCCTCCATTTTATTTGTTTATTTGTTTATTTTTTAAATAAATATAAATAATATTATTATTTTGTTTAAATTTAATTTAATCAATTTTTATATTATGTTAAAATTCAAATTATGCCAAAATGACGTTATTTTGGGTGAATTAGAGTTGAGTTAGCTCTCCGGCGAGCCACTTCGGCAAAAAATATTAATATTTAATTGTCACGTATGATTTCCGGCAGGTTTCGCCAGAGGTGGCACTCAGGTGTCTCACTTTTCTTAAAATGTGGCATTTAAGTGTACCTTTCGTAAGTTATGGCATTTAAGTGTCTCTTTGTGCCCAGTTATGGCACTTGAAGAGATCTTTTGCCCCGTCTAAAAGTTGTAAATAATGATCCTTGGTGTGCTAAATTTTGTTTAAGGGGATTAGTTCAGTGCCATAGTTGTTAAAAAGCAATCACTTCATGCCAAGCATGCCACGTGGACTTGTTCTTTTAAATAATATGCCAAGTCATATAAAAATTTTCATTGTAAAAGCCACGTATTATTTTTTGCAAGAATTTGTTGTCATTGGTACTTAAGTGATTTTTTTCTTTGATTTAGCACTTAAGTGATACTGTGAAAACTTTTGGTACCAAATATATTTGAAAAACTTTTAGTGTTCTTCTGCCCTTAAACATATATTTAAAAAATTAGCACTTAGTAGGAACACTGAAAAACCAAACAAACTCTCAATGGGACCGCATTGACTTTGTCTCCCTAAAATAATATGAGAAAAAAGATCAATCGCTTTCTACCTCAGAATTAGCTATCCCCTTCCTAACTGCCGCATGGTTGTCTTGTAGTTGCAAGGGAAGCAATATAACATGCACATGCACGTTCTGTCACTATATAACCAGTGCGAGTCATTTCATTGCTAAATAAATGCTGCAAGATATTGAAAACGAAAGATAGATGCTGTATAAGCTTTTGTATAAAAAAATTTCACTATTGGTACTTAAGTGATAATATTTTCTCCGATTTGACACTTAAGAGATCTGGCAAAAAATTTTGACACTAAAATAAACACCTTATGCAACTTTTAGTACTTGTAATGTTCTTCTACCTTTAAACATGTATTTAAAAGAAGACTAGCACTTTGTAGGAACGCTAAAAACCGAACAAACTCTCAAAGGGACTAACATTGACTTTATCTCCCTAAAATAATATGAGAAAAAGATCAATCGGCTTTCTTTTTCAGAATTAGCTATCCACTTCCTAACTGCCGCATGTTTGTCTTGTAGTTGCAAGGGAAGGAATATAACATGCACGTGCTCGTTCTGTCACTATATAACCGGTGCGAGTCATTTAATTGCTAAATAGATGCTTCAAGATATTGAAAACGAAAGACAAAAGTTGTACAAGCTTTTATATAAAAATTATCGCTATTAGCACTTAAGTGATAGTGTTTTCTCCGATTTGATACTTAAGTGATTTGATAAAAAAATTTGGCATTAAAATAAGCGACTTATGCAAATTTTAGTACTTGTAGTGTTCTTCTACCCTTGAACATGTATTTAAAAGATTAGCACTTTGTAGGAACGCTAAAAAGCCAAACAAACTCTCAAAGGGACTAACATTGACTTTGTCTCCCTAAAATAATACGAGAGAAAAAGATCAATCGGCTTTCTTTCTCAGAATTAACTATCCACTTCCTAACTGCGCATGTTTGTCTTGTAGTTGCAAGGGAAGGAATATAACATGCACGGTCTCGTTCTGTCACTATATCACCAATACGAGTCATTTCATTGCTACATAATCGTTGCAAGATATTGAAAACGAAATACGGAAGCTAATACCAGCTTTTGTACAAGATGTCGAACCCCACCAAAATAAAGGCGGTATTAATCAAGGATATTGACTTCAGAGTAAACGACTTATGGTCGTCCCTTTGCAGGATCCGAAGTTGTATTTAGGCGTGGAATCATTCGCTGGAGACATCAACTGAATCTGTGGTATCACTTGATCTCTTCTCAGGAGCTTCCTACAGGTAATTTTTCCTTCTGCTTCTCCTTTCAGCCCATTGCCCTGTTCCAGTGCGGGCATGCAAAAATATATATTGCTGGAGGGAAGTTTAGAGCAATTTTGGCTTTCGAGTACCATTAGCAGAGAAAATTTCCGTTCTTTTTTTATGGCTTGTGTAAACTTTGATGCTACAGATGGATGAATCCCATTCTATACAGCGTCAATTTCTTTTAGGACAATTGGATCGTGGCGGTGCATATTTAATTCGCAATTAAGATCGTTTCTTTGCAGGATCTGATCATTCGGCGAAGACATCGACTGAATCTGGGTTATCACTTAATCTCTGCTCAGGAGCTTCCTACGGGTGAGTTTCCTTCTGCTTTTCCTCTCAGCACGTTGCTCTGTTCCAATGCGTGCCTGCGAAAATTTTTACTTCTGGAGGGATGTCTAGAGTAAATTTTGGCTCTTGAGTATCGTTAGCAAAGAAAATTTTCAATCTCTTTTTTCTTTTTTTGGCCTCTTGAATCTTGATGCTGCAGATGGCGAGAATTGCTGTTGCTGGTACCTGGCTATTTCATGGATATGCTAGGAGTAAGTACTTTTGTCTACTTCATGCAGATGCTTCTCTTGGTGCATCCATGTTTAATATGTTGCGATTTGGTCTGTTTGCCTAGAAACACGATGTATATGCAGAGCACATTTCCAGCTTAAAGTTCTCATTTTTGCAGTTAAGGACATCTTTTTGCGTATTTTTGTGTTAAGTAGAAGCACAAGAGTTCGTTGGATATGGTGCACTTTAGAATGTTGTAGGCCGAACCTGGCAGAGCCTGTGTGATCGTCACTCCTTTTAAATAGAGATGTTAATGTGATTGCGTCCAACTGATCAATGTAGGTTCGATAATTCCAGATCCTAGGGCTAGGTGAATCTCACAAGCAACCCATTAGATCTAAAGGTCGAAATGTATTATTGTCTTGCATGAGTTGGATTTGTATTAAGGATTTTGGAGTGGGTAGCACATCCCAAGTCAAATTGTAGTTCTTTTGTATTTGTAGTTGACAGTGACTTGATAAGCTACCATGTTTGATTTGAGTCCAGAACCAAAGCCATCAGTCTCGACTCCTGCCCAATTGCATAAAGAATTCACGCCAGCACTCCCGGCATTTTTTTCCTTGAATCGGCAGCGACTCGGTTTGTCTCCTTTTGAATTTCATCAGAAGCAATGTTCAACACCACTCTTCCTTTGTCATCCTCTGTCCATTTTTCATTTTGCAACTTGCAGAAGTACTTCCCTCCAAGTCTCTTCAAACTAGTTTGATTAGGTGTTATGATACAAACAAGGCAGCTTCTGCTAAATCTGAAGAAAATGCAACACCAAATAAGGGATATTTTCGCAGTATAATTGCTGAAGCCGCTGCTGGGATCACTCCTGCAGTTGTTCATTTATATGCTTGACAAGGGCAAGGTATGCCATGTGACTGTTCTCTTATCGAGACTTTTTGGCTGAAAATCTTCTGTTCCTTGTTTTTTTGCGCTAATCTCAACAGTCTCTCTTTATCCTGCTGATCAGAGGTAGATGGGATTATCGGTTCTGGCGCTGTAATTCATGAGCATGGCTACATTTTGACATGTTCTCATCTTTTCTTCGACAAAACCAACATGACACATTCATCCAATGTGGAGGTTGGTGCTTAAGGATGTCCCTTGCTGTCCAAATTTAGTGGCTTAAGTTCAAGTTTCTCACTTTGTTTTCTTCTCGACCACGTTATCTTGGAACTAATGACATTATCTTGAACTTGGCGTAGACATGTAAAGTTCACATGTAGCTAAGAATTGGAAAGAGCACCACTTTGTCAGATTAGTTAGCCTTCGACTTTGCTCAATGTTTTGTCATTCTATTCTCTGCACATAAGCATGTAACCGGAGGCATAAAAAAACATTGCCTCTGCCAGTATCTGCGTGATTGGTGGAGTTTTGCATGCCCAGATTGCTTCCTTGACCCAAAGTTGATGAGAATGCCACTCTGAAGTGCCATAATTTTCATTTTCTTTTACCAGTATTGTTTCTCAGGCCCTTTCTGTGACTCGGGTTATATTCTGTTTTGTTCTTGAACGTAACTCTGCTGACAAATTGAAAAAAGAAAAAGAAAAAGAAAGAAACCTAGTTGTGTTGGAAAGTCCAAAAACTAGAAGCTTAACCATTACATGGATGGTGACTCCTTGTATTTAAGGTTCAGATAAAGATTGTGGATGCTCCTGTTTTCTAGACAAAACTCAGGTTTAATCATGGATAGTCCTGGGCTCTTGGCTTACAGAAAGAATGTCACAGGTTCTCGTACGTCTGCAAAAACCCAAGGAAGATGTTGTCGGCCTAGAATCCGAGGAAGATGTTGTAGGCCATGTTGTTGATGCTTACGTTGATCTTGACATTGCCATCATAAAGATCGATCCCCCAAGTTCTTCTCTTCCAACAGCAAAAGTTGGTTCATCCAGTAAACTTTGTCCTGGAGACTGGGCAATAGCCATGGGCAGTCCACTTTGCCTTCCAAACACTGTTACACTCGGAATTTTCAGGTCATTCAGCTCGAACTACTAATTGATCAAGCAATTAATTTTTGTACCTAGTCATTGCTTTCCTTAGTTGATTGTACTAGCACAAAGTGTGGATGTATAATTATTACACGAAGTGACACTTCCCTCTTCTTTTGCATAATATAGCCATGTTTGTCGAACGAGCAAAGACATGAATGATAGCGGAATGCACAAAGAGTATCTACAGACAGATTGTGCAATCAATCCAGTAAGATGCAACAATTTCTGCGTTTGCCTGCCTGCCTGTGATTGGTTTGTGTTTCCTTTTGCTGTTGCATTCACATATTCGATGATAGTAATATTAGATGAGTCTCTGTGCATTAGCTGCTATATCAGGATACAAGTTCCGCTCAAACTCCTAGATATGCGTTACATTAATGTGGGAAGAATAGGAATTATAATGCCAATTAGTTTTATAGGGAAAGTAAGTTTAGCTAACGGAGAGGTGCGATGCTACTTGAGACTCTAGAAGCGTGAGAAAAGGAAATAGAGGGATTGTGTATCTCGTCATTAGTGTGCCACCTATCTGTGAAATGTTGTCCGCGACCTATTATCCCATAGATGTTTATGATGCAGAATTGTAGATTGTACCTAATATGGTCCAAGGGTATAGATGTCACGGACTGCATTGGTGGTAAATTCACGTGCATGCACTTCTCTGTCCAACTTGAGCTAGCTCTTTTGACATAACTGTGGTATGCTCCTTAACTTGACAATTAGTTGCTTTCTTTTCTTTGTTTGTGAAGGGAAATTCTGGGGGTCCTCTTTGTAATGTTGATGGAGAAGTAGTTGGTGTCAGTCTAGAGACAATGAATCTTCAAAAAGCATCTGGAGTGAGCTTTGCTGTACCGGTTGATTTTATTTCAGCAATCATAAAGCCCTTCCAGAATTTTCAGTAAGTTCTATTTTGGTGCCTCAAACCTGCTTGATATGCAAACTATTGTTATGTCGGTATGACAATCAATTGTTTCCTATCCTATTTTATGTAATATAACGGGTAATTGATTTTAAAGCAGTTGTTTCATTGATATTCTGATGTGCATGTTGTTCTTGAGCAATCGGCTCCTTTCTGTTGCATTTCTCTGCGATAACTCCAGATGTTGGGTGGAAAAGAAACAGTTCGATGACGTTTGTAGTTTAAACTTCTAACAATTTCTCGTCATTGATCAGTAACCAAGATGGTCTTGTCAAAGTCTTTTCAAATATTGATTTTCCGAACTGATGTCCTAATATGAATCATTTGAGTAACGTCTTGCTGAGAGAGTTTAGGATTTTTGGAGCATATGATCTTTACCTATGTAACAGATAGTAACTTGTGGCAGGAGTCCTTTACGACCCGATTTCGGATGGGTTGTGCGGAACTTCAGTAAGAACTCCGAAGCACTTGAAAAATATTACCGCAAATTTCGCTCTGCAAGTGAAGGTGTCTTCGTACAACGGGTGTGTCTTTTTTTCATCTTGCTTCTGTTCTATCCTCTCTATTTCCTCATGAAACATATTATTTTAAATTAAAGATAAGTGTACTGAAAATTATAAAACTTGTTATGAAAGTGAAATTGAGTTTTAAAACTTTCAAAAAATGCAATCAAATTATAAAACTTGTTAAGTCGATGCAATCAAGTTCTTCTATTAACTTATAGAAAATTAACTAGTTTTAGGACTTGATTGCCCTAACTCGACAAGTGTTAAGACTTAATTACACTAATTTAATAAATTTTAGGATTTGATTATATTTTTTGAAAGTTTTAAGAACTCAATTGTACTTTGTGAAAATTTTTATTATTTGATTGTACTTTTTGAAAATTTTAATACTTAACTTCACTTTCATGATTAGTTTTAGGATTTCCAGTAATACTTATCCCATTAAATCATTCATGAAATTGTTTGGAGAAATTGTTCCACCTAATAAGCCAACATCACTTGTTGACCATGCTACGATTAGAATCATACCGCATAAACAACATTAACGCCATTCTGGTGCTGCCATTTCTTTGTCGAAGCACCCTAAAGAAAGCTCTCTTTAGGAGACAACTTATGTTGCATGCTTTGAAGTAATCATTTGACTAGTGAAAGTCTCGATCCACGCTTCCATGACAATGAACTTGCATCATGTGTACCAAAGGAAATTTGCAATGTAATGTCATTTTATTCTCATAATGCTGTTCAAGCTTGTCTTTGAGACAATCGCATGCTTCTTGTTTGTTAATATTGCCGGTATTCTCATCTTCATCAGGTAATAGAAGGATCCCCCGCTAAATGTGCTGGCATTCAAGACCACGATGTCATCGTGGAATTTAATGGAAAAGGAGTTGGAGACATAATAGAGGTAAAAGCTTTCTTGATCTAGCAGAGCATTAGTGTTGGTTCAGAAGTTGTTTACTTTGGTGCATTGAGCAAACAATAAATGGAACCCAGGATTCATTATCAAAGATATCATGGAAGTACATGACGCATTCGTTGGAATGAATTGCACTCGCTTTACTTGACGTTGGCCTATTCTTGACGGGAAATGAGAAAGGCTTTAGAGGCTTGTCACTCTCTACATGAACTGTGCTCAACAATAGTTTCAAGATGAGGAGTAGTGGATGGTATTTAAAATGGAAGAAGAGAAGATAAATTACAAATTAGGGATGGATGCACAACAAACAAACAAAGTTGTTCACTTACAGTTTGCGATGGCAGCTCAACTTCAGCTCTCTGACTTTTGATTATTGAAAACGAGAACTAAAGTGCTTGATTCACCAACTTGTTGAAGATGATGGATGCTATGGGGGAAAGATCTGGAAAACCTGTTGAGGTACTTGTGAAGAGAACCAGGGATGGCAGGGATGCTTCAGTTCCTCTGACCATTACTTTCCAAGAGAAACCTGTCTCGAGATTGTAGGAAATCGGAGGCCTCGACTTTGATGTCGACTTTGCTAAATGCATTGCTATTTGCAATACAATAAAAGTCCAAGCGATCTGTTACCTTGGATCCTTGATTTCATGAGAGGGCAATAACGGGGCATGTATCATGTCATGAAAGAACATTGACCTGGTGAGGAGAATAAAATGGGTGACTATTTTGGTTGCAAGTGATTCAGTACCATGTCAATGTGTCGGAAATCGAAAATTCAATCTACCTACTATGTACCGACAATAGAATCGAAATTCGCTGGATGAGAACCTCGTACAGCTACTTTCAACATGTTTGGCTGGTGTAATGCGCAAATCACATTCTTATAACGTTAGATTGAAACCCGAGGTGATTCAAATACTTGGTTTATACATTGGCCTTGCCTAATGAGCCTGAAATTACTCGAGATAGCACCGAGGAAATGAAAATCCCAACTCAACCCCAAGATTGGCTTACCGAGTTATTTCCTAAATCTTTAATTCTCAGGTTGTAGAGAAGGCGAGTTTGCATTTCCAGCCATTTATATCTTGAGTGTTTTAAGGACTGTTAACAAGATTAGGATATTTACTTAATTATGCATATGGGCTTTGCTAGCATGACAGTCCTTGGGTACTATGAATATAACAATCTATCGTGAGCAACAAATTCTTAAAGAAATGGGTCCCATAATAATTTATAATCATTTTTCATTTGATTTTTTATGATCCAGAATAGACTGTTATTCTCGCAGTACATTAAAGAATGTTATCCAATCATTTCTCTTATGCATATATCTCATTCGATGGTACATCTTCTTGATTGATTACATATGATATTATGTTTATATTAAATAAGCCTATAAATAGTTTCATATACAATTTATCAATGTATATTGATATATACAAAAAATTCTTTAATTCTTATCTTCTGCATCATTATCTTTTTCAACTTGGTATCGTTATCTTTTGCATCATTATTTTTCACAAAGATGGATTTCTTTCGATGCCGGTTGCACAAGCTATATCATTCAGTAACTATTTCCCAAGCATGCTATATAGGCCGCTTGATACTTCAATGCCGGCCATAGAGGTCATGTCGTTCAATTACTATTTTGCAAGCCAATTGCATCGACCGCTTGCTCCTTCATATGACTTAATTATGATTATGCTCTTTAAAATCGACATCTTTGAAATGCTGACGTAGGATTATAGAGATTGTAGTTTGTGAAAACCTGAGCTGGCATATCAATTCTTGCTTCCAACTTGACTTGAAACTTGACTCTTCTGTTCAACATTTCACTCACTTTATCACCATTATCCAGTCCATGAAAAAAAGAAAGAATTTCATTCATGTTCATTAATCAACTTTGAAAGTCACATAGAAGGCAAGCTGGCATTGCGATTGAAGCTTCAACGGCACGGTTTTAGCCTTTTGGAGAGTGGTTTGAGCCTTTCGCCCTTTGCTAATGGATCTTGTCGGATCTTGAGTCTTTCTTCAAGCACGTGACAGAGAAAGAATTATGATATTTTGAGGAATAAATAACGACTTGGTAACAACCAAATATATTTAAAAGCTACCTAATCATCCCTTTTTGTTGTTGTTTAGTGGTGGCTAATCCAATGTGATTGTCATAGAGGCTTGTGATATGTGATTTTCTGGTTTAAACCAGAAAAAAAAAATGAAGAATAGACAAGAACTGTTGAAGAGCACCGCCTTTCTTTCCTCTTTCCCACACATTTTCTAGATTTTTCTAGCAATTGCTGCAAGACTTTAGGCAGTTTGTGATAGCTAGAACTCTGTGGCTATAGATTTGTCCGAACATGAAAAATAGAAGCAAAAATCCCACTTGTGCCAGAGATCATATGTTAGATAGTCGGTGGATAAAGGTTAGAAATAGCCTAGCCTCCTCCACTTGTGTATATGCCCAAAAAAACAAAAGCATAGAGTGTTGTAGTGGGTGGCTTGCGAGCGTAGTAAGTGTCAGTGAGTGTTAAGAGTGTGAGTGGTGAGAAGAGTTACAAATAAAATATTGCGAAGTAGGTGTGGAGAGTTTACTTGCTTCTATAATATTATTAATAAAGAAGTGTCTATTTCACTTGGGCAATCATTTGCTTCTCTACATGTGGTATTAGAGTGGTAGATATGAAATTCCAAAAAACACAAGTTGCCAAACAACATGAAATTGCATCTGGTGCAATGCAATGGCATCATGGTACCCTCTTGCTGCCTCCCTCTCGTCTTCATTAAGTGTAATTGATGGCGGTCTATAATTTATTGTGAGAATAACAATATATTTTGCATTACAAAAAATTAAATAATAAATAATTATGAATTATTATGGGATTCACTTTTATAAGAATTTGTAATTCGTAATAAGATGTTATCCTTATAATAGCTTAAAGATTACTATATCAGTAAAATCCGTACATTTAAATATATTTTTAAAAGATTAGTATCCCGTAGGAAACACCAAAAAGCGAAACATACTCTCAAAGGGACCTATTGACCTAGTCTTCTTAAATTCCGAGAAGGGAATTGATCTGCTGTCCTGCTATTGCTCAGAAATAGTTATCTGCTTCCTGACGGTCACGTGTGCTTCTTATCATTGGTAGGGAAAGAATATAACGTGAACGTGCTCGCTCTGTCACTATTTCACCAGTGTGCATCGTCTCATTGCTGCATAAATGCTACTTCTTCCCTAAGAAATGGTGAATCACACGCTTCATTAGAAACCATCTCTTTTTTGTAGTTTATGCATGAAAATCCAAGACTCCCAAACGTTGCAAGACCTTGTACGTTGGCTCTGTCCCTAATTGACCACCAAGCGTCAATTTTTTTAGGACAAGTGGGTGGCAGCCGGGAAATTTGATTCGGGAAAGCGAAATTCATTTGCAAACGAAACCTGGGAGTCATTTTCTTTATTTACATACGAAAACCCCCACAAATAACTAGCATTTAATCAAGGACTTGGACTTAGTAGTCAATTAAGGTTTTTTTTTTTTTTTTTGGTAGGATCAGAAGCTGTATTTAGGTGTGAAATCATTCGATGGAGACGCCAACAGAATCTGGGTATCACTCGATCTCTGCTCTGGAGCTTCCTACAGGTAATTTTGCTTCTGCTTCTCCTGTCAGCACATAGCTCTCTTCCCAAGCGTGCCAGCAAAAACTTTTACTGCTGAGGGGAAGCTTAGAGCAATTTTGGATTTCAAGTATCAATAGCAGAGACAATTTTCCGTTCTTTCTTCTTTTTGACTGCGTAAATTTTGATGCTACAGATGGCGGGAATCGCTGTTGCTCGCTCTGGTCTGTTTCATGCAAATGCTAGCAGTAAGTACCTTGGTCTATTTCATGCCAGTGCTTCAGTTATATGTTGGTGATTCTATGCTTAATATGATGCAATTCGGACTGTTTGCCTAGAAACAGGAAGTGTATGTAGTGCACCTTTTAGGGTTGAAGTTCTAATGTTTGCGGTTTAGAGCGTCTTTTGCGTATAGTTGCATTAAGGACAAGCTCAAGAGTTCCTAGGATATGGTGTGCCCTTTAGAGTGCTTGCAGGCCATAGCCGACGAACCCTGAGGTGACTGCTCTAGAGATGTTAGTGTTACTACATGCCTCGGGTGAACATAGGTTGAATAGTTCCATATCCCAAGGCTAGGTGAATCTCTCGAGACACCCGTTATATCTAATGGCCGAAACGTATTTTCTTGCCTACATTGGAATCGTAGTAAGGATTTTGGGGGAGGTAGCAGATTGCTAATCAA
The DNA here is from genome assembly GCA_017140255.1 of Eucalyptus paniculata subsp. matutina. NCBI lineage: Eukaryota > Viridiplantae > Streptophyta > Magnoliopsida > Myrtales > Myrtaceae > Eucalyptus > Eucalyptus paniculata. Next base: position 1,908,456 of record CM029437.1, on the reverse strand, counting down.
TTGAGCTAATTTCCTAAAATAAATTCAAACTTTAGTTCTTATTCCAATTCTATCCTAAACTTTTTTCTTTATCTAAAATAATATCACAAACTTTCACTCTAATTCACAATCTGCTCCACGTCAAAAAATCGCCACGGATATTTTCGAAATTATCAGTATTAGGAGACCATTGTTGTTCCATACGAAAATAAGGTTGTTGGTGAAAACATATATTATGATAATGAGCCTTGAACTAGCCTTCATGCTGATAATTTTAAAGAAACTTGTGGAATTTTTGGACATGGGGTAGATTTGAGACTAGAGTGAAATTTTGTAATTTTTTTCAGACAAAAAAAAATTTGGGAGAAAATTGGGGTTCTACCTAAAGTTGGGTTAAGGAATCAAGCCCCAGTAAATTTAAAGTTTTAATATAGTTGTAGTTGAGACCCTTTCTAATTGAACTACCTTGTTTGATTTGAATAACAGAATCAAAGCCATTGGCGGCAAATACTCCCCAATTGCGTAAAGAATTCACGCCACCTCCCCCGGCATTTATTTCCTTGAATCGGCGGCGACACGGTTTGTCTCCTTTCTAATTTTATCAAAACCAATGTGTAACACCACTATTTTCCTCTGTCATCATATGTTCGTTTATTATTTTTGCAACCTGCAGAAGTACTTCCGTCCCAGTCTCTTCAAACTAGTTGGATTAGGTGTTATGATACAAGTAAGGCAGCTTCTGCTAAATCTGAAGAAAATGCAAAACTGGCGTATTTTGGCAGAGATACAATTGCCCATGCTGCTGCTAAGACCGCTCCTGCTGTCGCTCGTCTATGTGCTCCAAATCGAGGGCAAAGTATGCCATGTGATCCTTCTCTTATTGAGTCGTCCTGGCTGAAAATCTTTTGTTACTTTTTTTTTTGTTTGGCACTAGTCTGAGAAGTCTTTCGTTATCTTGCTGATCAGATGTTGACGGGGAGATAGGTTCTGGAACTGCAATTCATAAGGATGGCTACATTTTAACATGTGCTCATGTTGTCTTCGATAAAACGAACGTGGTATATTCAGCCGATGGGCAGGTTGGTGTTTGAGGGTGTACTTTTCTGTCCAAACTCAGTGGTCTAAGTTCAAGCTTTTCACTTTGTTTTTATTTCTACCACATGATCTTAATAGAATGATATCATCTTGAACTTGATGTAGACGTCTAACCTGCACATATGGTTAAGGATAGGAAAGAATTTTGTCAGATTAGTTAGCCTTCGATTGTGCTTACTATATTGTCATTCTATTTCTCTGCACACAAGCATGTAACTGAAGGCATGGAACATATTGCTCTGCCAGTATCTGCATGATCGGTGGAGATTTGCATGCCCATATTGCTTCCTCGAATGTAACTCTGAAGTGCCATAATTTTCATTTTCTTTTACCAGTATTATTTCTCAGATCCCTTCCTGTGACTTGGGTTATATTCTGTTTTTTCTTGAATATAACCATGCTGAAAAATAAAAAAATTAGTTGTGCTAGAAAGTCCAAAACCAGAGGCTTAAACTATTAAATGGACAGTGACTACTTGCACATAAGGCTCCGACAAAGATTGTGAATGCTTCTGTTTTCTAGACAAAACTCATGGATTTAATCATATAGTCATGGGCTCTTGGCTTACAGAAAGAATGTCGCAGGTTTTCGTACGTTTGCAAGAAGCCAAGGAAGATGTTGTAGGCCAAGTTGTTGATGCTTACGTGGATCTTGACATTGCCATTGTAAAGACTGAAAAACCAACTTCTCCCCTTTCAACAGCAAAAGTTGGCTCATCTAGTAAGCTTCGTCCTGGAGACTGGGCAATAGCCATGGGCTGTCCACTTTCCCTTCAACACACTGTAACGCTTGGGATTATCAGGTCATTCAACTTGTACTTATGATGTGACCAAGCAATTAATATTTGTCGAAATCTTTGTTTTCCTTAGTTGATTGTATTTGCACAACAGCGTAATTGTATAAGTACAAAGTGACAGTTCCTTCCCTCTTCTTTTGCTTGAAATAGCTGTGTTCATCGCGCAGGCAATGAGTTGAGACTTGACGGAATGATGGAGTATCTACAAACAGATTGTGCTATCAATCCAGTAAGATGGAACAATGCCTGTGTTTTCCTGCCTGTCTGAGATTGGTTTGTGTTTCCTTTTGCTGTTGCATTCACATATGCAGCGTTAATAATACTAGACCAGACTCTGTGCATTAACTGCTATACTGAGATACCAGTATTGGTCAATCTCCTAGAGCTGTGTCACATCAATGTGGGAAGAGCAGGAACTATAAAGGTAATTAGTTATATGGGTAAAGTCTAGCTAACCGAGAGGTGTGATGCTACAGGAGACTTTCTAGAAGCTTGAGAAATAAAAAGGGGGGATTGGATATCTCGTCATTAGTGAGCCACCCATATTTATGATACAGAATTGTAGACCGTACGTAGCACAGTCTAATCAAATAGAGGTCTGTGACGGCATTGATGGTAAACTAACGTGCATGCATTTCTCTGTCCAACTTAAGCTAGCTCTTTTGGCATAACTATGGTATGCTCCTTAACTTGACACTAGTTGCCATCGTTTCTTCATTCGTGAAGGGAAACTCTGGAGGTCCTCTTTGCAATGTTGATGGAGAAGTAATTGGTGCCAATGTTGAGAATGTGAAGCCGGACATAGCAACTGGAATGAGCTTTGCTGTACCGGTTGATTTTATTTCAGCTATCATAAAGCCCTTCCAGAATTTTCAGTAAGTTCTACTTTGCTGCCTGAAACCTGCTTGATATGTAAACTATTGTAACGAGCTTTTCTATTGGTATAAGAATCGATTGTCTCCTATCCTCTTTTTTTAATAAAACAGGTGATTCATTTTAAAGCCAGTGTTTCATTATATTCTGATGTGCCCACTGTTCTTGAGCAATCAGATTTTTCTGTTGCATTCTCGGCGATAACTCCAGGTGTTGGGTGGAAAAGAAATAGTCTGACATAGTTTAAGCTTAAACAGTTACTTTCTTATCGTTGATCAGTAACTAAAATGGTCATGTCAAAGTCTTCTACAGTATTGTTCCTCCAAACTTATTTCCCTATATGAATTATTTGAGTACGTGTGCAAAGAATTTGTGATATTCCAAGCATATAATCTCTACCCGGGTAACAGATAGTAACTCGTGGCAGGAGGTTTGTACGGCCTGATTTCGGATGGATTGTGCGGAACATCAATAAGGATAACTTCGAAGAACTTAAACAAAGTTACCCCACATTTCCTAATGCTAAAGATGGCGTCCTTGTACAAAAGGTGCATTTTGTTTATTCCTTCGGCAAATCTGGAAATGTTCTTCTCTTGCCTTTATACATAGCTAATGTCACTCTTTTGTTTGTTTAGCTCGTCATCCTTACTCTTTTGTCCTCTCTATTTTCTCATGAAACGTGCTATTTGAACTTATACATGGAAAAACCTTGTGTGGAGATAAAGTTCCATCTGATAAACCAACATCACTTGTTGACTGTGCCATGATAAGTATCATACTGTATGTGCGACATTAATGCCACGCCGGTGCCACCAGTTCCTTGTGAAAGTACCCCAAAGAAAGCTTTCTGTACTTATGTTGCATGCTTTCAAGTATCATTGCACTAGTAAAGTGTCGATCCAAAATTATTGATCCGTACTTTTTGTGACAATGAACTTGTATTTTGTGTACACATGGAAATCCGTAATCTAATGTCACTGTATTTTCGCAATGCTGTTCAAGCTAGCCTTTTTAGACCATGCATTCTCCTTATTTGTCAAAATTGCTGGTTCCTTACATATTCTTATTTTCGTCAGGTATTTAAAGGATCCCCTGCTGATCATGCGGGCATTCGAACCGGTGATGTTATTGTGGGATTTAACGGGAAACAAGTTTGGAATATCAAAGAGGTAAAAGTTTTCTTGATCTAACAAGCATCAATTTTGATTTCGAAGTTGTTTACTAAGCGAAAATCAGCAAATAATAAACGGAACTCTGGAAATTTTATCAAAGATCTTAAGAAGTGCATAGCGCATTCGTTGGAATGAATTGCTTTGAAGGCCTGTCACTCTCTGCATGAACTGGGGTCAATAATAGTTCCAAGATGAGGAATTTTGGATGGTAAATAATGAAAGAAAAGAAGATAAATTACAGATTATCTATAAATGCGGGACAAACAAACAAAGCTATTCACTATAAAGTCAAGCTTTTACAGTTTGCGATGGCATTTCAACTTCAGCTCTCTGACTTATGCAGTTAGTTATCCTCATTGAAAACGAGAACTAAAGCGCTTGATTCACTAATTTGTTGCAGATGATGGATGCTAGGGGGGAGAGATATGGGGAACCTGTCATAGTAAATGTGAAGAGAGCCAGGGATGCTCCGGTTCCTCTGGCCATAACTTTCAAGGAGAAAGATGTCGCTTAGATGTGTGGGAAATCCGACGCCTCCACTTTGATCAAAGCACAGTTGTTTGCAGTACAATAAAAGTCCAAGTGGTACAATAAAAGTCCAAGTGATCTGTTACCTTGGATCCTTTATTTCATGAGAGGACCGTAATGTGTATATATCATGTCATGAACAACCTCGACCCTTCTTACCCAAAAAAAAAAAAAAAAAAAAAAAAAAAAACAACCTCGATCTTCTGGTAGAGTAAAATGTGAATATTTTGTTTGCAAGTGATCCAGCACTATGTCAATGTGTTGTAGCATTACAATTCAAGCCTCAGCTACAATGTGCTGAATATGGAACCAACATTCACTCGACAAGAATCTCGTGCAGCTACTTCAAACAGGTTCGAACCGCATTCGAAACACATCAACATGAAACCCAAGATGATTTGAAAACTCGTTTTATGCATCGGTCTTACCAACTGAAATCACTCGAGGTAGCACTGAGCAAAAGAAATCCTGACTTAACCGCAACATTCACAAAACGAGTCATTTCCAAAATCTTAGATCCTGTATGTTTGCATCTCCTGCCAATTCTACTTTGTGTGTTTTAAGGAGGTTTTAGCATGTCGCTAATAATTAATTTTCCTTCATATGACCTGTTCATGATTTTGTTCCTTACATATTATCATGTGATTATTATAACTAAAATCGGCATCTGTGAAATTATGACGACCCAGACCCGGGGCAGTACAGAGGGACGGACTAAGATCGCCTCGGCAGTACGCAGGCAAGGAGAGTGTGACGACCCACGGGGAGGAGGGATGGCGGTGCATCCGCGCCTCGGTCCCCGAACGTGCACAAGGAAGGGGTCCCTCTCTTGTCCCACATCGCCTAGGGAGGGAGTTATGGGCTAGTTTATAAAGCAATGGGCCCTCTAATTATGCATACGCATTTTCTTTAGGTAATATGAGCTGCTTTGAGAGGAACAAAACCGTGAAAATTTAATGTCCAAAGCTGATAATATGTGTACAAAAATGTTGACTTGGAACTTCGATATATTAAACGGAGATCAACATTTCACTCATCTTATAACCATTATCTACTACATTCAGTCCCAGTCCACGTAAAAAAAAGAAGAATTTCACTCATTTTTTATGTTTTCTTTCACCCAATTTCAGTTTTGTCATATGCCTTGTCCAACACTCCAAAAGTCCAAACACCAATGTTGGAGATTGTGATATATTCTATTTGTAGATTGATTGATTTAGTGAATAGGAAGTTTTAGTAAATAGGAAATTTATGTATAATGTTTCCTTTTATTCTCTTCCATTCTTGCACTATAAATGTACTAATGTGCTTGTATACAAATCAATGAATACAAAAGAAAATTCTCTCCCATTTCTTCGTTTTCTGTCATGGTATAAGAGCTCTTCTATTCCTGACCTAGCTTCCGCATATTTAGAAATTGCCTTAGTTTTTTTTTTTTTTTTATGGCCTGATTGTTGCATGATCTTACCCTGCAAAATAGACCAGCAAATCAATTAGGAATTCCTTTTTTTTTACCATGACAAAGAACAAAAACATCAAGAGTTTCTCCACAGAGGAGACGCCCTCCTCAGATCCGACCATCCTTTCCAACGAGGAGCGGTCCTCTATTCATCAAGAAGAAACTCAAGATCCAGCCAAATTCGTTCCTCCATTGGGTCCAATTCCCGGCCCAATTTCCGGTCCAGTCTAGTGGCCTCTTAATTGGTATCAATGGGGTAGTGGGCCAGGATAGACATGGGCCCAATATCCATCAAAAGAGTCGGGCCACACTAATCCGGGTCAGGGACCCGGACCTATGCCGGGTCAAGGGACGAATCCCTACCCGACATTCCAACCCGGATACATGCTGATGTTATTTTCGGTTGGCGGCGGCGGCCGGCCTGAGCCCGCCGACCCCCTCTACACGTCACCAGCGGACGGCCCCAAATTGCGTCTCATCAGCATCCAACTCACCGGACCGGAAAGCTACTCCTCGTGGGCTCGAGATTTCCGGCATGTTCTAGTGACGAAAGACAAGGATGGCTTCCTCGATGGAGCCGTCCCATTCCTGACCGACGAGCGCCTTCGGCGACACTGGCGGAAGTGCAACCAGTTGGTTCGCACTTGGATCAGCAACACACTCGCTCCCGATGTCGCGGCCAGATTACCACCTACTGAAGACTCCAAACAAATCTGGGAGAACATCAAGGAGATGTATGGCCGGCTTGATCGCGCACGGCTCTTCAGCATCACCCAAGGCTTGACTGAGTTGAAGAAAGGGAACCTCTCGGTTACCACTTGCTTCAACCGTCTCTCATCTCTGTGTAATGAGTTGGAATCGGCCGAAGAGCACCTATAGGGACCCGAGGAAACTCTGAGACAATACAAAGAAATTAGAGAATGAGAAAAGGCCACACGGTTCTTACTCATTCTCAACGAGGATTATTCGGCCTTCCAATCTCAAATCCTTGCAATGGAACCCTCGCCACTGCTCGGACACATCTACCAACTCACCGTCTAGGAGGAAAGTCAGCGCCTCGTCGCGACCGGACACGCTCGAGTGGGAGAAGGCCTTGGTCTTGCGGCTTTTCCATCCGGCATGGATTCACGAGAGGTGGCGGCAGAAGGTAGCGGAGCAGCCGCGCACCTGGGATACCCAAAAGTGGGTAGTGCGGCTATGGCAAGAAGAAGGGTCGACCGAAACTCTATTGCATTTCGAACGGACGACTGGGATTCATGCGGACGAACGGACGGCTACGTGGATGATCTAACGGCCTGGATTCACGCGGCGTCTTGGACGGTTCAGATCAACGCAATACAATTGACGGTGTAGATCGACACGCTGCAATGGATGGCTACAGATCGTCCATCAGTCCGGATCGATCCAAGGGCCATTATCACGCCACGTCATCTCCAGTTTATAAGGGATCCTACAACTCACGTGGCACCACATCAGGAAAGGTCAGTGGGAAAAATAATAAATTCAAAAATAAATATTGTGAATATTGCAAACGTCCACATCATACTGTTGATGCATGTTGGAAATTGCATGGAAAGCCTACTAATAAAAATAGAAAAGAAAAAGAATCGTCAGCTTATCAGGTTTTGACACAAAGGAATGATGGGGTACAACAGACAATTACTCAAGATAAGTATCAGAATATCCTGCAGATTCTGAATCAATTGCAGATGAGTGACAAAAGTGCAGGATTCTCAGGTATTTTTCTTCACAAGGAGAATTCATTTTCTATGAATGCATGGATAATCGATACAGGGGCTAGTGATCACATAATTTGTCATGAGCACCTTTTTTCCCATGTTGATAGAAAATCATAATTTTCTATATCTTTATGTCTTCCAAATGGAAATGTCACTCAAGTTACCAAGACTGGCACTATTCATCTTGGGCCCCATTTTGTCCTTAGAAATGTCTTCTACGTTCCTAAATTTGAATTCAACCTACTCTCTGTCTCAAAAGTTTGCATAAATAGTTCCTCTCATGCAATATTCAGTTCCGACAATTGTTTCTTTCAGGACCGTTCGACTGGCAAGCTAATGGGCTTAAGTAGTATTGCATACGGACTATACTACTGGATTGATTCTCCAAGAGATGTAGAATTACTAAATAAAGACATCTCTTGTAATGCTATTAGTTGAAATAAAAATCTTCTTTTTCATCAAAGATTGGGTCATAGTGCATGTTTTCCTCATTCTCAATGTCCCATATGTCCCTTGGCTAAACAATCTCGAGCATCCTTTCCAAAGAGTACGTCTCGAGCAAACCGGAAATTTTCTTTACTTCATATGGACATCTGGGGACCTTATCACACCTCTCATCATGATGGCTCCCGTTTTTTCCTGACGATTGTAGATGATTATATGAGGGGCACTTGGGTATATCTTATGCAATCAAAGAGTCAAACATTTACTTATCTTTCAAACTTTGTTTCCCCGGTTAAAAATCAATTCAATCAATTTGTGCAATGAACTCGTACAGATAATGGGCATGAATTTTTCACTTCTGATTGCACAAAATTCCTATCTTTTCAAGGGATACTTCATGAGAGTTCTTATACTTACACACCACAACAATATGGAATTGTAGAGCGTAAGCACAGGCATCTCTTAGAAGTAGCACGTGCATTAAAATATCAAGCCTCTATTCCTGAAGGTTTTTGGGGAGATTGTGTGGTCACTGCTGTCTATTTGATTAATCGCATGCCAACTCGTATTATGGATGGGAAAACTCCTTTTGAATTGCTTTATAATAGACAGCCTCGCAATGATCATCTTCAAGTATTTGGTTGTCTGTGTTATGCAACAAATGTCGGCTCTTTGGATAAGATGGCCCCTCGTGCCACATAATGCATATTCATGGGATATCCATATCTTCAGAAAGGTTATCGAGTTATGGAGATTTCTACTGGACATTTCTTTGTTAGCAGGGATGTTATATTTCACGAGGACATCTTTCCTTTTAAGGATATGATATCTTCGTCCTATGTGTCATCATCTCCAAATCATAGGCCTTTTCTATCTGAAGAAGATTTATCTATGGCTTCTCAATATCTGTTCGTTGCTCCGGAACCATCCATTCTTGTTCCAAGGAATACCACTTTTTCTGGAGAAGACTTACCTTTAGAGTTCTCTAAGGATCCTCATTCTGCCTCGGCTCCATTAGAGACTACTTCTGAATCTTCCTCAACACTTGAACCAATAGTGGCTGAGTAGCCTCGACGTATTGGACGGCAAACTCGTCCACCCACGTGGACTAAGGACTACATTTATTTTGCATCACGTTCTCTAGGGAAAAAGTATTGTCTCTTCATATGTGTCTTTTAATAGACTATCACTGGAACATATGTGCTGCGTTAGCCGTCTCTTGGAAGAAAACAAACCTTCTTCTTTCCATGAAGCATCTCGTGATCCAAGATGGCAACATGCCATGGAATCATAACTTAATGCCTTGATCGAAAATCATACTTGGGACATTGTTCCACTTCCTCTACACCAGAAGCCCATCGGATGTAAATGGGTTTATAAAATCAAGTTTCGGGCAGATGGTTCAATTGAAAGATACAAAGCTCGACTAGTGGCTAAAGGATTCACTCAGAGAGAAGGCTTCGATTATCATGAAACTTTTTCACCTATTGCCAAAGAGGTCACCGTTCGTTCCTTCTTATCCATTGCAACCATTAGAAATTGGTCTTTACATTAGATGGATGTTAACAATGCCTTCCTTCATGGCGATCTCGATGAAGAGATCTATATGGAGCTTCCACAGGGATTACGCAGATAGGGGGAGTCTCGAGTATGTCGTCTATGCAAATCCTTGTACGGACTAAAGCAAGCATTTAGACAATGGTATGCCAAGTTCACTACTGCGTTGACTAATGCGGGATTTCGGCATTCTAAGCATGATTATGCCCTGTTTACATGGAGTAAAGGTAATTCATTCATCTATCTATTGATATATGTTGATGATATACTTGTTATGGGAAACAATAACTCTCACGTTACAAGATTTAAAAAGTATTTGCATTCTACTTTCCATATCAAGGATTTGGGACCGCCCAAATATTTTCTTGGAATTGAAATTGCTCGGTCCGACAAAGGTATCAATCTCAATCAGAGGAAATTCATCCTTGAAATTGTTTCCGAAGCTGGATTGTCCGAATGCAAACCAACAATCGTACCAGCTGAGCAGAATGCCAAATTGACTACTCATGAATATGATCTGAATTCTTCTTCATCTATTGAGGACCCACTCCTCAAAAATCCGTCAGCATATCAGCGACTTGTTGGTAAACTAATATATCTTACTATGATAAGACCAGATATATGTTATGCAGTGCAGATACTCAGTCAATTCATGTATAGTCCAAAACAATCTCATATGAATGCAGCCCTAAAGGTTGTGAAATACTTGAAAGAATGTCCAAGACTTGGAATTTTCTTATCCCGTGACTACAACATGAAGATGATAGCATTTTGTGATACAGATTATGCTACTTGTCCAATGACCAGAAGATCAATTACTGGTTTTTGCATCAAGTTGGGCAAGTCACTAATCTCATGGAAGACAAAGAAGCAATCGACTATCTCTTTATCATCGGCTGAATCAAAGTATCGAGCAATGGTAAAGACAACTTGCGAAGTGGTTTGGATTCAAGGATTACTTTCAGATCTCGGGTTAAAGGTGAGCGGACCAACTGAATTATTTTGTGACAACGATGCTGCACTCAAATTGGCAGCAAATCCAGTTTTTCATGAAAGGACAAAACATATAGAGGTTGATTGTCACTTCACACAAGATAAGATCAAAGAAGGAATCCTCGTAGCAAAGGGCATTGGAACGATGGATCAAACTACAGACATCTTCACTAAGCCATTGTGTCAGAGACAACATAGTTATCTTCTGAGCAAGCTGGGTGTCCTCGACATATATAGGCCATCAGCTTGAGGGGGAGTGTTGGAGATTGTGATATATTCTGTTTGTAGATTGATTGATTTAGTGAATAGGAAGTTTTAGTAAATAGGAAATTTACATATCCTGTTTCCTTTTATTCTCTTCCATTCTTGCACTATAAATGTACTAATGTGCTTGTATACAAATCAATGAATACAAAAGAAAATTTTCTCCCGTTTCTTCATTTTCTGTCAACCAACTCCATTGCAGCTCACACTTGGAAGCAAGGACACTAGCTTAAGAGGTGAGGAGGACGGTTCCACGAGATCAAGGAACAAGATAAGTGAATCTGCAGTTCTTTTAGCAATTCACTTAAACACATTTCACTCATCTTATAACCATTATCTACTACATTTAGTCCCAGTCCACGAAAAAAAAAAGAATTTTACTCATTTTTTATGTTTTCTTTCGCCCAATTTCAGTTTTGTCATATGCCTTGTCCAACACTCCAAAAGTCCAAACACCAACTCCGTTGCAGCTCACACCTAGAAGCGAGGACACTAGCTTAAGAGGCGAGGAGGACGGTTCCATGAGATCAAGGAAGAAGATAAGTGAATCTGCAGTTCTTTCAGCAATTCACTTAAACATAGGGAGAATGATACTAGAAGTGTCAAAAATTGTGTGCGGCGCTTATTTTAATGCCAAAAGTTTTTTTTTTTTTTCAGATCACTTAAATGCTACTTAAAAAGAAAAAAAAAGATTGCCAACTCCAATCTGGGTCGCCAAAAATCCGACATGGCCATATTTTATTGATTTCTTAGTCTGATGTGGCTTGCCAGTGATATAGCTAGTACGAGTACCTAGAGGGGGGGTGAATAGGTATATAAAAGATTTTTCTTGATAATTGCGCAATACTTAGACAGTTGAAGGATTTGCGATAAGTAATGATCAACGTAAGACTAAGTAAAGGAAAGAGAGAATTGAACACGCTGTTTATAGTGGTTCGGCTTGATTCAAGCCTACGTCCACTCTTCTGCACTGACAGCCAATTGGCTGGATTCCACTATGAACAAAGAGATGTTACAGTGTTGATCTTCCTTGATTTCTAGGTGTAGATGATCTACCACACTCGCTCAAGGTATCACCAAGTATAGACACTCTTTGTGTATACAATTTCGCTCAGACTGAATCGACTAATAATCAAGGAGCTTCAGACTCTGGAATTTTTCTATCGATCACGCACTCAAACAACTAGAACATCTTCCTTTTTATACTCCTTCATGCCATCATACCCGTTGGCACTTTCCAAAGGAATTCCTCCAATCTACCCGTTGGACGGAATCAATCAAGAAGATCATTCGAGCTATTAAAGGAACCTGACGATAGCCCATCAATCATGTTCGCCCATACAATCAGGATCTTGGTTTCCAAGAATAGAACATTCCAAGAATACTTCGTCGACCATCGGATCTTCAATTGATCTAGATACGAACAAAAGAATCCGTTATGCTTATCCAACCAAAAAAGAACTTCTCCAGACGATAGGATTAAACCCTCAACCATATACTTCGGCTCTCGGATTTCCTTCGTCCTTGGATCGAAAAGACTGTCAATGAGAATTGTCTTGAGTCTTGAGTCTTAAGTCTTGAATCTTGAGTCTTGAATATTGAGTCGGTAATCGAGAAAGTCTTCGACTTTAAACTAGACGATCTGCGAGATATCCAGACTAGATTGAAAGAAACGTTTTGTCAGCTTCAAAATATTCTGGAAAGATTTCTCCAACAATCTCCCCCTTTTTGATGGTGACAAAACTTTCCGTAGATTTGAACCTCTTTGACCTGCAAAAACATTTCTCAAGCAATATGGCTATCTCATAAAGATTTAACAAAATAACCAGACTCTGCATCCACAGAAAATTGGTTAGTCTTTCATGAGTAATACCATATAACAATACTTGAAATAAATGCAAACAGTCAAGCATCTAAATCCACAGCCAATTCAGTCAGATTCAAGATTCAGATTCAAGTTCACTCAAGTTCAAAACAAACACATTCAAACAAAAACAAATTTAAAGTCAAAGAAAGTTGGTTGGTTGGTTCAAATTGCTTCTCCCCATTTTTGTCATCATTAAAAAGGTGAGAAATGAGTTATGTCTGCTTGGGAATGCGCACGATCTGGAAATCTCCCATGGACTAGACTACGCCTTCTAGCCTTTTCAAGTCCTCCCTTAGATGAGCTACCTCCTCTCCTTTGGCATTGGCTTAAAGTTGCAGAGCGAGGTCTTTCATTTTATCCTCCAGGGTAACTGAAGATGCTTGTCCAGCATTCTTCATGGCTTGAACTTCACAGTCCAGAGCGTAGATTTGGCCACGCATTTCTAGAAGAATATCCATAATACGACGAAAATCTGCAGAATTGTCCGTCTGAGTACTTGCATTTGCTTTTTCCGATGGAGTGAATGCAGACGATGACGCTTCTGTATAGTCTTGCAGAATTGGTGTCGACGTATCGTGTCCTTCTTCAGGCATTTGAGAAGCCTGAATTTCTTCTGGGTCTGCTGGAGATTGTCTTAGACCTTCACTATCGGTAGCATGAGGTGTGGACCTTTGCTCGCCAACTCCCCCTGTCTCTAGGACATCAAGAGGGGAAGAGTGATGATCATGCTCTTCTGTGTCTTGATTCTCCTTCTCTCCAGATTCAGCTGCAGACTTTTCTTGCTCTTCTTCTCCTTCTTCTTCAGCTTCTTTCTCCTTCTCTTGCTGCTCTTCTTCTCCTCTGATCTTGGCTTGCTCCTCTTCTTCTCTCTGTTTCTTCTGTTGTTCTGTTGGTTGGCGAACAGAACGTCTGGTCCTTATCAAGGCAGTGATTGTAAGATCTTCCTCCTCATCTTCATCCTTCAAGATGAGAGTTCTCTTCTTTTTGGATGGGGCACCGATGGCCTCCTTTCCTTTTCGCTTTGAAGCAGACGGAACTGGAGTCTTCACTCTGAATTTCTCCATTGTCTTAGAAAGTTCTTGCAGATGCATCTTCGTTAACATCTTCAAACCTACCACCATCTTATCGCACGGTCGAACACAAAGAGTGTGTGGAGGTTCAATATTCATGTGTCTGAAGATCTTGGTCACCAGACCTGGATAAGGCAATTGTCCCTTGTCCTTTGATATTGCTCTGTACATGTGGAAGAGAATAGTGTGAGGAAGAGAGAACTTCATCCCTGAGTTGATCGCGTACATCAATTTTGCTTCGGAATTAGACACATCAGTTTTTGATGTAGACTTTGGCCTAATGCAGTTGATAACAATTTTGTGCAACACAATATTGACGGCACGCATCCTTGAATAGATGATTCTTCCCTCTACATCTCTATCTTTGACAAGTTCTAGTGAGGCACGAGCAACTGAGACTTTGATTGGTTGATAGCGTCCTCGTTCAACTCCAATTATGTCCGCCAACATGTCCACGTCTAACACATAATCCTGATCTCGAACACTGAATGATATTCTATTCGCATCTATAAAGCTGAGATTCGAATAGAAATATGCAGTCAGTTGTGCATATCCGTCCGTGGTATCAGTGCAAAAACGTTCCAGTTGAAGCAGACTGAACTTCTCTCTCAAGTTCACATTCACAGCATCCAAGAAATCGAAATCGACACTCCTAGGGTTTATCACCCCTCGTTTCAGCAATCTGAAAAACAAATTCTCTTGTTCTTTCTATTTGAACAACTCCAACCTTTTTCCTTTCACCTTTGCAGCAATACCCATTCGAGGTTGAAAATCAGTGAACATTTTATCATCGTCGTTCCCATCAGTCAAATTTGGTCCCGACATACGAGGGTCACTGGGAATATTCGCAAGCGCTTCCTCTGCTTTACCCTTGGGAGCAATTCCCAAATCCTCCATTTTCTTCAGAAAGATATACTCATTCCCATAGTTCTTATCTTTGAGAAAATCATCCACGTATTTCAACGGAGTCCCAGTACTTTTCAACGCACAGTAAAGTTTGTAAATAAACGAGGGTTTTTGGACTCTTACTGGGTCTGCATCCTCGACTATCTCTTCCTCTGGATGTTGACCCGCACCAAGTGGGGTAGATGGCGTTGAGTGACGTGGTGGAGAATGAGTCGGGTTCTGATGCTGACTCGATAATTCTTCCTCTTCTGTGAGATCGAAGTGGGTAGGTCCCTCCTTCATCCTCTGTGGTCCCCTGTTCGCGATTCTTGAAGACTTCCTCGAAGAAGACATCCTTCTTGTCGCTGAAAGATTCCTTTGCTTGCTTTCCCAAGAAAAGATGACAACTTTCTCGAAGATGAACACGAAGTAGAAATCGGATTGAGAGGAGAGTGCTTTTTAGGGTTTTGAAGATTGAAAATGAAAACTGTGTATATATATAACTCAGTTTTAAAAAGGGAAGTTCAATCGGTACAATGAAAATGTACGAATACCTCTTTTCAAAATCAATAACTGCCAAAATTAATCTTTTTGAAAAGACAAGTTTTTCGATTTTCACGGAGACTACAAAATAACCGAGCGAAAGATCATACCTTTTCGAGTTTAGATAAAATAACAACTTACAGTCTATAGTCATCAACGTCTGAGTCTGAGAGATTTGAGTCTGAGAGATTTGAGTCTGATGGTCATCAACTTTCGAGTCCGAAGGTTGGTGAGTCTCTAGACTTTAACTTCTTCGAGCTTCAAAATGTTGAGTCCGGGAACGGATAAAGTCGAATTGATTTTTCTCCAAAGGCTTTGTGAATATATCCGCTAGTTGACTTTTTGAATCAACAAATTGAATCGAGATTTCTCCACTTTGAATATGATCTCTGATGAAGTGATGTCGAATTTCTATATGATTTGCTCTTGAATGAAGAATTGGATTTTTGGTGAGATTGATTGCGCTGGTGTTGTCACATTTGATTTCTGTGCATGAGTCTTCAATCCCAAAGTCTTGTAGCTGTTGTTTTATCCATAGAATTTGCAAACAGCAACTTCCAAGAGCTACATACTCTGCTTCTGTTGTTGAGAGAGCTACAGTGCTTTGTTTCCTTGAAAACCAAGACACTGTCCTACTTCCAAGCAACTGGCAAGTTCCTGAAGTACTCTTTCTATCGACTCTGCAGCCGGCCAAGTCAAGGCGTCTCGAGTATCCCGGAAGATTAAAGTCTCCCTTCTTAGGATACCAAAGACCGATGCTTGAAGATGAAGCAACGTATTTAATAATACGTTTTGCAGCACCGAGATGGGATTCTCTAGGATCGATTGAAACCTAGCACAGATGCAAACACTCAACAAAATGTCGGGTCTAGAGGCAGTAAGATAAAGAAGTGAACCGATGATGCTCCTGTACAGCTTTTGATCAACTTTCTTCCCTTCTTCATCTTTGTTTATCTTCAAAGAGCTTGACATTGGTATGTCAGTCTTCTTGCAGTTTTCCAATCCAAATCTTTTAACAAGATCATTAGCATATTTTTCTTGGTAAATGAAAGTTCCTTCCTTCAATTGCTTTATTTGAAGACCAAGAAAGAATGTTAATTCTCCCATCATACTCATTTCAAACTCATCCCGCATAGACTTAGAAAATTTCTTGCATAGACTTTCATTAGAGGATCCAAAAATAATATCATCCACATATATTTGAACAAGTAAAAAGCTTTTGTTTTCCTTTTTGATAAATAAAGTAGTATCTACTTTACCTTTGACAAAACCATTCTGTAATAAAAACTTACTTAGTCTGTCGTACCAAGCTCGAGGTGCTTGCTTTAAACCATACAGGGTCTTTTTCAGTCTGAAGACTGAGTCTGGTTTCTTTGGGTCTTCAAACCCAGGCGGTTGTTCCACATAAACTTCTTCTTGGATAAATCCATTTAGGAAAGCACTTTTGACGTCCATTTGGAATAACCTGAAATTTTTGTAACAAGCAAACGCAAGTAATAGACGAATAGCTTCTAACCTTGCTATAGGAGCGTAAGTCTCATCATAGTCTATTCCTTCCTCTTGCGTATATCCTATGGCCACGAGTCTTGCTTTATTTCGTACGACTTTTCCTTTTTCATTCATCTTGTTTCTGAACACCCATTTGGCTCCAATAACAGTTTTACCTTTTGGTTTAGATGTCAATTCACAAACATCATTAATGTTGAACTGTCTGAGCTCTTCTTGCTGTAGACTCTGTAGGCTTTGCTTGATGTAGAATATCCAAGGAAGATGCCTTCATCTGATCTTTCTTCAAACTTACCAACTCGATCTTTTGCATTTTTTAATATAAAGCATTTGCAACCGAACACATGAAAGTATGAAACAATAGGCTTCTTACCTTTGAATAATTCATAAGGGGTTTTCTCAAGAATAGGTCTTAGGAAAACTCTATTGATGATATAGCATGCTGTTGAAACAGCTTCAGCCCAAAATCGCGAAGGAATTTTACTTTCAATTAAAAGAGTTCTAGCCATTTCTTGAAGAGATCTATTCTTTCTTTCCACAACTCCATTTTGCTGAGGAGTGTATGGAGAGGAGAACACATGCTTAAATCCAGATTCATCACACAATTTTGTGAAATCTTGATTTTCAAATTCACCTCCATGATCTGTTCTTATACTTGAGATAACACATCCTTTTTCGTTTTGAACCTTTTTAGCAAAATTTTCAAAATACGAAAAGGTTTCTGACTTACTTGCAAGGAAATATACCCAAGTAAAGCGGGAGTAATCATCCACAATTACTAGGCAATATTTCTTACCTCCAATACTCTAGGTTCTGGTTGGTCCGAAGAGATCCATATGCAGCAACTGTAGTACATGATTAGTAGAGACATGATTAGTAGAGACATGATTTATTGGCTTAAATGAATTTCTTACCTGCTTTCCCAGAATACATGGTGTGCATGGATTGGTCTTTTGATATGGCAATTTGGGTAGACCTCGAACAAGCTGCTTTGATGAGACTTTGGCTAATTGCTTCATATTGATATGACCAAGCTTTCTGTGCCATAAGCTTGCTTCATCTTGAATTGATAATAGACATTGTGATTCATTCAGTTTCACGTCTAAAAGGTATATATTTCCATGTCTTCGACCCATGAAAGACTGAGTAAAGTCTTTACTGATTCCAGAACATATTCCTTCTTGAAAGGAGATCTTAAAACCGGTATCACACAATTGATTAATGCTGAGAAGGTTGTAGTTGAGTCCTTCCACTAGAGAAACGTTGCTTATTGTGAGATTTCCAATTTTCACAGTTCCAAATCCCACAATGCTTCCTTTGCCGTTTCCTCCAAATGAAACATTTCCACCGTTTACTTGAACAAGCTTTATGAAGCACTTTGAGTCTCCTGTCATGTGTCTTGAACATCCGCTGTCAAGATACCACTTTACCCTTTTCTTGACGGAGACCTGCATTCAAAAGAGAGTCTCAAGCTTTCTTTGGTACCCAAATTTTCTTGGGTCTTTTGGTGTTAGTAGGATAACCATTATTAGGCCATACTTTCTTAATAGGCTTCCAAACCATAGGACACTCTTTTTCAAAGTGATCCTTGCTGTAACATTTTGAACACCTTAGAGCATTTCGTCCTACAGACTTTACAAAAACTTTCTTAAAATAATTTTTGTAAGCCTCTCTCGATGGTCTTTTCTTAATTCTTTCTTTTACTTTAGGAAAATCAATCAAGGGAATTGTTTCTGCTATCATGCCTAGACCAGACTTATTGAAGTAAGGTCTTTGAACTGAAAGAACTTTTTCAAGCTTTTCAGATCCTATCGAAAATTTCTTTGAAATATTTGATAAGCCCGTTTTTAAGAAAACATTTTCTTTCAAAAGATCATCTTCTTTTTCTTTAAGAGCAGAAACATTCAAGTCTAAACTTTTAACTCTTTCTTATAAAATATTTTCCTTTTGTTTTAGAACTGAGTTTTCCTTTTTAAGTTCGGAAATTCTTTTGAGAGAAGTCTTAAGACTAAAACATAATTCATCAATGTATTTAGAAACTTTGACAGGAATTTTAAAATCACTTACCTCAAATTCACTGTCTGAGTCTGATCCAGAATCTGAGTCTAAGTCTGAATGTGCCATCAGACATATGTTGGCATATTCATTGTCACTTTCTTCACATTCTGTATCACTCCAAGTTTCGGCTTTGAGAGCTTTTCGAGATTTCTCAGCTTTTCCTCTTTTCTTCTTTAGAAGAGGACAGTTGGGTCTGATGTGTCCATTTTTCTTACACTCGAAGCAGACTACATCTTTGTTTGGTTCTTCATCATCAACAGACTTGGTCTGCTGTCTCTGGAAACTTGGTTTCTTTGAGTTGAACCTTCTTCCTTTTCTATTCAGTTTTCTGAATCTTCTTATCATGAGAGCAAGTTCCTCGTCGTCCATATCATCTTCTGAATCTGTATCATCAGAATCATCATTTGATTTTAATGCAATGGATTTCTTACCTCTTGGATCTTCGTCCTCATTAATTCGTTCCACTTCATAAGACTGAAGAGTTCCGATCAGCTCGTCGATAGATAGAGGCATAATTCTTTGCGTCTCTCTTATTGAAGTCTTTATATGATTCCAATCCTTGGAGAGTCCACGCAGAAGCTTGTTCACCTTCATGGGATCAGAAATTTTTTGCCCTTGGTTCTCAAGACCATTGACAATATCTGTAAAACGACTAAACATGTCAGTTATAGATTCTCCTGGCTTCATTTTGAATGCTTCGTATTGACCGAGGAGAATGTTAATTCTGGTCTCCTTCACTCGATATGTTCCTTCATATGTGATATGTAGTCTGTCCCATACTTCTTTTGCTGTAACACAAGAAAATATTCGGTTATATTCAGTTGGAGACAAGGCACAATATAAAGAGTAAATTGCTTTTGCATCGAGTGCTTGTCTCTTGTTTATTTCTTCCTGAGTCATTCCGCTGGCATCAACAGTTTCTTTCCCTCTTTCAGAGACTGATGCAGCAGTAGGAATGATTCCTCTTTCCACAACGTCCCATTCCAGAGGATCCTTTGATAGTAGGAAAGCTTTCCTCTTGTTCTTCCAAATGTTGTAATCCTTTCCATCAAAGTAGGGTGGTCTGGTATTGCTTTGTCCTTCCACCAGCCCTGGTGCTAGCATACTAGCCATGGATCTTTTACTCTGAAGTAAAACACTTCAAATAAAGTAAGAACACGAGCTCCGATACCAATTGATATAGCTAGTACGAGTACCTAGAGGGGGGTGAATAGGTATATAAAAGATTTTTCTTGATAATTGCGCAATACTTAGATAGTTGAAGGATTTGCGATAAGTAATGATCAACGTAAGACTAAGTAAAGGAAAGAGAGAATTGAACACGCTGTTTATAGTGGTTCGGCTTGATTCAAGCCTACGTCCACTCTTCGAGACCGACAGCCAATTGGCTGGATTCCACTATGAACAAAGAGATGTTACAGTGTTGATCTTCCTTGATTTCTAGGTGTAGATGATCTACCACACTCGCTCAAGGTATCACCAAGTATAGACACTCTTTGTGTATACAATTTCGCTCTCATCGAATCGACTAATAATCAAGGAGCTTCAGACTTTGGAATTTTTCTATCGATCACGCACTCAAACAACTAGAACATCTTCCTTTTTATACTCCTTCATGCCATCATACCCGTTGGCACTTTCCAAAGGAATTCCTCCAATCTACCCGTTGGACGGAATCAATCAAGAAGATCATTCGAGCTATTAAAGGAACCTGACGATAGCCCATCAATCTTGTTCGCCCATACAATCAGGATCTTGGTTTCCAAGAATAGAACATTCCAAGAATACTTCGTCGACCATCGGATCTTCAATTGATCTAGATACTAACAAAAGAATCCGTTATGCTTATCCAACCAAAAAAGAACTTCTCCAGACGATAGGATTAAACCCTCAACCATATACTTCGGCTCTGGATTTCCTTCGTCACTGGATCAGAAAGACTGTCAATGAGAATTGTCTTGAGTCTTGAGTCTTAAGTCTTGAATCTTGAGTCTTGAATATTGAGTCTGGTAATCAGAAAGTCTTCAGACTTTAAACTAGACGATCTGCAGATATCCAGACTAGACTGAAAGAAACGTTTTGTCAGCTTCAAAATATTCTGGAAAGATTTCTCCAACAGCCAGCATGCTCAATCAAGATATAACCCCAAAAAGACGTCATCTAAAAGTTATAACTAGTTATTTGAGTGCCAACGATCACTTCAGTATCAATCGTTATTAAAAAGTGATTACTTCAATACCAAACACACTACATAAAAATGTCGAGTGGACAAGATTTTTTAGATAATATACCAAGTCATATAAATTTTTTCATGGTAAAAGCCACGTATTAGTTTTTGCCCCCGAATCATTCCTACAAAAGGCTTTAAGTATAAATATCACTTCTCTAAATTTGTTAATATTTAAAGGCTCTTCTCTATCCAAATGAGTTTTTTAGATCCAATCATGTAAAAGTTGTTAAGTTTCTACTCATAATCTCATTCTAAATTCTCTTAGAAATGTCCTTATCCTTTATAGAAATATCTAGAGTTTTTTGTTCACCTTCCTTTTAAGAAGAAATGAGGACATAGACCCCACCAAGGTGAGTCACATTGGAATGAACTCAGAACATCTTGCTACTGCTCAAAAGGAGTGCTCAGAGCTATAGCAAGGCCTTATTGGAATTTCAGATTGGACAAAGTCAGCCGCAGTAGGTATGCTATCTCATAACAGGTGAACCTCTCTGTTCAAGCCTTCAAGGGATTGCCTTTTAACTATGAACTACCTGGAAATTTGGATCAGAGCATAGAGACACTCAAAATGCTAGGATAGTAACATCTCTAACTTAGTAGAGTTATATTTCTCAGAAAATCCTGCTAGACTGGAGAAGAAAAAGTGTTTAGAGAGACATTGAGAAAATTTGCATAAGCACACACTTTACTTCAATGAACTCTACCCAAAACATTACATCCTTTTTGTTGGCATTTAAGTGATTGTCTTTTCCTTGATTTGGCACTTAAGTGATCCGATGAAAACTTTTGACACTAAAATGGGAACCTTACACAACTTTTAGCACTTTTAATGTTCTTCTACCTTAAACATATATGTAAAAAAAAAAAATTAGTACTTAGTATGAACACTAAAAAGCCAAACAAACTCTCAAAGGGACCGCATTGACTTTGTCTGCCTAAAATAGTACAAGAAAAAATATCAATAGCCTTCTTCCTCAGAATTAGCTATCCACCTCTTAACTGCTACATGATTGTCTTGTAGTTGCAAGGGAAGGAATATAACATGCATGTATGCGTTCTGTCACTATATAGTCAATGCGAGTCATTTCATTGCTACATAAACATTACAGGATATTGAAAATGAAAGACGGGAGCTGTACAAGTTTTTGTATAAAATTTCTCGCCGTTGGCACTTAAGTGATCATTTTTTCTCCGATTTGGCATTTTGGGAATCTAGTGAAAATTTTTGACACTAAAATAAATGTCTTACACAACTTTTGACAATTATAGTATTCTTCTACCCATATATATATAAAAGATTAGCACTTTGTAGGACACTAAAAAGCCAAACAAACTCTTAAATGGACCACATTGACTTTGTCTCCCTAAAATAATATGAGAAAAAGATCAATCGGCTTTCTTCCTCAAAACTAGCTATCCACTTCCTAACCGCAGCATGTTTGTCTTGTAGTTGCAAGGGAAGGACGCACGCCCAGTAGTATATAACTCCAAAATGACACCATCTAAAGGTTGTAAATAGTGATCATTTGAGTGTTAGATTTTATTTTAAGTGGTCACTTTGGCACCAATCATTGTTAAAAAGTGATCACTTCAGTACCAAGCACGCCACGTGGAAATGTCACGAGGATAGGATTTTTTTAAATAAAATGTTATCCACTTCCTAACTGCTGCATGTTTAACTTGTAGTTGCAAGGGAAGGGCGTGTGCCCAATTAGTATATAACCTCAAAACGACACCGTCTAAAAGAGACGCGGACCCCTAGAGTGCCATAACTTGGTAGAAATAGACATTTAAGTGTCATAACTTACAAAAAGTACACTTAAGTGTCAAAATCAAAGCAAAATAGATTACTTGAGTGCTAATCTGGCCAAAACGCTGACGTGTCGATTCTCCGACCAAGCAAGTGTAAAACGACGTCGTTTTGATGCTGACATGGTAAAAAAGTAATGTAAAAATTAATTAAATTAATTTTATTTAAAAAATTTATAAATATATATAAATATTAAAAATTTAAAAAAAATTAAATAAAAAATTTTAATTTTAATTTTAATCTTTTTTTAAAAGGGATGCGGCTGAGGGCTTAGCCTTCAGCCGTTGTCGCCTCCCCACCGCTCCCGGCAAGGGCCGACAACGGAGGGGGGAGGGTCGGCCGAGGTTGTTAGGCCCTAGCCAGGGGCCAGCAACCCTAGCTGACCAATAGCGAGGGCCCACGAGCCCTTACCTCGATTTGGGGAGAGGGTTGTAGCCCTCGCCCAAATTCGGCGAGAGTTGATGGCCCTCACCCAGCCGAGCCAAGGGTCGACGGCCCTCACCCGGCCAGGCCAAAGACCGTTACTTGCTAGGGGTCGACCCTTGCCCAAATCGGCAAGGGGGGAAGGAGGAGAAGGGGAGGCAGCTGGTGGCTGAGGAGGAGGAAAAAAAAGGGGGGGGGGGGAAGGAGGAGGAGAGAGGCAGCCAGCGGCGAGAGTTGGGGCTACCGAGCCCTAGTCGAGGGCCTGTGTGCCCTCACCTCAAATCTAGGCAAGGGTCGTCGGCCCTCACCCGGCCAACAACCTTTACCGGATGTGGGCAAGGGCCGCGACCCTCGCCGCCGGTCGGTTGGGGCTGTTGGTAGGGGTGAGCATGGTCCGGGTTGGTCCGGGTCACCCCCTAACCCTAGGACCAATCCGTACAATGTCGCTCCTCAATTTTTAAGACCAAGGACCAACCCTATTAAGCCTGGGACCAAGGATCGGACCAACCCAATGGGTTCGATTTGGTTCTAGGGTCAATCCGGGACCGATCGATAATTTTTTTTGTCTTATTTTTTATACTCCCTAAAAAATCAAACCTACAAATTCAAATTATACATCCATTGACAATGCGGCATTGTACAACTAAATTATAAATATCAATATATATTTAGCAAATTTAAGATGACACAATAATAGAAATTTCGTACCTGCTAACCACTCATCGAGATATGGGACAAGATGGAAAGTTCTTGTAATAATCTATTTTTTAATATTCATAACACTATATGCAAAGGCGTTTTCCTGCATTTGATCATGTAGAGTCCACTCAACCAAAAAATGAGCTTCACACCACTTGACTAGCAAATCACCGTAGCAAATGCAGTACTACTCTACTCTTCAAAAACTTCTACCATTTAACACAAATTGAAAAGCATAGTACAACTGAAATTAATTAGTAAAATACAATTAAGCCATAAAAAGTTCAAAATACTTAATATAAACCATGAATATATAACTTCACATCTTGTTAATTCACTTGAACTTCTAAACACTGAAAACAAAACAAACGACACATAATTAATACTCAACAAAATTTAATTACTATTAATGCTATTAATAGAACATCTCAATATAATATAATATAACAAACATTTTACTTAGGTTTGAATATATAAAAGAATTATAAATAATATAATATAATATAATATAATATACAGGGTTGGTCCAAGGTTGGACCAACCAAAAACTCTTAGGATCGAGGACCAACCCGCACAGTGTTGCACTTGGAATTTCATGACCAAGGACCGACCCAGTCCCCTTGGGAACTGGACCGGGATCGGCAGGGTTGGGCTGGTCTAGGGTCGGTCCAAGGTCGACCCTAGACCGCTGCTCACCCCTAGCCGCCGGCCCTCGATCGGGGCGCGGCGGCCCCGGCCAACCCTCCCCCACCTTCCGGCGACAGTGGGGAGGTGACGGCGCGAGGGCTCGGCCCTCAACCGCCAGCCGCCTTCCTCCTTCTCCTCCGTTTTATTTATTTATTTATTTATTTTCTAAAATTTTAAATTATTTTAAATAAATATAACTTATATTATTATTTTGTTTTAAATTTAATTATATATATATATTAAAATTCAAATTATGCCAAAACGATGTCGTTTTGGGTGAATGAGAGCTGAGTTAGCTCTCCAGCAAGCTACCTCGGCAAGAAATATTAATATTTAGTTGCCACGTATGATTTTCGGCCAGTTTCGCCGAAAGTTGCACTTGGGTGTCCCACTTTTCTTAAAATGTGGCACTTAAGTGTACCTCTCATAAGTTATGGTACTTAAGTGTCCTTTTATGCCAAGTTATGACACTTAAAGAGATCTTTTGCTCCATCTAAAAGTTGTAAATAGTGATCCTTGGTGTGCTAAATTTTGTTTAAGGGGATTAATTCAGTGCCATAGTTGTTAAAAAGCAATCACTTCATGCCAAGCATGCCACGTGGACTTGATCTTTTAAATAATACGCCAAGTCATATACAAATTTTCATTGTAAAAGCCACATATTATTTTTTGCCAAAATTTGTTGCCATTGGTACTTAAGTGATTTTTTTCTTTAATTTAGCACTTAAGTGATACTGTGAAAACTTTTGATACTAAATATATTTTAAAAAATTTTAATGTTCTTCTGCCCTTAAACATATATTTAAAAAATTAGCACTTAGTAGGAACACCGAAAAACCAAACAAACTCTCAATGGGACCGCATTGACTTTGTCTCCCTAAAATAATATGAGAAAAAAGACAATCGCTTTCTACCTCAGAATTAGCTATCCCCTTCCTAACTGCCGCATGGTTGTCTTGTAGTTGCAAGGGAAGCAATATAACATGCACATGCACGTTCTGTCACTGTATAACCAGTGCGAGTCATTTCATTGCTAAATAAATGCTGCAAGATATTGAAAACGAAAGATAGAAGCTGTATAAGCTTTTGTATAAAAATTTCTTGCTATTGGTACTTAGGTGATAATATTTTCTTCGATTTGACACTAAAGAGATCCGGCAAAAATTTGTGACACTAAAATAAACATCTTACGCAACTTTTAGTACTTGTAGTGTTCTTCTACCTTTAAACATGTATTTAAAAGATTAGCACTTTGTAGGAACGCTAAAAAACCGAACAAACTCTCAAAGGGACTAAGATTGACTTTATCTCCCTAAAATAATATGAGAAAAAGATCAATCGGCTTTCTTTCTCAGAATTAGCTATCCACTTCCTAACTGCCGCATGTTTGTCTTGTAGTTGCAAGGGAAGGAATACAACATGCACGTGCTCGTTCTGTCACTATGTAACCGGTGTGAGTCATTTCATTGCTAAATAGATGCTTCAAGATATTGAAAACGAAAGACAAAAGCTGTACAAGCTTTTATATAAAAATTATCACTGTTAGCACTTAAGTTATAGTATTTCTCCGATTTGATACTTAAGTGATTCGACAAAAAAATTTGGCATTAAAATAAGCGACTTACGCAAATTTTAGTACTTGTAGTGTTCTTCTACCCTTAATATGTATTTAAAAGATTAGCACTTTGTGGGAACGCTAAAAAGCCAAACAAACTCTCAAAGGGACTGACATTGACTTCGTCTCCCTAAAATAATATGAGAAAAAGATCAATCGGCTTTCTTTCTCAGAATTAACTATCCACTTCCTAACTGCCGCATGTTTGTCTTGTAGTTGCAAGGGAAGGACTATAACATGCACGGTCTCGTTCTGTCACTATATAACCAAATACGAGTCATTTCATTGCTACATATTCGTTGCAAGATATTGAAAACGAAACACGGAAGCTATACCAGCTTTTGTACAAGATGTCGAACCCCACCAAAATAAAGGCGGTATTGATCAAGGATATTGACTTCAGAGTAAACGACTTATGGTCGTCTCTTTGCAGGATCCGAAGTTGTATTTAGGCGTGGAATCATTCGCTGGAGACATCAACTGAATCTGTGGTATCACTTGATCTCTTCTCAGGAGCTTCCTACAGGTAATTTTTCCTTCTGCTTCTCCTTTCAGCCCATTGCCCTGTTCCAGTGCGGGCCTGTAAAAATATATATTGCTGGAGGGAAGTTTAGAGCAATTTTGGCTTTCGAGTACCATTAGCAGAGAAAATTTCCGTTCTTTTTTTATGGCTTGTGTAAACTTTGATGCTACAGATGGATGAATCCCATTCTATACAGCGTCAATTTCTTTTAGGACAATTGGATCGTGGCGGTGCATATTTAATTCGCATCTGCGAGTCATTATCTTTTATATCTAACCAATAACCTCACCAAACTAGAAGCTGCATTACTCAAGGACTCTGACTTTGGAGGCAACAGCTTAAGATCGTTTCTTTGCAGGATCCAATCATTCGGCGAAGACATCGACTGAATCTGGGTTATCACTTAATCTCTGCTCAGGAGCTTCCTACGGGTGAGTTTCCTTCTGCTTCTCCTCTCAGCGCGTTGCTCTGTTCCAATGCGTGCCTGCGAAAATTTTTACTTCTGGAGGGATGTCTAGAGTAAATTTTGGCTCTTGAATATCGTTAGCAGAGAAAATTTTCAACCTCTTTTTTTCTCTTTTTGGCCCCTTGAATCTTGATGCTGCAGATGGCGAGAACTGCTGTTGCTGGTACCTGGCTGTTCCATGGATATGCTAGCAGTAAGTACCTTGGTCTACTTCATGCAGATGCTTCTGTTGGTGCATCTATGTTTAATATGTTGCGATTTGGTCTGTTTGCCTAGAAACACGATGTATATGCAGAGCACATTTCCAGCTTAAAGTTCTCATTTTTGCAGTTAAGGACATCTTTTTGCGTATTTTTGTGTTAAGTAGAAGCACAAGAGTTCGTTGGATATGGTGCACTTTAGAATGTCCTAGGCCAAACCTGGCAGAGCCTGTGTGATCGTCACTCCTTTTAAATGGAGATGTTAATGTGATTGCGTCCAACTGATCAATGCAGGTTCGATAATTCCAGATCCTAGGGCTAGGTGAATCTCACAAGCAACCCATTAGATCTAAGGTCGAAATGTATTGTCTTGCATGAGTTGGATTTGTATTAAGGATTTTGGAGTGGGTAGCACATCCCCAAGTCAAACTGTAGTTCTTTTGTATTTGTAGTTGACAGTGACTTGATAAGCTACCATGTTTGATTTGAGTCCAGAACCAAAGCCATCAGTCTCGGCTCCTGCCCAATTGCATAAAGAATTCACACCAGCTCTCCCGGCATTTTTTTCCTTGAATCGGCAGCGACTCGGTTTGTCTCCTTTTGAATTTCATCAGAAGCAATGTTCAACACCACTCTTCCTTTGTCATCCTCTGTCCCTTTTTTATTTTGCAACTTGCAGAAGTACTTCCCTCCAAGTCTCTTCAAACTAGTTTGATTAGGTGTTATGATACAAATAAGACAGCTTCTGCTAAATCTGAAGAAAATGCAACACCAAACAAGGGATATTTTGGCAGTATAATTGCTGATGCCGCTGCTAGGATCACTCCTGCAGTTGTTCATCTATATGTTCCACAAGGAAAAGGTATGCCATGTGATCATTCTCTTATCGAGTCTTTTTGAGTGAAAATCTTCTGTTGCTTGTTTTTTTGCGCTAATCTGAACAGTCTCTCTTTATCCTGCTGATCAGAGGTAGATGGGATTATCGGTTCTGGCGCTGTAATTCATAAGCATGGCTACATTTTGACATGTTCTCATCTTTTCTTCGACAAAACCAACAAGACACATTCATCCAATGGGGAGGTTGGTGCTTAAGGATGTCCCTTGCTGTCCAAATTTAGTGGCTTAAGTTCAAGTTTCTCACTTTGTTTTCTTCTCGACCACGTTATCTTGGAACTAATGACATTATCTTGAACTGACGTAGACATGTAAAGTTCACATGTAGCTAAGAATTGGAAAGAGCACCACTTTGTCAGATTAGTTAGCCTTCGACTTTGCTCAATGTTTTGTCATTCTATTCTCTGCACATAAACATGTAACTGGAGGCATAAAAAAACATTGCCTCTGCCAATATCTGCGTGATTGGTGGAGTTTTGCATGCCCAAATTGCTTCCTTGACCCAATGACGACGAGAATGTAACTCTGAAGTACCATAATTTTCATCTTCTTTTACCAGTATTATTTCTCAGGCCCTTTCGAGTTTCCGTGACTCAGGTTATACTCTGTTTTGTTCTTGAACGTAACTCTGCTGAAAAATGAAGGGACAAAAAAAAAAAAAAAAATAGTTGTTAGAAAGTCCAAAACCATAAGCTTAAACTATTACATGGATGGTGACTCCTTGTATTTAAGGTTCAGATAAAGATTGTGGATGGTCCCATTTTCTAGACAAAACTCACAGATTTAATCATCGATAGTCCTGGGCTCTTGGCTTACAGAAAGAATGTCGCAGGTTCTCGTACGTTTGCAAGAAGCCGATAAAGTTATTAAAGGCCAAGTTGTTGATGTTTATGTGGATCTTGACATTGCCATCATAAAGATCGATCCCCCAAGTTCTTCTCTTTCAACAGCAAAAGTTGGTTCATCCAGTAAGCTTCGTCCTGGAGACTGGGCAATAGCCATGGGCAGTCCACTTTCCCTTCCAAACACTGTTACACTCGGAATTTTCAGGTCATTCAGCTCGAACTACCAATTGATCAAGCAATTAATTTTTGTCCCTAGTCATTGCTTTCCTTAGTTGATTGTACTAGCACAAAGTGTGGATGTATAATTATTACACGAAGTGACACTTCCCTCTTCTTTTGCATAATATAGCCATGTTTGTCGAACGAGCAAAGACATGAATGATAGAGGAATGCACAAAGAGTATCTACAGACAGATTGTGCAATCAATCCAGTAAGATGCAACAATTTCTGCATTTGCCTGCCTGCGATTGGTTTGTGTTTCCTTTTGCTGTTACATTCACATATTCGATGATAGTAATATTAGATGAGTCTCTGTGCATTAGCTGCTATATCAGGATACAAGTTCCACTCATACTCCTAGATATGTGTTACATTAATGTGGGAAGAATAGGAATTATAATGCCAATTAGTTTTATAGGGAAAGTAAGTCTAGCTAACGGAGAGGTGCGATGCTACTTGAGACTCTAGAAGCGTGAGAAAAGGAAATAGAGGGATTGTGTATCTCGTCATTAGTGTGCCACCTATCTGTGAAATGTTGTCCGCGACCTATTATCCCATAGATGTTTATGATGCAGAATTGTAGATTGTACCTAATATGGTCCAAGGGTATAGATGTCACGGACTGCATTGGTGGTAAATTCACGTGCATGCACTTCTCTGTCCAACTTGAGCTGGCTCTTTTGGCATAACTGTGGTATGCTCCTTAACTTGACAATTAGTTGCTGTCTTTTCTTTGTTTGTGAAGGGAAATTCTGGGGGTCCTCTTTGCAATGTTGATGGAGAAGTAGTTGGTGTCAGTCTAGAGACAATGGATCTTCAAAAAGCATCTGGAGTGAGCTTTGCTGTACCGGTTGATTTTATTTCAGCAATCATAAAGCCCTTCCAGAATTTTCAGTAAGTTCTATTTTGGTGCCTCAAACCTGCTTGATATGTAAACTATTGTTATGAACCCTCATATTGGTATGACAATCAAGTGGCTTCTATCCTCTTCTATATAATGAAACAGGTGATCGATTTTGAAATTGTTCCATTGATATTCTGATGTGCATGGTGTTCTTGAGCAATTGGCTCCTTTCTGTTGCATTTCTCTACGATAATTTGAGATATTGGGTGGAAAAGAAATAGTTCGATGACGTCTGTAGTTTAAACTTGTAACAATTTCTCTGTCATTAATCAGTAACTAAAATGGTCTTGTCAAAAGTCTTCTCCAATATTGATTTTCCAAACTGATTTCCTAATATGAATCATTTAGGTAAATTATTGGTGAGAGAGTTTAGGATATTTCGAGCATATGATCTTAACCTATGTAACAGATAGTAACTTGTGGCAGGAGCCCTCAACGACCAGATTTCGGATGGGTTGTGCGAAACGTCAGCAAGAAGAACTCCGAAGGACTTGAAAAACATTACCCCATATCTCGTTATGCAGATGAAGGTGTCTTCGTACAAAGCGTGCGTCTTTTTTTCATCTTGCTTCTCTTCCATCCTATCTATTTCCTTATGAAACATGCTATTTTAAATTAGGGATAAGGATATCAAAAGTCCTGGAACTTCTTGTGAAATTATATTGAAGTTCTAAAACTTTCAAATAGCGAAATCAATATCTTAAATTTGTCATGAAAGTGCAATCGAGTTATAAAATTTTCAAAAAACTTAATCAAGTTCTAAAACTTATCAAGCTAGTGCAATCAAGTTCTTTCATTAACTCCGTCCAATTTGACAAATAGAAAATGTTGATAAGTTTTGGAACTTGATTGCATCAACTTGACAGGTTTTAAGATTAGATTACATAAATTTGACAAGTTTTAAGATTTGATTGCACAATTTGAAAAATTTATGATTTAATTGCACTTTTATGAGAAATTTTAGGACTAGACTGCACTTTCTTAAAACCTTTAAGATTTAATCGCACTTCCGTGACAATTTTTAAGACTACCAGTGCACTTATCCCTTTAAATTATTCATGAAATCATTTGGACAAAAGTTCCATCTAATATACCAGCATCACTTGCGACCGTGCTACAATAAGAATCATGCTGAATAAACAACGTTAGCGCCATGCTGGTTCTGCCATTTCTTTGTGGAAGCACCCTAAAGAAAGCTCTCTTCAGGAGACAACTTATGCTGCATGCTTTGAAGTATCATTTGACTAGTGAAAGTCTCGATCCACGCTTATTATGACAATGAACTTGCATTATGTGTACCAAAGGAAATTTGCAATGTAATGTCATTTTATTCTCATAATGCTGTTCAAGCTTGTCTTTGAGACAATCGCATGCTTCTTGTTTGTTAATATTGCCGGTATTCTCATCTTCATCAGGTAATAGAAGGATCCCCCGCTAAATGTGCCGGCATTCAAGACCGCGATGTCATCATGGAATTTAATGGAAAAAGAGTTCGAGACATAACAGAGGTAAAAGCTTTCTTGATCTAGCAAAGCATCAGTGTTGGTTCAGAAGTTGTTTACTTTGGTGCATTGAGCAAACAATAAATGGAGCCCAGTAATCATTATCAAAGTTATCATGGAACTACATGACGCATTCGTTGGAATGAATTACACTTGCTTTACTTGACGCCGGCCTATTCCTGACGGGAAATGAGAAAGGCTTTAAAGGCTTGTCACTGTCTACATGAACCGTGCTCAACAATACTTTCAAGATGAGGAGTATTGGATGGTGCATAAAATGGAAGAAGAGAAGATAAATTACAGATTAGGGATGGATGCAGAACAAACAAACAAAGTTGTTCACTTACAGTTTGCGATGGCAGCTCACCTTCAGCTTTCTGACTTATAATTATTGAAAACGAGAACTAAAGTGCTTGATTCACCAACTTGTTGCAGATGATGGATGCTATGGGGGAAAGATCTGGAAAACCTGTTGAGGTACTTGTAAAGAGAACCAGGGATGGCAGGGATGCTTCAGTTCGTCTGACCATTACTTTCCAGGAGAAACCTGTCGCGAGATTGTAGGAAATCGGAGGCCTCGACTTTGATATCGACTTTGCTAGATGAATTGTTATTTGCAGTACAATAAAAGTCCAAGCGATCTGTTACCTTGGATCCTTGATTTCATGAGAGGGCAATAAAGTGGCATGTATCATGTCATGAAAGAACATTGACCTGGTGAGGAGAATAAAATGGGTGACTATTTTGGTTGCAAGTGATTCAGTACCATGTTCAGACCAAAAAAAAAAAGAAAAAAGAAAATCAGTACCACGTCAATGTGTCGGAAATCGAAATAAAAAATTCAATCTAGTTACCATGCACCGAAAATAGAACCAAAATTCGCTGGACGAGAACCTCGTACAGCTACTTCGAACATGTTTGGCTGGTGTAATGCGCGAAGCACATTCTGATAACATTAGATTGAAACCCAAGGTGATTCAAATACTCGTTTTATACATCGGCCTTGCCAAATGAGCCTGAAATTACTCGAGATAACATTGAGGAAATGAAAATCCCAACTCAACCCCAAGATTGGCATACCGAGTTATTTCCTAAATCTTAAATTCTCAGTTCGTGGGGAAGGCGAGTTTGCATTTCCAGCCATTTCTATCTGAGTGTTTTAAGGAGGCTTTAGCATGTCGCTGTTAAAAATATTAGGATATTTACTTAATTATGCATATGGGCTTTGCTAGTATAACAGTCATTATCTATTGTAAGTCACAAATTCTTAAAGAAATGAATCCCACTATAATTTATAACTATTTGTTATTTAATTTTTTGTATTTCAGAATAAACCGTTATTCTCACCAAGACGTTAAAGAGTGTCATCTAATCATTTCTCTTATTCATGTATCTCATTTGAAGGTACATCTTCTTGATTGATTATGTTTGATATTATGTTTATATTATTTCCCTAAATAATTATTAAATATTCGACCAAAAAAATAATTATTAAATAAGCCTATAAATAGTTTCATATACTATTTATCAATGTATATTGATATATACAAAAATTCTTTAATTCTAACTTCTACATCATTATCTTTTTCAACTCGGTATCATTATCTTCCGCATCATTATTTTTTACAAAGATGGCTTTCTTTCAATGCTGTTGCATAAGCTACATCATTCAGTAACTATTTCGCAAGCTAATCACATCAACCGCGTGCTCCTTCATATGACTTTATGATTATGCTCCTTACATATTATCATGTGATTATCATATTTAAAATCGACATATTTTAAATGCTGACGTTGGATTTTGAAATTACATAGAGATTGTAGTTCGTAAAAACCTGAACTGACATATCAACTCTTGCTTCGAGCTTGACTTGAAACTGAATCTTTTGTTCAACATTTCACTCACTTTATGACCATTATCCAGTCCATGAAAAAAAGAAAGAATTTCATTCACGTTCATTAATCGACTTTGAAAGTCATATAGAAGGCAAGCTGGCATTGCGATTGAAGCTTCAATGGCACGGTTTTAGCCTTTTCGAGAGTGGTTTGAGCCTTTCGCCCTTTGCTAATGGATCCTGTTGGATCTTGAGTCTTTCTTCAAGCACGTGACAGAGAAAGAACTATAATATTGAGGAATAGATGATGACTTGGTAACAACTAATATATTTAAAAGCCAACTAATCATCCCTTTTTTTGTTGTTTAGTGGTGGCTAATCCAATGTGATTATCATAGAGGCTTGTGATATGTGATTTTCTGGTTTAAACCAGAAAAATAAATGAAAAATAGACAAGAACTGTTTTTTTTTTTTTTTGGTCGAAAGGAAATTTTTTTGCATTCATTCGAGCAAAGTTTGGACAATAGAAGCACTAGCTTCAGAACATAACAAGTTCAAAAGACACATGCTTTCACTTCACATATTATCGCATCTACTTCCTAGTTGCTTTACGGTGTACTTTCGACTAATGCTTTCACCAGTTCAAGATTATCTGACTCCAACTCCATCTGCTTTTCTTCTCTTCCTTCAAGAAACTTTAGGGTTTGTAGCACCGCCTATGCTTCCGCCTGAAGCACGGAGGAGACTCTGACTGTGCGTGCAAAACCATCAACAAGAACTGTTGAAGAGCACCGCCTTTCTCTCTTCTTTCCCACACATTTTCTAGATTTTTCTAGCAATTCCTGCTAAAACTTTGTGGCTATAGATTTGTCCCATCATGAAAAATAGAAGCAAAAATCCCACTTGTGCCAGAGATCATTTGTTAGATAGTGGATAAAGGTTGGAACTAGCCTAGCCTCCTCCGCTTGTGTATACGCTCAAAAAACAAAAGCATAGAGTGTTGCAGTGGGTGGCTTGCGAGCGTAGTAAGTGCCAGTGAGTGTTAAGTGTGAGTGGTGAGAAGAGTCATAAATAAAATATCGCGAAGTAGGTGTGGAGAGTTTACTTGCTTCTATAATATTATTAATAAAGAAGTGTCTATTTCACTTGGGCAATCATTTGCTTCTGTACACGTGGTATTAGAGTGGTAGCTATGAAATTCCAAAAAACATAAGTTGCCAAACAACATGAAATTGCATCTGGTCCGGTGCAATGGCATCATAGTACCCTCTCGCTACCTCCCTCCCTCCCTCTCTTGTCTTCATGAAATGTAATGGATTGTCTTTAATTTATTGTGAGAATAACAATTTATTTTGCATCATAAAAATCAAATAACAAATAATTATGAATTATTATGGAATTCACTTTTATAAGAATTTGTGATTCGTAATAAGATGTTATCCTTATAATAGTTTAAAAACTACTATGTCAGTAAAATCCTTACATTTGGATATTTTTTTAAAAGATTAGTATCTAAACACCAAAAAGCGAAACATACTCTCAAAGGGACCTATTGATCTGCTGTCCTGCTCTTGCTCAGAAATAGTTATCTGATTCCTGACGGTCACGTGTGATTCTTATCATTGGTAGGGAAAGAATATAACGTGCACGTGCTCGCTCTGTCACTATTTAACCAGTTTGCATCGTCACATTGCTGCATAAATGCTACTTCTTTCCTAAGAAATGGTGAATCACACGCTTCATGGAAACTATCTCTTTTTTGTAGTTTATGCATGAAAATCCAAGACTCCCCAACGTTGCAAGACCTTGTACGTTGGCTCTGTCACTAATTAACCACCAAGTGTCGATTTTTTTAGGACAATTGGGTGGCAGCCGGGCAATATGATTGGGAACGCGAAATTCATTTGCAAACGAAACCTGGGAGTCATTTTCTTTATTTACATACGAAAACCCCCACAAATAACTAGCATTTAATCAAGGACTTGGACTTAGAAGTCAATTAAGGTTTTTTTTTTTTTTTGGTAGGATAAGAAGCTGTATTTAGGTGTGAAATCATTCGATGGAGATGCCAACAGAATCTGGGCATCACTTGATCTCTGCTCTGGAGCTTCCTACAGGTAATTTTGCTTCTGCTTTTCCTGTCAGCACATAGCTCTCTTCCCAAGCGTGCCAGCAAAATTTTTTGTCAAAGATCTTAGGAAGTGTATAGCGCATTCGTTGGAATGAATCGCTTCAAAGGCCTGTCACTCTCTGCATGAACTGTGATCAACAATAGTTCCAAGATGAGGAATTTTGGATGGTATATAATGAAAGAAAAGAAGATAAATTAGAGATTATCTATAAATGCAGAACAAACAAACAAAGCTGTTCACTATATCAAGCTTTTACAGTTTGCGATGGCGGTTCAACTTCTGCTCTCTGACTTATGCAGTTAGTTATCCTTATTGAAAACGAGAACTAAAGCGCTTGATTCACCAATTTGTTGCAGATGATGGATGCTAGAAGGGAGAGATAAGGGGAACCTGTCATACTAAATGTGAAGAGAGCCAGGGATGCTTCAGCTCCCTTGGCCATAACTTTCGATGAGAAAGACGTCGCTAAGATGTGTAGGAAATCTGAAGCCTCGACTTTGATCAAAGCACAGTTAATTGCAGTGCAATAAATGTCCAAGTGATCTGCTACATTGGATCCTTTATTTCATGAGAAGACAATAATGGGTATATATCCTTTACCAAAAAAAAAATAATGGGTATATATCATGCATGAAAGAACCTCGACCTCTTGGGTAAAATGTGAATATTTTGTTTGCAAGTGATTCAGTACTATGTCAATGTGTTGGAACTTTACAATTCAAGCCTCAGCTACTATGTACTGAAAATGGAACTGACCTTCACTCGGCATGAATCTCGAAAAGCTACTTCAAACATGTTCAAACCATATTTTAAAACATCAACTTGAAACCCATGATGATTTGAAAACTCGTTTTTTACATCAGTCTTGCCAAATGAGCCTGATATCACTCGAGATAGCACCAAGGAAAAAGTAATCCTAACTTAGCCACAAGATTCGCAAAACGAGTCATTTCCAAAATCTAAGATCCTAAGTTTGTAGGAAGGCGAGTTTGCATTTCCTGCCAATTCTACCTCGTGTGTTTAAGGAGGTTTTAGCACGTCATTTCTAATTCATTTACCTTCATATGACTGGGTTTTGATTTCGTTCCTTACATAATACCATTTGATTGTCATTACTAAAATCGGCATCTATGAAATGTTGACTTGGAACTTAGATATTATAAAGAGATCATGGTCCGTAAAAACCTGAGCTGGCTTATCAGCTATTGCTTCGAACTTGACTTGAAAATTTATCTTTTGCTCAACGTTTCACTTACTTTGTCCAGTCCATGACAAGAGAAAGAATTTCACTCATTTTTTACATTTTCCTTTTCACCCATTTTCAGTTTTGTTATATGCCTCGTCCAACACTCCAGAGTCCAGACACCAACTCCATTGCAGCACACGCCTGCGTACCTACCAATGGCAATGAGGGGCGTGAGGAAGCAAGGACACTAGATTACGCAGCAGCGACGAAGAGGGTTCCATGGCGGTTCGCGTGGCAGAGATCAAGGAAGAAGATGAGTGAATCTGCAGTTCTTTCTGTTTCTTCCCTCGCTCTTTTATTTCCATTGCCCGGGTGATTGAACCAGCCGATTGAAATGTTGAACTCATTTTCATTGATCGACTTTGAAAGTCAGCTGGCATTGCCATTGAAGCTTCGATGGCACGGTTTTAGCATATTGGAGTGTGGTTTGAGCCTTTGAGCCTTTGCTTTTGGATCCTGTCCTCCCTGTTGGAGAAATCTTTCCAAAATATTTTGAAGCTGACAAAACGTTTCTTTCAGTCTAAGTCTGGATGTTTGAAGACCGACAGTTTAAAGTCTGAAGACTTTGTATTCTCGAGACTCAAGACCCAAGACTCAAGACCCAAGACTCAAGACTCAAGACTTAAGACTCAAGACTCAAGACTTAAGTCTATTCTCACTGACAGTCTTTCTAATCCAGTGACGAAGGAAATTCAAAGCCGAGGTATATGGTTGAGGATTCGATCCTATCCTCTGGAAAAGATTCTTTGGTTGGATAATCATTTCGGATTCTTTAATTCTTATCTAAGAACGATTGAAGATCCGATGGTCGACGAAATATTCTTGGAATGTTCTATTCTTGGAAACCAAGATCCCGATTGTATGGGCGAACGAGATTGATGGGCTATCATCGATTCCTTAAATAGCTCGGATGATCTTCTTGATTGATTCCGTCCAACGGGTAGATTGGAGGAATTCCTTTGGTAAGTGCCAACGGCTATGATGGCATAAAGGAGTATAAAAAGGAAGTCGTTCTAGTTATTTTAAGTGTGTGATCGATAGAGAAATTCCAGTCCGAAGAACCTTGATTATTAGTCGATACGAGTCGAGCGAAATTGTATACGAGAGAGTGTTTGTACTTGGCGATACCTTGAGTGAGTGTGGTAGATCATCTACACCAAGAAATCAAGGAAGATCATCACTGTAACATCTCTTTGTTCATAGTGGAATCCAGCCAAATTGGCTGTCAGTGCAGAAGAGTGGACATAGGCTTGGATCAA
The DNA here is from genome assembly GCA_017140255.1 of Eucalyptus paniculata subsp. matutina. Lineage (NCBI taxonomy): Eukaryota > Viridiplantae > Streptophyta > Magnoliopsida > Myrtales > Myrtaceae > Eucalyptus > Eucalyptus paniculata. The sequence continues at coordinate 1,870,138 of CM029437.1, read as the reverse complement.
GCCGAACCACTATAAACCGCGTGTTTAATTCTCTCTTTCCTTCACTTAAGTCTTTCGTTGATTATTACTTAACGCAAACTATCTTTCAACTGTCTAAGTATTGCGCAAGTATACAGAAATTATCAAGAAAAATCTTTGTATACCTATTCACCCCCCTCTAGGTACTAATACTAGCAATATCAATTGGTATCAGAGCCCGTGTTCTTACTTTGTTTGAAGTGTTTTACTTCGAGTAAAAGATCCATGGCTAGTATGCTAGCACCGGGGCTGATGGAAGGACAAAGCAATACCGAGACCACCCTACTTCGATGGAAAGGATTACAACATCCGGAAAAACAAGATGAAAGCTTTCCTACGATCAAAGGATCCTCTCGGAATGGGACGTTGTGGAAAGAGGAATCACTCCGCTGCTGCATCAATCTCTCGAAAGAGGGAAAGACACTATTGAAACCAGCGGAATGGCTCAGGAAGAGATAAACAAGAGACAAGCACTCGATGCAAAAGCAATTTACTCTTTATATTGTGCTTTATCTCCAACTGAATATAACAGAATATCTTCTTGTGTTACAGCAAAAGAAGTATGGGATAGATTACACATCACCTATGAAGGGACAGATCGAGTAAAGGAGACCAGAATTAACATTCTCCTCGGTCAATATGAACCCTTCAAAATGAAACCAGGAGAATCTATAACTGACATGTTTAGTCGTTTTACAGATATTGTCAATGGTCTTGAGAACCAAGGACAAAAAATTTCTGATCCCATGAAGGTGAACAAGCTTCGCGTGGACTCTCCAAGGATTGGAATCATATAAAGACTTCAATAAGAGAGACACAAAGAATTATGCCTCTATCTCTGTCGACGAGCCGATTGGAACTCTTGTCTTATGAAGTGGAACGAATTAATGAGGACGAAGATCCAAGAGGTAAGAAATCTATTGCACTAAAATCAAATGATGACTCGATGATGCAGATTCGAAGATGATATGGATGATGAGGAGCTCGCCCTCATGATAAGAAGATTCAGAAAACTGAATAGAAAAGGCAGAAGGTTCAACCCAAAGAAACAAAGTTTTCGAGACAGCAGACCAAGTCTCGTTGATGATGAGGAACCAAACAAAGATGTAGTTTGCTTCGAATGTAAAAAGAAGGGACACATCAGACCCAACTGTCCTCTTCTGAAAAAGAAAAGAGGAAAAGCTGAGAAGTTTCGAAAGGCTCTCAAAGCCGAAACCTGGAGTGATACAGAATGTGAAGAGAGTGATAATGAATATGCCAACATATGTTTGATGGCACATTCAGACTCAGACTCAGATTCTGGATCAGACTCAGACAGTGAATTTGAGGTCTCCGTCAAGAAAAAGATAAAATGGTATCTTGACAGCGGATGCTCAAGACACATGACAGGAGACTCAAAGTGCTTCGTAAAGCTTGTTCAAGTAAACGGCGGAAATGTTTCATTTGGAGGAAACGGCAAAGGAAGCATCGTGGGATTTGGAACTGTGAAAATTGGAAATCTCACAATAAGCAATGTTTCTCTAGTAGAAGGACTCAACTATAACCTTCTCAGCATTAGCCAACTGTGTGATACCGGTTTCAAGATCTCCTTTCAAGAAGGAATTTGCTATGGAATTAGTAAAGACTCTACTGAGTCTTTCATGGGTCGAAGACATGGAAACATCTACCTCTTAGACATGAAAATGAATGAATCTCAATGTCTAATTTCAATCCAAGATGAAGCAAGCTTATGGCACAGAAAGCTTGGCCATGTCAATATGAAGCAATTAGCCAAAATCTCATCAAAGCAGCTTGTTCGAGGTCTACCCAAATTACCATATCAAAAGTCCGATCCATGCACACCTTGTATTCTGGGAAAACAGTTACTGCATATGGATCTCTTCGGACCAACCAGAACTCAGAGTATTGGAGGAACAAGATGAATGAAGAAGGAAAAGTCGTTCGAAACAAAGCAAGACTCGTGGCCAAAGGATATACGCAAAAAGAAGGAATAGACTATGACGAGACTTACGCACCAGTTGCAAGGTTAGAAGCTATTCGACTATTACTTGCGTTTGCTTGTTACAAAAATTTCAGGTTATTCCAAATGGACGTCAAAAGTGCTTTCCTAAATGGATTTATCCAAGAGGAAGTTTATGTGGAACAACCGCTGGATTTGAAGACCCAAAGAAGCCGACTCGGTCTTGGGACCGAAAAAGGCTCGTATGGTCTAAAGCGTGCACCTCGAGCTTGGTACGACGGACTAAGTAAGTTCTTATTACGTAACGGATTTGTCAAAGGTAAAGTAGATACTACTCTGTTCATCAAAAAGGAAAACAAAAGTTTTTTACTCGTTCAAATATATGTTGATGACATTATTTTTGGATCCTCTAATGAAAGTCTTTGCAAGAAATTTTCTAAGTCTATGCGGGATGAGTTTGAAATGAGTATGATGGGAGAATTAACATTCTTCCTTGGCCTTCAAATAAAGCAATTGAAGGAAGGAACTTTTATTTTCCAAGAAAAATATGCTAATGATCTTGTCAAAAGATTTGGATTGGAAAATTGCAAGAAGATTGATATACCAATGTCAAGTTCTTTGAAGATAGACAAAGATGAGGAAGGGAAGAAAGTTGATCAAAAGCTGTATAGGAGCATCATCGGTTCACTTCTTTATCTTATCGTTTCTAGACCCGACATTTTGTTAAGTGTTTGTATCTCGTGCTAGGTTTCAATCGATCCTAGAGAATCTCATCTCGATCGCAAAACGTATTATTAAATACGTTGCTTCATCTTCAAGCATGGGTCTCGGTATCCCAAGAAGTGAGACTTTAATCTTCTAGGATACTCGAGATGCGCAGATCTGGCCGGTTGCGAGTCGATAGAAAGAGCACTTTCGGAACTTGTCAACCGCTTGGAAACAGTGACGTGTCTTGGTTCTCAAGGAAGCAAAGCACCGTAGCTCTCTCAACGATGTAAGCGAGTATGTAGCTCTTGGAAGCTGCTGTTCGCAAATTCTATGGATAAAACAACAGCTACAAGACTTTGGCTTTGAAGACTCATGCACGAAATCAAATGTGACAACACCGCAATCAATCTCACCAAAATCTAATCCTTCATTCAAGAGCAAAGCATATTGAGATTCGACATCACTTCATTAGAGACCATATTCAAAATGGAGAAATCTCGATTCAATTTGTTGATTCAAAGAGTCAACTAGCGGATATATTCACAAAGCCCTTGGAGAAAAATCAATTCGACTTTATCCGCTCAAGACTCAACATTTTGAAGCTTGAAGAAGTTAAAGTCTAGAGACTCACCAACTCTAAGACTCTGATCTCTCAGACTTTAAATCATGAGACTCAAACATTCATGGCTAAAGACGCGTAAGTTGCTATTTTATCTCGAAAAGGTACGATCTTTCATTCGATATAATTTGTGTGAAATTTGAAAACTTGTCTTTTTTAAGGAATTAATTTTTGGCAGTTATTGATTTTGAAAAGAAGTGTTCGTACACTTTCCTTGTACCTATTAAACTTCTCTTTTCAAATCCGAGGTATATATATATATATACAGATTTTCTTCGCCCAATTTTCAAAACCCTAAAAGGCACTCTTCTCCCGATACTGTTTCTACTTCTTGTTCATCGTCGAGAAAGTGGTCATTTTTCTTGGGAAAAGCAAGTGAAGGAATCTTCCAATAGACAAAGAAAGATGTCGTCTTCGAGGAAATCATCAAGAATTGCAAGCAGGGGACCACAAAGAATGGAGAAGGGACCGACTCACTTCGATCTTACTGAGGAAGAAGACTTATCAAGTCAGCGACAAAGTCCGATTCGCTCTCCTCCACGTCATTCATCGTCTCCTGCCCCACAAGGTGCAAGTCAAAATCTGGAAGAAGATATAATCGAGGATGCCGACCCAGTAAGAGTCCAAAAACCCTCCTTTATCTATAAGCTTTATCGTGCGTTGAAAAGCACCGGTACTTCATTAAAATATATAGATGACTTCCTTAAGGACAAAAAATTATGGGAATGAGTATCTTTTTCTGCGGAAAATGGAGGAATTGGGAGTTGCTCCTAAAGGAAGGGCGGATGAGGCACTTGCGAACATTCCAAGTGATCCTCGTGTGCCGGAGACGTAATCCGATTGAAGGGAACGATGATGACAAAATGTTCCTTGAATTTCAACCTAGAATGGGTGTGGCAGCAAAGGTGAAAGGAAATCGGATGGATTTGTTTAAATCCAAGGATCGGAAAAAGTGTATTTCATTTTGTTGAAAAGAGGGGTGATAAACCCTAGAAGTGTCGATTTTGACTTCCGGACACCATCAACATGAACTTAAGAGAGAAGTTGAATTTGCTTCAACTTGAGACTTTTTGCTCGACTCTACGGACGGGTATGCTCATCGACCGCTTATTTCTATTCAAATCTTAGCTTTTTGGATGCGAATAGAATTTCATTCGTGTACGAGACCAAGTCTACGTGGTAGATGTGAATATGTTGGCGGACATAGTTGGAGTTGAACGAGGACGTTATCTTCCAATCAAAGTCTCACCGCTCGTACTACTCGGAACTTGTCAAAGATAGGGACGTAGAAAAGAAAATTACCTATTCCGGGATGAATGCCATCAACATTGTGCTTCATAAGATTGTGATCAACCGTCTCGGCACCGAAGTCTACGTCAAAGACTTCCGTGTCTCTTTCTGAAGCAAAGTTGATGTATGCGATCAACTCAGGACGGAAGTTTTCTCTCCCGCACACTATTCTCTTCCATATGTACGAGCAATGTCAAAAGACAAAGGACAATTGCCTTATCCGGTCGGGTGACCAAGATCTTCGACACCCGAACATTGAAATGCCACATACATTTTGTGTTCGACCGTGTGATAAGATGGTGGTAGGGTTGAAAATGTTAATGAAGATGCGTCTGCAAGAACTCTCCAAGGCAATGGAGAAATTCAAAGTGAAATCTCCAGTCCAGTTTGCCTCAAAGAGAAAAGGAAAGGAGGCCATTGGTGCTCCATCGAAAAAGAAGAAAAGAACTCTCATCCTGGAGGATGAAGATGAAGATGAAGAGGATGAAGATCCCACTATCCAAGCTCTGACAAGAACCAGACGTTCTGTGTCTCATCCGACAGAACTTCAGCAGAGCAGAGAAGAAGAAAAGCATAACAGAGAAGAAGAAGAACAGAGAGAAAAGGAGACAGAAGCTGAAAAAGAAGGAGAAGGAGAGAAAGAAAAGTCTGCTGATAAATCTGGAGAGAAGGGAAATCAAGAGCATGATCATCACTCTTCCCCTTTCGATGTCCTAGAGACAGGGGGAGTTGGCGAGCAAGAGAAGTCTACACCTCATGCTGCTGACAGTGAAGATCTACGACAATCTCCAGAAGACCCAGAAGAAGTTCAGGTCTCACAATTGCCTGAAGAAGGTCACGATACGTCAGAACCAAATCTGCAAGACTTTACAGAAGCGCCATCGTCTGCATACACACCATCTGAGAAAGCCAATGCTAGTACACAGACGGATGATTCTGCAGATTTTCGTCGTATCATGGATATTCTTCTGGAAATGCGTGGACAGATATATGCTCTGGACTGTGAAATCCAAGCCATGAAGAATGCTGGACAAGCATCTTCGTCTCTCGGAGGATAAATTCAAAGACCTCGCTCGCAACTTCAAGCCAATGCTAAGGGAGAAGAGGTAGCTCAAGCGAGGAAGACTGAAGAAGCTCGAAGGAGTAGTCCAGTCCATTGGGGATTTCCGGATCGTGCGCATTCCTGCAGACATGACTCCTTTCTCACCCTTTTTAATGCTGACAAAAAGGGGGAGAACCAATTTGAACCAACAACAACTATCTTTTAAAACTTTTTAGTGGTTATGTTTATTTTTTAGTATGACTTGAGAACTTGAACTTGGGTGTGAAAATTTTGACTGAATTGACTGTGGATTCTGATGCTTGACTGGTTGCATTTATTTCAAGTATTGTTATATGGTATTACTCATGAAAGACTAACCAATTTTCTGTGGATGCAGAGTCTGGTTGTTTTATTAATCTTTATGAGTTAGCCATACTGCTTGAGAAATGTTTTTGCAGGTCAAAGTTGTTCAAATCTACAAGAAAGTTTTGTCACCATCAAAAAGGGGGAGATTGTTGGAGAAATCTTTCCGAATATTTTGAAGTCGACAAAACGTTTCTTTCGTTTCTAAGTCGGATGTTTGGAGACCGACAGTTTAAAGTCCAAGACTTTGTATTCTCGAGACTCAAGACCCAAGACTCAAGACCCAAGACTCAAGACTCAAGACTCAAGACTTAAGACTCGGGACTCAAGACTTAAGTCTATTCTCACCGACGATCTTTCTAATCCAGTGACGAAGGAAATTCAAAGCCGAGGTATATGGTTGAGGATTCGATCCTATCCTCTCGGAAAAGATTCTTTGGTTGGATAATCATTTCGGATTCTTTAATTCTTATCTAAGAACGATTGAAGATCCGATGGTCGATTTAAATATTCTTGGAATGTTCTATTCTTGGAAACCAAGATCCCGATTGTATGGGCGAACAGGATTGATGGGCTATCATCGATTCCTTAAATAGCTCGGATGATCTTCTTGATTGATTCCGTCCAACGGGTAGATTGGAGGAATTCCTTTGGTAAGTGCCAACGGCTATGATGGCATAAAGGAGTATAAAAAGGAAGTCGTTCTAGTTATTTTAAGTGTGTGATCGATAGAGAAATTCCGAGTCCGAAGAACCTTGATTATTAGTCGATCTGATCGAGCGAAATTGTATATAGAGAGTGTTTGTACTTGGCGATACCTTGAGTGAGTGTGGTAGATCATCTACACCAAGAAATCAAGGAAGATCATCACTGTAACATCTCTTTGTTCATAGTGGAATCCAGCCAAAATGGCTGTCAGTGCAGAAGAGTGGACGTAGGCTTGGATCAAGCCGAACCACTATAAACCGCGTGTTTAATTCTCTCTTTCCTTCACTTAAGTCTTTCGTTGATTATTACTTAACGCAAACTATCTTTCAACTGTCTAAGTATTGCGCAAGTATACAGAAATTATCAAGAAAAATCTTTGTATACCTATTCACCCCCCTCTAGGTACTCATACTAGCAATATCACTCCCTTCCCACGACTTTTCTTTCTTTGAGTACGCGATAAAGAAAGAACTACAGCACGACTTGAGTCTTTGTTATTTGAGGAATAGATGACTGACTTGGTAACAAATAATATATTTAAAAGCAACTAATCTAACATGATCCTTTTTCTTTAATTTAGTATTGACCAATCCAATATGATCATCATAGAGGCATCTGGAATCTGATTTCCTAGGGTAAGTCAGGCAATATTCATTTTATAAAATAAAAATAGACAAATCAATAAGAAGTTGCATCAGTGCAGATCCCCCCCCCCCCCAAAAAAAAGTCTACAAGTAGGTAATTCTCTTAAATATCTGTGATAAGTGCATCAAAAGTCCTAAATTTTATCCGGAAAATATAGTTGAGCTCTAAAATTTTCAGAAAATGCAATCAAATCATTTTGTTAACTCTATCTAACTTGGCTAATATAAAATGTCAATGAGACTCCTTTTTTTCTCTTCTACGTGGCACTAAAGGGGTTGAAAGTAAAGTATAGAGGTAAAATGACATCATTTTTGGCCGAATTTTATTTTTTAACCCAAATTTATTTTAATTAAATTAAAAACAGAAAGCTAAATATTTTTTTTTCTTTTAAGAAAAAGGGGGAAATCAGGCAAGGGCTCTTGCCGCTGCCGCCCCACTACAATGATGGGGCGATGGCCAACGAGTGTCGCTGGGCACCGGCCAGTCGCCTGTGAATTTTGCTAACAGTGAGGGCCGCCAGATTAAGCCAGCCCTCGCCTACAGTTAGTTGAGGCCCGCAACCCCCATTAGCCATCACCCATCAAAGTAGGGCGACAACTGGTCGGACGTTTCTTTTCTTACCCTTTTTTTTATAAATTTTTTTTATAAAAAAATTACGTTAAAAAAATTAAACTTGAATCAAAACAATGTCGTTTTAGGGTCATGCTTCATGATTTAACTTCATCAATGCCATGTAGAAGAGAAACAATAATAAACAAGCAACATCAATTTTTTCCTATAATCAAGTTAAACAAAGTTAACGAAATGATTTGATTACATTAATTTGATAAATTTTAGGAATTGATTGTGTTTTTTGAAATAAACCCGTTGCACTTCCATAACATGTTTTAGTATTTTCGGTACACTCATTTCTAAATATTTTAAAAGTTTAGCAGCCTGTAGGAAACACTAAAAAGCGAAACGTACTCTGAAAGGACCCCCATTGACTTCTTAACAGTCAATATTTAACAGTCACCGAAATTCTGAGAAAAGAATTGATCAGCTGTCTCGCCGAAATCCTGAGAAAAGAATTGATCTGCTTCTGAACAGTCACACGTGCTTCTTGGAGTCGTTAGGGAGGGAATATAACGTGCACGTTCTCGCTCTGCTACTATATAATCTGTATGAATCGTCCCATTGCTCCATAAATGCTACTTACTTTTCTAAGAAATGGTGAATCAGACTCCATGGAAGCTATTTCTTTCGAAAATCCAAGAGTGGTAAACGTTGCAAGATATTGAAAATGAAAGATGATACCTGTACCAGCGTTGACATTTGTATTATATACACCAAGTGTCAATATTTTTAGTACAATTGAGTCGTGGTGGTGCAATTTGATTCGATCGGGAACGTGATATTCATTTGCAAATGATACCTGCGAGTCATTTTCTACATATCTAGACGATAACCCCAACAAATAAAAGCATTTTATCAAGGACTTTGACGTCATAGTCAACTATTTAAAGTTGTCTCTTTGCAGGATCAGAAGTATATATGTGTGGAATGACTCGAAGGAGAAACAACTGAATCTGGGTATCACTTAATCTCTTCTCAGGAGCTTTTTACAAGTAATTTTCTTTCTGCTTCTCCTCCCATTTTGTGCCTGCAAAAATGTTAACCGCTGGAGGGAAGTCGAGCAATTTTGGCTTTCAAGTTTCGTTAGCAGAGCAAATTTTCATTCTTTTTGTTGTTTTTTTTGCCCACGTGAATTTTATGCTACAGATGGCGGGAATTGCTATTGCTGGTTCTTGTCTATTTCATGCATATGCTAGCAGTAAGTACTGTGGACTACGTCATGCAAATGCTTCTGTTATATGTTGGTGCATCTATGTTTAATATGTTGCAATTTGGTCTGTTTGCCCCAAACACGATGTGCATGTAGTGCACATTTCCAAAATAAAGTTCTCATTTTGCATTAAGTATAAGCACAAGAGTTCGTCGGATATGGTGCACTTTAGAGTGTTTTAAGGGGGTGCATGATAAAAATTATTTCTATTCCAGAAATGATTTTTCTGTTCCAGACTAATTTCTGGAACAGAAACTTGTTTGATAACGCTTATCAAATTTTCTATTTCTGGAGGAGAAATCAGAAATAGAAATTTTCTATTTCTGATTTCTTCCAGAAATCAATTTCTGATTTCTCCCAACCCTAATTTCACTCTCTCCCTCGTACGCGTCTTCTTTGCCTCCTCCTCCGCCTCTTCTCTGCCTCCTCCTCCTCCTCCGCCTCTGCCTCTCCTCCGCCTCTGCTCCGTCTCCGCCTCCACCTCCGCCTCTCCTCCGCCTCTGCTCCGCCTCTCCTCCTCCTCTCCTCCGCCTCCGCCTCTGCTCCGTGTCTCCTCCGCCTCCGCCTTCGCCTCTCCTCCGCCTCCGCCTCCGCCTCCGCCTCCGCCTCTCCTCCGCCTCTGTTCCGCCTCTCCTCCGCCTCTTCTCTTGCTCATCCACATCTGCTCGCGAATCCACCCCCTCGCCGCGACCTCCGCCTCTTATCTGCCTCTGTTCCGCCTCTGCTCCGCCTCTCCTCCGCCTCTTCTCCGCCTCTCCTCCGCCTCTTCTCTTGCTCATCCACATCTGCTCGCGAATCCACCCCCTCGCCGTGACCCACTGTCCCCGCTTGTTGTCCGAGCACCCCTTGGCAACAGATCTCCTCCGCCTCTGCTCCGCCTCCGCCTCCACCTCTCCTCCGCCTCCGCCTTTGCTCCGACTTTTCTCTGCCTCTCCTCTTGCTCATCAAACGAATTTCTATTTTTGAAATAGAAATTTTATTAAGTTATCAAACATATTTTTTTCCTCAGAAACTCATTCAGAAATAGAAATAGAAAAATTCATTTCTGTTCCAGAAACTATTTCTGGAACAGAAATGTTCTCATGCACCCCCTAAGCGATCCTGGCAACACCCGTGCGACAACCACTCCTTTTTAAGTAGAGATGTTAAAGTTATTGCGGGCATCTGGTGAATGTAGGCTCATAATTCCAGATCCTAGGGCGAGGTGAATCTCATGAGTGACCCGTTAGATCTAAAGGTCGAATTGTATTGTTTCGCATATGTTGGATGCGTACTAAGGATATGGAGTGGTTGGCAGATCCCCTAGTCAATTTAAAGTTCTTGCGCAGTTGCATTTAAGAGCCTTTTTAATGAAATACCTTCTTTGATTTGAAGGCCAGAATCAAGGCTATCAGTCTCGATTCCTGCCCAATTCCATAAAGAATTCACGCCACCTCTGCCTGCATTTATTTCCTTAAATCAGCAGCGACACGGTTTGTCTCTTTTTAATTTTATCACAAGCAATGCTTAATACCACTCAGTTCCTTTGTCATCTCATCCTATGTTCCTTTTTCATTTTTGCAACCAGCAGAAGTACTTCCCTCCAAGTCTCTTCAAACTAGTTTGATTAGATGTTTTGATACAAAGAAGGCAGCTTCTGCTGAATCTGAAGAAAATGCAAAACCAAATAAGGGATATTTTTCCAGAGATACAATTGCTGATGCTGCAGCTAGGATTACTCCCGCAGTTGCTAATCTATATGCTCAAAAAGGAGGGACAGGTATGCCATGTGATCCATCTCTTGGGGAGTCGTCCTAACCAGAAATCTATTGTTACTTCTTCTTCTTCTTTTTGCGTTAATCTGAAATATCTCTCCTTAACTTGCGGATCAGAGGAAGAAGGGTCTGGAGCTGTCATTCATGAGGATGGCTACATTTTAACATGTTCTCATCTTTTCTTTGACAAAACCGACGTGACATATGCAGCTGATGGGAAGGTTGGTGTTTGAGGATGTACTTTCCTGTCCAATTTAGTGGCTCAACATCTAGTTTGTCACTTTGTTTTCTTCTCTACCACTTGAAATTGGAACTAATTATAATATCTTGAACTTACGTAGACATGTAAACTGCATATGCAGTAAAGAATGGAAAAGAATACCAATTTGTCAGATTAGTTAGCCTTCGACTCTGCTCAACAGATTGTCATTCCATTTCCATTTCTCTGCACATAAGCATGAGACTGGGGGGCACAAAATACATTGCTCTGCCAGTATCTGCATGATTTGTGCACGTGTTGCTACCTCAACCCAATATTGACAAGAATGTAACTCTGAAGTGCCATTTTTTTCATTTTCTTTTACCAGCACTAATTTTCAAGGCCCTTTCTGGGACCTGGGTCATATTGTGTTTTGTTCCTGAATGTAACCGAGCAGAAAAAACAAATAGTTGTGCTAGAAAGTCCAAAACCCAGAAGTTTAAGTTAATAGATGGAGGGTGACTGCTGGTATAAGAGGCTCAGACAAAGCATTATTACACTTGATTCAGTACTAAAGATTGTGGATGCTTCCGATGTCTTAACAAAACTCACTGATTTAAGCATGGATGGTCCTGGGCTCTTGGCTTACAGAAAGAAAGTTGCAGGTTACTGTACATACACAAGACGTGGAGAGAGGCCATGTTGTTGATGCTTATGTTGATCTTGACATTGCCATTGTAAAGATTGATACCCCAAGTTCTGCCCTTTCAACAGCAAAAGTTGGCTCAAGTAGTAAGCTTCGTCCTGGAGACTGGGCAATAGCCATAGGCTGTCCACTTTCCCTTCAACACACAGTTACGCTCGGGATTATCAGGTCATTCAGCTCGTACTTACAATTTGACCAAGCACTTGATTTTTGTCTGAGTCTTTGTTTTCCTTAGTTGATTGTATCAGCACAAAAGCGTGGATGTATAAATATTAGTTGAAGTGACAGTTCCTTCCCTCTTCTTGCTTAATATAGCTGTGTTAATCGCAAGAGCAATGAGTTGAAATGTGGAGGAATGGCCATGGAGTATCTACAGACAGACTGTGCAATCAATCCAGTAAGATGTAACGATGCTTGTGTTTGCCTGCCTGCCTGCCTGCCTGCGATTGGTTTGTGTTTCCTTTTGCTGTTGGATTCACATATTCAACATTAGAAATACTAGACTAGTCTCTGTGCATTGGGTCCTGCATAAGGATACCAGTTCTGGTGAAAGTAAGCCTAAAAATAGAGAGGTGCGATGCTACTTGAGACTCTTAAGAAGCGTGAGAAATGAAAAAGGGGGAATCTGTATCTCGTCATTATGTGGGCCATCTATCTGTGAATTGTTGGCCACCATCTTTCATCTCCTAGATGTTTTAAATCAGAATTGTAGACCGTAAATAACACGGGCTAATCAATAGAACTCAGTCATGACATTCGTGATAAATTCACATGCCTGCACTTTCTGTCCAACTTAATCTAGGTCTTTAAACATAACTGTGGTAAGCTCCTTGACAATAAGTTTCCGACTTTTTTGTTGTTTTGAAGGGAAATTCTGGTGGTCCTCTTTGCAATATTGATGGAGAATTAGTTGGTGTCAATGGTGAAACTATGAAGTCGGATAAAGCATCTGGAGTGAGCTTTGCTGTACCGGTTGATTTTATTTCAGCAATCATAAAGCCCTTCCAGAGTTGTAAGTACGTTCTATTTTGGTGCCTCATACCTGCTTGATATGTAGACTATTGTCGGGAACTTTTCTATTGGTATAATGGTCAATCGTCTCCTATCCTCCTTTATATAATCAAAGAGGTGATTGATCTTAAAGCAAGTGTTTCATTGATGTTCTGATGTGCCTGTTATTCTTGAGCAGTCAGGTTGTTTCTATTGCATTTCTCTGCGAGAAATCCAGGTGTTGAGTGGAAAGAAATAAGTTCGATGACCTCTGTAGTTTAAACTTAAACCCTTTCATCATTGATCAATTACTATAATGGCCTTGTCAAAGTCTTCTCCAGCATTCATTCTCCAAACTTCTCCGGTACAAATTATGATATTTCAAGCGTATCATCTTCCCTAGGTAACAGATAGTAACTTGTCACAGGATGCCTGCACAACCATATTTCGGGTGGGTTATGCGGAATGCCAGTAAGGAGAACTTCAAAACACTGAAGCAACATTACCCCACATTTCCTAATGCTGCTGTAGAAGGTGTCTTTGTACAGAAGGTATGTCTTTCTTAATGCCTTCTTCGGCAAATCTGGAAATGTTCTCATTCTCTTCCCTTTTCAGAAATGTCATCAGTTTGCAAGAAAAGTGCCCCCAATTCTATGCACGAATTTGTGGTTTTGGGAGGGGCTGCTGTATGGTGCATGGCCAAAATTTTCTACTGTTGGATATTATATTGCTAAGGTCCCTCTTAACTTTGTTTAGCTCGTCTTTTTGCTTTTTCTTTTGTCCTCTCTATTTTCTTGTGAAACATGCTATTTGAAATAATTCATGGAAAAACCTCATCTGGAGAAAATGTTCCATCAGATAAACCAACATAACTTGTTGACTGTGCTATGATAAGAATTATACCGTATATGCGATGTTGAAACCACGCTGGTGCTGCCATTTCTCTGTGAAAGTACCCTAAATAAAGCTCTCTCTTCAGGGGACGACTTATGCTGCATGCTTTTTTAAGTATCATTGGACTAGTAAAGTGTCGACCCATAGTTCTTTGGACAATGAACTTAAAATCTTGTGTATTCATGGAAATCTGTAATCTAATGTCATTATATTCTCGTAATGGTGCTCAAGCTAGCCTTTTTAGATGATGCATTCTTCTTTTTTGTCAACACTGCCGGTTCCTTATGTATTCATATCTTCGTCAGGTAATAAAAGGAGCCCCTGCTGATCATGCTGGTGTTCAAGCTGGTGATATCGTTGTGAATTTTAATAAAACATACGTCCGAAACATGATTGAGGTAAGAGTTTTCTTTATCTAACAGGCATCAATTTTGATTCAGAAGCTGTTTGCTTGGCGCATTGAGCAAATAATAAATGGAACACTGGAATACTAATCAAAGATCTCAAAAAGTGTATGACGCAATTCATTTATCGGAATGATTTGCTCTTGACGTTGGTCTATCCTTGATGGGAAATAAGAAAGGCTTCAAAGGCCTGTGACTCTCTACATGAACTGTGATCAACAGTAGTTTCGAGATGAGGAATCTTGGATGGAATGTAAAATGATAGAAAGAGAAGATGCATTACAGATTACCGATGGATGCAGAACGAACGAACAAAGTATTTCACTATCAACTAAGTGTCTACAGTTTGTGATGGCAGCTCATCTTCAGCTCCCTGACTTATTCGATTGATTATCGCCATTGAAAATGATAACTAAAGCGCTTAATCCACCAATTTGTTGCAGATGTTGGAGGTTATGGAGAAGAAATCGGGGGCAACCGTCCACGTAGATGTGAGGAGAGTCAAGTTTGGCAAGGATCGTGAGGTTCCTCTGACCATAACTTTCGAGCAGAAAGATGTCGCCACTCTGAGGCCTCGACTTTGATCTCGACTTTGATCGAATGGTGGTTATTTGCAGTACAATAAAAGTGCAAGTGATCTGTTACCTCGGATCCTTGATTTTTCATGATCGGACAGTAATGTGACGTGTATCATGTCATGAAAGAACATCGATCTCGCGAGTGGAATAAAATGTGATTCTTTCTATTGCTGCAAATGTTTTGGTACTGTGTCATTGTGTTGGAACTTTGACAATTCAAGGTTTAAAGGGTAAGCTACATAACATATATATTGATTTTGGGAAAATGGCACAATTAGTCCCTGAAGTTTTATATAATGTTCAATTTCGTCCCTGTACTTTTGATTGGCTCAATTTGGTTCCTAAATTATCGATAAATGTCCGATCTAGTCCCTGATTATTTAAAAATTGATCAATTTCGTCCTTCCATTAACTTTCCGTTAGTTAAACTTAACGGAATTGGGGCATTTTGGTCTTTTTTATCTTTTAAATATTTTTATCTTCTTTTTTTATCTTTTTTTTCTTCTTCTTCTCTCTTCGCTCCGCCGGCCATGGCGGAGCCGGCGGAGGGAAGCCAGCTTCCGGCAAGGGGGGCCCTTGCCAGATCTGGCGAGGGCCGCCCTCGCTGAGTTGCTGGGTTCGCAGGTCGCGCCGTAGGGGAGCGCAAGGCTTGGCGAAGAGGCCGGAGGGGATCGTGGTGGTGCCGACGGAGGGAGGCCGAGGTTCGAAGCTGGTGCAGGGGGATTGGGTGCTGGCGTCACTGGAGCTATGGTGAGAAGAGAAGAGGGAGGCCGAGGAAGTACAGACTTGGTGGAGGAGCCATGCGGTCGGCGTCCTCATCTCGTGGCCTCGTGCGACGGGGCTCAGTAAGCCACGACAGGGGGAGGCGTCGAGGTCCCTCCCGTCGGCAGGCGAGGGCGGTCCTCGCCTGCGTCGGGCGAGGATGGCCCTTGCCAGATCTGGCGAGGGCACCCCTCGCCCGATGCCAGCAGGGGCGGCCCTCGCCCGACGCAGGGGAGGGCGGCCCCACGCCGGCGGGGCGGCCCTCACCGATGCCGGCCGGGGCCGCCCTCGCCGGCATCGGGCGAGGGCCGCCCCTGCCGGCATCAGGCCGGACGCCGGACGCCGGCTTCCCTCCGTCGACGCCAGCAGAGGGAAGAGAGAAGAAGAAGAAGACCAAAAAAAAAAAGTAACGGAATGACTAAACTGAACATTTCCTAATAGTTTAGGGACCAAATTGAGCTAATCAAAAGTATAGGGACGAAATTGAATATTACATAAAACTTCAGGGACTAATTGTGCCATTTTCCCATTGATTTTCTTTCTCCAGCCGGCATAATGAGCGAAGCGCATTCTGATAATTGTCAACTTGAATCCCAAGTGATTTGCAAACTCATTTACTCTTCTTATGTAGGCCTTGCCAAATGAGTGCAAAATCATTTGAGATAGCACCCAAAATGAAAATCCTAACTGAATTCAACCATAAAATCCACATAATATGGGTGTTTGTTTGAATGAAAGAATTTTCGACAAATCAATTTGGTAGATTTTCACTCGTTTAATCTGTTGAAGATGATTGGTCAACAGAAAATCATATGCTTAAAATTAGGGAAATGAATTCTTCAACCTTAAAAGGGGACCGTTTCCTAAAAAATGATATCCCAAAATGTATTTCCCATCATTCTGTTATCCCTGAAACAAACACAATAAATCTTAAAATCATAAGTTTGTAAGGAAGAAAAGTTTGCATTTCCTAGTATTTTTCAGCGTGTCACAAGTAATTCATTTCCTTCGCTAGACTTAGTTATGATTTCATTCCTTACCTATAATCTTGTTGTTATCGTAATTTATGTATCCCCAAAATGAGCATTCTTGAAATGTTGACATAAAATTTCGATATTAAAGATGTTTTTACTTGAAATAATTTTTTGCGAATTAATTTTTTGAACTTTCATGTGTTTGCTTTGCTAATAATGATCAACTGATGAGAAAGGTACTTACAGTCAAAATAAATATGTAGGGGTGAGCATGGTCCGGGTTGGTCCAGGCCACCCCCTAACCCTAGGACCAATCCGTACAATGTCGGTCCTCAATTTTTAGGACCGAGGACCGACCCTATTGAGCCTGGGACCAAGGACCGGACCGACCCAATGGGTTCGGTCCGGTTCCAGGGTCAACCCGGGATCGATTGATAATTTTTTTCATCTTGTTTTTTATACTTCCTATAAAAGTAAACCTACAAATTCAAACTACACATCCATCCACAATGCGGCATTGTGTAACTAAACTATAAATACCAATACATATTCAGCAAATTTAAGATGACACAATAATAGAAATTTTGTACCTGCTAACTGCTCATCGAGATTTGGGACAAGATAGGGTCCACAATGCAACGAGCGGGATGTTGCTACTTTTGATTTTGGCAAATTGAAGAACAAAGAAGACAGAATGGAAGATAATGTACTTTGGGGAAAGAAGCTGTGAGGAGATTTACGGCGTAAACTTCACGCCGTTTTGGACATCACGAGTCCGTGATTGTGAGGAGTCATTTGTCCTCACGGTGAAGAACGTACTCTGGACTGTGGAGGAGGAGGCCGTGAAAACCTTTACGGCGTAAACTTCACGTCTTTTGGAATTGGATGCCATCTGTTTGTGATTGTGAGCCCGAGGCGTCAATAGCTTTAACATCGTTTTCATTAGGTTTTTTTTTTTTTTTTAAATAGACATTTTGCTTAGGTTTGAATATATAGAAGAATTATAAATAATATAATATAATATAATATAATAGAAATTTTACTTAGGTTTGAATATATAAAATAATTATAAATAATATAATATAATATATGGGGTTGGTCCCGGGGTTGGACCGACCCAAAACTCTCAAGACCGAGGACCAACCTGCACAGTGTTGGTCCTAGAATTTCAGGACTAAGGACCGACCCAATCCCCTTGGAAACCGAACCAAGACCGGCAAGGTTGGGCCGGTCCAGGGTCGGTCCAGGGTCGACCCTCGACCGCTGCTCACTCCTATAAATATGTATTCTTAAAGTTAGGAAAATAATTTTCATAAAACTATTTTCCTCTGTCATTAAATTTTTCTTCTGAAACAAATACACCTTAAATAATTTTCACTTCTTTAAAAACATAGAAAAGAAAAAGAGTTTTACAGCATCAAAAGTCCTAAAATTTATCAAAAAGGCATAATTGAATTTTAAAACTTTCAAAATATACAATTAAGTCTTAAAATCTTTTTATTAATTGTAATTTTTTTTTTTAAATTTTAGGACTTGATTGCACTTTTTACACAAATTTTAAAACTTGATTGTACGTTTTAGAATTCATTTGCATTATCGTGATTAGCTTTTAAGATTTTCATTACACTCCAATTTCTTCTACTTTTATATATTATCCTTCACCTAATCCTAGTTTTATTATATGCCCTGTCCAACACTCGCATTGTCCATTGGCACCAACTCCATTGCAGCAAACGCCAGCTTACCCACCAATGGCAAAGACAGGACGTGAGGAAGCGAAGCCACTAGATTACTCAGCGACGAAGAAGCTTCCACGGCGGTTCGCGCGGCAGGGATCAAGGAGGAAGATGAGTGCATCTGCAGTTCTTTTCTGTTTCTTCCCTCGCTTTCTTCCAGCTTTTACTAATCGACTTCGAAAGTCAATAGATGGCAAGCTGGCATTGCTATTGAAAAAGCTTCAATGGTACGGTTTTAGTCATGCTGGAGTGTGGTTCGAGTCGTTGACCCTTTGCTTATGGATCGTGTGCTAGGTTCCCAGCGACCTTCTGAGCACGTGGTAGAGAAAGGGAAAGAACTACGAGACGACTTGGGTCTTTGTTTATTGAGAATAACTGATATAAGTAAGAAATCTTCAAAAGAAACTGAAGTTGAATGATGGGTGATAATCACCACAATAGAAGAAAGTAAACATGAGTAAGCTACCTAATTATATTTCCAAAGCATGATTATCTGTAGCTTAAATACTAATGCTTGCTTGCTTGCTTAGAAGTTTTTGGCAAGTGGGTTTAGTCTGTCTTTAGGAACTTTTGTTTTCCTGATGGCTTTTGGGCAAGATGTTGAACTAACCTTTTCATAATAAATTGAGCCCAATTCACTAGTCCAATTGGGGATGGTCCGTCCGCGCACGACTGCACAGGGAGTGATTTCCTTTCCATCTGACTTATGCCTAGCTAAATTCAAGCGTGTTGTAGTGGCTAAAGTTATTACCATCGGCATTGTTTGCATTGGTGATGACTGAATTGTGATTCGTTTCCAATTTATGGTTCTTGTTTGTTAGGTGCGAACTCTGACCCTGCTTTGTTATTTGCTGACGATCTTCCACCATCACCCTACATTATGTTGGGTCACTGAGAGACAGGAGGCATGTGGGTATTGGCTTGATCATTGGTGTCATTGCAGTTTCCATTTAAGAGAAGTCCTTTTGTTTTGGACTGCTTGATTGTCCCACTTAATTTGACTTTCTTCTTTATTTGTTAGATCAGAAAAATCCCCCATCATGTTCCTTGCAGATTGGATTATCCTTATAGTGCGGTGATGAGGAAAATATAAAATAACAGCAAGGGAAAAAGATTGACTTTAGCTCCTTGTCTACGCTTAACCATTTCTATATAAGTGGCAGGCAGGTCTCTTGCAGAATTTCAGTGTCACATAACTTGTGCAGTTGAATAGTCTATCAACCAAAATTTTCCTTTCCTTGTACATTTTGGCGACTCCAATGGCAGAAATTACAGGACCAGTCTCAAATCTTCTGCGAGTGCATATGCAACATACACTGTCCTTTCCAGCAGTGCTTTCCTCAGACAATCAGAAATGCGGTTTGTTCCTTGTTCTGATTAGACATTTTTTGTTGAAGGCTTCCAAGGGTTTTGATTTTTCACAATTATGTGTTCACTTTGAGGTTAACAAATGGCAGGGAAGCTTCATCTGCCTACTCTCTCGGCTAATCCATGCTATGAAACTCAAGAAAGCTCAAAAGTTTATCACAAGGGTCTTGGCAGAGACACCATTGCCGATGTTGCTAAAGAGGCTGCTTCTGCAGTTGTTACCATACATGTTTCTAACCAGAGTATATCATGCTTTGTAGCTGCTTTTTTTACTGTGAAAAAAAGTGACTTTGCTTGGTTGTTCACTGACTATGTTTCCCTACTTACAGAATCAGTGGGGATGTGTTCTGGTATCATTATTCAGGATGATGGCCTCATTTTAACATGTGCTCATGAAATCTCTCAAGGTGGCCAGGTAAGTTTACCTGATGAGAAGTTTTGGGATTTACTTTCTTAGTCCAGTTTATTTATTTGGGCGACGGCCTTTAACTTTCTATGAACTTAAAAATGCTGCTGGATGTATGCACATATACAATTATTCAGTGTGGATGGTAAACAAATGTTGGCATATATGAGATCGCCATCCTATCATAGTTATGTTGCATGTTGATAAATGCATTTTCTTACTGCTCAAAGCATTTACATAAGACATGTTCAGAATATCCCTCCATCAGTCTGTCTTTTATAGCTATTTATATTTGGAGTTGCCATGCAGAATATAAACGACGCTTCATTGAACAAATAAAATGTAAAAATGTTGTGTTTATATTGTATGTTGTAGTTCTTTGCCAATGTTATCGCAAAAAGCATGTAGTTGAAATATGTAATACAGGAATTCAATGTTGATGAGATGAATTGAATTGAGCAATTGTCGTGCTCTTGATTGAGTCTAAACACTGGATACTTTCTGGACTTGGGGCTCTTGGCTTACATAATGTGAAATGTCACAGATTTCTGTACATTTACGGGATGGCGAACAATGCAAGAGCACATTGGTTGTTGCTTATTTGGATCTTGACATTGCCCTTTTGAAGATTAGTTCTCCGACTAAGAAAGAATTTTTGAAGGCAAAAATTGGCTCCGCAAGCAAGCTTCGCCCTGGGCACTTGGTGATTGCCATTGGCTGCCCGCTTTCCCTTACATATTCTGTTACTATGGGTATCATAAGGTACGTAAGAACTGGTATAGGTTTAGGATCTGTTAAGACCGTACACATGTCTGTCAGTGAATACCAGAGAAAAAAAGATTTATCTTGATTACTTATTGTACTGGTATTGGAATGAAATATCTTCCCTCTCCTTTTCCCCCTCTACCACTGTTTTGCTAAATACCAATTGTGAGTGATACTCACGCCTTTTTTTGTGCTTGATCCAGCTCTGAGTGGCGCCTGAGCAGCAAGTTGCTCAAAAAAGGAGTGGAAAGAGATTTTATGCAGATGGATTGTTTAATCGCTCATGTAAGATGAGCCTCCACCTGTGGAAAAAGTGCCCAAGACATGTGTTTGCTTTCATACTTTCAGTTCTACATTGGCAGTTGTATATGCATATAGGATAAGCAATATCGCCTCCAGCTAAGTTTGAAAACCAGCCATAAGGACTGGGACGAAGACATGTCCTGCTCTCTTGATAGAGCTAAATTTGACCTATCTACTGATCGTGGAAATGAGGTAGGACCCACTCCAAAAATTACGACCAGGTCTTGAAGAAGGAGACGTCATTGTCTGCACCGGTAGCAGTAGGTCCAATGCATGTGATTCCTAAGGGTCCACATGATCCAATGGATGATGTGCCTTGGGTCTATATGTATTGGCTGCAACCAAAGATTTTCCTGGAAGAAGAGCTTGCCAATTTTGTTCTACAATCGGAAGGACCAAGAATGTCTTGTGTGAAAGAAAAGAACTTATCTGACAGACTGGAAAGTGAACCTCAGATCTTGTCCTAGTAAAGTAGGCAGGCTCAAGAGGACACTTAGGGATGCGCCACTACGCCTAAATGGGGGACGAAGGTTCCTGTCTGTCCTGGGATTATCTTGGGAAAGGTGACCCGCCAGTGGGGCAAAGGCTAACATGGACTTGGCATGCTTTGTGAACAGAATTTCCTTCCTTGATTAAGGCTGCAATGTGAATTTAAAGAAAGAGAGCTTAGTTTCTGATATAGTTGGTTTTATTTATATGCATATCTTTCTGCAGTATCAGTTTGCTCTTTGACCTGATAATAGCACTTCTTTAGTACGAAAGTATTTCCAACAATAACTTGTTTCTATTTTCTGGTAAAGGGAAATTCAGGGGGTCCTCTTTTCAACATCGACAGAGAACTTGTTGGAATTAATGTTTTCTGTTCAGAAACTGCACCTGGGATGGGCTTCGCTATACCAATAGATAACATCAAGGCACTCCTAGGCCCAATGCTCGAACGGTAAATATTATGCCCTTAAATTCACTTCAAAAGATATGACGTAGCTTTCCCTGATACTGTTGCATGGCAAACAGTTTTTCGTAGTCCATACTGAGTTCATCATGTATTAGCTTGAGCATGGAGACTTGGCCCGCTCCTGTTTCACTGCTTAGACACATTTTTTCTGAGCTCATTTGCCTGTGCAAGAGCTTTATTTTCTGAAAGAGAAGAGAAAAGCTTAACTGAATGTACATTTTCCATAGAGTATCTGTAACCCATGAAATTGTTGGCGCAAGAGCACTTGATCATTGAGCTATAATGCACTCTTTCAAATGCACTCTTTCAAGGGTGGCCCTATCTAAGCAAATTGTCTCTATATCCCTACCTCCTTCATCATTGAGCGTTTATTTAGGGGTCTTAGAGTGTGACCGAAGCTGTTTCCTCTTGTTGATGAAGCTTATCCTTCATTGTCTCGCTTGCAACCTTGACTTTCTTTGGAGGTTACATGTAATATTTAGAATATGCCTTGATTTGGTACCTCTCTCGTGGTTCGCACCAAAACAGTTTTAACCTAGAACATGAAACCTGTAAGCTCCCAAGTAGTGGGAGGAGACTACTGAGGCTTTGACCTGCCTATTAAAGGATGAGCCAACGACTCATAGGTAGTGACTTGGTTAAGGGAACCCCTTGTAGCTTGTAACAATAGCAAGCCCTGATAGTGAATTCAACTATCAAAAGACATTCTATAAAGATTGACAAGTTCATAAAACTTATTATCTAGATGGGAGTAATAGGAAAGAGAATTATTCAAAGAAGATAAACTAATATTATGGTTTGAAACCCACAAGTCTAAGTAAGACAGGAGCAGAGTGCTTGTTGTCTCTAACTCTGTAATGGGCCAAGCATTCTTCATTCTTCTTATAGCTAGATTCAATCTCCTAGTCCCTTTGAAAAGGAAAATAGATTTTCTATTCAAATGTCGCCTGATGTTTCAGTAAAACAATGACATAGGTGGGCCTACTAAACAAGATTTGGACAATCTTCTAATTGGGAAATAATTCTGAGATAGTAAATTTCAGTGGATTATGTATTGTATAAACACAAATAACTGTAGTTGCTTAATTATTTCAGTAGAGATTAAGGATTTTTTTCAGCGTGTTTATCTGTGATAGTATTATGTGGCAGGAATGCTGTTCAACCTGAAAGTGGATGGATTATATATGACTTCTATGGGATGATGATTAACCAGAAAGATCCTTCATTTCCTGGTCAACAAGGAGTTCGTGTACTCAAGGTATGTATTAAAGTTTGGATATGTACACTGAGCAAACAAGGAATTCTCTCCGAGGATGTTCCCTTCGCTTGAGGGCTTGAAAGGCGTCTTAGGGTCTGTTTGTTTTTGTTCCAATTACTTTGTTTTTCTATTCTTTTGTTCCCTGGAATATATAAAAAAAAAAAAAAACCAGAAATCCGTTTAATAACGTCAACTAATTTTTCTATTCTTGGAACAAAAAAGTAGCCGGTGAATAGATTTGGAATAGAAATAATAAGTAGAAAAAAGTAGTTTTTATTTCCGAAAACAATTTCTAGAATAAGTTTTTTTTATTTCTTCTTTTCTTCTTATTTCTTGCCACCCCTCACCCCCACCCTCCACCATCGCTGGCCACCTGCCTGTGGCAAAAAAAATCTACAAAAATTATTCAAAAATTAAAAGAAACAAAAACAAGTTGTGAGTCATATCAAATGCATTCTTATTCATTTTCTATTCCGAAAATAGAAATATTATATAGTTACTAAAGACTTTCTTTTACTTAAAAATTGTTTTAGGGAATAGAAAATAGAAAAATTGTATTTTCAGACTTTAAAATGATAGCAGAAGCATTTTTGTCCCTTTCCCGTTTCATATTTCCCCGACTGGTCCCCAAAACTTTTAGGTAATATTATCCATGGATATCCAAATTGCCCACTGGACGGAATCATCCATTGCTAAAGCGAAGCTGTAGCTGATTAAGCTTGAATGTTGGCGTGAGCCTGGGCATGTGGAAAGATTTTTAGTGACCCTGCCAGGGCTGTAAGACTCGAGAGAAATTCATTAAGCCACATTGTTATTCCCTTTCTTTTACAGGTGAGAGGAGGCTCCTCAGCTGAACGTGCTGGTATCAAACAAGGTGATTTGATTCTAAAGTTCAATGGCAGACCGATCCATGGAGACATTCGAGAGGTCAAATCAACTCATATCATCACTTTAATTTATTTAACATAGCACGTTGTTGAATGGACACTAGAATCTCAAAACTTGAGCTACAATTAGACCGATTTAGTAATTTGTATTTCGATTCATATTTCATTCACTGGAAAAAGGACATAACTCTATTCGGCACTGTTTTCTAATAGTTTAAGCTTGTAGAGAAGGTGGTCGCATACTCTCAACTTTAATTAGATATATCAATCTTGTTGCTTTGGTCGGAAGATGACAGCTACAGGCTTTTGACGTAATTGTTCTCCATCGAATATCAAAACTGTGTGCTGACTGGTGAGCCTGTAACAGATCATGCACGTTTTGAAGGAAAAGTACGGGCAAATGATCTCCGTTACTCTAAAGGGACAAGAAGGTGCTGCCATCCGCGTAGATCCCGATCCAAAAAATCATCACGCTCCAAGAATTTCGAATCTTCCGAGATCCAAAATGTGATTTACCTTATCTGCATTTGTGGTATAAACCGAATTGCCTCGTCTTATTTCTGGGTTCTCATTGTTAGGAGATGATGATTTCAAAGCCGTGGAATCATATCCAGTGGCAAAATAAGAATGTGACGTAGTTTTGTAATAACAACGCTTAATGCTTGTTCTTTTCCATAATTCTACGCCCTCTGTTTCCAGTCTTCTGCTTCAGAGTTCTGTGAATGAGTATGCACTGTTTGGCCCGAGAATGTTGAGGTCTTCCTTGTATTCATTGATACTCTAAGCTCAATGAAGATGGCCGAATGGGATACCCAAAAGAATCTGATAGATCTCTTTCAAAGCAGGAAATTGGTCTGCAACTACATGCAATTGCATAGATATGGACGGAATTTCTTGTTTAGAGCTGGACCATAGATTAATCAGAATCATAATTGTTGATGATATTGAGAGCGGCATTGGTCGTACAGGATTGAATCGAGCATGACTTCTAGTATGTCACTGAGGACCATCGAGTGAAGCCATTTGTCTCATTGTTATAAAGGATTCCGAGAACATGTGACTATGGATTAATGCATAACAAATCATATCATTTTCATAAAAATAATTAGGAATTACGCAAAACCTTTTGATTTCTCAAAAGGTACAAAAGGGTTTTTCTAAAAATTAAAGGGATAAGTTCATTGGAAATCCTAAAAACTTGTTATGAAAGTATAATTAAATTCTAAAACTTTCAAAAAATGTAAAAATCCTAAAATTAATCATGAAGTATAATTGAGTTTTAAAATTTTCAAAAAATAAAATAAAGTTCTAGCACTTGTCAAATTGGTTCAATTAAGTTATTTAATTAATTGCACTTTTTGAAAATTTTAGAACTTGATTGCATTTTCTTGACAAGTTTTATGATTAATTATTTTTTTTTAAATTTTAAGATTCGATTGCACTTTCGTAACAAGTTTAGGGACTTGGTTGTATTTTTTGAAAATTTTATAACACAATTGTACTTTTAGAATATTTAGAACACTTATTCCAAAATTTTAAGTTAGTGAGATATCATTTACTATCTTAATGCATACTATATAAGTGGTTGTTCTCCTCGAAGGGGTGTTTTTCTTGGTGCCCTCTTCTATGATTTTTGGTTTTTCAGATAATTTTTATTTTTATAGCAATATGGTCAATATAATAAATATTGATGAGGCAGACCAAATCAAAATTATATGTGTATTTTTATCTCAAGGATCAATATGAATTTTTTTTTTTATTTAAAAGAAGCTATAATTTAGGGTTGGATTAGTGAAAAAGGATTTTGCTAACCTAATTGAACATCTATAATTTAAAGGAAAATGATATAAATGATCCATAAACTATAATTCAATGCACAATATTATTTACAAACTTTTGATTTATTCAATGTGATTCTTAAAATTCAAATATATGTTCAATTTAATCCGTCAACTATATAAAAAAATTTTTAATATTGTTTGTGAACTTGAATTGATAAAATGTTAACATTTGATATGTTATATAAATTTGGGGATTTGATTAAATATTTATAAAAAAACTTTAGGGACCACATTAAACAAATGAAAAGTTCATGGACTATATTATACATGGAGCTAAATATATAAGATTATATAGAATAAACTAATATTTTAAGGATGATATTATGGATTGAGTGAAACTTTTGAGAATTATTTATGTCATTTTTGTCCTAGGCCTTTTTTTTTTTTTGTCGGTTTGTCCTAGGCTATTGATGGCTTTTTATGGTTTTTCTTTTCGGCTTTCCCGTCAGATGATGCTTAAAATTAATGGCAAACCGATTAAATTCCCGGTCAAATCTGGGATGATCGAGTCTCCCGGATCGCCAGCGTGGCGCATTTCTAACCCTTCGATCAACGCCCCAATTCCAAAAACCAAAACACCAGCACGGATCGCCATCTACCGAAACGTCACCATCCGATCCGCCACTCCTATAAATACTCCGGTCGCCGTCGTCGTCCCCATCGCTTTCACACGGTGTCGGAACCCGAAACTCGGAAAAGCAGCTTCGCCGTCGGATTGCACCGCCGGTCGTCGGAACCCGGAAATGGAAGCCAGAGGCGCCGGAGGGAGGAGGGGAGAGAGGAAGAAGTCGGTGTCCAAGTCCGTCAAGGCCGGCCTCCAGTTCCCCGTCGGCCGCGTCGCCCGGTTCCTCAAGAAGGGCCGCTACGCCCGTCGCACCGGCACCGGAGCTCCGGTATACCTCGCCGCCGTCCTCGAGTACTTGGCCGCCGAGGTAAATTTTCCGCTTTTAGTGTTCTTTCGGCATTCGGTGGCGACGGTGACGAGACGTGACGCGATTGCGTTCGTTACCCGCAGGTGCTGGAGCTGGCGGGGAATGCGGCGCGGGACAACAAGAAGAACAGGATCAACCCGCGCCACGTGCTGCTGGCGGTGAGGAACGACGAGGAGCTGGGGAAGCTGCTGCAGGGGGTGACCATCGCGAGCGGCGGCGTGCTGCCCAACATCAACCCCGTCTTGCTGCCCAAGAAGGCCTCCTCCGACGCCCCCAAGGCGTCGTCCCAGCCCAAGTCGCCGGCCAAGGCCTGAGAGACAAAAGTCTTTGCTACGGGGTTCCGGCGAGGGGGGCTTTTTTTGTAAATGGCCAGTTTTTTGGGTGGGCATTTTGGGTATCAGATCGTTCATGTGCCTATGGATTAGGCCCTTTTTTCTTTTGGGCGTTTGGTTGGTCTTTTCCGGATGATGTAATGCCCCATCATCTGATGAATTTAATGCAGATAGCTTGTATGGGTCTTACAACTAGAATCTAATCTCTAACCTGGAGAAAATTAGTGTTGTCTATGTATATATTTATGCCAAATTAAGCATTCCATCACTAATGAAATGACTTCGGGCTGAAATGGGCTTTTTGGCTTCGCAAAATTTCGGTGTTCTGTGGAATTTCGATGCCCACATCTTGCATTACATTATTCGCGAATCTGAGATTTTGAGGTTGAGGAAATTATGGGTCAATGGTATTTTCCTTCGGAAATTATCTAGAACATCGCAAAACTAAGAAAGGCTATGGTTTTTAAGGTTAATCAATTCGCACCGCCTTTTATATGTACGCCCGCTATCTTCCTTGCCCTTTGCGGAGAGAGAGAGAGAGAGGGGTCAAAGGAGGGCTTTTCAAAATACCAGAGAGCTCCGCAACTCTACCTTCGCGAGCTGCACAGCTGCAGGTGACCCGGGCTCGTGATTTTCCGAATCGCGAACTGGGACGAGATCGTAAGCTCATGAGACTCGCGCTGGTAATTCATTTCGCAGATCCCAATTCACCCTTTTCGCCTAATCGTCGCGTGTTGCTTGCATTTATACAAACTGCAATCGATGGCTTCGTGTCGTGTTCTTTCCTTGTCGCTTCGATTCGTCTGACCTGGTTCTTGCATTTTCTCCTCTGTTTTCAGAGGAACATCCTGCACGATTCCAAGAGAATTTCTCTGCTCCGGATCGCTGCCGTCGCCGTCGCCGGTTCTGGGGTTGCATTTGCGAACGCCAATGCCGACACCAGTGAGTCTGCCGTTCGTTATCCGCTTGTTGTCTTTCATTTTTTTCTCTATAAGTCTCTTGTCGTGCTTTATTGTTGTGGAATTGGAGGTGAAGCATGTGGTAGTTTCTGTTTTCAGCTGAAAACTTCGTTTAGGAAAGTCTCGGATCGCACGGCTTCACAATGTCGGGCTCTCTAACTTGGTCTTATTACTGTATTGCCATGCCAATTTTTTTTGCTCGAACTATGTCCCTGCGAAATCTCTGTATCTCGTCCTTTTCCTGGTCTGGTCCATATTAGTGAATGTCGAAGGCTTATGATTGGAATTTACATCTAGAGCCGGAGTTATCGATTGGGATTTCCGGCACCTTTGCGTAAACAACTGGAGCGACCATGGCACATTGGCCAGATAACAGACTCTCGACCGGCTTTTCTGTCCTGGGATCAATTTCAATCTGGTCAGTTCCTGGTCTGTTGTTCAATTGACTTGACTTATTGGTTTTCTTCTTGACAATGTTTTGTATTGAATGTACTCTTTCGCGCTCTTTTCGTCTTCATTTGAAAAATTGTAGGTATTCTTCCGACATTCTCATTTAGAGCCATTCCTGCCTCACCTGATGACGTAAAGAAAGAATTGCCTGCTGATGCCAGCGAAAGTCCGAAACCGTGTCCTCATTGTTTGGGGAGGGACACCATTGCAAATGCAGCTGCTAGGGTTGGTCCTGCAGTTGTAAATTTATCTGTTCCACAGGGTATGCTCTCTCCTGTGAATTTTTCATTACTTGCCTCGTCTTTCACCATCATGATGTGTACTCTATTACTTTCTGCCTTTCCCTATTTGTAAGGTTTCCATGGCATTACCACTGGAAAGAGTATAGGATCTGGAACTATTATAAACAAGGACGGCATGATTTTAACATGTGCTCATGTTGTGGTTGATTTCCAAGGTCTTCACTCTTCATCTAAAGGCAAGGTTCGTTTCTTTTCATTTAGCCTGTCTTTCCAGCAGCAAAATACTATTCATCTCATTTATGGCTCTGTTGATACTCATTACATGTTGTTTTTGTACTACATTGCATTGGAAGTGTCTTCCATTACTCATAACTTCTCTGTTGAATCGCCATTGCTTTGCTGACTGTGTAAATGTACTTTATTACTGGTGCTTCTGAAGTTAGAATTTGGATATTGTAATTTCTGCAGCTAGTTGATCTCAAATGCTTAATTATATTAGTAAACCTCTCATGGAACTTGCTAAACCATATTAAGTGAAGAGAAAAGTGCTCTGCAAGAGGTGGTTTTCTTACATGTCACTTAAAAGTAGTGTTACTATGAGTCTATGACTGCTAGCATGTCTTGACTCCTATTTTTAATCTTTTTGTCCATTATTCTCCAAGGCTATATGCTGGAGTACCAATGTGTGAGTTATCACAACCTTTAGCTATACAAGAGGTTGATTTTCATGATCAATTATCTAGCCTCTGAATAATTTGGAGTTTGTCAGATACTATGTTTTCATATGAGAGCTTATAGAAATTGTGATATCGTTTCCCTTAGGTTGATGTTTGTGATAACTCACAGGTTGCAGTAACTTTGCAAGATGGTCGAACATTTGAGGGTACTGTTGTCAATGCGGATATGCATTCTGACATTGCCATTGTAAAAATCAATTCAAAGGTTCCTCTTCCAACAGCAAAACTTGGCTCTTCGGGCAAACTTCGACCTGGAGACTGGGTGGTAGCAATGGGCTGTCCTCTTTCCCTTCAAAATACTGTTACTGCTGGCATTGTCAGGTACTTTTTCTATCTTTTGTTTTCTCTTTTTTTTTTTTTTTTTTTGGTTGTGAAATTTAAGTATAGAATTATTGTTTACCTGATAATCCCTGAAACCGGGAGATCTTATATCTTCCTTTCTTCTTTTTGTATATGTGAGTAAATGATTTATAGCATACTTACTGCTATTTGTTTTTGCATTTTTTTTCACCTGCATCTAGTTGCGTAGACCGCAAAAGCAGTGATCTGGGTCTTGGAGGAATGCGAAGAGAGTATTTACAGACTGATTGTGCAATCAATGCCGTAAGATGGTCCATTTACTTTTCCTGCATAGCATGCATGAGTGGGAGAGAGCTTGTGGGACGTTTTGTAAACAAGGGCCTGGAAATGGTGCTGGTTATGCACTTTGTTTGAGGACTTCATATATAACAGTAATATCTATCATCACATATTTTTGTGTTTCTCCATAATACCAGAAATAGTGAAATTAGTCTAATAAAGTTTTATGGTTAGCTTGTTAGTGTCCATATTGTGGGAAGTGATTTTTATCAAATGTACCCTAAAATAGCGCATCTGCGTTTAGAATTTTCAGCTAGTAGTCCATCAATGTAAACGGCTGAAAAAATGTGAAGAATCTGTTTATTTATATGACCTGTCTTCCTCTTTTTGGCTTTTCAGACTTATGCTTTCTATTACGGTTCTGATGCTTGTGTTCATTTCATGTGCATGACCCACTAATATCATAATTTTCTATGACATGAGACAGTGATGTGCTTTGTAATGAAAAATTGCTTCCGATTAATGTACAGGGAAATTCTGGAGGTCCTCTTGTTAATATTGATGGAGAAGTTGTTGGCGTTAATATAATGAAAGTGTTAGGTGCGGATGGATTGAGCTTTGCTGTACCAATTGATTCAGTTTCGAAAATAATAGAACACTTCAAGAAAAGCGGGTATGTTCTTGTACATCTTAAATATGCCTTGATCTCTCCCATCTCTCATATGGTTATTTCACCAATATCTGAAGTTTTGAGATGCAATATTCTTCCGGTTGCAGTAGTCTCTCTTCTAAGCCATCTAGGCTGCATATGAGTACTGGATTTGCTTCTATTATTTATCCTATATTTTCACCTCTCCCATGAGGAATCTATATTTGAAGTGCCCCAAACGTTTAGAACCTGCTATATGGATTCCTAGCCAAGGCTGCATTTTTGCTTTGTTTTCATCAGTTGATAACATATAGGATTTGTAGAACTGATTTTTTGGTGTCACATTAACTGTCATGATAGTAATCTGATCTTACTATTCTAGATCAAAATATGTCAATTTACAATAGATGTAGTTATTGACTTTATAGGTTCCTTATTTAAGTTCTCTATGAGAGAGTTGTCAGAGACTTAACTTTTTTTGGGTATTGTTAGTAATTAGCACTCTTCCCTCTAGTTTTGCAATTTGCAGGATCAAACTCCTGCCCTCCCACCCCATTGGTGATCGCGTGGTTTGCGCTCAATCCCTCTTTCGGAAGGGAGTTTGAACTCACCCGTGGGGGGAGGTGGTCCCCTTGGGTCGCCCCGGGTTTACACCGCTAGCTGCCAGCCCCGGGTCACCCCTCCTGCCCTCCCACTCAATGCCCCCACCCCTCCCCTTCCCACGGCCACTAGGCCGAGTGCCCAGTGGTGTCAGAAACCCTTTAAATTTTGTTTTTGATTATATTCGTGGTCAGTGAAAACCTGTCTATTTTGATGATATTGAATACATATTTTAAATGTTTTTTGTGTATAGAAGCATTCTAACCTCTTGGTATTCTTTACTAGGATATAGTGGCTTTCTTCTACTTTCATAGAGCTGTTCCTACTTCTGTTTCCCTTGAATTGATGGGTTGATATGGCAGTGTCGTTTTTGTGGCTAATAGAAGCATTCATTGTGGAAGTCCCTTTGATTGAATTTATATCTCCAGGAGAGTTATTCGACCTTGGTTGGGATTGAAAATGGTTGATCTCAATGAGATGATCATCGCTCAGCTCAAGGAAAGAGATCCTGCATTCCCTGATGTCAAGAGAGGTGTTCTTGTACCGACGGTGTGTTCTTCTAAGTAAATAATGTCCGTTAGTTATTGTGTGATACAAGTGATATGGGTTTCACCTTGTTCTTAATACTTTATTGTATTAGCTTTGTTAATGTGCCGGTGCAACTAATTTAGTGAAATGTGACGATACTTGCACCATATGAAGAGTGAAAAACTTTATAGAACTTGTTTTGGTCAAGCTTGTACCTTGAATATTTCTGTGCTTAAAACTTTAGGGAGGAAACTGAAACTGTTTAGATGTACTGATGACAATGCATCTCAATAGGACTTCCTGTTTGTTGACTGTAATATGTTTGAGCTTGATGGGATTAATATTCACAATGCCTCATTTACACCTTGTGCCATTTTCTTTAGTAATTGCCACGTGTTCCTCTTATCTATGTCCTGTCATGTTCACCATCCATGGTATCAGACTCATGAGGAGTGGAACTACCTATTGGTTTCATTACTTTCTAGTGCATTTAAGCACAAGAGATGCTGGGAATCTGATAAAATTTTCTTTAAAGGACAAAGCACTTACCCACTTACCTTTCTTCTTCCTTACCACTTAGTTCTATGTAAATGTGCTTTGCATGTGTGTAATAGACCAAGAGGTATTCCAAACTGTGACCTCCAGATCTTGCATAAATATGAATTAAAAAAAAAAAAAATCTTTGTTAGTACTATGGGTATGAGTTTCTCTGTCTCAAGGTGGACACTACTAGACAGTTTGCTTTCAGCAGAAGAAGTTAATGCCAGAGGAGCTGTAGAGTTGCATGTTCCTCATCTTTGTTATCATTCCTAATTTTCTTCACCAGGTAACTCCAGGATCCCCAGCCGATCGTGCTGGCTTCCAACCAGGTGACGTAGTCATCGAGTTTGATGGGAAGCCTGTTGGCAGAATCACTGAGGTTAACCCCGCCTTTTCTTCTCTCCCCCCTGGTTTTGTTTTCTTTTCCTTTTTTATAAATCAGTATAGTATCACTCTTGTGGTTCAGTGAAGTGTCTGCTTTTCGGAAAAATAGAAGGAAATTCGTCCCTCTTGTTGCAACTTGTAGTTAGAAAAGCGATGATAACAACAATAGTGACAGCTACCAACAGCACCATCACCTACACTACATAGATTAAATGGATTATTTTTCTGTATTATGCTGTTGCATTTTGCTATGTTTGAACTAGAAATTAGAGATTGCACAAAAATTCACTGGGTAGGCTGTCAGGCATGAACTCACTTCCTTAGTATTTTGTTACTAAGTTATGGCTGACTGTTGAGTTGTGATGACCAGATTTGTTGACTGATGTATTCATGGCAGATTATTGAAATCATGGGGGACAAAATTGGGATCCCAATTAAGGTTGTTGTAAGAAGAGCAAAGGACAGTCGTGTCACTTTGACTGTAGTTCCGGAGGAGACCAACCTAGATATCTGAAGGAAGACAGTGATACTCCTTTCAGAAACTTCAATTGATATGCATTGAACAATGTATGGTTTACTTGATTCTTCTCTATATTGAAGTTAAAGAAGGGACCGGATGGTCTCACACATCAACAGAAAAAGAAACAGTATGACGGCCAGATAGAAGTAAATTTTGGAAGAGTCCTGCATAAATTCAAGATTCTCTTATTTTTGAAAAACCAAACAACATTCTTGTTTTGGTCAATCCGGTAATTTCTTGAACAGAAATCAGCGAAGCTACTCGTAGATGGCAGCTAGCAAAGGGCAGGTTGCTGTGGTTCAACATGCATTTCAGATGTTGCTGGGCCAAAGAAAGTTCGATCTTGTAGTTACTGAGCAACTTCAACTGAGATTCCAGGGTAGAGCGGGCTAAAGTTTCTATTGGTCTGAAGAAATCGGGCTGCTCCTTGTAAACTTGTAGGTGGGTCTTGGAGCCCTAATTTTGAGTGTGTTCCCACTCTGAAGTTTGACATTTTGAACTCCTATGGAGTTTCTTGGTCCTATAAGGCAAGCTTTGGGATGATAATTCGGGCAATGCCAAACTCTTGGTCTTTTTCTGGACAAGATTCAGGGAGCTAAAAGAGAAAGTATTATAACGGATTTGGAGTGACCTAGAGCCACACCTTTTATCATTCTCTTTTTTTTTTTTTTTGGGGGGGCGGAATGGCAAGTAGAAAGCCAAAAAAAAAAAAAAGCTTCTTATTCCTATAACAATTTTTAGAAATAAGCTAATTTTTTCTTTTGTTTTTCTTGCTTGCTATGGCCTTGGGTGGCTGCTTGCCAATCGTCGGCCACCTCCAGTCGACTGCGACCACCTCTGGCCGGCTGCGACCACCATCGGCGGACCGTCATCCCACTGGCCATGGCCATCATCGCCCCATCGGCGACGGCAATGATTATTGTCGCTATCGCCCATAGCCCATCGGCCACCCCTGACCTTTGATGACTACAACCAATTGTTGTTGCCGCCCGCTGCCTGTAGCTTGCCAACTGCACGATTGCCCACAGCCCACCCCACAGCCCACCTGTCGTTGCCTCTTGTGGTTGCTGGTTCGCCTCCAATGGCTAGCCGCCAGCGGTTAGCTGCGGCTGGTGCTAGTGGGCTGTGGGCGACTCGTGTGGCGGCGGTTAGTGGTCCTGCAATGGCGGGCGACAATTGGTGAGCAAGAATAAAAAATAAATAAATACAAAAAATAAAAAAATCGTACCAAACACATTTCTATTTCACAGAATAAAAATTTTGTGAAATTTACCAAATATCTTATTTTACTTAGAAATTGTCTCTCGGAGTAAAAATAAAATATAGCTATTTCTGAAAAAAAAAAAAAAAAACTGTTTTTCGGCCAAAAAGTGTTACCATGTGCACCCTTAAGCTAGTTTGTGCTTTTTGGGCTTTTCTAACTTAGCAAATTGTCTGTTCAAAAAAGCAAATTGAAACATCTAAGTAGCTTTGACCCGCGAGTGCAAGCTTTTTTTTTGGCCATTTGAGAGTATCTGGCCTTTCTCGGGGCAAGAATCCAACGGGTGATTTATCCCAAAAATAAAAAGATTAAAAAAGGGCTTCCTTCCCAAATGGAAATGCGGTCGCATGGATGTAGATTTATTCGTTTTTTTTTTAATTCATCGCGTTTGGTATAGAATTTTGGAATGCAATTAATGCATCGCCAGCTATGAGGCGTGCGCTTCTTACTCTAACCTATCTCCACATACCATGAAGTCTGTCGGCATGGAAGACTAATGGATGGGTTCCAACAATGCACTCGTAAAGCAGTCACACTTCTCTTTTTAGTTCTTTGGCCAATCACTCCGAAAGCAAACAACTTTAAAATCACGTTTGGTATAGATCTTTAGAACGCAACTGAGCATCACCCGGCTACGAGGCATGCAATTATTATTCTAACCCATCTCCACTGCCATAAAGTCCGATGGTACGGAAGACTAATGGACCATAAGGGTTCTAACATTGCTTTCTTAAAGGAGTCACTCTTCTGTTCTGTTCTCAAGCCAATCACTCCAAAAGCAAACAACTTTAAAATTGCGTTTGGTATAGACCTTTGGAACGCAACTAATGCATCACCCAGCTCTGAGGCATGCGCTCTCGCACTCCTTATTCTAACCTATCTCCACATGCCATATGGGTTCCAACATTGCAGCACTCCTAAAGCAGTCACCCTTCTCTTTTTTCTGTTCTCTGGCCAGCCACTCCCAAAGCAAACAGCTTTAAAATCAGGTTTGGTATAGATCTTTAATATGCAACCGATGCATCACCTAGCCATGAGGTATGGGCTTCCTATTCTAACCTATCTCGACATGCCATATTGTCCATTCGTCTGGAACACTAATGGAGTATGGCCCCATTTGGTTCAACTTTGGAAGAACGTCTTTGAAAAAATGCAAGTAATTTTGGGCTAAATGGGTTTTTTGAAATGCAAATAATATTTGGTGAATTATAATTTTAAAGTGTATTGGGAAACAACTTTGGCTTAAATTTCGTTTGATAAAAATTGCATTTGTAAAAAAATTTCACTAAATGAAAACTAGATTTTTGCTTCTTTTTTTTTTTTGAGTACAGCCACCGGTGGCTGGATCTGGCTACTAGACGGCCTCACTTGAGTCACCCATATCTAGCGAAGCAACCTGAGGTTGTGTGACCTCAAGTGTCGTTGTGACCCAACCATCAATGCCTAGGTCGCATGACCGAGTCGCTTGACCTCAAGCGACCATTGCCTTGGTCGTGTAATTCAGGCCAACAATCACTTGGGTAGCACGACCTAAGCATCACCTGAGGTTTGGTAGTGGTCATTGGGATCGGGCGACCACCAGGTGACAGTTGTTGACATGCACAACCCCTTGGCTGACGGTCGTCGACCTCCAATCGACTTTTCCGTGTGGTGGTTTGGAGAAGATGAATAGTAATCGATGGCCAAAACTTACATTTCGAGAATGCAACTTCCTAAAGGACCTTTAGACTTGTTTTAGGCTAGAGGCTCTTAAGGCCCATTTGGTTTAGTTTTGAGAAAATGGTTTTGAAAAATGTAAATATCTTTGAGATAAATGGATTTTTCGAATTACTACATTGTTTGGTAAATTGTTAACTTCAAGTAACATTGGAATATAGCCTTAACATAAATGCCATTTAGTAAAACCCACATTTATAAGGGAGCTTTGCTATTTTTATTTTTTTTTTGTCTAAAAATTAAATCCAATGTAGGTTGGACGTCGAGCAATTGCTAGACAATTGCATTTAGTCGCTGGCCAAATCTAGTTGCCAAATGGCTAGATTTGGCGGCCTAAGGTCGCACAAACCTAGTTGACGCCAGACAACTAAATCTAGTTGTTGGATGGCCAAATCTAGCTACTTGAGGTCGTGCAAACCTTAGGTGACACCAAGACTTGAATCGTGGGTCATGCCACCCTAGGTGGTGGTCGCCAGGGACGTATGACCCTTAGGTGACGATGGCGATTGTTGGAGAAGTTGACTCTTAGGTGGCAAATTTGGGAAGACAAACAGTCATGATGAATGGAGAAGAAGGTGAACAATGGACTTACATTTTCAAAATACTAAAAACTCAAAACAGGTTCAGATCTACATTGGGCTTTTTGCATTCCCATGTTGACATTTGGCCAATGAGCTTTTCAAAATACTCAATATTTTCCCCCAAGGGATTTTGGGCTTGGGCCGTTAGAAAAGTTAAACCAAACAGAGCCTTAGAACCATTTGAAGATATAATTTAACATGAATAAAACACATTTACATTTGGCCAAAAGACTTTAGAGTGCCAAGGCCCATTGCAAATGCTAAATCAAACAGGGCCTATATAGGTTCCAACATTGCACTCCTAAAGCAGTCATTCCTCTCTTTTGGTTCTATGGCCAATCTCTCCCAAAGCAAACTTCTAAAAATGATTACTCGTATCTTTTAAAATATTTAGCCAAATAAAACTTTTTTCTTTATCAATAACAATTCATATCTAAACATTTTTATGGATCATGAAAATATTTATATTTCATTCATTTTTATAAGTAATATAAGTAATCATTTTAAAGATAATACTCTACAAATCATTTATTTTTCACGAAATAGATTAAACTTATATATATTGTTTAGGACTTGAACATGGACCCATGATCATGTCTCCTCTAACATGGCTCCCACCAACATAACCATTTCCCTCTGGCTTCATTTGTTCAGCATGAGTGAAAGCCGGTCCTAATCCCTGTTCTCTTTTACTTCGCTCGTATTTGCACGCTCTCACCGTTCATCAGCCTCTCTAAAAACAGCGTGGACAATCCTTCTTACTCTATCCAAGTCACATTGCCCTTACGAAAAAGTGTCCTCGTCTATCAAGCATAGTACAAAAGCTAAAGCAGGAAAAAGAAAAAAGACGATGTTTCATACAATAATAAAATTAAATAAAAAAAAAAAAGAAAAAAAAAACTGTGAAAGAAAAAGGAGCAATAAGATTGCACTATTGACTGCACATGACGAACATGATTTTGGTCTAAGTCACTAGCTCAACCGCTTCAGTTGAGGCCCCTTTTCCAGTAGCTCTCCTCAGCCCGAAGGAGAAATCCATTCCCTTCCAGAATTCCACCGCTATTTGGGCTTTTTGAATTGGTGCATCGCCGTGCTCCCATGCAACTCCATGCGACTACTGGAGATCAAACTGTGTCCATCTTCATGGTCCATAGGAGATTAATCGCTCGTTTGGGTCGGGCTTCTCACTTAATTCCCCGTCGTCAAAGAGGATGGTAGGGGACATAACCTAGCAAGCCCGACAAGTTGTTCACTACATCATTGCACCGAGTCAAGAGGGTTATCATCTGGTGTGAGATGTCCACGGTAACGTTAAAATTGGGTGCACTTCTTGGAAGGGGTGATATTTCGGTGGGCAGTGATGCATTGTTGTTTAGCAGTTGTGGCTTTGCAAGTGGAGGAAGTGGAAGAAGGGGCGGAAGGGGAGAGGAAGAGACAGCAGCCCTTTGAAAGTTCTTACTATTATAAACCATTGCAAGAGAGGAAGAAGAAGAAGATGATGCGCCACCATCTGCAAAACTACCATTGTTGTTCTTGTCGTTGAAGTTGTTTGCATTATCAACCGTCTTTTGCTCTTGCCTACTAGTTTCTTCCCCACCCAATAAAAATTTTACACGGGCTGCTGCCCGACCTCCGTTACCTGTTGTGGGCCCTACACCGGGTTCATCTCCAGACGATTTCTTCAAGCATGATTTGAGCTGGACCGTGGATGCAGGTCCTGATCTTTCAGTCGAAGGATCCTTGAGGCGTGGAGTGTCATGTACAGAATCATTGCCCCTGCCTTTTCCAGACTCCGCAGCCTCAGATGCAGGAACTTCTGCATCCCGGAGAGAATATCTCACCCCAGCATTGCCAAATAAGTTGTTGTTCCCAGCAGCATATTTGTAAGCCGCCTCCGCGTCAAGTTTGCGGTGGAAGACAACCCGGCATGTTGATGACTTCCAGAAGACACGGATGCCTGAGTAATCCAATGGCCCAAATCGAGCAAACCTTGCCTTGAGCTCTGTTATAGATGGTAGCGACGTTCCAGGAGGAAACTTCATGACTAATATGGTGGGGTCCGAGGCTCTTGCCGGATGAGACTCCACTTTCTTGACGGGAAATGGTTTTGCTTGTTTTGGGGTTGCAGAAACAGTTTCTCTTCCCTCTCCCCGTGGTGTATCCCGGGTCTTCTGAATTGCCCTCTTTTCAGCAGCCAACGATTTGATATTGTTGATTTTCTTCAACCTCTTTGCTTCAATTTCTTCCTGACGGTCAGATGGAGGACGTTTGCGGCCACTCTTTGCTGGGTCATCAAATCTTCCAGTCGATTTTGTTGATTTCGAAGATGATAGTTTTCTTACACTTTCACCAGTAGGTTGATCAGCAGCTCCAACACCAGCAGGAGATTTCGCAGGGCGAATTTCAACAGTATCGGTCTCAGATGGTGGAGCCAGAATCAAGCTCTTCTGATACACAAGGGATCGAAAACGAAGAAAAGCCTGCTTTGTAACTGCAGGATTGCTCCTTTCAATGCCATAAAAAGGATCAAGAGCAAGGGCTTGCAAACCATTCAAGAGTTGTCGCAAATCAAGCTCAGCGTTTCCAGACCAAGTAGGCACCATCCCAACGTCATCAGGATGTGTCCTGCTTGCTTCACCTTTCTTCTGTTTGTCTGCATAGGATTCCTCTCTTGAGGCTGAATCAACTTGAGTAAGTTTACCAGCAACTTTTGCCACTGATACTCCAACTTTGCTAGTTAGCAGCCGCTTTCGGGGATGATCAGAACCTGTCTCGAGGCCAATTTCTTTCCTTTTCTTCTTTTTCTTCTCTCTCATAACAACATTCTGCGAGCTTGGCTCCCCCGCAGGATGTCCAATAACCTTTTTCTTCTTCTTCCTCATAGCTCCATCAGCACTAACAACATCAGTTGATAGAGGAGAAACATAACCACTATCCTGTACTGTATTAGATTCCTGGCCTCTTTGCTGTGAACCATCTTGAGAACTGATAATTTTTGCATCCTCGTCTTTCCCAATCACATTGGGGCCACCTAAACCAGATGGACTCTGAATTTTGATTGCAGAGCTACTTTCTGGAACTTGATGCAGGGCTGAAATCCCAGGACCACCCTGACTTGAAATTGCATCTGCAGTTACTTGGGTCTGCTCAAGTTTCACTGGAATCTGAGAGTTGACAGGAATAGATGAAGCTCTCTTCTGCAAGATATAACCTCCTCCTGCTGCTACAAGTGAACCATCAACATAAGCGGCAGGAACCGAAGAATTGGCCTGTACTGGGCTAGTTTGCTGTGTGCCAGAATCATCCCGTCGCTTAAAAAGATATTTGTCCTTTTTGGAGGGATCCTTCACTTTCATGGGTTTAGTGGAGGCCCTTTTGCTGCCAAGAGCCTCGGCAATCACCAGTGGACCACTCAAAAGAGCTGAAGAAGATAACAAGCATAAGAGATCAGAAGGAAGGTACCAACTATTAACCAATATATCTTATAGCCAGAACACCTTTAATGATAAACTATGAAAGGCATGTCCATGTCCAGTAACAATACCAGAAAGGACCTAATTAGCAAGTGTAGGCTACCATAAAAGCAAGATGGACTGCAGAAAAAAGGAAAAAATTTCAACTTCAGACAGAGCTCATATGTTTTTCGTGAGTGAACCATAAAGAAATACAGTCAAAAGAGAAAATGAGAGCATGCACTCCACATCAATGATAAGGAGCTGGAAAAATTTCATTTTACCAGCTCCTTCACATAAATCTTGGATTTTCTTTGCTATCCCCTTACCATTGCATTTTATCCTGACTATTAGCCAGGACAAATTTGATCCTGACAATTAGCATGGAAGCAAAAAGTTGACAGTATGTTTCCTTACCATGCAAGTTGAACAAGCGCAAGGGATGTCATGTTGATCATTTCTTTTTCTGAGAAAAATGCTATGAAACCAAGCTGCTCAATATGAACTATCGCCTTTTCCTTAGAGCAGTTAGATGTACTTCAGTATCCACTTGATTAATGTATTGCATGACAAAAAAAAGCAGGACCAACATCGAAGAGAAATACTGTGCAAAGATATGAATTTTTCAGAACCCCTTTCTTTAAAGAATGTGTTTGCACTTCTCTTTGATAGCTCCATACATGATTACAGAAAGAAAGGGCCGCGAGTTTGAAACTACTTAACCATGTCTACTGAACATCTGAGAGTTAAAACACGAATAGGTCAAACTTTCAACTCATGGAAAGTGAACCAACATAAGCATAAGTCATGCAAACAAAGGCAGCAACCTGCCAATATAAATATAATGCCCCCCCCCCCCCCCAAAAAAAAAAAAAAAAAAAAAAAAAAAAAAAAAAGAAAAAAAGGAACCACCACAGCAAAAATATCCAAAGCTTAAAATACACCATCCATTAAGTACCTCGAGGTGGCACTTTCACTGGCTGAGCTGTTGGATCAACTGGATCATGAGAAGGGCGCACTGCCTGCACCCCGAATGCCTGAGCATAGGTCTCATCATACTCCTCAAATACTGCCTTGCGATAAGCAAAA
This sequence comes from Eucalyptus paniculata subsp. matutina, assembly GCA_017140255.1. NCBI lineage: Eukaryota > Viridiplantae > Streptophyta > Magnoliopsida > Myrtales > Myrtaceae > Eucalyptus > Eucalyptus paniculata. The sequence goes on along the minus strand of CM029437.1, from coordinate 1,828,629 downwards.
ACAATAGCCTTATTCTTGACAAACTCGAGGCTCTTCTCATCACTTCCTTGTGGCATTAATGCAAGCTGTTCTATAAATGCAAGAGTTTCCCGAGGCTGGAAACTGTCTCGTGCTTTGCTTATCTGAATAGTCGAATACAGCCCTCCTTGCTCATAATCGGGCACATCAACTGAAAAGTACCCTTGAACATCTGTCTGTCTAAAACTGAAAGCATTTCTACACCTGCAAGCCAAAGCAAGACCACTTCTCCTACTTGCTTCATCCATGGCCTCCTCGACTGCCTTAGCGAAGTTCCTTGAAATCGTCTGGCTCGATTTTTCAATGAAATTCTCCTCGAAAGGAATAAGCTCTGCCGGGTCAAACCACCCATAACTACTATCACCAAAGAAAGCCACCAGCACATAACCATCCCTCCTTGAGCGACGCACCGAAGAAGTCGCAAAAACTTCATTAAAGATTTGCCCTGGCCACCAGGGATGCGATTTCACCTTGCCCCACACCATATCCCCCACTTCAAATCCGTAACTCAAAGCCCTCGACATGCCGCTTTCACTGGAGCTATTTTTCTCATTCGCTACATATTCATCAAACTCGGACAACAAAGAATCATACTGCCGTTCCAAAGATTTCCTCTCAGCCGTGCCGCCAGAGTTTCTCGACTCCGAGCCATCCCCATCGACCTCCAGGCTACCTTGTGAACCAATTTCACGATCACAGGCATCAGACAGGTCATCTTCCGCTCGAATCCCACCTTTCACATCGTCGAGCCAATACTCACCGGACTTCTCGCTTTTAAACTCGAAACCTCCAGGTTTCACTTCCTCATCCGCCCCACTGGGACTCCCCCCATCGGCTGAGGAGCAAACCCTAACTCCATCCTCTTCAGATCTCCCATTCCCCGAACCTACGCCGCTAGCCGAAGCGCTAAATTCGCCCCCTAAAGCCACCGAATCGGCACCTGCCGAACCACCCGCACCGTCGTCCGCCACAATCCCCGAACCCGCGTCCTCCTCTTCCCGAGGCGCCTCGCCGACATCCTCAGAAACCCTACCTGCCTCCCCTCGATTCTCCTCCGACCCGTCCGATTTGGCACCCGAACCGTCCTCATTCGCTGCGGATATCATCGGAACAGCTCCCAGGCCCGACACCCCGAAATTCCTCACGCCCGAAAATGGAGCTCCGGCTCCGGAACGTCCCCGACGGAAAGAAAAAAAAAAAAAAACCGTACCTTCCGCGAGCTCGCGGCGGCGGCGGCGGCGGCCGGCACCGATTCCTCCGGCGACGGCGGGGATACGGCCGAGGAACGGAAATCCCGGCGATTAAACGGAGACGAGCCGCCACGCGGCGACGACGACGCAGAGCGAGGCCGAGAAGAGGGAGGCGAGGCGTGCTGGAAATGAGGAGAAATGCGCCGGGGCGACTGTGTAGTGATTGTTATATACGTGGGTTTCGAGAGTTCCATTTTTCATTTTCATCTTCATTTCCTGGCCTTGTTTTTTTATCTTTTTTTTTTATTCATTTCTTCTTTTTTTATTTCCATTTTAATAGATTTATCATCTCGTCCGTTAGAAAAAAAAAGTCCCCATATGTTCGCTGTTGTAACTATTTTTAAACCGATCTCTTTCAATGTCGACGTTTCAATGAGGACTGAATAGCTCATATTTTGTACCGGCGACTACTCAATAAAAAAAAAAATTCTTTTTTGAAATCGCATTTATTACATATATTTCTTGTTTATAGTTCGTAATCATATTTCAAAGAATAAGAATGATTATATTATGATTAGAAATTTATGAAGTGTAACAGATGATGAAATGAGAATTTATGAGACTGGGAAAAGGATAATTATAAAAATATTGATGAAATTTTTCATATCGTGGTGAAATTCACAAAGAAAATAAAAAATATTGGTTGCAAAATCACAAAAAGAAATTTAGAAAGATCTTTTTTTTTTGTTAATTTTGGGATTTTTTTTTTGTCAATTTCTTTTTCGGGCCTTTCTACTGTTAAGTTTGCTGTAAACCACCGAGATTCGGTCAAAAAAGTTAGTATTTGGCAAATGGGTACTCAGCTTATGTTTAGGGAAAATATTGTTTTGTGGCCAAGAAAAAATTAAAAATATGTTTTGTGGAAAAAAAAAAACTGAACATATTGTCTTAAGAGTAATAGGGGTCCTGGGCTTCAGGCTTGCGTAAAAAAGCCCAATCTTCCATATATGGGCCAAGCCCAGTCAGATAGATTATCAGCACATTTGTTTTAGATGTATCATGAGATCTTGGGCAGTAAAAAAGCCCAATCTTCCATATGTGGGCCGTGCTTGGTATCGATATTGCTTTTGTCACTTTAACCCTAATCTTTATCTATTTCTTCTAGTTATAAATGCATAGTCCCAGTGGAATTGCAAAACGGAGTGAACTTGAAATGGAAGGAGATTTATTCCATTACCTCTTCATGTCTGCATCTACCAGTTTTTAATTGGATCAGCGGGGACTATTGCTCTTGGTTTCATTTTGAGAAACATGGTAAGTTTCAAATGTTGTTTGCGGCACAAAAAAAAAACAAAGAACAAAAAAAAAACAAAAAAAAAAAAAAAAAAAAGAAGAAAGTTCAACCCACGAATTGCTTTGTCCGGTAAATTGTGGGTAAGTCTTGAACTCTCGTACTAAATAACCATCTTATTACTTAGAAGTTACCAACAGCTCTAGTAAATTACTAACTCTTATGCGTATGGCATACCAACATGTTGGAGTTAAGATCTCTTATGTGAAATTACCAATTTAAATATGAACTAATTACCAACTCCTTTTCGATTAGGTTACCCACTTCTATATAAGCCGCCTACGAAGATATCCATTTTGAGACACCAACTTTTATATCAAAGCAAAAACTCTATTTGAGTTAATTGCCAATTTGTTTTTGGTAAGTTACCAACTCTTATGAAAACCACCCATCGAACTCTTACAATAAATCATCAATTTTACTTAAATTACTCATGAACTTTTTCTCGACGAAGTTACCCCTAGTTTTAGGTTGCCTAAGTAACTCGATTAATGTCGGTTTACTGAAATTAGAGTCGGTTACTTACGATAGTTGGTAAATAATTGCAAAAACGTTGATCAATGGCACAAAAGTAAAGTATTTTTCGCTCTCAATAAGAACTGGCCCCTTGATTTTGACTTCTTGTAAAACTTATGCTCTTCCTTTGGTAAATTATTCATGGAAAGCAAAGGTCTCATCCATTAGCTGGCATGTACTTTGGGTATAAATCGTCTCGTGCACTTCGGCGGAAAGAGTTCGAGAACTAATTCACAAATTTTACGATCTAATTTCAAAACCCTACATTTTGTACTCAACATTCCCAAATAACTCATTATTTCCATTTCCCACCCCGGAATTCACAAAAAAAATAAGTTTTATTATTTGAAGGAAAACTATTTTTATAATTATTTTTTTCTTTCGGTTACTTGGACGACAGAAAAATAATTTAGATTGGATGAAAATGATTTTCCCTTTTTGGCAACAAGAACATCACTTTTCCTAAGAGTCCGTTTGTTTGTGTTCTTTTTTTTGTTCCCAAAATACAATTTATGTTCTTTTGTTAGGGAACAAAAAAAGAACAGAAACACGTTTGTTTATGATTTTGTTTAAAATCTATTTTTCTGTTTCCGGAAACAGAAAAAACTTATTTATTGTTCCTAGGAACACTTTTTGAAGAAACAAAAGAACAAAAACACAAACCTTATTTCTTTTTTCTTTTTTTCATTTTTCTTCTTCTTTTTTCTTTGGACGATGACCTCGTTGGAGCGTCGCCAGGCCACCTCTAGGATGGTGTCGCTTGGCGGTGGCCCGACGAGGCCAAGCCTCGCACAGCCATAGCGAGGCTCGGCCTCCCCAACCAGTGCGAGGCCGGGTCTCGCTAGGCCAAGGCGAGGCCGACCTCGTGCCGCTTGGGCGAGGCTCGACCTTCCTGGCTGGTGCGAGGCAGGGCCTTGCCAAGCCAAGGCGAGGCCCAGTGAACTCGCCGGATGTCGCCCGGCCGGTTGCTGGCCAAAGAGAAAATGAAAAATGAAAAAGAAAAAAAAAAGAAAAAAAGAAAAAATTAAAAGAAACAAAAAAATTATACAAGTTTACCAAACATGTTTCTGTTTTTTTCTATTCCAAAAACATAAATTTTGTGCGATTATTAAACACGTTCTTCTATTAAAAAATTGTTCTCCGGAATAGAAATAGTTTTTGAACGGAAACATTACCAAACGCATCCTAAGTTGTCAAAAAAATGAAAACTAATTATTTTCCGTACAAATGATTTAATATATATATTTTTTATCATGAAGTTTTCAATAAAATAAACGTACCTTTTTCATAAGGATGTTACAAAAGTCATAGACCATGCGCAATTTTGTGTAAAGTTATGTATAGTTCAAATGCTTCATGTATACAAAGCATAGGATCTTGGAATTTCGAAGGCGTAAAGCGTAATTATGCATTGTCTTTCAAGTCCAAACACATAACATAGATGCATACTTCATGCATCCACAAGCGCTTTATGAAAGAGTGACGGGACAAATAGTGATGTTGTTTTCAAAATTCATGCATAGAATTATTTTTCACTTACTCGACATGATATTACCATATGTTACGTATGTAGTTGCATGTGACGTGGAGTGGGTCTTGGACTACAATAGGCACGTCCGGCTTGATCGTGAGTTAAGGATCACTAATGGACTAGGATGACGAACTACGTGACGAATATGGTAGGTGTTCATACATATGCTCAGGGGTGTCAACGGTTCGGTTCGGTTTTGTTTTTTTGAAAAACCGAACCAAATCGAACCATTAAAAAAAACTTCCGAACCGAACCGAATAAGACCCGAACCGAACCGAAATTTCGGTTCGGTTCGGTTCGGTTTTTCGATTTTCGGTTTTTAGATTTTGGTTTTTGGTTTTTGGTTTTTTTGGCATCAAACTTATCAGAATTGAAGACGGTGAGCCCTTCCTCCAGCTTCGCGCCGTTCTCCTTTCTCCGGCGTCCCCCGTGATCGTGCCGCCTTCGCTGTGGCCATCCTCGATGGAATCGCAGCGCGAGCGTTGGACTCCCATTGATTGATGTCTGGTTCCTCTCTTTCGTTTCACTTCTTTGGGCTGACCAGTCTCAAGAAACTTTGCAACAAGCGCGCACACACACGTCGCATCTTTCACATTCAATTCCATTGCCCCCAAAAACCTCCCCTGCCTCAAATCGAATGGTCCGAATTCCGATCAACTGAAGTAACAACAACAACAGGGGTCCGTGACTCGAAGAGCAAGAAGCCAGGCAGATCTAAAGCAAAGTAATGATTTGAGCAGCTGGTGGCGAGAGAGAGAGAGAGAGAGAGAGAGAGAAAGAGAGAGAGAGAGAGTTGGTGGGGGAAGAAGAGAGAGGGTCGAAGAAGGAAGCCTGCCTGTTTGAGCAGTGAAAGCTAAGAATCGGAGCTGGCCTGAAGCCTCGCGGGAGAGAGAGAGCCAGAGGAGACGGGATTTGGGAGAGAATTTTAATTTATCGGTTTGTGGTTCAGCTCAGTTCGGTTAACCGATAAAAACTGAACCAATAAAAATATATCGGTTTTTAATGAGAACCGAACCGAACCAAACCGAATTTTTCGGTTTTTGGTTCGGTTTCGTTTTCGGTTCGGTTCCTGACACTCTACATATGCTGAGATGGTTGCTATAATTAAATCCAGGGTTACCCCTTTCGAGCTTTTTTAGGTAGGAAAGCCAGAAAGATGTCCTCCACGTTGCTGTCCCACTTCTCGCTTTCCTACGAGCCTTTGTTAAATCATTAGAAACAAAGTTAAGCAACAGAAAATTGCAGTAGGTACGATGTTGTCAGACTAATCCTTCGGAACATTTTCTTTTAATTTGGTGATATTTTATATATTTTGGTGCCCATACCCTTTTTTTTTACATTTAGTTCTTAAATTCACTAAGGTGGAAACCTTCTTAGTATGGTACGATGAATGAAAGGAACTCTAAAATGTCTTACATCTATGAAAAGAAATGTGCTTTCTCCATAAGGTTCGAAATACATAGAGACATCATTAGGGAAACCCTATTTTGTGATGAGTTTAGCTTCTCAAATAAGAAAGTAAACAAAGTATGACAATATTTGAGTTGCTGTAAGAATAACTGTGAGTCATAAATTTTTAAATGAATGATACTTACAATAATTTTTAATTATTTGTTATTTTATTTATTATGATTCTGAATATATTGTTATTCTCACGTTAATATAAAAATTGTCATCTAATCATTTCTCTTTCATATAAGCAAATGGATTGAAGGAGGCTAGGGTTCATGCCCGAGTAATGCTCAGAAATAAAGTTTGACCAAGTCCTGATCTCGGGTATTATTAATCGTTTCACAAAAACAACGACTAATGGCTCCTGAATTCAATACATATGAGGGGAAATTACCAAAAAACTCCTAAGACTATTACAATTGTTAAATTAATGTTTGGAATTTGAATTTGGATAAAAATTAAATTTGTTGATAAAGATTTTTCAAGTGAATTTCAAATTGGATGAAGAAGTTTTGTTGAATTCCTCGAAGGTTTACAATAAAAGAAGTTATGTTTTATCACTCGAAGACAAAAAAAAAAGGGAGGGGGGGCATATTCTATATTTTATTATCTATTTATTTTTAAGGGAGAATAAAATAAAAGGGAATCAGACCGTGGGGCCAGAGTCAAAGTTGTTGACTCTGGGCACGCACGTATAATAAGGTCTTCTTTTTCTTTCCGAAAGTGCCGCTGAAGCTCTTAAAAAAGAAGAAAGAGCCAGTGAAGCCCTACGTAGAAGAAAGAGCTGCACAGTTTGAGCGTCCAGAAGAGCGCCGCACGATCAAGCGAAGAAGAACGTGAATTTATACGTACGCGAACTAAAAGACAAACACTGGAGCTCTTGATTTTGGGTTTACGTAGAGCATTTTGTTTAAAGTTTGAACACGCGATAATTTTGTGCCGTAAGTTTATGTCTAGGTGAGATAAACACTTTGGGTTTGAAGTTAAATTTAGGTGTAGGAAACACTCGAACTTATGAATGATTGTAAATTATGATTCTCCGATTATAATGAATTATTTGCTATTGTCTCTCTTCGTGGACGTAGATACCGATATTCGAATCGAATCACGTAAATTTCTAATGTCTTTATTATTTTTCGTTTATTTTTTTAGTGATTTTGCATTGATATAAATTACAAGATCATGTCGTTTCCGCGTATTATATTTCAACAACAATCATGCCAGATTAATTCTAAACTTTTTAATTTGACTAATTTAATCCTTTGACGATTTGTCTTCCGATGAATTTCTTCCTTTCTACTCTTTTTTTTTTCTTTCTAAACCTGAGAGGCTTGTGGCCCTTGCCCATGTTGCCTACAAGTGAGCCCACTGGCTGTTTGGGCAAAGGATGCCAATCTTGCCCATGACCAACAAGGGCTTCACTGCCCTCACTCTAGGGCCGGCGACTCTTGTTAGACTTTGTAGAAAATAAAAGGAAAAAAAGAAAGAAAAATAAAACAATGATTTAATTAGAAAACTCAAAAACTTCAAAAAAGTTTTTAAAATTATAAAAATTGTCTACATCTTTGCTAGACGTTTTATGTGAAACTGTTAGCATTCATATCGGCGATTTTCTGCCAAAACTAGTCGGAATATCTAATTAGTAAATTATCAAAATTTTTAGGACTAAATTGACAAGATTAAAAGGTTTAGGACTAAATGGACACAAACGCAATAGGTTTGAGAGGTAATTTTGTCACGCATTCGATGCGTTAGCAGGACTCTTCAAAGGGCTTTTTCAGACCAAGCAGAAGAAAAATCAGTCTCAATGCTCAAAAGATGACTCACCTACAATAAAGGTTCATTAGCGAAGCCGTATGGCGATTGGTTGCGTTCTAATAAACTAACACAAGATCGCACTTTACAACACAAGATTGCACAAATCTTCATTTTCTTCTCGTGACAATCACATGCCCGTCCACCACGTTTGTAGCGACCTCGGACCATGTTTTCAGTTATCGCTTTCCGCACATCTCCATGACTGTTGCTTTACAGCAATTTCCTTTAGGCACAATTTGGAGAGATAAAAGAGTTCTTCGATGCTACATCTGATTAATAGACATATATACTGAGACTAAGATTGAGCGCTGAACCAACTTGTCTGGAGAGGAAAGAAGCACTTATCAAGAAAGCAAAGCCATGGTTTTGAAGGACATTTACTAAATTTACTTTGCTAAATGATGTTTCTAATTAGTCTGTTAAATAAGCGAGATCCTCTCCATTCAAAGTGGTTCACATGATCAGGAGTTATTTCACCATCTTCAATATAGTACAAAGAGTTTGATGTATAATTAGCAATAATGTGAAAGAACCTGATGCTATTTCCATGAATTAGGTCATATTTTACTAATTATTGATAATATAGTGAGAAATTTTTTTATTATTTTTTTTTTTTTTTGGGGGGGGGGGGGATGGGATCGAGCGTTCGCCATTCACACTCGCTCTTCAAAAAGAGGGAGAATGAAGCATTCAAAATTCGTGAAGCTTCCAACTAGTCAAACCTGGAAAGGCAGCACAGGCGTTAAGACAAAAAGAAAGGGACGCGTCCGCTCTCATTAGCCTCGTTTACAACGAGACATGAGTAGATGCATTGCAAAAGTTGCAGGGACATCTTTAGTTTATAATGCAAATAAAGCTTAGTGGAAACATTCTTTCTATATCAAGGACGGACTTATGTACGTCAGAAGAACATAATTCAAAAAGCTAATGAAGAAAGGCAGGACTATGCATTAATTTGTATAAAGTAATCGCATTAAGAAAGTGTTGTCACATAAACTACAGTTCAAAGAACATAATCAATTCCTTAACCGGCCTCTCATTAATTTATTTGGTTAAATCACAATCAATGAGTATCTTATTCTCTAGTTTGGCCATTCAATGAATTGTACTTGTTACCACTTTTCTCAATGGATGCAACAATCATAGGTCGAGCCGACATCGAATTCTTAGTTGCCAAATTCGGTTTGTGCACGATAAGGGCTTTTCTTCTTCAAGTTATAAATGGCTTTCAAGTTGGTTTGATATGTAGCTTTAATTCATTGGCAAGTACCATTTCAAAAGTACACATGTTCCGGAGGAATTTGACCAAACTCTTACTATAATTAACTCATAAAGGATTCCGACCAAAAAAAAAACTCATAAAGGAGATTCTTTGTTGCCCTATTAAGTGACAAAAGCTTTTGCAAAACCCAGGCTTGTGAGTACACAACCCTAGCACATCCACAACTTGTTCCTATGAAGAAATTCTTGTTTAGTTTCTTTCCATTACGTGCACAAATGTTGGCCACAAGCTAGCTCAAATGATAAGGGGCATAACATATAGTTTATTGACTTAATGAAGGGCTATCGTGAGCATTATCTGAGTAGGATGCTAACCATAATAGAAAAAGAGAAAACAAAAGAAGTGATTGGGTTTGGGGTGCGGGCTGCAAAGACCACCTGTTTGGACAGTATTGCAACTTTATCTTTCTTGTCGTCATTTTCATCAAGAAAAGGTCATTTTCTCTAATATCAGAGATTTGACGTGAGAATAAGTCGCAATTTTATTAATTTCATGTTGAGTTTGCTACGATACAAAACCGTTTACTCTCGAACCTCTTTAATTACGTTTTCATCTCAACACGAGATCCGGCTTGGAGCTAAGGACATTGCTTCAGAAGTTGGGCCATGTTGCATGTGAAGGACATGACCTTATGTTCAAACGAAAGGGCATGATTGATTTTTGTCCTGTCGATTATCTCATCATCGATCATACAGGAACTTAATTATGTGCTTAAATCATAAGCATTGAGAGGGTTGGGGCATGAATTAGGGTTTTGTATGAAGAAAATGCTTTAAGAAGGCCTTTTTCTCTTTTATTTTCTAGCTTTTGGCTTAATTCATTAATGAGAGTCACTCAAAAGTCAATATGTAAAATTCAGTAGGAAGGAGTAAGCTTTCTCAATTTTTGGATTTTGAGTGGGCCAAATATAGAAATATGTGAATATCACCTTTAATGAGTATATTTCTATTCTATAGTTTTGTTAATTAATAAATGGATAACACGTAAAAGTGAAAGATTTGAAACTTATGATGTCCACGCAAGTGAAGTTATTGTCAAAGAACTACAATCGAAAGTTAAAGCTACTTAAATGCATATTGAGCCCCGCATAAAATAAAATAAACTTTCAAATAGCAGCCTCTAAATGATCCTCGACATTATGGATGATGAGCTTGATATGATGACATGTTTGGTAAAGCACATTGTTAAAGTCCTTGAATGATTATAATATTATGGTAACATGTGTTTGATAAATAAACTGTAAAATACGTGTAAGTAGTTTTTTTCACATCCTAAATTTTTAGTCAAAATCATAGTGGATTACACACTGTTCACAATGTCATCGGTGCCATCCATAATGATTATGGCACATCCAAATAAGGTCGCCTCTCATGTGCCATGCACATTGTGCACATGAATTAGTGCGTGTATATGCACACATACATATGTACGGACTAGAAGGGGGTTTACCCATTTAAGTAAGAGCGATGAGATCTGCATTTTGCGAGATCGATCATTCATTTCTCCGTTACTTTGGGAGGAGAGAGAGAGAGAGAGAGAGAGAGAGAGAGAGAGAGAGAGAGAGAGAGATATGGTTGATGAGCAAGAGAAGTTGCTTCCAATCGCAAACGTGGGTCGGATCATGAAGCTAATCCTTCCACCAAGTGCAAAGATCTCCAAGGAAGCCAAACAAACCATCCAAGAGTGTGCCAGTGAGTTCATAAGCTTTGTGACAGGTGAGGCGTCCGACAAGTGTCACAAGGAGAACCGCAAGACCGTGAATGGGGACGACATCTGTTGGGCTCTGAGTTCTTTAGGGTTTGATGACTATGCTGAGGCAATTGTTAGGTACTTGCACAAGTACAGGGAGCATGAAAGTGAGAGGGCCAACTGTAAGCAGCAAACTAGTAAAGCCAGAAATGTTACTGGTCGGCATGATCATGAAGACAAAGTAGAAGGTGACGATGATGATGATGATGATGATGATGATGATGATGAAGGATCGTGCCACACAGATAGTCAAAGAGGAAAGGGTATTACTTCAGCTTGTCACAGGCATCCTGCCCCGTTAGAGTTCAGAATCATTGACAGGAATGAGACCTCTCCATCTTAATCAATCAATGTTTCCTAAAGGGAAAAAGCATCATGTGTGTAAGATCTTACATCTCATTTCTTTATTTTGGGGACGACGCGATGAAGTGGATCGAGAATGAATCGATAAGTGCGTGTGTAATCACATGTAAATGATCAGCTGTTTATGTTGCATACTGTCTGAACTTGGTGTGCTCCAAGGGTAATAACCAGCTTGTATCTCTTGCTTCTTAAACTGATGATCTCTCTCTCTCTCTCTCTCTCTCTCTCTCTCTTTCTCTCCATTTCCTACTCATCATCTCCACCAGAAAATGCGTATGAGGTGAAGAAAAGGCTGTCGCTTGTTCTTAGCCTTTGGTTTGTACTTGAGATATATCAGATGGAATGGTGATTAATAAGTTTTTCTTGGGAAATTTGATCGTATCATAGACATGATTATAGCCTGACATAATAACCAGGCCATATAATCTTGATCTCCTTCAATTTTTTGAAGGATCTTTCCCCTCTTATTATACATTGAGATCCATATTGTATCTTCTTTTCCACATCAAGATGGTTATCAACATGTTAAAACTCTGCAAGCACAAGCACGGGGACTAGTGAAATGATAGGAAGAGAAATTATAAAATCACTAACAAGCTCTAAATAGCTTGGTTGGCTTGGCAAATCTTCTGATTGACAATTCAGCTCACTTAATTACAATTGTCTCTAATTTCTTGCATCATTAGGCCCTGCAAAAATTCTAAAATGATATATTGCCGGGATTGGTTTAACTTACAAAAATACTGGGATATTAGACAGTTTCGCACCATATGCATTGTTGACTCTTAATGAGTGAATCCAACATATACAAGTTGCCTTCTCTTACTTCTAATAAAGACTAAGTTCGTCTGGTTTCCACATATTTGCCCTACTGTTTTCATTTACTTTACCATTTATCCACCAATTCTCATCTTCTGTTAATCACTCATGTTATCCCATGATCCTATCAGTTTTTTTAATTTCTACTGTCGATTTATATTCCTATACAATTGAAACATCTTCAAAATTTTAATATCCCTAATTATACATGGTTCATCAATCCTCACAATAGAGAAACAAAGCACCAAGATTTGTCAAATAGCACATGGACTTTGGGCTTTAAACTCTATCAAGTTGTGAACCTGAGCAAGTCCTTAAAACCTCAAGAAAGAATTAGGGGTAAGAACCACCGAAGGGTGGGAGTCAAAATCACCTTGTGGAACTAACACAATATCAGCAATCTAAAATTAAAAGGATAAAGCAGTGAAAGATCCAATCCCTATTCAGTTCTTTCTTTTTTCTCCTTTTATCTGGTCCATACCCCTTTTTCACTTAGAATGAATAATGCTATTGGAAGATTGTGCAACCCAACTATATCTGATTACCCAATAAGAAACAGTTAAAAATTGCTAAAGAATGCATACATTGATGTGTTAGGTTTAGGGTTTTCCTCAAACCTAGGACAAGGGACCACAAATCTTTTGTGGCTTTACATACACCATGAATTACCGTGAAGATCCAATCAAATCTGAGGCATGCTCTTATTTTACTATGAGCAAATTGGATTATGAAGGACCTCTTTGCTTAAAGAGACGGCTAAAAACACTCTGATAATATAGTTGTATTGGAGAACTTCTGTCAGAGTTAGGGTTTCTATATGTAACCCAGGGTTCCATAAGCTTTATGGTTTGGGACCACTTCTTCCTACCAAAAAGAAGGGTAGCAAGAACAGTAAAAAGTAGCTCTGAAATGCGCTCAATTCAAAGGAGCGTACTCCATTAATTCTTGATTAACCTGAGGGTAAGAGAAACTGAAGTGTGCACAGATTAATTATCCTATTATTGAATGTACATTGTACCATGTGAGTCCGCAACTCACAAAGCTGAGATCCAGAAACCAGGTTGTCGTGTACGATTATCTTCCTGTATTTGATAGAATGATTTCGCATAATACTGTTCCTGTGAGCACCGACCATCAAATTCCGGCATCGAGCTTTGCGTAACTGATTGAACATCAAGTGTTGTTTGACGAGGTTGCCAAAGTGATTTAACCTAAAATCAGTTAAAGTAACAACAAGTTGCACCAGATTTTTGGCGCATTGGTTATTTTCTAGGAAAAAGGGAAGCTCCTTATCGTCATCACGTTAGTGGAAGTCGCAAATACCACAGTACCTTTAAGCACATTTCAACAGATGCAAATGATTATTCTTCTAGCTATCTTCACACTTCACAGCTTCACCAATGACATTTTTCTGAGATTGTGTAGCCATCCTAAGTCCATACTCAGCTTAGGTTAATTGTAAACAATGAATGCGCATTTGGAGTGCATAACTATTCTTGTTATCAGCAGGTGTGTAATGTCATATGCCAGTAGATGATATGGAAATCCAAATCAAACATTTATGGATAAGTTCACATAGAATAACTGGCATAAGCTTCGGCAAATTATTTTGGAAGAATACCACATAGTTTATACAATTATCATTTTCTTTATATGTTATTTATCAGCAGATACTGTTATATAGACTGCTTTTGCAGTAGATAATACGTAATTAATGGAGCAAAGGAACAATTGACCACATATATAATCTAGTTTCTGGGAGGAATTTAACTTGATTTATTTTCAGCTTTTAATCTTTATTAATGTGGCAGCCATTTGGAATAGATAACAAAAACTAGTTTGGTTGCATCCCTAGCTGTTTCATCTAGCAAGCTAGCTGGGCTAATAAGGAAGTACCTCAATTTCTTCTCTCTTGCATTAGTCTTCATTAGTGATAATTAAGTTAAAAAAAAAAAAAAACCATGTGCATCTCACTGAATTTTGAGGTAGACTCATTAGTATTTTGCAGATAAAAAAGATTATATTTTTATGCTATTTCGATGCAGATAATCCTACAATTGGCTTTGGAATTTTAAGTAGTTTTCATACTGTTGCTAGCTAGTTGTATCTACTTAGCAAGATGTTAAGATGAGCTCTCTCTCTCTCTTACTCTCTCTCGCGCGCGCGCGCGCGCACGCACGCACACTAAAACACAATAAGTAACGTACACGCCTCCTGAAGAGTTGACCGCTGCATGAAGACGGTACAGAGCAAATGCTTTTTCCCCTTGAAAGAAAAATGGGGCACGTCATTTTCCGCCTTCACCAAATTACATCAGATAGTTTCTGCAAAGCTCTTATATGGAATCAGTTTTTGAAAGCGAAAGAATTCATTCTATTCAAATTGAAGAACTGAGGAAAGAAGAACTCCAAGAAATTCTGATTGTCACATTACAAAAGTCAACCTTTCCGCAATGTTTTCTCATGAGGCTAAGCCATTCTCACCCGCACAGGCGGGTAACATTTTTGAACAAGATGGGGAAACAAATAAGAAGAGTAGCCTTCCCCTCAGCAAAAGTCTCATTATCTTGTAACATAGCTTTCACAAATTAAACTTGCGAACAGTTTGCACATCACTTAGATATGACATACATGTTCCCCCATTCAAAATATAATTCGAATAGTTAGTACATTTTTTTTTTCTCACATAAAACAAAGCATTTACATTACATGTATTGTGTTCAGACCAAAGCATTTACATTACATGTTGTATGTTTGGACCAGCATATTGTTTTTCAAGCCATGTCGCAAAATAAATCAACTATTTTCAGCACCTTTATACTGCACATGCTCCTTTCATCACTAGAGGACCTTATTAACCTGCTGCTGAATTAGTATAGATGCAGACGATAGAGTTATCAACATCATTGTTGAATAAGGCAGTGAAATTGAATGATGAAAAACAAAGAGAACCATAATCGAACCACGATCACAATGTTTGAGTGATAAAAGCTTCCACATATCCCCAACCATCATCGACATCAGGACCCACCCAAAAACCAGCTATCACCCTATCAGTACAAGAATCAACACCAAAGCAACAGCAAATGGCGTCACCAAGATTTTTTGATGGTATAGCTGAATGATCTCTATGCCAGTGATTAACAGAAGGCACGCCTCTTGATGAGCTGCGAGACATTAGAAGCTCTGGCACTGCAAGGTTATTCACAGCATTATCAGGTAACCACATAAGAGGAAATCTTGTAACACAGTGAAGGGACTATCTTGTCAATTTAGCACCAAAGTCTATCATGCTAAAATCCATCTACCATATTCAGGATAAAAATAAGGATCATAGGGTACACACCAAGCATATTTGTCTATCAATTAATCATCAAATGACCTTTCAATGATGTCCATCCAAGTGAACCACCACTTTTTCTCATTAGTAAATGCAACTTCTAATAACTCTAGTGTTAGGTTGAGAAGATCCTTCCGATGCAGAAGCTCTGAGTTTGAAACTTCAATAATGGGGTTGATCACCTTGGTGCCATCCATAACACCAGCTAGATGGTGGTCTGGCTGGTAACTGCTCAGGTACAGGTAATTGACGTATAACCGAGGGAAGTAACCATGTATTCTAAGTAGCCCCATATTTTCAATAGGGTACTTCATGGGTAAAGTTTGAGACATAGAGAGAACTTGTAAGAACTAATCCAGTTTGGTGAATAACATTTTGCTGGTGCTGTCCAACCCAGTTGACACCTCATGAAACAAGAGCTGTAGACTCTGTGCCCTCAGTAACATTGACTGCACTTCTGAAAACCTAGTTGATTCTATTATTGGTCATCTGATGTCAGTCTCAACCCAACTTAGCATGATCAAATCAAACTGCAAGGGTCATTCATACCTAGATTCTCTAAAGCACAGACCAATCTATGACACTGACAATCTCCATATGCGTTTGTTATAGAGCCAACAATTCGAAATCTTGTCAAGGAGTAATACCAAAACAACTACAGCACATAAGAATTGCAAAGATAAACCTTTCGGAAAAGTAGCATGACTTGAAAGTCTCCCTGTATTTGATGTGCTGCAAATCTCCTATAGAAAATTATCAAACAAAAAATTAGCAGAAGACCTCCCTCAAGTTTTGCAACTAAATAAGAATGTAACCAGCTAAGCAACATTCAATCCTCAGGCAGAAAACCATGCACAATCCCTTCAAGACAAAAATGTGGTTCACTTTAGCGCACGTCAACATATCATGAGAAAGAAGCTCCTTGCAGAAAGGAGAGGTGGATGCCAGTCAAATTCACCAACAACAGAATAAAGCAAGAGTGAATGAAGCTTAGCTCGAACAAAATGGCTTTCCAGGCTTTTTGGGATGGACAAAAAATATCATTAGCCAAACAGAGAAAAGGCACAAGTGGGTATTGCAACTAATCCCGCGAACGGATCAAAATAAGTGTCATTTGCAACGCTGAATCACTCAGCTGAGTCACAACACCATTTTCTACGTCTCCAGTCTTAATTGCACAGAAGCTGTTCGATGGAATGGCGCAAAGAGACACTTCCAAAACGCCGAGCCGTTTCTACACGTCCCTTCTCTGTCACAGCATTTCGCTCTTCAGCGACCAATCAAAAGCACCATCGACAAGAAACGAAACGAGATGCGAGCTCTAGATCACCGCCATCAACGACTAAAAACACCGTACTGCGACGAGCTTATGAGCCCAAAGCAACCATTTTTGAAGCAACAAAAAAGACGCCCTTTTTAAGGTAAAAAGAATACTTTCTCGTCAGGGACAGCGAATTGAAAAGCCATCATCACCTGGGTCGAAGCTGTCGGAGCATAGAGAGGCGTCGAAAAGAAGCCAATGGAGACGAAGCTGGCCATCGATGGGTGTTAATGTCTCCACCGGCCAAAAACTGCTAGCTTTGGTTTTTATTGGAGATGGTCTGTATTTTTGCAATTTCTTCGGAAGCCTCGGCATTGACTGGAGTGATTTATCGCGTAAATAATTTATTATATGTTAGGGTAAAGGACATTTACTATAGGGGTGTGCAAATGGGACCGTCCATATCAAGATTGCTCGGATTGGACCAAACTAGCCAATTAGTCTGATTTTTAAGAGTGCTGGTTGAATTCTTAATTCTAAAAAGAACCAATATCCGTAGAATTTGGTTTTCGATTCTAATAGTCTATGCTTTTTATTATTATTTGTATTTCTTCTTAAAAATTGGTGGATTTAGTTCATTATTTTTAGGAAATAGGAGCCTATGATTGGACAATTAGATGTTTAGATTGAAGCATAGAGTTTGTTTTGAGCTTTGAATTTGTTTTTGGTCATATTTTGACAATAAGATATCCTAGTGATTGGTTCCATTGGACCAGACTGGGAACCGATGACCCCTAATTTATTATCAATAACACTATAATTTATGGTACACCATACCACATTCATCAACAAAGAAAAATGAACCTTGTATTTTCAAGATTTATTTTCTTATTTGAAGGAACAATTTCAAAAACTAAGAGTTTGTTCGTTTTCACAAAACATGTGACATTTCTAAAAAATATTTTTCAAAAAATCATTTTTTAGGAAAATGATAATATTTTAAACTAAAAAAAATATTTTCTACCATTCAATAAGAAAAACCTTTTCCCCCATGCACGCTTTTTCAATAATTTTTTATTATTTAATTTTTTAAAATCAATTTTTAATTATTATTATTTTTTCCTTTCCTTTTCTTCCTTTTCTTCTTCTTGTTCCTTAGTTGGTCATCAATCATGGTGGCAATCAACAATTGACCATAGGCAAGCTCGAGCCTGTCATATCAAGCAAGGCCCAAGCTCGCTTGAGGTCATCAAGTGAGCTTAGGCCTAGCCAGAACGGCAAGGCTCTGGTGACCTTAAGCAAGGCCCAAGCCTCGCCAACTTATTGGCTTAAGCTTGTTTGTGACCGACGATTGGCCAAGGAAAAAGAAAAAAAAAAAAGAAGAAGAAAAAAGTAACAAATAATTAAAAAATCGATTAAAAAAGAAAATTAAAAGAAAAAGGACAAGATGTTTGGTGAAAGAAAGTGGGGGTAAAAGAAGATATGCAATATGTTTTCCTCTACTTGAAAAGTTGAAAATATTTTCCAATATTTTAGTTTTTTTTTTTTTTCCAATGATGGAAAATGTTTTTCCTAATTAATTCATTTTCTATGAATGGAATGCTAGAAAATGTTTTCTCAAAAGTCATTTTCTATGAGACCAACGGAACCTAATGTAGTAATTTTTTTCATTTTTAATAAAATATAGCCTCAAACTCTTTATCAATAAATTGGAGTCATCACTTGTAATTAGATCTATCAAACGAGTGGATCAAGTCAAGTTGGGGTTGGGTTGAAAATGGTTTGTCCAAATTGATCCATTTAAGTTATTTTGATCAATTTCTTGCAGTATAAATCTCGAAACTCATATTCGACCTAACTCATATCCAAATTTGGCCTAAATTGCTAAAACACTTTCACATTTAACTCAATTTAGAAAAGCTCATATTTAAACTTAGTGAGAGCACCAAATGAGCAATGCGAGTAAAGATGAGAGAGAGTGAAAAGAGGATCATAAATGTGAGTTAAGTCTAAATAAATTGTGAACTCATTTAACATTTATATCATATCCATTTATGACTCATAGAACTATGTTTAAACTCATTTATAACTCATTTACTAAATATAATTAACTCATAATAATACAGCCCATCAAATATTGGTTAAAAATGGATCTATGACCCATTTGCAATTACAACTTGCATTCATTGCAAAAAAAATCATGGCTGCAAGAGTCAAAGTCAGGATTCAAAGTAATGACTTGCTCAAAAACCATGTAAGACAACAGGGGATATGCTTATAATTCGAATTGGAGACGAAGATGATCGCTAAAACATAAAGTGAAGCAAAAAAAGGAAAAGGAAAAAGACTAAGAAACCTCGTGGAAATTTATTTATGGCCCTGCATTACAAAATACAAGAGCTCTAGAGTATCCTTCTGCTAGATAACTAGGAACTGCCAATGAAACGAAAACTTCTCTGCTGTAGCTTAAGACATTACATATAGGAAGCAGCTTCATATGGATATGCTATTTGGGATCCCTTTGCCAGTAAGTCCAACCTCACTGCTGGGATACAGCAGAGTGTAAGGCATCTTTACCAGCCCGGCCCTGTTCCTCCATCTCCCATCGCTGTTCATCTCCGTGATCCTCTGCTCGATCTCTTCCAACCTCTTTCCGAATTTCTTGAATGCTTGAAGCGGAGCTTCATCGCTGGTCCACTCGGCCGTATCTCTCTGCCCGAGGTAAACCTCATCAGGAGAGTGCGTCGACAGAATCTCCACCAGGGAAATCCCTAACAAGGATAGAATCTGGGGAGTTATCGTTTTCAGGAGAGCCTTCTCGCGGTTTGTCTTGAGCTCTTCGTACTCGGGAGTTCCTTCTTCAGGAATTAATCTCCGGCTCATCGCGGGCCGGTTTGGAGGATACCCTCCGAAGGGGTATTGCCCGAAATTGATGGCTGCATGGAGAGCCGAAGCGACCCAAATGATTATAGTGCAAGTTTGGATCAGTTCGTCCAGGGACTGCATTTTAGGCCACCAAGGTTTGTCTTTAAGGTCACCGTGACCTACTTCTCTGAGTTCTTTCCACCAGGACTGAAGTTCGGTGTCCTCTTGCACCATCTCATCATTCTTGTAGTAGAAGCTGCAGTAGTCCCGGACCCACGTTTCAATGGCGGACCATATCTCGAGCCCATCAACGGCAAACGGGTAGTCCTCTATAACTAGGCGCAGCCCGTGTCTTGAATTGGCATCCTCTACCGCCATGCCTCTAATGAAGCAAAAAATTTGGCCCCTCGTCACTTTCAGTAATCAGAATATGCAAACTCATCAAATGCATCACCAAAATCTATCTAATGAGGCTGCTCGATTGCTCGTTGTGTCACATCCCCAATCCTATGGAGACACTCTTTCCAACTTAAACCAGCAGAATCGACTCTAGCTCCAATAAAAATAGTATTTGAAAGAAGTAGATTTACCTCTTGATGAGATCAGCAGGGAGTGCTTGTTCGGGAAAGACCCAATCCTTGTAAGCAGCACATGACATTTCCAATGAAAACTTCGCGGGGAAAACCGTCATCTCGAGCGCTCCACCTGCACTGATCAGGATCTGCCTTGCAAACCCATTGATACTCATGGTGTCGCGAAAATGAGGATGCAGAAGTTTATGAATCGGATGAAGAACACTAAGCTGCCGATTGGTGGCAATTATGAATGGCTCGATGATAGCATGAGTCTTCAACCTGCAAGTGAGCATAAATGTTCAATACACGTCCAAAAAGAAGGGGGAAAATGGCTTTCTAACTTGTCAATCGAGAAGCTATCATGACTTCTACCAGTGGCTGATGAGTTGATGATAGCCTGAGTCATTTACAGAAACATAGGCTTTGGCTAGGTCCCAAAGTGTACCCTCAATACCATCCTTGGCTGGTTTGTAAACCTCGCTTATTTCACCAAATTCATCCCCATCAGGATGGGGCAGGATCAGTTCAATTGCCAATGGCTTCAAAGTTCCGTCTTCTTTCAAGCATAGAAGTGTCCTCGTGGCATAGGTCTTTGTCGAAGTTGTGTTTATTCCCCGAAGGAATGGCATCAGAGTATCGTAATGATCTAAAATGAACAATTTCTTCTCCTTGATAGCCTGGTGAAGCAGAAAATAGGATTCATGTCTATGACACACAATCATGTTCAGTACAATAAATCCAACAGATCAGAGATATTCCAGCGAAGAAGACTTCGTCAAAAAATTGAATAAAGAAGAATTACCTCATCCAGGGTGCGCCCACTCAAGTTTTCCTCTATATATACTCTCATGTCTGGATTATTTTCAGGGTTGAGCTTGCTTTTACAAGGAAATTCCTGCAATGAATCAAGAAGGTATGAGGGACAAAATTGAAAAGTTATTTTCAGCTTTACGCCGGCATCTACCAAAATCCTGCACTGATTTATCACACAATCATTTTAACACCAGTAGCTAAGAATAATGATGTTAATGCAAAAAACGTGAAATGCCACATTTTGTTCGGACATTGCAGCATGGCAGCCAATTATGGGGGTACTTGACAAAGCAAGGCACAGAAGTGTGGGCAAACCTGGAGACAACAGATGAGAACGGGGTCCACGCCAGCCAGCATCTCTCTTGCAAATTCCTCATCTGTACTCCACGCTGATTTATCTTCTGCTTGACCAATGAACAGTACAGTAAGAAAAGCAAAATTTCATGGTGATGAACGAAAACTTGCAGTCCGTTGCTGTCATCATAAGGCTGATCATAAATTTACCCTTAATGACTTGAGGCGTCGGAAATTTGAGGAAACCATCGCTGTCTGTACGAAGAAGTTCCCTGAGCATCTCCGAAGGGACACCTTCCATGATGCTTTCAATGAACTGGTTCTTCTGCAGCTTGATACCTCCTTCATAAACCTTTAGAATTTCTTGGAAGTTATCAAATTCACGTGGGGTTCTATCAAATTGTCCTTCAGCCGCGGGTATAAGGAAATGGGCAACAGATTTCACAGCAAAAGCCAGCAAGTCCGAAAACTTTATGTGGCTGAATCGCTCATCCCTGGGGACATAGATGCTCAAGCTCTGCAGGATTGGTAACCTGCTTTCAACATCTGGATCTGGATGACAATTCACAAAAACCACAAGGCTGTCAACAACTGCCAAGATTACTAGTAAATTATACTACTCGCAATTCACATGTGCAGGCTCTATCTTCACAGTTCCTTAGTGGATCATCTAGGGTTTCCCAACAATATCAGCTCTGGTACTATTTAAGCATTGCGAATTAGATGCATTTATTTTATCAAACACAACCAAAAAATATGCAAATCTGACCTTCCTTAGTTGGTGGTCGGCCTGTTCTTCCCCTGCGGGGATAAGGATGGTCAGTAGACCCTCCAAGAATTGGACGGACATAGTTTGGACCCTTCTGGGGTTCAGACAAATCATTGTAGTAGGCATAGTCATAGACCCTCTCCCATTCTTTGCGCTCGCCTGTTCCATCTCCTCTCAGGTTCTCCAATTCTTCTTCTCTGTACTTGTTTAGTGGTGCTGGTGTTTCGCTTGGAAGATATGTCTGCAATGATGAAATAACTTCATCAGGAAAGGAAATCATAGCGCCTTTTCAGATCTCTATTTTATATGTTTGTTCAGTATATACTCGCAGTACTATATCTGCAGGCAAATGAGCGAGATAATAAAGTGCACGAGAACATTTAAGGGTTAAAAGTCCAGAAGGTCCACTTTGCCCGACCAAACATGCATTTTTGAGACAACATTTGAGAAGTCATTGCCTTACATTATGCCTTACTCATCATTATCTACTTCCTCTTAGCATGCATACCTTATTGGCAAAAAAGATCCTGTCCTTTGCATAGCAGTGAGCAGGATAAACCCAGGAGTTACAAACAAAGTGGATCTGACCATGACCGGGGACGTCTTCAAGAGTGACTGTCTTGAGGAAGAACTCACTGTGATGATTATTTCTTATCAGGAATGCTCCGGGAACTCCTATCTCCCGGTCTAAATGATGTGTCAAACTGAATGCCAATTCACCCGGTGTTGAACAGGCGCTGGTTTTCACCGGATCCTCCAGGTGCACTGGATTTCCAAGTTTGCCTTGCAACTCATTCCCTACACAGGAGAAACTTTCCAATGAAATTCAGCAATTGAGGATGCTATTTTTGCGAATGCAGCCCAAGTTGAAGGATGATATGATTCACAGACATTAGATTATCCGAAGCCAGATGGACCAAACTTACTTTTAGGCTTTGTTTGTTTCACTGGAAATGATTTTCAACATTCTTTTTGCAGGATATATTAGAGGCAAACGACAATTGTCAACAGCCAAACACAGAGGATCCTAATAAAGTGTATATTCTCTCTTTATCCTCATCCTATGTAATTTAAGCATTCCAGGAATGATTTGGCTATTGAGAATTTACTGGAAGATGTCGACTTTCACTACATGCTTGAACTGGGCTCAGTCTGAATTAACACTATAAGTTGATAGCAGGACGCTACAATCCCGGGAGAAGAATTCCAAAAGCCCTGAAGACAACTTGATTTGTTCAAGGAAATCGAACATAACCCATGTTATCAATCTAAGTGCCCCTGACAACCTGGCCACAAGGTAAGTCAAAAACTGATTAACGCATTGATTTTCAACTGAGCATCGACATCCATACATTAGGTGGATCCCCAAGACCTTCGAGAGGTTTTTGCCCAGAAGAGAAATGAACCTTGCATATGTTCCAGACTCTAATTTGATGAGTTTGCCATTTATCCAACGACCCTTTTAGAAGCAGTCCTTCAAATAACACTTCCAAGTGCATATGTTCTGCATATTATCAAACACTTAGAAATGAAAGTAACGAGATAACGTTCCCTCATATGAATAGGCCAACTTGAATCCAGATGGATAGGTGGCCGAATCATGGAATTATTTACACTCCATGAATTGTGGAATGGAGCATGCACCGTGCGCTGAATCTAAACTACACTCACGTGTCTGCTCGAGATCTTTTCTTTTGGGGATCATAATTCCAGATCAATCAATCAAAAACATTGCACCAACCAACCGTTGACTCGGATTTTTTGTCATTGACCTGGAATTTTTTTTTCATTGACTCGTAGTTGAGACTTCATTCTCACGGTTTACCCAGATCCTATTCGGACTAAAATTCTGTGGGCTTCCAGGGTTCCACCTGTACCCTCACTAAAACCATCTCTGCAACTGGAAAACCATCTGCTAACCCCCAATACTAATTAACGAAGAGAAAACCCGGAAAAAAAAAAAAAAAAAAAAAAAAAAAACAAGAACCAGTTCTCAGCTGTTCTCTCAATTTCTGAACACAAGCCCACTTCACAGGATTTCGCAGAAACTTAGAAGAAGAAAAGGATAACAAGAGAAACCCACCATGATCTGCGTTGACCGCGCTGATGAACTGCACGGACACATCCTTCCCCCCCAACTCATGACCCGTCACCTTGTCCACCAGGCCGCGGCCCACCTCCACGACCGTCGAGGCGAAGCTCGTGAAGTCCGTGGCCTTCTTCTTCCTCAGCACCACCTGCCCTCTGATCCGCCCGCCCTCGAGCTCCTCCGCCTCGCACCTCATCTTCTTGTTCCCATTCTCGTTGCTCGCCACGCTCTTGGTCGTGGTCGCATCGGCCATTCTCTCTCTCTCTCTCTCTCAAGATCAAGAACCGAGGAGTGAAGGAGCCAAGAAAAGCAAGAAAAGCAAGAAAAGCAAGAAAAGCCTGTCGATGGCCGGCAGTTCTCTCTCTCTCTCTCTCTCTCTCTCAAGATCAAGAACGGAGGAGTGACGGACCCAAGAAAAAGCAAGAAAAGCCTGTCGATGGCTGGTGGTGGGTCTGAGGGAGGGAGCGAGGGGGAGAAGGTGGCTTTATAGGCGGAGGAATCAAATCAAACTACCAGTAATCCATGGCCATGTGGGTCTCCTCTACTGCGAAGCTTACCGGGTCTTCTGAGGAAGCTGCTCTGCTATTGCATAGATATGGAAGAAGACTTGTAGAATTAACTGTTGACTTTTCTGTGCTTTATTTATTTTTGTCCATCATTGAGTGGCTGCGAGGCCCCCCTCGAATTATATATATTTTGCAACTCGACGTCACATTTTTATAGTGGGAGGAAAGCGATGGTTGGTACGCAGAAATAATATAAGCACGCTAGATAATTTAAGTATAATTACAACCAAATCTGCCTCAGGTACGATTTGGTCCTGACTTATTATATTCTTTAGTCATGGGTTAATCAATGAATTTGACATTTTTTTTATGGGGGAATAAAGAGCAAATATAGTATCTTGCCTACGTTGCATTGTGCATTACCCATTTCTTTCGAGCTTGCGAGAATGCCGAGCAAGGATCGATGCTTATGGGTGAGGTGGACATGGCGTGATGACACGATATCATCACTCATCGAATCGCGAATTTTACTTTTTACAGGGCAAAAAAGGCAGTGGAGCACAAATTCTGAAGCGGGGGACATCAGAAAGTATCCAGACAATTAATTAATGCGGGAGAATCGTTCCGCTGTGTAGGTAAAATATGAAAGCATCATTAATTGACGCAGTCAAAGTACGAGGTGAGAATGGGAGAAGATGGAGTGCATGGGAATGCATCTTTTCCTTTTCACATTGATCAGGGGGATAAAGACATTCTTCATGTTTCCCACTATAGCATTCAAGTCTCTTGCCCTTGAAGTCGCTGAGTCAAGGGTCACGAGCTTCGACTCGAATTTATTGACTCAGTCAGAAATTTGAAAAAAAAAAAAAAAAAAAAAAGGAGGAGGAGGAGGAGGTAATAATTGTTCCCATTTTCTTTTTCTTTTCTTGAAATGTATATATATATATGTATGTGGGATTCTTGATTAGCGGCTGTCTCGTCCAAGGGGAAGTCAACCTTGGATCATGAGTTTTACCAAACTTTTTAATGCACCTTCCGCTTGTCAGGAAGTGCTGACGGTAAATGATTGATTTTGCTGCTTAGGGCACTCGTTTATAGCCATTCTTTAATAAAGATTAATGTTACAAAAAATCCAAATTAATAATACGCTTATCATTAAATTTATCATAAATTAATTTTTTAATGATAAAAAATCCAAATTAATATATATGTAACAAATTTATTTTCATTTAGTTTCCTTAAATTTTATTGTAAAATTATTAAGTTTGATGTTATATGACAATTGAATTTGAAGTTTCACTTGTCATTTCTCATAAGTACCGGTTTATGATTGTTCATAATAAATTTATCATAAATGTATTCATTTTGAGTTTTTTGTAATTAAATGTATTAATTTAATCTAAACTTATTATAAATGTATTAATTTAAAGTTTTTTTATATTAATTTTTTAATCAATTGGTTTTAGCTTATTACAAATTCGGATGGGATCTTGATGAGATGGGTCGATCATTCAAGGGTCTGTCGCTTCTCTCATTGTCCAAAACATAGGATATTTAATGTTTTTTTGGGAAGCTTAGGTGGCTTTTTTTAATGATGGGAAACAAGCATAGAAGGAATTGGACAACTGAGATAATGAAAGACAGCTAGCAAGAGACCCGCTTTATGAACAGTGGCAGTCCTTTTTCACCCATAATGTGGTTGTTGTTTCTTTCCTTTTTTTTTTTCCTTCACCAGGGTTAACACGAGGCGTTGCAATCCGAACTCTTGCTTGTTAATTTCTTCACTTATGTTAGCTTAACGTGGAGGATTTGAGATGTCATAAAACTTACTCGGCCTCGTCAAGGCCAATGCTTATGTTACCCACCTAAAGGTTTGCTTTGAAGAATAGAAAAAAAAGAAGCCAAATTAGAAGACAAGTATAATGATGGCCGCCTTGATCGTTGATCCTGCAGAATCAAACCATCAGATTGAGTAGATAATGTCTGGATGGGTAGGTTATGCGATGGACACGGAACAGAAAATTAAATATAAAATGGTTTACAGTTCACAAACTCGCGGAAGAAAAAAAAATAATCATGTTGATGATTAAACTATTAGGATTCGCAGCACAATTACCCAAAAGAAAAAAAAAAAAACAGAGAATAAAAGCGAAAAAAAAAATTTGAAATGCAATGTTTTATCCATGTTTACTTTTAAATTAGGGATATGTCCAATATGATTCCATTACAATTAGTACCTCATACATATTTTATACATCCATCAATTATAAGATAAATATAATATATATATATTCAGGAGTTATTCATAGGCTCAATTTTAAACTACTAATAAAATATGAGTTTCAATTATAAAGGCCTTTAGACCCCACCCGCTCATCTAGGCGCCCAATGCCATCTTCTCTATTAGGATGCACGTATGAGTGAGTTATATTATATTAATTCCACATCAGAGAATCATTGTGGTATAGAGTAGTTGATATATCTTAGTTAGGCCATAATTCATTGGCTTAAACTTTTAAGTGAAGATGGGTTCAATTAGATATATTGACAGCTCGTATTTAAGCTCCTTTTTAGTGATCTCTCCAAAAGAATGTATCAGACTTCTACTAATATAAACCTAACTTTCTAGCTGAATCTCATAACTAGAGTCCCAACACTGTCTATGGGAGTATGAACCACACTTTTCCAGTCCCTAAACAATAAATTGTGCATGTGAAGGTTGAAACTGGTAGATAATGTCTTCTTCTTGTACAAGCAGTTAGCCTGGCAATTGGTAGACTTGAGTACCAGAATTTGACAAACATTTGTCATGCTTCACTTGTTTTGTGGATAATCGTATTTCATACTTAACACTAACTTTCATCCTTGCGAACAAAAGATAGTTCACAAGAAAAAGAAAGAACAGGTATGCGTGCGAAAGTTCAGATCGAGACGCCTCGACCTGCCTGACCGGGTTCCTCCACCTCTTGTCCCCATTCATCCTCATAATAATCCTTCCCTCGACTTCTTCCAGCTTCTTCCCGAACCTCTTTGAATGCCTCCAGCGGCTCAGCGTCAGCCGTCCACCCTCGCCGCTAGAATGCTTCGACGGGATCTCCACAATTGAAATTCATGTAAGTGTCTAAAGCAGGGCATTCATAGTTTCAGGAAAGCCTTATGGGGATTTTGCTTGAGTTCTTCATATTCAGAAGCACCTTTCTGCCTAATGGTCTTGCTCAAAGTTGGCGGCCGTGTGGAGAGCGGACGCGATGCAAATGGTGATCGTTCATGTATATGTCAGGTCCTTGAGAGGCTGCATTTTAGGCCACCAGGGCTCGCCCTTCTCGTCACTGCGTCCATTCTCCACAAGTTCCTTCCACCAGGATTGGAGTTCCTTTGCTTCTGGAAGGAAACTTATTCCTAACTTATCAAATGTCAAACTATTTACACGAGCAATCAAGGAAATGGATTCCATATATTAATACACGAGAGACATGTTCAAGAAAAACCTGAATCACGAATCAAATGGTTGTATTACGCTTTGGAACGTACTTTAATTTTTCACAAATTTAATGCTCCGATTGTAGGCTTGAGAGTTCCATAATGAATCGTGTGTTAAAGACGGAGTGTTCAGGAAGAAGGAGCGTTGTTCCTCACTGGATATTTAATAAAGAGAATAACGCCGTTTTTCTCTATCTCTTTTCTTAAAGGTAACACACTATTATATATCTCTCTATATTTCAAATAACGGTAAGAGCAGTTAATTTTTATCCACAAGTAACTGTGTCACGGGTCATGGGCTGGGCTGGGCTGGGCTGGGCTGGGTTGGGCTAGCCCAACATGGGCGGTCCAACCCATAAGAACATAATCCATTACTTCTGAACCATCTCGTCACTCTCGTAATAGAAGTAGCGGTAGTCCTGATCGCGCGTCCTGATCGCAGACCACATCTCAATAGCCTGCATTTGGTCATTGTCATTTTAATAATGAGAGATGCGATGACGGTACCTGTTCGACAGTCAATCGATTTTATTGCTTTTGAATAAGCTCTTCCCTTATTGAACTGCTCTGGTTGCCATATATTTTAGGGTCTAGCTTGCTTGCTGGTGGATTTCCGTTCTGCTTCGTGTTAATATTAAGTGAAATAGTATGAGGTGAAACATGAATGATATTTTTGTTCACCTTGAGATGGCGAATCAAGAAAGGGTTGACTCTGGCAAGCATTTCTCTACAGAATTCATCATCTGTCCCCCAGGCAGACTTATCCTCTGCACAAGATGATTGCTCAAAGTTAGGAAAACTATTAAGTGTTTTGCCTGAGAACTAATCAGATAGAAAGAAGGCTTTATAGAGATATATCCATTACCTTTGATCACTTGAGGCATGGGGTAATCGAGAAGCCCTTCCCCATTGGCCCGGACAATTGCCTTGAGCATCTCCAGGGGAGTGTTCTCCTTCAGACTCTCGAGCAAAGGGCTGTCAGGAAGCTTGATACCGTCTTCGTAGAGCTCGAGCACTTCCTGGAAGGATTTGAACTATTTGGACGTGCTGTTGCATATAAATCAATTGGCAGTTTAGTAATGTGCTATGGACAGCGTTTCTAAAGAAGAAGGGGCGTGTTGACTCCTCCTCATCATCGAGGTTCAACCAAAATGGCCATAAATTCGAGCTTGAGATTTAACTCCTCACAAAAAATTGAAATGCTTACCACCATTATTTATTATGTTTTAATCTTTAAAGCAGTTCCTGTTATGTGAGCCTCGTCATTTGATGGGTCGCTTATCGAACCATCTTTTGAACTCATCTTGTGTAATCGACTGATTTTAGGCCACAGATTTTCTATTCACGATCGCTTTTGAGTATGATGGCAACAAGAGCATGTGCGGGTGCGTAGCCCACGCATTTCTTTTTGCAATATATGGAAATCGAAATCGCATCGTTTGGATGAAAAAGCTTGGGTCATCTTGACATGGTTACGTTGCTTCTCGGTTGGCTATTGAAAGCAAACCAAAACGAAAACCATGGAAAATTCCATTAAGTAATTAACCTAGATTAGTCTGTACAGGGCGGGACCTGGACTTATATTTATTGTTGGTCTTGAATTTCCCACTCGTATTGTAGTGGGACAGGGATGACGGGCTCACCCATTGGACAAGAGTTTGCCGGCAAAGTCTACAACCTTAAATTAAACATTATCTTATGGGTGATCCATAGTTTGCCATCGCTAGTCACCCTTTTATGGTGTGGAGAGTGAACTTGTTATAAACGAGTGATTAACAAATTAGGATGTAGGAAACATGTATAATGTTTTTTTTTTAATTTAATTTAATATTTACTCTTATTTGTTTCTAATTTCCTAATGGCATGATATCTCTTCTATCGTGAAAAAGATTTGTGACAGTTGCGGATGGTGACTTTTCATTAAATAGTTTAGGGCGCATTTGGTAACATTTCTGTTTAAAAATTATTTCAGGAAACAGAAATAGAAAAAAGTGTTTCTGTTCTGAGGAACAATTTTTGAATAAAAAAACGCGTTTGGTAAACTTGTTCGGGGATAAAAAATGAACAGAAACACGTTTGGTAAATTTGTGTTCTTTTTTTGTTTCTTTTAATTTTTTAAATATTTTTATTTTATTTTTCTTTCTTTTTTCTTTTTTTCTTCTTTTGGCCGGTCGCCGGCGTCGGCCATGGCCGACGACCGGCTGATAAGGGCCGGTAGCCTCGCCCAGATCCGGTGAGCGAGCTCGCTTAGCCTTGCCCCACGCCGACGAGGCTCGGCCTCACCTTGTCTGGGTGAGCTCAGGCTCGTCGAGGGTCGGTGACACTCCAGCGAGGTTGCCGGCTCTTGACGGCGTTGCCAGCCCTCGACGGTCGGTCGCCGACCATGGTCGAGGTCGACGACCGGCCAAAGAAAAAAGAAAAAGAAAAGAAGAAAAAAAAAAGAGAATAAAAAGAGAGGAAAGAGAAATTTTGTTTTTAAAAATTATTCCAGAGATAAGAAACACGATTTTCTTGTTTCTTGTTTTTGTTCCAAATGTGTTCTTGGGAACAAAAAAATAAATTTTGAACAAAAACGCAAACAAACGCGTTTCTGTTCTTTTTTTGTTCCCTGAAATAAAAAAACAGAAATTTTGTTCATAAACAGAAATAAAGAACATTAAGGCTGCGCATGATAAAATTTTTGTTTCTTGATTTCTCTGTTTTCTCTGTTCCCGGAACAGGTTTGGAGCAATCCGTTTGGTAATGCAAATTGATTTCTCTATTTCTGAAATAGATTTCTGTTTTCGAGAAATTGTTTTGGGGAGAAATCGAAGCTAGAAATTATAGCTTCTCTTTTCGAAATAGAAATAGAATTTTTTTTTTGGGACATTGTTTAAGAAACATGCATGACTTACATATTTCATTTCATGACTTATGTATTTGAGACTTTGTTTATTTATGTTTTGAAGTTGCAATTATGATGATATTATTGCTATAGGTATTCTTCTTTAAGGAATGTCATTGAAAGATCATTTGGGGCATTGAAGAATCGCTTTTTCATTTTGAGGCACATGCCCTCATTTGCACTTCGAAAGCAAGCACATATCGTAATTGCATGTTGTGCCATCCATAATTACATCTGCGATCAAGACAAGATGGATAAGAACTTTTCCCTATATGGAGATCCGATGTACGTGGCTGAACCTACGCATGATGAGCTTGCAAACATTCAGTTGACCGAGGAGGGAAATCAAATAAATATGCTTCGGAAAACCATTGCCAATAAAATGGCAAGGGATAATAATATGCCGGAAATTCCATGAAATTGTATTTTCAACTTTTGTAATGTATTAGTATTATTTCGACTATTATTTTGTATTTGAGAATTTCCTATGTTGTTATCTAATCAATTTCTATTTCTAGCACAACTTTCATTTTATTAATTTCGAATCGCTCGCAAATTGCGCCTCCCTCCATGTCAACTAGTACCTAACATAAAATCATTGTGGTCTCAAAAGAATGCAAAAAAGTGTAGTGACTTAAACCCGAATCTTGAATGAGGAGAATAAATACATTCACTATTTGCATATTAGCATTTGAAAATACCAAATCTTTTATAGTTTGCATATTAGCATTTTTATACTAATTACTAGCTTTTATTTACATAAATTGCTAATGTTTTGAAGTTCCTAACTACTCTATCGAATTACCAATATAAATTAAAGTGATTTATCAACTTTTATCAAATTAAATTACCATCATAAGCACCAAGAAGAGTGAGGTAAAAGGATGGGGACAACATGATTCATAGAAATAGAAATTTTTTTTTTGTTATCAAACGGATTTCTGTTTCAAAAATATAAATTTTGAGTCGTTATCAAACGGGTTTTTTCTTAGAAACTTGGTTGGGGAATAGAAATTGAGAAATTGATTTCGGCCGAAATCAATTTCTGTTTCAGAAATTTTATCACGCATTAACAAACAAGCCCTTAGTCCCCATTTTCACATGCATTGTTTGTGCCTATATGGTGATAGGTACTAGTACTAGGTTTTTATCTCTTGTTTCCTACGGCTTAAATCTTTTGAAAAAGAAAAACTGTCTAGCCTCAATATCATTGCTTGAAAGCGATAGTTTAAATCCTAACACTAACACTAACACAGATTTTTCTTCATGCTGCTTCGATTATTTGCTTATTATTCAAGCCCACATTTGTCTAGGCTTGAGCGATTCTGGGTTCCTTACAAGTTTCATTTGGAACCTACCCTCCGATATATATTTTTCATTTTTTGGAACTTGGAACCCACCCGTCGAAACCAAGAACCTATAACTTATCTTATCACAGGTTCTAAGGTCCATTCCAAGTTCCCACAGGTTTTTTTTTTTTTTTAGTTTAAAAAAACAGAAATGAACGTAATAATAATAAACAAGCTTGTCATTCATCAAAGAGAATACAAAATGAAAAAAACTATCAACAAAGGAAAAACAATTCTTGACAAGGAATTCAACTAGATAAAAGAGAATACTAGCATCAATTGGTTGTCTTTCTTGACCCAAAAAAGAAGAATTATGATTTGACGGAACAAAGAATCAATCAATGCATTTAAAGTTTCAGCGGACCCATGCTTTTTGGCTATAAGGATGCAGGACAAAGTCACAGAGCCACAGCCATTTCAATTATTTGCCCCTTTCTTCTACACCGCAACGTTAGAATTCAAAAACAATCAAGCAGCAATAGACCGAGCCTTTTAACACCTTGTCTAGCATGACTTGTACAGATTCACAACTATTCTCATCTATGTACATAATTCTCTTCCCCAGAAGTATCATTAGCTCATTTTCGATGATTCATTCGAGCTTCATGATTGCTAATTTGTTGACAAGACGAATTAGACACGGATCTAAAGCTATGTAGCTCTCAAGTCAATTGACTTGCATTTGCCTTAATCATTTTCATGAAGTATGCCATCTAGAGACAGCAGGCATTGGAGAGCAATGAAAAACCAAGCTTGACATCATCACATGAATAAGCCGAGTCCCAATAAGGACACATTCCACACAAAAAAATTCAGTCTCCAAGCAAGTGACTAACGCTGGAAAAAGAAGCCAACGACAAAGAATTTAGCCATACCCATTGAAATCCAACAAGTGCGCACCAGCAACCTCGCAATCCATACCCTTTACTGTTCAAGAGCTACAAGAAAGGATAACGAGCAATGTTAGGGCAATCAGATAACCAAAACCTTTTAAGACATCATGCAATTTGATGGTAGGAATGTAAGCTCTACCAAGAGCAACAAAGCACCCAATGAAAAGCATCCACTCATTGACAAATTTATGAATTTGAGATCTCGTCCGGCCTACATTGTGCAAACAAGCGCAGATCTGTTAGGAGCTCAATCTGTGAAGAAGTTAGCTTTGATGACAAATAGAGCAATTCAGCATGTAATTGGATATGAGAACTACTTAGTTTCCTTTTCTTTCTCTTTCAATCCTATTGTTTTTTCCTCAAACTCTTAGCAATTTGGCGTGATATGATATTAATGCACATAGTTTCAGGAGTTTACTAACGTCTGGAAGTAGATGTACAGACAACTAATGCAAAACTGGAGCTGCAAGTGCAACTGCTAATGATCCTAATCCATTTTATATTGTGAGTTATTCAAAACTATCAGCTCAAAGATGGATTTGCCAGGAGTAAGGAGCGACAGAATGTGGAATTAGTAAGTTGGGGCTGAAATGAAGTTTTAGAAAAGTGAGATATTGTACTTATTTCCCTTTATTTGAGGGAGAAGGACAAACTACAAACGTATATAAATGCATAACTGAATATATGCATCCGCATCGAAAAAATCTCTATGATTTGCTGGTGTTCCCATAGAGCCCATCTGAAAAAACAAGGAATAAAAGTGGTTGGACAATGATAAAAGAAGTTTGGATCACTCATAGGTCAAACGTATTATGCTAATAGAACTCACATTAGTTACTGCTTGTAGAGGGTTGAGAGAAAATTATTTCCAGAATAATGAGCAAAACGACGACCTGCAATTAGATCATAATGAGCAATTGCACTTTCTCATTTGTTTGGGTTACTGCTCAGCACATTGCCATTAGACTAGCCAAATAATGCAAGATAAATGTTCGTAAACTCACCAGGACAGAGTTGTATCTCGGTTCACATGCAAGGACATAAGGTTTCCTGTCAAAATTCACAAATACAAGTAAGTTATTGTTATAAGTAAAGGAAACAAAATTAGTAATTATGCCAGAGAGAGAGAGAGAGAGAGAGAGAGAGAGAGAGAGAGAGAGAGAGAGGGAGGAACCTTTTGTTTAGGATGCCAGAATCTCTGCAAGCCTTCTGTATAGTCTTGATTCTCCTTAATGTTTTTGTAGCGTTAGGATCATTCTTGTCAACCTACAGGAGGCAAACTTTATCTAATAAGCAATGTCTCAGACTTGTATATTTAAAGAATCATACGTGAAAGGCAAGGAGATGGATAAAGTGGGTTACAAATGAAAGCATCAATGACTATTGCAGTCAAAAGTGATAATAACTTATCATCAAGCAAGCTCTACCTCCCGTTGGAAGAGCAGAAAAGGACAAATTCCGCAACATTTCATGTTCTCACAATATACCTCCTGCCAGCCCCAAAGTTCATGTTCTCCTTGCCTAGAGCTAAATAGGGGGATTAATTTCCTCAGTAACAAGTATCTAGAGATACAACAGGGGATCTAATAACTCTAAGGCATTGGGAAGATTCTCCTGCTTGGTCGCTGGCCATGTCCTGGGCAGGCCAACTACAAAGTTACAAATAACATACAAAGTGGGAACATCGGCAGTTTCTTTCCAGTAGATCAAGTCTCACGCAAGTTATACAGTCTAGTACATTTTCAAGAAATAATAACTAAAAATAAATATGATAAGAGAATGTGTGTCCACGAGAATAGAACGCAATACATGCATTATAGTCTTTGACTTTCATACCTTGGACTTCAGGATACAAGAAAAATCATAGAAAACACCATAAACACCAGCCATAGTTCTTGTGTGATCAAAAAATTTAACAACAGGACCTGAAATGTATAGGTAGACAAATGGAATCACGGAGTGACCATTATGGGAGTACCAAATCAATTCAGCGTTTGCACTAGCATCAACAGCACCGACGGACTTCACAAGAACACCTTTTCTCATCTGCAAATCGCAACAAGCACTGTAACTGTTTGGTACCAATTTGGCAGCAAATTTTACATCTTCGGCTTGGATTTATCAAGCAAGTTTGATTACTCCTACCAAAACGTTCAATCTATTAAGAGAAGCAATTTATATAATGCAACAACATAAACATGGGCAAGTATGTTGATTATGCTTTTTACCGGAAGAGGCATCTTTTAATTCTGATCAAGTAAAAAATCCTTAAGTACTACAGAAACATAAGAGACACGTGAGAACAACGAAAGAAGAAAGCAGAAGGCTTGCATATACCTTGGAACATCCTCGAAGATTATAATACCTGAATCACAAAGAAATCAACATTATAGAGACTTGACAATACTTAAAGACCACCCTTTTTTCGTGATTCTTTTGTGCAGCAAAAATTATTTTTTAATATATAAACATAAAGAATTCGACGAGACAAGCAAAACCATGGGTAGTGCACCACCGGATAAGGCCGCACGTCCCATGCATGGCCACACACCACTAGGGCGTTGAGCACGAGCCCCACACGCCGTCACGCACCTTCACGCGCACTCATGCACGGGCGTGGCTTACACGTGCATTGCACACACTAGGGCTGACGTTATCTGACGTCAGCAACCCGGCGACCTACGAGACCATACCCAATTCGGTGACCCGACCCATTGACCCATCGCTCAACTCAAGATCTGACCTATTGACCCGCTCAAATCAAATACCATTGACCGGACCGGTCAACCAATCGAATTGTACAATCAAACTAAGAACCAGTCGAGCCGGATTGCAAGCTTGAGGCTGCCCGTGTGTGTGCTCCACGCACCGCAAACTTAGGTGGCGCATGTGGGCGTGTAGAGCCTCCAATCGACACGTGGTTGGCGGCTACATGCTCGTGCAATGATGCTCTACCTTGTGGTGTTTTTATTTTACATATTTGATAATTTATGGATGTGAAAATAAATACAGAACCTTGAATACGTGTATTTTTTAGTGTATTTTCATGTATTTCCTTGTATTTTTCTATGATTTTAGAAATATAGATGCTAGTTTATAGGTATGTCATCACATAGATATTGTGTGGAGTTAATATATAAATTTTAACTTATATCAATTAATAAAGTAGTGTAATTATCATGATATATGATTTTAGTGATACATTGCCTCTGTCACTAAAGTTTAAATCACATGTATATGATGTGTATGAGTAATACAGTTTATATCACAAATATAAGAGCGTTTCAAGAATTCAATTGAGTTGTAACAGCCAAAGTGACACACCTGATTGAATTTGAGAAAAATCGATCTTGTATAATGATGGAATATCTCTTACTCTAATGCGTGGTCATATTCTTAAAAGATGTGATTATGTATTAGCTCATGGAAGGATATATGAAGGTACGGTGGAGAAGTGACTGATTATCGTGGTTCATTCACCCAAAGATGATGAATTCACAAAAGTTAGAATATATTTTCATGGCTGCTGTCATATAGGGAGTATATAACTACATATCATGTATTACACCCAAAAGTAATTATGTGGTTATACATGTAGCTCTCTGAATGTATACTTATGCATTTTCATGATGCTAATTATATGCATTGTTGGTTTTTCAGTCATCTTTTCTGTAAATGGTAACTCCGTCATTATTGAAGTTCTTGCTGATTCACATTTTAAGAGAAAGAGAGAATGTTTCTGAGAATGTTTCTTCTGGTATGGAGATGGCAAATGTTCGTATAACTCTTACAATCAATAAACTAATAAATCTTACTATTGAGAGTACAAAAGTTCATAAAGCACAATTTACTGCTTGGGAAAAGAACAATTGCATTTGCTTACTGTCCATGAAGTATTTAATTCAAAAACACTTGAAAAGTGGTTTGCTTGCAAACTATAGTGTTAGACAGATGATGGAAGTTTTAGTGGCTAGAAATCGTGTATCGTCTAATGCTAAGATAGAGATTATGTTCTAAAGATAGTAAATTTGCAAATGAAACTTCAAGCTCTTAATGTTGTTACTCCTACTATTTGTATTGTGTATTAAGTTTTAAATACTATTTCTCCTGATTTTGGGATTATCATGACCAATTATAATTCTCAAAATGAGACTTGATCAATTAATGACCTGATTGCAAGGGTGGTTTCAGGGGAAGAGAAATTGAAGAAAGATAAAGGGCGCATTGTCATTTATGCTTCTAGTTTTAGTAGTGACAATGATAAGAGGTTCAAAACTTATACTCGTAAGGGAAATATTGAAGCTGCTAATCCTTTTAACAATAAAGGAAATTCTGAAACCGTCGGTCCTTCTAACAGTCTAGGTCTTAAGATAGCACCCTTCAAGAGGGATGTTGTTCTTTGCTACTTTTGTGGGAAAAAAGACATGTAAAGAAACACTGCAATAAATATAAAGGTTGATTGTCCTAGAGAATTAAGAGTGAGCCTAAAGGAATTCATAAACCGAACAACGTCAAGTTAGGATGAATCAAAGCTCACTGTGGGAAACAACATTAAAGTTAACGTC
Organism: Eucalyptus paniculata subsp. matutina; assembly: GCA_017140255.1. Classification (NCBI taxonomy): domain Eukaryota; kingdom Viridiplantae; phylum Streptophyta; class Magnoliopsida; order Myrtales; family Myrtaceae; genus Eucalyptus; species Eucalyptus paniculata. Next base: position 1,790,858 of record CM029437.1, on the reverse strand, counting down.
GAGTTCATGGGAGATGTCATTTTGATTTTAGATTTTGATTTTACGATAATGTTAAGAAACACTTTTTATGTATCTTCCTTTAGACAAAACTCGGTTTCTATATCTTGTTTGGATATGTGTTGATACTCTTTTAAAATAAAGAGTAATAGTATCTCTATGTTTTTTTTAACTCAAACAAGATGGGTTGCTGCCATTTGTCCAATGGATTGTAATGATTGTGTTTATCTCCCAATGATATGCACATCACTTATTCAACTGAAAATGTTATACTTTGTGGCATAAATGTCTTAATTACATTTCTAGAGAAAGAGTAGAAAGGCTAATAAAAGCCAATATCCTACCTACTCTTAAAAGTGATCTAGAGACTTATGTAGACTATTGTAGAAGTAAGATGACTAAAATAAAAAGAAAGCCGCAGTTTGAAGTTCTAACCTATTGGAGATTATTTACATTGATATTAATGGACCATATATGGCAACTTTGTGCAATTTTTTTTACTTCATCACATTTATTAACGACTATTCCTGATATGGATATGTATACTTGATTAAAGAAGAGTCTGAGTCTCTTTACAAATTCAAGTTTTTCTGATTGAAGTAAAGAAATGGTTGGGAAAAGTCATAAAGATCGTTAGATCTAATCATGATGGTGAGTATTTTGGTAGACATTGTGATGTTGAACAATTAAAAGGCAGTTTGCTAAATACTTGGAGGATTCTGAGATAGTAGCTCAATTTACTATGCTTGGGAGTCTTGAACAAATTAGTGTGGTTGAAAGGCACAATCACATTCTTATGGATATGATGAGGAGTATGATTCATTAAACAAATTTATCTGCTTTTCTATGTGGTGAAGCTTTGAAAATGTCGCTTTACATTCTAAATCATGTTCCTACCAAAACGATTTCATGAGTTGTGGGCTAGACATAAACCTAGCTTGAATCATTTTAAAGTTTGGGAGTGTCCTATAGAAGTGAAATTATATAATCTAACATTGAATAAGTTAGATTCCAAAACTACTTGGTGTTATTTCATATCATACTCAGATCATTCAAAGGAGTATTAATTTTATAACTCTAATGGAGATACAATAATTATGGAATTGTAATCACTCACCTGGGTGGCGCTGTTGGCGGCAAGCTTCTCCCCCTAATGCAAGGGGAAGAGTTCAATTCTCGGGCGTCGCAAGGGTGACTTACTCGGGGCATGAGGAGTGGTGGTGACTCACATGCCTCCCTAGGGTTTACTCCGCCACGCTGTCGATGTACGAGGCTTCCCTACGTCATAAAAAAAAAATTATGGAATTGTAGACAGCAAAATTTCTAGAATTTGATATAGCTTAAAAGGGTAATTACTCACAAACTATCGAAGATGATAGTATGTTGGGAATTACCAAATCTCTGTCTCTTTTTATGCAGATGATTATAGAGCCTCCTACGCCATAAACTGAGCCTATTGTGGCATAGGATCCTATTGTTGACGTAGTTCCTAATGAAAATTTTCAAACCCCGCATGTTTAGAATGAGGTTGTGATAGCTCTATTCAGGAAATCGACTAGGGAAAGACGTTCAACTATACCACAAGACTAGTATCTAGGAAATTATAATTATGATATTGACTACGTTGTTGATCCAATAACTTATACAGATGTTGTTTCTTGTCCTCAATCAGATTTGTTGCTAGACACAATGAAAGATGAAATGCAATCCATGAAACACAATAATATTTGGGAGCTTGTTGAATTGCCGAAAAATTATAAGCCTATTGGCTGCGAATGAATATACAAGACTAAAATGGATTTCAAAGAAAAGATTGAAAATTTTAAAGCTAAACGTTTCTCTAGTTTCTTCTAAAGATTCTTTTAGAGTGATTTTGGTATTAGTAGCTCATTTTAATATAGAGTTACACCAAATGAATGTTAAAATTGATTTTCTAAATAGAGACCTTAATGAGAATGTCTATATAGTGTAACCCGAAGGTTTTGCCATAGACGATTCAAGTAAGATTGTATGTAGATTGCAAAAAAAAAAAAAAAAAAAAATCTATTTATGGCCTCAAACAAGCTTCTAGGCAATAGTACTTAAAGTTTCATAGTGTTATCACTTCATTCGAATTTATTGAGAATAAAGTAGATTAGTGTATATATTGCATGATCGGTAGAATGAAATATATTTTTCTCATGCTTTATGTAGATGATATCTTACTCGCAAGTAGTGATGCTGGATTACTGCATGAAACAAAACGGACATTATCAAAAATTTTTGACATGAAAGACTTTGGTGAAGTGTCTTTTGTTTTTGGCATTGAGGTCCATAAGGATCGTTCTCACCGTTTATTGGGTTTGTCTCAGAGAGCATATGTTGATCATATTTTAAAAAGATTCAATATACATCATTGCAAGCTATGAATTGCCCTATTATTAATGGTGATAAATTTAGTCTCTCATAATGTCCTAATTCAGATTTTGAGAAAGTCCAAATGAATTATGTACTTTATGCTAATGTGCTTGAACGTATCATGTATGCTCAAGTTTACATTAGAGTAGATATTACTTTTACAACATGATTTCTAAGCAAATATCAGCCAAATCTATAACATGATCACTAGGTTGCTACCAAGAAGATTTTAAGGTACTTAAAGAGGATAAGAGATTATATGTTGATTTATAGACATGTTCCTAACTCATAGCTAGAAGGGTATTCGAATTTAGACTTTGTTGGCTATCAGGATAATATGAAGTCGACAACAGAATATATATTTATATTGGCAATAGTTATAGTATCATCAAAGAGCGAGAAACAAAAATTTATATGTTCTTCTACCATGCAAGCAGAGTTTGTAGCATGCTTTTCAAGCTATTTAGTTTCAGAACCTCATTAAGAAGTTAACCATTTCTTATTTTGTCAATAGGCCCATATAATTATATTATGAAAATAACTATGCAATATTGTTTATTAATAATAACAAAGGTCTCAAGGGGTTTAAGCACATGGTGGTCAAGTTTTTTACCATAAATGAATCGTTATAGAATGGTGACATTGCAATAGATCATATTTTTACAGATGATATGGTTGCAAATCCACTAATTAAAGATCTATGCATTTGTGTGTTTGAGCGACATGTCATTAACATGGGCTTAGCATCTCGGGATGCTATTATTTAGTGGGAACTATTTTTATTTTTTCTCTAATAAATTTTACATGTGTGTTTATTATATTTAGTAACGTTTTAATAATTCAGTAAAATATTTATGAATATACTGTTACTATGTTGAACACTAATGGCATAAGTACACTATTAGTGCCAAAATTGTGTAGGGTGCTTACTTTGGTGTCAAAAGTTTATATTTGATCACTTAAGTGCCAAATCGGAAGAAAAACGATCACTTTGGTGCCACCGGCAAAAAATTCCAGCCAAAATGATTACGTGGCTTTTTATATTTTAGAAAAAAAAAATCGACATGACTTTTAAATGACTTCATTTTCTGTTCTCCTTAAGAAAATGACATTGTTTTGCCATCCTAACTAAATTGCCTCACAAAAACGATGCCTCACAACACATTTGGGGATTTTTTTTTTTATTATTTGGGGATTGAAATTAGGTTTTTTTGTCCAATCCTCGCTCAACGCTAACCTAGCTTGCTCGGCCGCTATCACTCAGCCGCAGCTTTAGGCGCGTGAGGTTCTTGCACTTAAGCGAGATTAGCATGACTGCGTTGTCGCCAATGCTCAACGACTTGCGGTCGCACTTGAGCGCAAACTTCATGATCGAGTCGAACCCACAACACCAAGACTGCATCCAGCAACTCTGAGTGGGTGTGGAGGTCGAGCCTCTGGCGGCTCTAGCCTTCAATCGCAAGCCAACGATGACACACAAGGGAACATCGGCCCCAATCACCGGAGCCTAGGTACTAGAAGACACAGGCCAGGCACTCATCGAGGAGATCGGAGATGGAAAGAGAGAGATCGGGGGCGGCGCACTTGCCGGCCGCCTCCCCGAGCACCAGCCAGATCACGGCCTTCAACTTGGCCACCGAGTGGTCGTCATCGAGGTTGGGGTAGAGGTGTGACAGTCTGATTTTCCGCTTCTGTTTTCAATTAAATAAATCGAGCTTTTTGTCGACGTGCTTATAGAGCTATTCTCTAAACTGATCACTCATGAAATAACTTGACTAATCGAGAAAGTTATTAAAGGATTTTGATGCAACAGACTTAAGAATTCGACCAGGAATCGACTGCTCGACCGTGTTAGTCTACAAGGATCAGTTCGGCACAGTCAAAAATCTATCGGAAATTGGAAATAGGTCGATTCGATAGAGATAAAATTAGGCTTGGGCGATTCCAACTAATTATAAATTTCTCGTCGATCGACACTAAACTGAATTTTCTGTTGTTTTGGTACCATGTGCTCGTAATTGAAATCTTGAGATTTTTCACGACAATTGAAAGTCATCAATGCATTGAAGATATACATTGTGGCTCAGGAATAATTGACCACAGGTCAATTGCACCGAAAATTCCTAAAAACTAACCGATAATTTAAGTTGCGTTAAAATCACATTTGACTAAAATTAATCGAGGAAATGATGTCGATTACAGAAATTAAGAATTGTCACGTGTCACAATTAATCTTGAGGAATGTTATTGCATCTTTTCAAAATTTATGGACGACGAGAATTGTTAACGGAAAAGGGACAAGAGTAACAAATTAAAAGAATAAAAAGGAAATGCCACTTTTTAAATAGGTTTTGGGCATTTATTATGAAACAATTGGAGAAAGAGTTATAGAAGTTTAAATGAGGATTTATAAGTGACTACTAGGGGACTTGACCCAATTAACTTAAGTGTTAATTTGGTAAATAAGAAAGGAGAAGTCTCCTCAAAAGGAAATTCGTAGGAATCCCTCTTTCCTACAATTTCACCTCAATTTCCTTGGTATTTAAAAGAGATGGATTTGGAAAAGATAGTGGGACCTAGGGTAGTAATGGAGAGCCAATTTTCCATGGAATTTGGGGCCAAAAGCATAAGGTAAATGCTGAGTAAATGCTGAGTAACTTCCAGGCATTTACTCCCCACCTTCCTCCTCTCTTCTTGCCGTAGGAAACCGAATGCAGCAGCAAATGGGCTACTTTCCTTTTTACTTTTCCCTTTTCTTTCTTGTTCTTTATTTTTCTTTCCTTTCTTTTCTCTCAGCCAAAGGGTCTTAGTCTTCTGCTTTACCCTCTTTTCTTTTTCTTCCGCACTTATTTCTTCTCCCCTGCTGCCGTGCATTTGTCTCTCTCTTTCCCTTATCCAGCCTTACAACAATTTCCTTTCCCTTTCACAACCATAAAAAGTCTTTTCTTCTTCTTATTTAAGTTAGTTTATTCGGCCATTCTTGCTCCCCATTGGACGACAAAGCAGCGACCGAACAGCAAGGTCTCAAACGTTCCTCCCTCTTCAAGAAAATCCGAGACTTCGTGTGCTACTGTGGTGGTCGCTCAACGACACCTCCAGCCGTTGTGCCGGGTCCAAATCATCGTCAAAAACCTCCAGGGCTGTCCTTGTGTTGCCGTCCAGCCACAAGTGAGGATCGCCATTAGTTTCGGTGGTGAGTTGTCTTCTAAATCTGGACTAGGGGTTGAGTACCTCTATTAGGAATTTGTACAAGTTAGAAAGATGTAGATGACGTTATATATGGGTAGATGTTGGTTAGGGATGTTATGATGGCCATAGAAAAGCTTAGATAGGGTTTAGAGAGCAAGACAAATGTCGTGGAGAAAGATTCATACCAGAACAGTATCTGATTTCTAAAACAGTTTCCAAGAAGTGTGTGTTTTGCTAATTTTGTAGACAACTATGTGTTGCGATTTTGAAGGAATTTTATTATGAAGAAACGTTTTGGACATCTTAAATATTAACAGATATTTTTCTTATAATTTTTAGAAATTAAAAAGATGACGATTTTAATGACATCATTCTCGGAACAGTAATTCGGACAGTTTTGTAACCCGTGACCTGTTATGATTCTGAGGGCTGTTACTAACCTTTAGAGGTCGAATTTCCAATTGATTTCTTCATGAAAGTTGTTCATTACAACTTATAGTTTATCATAATTGAATTTCAAATGAAACGGACTAGATTTTGACCCAAAAATGAATTGATTTTGATGAGTTAGACTCTCTGGAACTGGACCCGATTTTTGTGCTGGATAGAGAGAATTTCTGGGCCGAATCCAAAGGGATCTGGATCTCAATGTTTTCATGAAAAATGTTTTTTTATGTGTTGTCTAGGACGTGTCCAAATTTGAGAATTTTTTAGGCTCATACGAGTGGGTTTTTGACTTCGAATTCGGAAGAGCGTAATTGGACTGTTTTCTGTCAATTCGGATTAGTAAAAGAGTATGCTTGTTTTGAAGTATTCTTGCTGTGAAATTGCTTAATTGAGACTGTGAATGCTTTGTGTAACTGATTATTGAAATGTGACATTGATCATATGCATTCACGGCATGAGATTCCGCCACAAGCCTTTGGGGCTGGGTAATGCTCCTTCGGGAATGCCCCAAGTCAACGGATGCCGGTCATAGTGGAGGCTGGACCGATGCTTCTATATGGAGTGCCGTCTAGATGTAGACGATGCCGCACTCGACGGTGCGAGGCAATGCCCGGTTATACCAAAAGACTGTTATTTGAGCATTAAAATCATTTGTGACACATGAAATGCCCGGTTATGCCGGAAAACTGTTATCTGAGCATTGAAATCATTTGTAACACATGAAATGCCCGGTTATGCTGGAAGACTGTTATCTGAGCATTGAAACTATTTTTGACACATGAAATGCCTGGTTATGCTGGAAGACTGTTATCTGAGCATTGAAATCATTTGTGACACATGAAATGCCCGGTTATGCCGGAAGACTGTTATCTGAGCATTGGAATCATTTGTGACACATGAAATGCCTAGTTATGCCGGAAGACTATTATCTGAGCATTGAAATCATTTGTGACACATGAATGGGTGAAAGTAAAGGACCTCATTAAAAGACGGAACTGTGTGGTGCGGTATGAGACGTGCCATAACGGTTTAGTCTGGTAATTGGGAGACCGTGTAATTATGTGACATTTATGTCCTTACATATGTATGTGTTAAAAGTATTCTGATTATATATGATCTCGATATCTTATGCATGATTTAATTGACACTAACATGCAGGAAAGTACTGATATTAAGAAAGTGTGAGAAAGGCGATTAGATTGCATGTTGAGTGTACCCTTCTCCTAATCTGGATTTAGGGAATTTACTCGTTGATATGTGATCTCACCCCGTCGTGGGCAAAATTTTTTTAGGTCCTTAAATGGAGGAAGGCCGGGTCATGTATAGTCAGTCGCAGTAAAGGAGGAATAGGACTCTCACTATCTCCTTCCAAGTGATGACGGGTTTTTCGTCAAGACTGGATGTAGGGTGACGGCTCACCCCCAAGAGATCGAGAAGTATGGTAGTGTAGTAGTAAACCCCAGTCTTGTTAGTAGGAGCTTAGTTAGTGGGTAATCGAACAGTTTCACTTTTTGTATTAGATCTTGAGGTGTTAAACTGGTCTATAAGTAATGTGATGTTGTAAGTGTGGCTTGTGAAAAATAAAATCCTACGTTTCTATCCCATTGTTTTGTTGTATAGAGCTTGTTTTACATTTCCGCATGTGCAAAAATAATGAATGGGTCGACAACAGTTCATGGGATGTTGCAAATTTTAAATCGACCATTGAGGGATGTGTATGTGCCCGGGGTTCGAGTCGTGACAAGGGGTCGGAGTCGCGGCTGCCAAGCATGAGGGCCGACGAGGATGGCGACTGGCCCATTATCGGCAAAGGGAGAGGCGAGGGATGTGGGATTTAGAGTTTTGAATTGGGAGAAAGACACCAAATGACATCGTTTTGTTGTTTGAATGCTGATTGTACTCTGCAACGAGCCACATCAGCTTCAAAAATTAATAAAAAAAAGTGCCACATAAGATTTCTGGCCAACTATATCAGAGTTGGCATTAAAATGATTATTTTTCAAACTTTTTGGTACTTAAGTAATCCAAAATAAATATTTGGCACCAAAATGAGCGCCGTACACAACTTTTGGCACTAATAATGTACTTACCCCAACACATATTGATAACAAGGTATTATATAAACTTTAAGTGAAGGCTATGGGCATTCGATTATCAGCCTTTATCATATGTCTTATTATATATATATATATATATATATATATAAAACAATGTTAACCATAAGAATAAGACATATGTGAGTTCATTGGAACTATAAATATATTTTCTAATGGCACAAGTTTTTATGATATTTGAGGTAAGAGAATGATCACTGACAAATGGATCTCTCTATGAGAGGTGTTATCCATTTGCCACAACACCATATTAAATTCATATCAATAAAGTTAAAAGCACTCATAATCATGGAAGGTTTTGTGTGTATAAATGCAATTACTGCCATAATTCGGTGTTTGAGATTTTATGGAATAAGATTTTCTATTGAGAATTATCTCTAAACAAAGGTGCGCACATAAAGTATAATTTTAATTAATTTAGTCTAAGTGGAAAAATATAAGAGTTTTCCTAATGTAGGTTACATTAATTGATAGTATAATTTACTGTTTTACTAAGATAATATATAATTTTTTTTAATTAATCTAATATGAGGCTAGTTATTATGGGCTAAGTTAAGCCCAGCCTGTGATGAGAAGGCTTGGCTAAAAACTTTATAAATAGTCAAGTTTTTCCTCTAATCCTAACTCTAATAATTATTATCATAAAGGAACATTTACCTAACACTACGGGTGAGGGGCCGTCTCATTGAGCTAGTCCTACAGAGGGCAATAGAGAAGAAGGACTTCCGCTTGGAACGTCGATTTTCTACTTTCGCATAAAAAATGATGGATTCCAAAACAGGTAAGTTATCTTTTTACTCAATTATACATGTTCTTGTTCTAGCTATGAAGATCGTGGAATTGCACGTTTTAGTGTCTAACAAAAACATGTTAAGCCAAATTGTTTAAATGGCTCACTTACTAAACAAAAGTTATGTCCTCTCCATTTAGGTGTAAGTGATGTTTGTGAGATGAGTATCACAATCATCGCCTATATTGTTACGCCTGTAGAATCAAATCATCAGAAAAAGGAAGATAAAACTAATTTATAACTCATGAACTTGCGATGGAAGAACAAAGGGAACATGTTGAAGGCTGAACCTGGGGTTTCATTCTGAATTTTACAGCCGGACATTTTTCCAATCCTTAGACAATCAATTTTACATGTAAAGTTTGAAACTCGTACATAACTTGACAGACACTTTATGTTCTATTTGTTTTGTGGTTATTCATATTTCACACTTACACTAGCTTTCGTACTAGAACAGAAGAACAGTTAACGAACAAACAAGAAAAGTACACGTGTGAGTGCACAAGTTTAGATCGAGACGCTGTTGGGAATTCCCTTGGCAGTCGCTCCGCCTTCGCTGGTCGGGTAAAGCAGCATATAAGGCACCTCAACTGGCCCGACGCGGTTTCTCCACCTCTTGTCCCCATTCATCCTCATAATCCTTTCCTCGATTTCTCCCAACTTCTTCCCGAACCTCTCGAACGCCTCCAACGGCTCAGCATCTGCTGTCCACTCCGGAGTGTCTCTCTGCCCAAGATACACCTCATCGGTCGAATGCATCGACAGGATCTCCATAAGCGAAATTACTAAAAGTGTCTGAAACTGGGCTGTTATAGTTTTCAGGAAGGCCTTGTCAGGATTTTGCTTGAGCTCCTCGAATTCAGGAGTACCTTCCTCGGGCATATAACGACGGCTGAGGGTGGGCCGGTTCGGGAGATACCCTGCATAAGGTAATTGCCCGAAGTTCACAGCCGCATGGAGAGCAGACGCGATCCAGATGGTGATCGTACATATCTCTGTTAGGTCTTTCACAGTCTGCATTTTAGGCCACCAGGGCTCACCCTTCTTGTCACCGTGTCCCTCCTCCACGAGTTCCCTCCACCAGGATTGGAGTTCCTCATCCTTCTGTACCGTCTCGTCGCTCTTGTAATAAAAGGAGCAGTAGTCCTCAACCCACGTCTTGATCGCGGACCAGACCTCGAGCCCATCTACCGCATACGGGTAGTCCTCGATCAATAGGCGGAGGCCATACAGGGAGTTTGCATCTTTTACAGCGACTCCCCTGAAGAGAGAAAAAGGTAGAACATTTTTGTCACGCTCATTCTATCAGAATATTTCACGTAAAACAAACGATAGCTATATTGATATGTATCTCGGCATGAGCCTCGGCTATTCCAAGTACATTTGCGCTATCTTCCTCGGCCTTGATTTTTCTTTCTTTTTGAAGCAATTTTAAATAGAAGTCTTATGGATGATTTATATGTATAGAACAGTGAATTTACCGCTTGATGAGGTCAGCAGGAAGCGCTTGCTCAGGGAAAATCCAGTTCTTGTAGACGGCGGAAGACATCTCCATGGAATACTTTGCCGGGAATACAGTCGTCTCCAGGATTCCACCCGCATTGATTATGATCTGCCTGGCATTTGCATTTACGTTCATCGTGTCTTGGAAATGGGGATGCAAAAGCTTGTGGATCGGGTGAAGCACACTCAGCTGTCTATTTGTTGCAATCACAAATGGTTCAATCACCGCGTGAGTATTCAACCTGCAGCAAGAATCACGAAAATTATCAATATGCAGGAAATAAATAGACTTTCTTCCCCTTTTGTAAATAGTTGAATGCTCCTCAGAAATCTTTACCAGTGGCTGATGAGTTGATGATAGCCTGAGTCGTTAACTGCCACATAAGCTTTAGCCAGCTGCCAAATGGAACCTTCGATGCCTTGATCGGCTGGTGTGTACACCTTGCTTATTGCGCCAAATTCATCTCCCTCGGGATGTGGCAAGCTAAGCTCTATTGCCAGCGGCTTTAGGGTACCGTCATCCTTCAAGAAGAGGAGTGTTCGAGTGGCATACGTTTTAGTGGTAGTTGTGTTTATCCGCCTTAGATATGGCATGATCGCATCATGGTGATCCAGTATGAACAATTTGTTCATCTTGATAGCCTGCATTTGTTATGCATCGTTTCAATTTGGATATTATAACTTAAATGAGCTCGCCATCATCTATTAAGCAAGTATATGGACGCTCTTAGTGATGTGAGATGCGATGAAGGTACCTGTTCGGCAGTTAATCCATTCAATTGCTTCTGAATGAGCTCTTCCCTTATTGAACTGCTCTGGTTGCCATATATCTTAGGGTCTAGCTTGCTTGCTGGAGGGAATTCCTGAAATCAACAAAAAATGTTTAATCAACAAGACAACAGGTGGAACTCCATTCCGCACTTCATGTTAATATTAACTGAATTTGTCTGAGCTGTAACATCAAAGATATTGTTATTTACCTGGAGACAGCGAATCACGACAGGGTTGACTCCAGCAAGCATTTCTCTACCGAATTCTACATCGCTTCTCCAGGCAGTCTTATCCTCTGCACAGGATGATTGCTAAACGTTAGGAAAACAGCCTCGAACTAATTAGATAGAAAAGGTCCCAAAGATATACCAACCTTTGATCACTTGAGGCATGGGGTACTCGAGAAGCCCTTCCCCATCAGTCCGGACGAGTATCTTAAGCATCTCCAGGGGAATGTTTTCCTTCAGACTCTCCAGCAAAGGGCCGTCAGGAAGCTTAATGCCACCCTCGTAGAGATTGAGCACATCCTGGAAGGAGTCAAACTCATTGGGCGTGCTGTCGAATATACTCTCTAGCTCGGGCTTCAGAAATTGACCCACAGCTTTTAGAGTGTAAGCGACGAAGTCAGACATCTTCAAGTGGCCGAGCCGTTCATCCTTTGGAACGTATACGTTTAGGCTCATGAGCAGAGGCAGCCTGCTCTCGGTAGTCGGATCTATCAATAACATCGTGAAAATTCATTAAAATATACTTACGAATGAAGCATCTTTGTCAAAAAAATGAAGCCATGATAATCTCACTTGGAGTTGGAGATTCATGATATGAGTGCATTTAACCTGTCTCAGTCGGCGGTCGACTGGTCCTTCCTCTGCGAGGATAGGGATATTCAGATGATCCTCCTAGAACAGGGCGGGCATACTTCGGGTCCTTGTCTGGATCGCCCAAATCGTTGTAGTAAGCATAGTCGTACACCCTGTCCCACTCCTGAAGCTCTCCCGTACCGTCTCCTCTCAAGTTAACTAACTCTTCCTCTCGGTACTTCACTAGAGGCGCTGGAGTTTGGCTTGGAAGATACGTCTGCAATAACGTGCTATCTTATTAGAGACAACCTAAGGAACCCGGTCCATTCATATTGTTATTTCATGTGACAGAATAGAACAGAGTCCGAAACTAAAATGCCTTCAGCCAATATAAAGTGCAATTCCCAAGCGAAATGCCCCACTTCGATGACATCGGAAAGCTTACAAAATGCTGAAACTGGCTAAAAGTAGAGTGCAACCTGGAGAATTCCTAGAAGTGAGATTCTACTACACAAATTATGTTTTCGGGAAGCTAGGGCCGTTTGAAAAGCCACTCCTTTTCTGACCAATCAGCTAATTCTTTAGACCTACTCTATGTAAAACAAGATTTAGGTCTTCATATCGGAGGCAATGTCTTTTATTTTGTCCTATTGAGACTCTAGGAGCAAATCATAAATTGCAGCTACAGCTTAGCTTCATCAATCAAATTATTGTGATCGAACCTTGTTAGAGAAGAAGACCCGGTCCTTCTTGTACTGGTTGGTAGGGTAGACCCACGAGTTGCAGACGAAGTGGACTCGACCCTCACCGGGCACATCTTCGAGTGTGATCGTCTTGAGGTAAAACTGACTGTGATGGTTGTTTTGTACAATGATCGCCCCAGGAACTCCCACCTCCTTGTCCCAATTGAAAGTGACCTTGAACGCGGAGTCCCCTGCCGTTAAGGGAGTGGTGGTAGTGATCCATTCTTCCAGATATGCAGGCATTCCCAATTTCCCTCGCAAACCTTTTTCTGCAAAGCACGAAAAAGAAATAGAAAGTTTCAAAGCTTTCGAACTTTTTGTCCCAGCGACTGAGAATGACGTTCATCATTAACATGGCAAAGGGTCTGAACCTGATCAATGATCGGCGCAAAATCATTTGCATTTTGTTTCCAATTTTTAGTTCATTCCCACTAATATTATGTTGTCCATAATCTTCTCTCTGTCGCAAGAATGGATCCGTTTGGACAAACAAGACCTGATCTTGTGCTGAAAACCAAAAGGAAAGAACTAGGACCCGAACTTGTGCTCAATGAAGTGATTTAGAAAGCACAACCTTGCGGTATGCGGCACAAATTTCCAATCAAAAGTGACAAATGACAGCTTATATAATTATATTATTGGCCAATAACCAGAAATTAACTACAATAATTGCTAATGCCGTGCACCATTGGTTAATTGGGTGGTGTGGTCCCAGGACACGACGTGAGGAAAATCACCTCGTGTTTAACGATGATGTCTTTTCCTGTTGCGGTGCCCGCTAGGCGAAGAGCCATTCTATGGATTACATGGACGATCAGAAAGAGAACTCTTTCAACTAATTCTCTTTTCTGTATTAACAGTATCTGAGCACTCGTGCGTCGTCCTTGATGGCAATGGCCCATCATATTCAATTCATGCTTGATGCAATGCAAACCTCGCCTCTCGATCAAAACCCTCATTCAACCATCCATAAATGAATGCCAGCTTTACCCACGGCGAGGTTGTAGCTCAGTTACGTAGTCAAGAAACATAGTCAGGCAAGGAAAAAAAAAAACACTTTAAATTCAAGAAATGTGTTCGGTCAATAATGGGAAATCCGTTTGGTCGAAAACGATTAAAAAGAAAAAGAAGATAGAGAACTTGAGATTTGGATGACATCCTCACCCAATCTAGATCTACGAGTTTAATAAATATGCATTTAGGGATCAAATGTTCCTCTGCTTTGTTTGTGTACAGGTTCTTTGCCTTCAACCTTAATGATGTACGTGGAAGTTTTCCTTTCTCATTGAATTAAAAAAAAATTTGCTCCTTCACATGTTATACCTATGTTTGTTTAACCTATTCTAGTTGTTTCCGTACCATGATGGTGTAGAGGAAGCCAAACCTAAGTGCACACCTCTAATTAGCAACGTCGTAATTAATGGAGAATAAATTTGTAGCATGTGCTCATTACCGATAAAAACACAAGATCTGTTGATTGGCCACTAATTTGTTTGACAAATCCATTTTTGTTAAATAAGTTTGTGCTTGACTTTTGCTAGTGTTTCGTTGGTCCTCCTTGTTTTTCTGGATTTGGCTTTGTTTTTTGTATTCAGCTATGTTTCGCTTTACTTTATCATGAAAGCTATGTACTTTTGTATCATTTTGAGTAATACATACAATTTTCTTTCAAAAAAAAAGAAAAAAGATAGAGAAAGAACTTGAGATCAGGCTATTGACTAGAGGAAACCGTCGATTGTTTAAAAGACCCCATTTGTTTCGAGAAAAATGTAACAAGTCTAAAATATATTTTCCAGGAAATCATTTTCTCAAAAAATGATAATATTTTTCAATATTTGGCTAAAATCTGAAAATGAGCTGACAAATATTTTCCTTCATTTGGTATAAAAGTTTTGATTTGATTTTCCTAATAAATATATATTATTCGAGCACTGGTAACTATTTTGTGGATAGATGGGGAACCGAGTACGGGCCCCAGAGTTTTGGTCCAACCTAAATGGACCTCGACCTGAGTGCCAAGGATCGAGGCATAGGCAGGAGCACCTTGGTCTTGGGCCCAAACTTGAAGGATCGAGATGCAAGCGCTCGCATACCAATTCTAGCCTCGATGGACCCGAGCACAAGCACCAAGGTCTTGGAGCCCAACCTCAAAAGACTAGGCCCGAGCACTAGAAACCTAGTCCCAAATGCCATGGACCTAAGAACGAGCATTGGGGTTTCATGCTCTACCACAAAGTTTCAGGTCCAAACGCCAAAACCTAGTCATATATTTGGAAAATGATTTTTGAGTTTTGAAAATAAAATTATTTTCCTGAATTTTAGCATAAGTTTTCCATTAATCAGGAAAAAAGTTTCATTAACTCATTTTCTTAAGTAAACCAAAAGCTAAAAAATGAGGAAAATATATTCCTGAAAAAAAAATTGCTAAATAAAAGGAACCTAAACGATAAAGGCTAAATATATGGCTACTGGATGAGATATCGACCGGCAGAAGAAAAGCGGAAATTGATTTGAGCTTTTTCTTAATTAAAAAGTAAATTTAAATAGAATAAAATAAAGCGTGAGTGGAAAATTCAAAAAATTCCAAAACAAATAGGAAGACTTTACTTTTGTCTATTTTAAAATTTGGAACGAATTGAGGAAAACAATTCGTGATTCTGATTAGGCTTTGATCATTTTCTAGAAAATCTTTTTCAAGAAAGCATTTTCCTCATTTTGCTGCATACAGTTTGCTTAAGAAAATGAGTCGGTGAAAAATGTTTTCCTAATCAATGAAAAACTAGGCTTAAATTTAAAAAAAAAAAAAATAATTTCCTTTTAGAAAAAGTTGGAAAATATTTTCCAAAATATGGTTAGGTATTGACGCTTGAACCCAAAACTTTACATTTAAACATGGAAACTCCAATGCTAGTTCCCAAGTCTCCAATACCTAGGCTAGGTCCATCAAAGCCGAGCTTGTGTCCATCGAGACTAGGACCAGGTCTCTAATGCTTGAGCACGAGTCCATTGAGACCGGACCAAGGTCCATCGAGGCTAGGCTTGAGACCTCGTTTCATAAGTTACACTTTCTTGAAATATAAGCAAAAAGTTGAGATATGCAAGTTATGTGAAATACTTACTATTTCCTACTCTTTGTGGGGAAGAAGATCGCTTGTCATGATGACTACCAGTTTAATTTGTTGCCATTCATCAGATTTTGTCAACAGAAATGTACAGCACAGTGTAGTACCAAGAAAAGCCATTGAAAGAACTTGTTCCAGAAATGAACGACAAGAAGACAGCGTGGAAGGGGGTCATGACTCACCGGGATCACCGTGGACGGCGCTCACGAGTCGCAGAGAGACCTTCTTACCCAACAGCTCGTCGACGTTGTCAAGGACCGACGCGTTGAAGTCGTTGAAGTCCAAGACGTACTTCTTCATCAGCACCACGGTCCCCTTGACCTTCTTGGACCTGCCCGCCTTGCGCCGGCGGCCCGCTTTGTCACCACAGTCGAAGGCATGCAACATCCCATGAAACAGCTTATCCATTCCGGAGAATTGATTGAGACCTTTGTTGCGAAGCTGATCGGGTGAAAGGAAAAGAAGGATGGGTATGTGAAAAGAATGAAGAAGCGTATGCGTTGCGATGGAGGGTATTTATAAGGAAAAGTCCGACGCTACGGCATCACCGAGAAGCTTCCCTTCTTTATGGGAGACCTGGAATTTCTTTCCTTTCTCCTTTTTTTCCCTTTCCCTCCATCTCAAGGACGTATTGTCATGTATACTCAACAGGAAGTATTTGATCTGTAGAGCAAAAGAAGTTAGCCAACATTTGGTAGTTGGGATAGGATATATCATATCCCGTATATAGCTCTTACCCAAGATAAGATAAAATCAAATATAAAGTAGATACAGCCTTCACAAAGATACCTATGGAAGCAATATGATAAATGTGGTTAGAATTTCTTATATTCATGGCATAAAAGTTATTTTTGTTGAATAACAAATTTTAGATTAAAAAATTAAAATATGAATAATATTTGGATTCTAATATAAAAAAGAAAAATCAAAATAAGAAAATAATGGACAATTTTGTTATTTATTCCTATTTATGTATATTTGAATTTCTTTATATTCTATAATATATATTCTATATATATTCATAATTCATTTTGGAATTTCACAAAAGTGGCAAGAGAATCAAAATACTATACTTTTCCAAATCCCGAAAATGAATAATCATGTTTTCTCTCCTTTATTAGATTTGACTTTTCTAGTTGATCTACCTAGTCGATGTTGTTGTAGTCCATTTACATTTCTTGTCATTTTCAAACGTGTGGCTTTAGAATGCTGCAATGAGCTCTTTTCTTTGTTTAAGATGTAAATGATAATGTAGATGATACAGTAATTATGAATTGATTGATAAAGGTCATCTCCGTTTTTGCACCTGTGATTTCTTTAGTAGTGACTCATGAGAAATTCTTACTATTTTCGTTTGTACATTTTCAAATTCATTTATATTGATATCTTGCTCATATCAAACAATGGATAAAATAGGATATAAAAATATCTGGATTTATTGCTACAGTTCACTAAAGGGTAGATAAAATTTAGCAAAATTTGTAAATTATATCGTATTCTATCCACTCATATTCGATAAGATTCTCAGACGACCACACGTAGCCTTATAATCTTCAAAACCTAAGTTTTCTCATCTAATTGAATGATTAGTATCTTAGGCACTCGTTAAATAATACTTTTTTAATAGATTTTTTCCCTTCTTCTTTTCTTAAACGAGGAGAGAAATTGAGTTGGTTTTATTTGAATTGATAGACCAAATCTTGTGGAGATGGCGCGTTCATCCACGCGCTGATTCAACGATGGTTACCCAAGACCTATTTACGGAAGACGACCCGCGAAGATTTGGTGATGCTTAAGGGATTAGTGAAGTGATTAGCACGCGGCTTGCTTTGAATCTTGGTGGCGTTGCCTTAATCCTCGGGTTATCTTGCGTCAATTATATTCGTTCTTGACACGTTGAGATTATCCGAAATGACAAAAAGCTTGAAAGTTTGACAAATGATACCAATGCTCACCTTTGGTAAAAGGTCATCTTATCTTCCGTCTCGAGTTGTCTCTTCTGTCCAGATGTATCCATTTGAACGAGAGCCGATTAGACATTTCGTTGATCAAATAACATGATATCATACATCCAGCGACCTCTCGCGAAATTCTTACATTTAACTTTTTTTTTCAGGAAGAGGGATAGAATGCCAAATCGTCTATTCCATGTGTTCCTCTCGTCTATGTAATTATTTCATTTTTTTTCTTATCCTAAATACATGCATGCACACAATCTCTAGCACATGCACAGCCAATCTCATGTATGTAATGGATCCATTATGATTCCTTTTTCTTTTTCTTTTTTGTTTTGTAAGATTTAGATATTATACGATGCCTTGATCAAATGGTTAGATTGGGATCTGACCAGGGTTGAAGGGCGAGAAAATATAATTGTTAGGTAAAGAAAGATTTCATGCTCTAACATCATAATGAACTTTTCAACAAATCAAAGTTTCAATGGAAAATCTCAAAAAGGGACCCGGAGTGCTTTCATTTTCTTAAATAAGTGCCGAAATGGATCTCGTTTCAAATAAAGACATGAAATATTATCACTTTTTCAAATAAGGACCTGAAGTGGATCTTGTATTAAATAAGGACTAAAGTGATTATGTCTATTTCAAATAAGAGGACTGAAATAACTATATCCGTTTCAAATAAGGACTTGAATTTGTGACAATGAGGAGCATTTTCATCATTTGTTATTTTCCTTTTTTTCTTTAGTTTTTTTTTTTATTTTTTCTTTCCTTTTAAATTTTTGTTCTTCTTCACCCACTTGCCGGTGGCCGGTCAACCACCCACCGGCAATGCCCACAGAGGGCAGGGCGAGGGTCGCCCTCGTTGGCAAGGACGACCCACATCGGCCACAGGCAAGGGATGGCCTCCCTTGGGCAAGGCGACCCTTGCCTTAGGGCCATCCGCAAGGTCGGCTCTCATTGGCCCCAAGCGAGGCCGACCCTCTCCAGATCTGGCGAAGGTGGCCTTGCCCACTGCAGGCGAGGGTTGGGCGACCTCATCAATCGTCGCTTGCTGGCGAGGGTGGTCAAACCCTTGCTTAGGCCAAGCAAGGGCTAGGGCGACCTCATCAGTCATCATCTACTAGCGAGAGTTGTCGAGCCCTCGCCTAGGGCAGGTGAGGTCAACCCTCACCAGAGCAACTAGCAAGGGCTTGCAAGTCCTCGTTGGCTGTTGGTCTAGAAAGGATTGGCCTCACTCACCCCAATTAAAGGTTTACAGGTCCTCGTCGGCCTTTACCAGTGGTCGGCAAAGTCACCCAGCCCTCATTGACCGCAGGTGAGGCCATCCTTGCAAACCTAGCGAGGGTCGACCTCTTTTGGGGCGATGAGGGCCGACCTCGCCTTGTGGCCAATGTGGGTGGCCTTTGTTGGCGAGGGCAACCTTCACCCAACCCTTTGTGGGCATCATCAATGGCTAGTCGATTGCTGGAGAAGAAGAAGAAGAAGAACCAAAAGAAACATAAAAAAGAAAAGAAGGAGAAAATGAAAAATGATGAAATTACCTTTCACCGTTCGAAAAATTTAGTGGGTCGACGACCGATGAGATAAAGCCCTTATTTGAAACAACTAAAGTCACTCCGGTCTCTTATTTAAAACAACCAATGTCATTTCAGGTGCTTATGTGAAAGAATGTCCACTTTGAGTCTTTATTTGAGAAAATAATGGCACGTTGGGTATTTTTTTTGAAATTTTTCCAAATTTCAATGCAAGAGTTATATCTCTCGTCTTGTCTTTCTTATCCACATACACAAGTATATATGTATATATATATGAGGAAAAAAATCAAATCAAATCTATAAAAGAAAGATAAAACATCACAGCTAAATCCATTATAAAATTTAAGGGTAGGTATTTTTTTTTCCTAGAGTCACAATAACAAAAAAAACAATGAATTATGTTTAGTTTATGATTAAACGTACATAAGTTAGACAAGTCATGTCGAATTACTCCACAAATAAGGATCAATAAACAAATGCACACGTGCGTGCTCTTTGTTGACCACGTGATTCGTGACCCTCTACCAATTTAGTTCGCACAGCAATCAAATCAATTAACATAGCATGGTACACGAAACAATCAAGAAAGGAATTCCTCGCAAACATTCTAATTTAATTTTCGGGCAACAAAACATTTTAACCAATCGAATTAGCCCCATATGTTTTGAATAAACATATTTTATATAACAACTTTGACCAACGAAGGCGCAATTTAGTCGGTAATCGAAGTACGTAATACGAAGTACGAGATATCTCATTAGAACAGCTGCAGAACTGTACAATAGATTTTATTTTATTTTTTTTGGGTGGGGCCATTTATGTACTATACCTAAATTAAGCTAAATTAAACATTTTTTTTAATCATTTGGACTTTAGGTACCGTGAAAAATTGATGGCGGCAATAATCTAATGCTAAGCCCCAGGATCGATTGCTTCCTTGGGGACTCCCAAGAGTAGGCATTGCACCGAAGCATCTTCTTTTGTCAGTGCAGGAAAATCGAACTACCGGATTGAATATGAATACATCCGATTCGCGCCGCAATAATAATAATAATAATAAGATAGCGATCTCTCGGATCACATGCTTGACCTAAGCTTTTGGGGGACGTTTGAGCTAACTAGCATTTTATTTCAAATTCTTCAGAGGTTTTGCCAAAAAGTGAATTTTGTAACCTCGACACAAGGCGGGTGGAGCTCGAGACTGCATCGACACGTGCAATGACTTGGTCTAGGGTGTCAGTTCTAATTTCATTAGCAAAAGAAATAAAATCACTGCCAAATATTTTAAAAATATTCTGTTGTTTCAGCTGACTAACATTTTATTTTAGATTCTTCAGAGGTTTTGCCAAAAGGTGGATTTTGTGACCTCGACATGAGGCAGGACGAACTCGAGATTGCATCCACACGTGCAACGACTTGGTTTGAGGTGTCAATTCTAATTTCATAAGCAAAAGAAATAAAATCAGTGCCAAATATTTTAAAAATATTCTATCGCTTCCCCTCACGCTTAATCTAGTCTTTTAAAATAGTATTAATGTAGTCCACAAATTTAATTGGGGGAATGAGTTATAAAAAGATTTGAACTAAGGACTTCTTATTTTGTGAGATCATTGACAATTATTCTAAAAACTAACTATTAGATAAATGCGTTGTTTATCATTCAAATATTCTAATACTTTCTATTAGTATAATTAACTATTAAACTATGGTTTCATCTAAAATTTTAAATTTTTAAAATAGTTTGTAGTGATCTCACTAAATTTAACATAGTAACAAAGTAGGAAGTCCCGATTTTAATCTTTCCAAATTCCTATTTACAAAATTAAATCATGGATTCATCTAAAAGTTTAAATTTTAAAACAGTTGACAATTCCACAAAAATCTTGCATTTTTTGAATCTCGAAAACATATTGTATAAGAATAAAATGTATGGAGATGGACGGAGGCTGTCTATTTTTTGAAATAAAACGTATTTCGGGTGGCTTTTGGTTCGCTAACTTTTATACAAAAGTCTATCTTTTTTTGAAATAAAATGTATGGAGATGAATGGAGACCGTCTATAAAATGTATTGTATAAGAATAAATTGTATTTTTTTAAATCAAGTCTATTTTTTCAGGTGGCTTTGGGTTCGAAATCTCTATCGTATCACGCGACCGTCCAATAATTGATCTCCCCAAGCTCGTCGGGTCCGGACATGGATTGAGACCGCATCTGTCGCGCCTCTCTGATTTTCTCGACATGACCCCGCTTTTGCTACGTCCTCCAGACGCTGGCTGGTCCTTTTTGTGGAGTACTTTTTATTCGTTGCTTGGTATGGAGTTCTTGGAATGTCGGTACACTCGGCATTAAATTAGGGCGCGTTTAGTAATATTTTTGTTCAAAAAGTGTTTTGAATAATTGAAATAAAAAAACTTATTTCCGATCCGGAAAACAATTTTTGAACAAAAGAACGCGATTAGAATCGCACAAAATTTATATTCCTAGAATAGAAAAAGAACAAAAACACGTTTGGTAAACTTGTATAATTTTTTTGCTTCTTTTAATTTTTAAATATTTTTATTCTATTTTTCTTTTTCCTTTTTCTTTTTCCTTTTTTCTTTTTATTTTTTATTTTTTCTTCCTTTTGGCAAGTTAGTGGCCTCGGCCATGGCGGCGACCGACCGACGAGGGCCAGTGGCCTCGCCGAATCTAGGCGAGGTCAAGCCTTGCCAACTGATGTGAGGTCGGCCTTGCTTTGGCTAGGCAAACTCGAGCTCGCCCAGATCTAGTGAGGCCGAGCTCGCTCAGCCACCGGCAAGGCTCGACCTTCTCGGGCCATCGCCAGTTGGCGAGCTCAAGTTCGCCCAACCAAGGCGAGGCCGAGCCTCGCCAGGAGCCGGCAACACTCCGGCGAGGTCGCCGGCCAAAGAAAAAAGAAGAATAAAAAGGAGGAAAAAAAAAACATGTTTCTCGAAATTGTTTCCGCGAATAAGAAACAACTTTTTTATAATTCTTGTTTTTGTTCCAAATCTGTTCTCGAGAACAAAAATATAGATTTTTTGTTCCCGGGAATAAAAGTGTAAAGAAACGCGTTTTTATTCTTTTTTTATTCCCCGGAACAAAAGAACAAAAATTTGTGATCCGGAGAACAGAAACAGATTTAAACAAACAAAGCCTTAGTTTTTTTTTTTTTTTTTTTTGGTGAAAAGGTAAGTAACAAAGCCTTAGTTTCGTTGACTTGACTTTTGAAGTTATGAATCTAGACAACCCCTTAAAAAGTTTCATTTGAGTTATCATCTAGATTTCAAGATCAACTAGATGCAATACATTTAGAGGATATTGCTGAATATAGAGTGAGAAAAACATATTATACCAATTAGGGACACAAGACACATGGATACAAACACATTAAAATAAGAAATACATCCTTGAAGTCTGTCATCCTTGTAAATCAAACCAACAGACTACAAAGGCTCCTGTGAAAGTAAGGGTTACCCGACTGGCTTCGTTGAGACAGGATCTTACCGTGACCCCCTTCTCTTCTCTCCCATCCTAGCGGAGTCTCCACCGTTAGATTTTAATCAATTATGTTCCGTGACCTTTTAAACTGATGAAAAACACAACCTACATGCTATCATCAAAGCGTACACATTGCTATGTACCATGACGGTGATGAATCTTTACCAAATTTTTGGAAGAAGAGAAAGTGAGAACCTTATTTCCTAGAATGTGGAATTTGCATAATTAAGTACAATTATTATAATTTTTTTTTTAGAAGTAATGGTACCAAAGCATCTGAATTTTTGCTTGTTTTACAATTGAGTATCAATTTATTTATTTTTTGGTTCAATGAAGTACCTCAACTTCTCAAGTTTGGGTCAATGTGAGACATCAGTTAAAATCGCAAAAAGAAGAAAAAAGAAGCAAATTGGATATAATACCAGTAGACTAGTTTTAACAACATACATGATATGATTTTGTGAAATGATGTCACGTCAACAGAGATACATTGGACGGCTAAAGTCGTTCAAGTAACATTCTCTATCTCTATTTCCTCGTCAACTCACATCTAAATGGAGATGACATAATTTTGATCAAGGAAGCGAGTTATGTGAGCTAAATCACATGACATGATAATTTTTATTTTTTCTGGAGACCTTATATTTAGCCAAATTTGAATAATCAAGGTACTTGATTAAACAAAGAAAAAGTTTAGATACTTGATGGTAAGATGGACAAAAGTTCGGATATTGGTTGAGTCATTATCCCTTTTATCGATTTTTTTTAGAGTAAAAAGGGTCGGAAAGGCAACCAAAGCAACTTCCCCTATGGACATTACTTAGAGGTCCCAAGAGCATGTATGGAAGAGACAGATATAGCCATGTGGTTCCAAAATCTTTTCAAGAAATATGAATCCTAGCGTAAGGGCAAATGTATCGTGGACTTTGAAGAAGTCTAGTCAGATTGCTATCCCATGATCACGAGGACGATTAAACTGGAAAGAAACAGCAGTCAAGCTTTGTTTATTTCGTAGAAAATTAAAATGAATGATTTTAAAAAATTTCTAAAATTGATTGCTCAAAATAATTAGTTAAAAAAATTATTTTTATTATCAACAACATTTTATATTCATATTTGTATGGACGATGAAAATGTATTTCCTTTCATTCATTTATTTTGTATGCAATATAAGCGATTATTTAATATATATATATATTTCAAATCATTCTTTTTCGTGAAACAAGGTACTAGCGATTACGCATCAATTTCCCATGAGCGACTCAAGATGCGTTTGATTAAGCATTCCTAGGAAGCTTTCAGCCTCCAAAGCCCCTTGGGACTAAAAGCCGCCTAGGGAAATACTGAACTATTTGGTAACCATTTTGAAAGAGCTTTCAAATGAAAATTAGCATTAAGAAAGTTGAAAGCCCAATGCTAGTAGAAACTAACATTGAGCTTTTAGCATTTTGCCAAATGCCCAAACTTATGTTTTTCTTCCAAAACTACCCTCACTAATTCTTCAAAATTCTGATTTTGTCCCTTATTATTTTTTTAATTAAAAAAGGCCTAACCCTTCACTAGTCTGGCAAAGGGCTATGGTTGCCAACAAGCTAGATCTAGTACTGGCAACCGACAACCGTCAGTCGAGGTCGCCTAAGGTGGGGCAACCTCTGGCGAGGGTCATGCGACTCTAGTGAGGGCTGTCGAAGGTCACATGACCTCAAGCAACCTAGGCTACCGTTAGTCACGTGACCCTCACAAGACCTAGGCAAGGGTCACAAGACCTAAGTGGCGGTCGCCTAGGTCGCATGCCACCTGGGTCATGCAACCCTTGCTCGGGCGACCTCTAGTGGCCCTCGCCAAGGGTCGCAATGACCCTCACCAAAGGTTGTCCAACCTCAGCAATCGGCCACTAGCAATCGTAGCCCTTCACCAAACCGAGGAAGGGTTTGGTCTTTTTCTAATTCTATATATATATATATATATATATTTGATTTTTCTAACATTATTGTCAAAACTTATATTTAAAAAGTTGCATGCATTATTTAAACAACTAAAATTCAAAAAACTAATATTAATCGCCCAAAGGGCTTTTCAAATGTGTTTTGTACCAAATGGCCTTTGCATTTGCTCAAAACCCTTTAGACTAAATTACTTTGCATTTCTCCAATAGGCTTTCAAAATGCTTAATCAAACGCACTCTCAATCCTTCCACTTTAAGGCCATCTTCTCAACAAATAGAATGCGTCGACTTCCCTACAAAATTACCTCTTTAGACTTATTCATTTGTCAATTTGGGAAATTATGAGGATTCTATGACAACAAAGATGCAAAAGGTAGACAAATGTGGGCATGACAAATAATCGGATATAGCTTGAAGAAAAGTATGTGTTAGTGTTAGGATTTGAACTCTCGCCCTCCAGCTTGATATTTTAATAAATTTACACGGTTGGAAACCAAAGATAAAAATCTAGTACTCAATACTATAAATCCATTAAGCAAGTGGGTTAGGTTGGGTTTGGATCAATTCGAAAATAGTTTGACCCAAATTGACCCTTTTTCTATACAATACAAATCCAGTAACACATATCCAACCCGATCAGTTCACATACATGACCCGATCCATATTGTTAAAAATTTAGCAGAACTCATTCTTAAACTGAGGTAAGAACATGGAGTGAGCGAGTGCAAGATTAAGTAGAGGTCAAAGAAAGTAAAGATAGAGCCGTAAATATGGCCACCTCGGTGGCCGTTCCTTGAGGTGAGATCATCGACTTGCTGCCGCCGTGCGGTTGGTTGATTTCCCTTGTGGAATGGTAACGGGGGAATTTGTTGTTAGCCGATCGAAATCTTTCGAGATATGATGCACAAACTTTGATTTCCATGTCGTTACCTAGCTTGATACAGCATGTGTACCAATTTTTGACACTTCAAATGAAAAGATATGATATCACACTCGGATTCTCCGCCAATGTACAAGAGAAATCTTCTTTTTCTTTTTTTTATTATAAAAAAAGCCTTATTCGAATACCACTTCAATCAAAAAAATTTCAATTTACTATTTCAGTTCTAAACCTTTTGAAAATTTACCAATGTAATCCTTCCAACCAATTTTGACTAACGACCACCAGTGTAGGTGATGTGTGTGTGCACCCACGCGCCCGCGCAAGAGAGAGAGAGAGAGAGAGAGAGAATGCTAATTTGTACCATTTTGATTTTTCCCATTCAATCTGACTCTATTAACGTGACATCATGTAAAGAGATCATATCGGATGCCAATGTGGGAGTTAAAGGCTTTATTGGTGTGATTATCCATTTTTGCATTTTTTTTTTTTTTTTTGTCTACAATTTTAACTATGGTTCACATTGATCCACATTTGAGAACTTGAGGTACCCAACCGAACAAAAAAGAAGATTTGGATACTCGATTATAAAACAAGCTAAAGTTAAGATGCTTCTGGTGTTATTGCCTCTTGACAAAATAATACTAATAATAGTGATAAAGGACGCAAATTCCACATCCCACGAAGTAAGGTTTTTGGTTTTTACAATGCCCTCTGTACTAACGTCTTTAATTTGCATCAACATATATACTTATCCTAAGTAATAACAGATCGTAACTTTTAGATTACATATACATATAGGTGATCACACCATCACTTTCGCAAATGCATAATTTGGAGATACTAGTCGAAGTAACATTAGTGAACTTCTCCAAAAAGTTTGATTTATTTTTCACCGAGATGGTTTATTGATATGTGTATTCAAAGTTTGGTAGTAGCTTATAGGTTTATGTATTTTTATGGGTTTCACGGGTCACCTCGAGCTAGCGTCATTAAAATCGATCCTAGGCTAATGAAGCATAATTGATCAAAATCAGACTGTGGACACTATGTGCAAATTTGGGAGTCTGGTGATCGTGGGCCGGTGAGATCCTGCCTCGACGAAGCTCGTCTGAACTTCGAAAGTTAAGTCAATGAAACTAATTTAACGCCGCACGTATTGATATTCCAAGAACTCCAAACCAAGCAAAGAAGAACAAAGTCCTTCACTAAACGACCAACAAGTGCCTGGCTACAATTATCCTGAATGTTTCTTCTTCTTCTTTTTTGGCTTATATTTTAATATCAAATATTAAAAGTAAAACGAATAGTATATTCATGTGTTGTTGTCTTGAGAATTTGATTGCGTGGTGATCATTTCGGTGACGTCAAGATACTTATATTATATATAGAGTATTTCTATTGTTGAAAAAAGTTATATCTTGGACATGAACATGAAGATGGGTTTAAAAAAAAAAAATTAAAGCAAAGGGAAGCGAGGTGATTAACCATAAAAATATCCACATGTCAACTCTCCATAATTCCCTCAATGGAGCACCAAAATAATATAACAATATCAGTTGAATTCAGTAATTCAATCCTCTCTGATCGTCGGAGTCGGGGTTTCTCGAGCCTAATAACTAAAAACCCGAGGGTGGTTGCTGGTGACTTCGGCGTGGGAGGGGAGCCGTTTACTCGAGCACAGCCTCCGGAGACCCGAGTATGATCGTAGGGATGTCAAGCCTGACCTCAAGAAACCGAGGCCTTGCCTCTATGGACACGACTGGAGCCTTGATGGGCCTGGGCCCCAGATGCCAGTGACTTGACTATGGAAGCTAGGGGTGCGCATGGAAACACTTATGTTTCTTTTTTGTTCCTGGGAACAGAAACAAAAAAAAGTGTTTCTGTTCCTAGGGGCGATTTTTGAACAAAAAACAGCGTTTGGTAAGTGTAAAAAAAAACTGTTCTTGGATTAAAAAAAGAACAGAAACATGTTTGGTAAGCGTAGTCAATTTATGTTCCTAGAATAGAAAAAGAACAGAAACACGTTTGGTAAACGACAAAAAATTTTCTGTTTTTTTATTTATTTATTACTTATTATTTTTAAAAAAAAATTAATAAAGTTTAAAATTGATATTGAATGCTCATTCTTATGAAATGCTCATTAATTTTCTGTAGTCATCTATTTAATTTATTCTTAATAAGACAAAAATTCTCCCGTACGTGCGCCATAACCTGGTAAGGAAGCAAAAACATTCGATGTTTTCATCAGCTCTTGTCTAGTTGGTTTGCCATTCTAAAGTCAAAACAGGGCTAGAGATGCACCAACACCAGTTGACAGGACTTTTGGAGTAGCTTTACTGCCATGCTCCAGAAAACCAGACCCCTCAAATTTGAATGTGCATATCAGAGTGAACATACACACATTGATGTAAACGGGGCAATGAGCTTATACACAATACAATACACACTGATATAATTGCATGGTGATAGTTACAAAATGAGGACGAAACCGCGTGAGACAGTAGAAAAAGGAAAGGACGGCGACTTGCCGATCGCTTTTCCTCTCACGTGGGGCCCCAAATGGTCATTAGCTACAATCTATACTAGCAAGTCATTTGGGAAACAGAAAAGGAAAATTAGTCCACAATAATTACAAGCGATCTGTGTCCGAGCTTCTTTCTATCTTTTTACTGATCTTTAAATCGTCTATTGCTTTGGTGATTCCTCGAAGTCGCAAGAAGTTCCCAACCTCCGCTTCGAGCTGTTGCATCTAGCGTTCTCCGTGACCTCGGGCAAGAGCTTCTCGAAGATTTCAAGGAACAGTACCCACTCATCTTCGCTCATATCTCCGAAAGAGATCCCCTCGCCCTCGTTGTCGTGTTGCCGCACCGCAAAACTCATGCTCCGGTTGAAAGCCCCCACCTAGGGACGGTTGATGGCACAAGCCTTGAGCTTCACCCTCATCGTCTTCCATCGCA
This sequence comes from Eucalyptus paniculata subsp. matutina, assembly GCA_017140255.1. Classification (NCBI taxonomy): domain Eukaryota; kingdom Viridiplantae; phylum Streptophyta; class Magnoliopsida; order Myrtales; family Myrtaceae; genus Eucalyptus; species Eucalyptus paniculata. The sequence goes on along the minus strand of CM029437.1, from coordinate 1,762,208 downwards.
TAAAACTCATATTCACAATTCAGGGTGTCGTTTTCCTCCCTTTTTGGAGATAATAACACATCGGGCAGCCCGAGACATTGACTTGACGAGATAAAAACCTGGGAAGTTTTACGTGGCCTAGCCGTCTCGGGGAGGTCCAAGTCCTCCTTCATGTCATCATCATTTTCCATGACAAACCGAGTAGCTTCAAGGTCGTCTCCTTCGTTTGTTTCATCAATAGGCACATCACCGCCCAAAGTAATCAGCATGCTGGCCTTGGATTGAACGCACAGCTCCTCTAATAAACCGAGACTCTCCCGCCCACAAGAAAACTGGCGAGTCATCATCTCACCTATATCTACAAGACGAAGCCGTAGCTGCGGTGTGCTTTAGAAAGATGGTGCATAGGATGAGAACCGGACAGAGGAGCCGCTTTGCGCAGCTCCGAGCAGCTCGCTCGAGCTGCTTTGAGCCGTGAGCCTTTCTGCCTGCTCGATCGAGCCTCGCTCGAGATCTTTGCTCGAGCGAGCCGCGGCCGCTCGAGCAGCCGCAGCTCGAGCTGCTACATACAGCAGCTCGGCATTGCGCGGTTGCTCAAGCAGCTCGAGCGCGCAGCGGCCGCCGAGCGGCTCGAGCTGCTGCAGCCGCCGGCCGCTCGCTCGAGCTCGGCGGAGTCGAGCCGCAGCTCGCCGGAGGCTGCGGCTCGCTCGAGCCTTCGCTCCAAAGAATGCGGCTCGAGCTCGCAGCAGCTCGAGCGAGCGAAGGGGAGGCAATGACGAGTCAGTAGATCGAGTTGCTCCCCTTCGGCGCGGCAGATCGGGCGAGCAACGCTCGCTCGAGGGACGGCTCGCCGCGCCGAAGGGGGAGCGGTGCCGACCGGAGAAGGAGCGCCAAAGGGGAGCGACGGCGGACCGGAGGAGGAGGGCCGAACGGGAAGCGGCGACCCGGAGGAGGAGGGCCGAACGGAGAGCAACGCGGCGGACCGGAAACGTACCTAGAGTCACCGGAGTGAGGAGTCGCCGGAGAGTCAGCCCGAGTGGGAGCCGCCGGAGAGATGGAAGAGACGCGGAAACGGAAGAACGAAGCTTCAGCCGAGAGGAGCGACGAGCACGCACGAAGAGTTCGTCGCCTTTGTTCCGATTTTGTTCTTTTGTTTCTTTGGTTTTTGTTCTTTTGTTCCGTCGAAGAAGTGTTTCTTTTCAAAAGAAACAACTTTTTTTTGTTTCTTTTTTTTGTTCCTATTTCGTTCCAGAAACAAAAAAACAAAAAAGGAACAGAAACGCAACCAAACGCGTTTCTGTTCCTTTTTTGTTCCCGGGCACACTTTCCGTACAGAAGTGTGCCGGAAAAGTTTCTTAGAAACATTTCCATGCACGCCCTAGGTACCTAAGCATAGCTGGCAATAACCTAGGCATGGACAAGGGTCCCAAGTTCCAACCATAAGGAACTCAAGCTCAGGCTCTATGAACCTATGCCAAGCCCAAAGGATTTGGGCACAGGCGTCGGTTCCTACTTTTAAGGGTGTCAACGGTTCGGTTCGGTTCGTTTTTTTTGAAAAATCGAACCGAACCGAATTGTTAGAAAAATCTTTTGAACCGAACCGAACCGAACTGAAATTTCGGTTCAGTTCAGTTCGGTTTTTCGGTTTTTGGTTTTCAACTTTTGGTTTTCGGTTTTCGTTTTTTTTTTTTTCTTTTCAACTCAGATTTCTCCACTTTTACTTGTCGGTTCGGTTCAGTTCGGTTAACTGATAAAAACCGAACCGAACCGAAAAAACCGTATTTTTCGGTTCGGTTTGGTTACTGACGCCCCTACCTACTCTCAAGCACCAAGGTCTAATTATATCTCAAAAAATAATTTCTGATTTTTAAAAGATAAAATTATTTTTTTTGAATTTTAGTATAGATTTTGGTCAAAGACTTTCTGTTGGACTTTTTTCTTAAGCATCCAACGTCAAAATATGAGGGAAAAAATTTTCGTTAGTAGATTTTTCTGGAAATAAATGGATATGTACTATTTTCTAAGAAGCTTTGGTGGCTTTTAATGAGAAAAAAAAGGAATAGAACGGATGTCTTTCTTTTTTACCCATAGTGTAAAAGTTGTTTTTTTCCCTAATCAGGAGTCAACACAAGGCATTAAAATTCAAATCGTTGCTTGTTAATTTCTTCACTTAAGGTGTATTTGTTTCGTGAATGATTTGAAAAAAAAATTTCTTAAAATGATTGTATGTATCACTTATAAAAATGAATAAACAAGAAACATTTTTTCATTATTTGTGAAAATGTTTAGAAATATATAGTTGTCGATAATGGAAAATTCTGTCATTGACTAATTATTTCAAACAACATAATTTTTAGGAATATCAAGAAATAATCTCATCTTTCACGAAAACATTTAGACTAGAGAGTTGTTGATGATGAAAATATTTGTCATCAACTAATTATCTAAACAATACAAGTAAAAGCAATCATTTTTAGAAAAATATTTTACAAATCAATCATTTCTGCAAAACCAACGAAGCCTTATTTTTGCTTAGAGTTACATGGTCAAGGATTTGAGATGTTGCATAACTTATTTGGCCTTGTTGAGGCAAAACTCAAATTACATGGGAAAATTACCCATACCAATTTAGTATTAAATATTTTAATTATGTCAATTGAGTCCACTTCAACAAATTCCAATCAAAATTGATATGTTGGACTCAATTGGCAATACATGAAAATGTTTATTACTCAATTGGCACAATTAAAAGATTTAGGACTCAATTAATTAAAGTACAATAAATTTATCAGTATTCTTGTAATTTTCCCCATATTACACATGGCACGGAAGGCTTTTCATTCACCATGATGTTCCAAAACTTAAAGGTCTGCTTCGAAGATTGGAAACATAGGCCGAATTCGACAATTTAAGGGTTCTAGGAGAGCGAGATGACTATAACAATCATCACCTAAATTGTCGTGCTTGCAAAATCAAATCATCCGATTGAGCATGTAGCCTAGATGGTTAACTTATGCGATCGATATAGATCAGAAAAAAGAAAATGAAACTCATTTATAGCTCATGAACTTGCTATGGAAGAAGAAAAGGAACATGTTGGAGGTTGAACCTGAGGTTCCATCTAAATTTTAGGAGAAAGTATACTAGAAGTGCCAAAAATTGTGTACGGCCTCACTTTAGTATCAAAAGTTTCTGTTGAATCACGTAAGTGTCAAATCGGAGAAAAAATAATCACTTTAGTACCACCGGCCAAATTAGTTACATGGCTTTTATATTTTAAAAAAGAAAAAAAGTTAATGTGACTTTTAAACGACATCATTTTGCCACCATATCTGGATGGTTTCACAAAAACGACGTTGCACAGCTCATATGGGGATTGAAATTAGGGTTCTTTGTCCAATCCTTGCCCAATGCCGACCTAGCTTGCTCAGCCACCGTCGCTTGGCCATCGTGCTCGGCCACCGTGCTCGGCCACCATCGTAGTTGCTTGACTAGGTGAGCTAGAAGAGGCTAAGGTTGTTGCTCAGGCAAGAAGCAACGGGAAGAATAGGAGGCGAGGGCGAAGGAGGAGGAAGAAGGGGGGTCGAAGGTGGAGAGAGCGAAGACAAGGAGGGTGAAAGAAATAAGGAGGGCGCATATGGAGATGGTGGATTGGGCTCTGCTTAGGGAACAACTAAAGTGGGTCCTTCTGGAGGGGGAAAGAGAAGGAGGAGGAGAGGAGGAGGAGGACAAGAGCTTGGGCTTGTCGACAATGTCGAACAAACTGGAGGCGGAGTTGTGCTAGTGCTGGTGCCAGTGCCGCTGCTAATGTTGCTGCTAGTGCCAATGCTGGTTATGTTCTTTGAGGAAGAAGACGATGAGGAAGCCCATGTCATGCTCTCTCTCTCTCTCTCTCTCTCTCTCTCTCAATTTGGGGAATAGCATCATTTTGTTGTTTAGATGCTGACTATACTGTCCGGCGAGCCATATCAGCTTCAAAAATAAATAAAAAAGTGTCACGTCAAATTTCCAGTCAATCAGATTGGCGTTAGCATTAAAATGATCTTTTTTCAAACTTTTTGGCACTTACGTGATTCAAAATAAACTTTCAGCATTAAAGTGAGCGTCGTACACAACTTTTGGCACTTTTAGTGTACTTATCCAGTGAATTTTACAACCTGACATTTCTCCAATCCTTAAAACAATCGATTGTACAGGTAAAGTTTGAAACTCCTACATATCTCATACATGTCTCGACAGACACTTTATTATGCTATATTTGCATTATGGTTATTCATATTTCACACGTACACTAGCTTTCATACCAGAACAGAGGAACAGTTAACAACGAAAAAACTAGAAAAGAACAGGCATGCGTGAACAAGTTCAGATCGAGACGCTGTTGGGAATTCCCTTGGCAGTCACTCCGCCTTCGCTGGTCGGGTAAAGTAGCATATAAGGCACCTCGACTGGCCCAACCCGGTTCCTCCACCTCTTGTCCCCATTCATCCTCATAATCCTTTCCTCGACTTCTCCCAACTTCTTCCCGAACCTCTCGAACGCCTCCAAAGGCTCAGCATCTGCTGTCCACTCCGGAGTGTCTCTCTGCCCAAGATACACCTCATCGGTAGAATGCGTCGAAAGGATCTCTATAAGCGAAATTCCTAGAAGTGTCTGAAGCTGGGCTGTTATGGTTTTCAGGAAAGCCTTGTCAGGATTTTGCTTGAGCTCTTCAAATTCGGGAGTACCTTCCTCAGGCATATAGCGACGGCTTAGGGTGGGCCGGTTCGGGAGGTACCCTGCATAAGGGTATTGCCCGAAGTTCACAGCCGCATGGAGAGCAGACGCAATCCAGATGGTGATCGTACATGTCTCTGTTAGGTCTTTCACAGTCTGCATTTTAGGCCACCAGGGCTCACCCTTCTTGTCGCCGTGTCCCTCCTCCACGAGTTCCCTCCACCAGGATTGGAGTTCCTCATCCTCCTGTACCATCTCATCGCTCTTGTAATAAAAGGAGCAGTAGTCCTCAACCCACGTCCTGATCGCGGACCAGATCTCGAGCCCATCTACCGCATAGGGGTAGTCCTCAATCAATAGGCGGAGGCCATGCGGGGAGTTCGCATCTTCTACAGCGACTCCCCTGAAGACAAGAAAAGGTAGAATTTTTTCGTCACTCGGTCTATCAGAATAGTTCAAGTGAAACAAACGATAGCTATATTGATATGTATCTCGGCACAGGCCTCGGCTATTCCAAGTACATTTGCACAATCTTCATCGGCCTTGCTTTTTCTTTCTTTTTGAAGCAATTTTAAATAGGAGTCTTATGGATGATTTATATGTATAGAACAGTGAATTTACCGCTTGATGAGGTCAGCAGGAAGCGCTTGCTCGGGGAAAATCCAGTTCTTGTAGATGGCTGAAGACATCTCCATGGAATACTTTGCTGGGAATACAGTCGTCTCCAGGATTCCACCCGCATTGATCACAATCTGCCTGGCCATTGCATTTATCTCCATCGTGTCGCGGAAATGGGGATGCAAAAGCTTGTAGATGGGGTGAAGCACACTCAATTGTCTATTTGTTGCAATCACAAATGGTTCAATCGCCGCATGAGTATTCAACCTGCGGTAAGAATAAAGAAAATTATCAATATGCAGGAAATAAATAAATAAAAATTTCCCTTCTTTATATAGGTGAATGCTCCTCTGAGATCTTTACCAGTGGCTGCTGAGTTGGTGATAGCCTGCGTCGTTAACTGCCACATAAGCTTTAGCCAGTTGCCAGATGGAACCTTCAACACCTTGATCGGCCGGCGTGTACACCTTGCTTATCGCACCAAACTCATCTCCCTCAGGATGCGGCATGCTAAGCTCTATTGCCAGTGGCTTCAAGGTACCGTCATCCTTCAAGAAGAGGAGTGTTCGAGTAGCATACGTTTTAGTGGTAGTTGTGTTTATCCGCCTCAGATATGGCATGATCGAATCATGGTGATCCAATATGAACAATTTGTTCATCTTGATAGCCTGCATTTGTTATGCATCGTTTCAATTTGGATATTATAACTTAAATGAGCTCGCCATCACCTTATAAGCAAGTATATGGACGCTCTTAGTGATGTGAGATGCAATGAAGGTACCTGTTCGACAGTTAATCCATTCAGTTGCTCCTGAATGAGCTCTTCCCTTATTGAACTGCTCTGGTTGCCATATATATTAGGGTCTAGCTTGCTTGCCGGAGGGAATTCCTGAAATCAACAAAAAATGTTCAATCAACTAGACAACCGGTGGAACTCCATTCCGCACCTCATTTTAATATTAACTGAATTTGTTCGAGCTGTAACGTGAAAGATATTGTTATTTACCCGGAGACAGCGAATCACGACAGGGTTGACTCCAGCAAGCATTTCTCTACCGAATTCTACATCTGTCCTCCAGGCAGTCTTATCCTCTGCACAGGATGATTGCTAAACGTTAGGAAAACAGCCTCGAACTAATCAGATCCAAAAGGTCCCATAGATATATGTATCCATTACCTTTGATCACCTGAGGCATGGGGTACTCGAGAAACCCTTCCCCGTCCGTCCGAAAGAGCATCTTAAGCATCTCGAGGGGAATGTTCTCCTTCAGACTCTCCAGCAAAGGGCAATTGGGAAGCTTAATACCGCCCTCATAGAGATTGAGCACATCCTGGAGGGAGTCAAACTCATTGGGCGTGCTGTCGAATATACTCTCTATCTCGGGCTTCAGAAATTGACCCACGGCTTTTAGAGCATAAGCAAGGAAGTCAGACATCTTTAAGTGGCCAAACCGTTCGTCCCTTGGAACGTATGTGTTTAGGCTCATGAGCAGAGGCAGCCTGCTCTCAGTATTCAGATCTGTCGATAACATCGTGAAAATTCAGTAAAATATACTTACAAATGAAGCATCACTGTCAAAAAAAAAAAAAAAGAAGCCATAATAATCTCACATCCAATTGGAGATTCATGATATGAGTGCATTATCTAACCTGTCTCAGTCGGAGGTCGACCGGTCCTTCCTCTGCGAGGATAGGGATATTCAGCAGATCCTCCTAGAACAGGTCGGGCATACTTCGAGCCCTTGTCCGGATCGCCCAAATCATTGTAGTAAGCATAGTCGTACACCCTGTCCCACTCCTGAAGCTCTCCCGTTCCGTCTCCTCTCAAGTTAGCTAACTCTTCCTCTCGGTACTTCACTAGAGGCGCTGGAGTTTGGCTTGGAAGATACGTCTGCAATAACGTGCTATCTTATTAGAGATAACCTAAGGATCCCCGTCCAATCAAATTGCTATTTCATGTGACAGAATAGAACAGAGTCCGAAACTGAAATGCGTTCAGCCAATATTAAGTGCAATTCCTAAGTGAAATGCCGCACTTCGGCGAAATTGGAAAGCTTACAAGATGCTGAAACTGGCTAAAAGTAGAGCTTAACCTGGAAAATTCCTAGGAGTGAGATTCTACTACCCAAAGTATGTTTTCGGGAAGCTAGGACCGCTTGAAAAGTCACTCCTTTCTGACCAATCGGCTAATCCTTTCGGACAACTCTATGTAAAACAAGATTTTAGTCTTCATATCGGAGGCAATGTCTTTTATTTTGTCCTATTGAGACTCTGGAAGCAAATCATACATTGCGGCTATAGCTTAGCTTCATCAATAAAATTATTGTGATCGAACCTTGTTAGAGAAGAAGACCCGGTCCTTCTTGTACTGGTTGGCAGGGTAGACCCACGAGTTGCAGACGAAGTGGACTCGGCCCTCACCGGGCACATCTTCGAGTGTGATCGTCTTGAGGTAAAACTGACTGTGATGGTTGTTTTGTACGATGATCGCCCCAGGAACTCCCACCTCCTTGTCCCAATTGAAAGTGACCTTGAACGCCGAGTCCCCTGCCGTTAAGGGAGTGATGGTAGTGATCCATCCTTCCAGATGTGCAGGCTTTCCCAATTTCCCCCGCAAATAGTTTTCTGCAAAGCACGAAAAAGAAATTAAAGGTTTCAAAGCTTTCGAACTTTGTGTCCCAGCGAATTAGAATGACGTTCATCTTTAACATGGCAAAGGGTCTCGATCTGATCAATGATCCGCGTAAAGTCATTTGCATTTTGTTTCCAATTTTTAGTTCATTCCCACTGATATAATGTTATCCATAATCTTTTTGCTGTCGCAAGAATGGATCCGTTTCAACAAACAAGAACCTGATCTTGTGCTGAAAACGAAAGGGAAAGGACTAGGACCCGAACTTGTCCTCAATGAAGTGATTTAGAAAGCACATCCTTGCGGAATGCGGCACAAATTTCCAATCATAAGTGACAAATGACAGCTTATTATTGGCCAAAACCAGAAATTAACTACAATAATTGCTAATGCCATGCACCATTGGTTAATTGGGTCGTGTGGTCCTAGGACATGACGTGAGGAAAATCACCTCGTGTTTTACGATGATGTCTTTTCTCGTTGCAGTGCAGGCTAGGCGAAGAGCCATTCTATGGATCGCATGGACGATCTGAAAGAGAACTCTTTCAACTAATTCTCTTTTCCGTATTAACAGTATCTGAGCACTCTTGCATCGTCCTTGATGGCAATGGTCCTTCATATTCAATTCATGCTTGAGACAATGCAAACCTCACCTCTCGATCAAAACCCTTATTCAACCATCCATAAACGAATGCCAAATTTACCCACAGCGAGGTTGTAGCTCCGTTACTTGGGGTGTGCAAAAGAACCGAGACCCACCTGGACCGCCTAGAACCAGACCGGAACTGCCCGGAACAGGTGGTTCTTAAGGGAACTGATCCGGTTCCCGGTTCCAATTTATGGGAACCGGTGGGTAACAGTCCGGTTCTCGATTCCATGGGCAGATCCGTCCACCCACCCATCCGAACCGGATCGGTTATATTATTATAATAATATATTAAATTTCAATATTAAAAAAATTCGAAATAAGCAAATCTAAAATTTAGGTCTCCAATCACCATCTTGTCTCAATTTACTACTCTCTTACCCCATATCATCTCTCTTAGTTCAAAATCTCCCGAGCTCCCTCTTTCTCTCCGATTCACCTCTAGATCTTTTCATTTCCTTTCGAGTCCTAATCTGAACTCGGCGAAATAGTGAGTTGATTCTCTTTTCCTCCCTCGAACTTGAACTCTCTCTCCACATCATTGCTACCTCCATATTCACTATCACTATCGTCTTCTTCATTGTTGGGCTCGTTCCGCTTCTACCTCCCCTCTTCCTCCTCCCCCTCCTCAGGTTTCTCCCCATCATCCTCATCTTCGGGGACGGGCGAACTCTAGGTCTAAGAACGGCTCATCGTCCCTAAAATCCTCCTCATTGTCGGTCTCGAAGGAGGAGTTAAAGACGGCGGAGGCGGTGGCAAAGATGGTGGTGGAGGCCAGGACGGAAGCGGAGCGAAGGTCACGATCACCGCCATCGTGAACACTACCGCGACGCTAGTACTTGAGGAAAATAAAGCTACCATGGTCGGGAGAGCTAGAATAAGCAGATGTGAGGAGGACGAAAAGAGGAAGGTGCGGAGATTTGACCGGTTCTATGGATCCACCCAGAAACCGGACCAAACCAGCAGTCCGGTTCCCGGGTGAATCCATGCAACTAGCGAGCGATTCCCGGTTCCAATTTTTCGAAACTGGTTCTTAGCAGGCGATTCCCGGTTCTAGGTTAGGAACCGCCTGCCCGAACCATGCACACCCCTATCCATTACGTAGTCAAGAAACATAGTCATGCAAGAAAAAAAAAAACACTTTAAATTCAAGAAATGTGTTTGGTCAATAATAGGAAATTCATTTAATCAGAAACGATTAAAAAGAAAAAAGAAGATAGAGAACTTGAGCTTTGGATGATATCCTCTCCCGATCTAGGTTTGGGAGCTTAATAAATATGCCTTCAGGGATCATATGTCCCTCTGATGTATTCTTGTATAGGTTCTTTGTCTCCAACCTTAATGATGAACGCAGGAGTTTTCGTGTCTCATTGAATTACGAAAAGTTGCTCCTCCACGTATTACACCTGCGTTTGTTTAACATGTTCTAGTTGTTTCCATATGATGATGGTGTAGAGGAAGCAAAACCTAGGTGCACACCTCCAATTAGCAACATCGTAATTAATGGAGAAGAAATTTGCGACACCAATTTTGTTTGACAAATCCGTTTTTGTGGAACAAGTTTGTGCTTGATTTTTGCTAGTGCTTCGTTGATCCTCCTTATTTTTCTAGATTTGGCTTTGTTTTTAAGATTCATGCTATCTTTTGCTTTACTTTATCATGAAAGCTATGTACTCCTATATCATTTTGAGTAATAAATATAATTTTCTTTCAAAAAAAAAAACTTAGAAAAAACTTGAGATTGGGTTATTGACTAGAGGAAACATTTGATTGATTGTTTAAAAGACCCTATTTGTTTCACAAAAAATATATAGCATTTCTAGTACCCAAGTCTCCAATACCCGGGGTAGGTCTATCAAAGCTGAGCCTGTGTCCATCGAGGCAAGGACTAGGTCTCTAATGTTTGAGCACGAGTCCATTGAGGCTAGGCTCAAGACCTCGTTCCTAGGCCCAAGCCCCTAGCACTCAAGCCCAAACCCCTTGTTCCCCGGCACCTAACCCTACATCAATAATGATCATTCTTGGCTCTCGACACTTGAGCTCTAGTCCCTACCACTCAAGCTTGGCTCCACAAAGGCTGTGCGTGAGTTGTTGGCGTTCAAGCTTGGGTTCTTGATTAATGAAACGTTCGTTCTTATAAAAATATTTTTTTTTTCTATAATCGAATTTTAAAATTTTGAATATCTAATTTTTTTATTTTTAAAAATTTTAACTTTTTATTTCTTTGTTCTTTTCTTTCCTTTTCTTATTGGGCCACTCGCAATATAACAAGGCCAACCTCAATCCTTGTCGATCTAGCAAGACTTGAACTCGTCGGAATGTGGCAAGGCTTGAGTTCGACTAAGGCCAATTGCCGTGGCTGGCAATTGGCCAAAGAAGAAGGAAAAAGAATAAAATAAAAATAATTAAAATTTTATTTTTCACAAAAGAAAAGAAAAAACAAAGATAAAGAAAATATTATTAAAAAGAGTGTAATCCATACCAAACGGTAGAAAATATTTTCTAGCACATTTTCAAGTTTCAACCAAACACTGAAAAATATAATCATTTCTGCGAAATAAACGAAACCTTAATTTCATTCGCTTCTACCAAAACATGAAAAATAAATACATATTTACTCGAGCTTACAAATGCTGCTATATATATATAATTATATGTGTGTGGAGTGTATATTAAGAGAAAAAATTAAAAGCGCCCGACGCGGTTGCTAAAATATGACCTAATAGACTTGGGCCCAAATGGTCAACTTTAAAAGTAGGTCAAAATATTAACCGAGTTTAAACGTTTAAGTTTTTCCATTGGCTTTCGGCTTGAGATTTTCAGAATTAACATAATTTTTTCATTTAAATTATAAGTTTGGTTTAGAAAGTCTCTCATTTATAAGAGAATACTAATTATAGTGCAAACACCGAATTGTACTCAAATTTCTGTCACGTGAAACTGCAAGATTTAATGATTACTCTAAACTTACTATGATCCATCTATTTAAATTTGAAAAATTGTCGAAAAATATGTGGGTACATACTGTTTATCTATGTCTATAAACGTGTGCATAATAGAGTCGTCCTATCAACAAACATGCGGTAACTAAGTTTGACCTATCATAATTTAGAAAAAAAAATATATACAATTTTTTTCTAAGTCCATCAAGATTACACATGTTCTCTAAAGTTGCACAGAAAAGATCAAACTTCAGAAGATAAATTCAGTAGGGAATGCGATAGATCAGGTTGACTGTATCGCATGCATGGCCAATTTCCGAATCTTGAATCCAACGCAAGAGTACCGTGCAACAAAACCAAAAAGCTTAAAGCACAAATCGCACAACCATACTCTTGTCAATAACACGCTGCAAGTAAAGCGAAGATGCATATGTTACACTTTCTTGAAAATCTAAGCAAAAAGTTGAGATATGCAAGTTGTGTGAAATACTTATTATTTCCTACTCTTTGTGGGGAAGAAGATCGCTTGTCATGATGACAAACAGTTTAATTTGTTGCCATTCATCAGATTTTGTCAACAGAAATGTACAGCACAGTCTAGTACCAAGAAAAGCCATTGAAAGAACTTGTTCCAGAAATGAACGACAAGAAGATAGCGTGGAGGAGGGTCATGACTCACCGGGATCACCGTGGACGGCGCTCACGAGTCGCAGAGAGACCTTCTTACCCAACAGCTCGTCGACGTTGTCAAGGACCGACGCGTTGAAGTCGTTGAAGTCCAAGACGTACTTCTTCATCAGCACCACGGTCCCCTTGACCTTCTTGGACCTGCCCGCCTTGCGCCGGCGGCCCGCTTTGTCACCACAGTCGAAGGCATGCAGCATCCGATGAAATAGCTTATCCATTCCGGAGAATTGATTGAAACCTTTGTTGCGAAGCTGATCGGGTGAAAGGAAAAGAAGGATGGGTATGTGAAAAGACTGAAGAAGAGTATGCGTTGCGATGGAGGGTATTTATAAGGAAAAGTCCGACGCTACGGCGTCACCGAGAAGCTTCCCTTCTTTATCGGAGACCTGGAATTTCTTTCCTTTCCCCTATTTTCCTTTCCCTCGATCTCAAAGACGTATTTTCATGTATGCTCAATAGGAAATATTTGATCTATAAAGCAAAAGAAAATAGCCTACATTTGGTAGTTGGGATAGGATATATCATATAACAGGTTTAGTTTTTTTTTTTTTTTTTTTTTTTTGGTAAGATAAGATGTATATTGACTTTTAACCAACGGAACTATACAAAAAGTAATTCTTGGCACCTAAAAACTTGCATTCTCGATGTTGTTGTAGTCCATTTACATTTTTTGTCACTGTCAAACATGTGGCTCTAGAATGCTGCAATGAGCTCTTTTCTTTGTTTAAGATGTAGATTGTAATGTAGATGATACAGTAATTATGAATTGATTGATAAAGGTCATCTCCGTTTTTGCATTTGTGATTTCTTTAGTAGTGACTCATGAGAAATTCTTACTATTTTCATTTGTACATTTTCAAATTCATTTATATTGATATGTTGCTCATATCAAACAATGGACAAAATAGGATATAAATATATCTGGATTTATTACTGCAACTCACTAAACGGTAGATAAAATATAGCAAAATCCCTAAATTATATTGTATTCTATCAAGTCCTATCTTGATAAAATTCTTAGACGACCAAATGTAGCCTTATAATTTTGAAAACCTAAGTTTTCTCATCTAATTGAATGATTAGTATCTTAGGCACTCGTTAAATAATACTTTTTTATAGATTTTTTCCCTTCTTCTTTTCTTAAATGAGGAGAGAAATTGAGTTGGTTTTGTTTGAATTGATAGACCAAATCTTGTGGAGGTGGCGCGTTCATTTACGCGCTGATTCAACGATGGTTACCCAAGATCCATTTAGGGAAGACGACCCGCGAAGATTTGGTGATGATTAAGGGATTAATGAAGTGATTTGCACGCGGGTTGCTTTGAATCTAGTGGCGTTGCCTTAATCCTCGGGCTATCTTGCCTCAATTATTCTCGTTCTTGACACGTCGAGATTATCCGATATGACAAAAGGCTTGAAAGCTTGACAAATGATACCAGTGTTCACTTTTGGTAAAGGTCATCTTATCTTCCGTCTCGAGTTGTCTCTTCTGTCCAGATGCATCCATTTGAACGATAGCCGATTAGACAATTCGTTGATCACATACCGTGATATCATACATCGAGCGACCTCTCGCAAAATTCTTACATTTAACTTACTTTTTTAGGAAGAGGGATAGAATGCCAAATCATCTATTCCATGTGTTCCTCTCATCTATGTAATTATTTCATTTTTTTTTCTTTTCCTAAATACATGCATGCACACAATCTCTAGCACATGCACAGCCAATCTCATGTATTTAATGGATCCATTATGATTCCTTTTGTCTTTTTTTTTTTTTTTTTTGGTAAGATTTAGATATTATACGATGCCTTGATCAAATGGTTAGATTGGGATCTGACCGGGGTTGAAGGGCGAGAAAATATAATTGTAAGGTAAAGAAAGATTTCATTATCTAATATCATAATGAACTTTTCAACAAATCAAAGTTTTAAGGGAAAATCTCAAAAATGGATTCCAAGTGTTCTCATTTTCTTAAATAAGTGCCCGAAATGGACCTTATTTCAAATAAGGACATGAAGTGTCATCACTTTCTTAAATAAGTGCCTGGAGTGGATCTTGTATCAAATGAGGACCTAAAATGATTATGTCAATTTTAAATAAGGGCATGAAGTAGCTATGTCCATTTCAAATAAGGACTTGAATTTTCGGCGATGAGGAGCATTTTCGTTATTTGCTATTTTCCTTTTTTTCTTTCCTTTTTAATTTTTGTTCTTCTTCAGCCCCTTTGCCACTGGCCGATCGACCACCCACTGGCGATGCCCACAGAGGGTTGGGCAAGGGTCGTCCTCACCGGCAAGGACAACCCACACCGGCTACAAGCGAGGGACGGCCTCCCTTGGGCAAGGCAACCCTCACCCTAGGGCCATTTGCGAGGTTAGCCCTTGGTAGCCCCAAGTGAGGCCAACCCTCTCCAGATCTGGCGAAGGTGGCCTTGCTCGCAATAGGTGAGGGCTGGGCGACCTCGCCTAGGCCAAGCGAAGGCTGGGCGACCTCGTCGGTCGTCGCCCACTAGCGAGGGTGGTCGTGCCCTCGCCTAAGGCAAGCGAGGTCAACCCTCACAAGATCTCGTGAGGATGGCTTCGCCCACCACCAACAAGGGCTTGTAGGTCCTCGTCAACCTCTGGTCTAGAAAGGATTAGCCTCACCTACCCTAGGTGAAAGCTTGCAAGTCCTCGTTAGCCCTTACCACCGGCTAGCGAAGTCGCCCAACCCTTGCTGACCACAGGTGAGGCCATCCTCGCAGATCTGGCGAGGGTTGGTCTCGCTTGGGGCCGCCAAGGGCCGACCTTGCTAGATGGCCCTAGGGCGAGGATCGCCTCGCCCAAGCAAAGCCGTCCCTTGCCTGTGGCCGGCGTGGATGGCCTTTGCCAACGAGGGCGACATTCGCCCAACCCTTTGTGGGCATCACCGATGGCTAGCTGACTGCTAGTGAAGAGGAAGAAGAAGAAGAAGAAAGAAGAAAAAAAAAAGTAAATAAAAAAGAAAAAAAAAAGAGAAAATGAAAAATGATGAAATTACCTTTCACCGTTCGGAAAATTTAGTTGGTTGGCGACCGGCGAGATGAGGTCCTTATTTGAAACAACTAAAGTTACTACATGCTCTTATTTGAAACAACCAATGTCACTTCAAGTCATTATGTGAAATAATGTTAACTTTGAGTTCTTATTTGAAAAAATAATGGCACTTCAGGTCTTTTTTTGAAATGTTTCTAAGTTTCAATGCAAGAGTTATATCTCTCGTCTTGTCTTTCTTATCCACATACACAAGTATATATGTATATGTATGAGAAAAAAATCGAATCAAATCTATAAAAGAAAGATAAAACATCACAGCTAAATCTATTATAAAATTTAAGGGTAGGTATTTTTTTTCTAGAGTCACAATGACAAAAAAAAAAAACAATGAATTATATTTAGTTTATGATTAAACGTAACGTACATAAGTTAGACAAGTCATGTCGAATTTCTCCACAAATAAGGATCAATAAACGATGCACACGTGCATGCTATTTGTTGACCACGTGATTCGTGACCCTCTACTAATTTAGTTCGCTCACCAATCAAATCAATTAATATAGCGTACACGAAACAATAAAGAAAGGAATTCCTTGCAAACATTCTAATTTAATTTTCGGGCAACAAAACATTCTAACCAATCGAATTAGCCCCATATGATTTGAATAAACATATTTTATATAACAACTTTGACCAACGAAGGCGCAATTTAGCGGTAATCAAAATAGATAATACCAAGTGCAAGGTATCTCATTAGGACAGCTACAGAACTGTACAATAGATTTTTTTTTTTTTTCTTTTGGGTGGGGGCCATTTATGTACTATACATAGATTAAGTTAAATCAAATATTTTTTCAATCAATTTGACTTTTGTTTTTTTTGTTTTTTTATTTACTTTAGGTACCATGAAAAATTGATGGTGGCAATAATGCTGAGCCCCGGAATCGATTGCTTCCTTGTCGTCTCCCACGAGTAGGCATTGCACCAAAGCATCTTCTTTTGTCAGTGCAAGAAAATCGAACTACCAGATTGAATATGAATACATCCGATTCGCCCCGCAAAAAAACAAAAAAAAAAGGATAGCAATCTCGCGGATCACACGCATGACCTAAGCTTTTGGGGGACGTTTGAGCTAACTAGCGTTTTTTTTCAAATTCTTTAGAGGTTTCGCCAAAACGTGGATTCCGTAACCTCAACACAAAGCGGGTCGAACTCGAGACTACATCAACACGTGCAACGACTTGGTCTGGGGTGTATTAAATTAATGTCTCGAATTTGGATTCGGATAACGTTTTGTTAAACCGAATCTGTCGTTAAAGTTTTTTCCAAGCAGATTATAAATCGGATGAAAAAGGAAGAAACAATTTCCTTCTTGGATTCTCTATTTCGGATGTGCAAACAAGACTTTGTGCACACTTTATATATATATTAAAGGAAAGAAGGAGTCTGCACGTAGAGTTTAAAAAGGAATCTGAGGGCCCAGAGTCAAAGTGTTGAGTCTGGGCGCGCGCGCACACAGACTTCACGTCGAAAAAAGAAGCAGCATCTCTCTCCCACGTGAAGCTAATTTGAGGTGGGCCACCGGTCAAATTTGACCTTTAGGGCACACGTATAAAAAGGAAAAATTTGCAGGTCTTCTTTTCTTGCCGTTCAAAGTCCGCTTAAGCCATGGAATGGAGAATAAATTATCCAAATGCTGAATTTATAGCTTTACCAGCTATTGGCTCTAATCATAGTCTGCTCATCTTGTCAACTATACCCACTACAACACATAAACACCGAGAGTTCAAATATGAGCCATTTTGGATGGAAGACGAAGATTGTAGGAGAATAGTCAAGCGAACATGGGAGGATTCCTATCTGAAAATTTTGGTTGAAAATTGAAAGATGTGGCTACTCAATTAGCGGCGTGGAGTAAAAAACGATTCCCCAACCCGTATAAGAAAATCAAAGGGCTGAAAAATGAGCTTCAGTTTCGGATGAACAACCCCACCTTGCAATATGATCATTACAGGATTCAGAATATCCACAAAGAAATCGAATCCCTATGGCGACAAGAATAAATGTTTTGGGGTATAAGATCGAGAATTAAGTGGCTCAAATGGGGAGACAAGAATACAAAATTTTTTCACGCCACCACTATACAACGGAGAAATAGGAACCGTATTACCATGCTGATGAATGCCGAAGGCGATTGGGTGAGGAATAATGAATCTCTCAAGATCATGCGATGGACTTTTACCAAGCAAGTGGATTAGGTCAGGTTTGGATCAATTCAAAAATAGTTCAACCCAAATTGACCCTTTTTATATACAATACAAATCTAGCAACACATATCCATCCTGATCGGTCCCCATACATGACCCAATCCATATTGTTAAAAATTCAGTAGAACTCATAATTAAATTGAGGTGAGAACATGGAGTGACCGAGTGCAAGATTAAGTAGAGATCAAAGAAAGTGAAGATAGAGCCATAAATGTGGGTTGGTCTAAGTAATTTATGAACCCATTTAACATCCATATTATTTTGGGTTGTACCATTTTTAACTCATTTATTGAAATAACTAACCCAATACAACTACTGAACCCATCAAATATGAGTTACAAAAAATGAGTTTATGAATCATTTTGAAATTTAATACTACATAGACACAAAGGATGCATGTGAGAAAAACAAAAAACAAAAAAAAAAAAATCTATGTAATGCAAAATTCACCGTCCGTAACTATCACAATCCTTTTTAACGAAAGAAGAGATGCCAAGTTATTAGTAAATTAGAAACGAAAAGAAGTAAACATTAAATCACAGTTACAAAACATTGAACATGTTTTTTACATTCCAACTTGATAATCATTGTTTCTAATAAGTTTTATTTATTTTTTATTTCACAAAAAAAAAAAAAAAAAAGAAGGGCTTCTAGCATCAGCAAACTTCAAATGACCCACAGAAGAATGTTTTAGTTTAATGCTGTGAATTTAGCTCCTTATCCGTGCCCCATCACGATGCATGTGGAAAATTAAAGACCGACGATACGTCTAACTCCAATTGCCGTGCTCTACAGACTAATAAAGGTCAATTACTTGATAGACTTTTCCATGGCTTTCGATTGTGCGCTCTTTCAATAGCCAACTATAGAAGCAACTCCAGCTTTTTCCATGCAAGTGACCTAATTTTGAGTTCCATTCCCATAAATGGCCAAGATACACCCGGGCATCACGCACTCGCACATGCTCTTGTTGCCATTATATGAAAATCAGTCTAATCCCACGAGATAATTTCAAAAAAGAGTTTGATAAGCGACCCGTCAAAATGAAGATTCTTCCAATTTTTACGTTTAAATTATCAAAACCATGATATGGACAGAGTCAATTTTTTGTTAGGAGCTGGAACCTGAGATCATCGCTTTGAATTTAAAACCTGAATTCATGGACATTTTCTTCCCCTTGAATAGAGGCTCCTTCTAAAGGGGCTGCTTATTGCCAAGGTCTATAAAAATGGGAAAAAGAAAAGGAAAAAGGAAAAGACAACGTTGGAACACATGAATGAATAAATGAAGATCATACGTATGTGCATGCGGTCCTGTAGACGTCTTCATGTATGCGTGAATATTATACTAAGTGCGTGAAAATTAGATTATTATTATAATGGAGAGAATAGGTATACCGAATAAAAAGCACTTTGATTCTTCTTCCTACAAAAGCCAAATGTGAGGTGCTGCTAGCCTGCTATGGCCACCTCGGCGGCCGTTCCTTGAGGTGAGATCATCGACTTGCCGCCGCCGCCGCGCGGTTGGTTCATTTACCTTGTGGGATGGTAACGGGGGAATTTGTCGTTAGCCGATCGAAATCTTTCGAGATATGATGCAGAGAGACTTTGATTTCCATGTCGTTACCCAGCTTGACACGGCATGTGCATCAAATGTTGACACTTCAAACGAACAGATATGATATCAAACTCGGATTCTCCTCCAATGTACAGGATACTTTTTTTTACAAAAAAAAAAAAAAAAAAAAGGTCTCAAACCTTATATTCGGATGCCAATTCAATCAAAATTTTTCAATTTGCTACTTTTATTCTAAACATTTTGAAAATTTGTCAATATAGTCCTTCTGGCTATTTTTGGCTAACACCACCATTTAAGTGTATATGATGTTTGAATCCAAAAAAAAAAAAGTGTAGGTGATGTGTGTGCACACGCATTAGAGAGAGAGAGAGAATGCTGATTTGTACAATTTTGATTTTGTCCGTTTGATATGACTATTAACGTGACATCACATAAAGAGATCACATCGGACGCCAATGTGGGAGTTAAAGGCTTTATCGGTGTTAGTATCCATTTTTGCATTTTTTTTTTTCTCTACAATTTTAACTATGGTTTCACATTGATTAACATTTGAGAACTTGAGGTACTCAACCGAACAAAAAAGAAGATTTGGATACTCGATTATAAAACAAGCTAAAGTTAAGATGCTTGTGGTATTATTGCCTCTTGACAAAATAATACTAATAATAGTGATAAAGGACACAAATTCCACATCCCACGAAGTAAGGTTTTTGGTTTTTACAATGCCTTCTGTACTAACGTCTTTAATTTGCATCAACATATATATTTGTCCTAAGTAATAACAGATTGTAACTTTGAGATTACATATACATATAGGTGATCACACCATTACTTTCGCAAATGCATTAATTTGGAGATACTAGTCAAAGTAACATTAGTAAAATTCTCCAAAAAGTTTGATTTATTTGTCACCGCAATGGTTCATTGATATATGTATTCAAAGTTTGATAGTAGCTTATAGGTTTGTGTATCTTTACGGGTTCAACGGGTCACCTCGAGCTAGCATCATTAAAATCAATCCTACGCCAATGAAACATAATTGATCAAAATCAGACATTAAAAACTATTCATGGATTTGGGAGTCTGGTAATCGCGGGCCGGTGAGATTCTGCCTCGACGAAGCTCGTCTGAACTTCGAAAGTCAAGTCAACGAAACTAATTTAACGCCACGTTTATTGAGTATTCCAAGAACTCCAAACCAAGCAAAGAAGAACAAAGTCCTTCCTTAAACGACCAACAAGTGCCTGGCTACAATTATTCTGAATGTCTCTTTTTTTTTCGTTTATATTTAAATATCAACTATTAAAAATAAAATATATATTCATGTGTTGTTGTCTTGAGAATTTGATTGCATGGTGATCATTTTGGTGATGTCAAGATACTTGTATTATTTATAGAGTGTTTCTATTATTGATAAAAAGTTATATCTTGGACATAAGCAGGAAGATGGAAAAAAAAAATTAAAGCAAAGGGAAGCGAGGTGATTAACCATAAAATGTCCACCTGTCAACTCTCCATAAGTCCCTCTATGGAGCACCAAAATAATATAACAATAACAATTGAATTTAGTAATTCAATCCTCTCTGATTGTCGGAGTTGGGGTTTCTCAAGCCTAACAACTAAAAACCCGAGGGTGGTCACCGGTGACTTCGACGTGGGAGGAAAGCCATGTACTCGAGCATGGCCTCCGGAGATCCGAGTATGACCGTGGGGATCTCGAGCCGGACCTCCAGGAACCGAGGCCTTGCCTCTATCGACACACCTCGAGCCTTGATGGGCATGTGCCCAGATGCCAATGACTTGACTATGAAAGCTAGGTACCTAAGCATAGCCGGCTATAACCTAGGCATGGACTAAGGATTGCAAGTCCGACCACAAGGAACTCAAGCTCGGGCTCTATGAACCTATGCCAAGCCCTTAAGGATTTGGGCATAGGCGTTAGTCCCTGCTCTCAAGCGCCAAGGTCTAATTATATCTCGAAAAATAATTTCTGATTTTTAAAACATAAAATTTTTTTTTTTTTTTTGAATTTGAGTATAGAATTTAGTCAAAGACTTTCTGTTAGACTTTTTTCTAAGGCATCCAAAGTCAAAAAATGAGAAAAAAAATCGTTAGTAGATTTTTCTGGAAATAAATGGATATGTACCATTTTCTAAGAAGCTTTGGTGGCTTTTAATGAAGAAAAACGGGAATAGAAGGGATGTCTTTCTTTTTACCCATAGTGTAAAAGTTGTTTTTCCCCTAATCAGGAGTTAACACGAGGCATTAAAATTCAAATCGTTGCTTGTTAAAATGATTTTAAAAATATTTTGAAAAACATTTTCTTAAAATGATCGTGTGTATCACTTATAAAAATGAGTGAACGAGAAATATTTTCATTGTTTATAAAAATGTTTAGATATATATAGTTGTCATAATTTTTGAGAAATAATCTCATCTTTCACGAAAACAGTTAGACAAAAGAGTTATTGATGATGAAAACATATGTCATCAACTAATTATTTAAACAATACAAGTAAAAGCAATCATTTTTAGAAAAATATTTACAAGTCAATCATTTCCGCAAAACCAATGTAGCCTTATTTTTGCTTAAAGTTACATGGTCAAGGATTTGAGATGTTGCATAACTTATTTGGCCTCGCTGAGCCAAAACTCACATTACATGGGAAATTACCGATGCCAATTTAATCTTAAATATTTTAATTATGCCAATTGAGTCCACTTCAATATATTCTAATCAAAATTGATGAACTCAATTGGCAAAATATGAAAAGGTTTAGCACTTAATTGGCACAATTAAAATGTTTATAACTCAATTAATCAAAGTGCAATAAATTTATAAGTTTTTTGGTAATGTTCTCCATATTACATACAGCATAGAAGGCTTTTCATTCACCATAATGTTCCAAAACTTGAAGGTCTGCTTCGAAGATTGGAAACATAGGCCGAATTCGACGATTTACGGGTTCTAGGAGAGCGAGATGACTATAACGATCATCACTTAAATTGTTGTGCCTGCAAAAACCATTAGATTGAGTAGATAGCCCAGATGGTTAAGTTATGTGATCGATATAGATCAGAAAAAAGAAGATAAAACTCATTTATAGCTAATGATCTTGCAATTGAAGTAGAAAAGGAACATGTTGAAGGTTGAACCTGGGTTCCATACTGAATTTTACAACCTGACATTTTTCCAATCCATAAAACAATCGATTGTACATGTAAAGTTTGAAACTCCTACAGAACTCGACAAACACTTTATGCTATATTTGTTTTGTCGTTATTCATATTTCACACGTACACTAGCTTTCACACGAGAACAGAGGAACAATTAACAACGAACAAACAAGAAAAGAACAGGCATGCGTGAACAAGTTCAGATCGAGACGCTGTTGGGAATTCCCTTGGCAGTCACTCCTCCTTCGCTGGTAGGGTAAAGCAGCATATAGGGCACCTCGACTGGCCCGACCCGGTTCCTCCACCTCCTGTCCCCATTCATCCTCATAATCCTTTCCTCGACTTCTTCCAGCTTCTTTCCAAACCTCTCGAACGCCTTCAGTGGCTCAGCATCTGCCGTCCACTCAGGAGTGTCTCTCTTTCCGAGATACACCTCATCGGTAGAATGCATTGACAGGATCTCTATAAGCGAAATTCCTAGAAGTGTCTGAAGCTGGGCTGTTATGGTTTTCAGGAAAGCCTTGCCAGGATTTTGCTTGAGCTCTTCAAATTCCGGAGTACCTTCCTCGGGCATATAGCGACGGCTGAGGGTGGGCCGGTTCGGGAGGTACCCTGCATAAGGGTATTGCCCGAAGTTCACAGCCGCATGGAGAGCAGACGCGATCCAGATGGTGATCGTACATGTCTCTGTTAGGTCCTTCACAGTCTGCATTTTAGGCCACCAGGGCTTGTGCTTCTTGTCGCCGTGTCCCTCCTCCACGAGTTCCTTCCACCAGGATTGGAGCTCCTTGTCATTCTGTACCGTCTGGTCGCTCTTGTAATAAAAGGAGCAGTAGTCCTCAACCCACGTCTTGATCGCGGACCAGATCTCGAGCCCATCTACCGCGTAGGGGTAGTCCTCAATCAATAGGCGGAGGCCATGCGGGGAGTTTGCATCTTCTACAGCGACTCCCCTGAAGACAAGAAAAGGTAGAATTTTTTCGTCACACTCGGTCTATCAGAATAATTCGAGTAAAACAAACGAGAGCTATATTGATATATATCTCGGCATGAGACTCAGCTATTCCAAGTACATTTGCGCCGCCTTCATCAGCCTTTATTTGTCTTGCTTTTTGAAGGAATTTTAAAGAAAAAGTCTTATGGATGATTTATTTGTACAGAACAGAAAATTTACCGCTTGATGAGGTCAGCAGGAAGCGCTTGCTCGGGGAAAATCCAGTTCTTGTAGATGGCGGAAGACATCTCCATGGAATACTTTGCCGGGAATACAGTCGTCTCCAGGATTCCACCCGCATTGATCACAATCTGCCTGGCAATTGCATTTATCTCCATCGTGTCGCGGAAATGGGGATGCAAAAGCTTGTGGATCGGGTGAAGCACACTCAGTTGTCTATTTGTTGCAATCACAAATGGTTCAATCACCGCGTGAGTATTCAACCTGCAGTAAGAATCAAGAAAATTATCAATATGCAGGAAATAAATAGACTTTCTTCCCCTTCTGTATATAGTTGAATGCTCCTCAGAAATCTTTACCAGTGGCTGATGAGTTGATGATAGCCTGAGTCGTTAACTGCCACATAAGCTTTAGCCAGCTGCCAAATGGAACCTTCAACGCCTTGATCGGCCGGCATGTACACCTTGCTTATTGCGCCATACTCGTCTCCCTCAGGATGCGGCAAGCTAAGCTCTATTGCCAACGGCTTCAGGGTACCATCATCCTTCAAGAAGAGGAGTGTTCGAGTAGCATACGTTTTGGTGGTGGTGGTCATGTTTATCCGCCTCAAATACGACATGATGGCATCATGGTGATCTAATATGAACAATTTGTTCATCTTGATAGCCTGCATTTGTTATGCATCGTTTCAATTTGGATGTTATAACTTAAATGAGCTCTCCATCATCTTTTAAGCAAGTACATGGACGCTCTTAGTGATGTGAGATGCAACGAAGGTACCTGTTTGACAGTTAATCCATTCAGTTGCACCTGAATGAGCTCTTCCCTTATTGAACTGCTCTGGTTGCCATATATATTAGGGTCTAGCTTGCTTGCCGGAGGGAATTCCTGAAATCAACAAAAAATGTTTAATCAACTAGACAACCGGGGGAACTGCATTCCGCACCTCATTTTAATATTAACTGAATTTGTTTGAGCTGTAACATGAAAGATATTGTTATTTACCTGGAGACAGCGAATCACGACAGGGTTGACTCCAGCGAGCATTTCTCTACCGAATTCTACATCGGTCCTCCAGGCAGTCTTATCCTCTGCACAGGATGATTGCTAAACGTTAGGAAAACAGCCTCAAACTAATCAAATGAAAAAGGTCCCATAGATACATGTATACATTACCTTTGATCACCTGAGGCATGGGGTACTCGAGAAGCCCTTCCCCGTCTGTCCGAAAGAGTATCTTAAGCATCTCGAGGGGAATGTTCTCCTTCAGACTCTCCAGCAAAGGGCCATTGGGAAGCTTAATACCGCCCTCATAGAGATTGAGCACATCCTGGAAGGAGTCAAACTCATTGGGCGTGCTGTCGAATATACTCTCTAGCTCGGGCTTCAGAAATTGACCCACGGCTTTTAGAGCATAAGCAAGGAAGTCAGACATCTTTAAGTGGCCAAACCGTTCGTCCCTTGGAACGTATGTGTTTAGGCTCATGAGCAGAGGCAGCCTGCTCTCAGTATTCGGATCTGTCCATAACAACGTTGAAAATTCAGTAAAATATACTTACAAATGAAGCATCACTGTCAAAAAAAAAAAAAAGAAGCCATAATAATCTCACATTGGATTGGAGATTCATGATATGAGTGCATTATCTAACCTGTCTCAGTCGGAGGTCGACCAGTCCTTCCTCTGCGAGGATAGGGATATTCAGAAGATCCTCCTAGAACAGGGCGGGCATACTTCGCGCCCTTGTCTGGATCGCCCAAATCATTGTAGTAAGCATAGTCGTACACCCTGTCCCACTCCTGAAGCTTTCCCGTTCCATCTCCTCTCAAGTTAACTAACTCTTCCTCTCGGTACTTTACTAGAGGCGCTGGAGTTTGGCTCGGAAGATACGTCTGCAATAACGTGCTATCTTATTAGAGGCAACCTAAGGAACCCTGTCCAATCATATTGCAATTTCATCTGACAGAATAGAATAGAGTCGGAAACTGAATTGGCTTCAGCCAATATAAAGTGCAAATCCTAAGCGAAATGCCCCACTTCAGTGAAATCGGAAAGCTTACAAGATGCTGAAACTGGCTAAAAGTAGGGTATACCCAGAGAATTCCTAGAAGTGAGATTCTAATACGCAAATTAGGGTTTCGGGAAGCTAAGACCGTTTGAAAAGTCCCTCCTTTCTGACCAATTTTCTGCATCAGCTTATTTTTTTAGAACTACTATATGCAAAACAAGATTTAAGTCTTCATACTCGGAGGCTATGTCTTTTATTTTGTCCTATAGATTTGAGACTCGAGAAGCAAATCATAAATCGCGGCTATAGCTTAGCTTCATCAAAGTATTGTGATCGAACCTTGTTAGAGAAGAAGACCCGGTCCTTCTTGTACCGGTCGGCAGGGTAGACCCACGAGTTGCAGATGAAGTGGACTCGGCCCTCGCCAGGCACATCTTCGAGTGTGATCGTCTTGAGGTAAAACTGACTGTGATGGTTGTTTTGTACGGTGATTGCCCCCGGAACTCCCACCTTCTTGTCCCAATTGAAAGTGACCTCGAACGCCGAGTCCCCTGTCGTTAGGGGAGTGATGGTAGTGATCCATTTTTCAAGATATGCAGGCATTCCAAATTTCCCCTGCAAACCGTTCTCTGCAAAGGGCGAAAAAGAAATAAAATGTTTCAAAGCTTTTGATCTTTTCGCCCTGCTGAAAGAGAATGAGTTCATCTTTAACATGGCAAAGGGTCTGAATCTGTTCAATGATTCGCGCAAAGTCATTCGCATTTTGTTTCCAATTTTCAGTTCATTCCCACTGATATTATGTGATCTATAATCTTCTTGCCGTCGCAAGCATGGTGCCGTTTCAACAGACAAGGAACCCAGCTTGTGCTCAATGAAGTGATTTAGAAAACACATCCTTGCAGTACGCGGCACAAATTTCCAATCGAAAGTGACAAATGAAAGCTTATATAATTATATTATTGGCCAATAACCCTAAAATTAACTACAATAATTGCTAATGCCATGCACCATTGGTTGATTAGGTGGTGTGGCACTAGGACGTCACATGAGGAAAATCACCACATGTTTTACGATGAAGTCTTTTCTTGTTGCAGCGCACGCCATGGGTAATTGGTTTTAAAATGGGCAAATTCCAAAACCGGAACCTTGAAACTATCCTGTTATAATCGATTTCTAGTTTTTGGACACCGGAACCTATTCCATTTTGTTGAAAACGTCTAGAACCTGTCATGTTTTTCTGGTACAATTCCAGGGTCTACCCAAGAATCTCTTTTTTTCTTTTTTCTTTTTTTGTTTTATTTTTTGGTTTTTTTATAGCAAAAGCATATGAGGTTATGAGTAACAAAAAGTTTCAAAGTAAAATATGAACAACAGAAATCTATATTTACCAAAAACAACAATTAATAAGATGAATATATAGTCATGTACAATTATAAATAATAAAAAGTTCAAACACATAACATAAAATATAAATTATAAAACTCCATTCCCCACTTGTCTATAAAAAATTTAAGAGAAGAGGAAAATTGGCAAGAAGTTCAAAGGTAAGACAAATGATGAAAGAGTGTTGAGGTTTAAATTTAGAGGAAAAAGAAATTAGAGTTTCGGCTTTTTAACTTATAAACTAGTGCCTACGTAGGTATTCACTCGAAACCTTTTCTAGGATTGGTTCCAGTGGGAACCTATTCCTACACCAGATTTTTGGGCGGTCCGATCTAATTGTCGGGTAGGACCAATTTAGTTGCACATCTCTAGTGCACACAAGGCAAAGAGCCATTCTATGGATAACATGGACGATCGGAAAGAGACAAGTCTTTCAGCCAATTCTCTTATGTATTATTTTAGAGTGAAAAGACGGTAAGATCTGAGCACTCTTGCGTCGTCCTTCATGGCGATGGCCCATCATATTCAATTCATGCATCATCTTCATGATGTCAATGCAAACCTTAACCTGTTAATCAAAACCCGATTCAACCATTCATAGATGAACGCCGACTATACCCACGGTGAGATCTTAGCTCTGTTGCCGGCGTGCGTAGAGGAAAATCCATTCGTAGTCAAGAAACATAGTCATGCAGAAAAGAAACTTTAAATTCAAGAAATATGTTCGGTCAATAATGGGAAATTCGTTTGGTCAGAAACGATTAAAAAGAAAAAAGGATATAGAGAACTTGACATTGGGCTATTGGCCGGAGGATATCATTGACTGTTTGTTTATAATGGTCCGTTTACTTTGCGAAAAATATAATTTTTCTAAAAAATATTTTTCAAAAAATCATTTTCATGAAAAATGACAATATTTTTTATATTTGGCTGAAATGTGAAATGAGCTGAAAATATTTTCCAATATTTGATATGAAAAATTTAATTTGATTTTCCTAAATATATATACATTATTTGGGCATGGGCGCCAATAACTTACCCATAGATAGCTGGAGAACCAAGTATGGGCACTAGAGTCCCGATCTAGCCTCAATCAAGTACCATGGTCTCAAGCCCACAAGAAATGGTGTGTAAAATAATCAGAAATCGCCCCGACCACCTATAACCAGTCCAAAACCGACAATTGTTATGAGTACTAGTCATGTTCCCGGTTCCAAATTGCCCACTCGGATAGGACTAGTGTGTGTATATTAAATTTCATCTCTCTATTTTCTCTATTTTCAATTGGCACAACTCTAACCACTAGGGGTTCACCTCAGTGGCCACTCTTCCAACTTGGAAGGGAGAGGTTGGGGGTTCAAATCCCCCTCTTTTCAGGAGGAATTGAGGTGGGGACGATTTTAAAGGTTTCATCTCTCTATTTTAAGGGCTCGAGAGTGAGTGTTAAAATAGAATTTCAAGAAAAAAAAAATCGGCACAACTCTCTCTCTCTCTCTCCTTTATGCCTTTCAAAAAAAAAAAACCTTGTATCAATCACCAACTCCCCACTTTTCTCTCTCTTCTCATTCAAACTCCCGCATTCTCTCTCTCCAATTAATACTACACAATCTCTCCTATTTCTTCCACGTCCCTTGCATGATCAACAACATCTCTAGAGTGTGCTACGTTCATGGTAGTTTCTTCACTCTCGCTGAGTTGAGTTTCAAGAACCTTCAAAGAAAAGGTATGTCATTACTCTTTGTACTCTGGTCTTGATCTCTGTACTCCATTATCTTTCATTGTTTGTGTACATTCTCTCTCTAGAGAGATGTAGATCTTCTCTCCGCCACCTTCACTCCCTCAACCCATCCCTCGCTCCCCTACTCTCCCACTCCACCTCATCATCACCCCTCGTCTCACCCTCTCCCATCTCTACTCCACTCCACCTACAACCTGTGCCCGCCCTTCCCTTACTCCTCCGTCCCTCCCTACCCCTTCTCCACCTCCCTTGGCCAATTCCATGGACCAACCCAGAAACTGACCGAACCAATTCCCCGATGGATTCCAATTTTTTGGAACCAACCCTTACTGGGCAATTCTCAATTCTAGGGTGAGAATTGTCCATGCAGATCATGCTCACCCCTATTACCAAGCCTAGCCTCAATAGACCCTGGCACAAGCATCAGGATTTCGAGCCCGGCCTCAATAGACCTTGGCACTAATAATAGGGTCTTTAGTCTTGATCTTGATAGACCCTGGCCCAGGCACCGAGGACCTGAGCTCAATTGTCGGGGACCAAAGCTCGAGAGTTTAAGCTTTGGGCTCAACCTCGATTGACTCAAGAGCAAGCATCGGGAATCTAGGCATGGGTACCAAGGTCCCGAGCATAGGCACAGGCACAAGACACAAGCCTAACCTCGGTATCCGAGCCCGGGCACCAAAGACCTAGTCCTCGATGCCAAGGACTCAGGAGTCAGCATTGGGGTTCATGGCTTAGCGTAAAGTTTTGAGTCCAAGCACCAAAACCTGGTCATATTTTGGAAAATCATCTTTTATTTTTGAAAAATGAAATCATTTTTCTAAATTTTAGCATAGATTTTTCAATAACCAGAAAAATATTTTTCATTAATTCATTTTCTTAAGCAAATCAAATGTCAAAAAATGAAGGAAATATTTTTTTGAAAAAAAAAAATTCCGTGAAGCAAAAAGAGCATAGATGATAAAGATTAAATCCACGTCTATAGGACGGGATGTGGACTGGAGAGAGAACCCGAAAAATGATTTGAGCTTTTTCTTAATTAAAATGTAAAATTAAATAGAATAAAATAAAGCGTGAGTGGAAAATTCTAAACAGTCCATAACAAATATTGCATAAATATTTGTCGACTTTAAAATTTGGACTCGATTGAGGAAAACAATTCATAATTCTGATTTAGTTTCATCCACTTCTTCCAAAACATGAAAAGAGATGGGACACATGTTTACTCGAGTTTACAAATGTTGCATAATACATACATACATACATACATACATACATACATACATACATACACGCACACAAACATATATGCATGTATTCTATCTAAAAGAGAGAAAAAGTAAAAGCGCCTGACGCTGGTACTAAAATATGACCTAACTAACTTTAGCCCAAATGGTCAACATTAAAATCAAGTCAAAATACTTAACCTAGTTTGAACGTTTGAGCTTTTCAATTGGCTTTTCTTCTTTCTTTTTTTGGGCCTCGGCTTGAGGTTTCAGAATTAACATAATTTTTTCCTTTAAATTATAAGTTGGTTTAGAAAGTCTCTCATATATAAGAGAATCCTACGCATAGTGCAAACACCTAAATGTACCCAAATTTTCTGTCACACGAAACAGCAATATTTAATGATTACTCTAAATCTACCATGGTCTATCTATTTAAATATGAGAAATTGTCAAAAAATATTTGGGTATATTCTGTTTATCTATGTCTATAAATGTGTGCAAGGTAGAGTCATCCTATCAACAAAAATGCGGTAACTAAGTTTGATCAATCATAATTCAAAAAGAAAGAAAATCTAACTTTTTTCTAACTCCATCAAGATTACACATGTTCTCTGCAGTTGCACAGCAAAGATCAAACTTCAGAAGCTAAATTCAGCAGGGAATGTGACAGATTAGGTCGACTGAATCGCATGCATGGCCAATTCCCGAATCTTGGATGCAACGCAAGAGTATCGTGCCACAGAACCAAAAAACTTAAAACACAAATTGCACAACTGTACTCTCGTCAATAACACGCTGAATTAAAGCGAAGATGCACATGTTATACTTTCTTGAAATCTGAGCAAGAAGTAGTTTGCTTTCTCATAATGGAACATCGAAACGCGAGAGATCCACTTCGACATATGCAAGTCACATGAAATACTTATAATTATTATCTTTTCTTCGTGGGGAAGAAGTCCATGTTACGCTTTCTCGAAATCTAAGCAAGAAATCGCTTGCTTTTTAATTATAGAGCGTCGAAACTCCAGCGGTCCACTTCGACATGCGGTGAAATACTTATCATTATTGTCTTTTCTTCGTGGGGAAGAAGATCGCTGGTCATGATGACGAATAGTTTAATTCGTTGCCATTCATCATTTCGCCAACAGAAATGTACAGCACAGTGTAGAACCAAGAAAAGCCATTGAAAGAACTTGTTCCAGAAATGAACGACAAGAAGATAGCGAGGAAGAGGGTCATGACTCACCGGGATCACCGTGGACGGCGCTCACGAGCCGCAGAGAGACCTTCTTACCCAACAGCTCGTGGATGTCGTCGAGGACCGACGCGTTGAAGTCATTGAAGTCCAAGACGTACTTCTTCATCAGTACCACAGTCCCCTTGACCTTTTTCGACCCGCCCGCCTCGCACCGGCGGCATGCCTTGTCGCCGCAGTTGAAGGCGTGCAGCATCCCGTGAAACAGCTTATCCATTCCGGAGAATGTGTGGAACCTTTTTGCGAAGTCGATGGAATGAAAGGAAGAGAAGGACGGGTATTGAAATGAATGAAGAAGGGTAAGCGTTGCGATGGAGGGCATTTATAAGGGAAAGTTCGACGCTACGGTATCGCCAAGAAGCTCCAGTTGTTTACGGGAGACTTGGAATTTCTTCCTTTGTCCTCTTTCCGTAGTCTTAAGGACGTATTTTCATGTATACTCAATAGGATGTATTTTACAAAAGAAGTTAGGTTACGTTATCTTATCGTATCTTGAGTTTGATTCTTAGTCAGAATAAAATAAATTCAGATATAAGGAGAATATAACCTGGATAAAAACATTGTATGAGGGAGATGTGATAAAGGTAGATAGAATTTATTATATCCATGGCGTAAGAGGTATATTTCTCAACTAACAAACTTCTTAAATTTAAAATACATATATTGATTAAAATATAAAATATTCGGATTCTAATATAAAAAAGAAAAGTCAAAACAAAAGTAATTGACAATTTTCTTTTTTATTTATTCCTATATATATTTGAATTTTTTTCTAAACTATAATATTATATATGTGTGAGTATGTATGTTTAGTAAGTATTTATATTCATTACACATTTTAGGTAATATTAGTAGTTCTTATTATTTAAGAAAATTTATATTAAGGAATGATTGAAGGGAATAAACATGAAATAGAAAAAAAGAGGGAAAATTCATTAACAAATAAATAAATAAAAACGAAGTAGAAGAACCTCGATTTTAAATGAATAAATTCAAAGTTGAGACAGATCTTTCCAATTCACTTTGCCTCCCTCTTCGTATTTCTAATTCATGTTGAAACTTTACTACTTCTCCGTAGTTTTTAATTCACATTAAAGTTCCACGAAAATGACGAAAGAGTTGAAACTCTTTTGCTCCAAAACTTTCTAGTTCATGTCAAAAGACAAAAGAAGCAAAAGAGTCGAAACTCCTCTTTCTCGCTGTTCTTTGGTTCATGTTGAAATTTCACGAAAGTGACGAGATAGCCAATGCACTATACTTTTCCAAATCGCGAAGATAAATAATCATCTTTTCTCTCTTTTATTAGATTTGACTTTTGCTGGCCGATCTACCTACTTGATGTTGCCATAGTCCATTTACATTTCTTGTCATTGTTGAACATGTGGCTCTAGAGTGCTGCAATGAGCTTTGTTCTTGTTTAAGATGTAGATTGTACAATAATTATGAATTGATTGACAAAGGTTATCTTCATTTGTGCATTTGTAATTTCTTTAGCAATAAATCATGATTCCATTTGTACATTTTCATATTTTGTTCATATCAAACAAGGGATTTTATAAGATATAAAAGTATCCGATTTTATTACTACTATTCACTAAACAATGATAGAGTATAATAAAATCCATAAATTACATATTCTATTTCATTAAATTATATCTTGATTAGAAATCTAGACAACCAAACGTAATCTTATAATCTTGAAAACCTAAGTTTTCTCATTTGAATGCTTGATTAGTATCTACGGCACTCGTTAATACTTTTTAATAGATTTTCCCCTTCTTCTTCTTTTTTAAAATGAGGATACATTTGGTTGGCTTTGGTTGAATTTATAGACCTAATCCCGGGGAGGTGGCACGTTCTTCCACGCGCTGATTCAATGATGGCTGCCGAAGACCCATTTAGGGAAAGCCACGAAGACTTGGTGATGGTTAAGGAATTGATGAAGTGATTAGCACGCGGCTTTGAATTTAGTGGCATTTGCCTTAATCCTTGGTTTATCTCGCGTCAATTATATTCATTCGAGACGCGTTGAGATTATCCGAAATGACCAAGCGAGACCCGAACCTACGTTGCTTTGAAGACCGTCCGATGGGGAGTTGAGCATTGGATCGAGAGAGATGGGGGGATGCCCAAAGGCTTGAAAGCTTGACAAATCGTACCAATGTTCACTTTTGATAAATCATACTTGGGCATCGCCTCCTGGATCAAGTATGAGCACCGGGATCTCGAGTTTGGCCTGAAGGAACCTGGGTCTAGCCTCTGTGGACCCAACTCTAGTCTCGATGGACCTAGGCCCAGATGCTAGTGACTTGACCGTGGGACCCAGGTCCCCAGACATGGCTGTCGATAACCCGAGCATGGGCAGTAGAGTCCCAAGTCCAACCTCAAAGGACTCAAGCTCAGCTTCTATAAAACCTGGACCAAGCCACAAAGGATTTGGGCACATGTGTCAAGGTTTAAATGTATTTTGAAATTTAATTTCTGATTTTTGAAAGACAAAATGATTTTTTTCAAATTTAAGCATAGGTTTTGGTTGGTCATGAATTTTCGTTAGACTCTTTATCTTCAGCATCAAAAGACAAAAAATGAACATATAAATAAATAAATAAATAAATATAAATATATATATATATATTTCGATAGAAAATTTCCGCCAAACAAATGAATTTTTAATGTTTTTTTTAATGGAGGAAATCAATAACAGAAGGGATGGCTTTCTTTATAACCCATAGCGTAGAAATTGATTTATTCTTAACCAAGGGTTAACACAAGTCGTTATAATTCGAATCTTTGCTCGTTAAAATTCAATGGTTAAATTGCAGTAGTCATCAGCACCAATCTTCACTTAGGATTGATTTCACGAAAAATGAATAATATATAAAACATTTTCCTAAAATAATCATTTATATTACTTACCAAATGAACAAACGTGAAATATTTTCATTGTGTATGAAAATGTCTAGACATAGATAGTTGTCGATAATGAAAAATCTATCATCGACTAATTATTTCAAGCAATACACGTGATTAATTTTTAAAAAAATGAGAAATATTTTCATCATTCACGAATATATTTAAACAAGGATAATTGTCGATAATTAAAATATATGTCATTGACTAATTAGTTCAAGTAATAGAAACGATCATTTAAAAAGAAAAAATTCAAATCATTCCTTTTACGTGAGATAAACGGAACCTTATCCTTGCATTAAAATTACATCATCTAGAATTTGAGATGCCGCAAAACTTACTAGGCCCCGTCAAGGTCAATACTCATATTACACACCAGCATGGAAGCCTTTTCTTTCATCTTAATGTTCCGAAACATAAAGGTCTCCTTCGAAGAATGGAAACATAAGCCAAATTCGACTATTTAAAGGTTCTGGGAGAAAGAGACGAGTATAACGATCATCAGCTTAATCGTTGAGCCTGCATAATCAAATCATGAGATCGAGCAGGAAGCCTAGATGGTTGAGTTATGTGATTGACGCATATCAGGAAAAATAAAAATTAAAAATTAAACTTACTTGTAGTTCATGAACTTGCAATGGAAGAAGAAAAAGGCCAAGTTGATGGGTTAAACCTGGGGTTTCAGGCTGACTTTCACAAACGGGCATTTTTCCAATCCTTCAACAATCGATTTTGTCTGTAAAGTTTGAAACTTGTAGATGATGTCTGATTCTTGTAAAAGCAAAGCTCCAGAACAATCAGTTAGCCTAGCAGGTAGATAATTAGCAGACTGAGTCCCAAAACTTGACAAACACTTATTTCATATTTCATATTTCATATTTCATATTTACAATAGCTTTCATCCTAGAATAAAAGGAAAGTTAACAACGAACAAACAAGAAAAGAACAGTTGTGCGTGCAAAAGTTTAGATCGAGACGCTGTTGGGAATTCCCTTGGCAGTCACTCCGCCTTCGCTGGTCGGGTAAAGCAGCATATAAGGCACCTCGACTGGCCCGACCCGGTTCCTCCACCTCTTGTCCCCATTCATCCTCAAAATCCTTTCCTCGACTTCTCCCAACTTCTTCCCGAACCTCTCGAACGCCTCCAAAGGCTCAGCATCTGCTGTCCACTCCGGAGTGTCTCTCTGCCCAAGATACACCTCATCGGTAGAATGCGTCGAAAGGATCTCTATAAGCGAAATTCCTAGAAGTGTCTGAAGCTGGGCTGTTATAGTTTTCAGGAAAGCCTTGTCAGGATTTTGCTTGAGCTCTTCGAATTCGGGAGTACCTTCCTCGGGCATATAGCGACGGCTGAGGGTGGGCCGGTTCGGGAGGTACCCTGCATAAGGGTATTGCCCGAAGTTCACAGCCGCATGGAGAGCAGACGCGATCCAGATGGTGATCGTACATGTCTCTGTTAGGTCCTTCACAGTCTGCATTTTAGGCCACCAGGGCTCACCCTTCTTGTCGCCGTGTCCCTCCTCCACGAGTTCCCTCCACCAGGATTGGAGTTCCTCATCCTCCTGTACCGTCTCATCGCTCTTGTAATAAAAGGAGCAGTAGTCCTCAACCCACGTCTTGATCGCGGACCAGATCTCGAGCCCATCTACCGCATAGGGGTAGTCCTCGATCAATAGGCGGAGGCCATGCGGGGAGTTCGCATCTTCTACAGCAACTCCCCTGAAGACAAGAAAAGGTAGAATTTTTTCGTCACTCAGTCTATCAGAATAATTCAAGTAAAACAAGCGATAGCTATATTGACATGTATCTCGCCATGGGCCTCGGCTATTCCAAGTACATTTGCCCAATCTTCATCGGCCTTGATTTTTCTTTCTTTTTGAAGCAATTTTAAATAGAAGTCTTATGGATGATTTATATGTATAGAACAGTGAATTTACCGCTTGATGAGGTCAGTAGGAAGCGCTTGCTCGGGGAAAATCCAGTTCTTGTAGATGGCTGAAGACATCTCCATGGAATACTTTGCTGGGAATACAGTCGTCTCCAGGATTCCACCCGCATTGATCACAATCTGCCTGGCGATTGCATTTATCTCCATCGTGTCGCGGAAATGGGGATGCAAAAGCTTGTAGATAGGGTGAAGCGCACTCAATTGTCTATTTGTTGCAATCACAAATGGTTCAATCGCCGCGTGAGTATTCAACCTGCGGTAAGAATCAAGAAAATTATCAATATGCAGGAAATAAATAAATAAAAATTTCCCTTCTTTATATAGGTGAATGCTCCTCTGAGATCTTTACCAGTGACTGCTGAGTTGATGATAGCCTGCGTCGTTAACTGCCACATAAGCTTTAGCCAGTTGCCAGATGGAACCTTCCACGCCTTGATCGGCCGGCGTGTACACCTTGCTTATCGCACCAAACTCGTCTCCCTCAGGATGTGGCATGCTAAGCTCTATTGCCAGCGGCTTCAAGGTACCGTCATCCTTCAAGAAGAGGAGTGTTCGAGTAGCATACATTTTTGTGGCAGTCATGTTTATCCGCCTCAGATATGGCATGATCGTGTCATGGTGATCCAATATGAACAATTTGTTCATCTTGATAGCCTGCATTTGTTATGCATCGTTTCAATTTGGATATTTGAACTTAAATGAACTCGCCATCATCTTTTAAGCAAGTACATGGACGCTCTTAGTGATGTGAGATGCAATGACAGTACCTGTTCGACAGTCAATCCATTCAATTGCTTCTGAATTAGCTCTTCCCTTAGTGAACTCCTCTGGTTGCCATATATTTTAGGGTCTAGCTTGCTTGCCGGAGGGAATTCCTGAAATCAACAAAAAATGTTTTATCAACTAGACAACTGGTGGAACTCCATTCCGCACTTCATTTTAATATTAACTGAATTTGTTTGAGCTGTAACATGAAAGATATTGTTGTTTACCTCGAGACGGCGAATCACGACAGGGTTGACTCCAGCGAGCATTTCTCTGCCGAATTCTAAATCGGTCCTCCAGGCAGTCTTATCTTCTGCACAGCATGATTGCTAAACGTTAGGAAAACATCCTCAAACTAATCAGATTAAAAAGGCCTCAAAGATATATGTATCCATTACCTTTGATCACTTGAGGCATGGGGTACTCGAGAAGCCCTTCCCCGTCAGTCCGGACGAGTTCCTTAAGCATCTCGAGGGGAATGTTCTCCTTCAGACTCTCCAGCAAAGGGCCATCGGGAAGCTTAATACCGCCCTCGTAGAGATTGAGCACATCCTGGAAGGAGTCGAACTCATTGGGCGTGCTGTCGCATATACTCTCTAGCTCAGGCTTCAGAAATTGACCCACGGATTTTACAGCATAAGCAAGGAAGTCGGACATCTTTAGGTGGCCAAACCGTTCGTCCCTAGGAACGTATGTGTTAAGGCTCATGAGCAGAGGCAGCCTGCTCTCCGTATTTGGATCTGTCGATAACATCGTGCAAATTCAGTAAAATATACTTGCAAATGAAGCATCTTTGTCACAAAAAAATGAAGCCATAATAATCTCACATCAAGTTGGAGATTCATGATATGAGTGCATTATCTAACCTGTCTCACTCGGCGGTCGACTGGTCCTTCCTCTGCGAGGATAGGGATATTCAGCAGATCCTCCTAGAACAGGGCGGGCATACTTCGTGCCCTTGTCTGGATCGCCCAAATCGTTGTAGTAAGCATAGTCGTACACCCTGTCCCACTCCTGAAGCTCTCCCGTTCCATCTCCTCTCAAGTTAACTAACTCTTCCTCTCGGTACTTCACTAGAGGCGCTGGAGTTTCTCTCGGAAGATACGTCTGCAATAACATGCTATCTTATTAGAGACAACCTAAGGAACCCTGTCCAATCATATTGTTATTTCATGTGACAGAGTAGAATAGAATCCGAAACTGAAATGCCTTCAGCCAATATAAAGTGCAATTCCTAAGCGACATGCCCCACTTCAATGAAATCGGAAAGCCTACAAGATGCTGAAACTGGCTAAAAGTAGAGCATAACCCAGAGAATTCCTAGAAGTGAGATTATACTACGCAAAATATGTTTCCGGGAAGCTAGGTCCCTTTTGAAAAGTCACTTCTTTCTGACCAATTTCCTGCATCAGCTAATTCTTTAGAACTACCATATGTAAGACAAGATTTCAATCTTCATACTCGGAGGCAATGTCTTTTATTTTGCCCTATTGAGACTCTAGAAGCAAATCATAAATTGCAGCTACAGCTTAGCTTCATCAATCAAATTATTGTGATCGAACCTTGTTAGAGAAGAAGACCCGGTCCTTCTTGTACCGGTCGGCAGGGTAGACCCACGAGTTGCAGACAAAGTGGACTCGGCCCTCGCCGGGCACCTCTTCGAGTGTGATTGTCTTGAGGTAAAACTGACTGTGATGGTTGTTTTGTACGATGATCGCCCCCGGAACTTCCACCTCCTTGTCCCAATCGAAAGTGACCTTGAACGCCGAGTCCCCTGCCGTTAAGGGAGTGATGGTAGTGATCCATTCTTCCAGATATGCAGGCTTTCCCAATTTCCCCTGCAAACCGTTTTCTACAGAACGCGAAAAGGAAATAAAAATTTTCAAAGCTTTCGATCTTTTCATCCCGGCAAATGAGAATGACGTTCATCTTTAACATGGCAAGGGGTCTGAATCTGATCAATGATCAGCGCAAGGTCATTTGCTTTTTGTTTCCAATTTTTAGTTCATTCCCACTGACATTATGTTATCTATAATCTTCTTGCTGCCGCAAGCATGGTGCCGCTTCAACAAACAATACCTGATCTTGTGCTAAAAACCAAAAGGAAAGAGCAACGACCCGAGCTTGTGCTCAGTGAAGTGATTTAGAAAGCTCATCTTCGCGATGCCTCGCATAAATTCCCAACTAAAATTGACAAATGACAGCTTATGTTGGCCAATAGCCACAAATTAACTACAAGAATTGCTAGTGCCATGCACCATTGGCTGATTAGGTGGTGTGGTACTAGGACATGACATGAAGAAAATCACCTCATGTGGACCGGAGAGAGAGAACCGAAAAATAATTTGAGCTTTTTCTTAATTAAAAGTAAAATTAAATAGAAAAAAATAAAGCGTGAGTGGAAAATTCAAAACAGTACAAAACAGATAGGAACACTATACTTTTGTCGATTTTAAAATTTGGACTCGATAGAGGAACACAATTTATAATTCTGATTTAGTTTCATCCACTTCTTCAAAAACACGAAAAAAGATGAGACACATATTTACTTGAGTCTAGAAATGTTACATATATGCATGTATTGTATGTCGAGAGAAAAAGTAAAAGCGCCTGAAGCGGTTGCTAAAATATGACCTAATTAACTTGTGCCCAGATGGTCAACATTAAAATCAAGTCAAAATACTTAACCTAGTTTGAACGTTTACGTTTTTCAATTGGCTTTTTTTCCCTTGGCTTGAGATTTTCGGAATTAACATAATTTTTTCGTTTATATTATAAGAAGAGAACCCTCCCCATAGTGCAAACACCGAAATGTACCCAAATTTTCTGTCACATGAAACTGCAAGATTTAATGATTACTCTTACTCTACCATGGTCCATCTATTAAACTATCAATAATTGTCGAAAAATATGTGGGCACATACTGTTTATCTATGCCTATAAATGTGCGCATAGTGGAGTCATCCTATCAACAAACATGCGGTAACTAAGTTTGACCTGTCATATTTCAGTAAAAAGAAAATTCTATTTTTTTTCTAAGTCCATCAAGATTACACATGTTCTCTAAAGTTGCACATAAAAGATCAAACTTCAGAAGATAAATTCAGTAGGGAATGTGACAGATTAGGTTGATTGTATCGGATGCATGGCCAATTGCCGAATCTTGTGAACGCGCAAGAGTATCGTGCCACAGAACCAAAAAGCTTAAAACACAAATCGCCCAACTTTACTCTTGTCAATAACATGCGGCAAGTAAAGCGAAGATGCCTTTCTTGAAATATAAGCAAGAAGTAGTTTTCTTTCTTATAACAGATCTTCGAAACGCAAGCGACCCACTTCGATATATGTGAGTTATGTGAAATACTTATCATTATTTTCTTTGTAAGGAAGAAGCACGTGTTAGGCTTTCTTGAAATCTAACTAAGAAGATGCTTTCTTTTTTATAATAGGACGTCGAAACGCGAGCGATGCATTTTGACATATGCAAATTATGGGAAATACTCGTTATTATTGCGTTTTCTTTATGGGGAAGA
Source organism: Eucalyptus paniculata subsp. matutina (assembly GCA_017140255.1). Lineage (NCBI taxonomy): Eukaryota > Viridiplantae > Streptophyta > Magnoliopsida > Myrtales > Myrtaceae > Eucalyptus > Eucalyptus paniculata. Next base: position 1,722,008 of record CM029437.1, on the reverse strand, counting down.
AGATCGCTTGTCACGACGACGAACAGCTTAATTTGTTGCCATTCATCAGATCTTGTCAACAGAAATGTACAGCACAGTCTAGTACCAAGAAAAGCCGTCGAAAGAAGTTGTTCCAGAAATGAACGACAAGAACATCGTGTGGAAGAGGGTCATGACTCACCGGGATCACTGTGGACGGCGCTCACGAGTCGCAGAGAGACCTTCTCACCCAACAGCTCGTGGATGGTGTCGAGGACCGACGCGCTGAAGTCGTTGAAGTCCAAGACGTACTTCTTCATCAGCACCACGGTCCCGATGACCTTCTTGGACCCGGCCGCCTTGCGCTGGCGGCCTGCCTTGTTGCCGCAGTCGAAGGCCTGCAGCATCCCGTGAAACAGCTTATCCATTCCGGAGAATGTATGGAACCTTTTTGCGAAGTTGATGGGACGAAAGGAAGAGTAGGATGGGTATTGAAAAGAATGGAGAAGGGTGTGCGTCACGATGGTGGTACTTATAAGGAATATTCCGACGCTATGGCATCACAAAGAAGCTTCCCTTCTTTATGAGAGACTTGAAATTTCTTTCCTCTTTCCTCTTTCCTTTTTCCTCTTTCTCCTTTTTCCACGGAAGGGTTTCATGAATGCTTAACAGGAAGTATTTGATTTGTAAAGCGAAAGAAGTTAAAGATACGTTTAGTAATTGGGATAGAATATATCCAATCCCATGTTCAGTTCTTACTCAAGATAAAATAAATTCAACTATAACGGGACTTTAGTCGGGATAAAAATATTTTATGGAATAAGTGTGATAAATGTGGATAGAATTTCTTATATATATAGCGTAAAAGCAATTATTTTTAATAATAAAATTCTTAAATTAAAAATTAAAATAGAAACAAAATTTAAAAAGGAAAACTCAAAATAAAAAATAATGGACAATTTTATAATATATATTATATATATTTGAATTTCTTTCTATTCTATAATATATATGTATACTCTATATAATATATATATATATATATATATATATATATATATATATATATATCTATAATTCATGTTGAAATTTCACTAAAGTGGCAAGAAAATCAAAATACTATACTTTTCCGAATCACGAAGATAAATAATTATGTTTTTTCTCTTTTACTAGATTTGACTTTTGCTAGCTAATCTACTTAGTCGATGTTGCTATAGTCTGTTTACATTTCTTATCATTGTCAAACATATGGCTCTAAAACGCTGCAATGAGCTCTTTCCCTATTTAAGATATAGATCATACAATAATTATGAATTGTATGATAAATGTTCTCTCAATTTGTACATTTGTGATTTCTTTAACAATGAATCATGAGAAATTCTTACTATTTCCATTGACGCATTTTCAAATTCATTTACATTGGTATGTTGTTCATATCAAACAATGAATATAATAAGAAACGAAAATATCTGATTTTATTACTACGGTTCATTAAACAGTAGATAGAATATAACAAAATCCTTGAATTATATACCATATTCCATCAAGTCCTATTATGATTAAGGATTCAAACGATCAAACGCAACCTTATAATTTTGAAAACCTAAGTTTTCCGTTTTAATTGTATGATTAGTATCTTGGGCATTGGCTAAATAATACTTTTTAAAAGATTTTCCCCCTCCTCCTTTTTTTTTTAAAAAAATGAGGAGAGAAATTGGGTTGCTTTTGGTTGAATTGAGAGACCTAATCATTATGGAGATGGCACATTACCACGCGTTGATTCGATGATGGCTACCAAAGGGCCCTTTAGGGAAGACGACCCGCGAAGACTTGGCGATAACTAAGGAATTATTGGAGTGATCAGCACGCGGCTTGCTTTGAATCTTAGTGGCGTTGCCTTAATCCTCGGGTTATCTTGCGTCAATTGTATGCATTGGTGGAGACGCGTCATTATTCGAAATGACAAAAAGGCTTGAAAGCTTGACAAATCACACCAATGCTCGCGTTTGGTAAAGTTTATTCTGTCTCCCGTCTCGAGACAGGAGATATCTTAAAGGCGGTGATGTCTTTTCTGACTAAATGCATCCATTTAAATGAGAGCTGATTAAACAATTCAATGGTGCATGACATAATATCACAACCAAGCGACCTTATCATGAATTTTACTGTTGATTGACAAAATTCTTACACTTAACTTAATTTTTAAGTAAAAGAGATAGAATGTCAAATCATCGATTCCACATATTCCTCCCACAGTAAATTTGTGTGAAATTACGATCAATTATTCTAAAAACTTAAACTATTAAATGATGATATAATTTATTATTTATATATTTTAACATTCTCCCTCAAATTTAGTCTATTCTTTTTAAGTGCATGGAAATATAATTGGGAAGACAAATGGGGTCTAAAAAAATTCGAACTCAAAATCTCCAACTCTAATATCATATAAATTTAATCTCTATCAATTATTTTAAAAACTTAAACTATTAGATAATAGCATAACTTATTATTTAAATATTATAATATCTCATCTACATAGTTATCTCATTTATTTTCTTTTCCTAAGTATTCGTTTCCGCTTTGGGTGCACTTCTCGTACTACTAATACAAATTTAATAAGCTACATTATTGTCGTCGTCGTCGTCATCGTTGTCGTTTCCACAAGGATAGAGCCGTCTAATCAGGGCAGTTTCCTACTTTTAGTGTTTGCGCCCGTCAACCAATTCGAATTTGTGGAAAACACATAAACATCATCATTTAAAGCCCCCTCAAGCCCATTCGTAATTCTTCTACAGATTTAGATAGGATGTATACATTGCAGATAATTACTAAAAAAATCCCTACACTTATTGTACACTTCTTAATTTGATTGATTTACTCCTCAACTTTTTGACGATCTATTAAAATAATTCTTTTGATCAATTTTGGTAGAAAATCGTTGTCATAAACAGCCAGCGATGGAAATAAACTTATTTAACCCCACATGTATTGATATTTCAAGAAGGGAAAATAATCAATGAATTTTTTTAGCAAAAAAATGTACAATAAAATTTTTAATTTTTAATTTATTCAACGTAATTCATGAAATTTAACTTAATGTGCAATGTGGTCCTTAGTACATGTTCAATTTAGTCTACTCAATGTTATCTTTAAAATTGAATTAATTAAATGATAACATTGTATATTTCATATAAATAGAAGGATTGATTGAATACTTATAAAAAATTTAGGACCACGTTAAGAAATCATATTGCATATTTAGCCAAAATTTGGGGATCTTTAGGAAGCCGCAGTCCAATTCCCAGTTCCATATCTGTCGGAACCTATAATTTCCGGTTCGGTCCCCAATTCCCGAGGGAACCGAACCGGAAACCTAGAAAAACCTAAAGTAGAAATTGAGAGTTCAGTGGTGAGGCTTGGCCACGTCTTCTTTTCAATTCTTGAGTGAACAAAAGAAGACCACATCGTTCTTGAGAAAAAATTCCTTCCTCAGTTCCTCTCCGAGCACAACGACCACATCTTCTTCTAGTCCTCCTGCTTTCCTCAGTTCCTCTCTGAGATCGCTAGTCCCACGATCCCACGTCCACCGGCTCCATTGCTGGCGACCGTCCCTCTCCGGCAAAGCTCTCTCCTTTTCTCGTTCTAGCACCTTCAACTCCTGCCTCGTACTCTGTTCAGAGCTCCCTCTCGGTTCTATTCAATCTAAGGTAGAGCTCTCTATTTAGTCGTGATTTGATTTTCTTGCCGAGTACTCCGAGCCAGCCGTAGTTGAAAGTCGAGGTAGCACCTCGATCTATGGCATTAAACTCCCGGAGATGGCACTTCGAAATGCATTAATACTCGCAGCTTGATTCTTTTTGCCAAACTTTCTTTTATGCTATTGAACCATCTCCTTGTCATCTTCGAATTAGCTAGTGGATCCATCAATGGCCGAGAGACTATTAAAAATTGCATGTTTGAAGTTTGCTCTATATGCACCGAATTTGATGAGTTTCGCTTGATAAATCTCTGTAAATTTTTATCCGATATATACATGATTTCCATTACTCTTATGAGTTTCGCACTAGTGAAGTCACTTAGATCTAGCCTCCAGACCAAGACGCCCTCTACATGTTAAATTTTTTGTGCGACTTGATTGCCTTGCTTTGAGGCGCTCATTTTTCTCCTTCGCACCTAAATCGGGAACCTCCAATCATGAAACCAGCATGAATTTAGTTCATTGGCATAAATCTCCTTTGCTTTCTCGACATTGTGACCTCATCCGACTTATTTTACCGGAACTTAAAGGTCTGTTTCGAAGGATGGAAACGTAGCCAAATTCGACTATTTAAAGGTTCTAGGAGAAAAGAGACGAGTATAACGATCATCAGCTCAATTGTCGAGCCTGCAGAATCAAATCATCAGATCGAGCCAGTAGTCTAAATGGTCAAGTTATGCGATGGATGCAGATCGGGAAAAAGGAAGAAAGATAAACTTACTTATAGTTCATGTGCTTGTAATGGAAGAGGAAAAGGCCAAGTCGATGGGTTAAACCTGGGGTTATATGCTGAATTTAACGACTGACATTTTTCCAATTCTTCAACAGTCTATTGGTGTCTGTAAAGTTCGAAATTGTAGATAATGTCTGATTCTTGTAAAAGTAAATTAGCAGACTGAATCCCAAAACTTGACAAACGCTTATTATGCTTTATTTGTTTTGTGGTTATTCATATTTCGCGCTTACAATAGCTTTCATCCCATAACAAAAGAATAGTTAACAACGACCAAACAAGAAAAGAAACATATATGCATGCTATAGTTTAGATCGAGACGCTGTTGGGAATTCCCTTGGCGGTCACTCCGCCTTCGCTGGTCGGGTAAAGCAGCATATAAGGAATCTCGACCGGCCCGACCCGGTTCCTCCACCTCTCGTCCCCATTCATCCTGATAATTGTTTCCTCGACTTCTCTCAGCTTCTTCCCAAACCTCTCAAACGCCTCCAACGGCTCAGCGTCCGCTGTCCACTCGCGAGTGTCTCTCTGCCCAAGATACACCTCGTCAGTAGAATGCATCGACAGGATCTCTATGATTGAAATTCCTAGAAGTGTCTGAAGCTGGGCTGTTATAGTTTTCAGGAAAGCCTTGTCAGGATTTTGCCTGAGCTCTTCGAATTCGGGAGTACCCTCCTCGGGCATATAGCGACGGCTGAGGGTGGGCCTGTTCGGGAGGTACCCTGCGTAAGGGTATTGCCCGAAGTTCACAGCCGCATGGAGAGCAGACGCGATCCAGATGGTGATCGTACATGTCTCTGTTAGGTCCTTCACAGTCTGCATTTTAGGCCACCAGGGCTCGTCCTTCTTGTCGCCATGTCCCTCCTCCACGAGTTCCTTCCACCAGGATTGGAGTTCCTCGTCCTTCTGAACCGTCTCGTCACTCTTGTAATAAAAGGAGCAGTAGTCCTCAACCCACGTCTTGATCGCAGACCAGATCTCGAGCCCATCTACCGCATAGGGGTAGTCCTCGATCAATAGGCGGAGGCCATGCGGGGAGTTTGCATCTTCTACAGCGACTCCCCTGAAGACAAGAAAAGGTAGATTTTTTCCGTCACACTCAAGTCTATCAGAATAATTTGAGTAAAACGAACTATAGCTATATTGATATGTATCTCGGCCCGAGCCTCGGCTAATCCAAGTACATTTGCACAATCTCGATCGGCCTTGATATATATATTTTTTGAAGGAATTTTAAAGAGAAGTCTTAAGGATGATTTATTTGTACAGAACAGAGAATTTACCGCTTGATGAGGTCAGCCGGAAGTGCTTGCTCGGGGAAAATCCAGTTCTTGTAGACGGCAGAAGACATTTCCATGGCATACTTTGCTGGGAAAACAGTCGCCTCCAGGATTCCACCCGCATTGATCAAAATCTGCCTGGCAAATGCGTTTATGTTCATCGTGTCGCGGAAATGTGGATGCAAAAGCTTGTAGATTGGGTGAAGCGGGCTCAGTTGTCTATTTGTTGCAATCACAAATGGTTCAATTGCCGCGTGAGTATTCAACCTGCAGTAAGAATCAAGAAAATTATCAATTTGCAGGAAATAAATAGACATTCTTCCCCTTCTCTATATAGTTGAATGCTCCTTAGAAATCTTTACCAATGGCTGATGAGTTGATGATAGCCTGAATCGTTAACTGCAGCATAAGCTTTAGCCAGCTGCCAGATGGAACCTTCAACGCCTTGATCGGCCGGCATGTACACCTTGCTTATTGCACCAAACTCGTCTCCCTCAGGATGTGGCAAGCTAAGCTCTATTGCCAGCGGCTTCAGGGTACCATCATCCTTCAAGAAGAGGAGTGTTCGAGTAGCATACGTTTTGGTGTTGGTCGTGTTTATCCGCCTCAAATACGGCATGATGGCATCATGGTGATCCAATATGAACAATTTGTTCATCTTGATGGCCTGCATTTGTTGTGCGTTGTTTCAATTTGGATATTCAAACTTAAATGAGCTTGCCATCATCTTTTAAGGGAGTACATGGACGCTCTTAGTGATGTGAGACGCAATGACAGTACCTGTTTGACAGTTAGTCCATTCAATTGCTTCTGAATGAGCTCTTCCCTTATTGTACTGCTCTGGTTGCCATAGATTTTAGGGTCTAGCTTGCTTGCCGGAGGGAATTCCTGAAAACAATAAAAATGTTTAGTCGACTGGACAACCAATGGAACTCCATTCCGCACTTCATGTTAATATTAACTGAAATAGTTTGAGCTGCAACATAAAAGATGTTTTTATTTACCTCGAGACGGCGAATCGAGACAGGGTTGACTCCAGCGAGCATCTCTCTACCGAATTCTACATCTGTCCTCCAGGCAGTCATATTCTCTGCACAGCATGATTTGCTAAACTTTAGGAAAACTTGAGTCCTTAGCCTCAAACTGATCAGATGAAAAAAGGCCTCATAGATATATATCCATTACCTTTGATCACTTGGGGCATGGGGTATTCGAGAAGCCCTTCCCCGTCAGTCCGGACAAGTTCCTTGATCATCTCCAGGGGAATGCTCTGCTCCAGACTCTCGAGCAAAGGGCTGGGAAGCTTGATACCACCTTCGTAGAGCTCGAGCACATCCTTGAAGGAGTCGAACTCATTGGGCGTGCTGTCATATAAACTCTCCAGCTCGGGCTTCAATAATTGAGCCACGGCTTTTAGAGCGTAAGCGAGGAAGTCGGACATCTTTAAGTGGCCAAACCGTTCGTCCCTAGGAACATATATGTCTAGGCTCATGAGCACAGGCACCCTGCTCTCGGTATTCGGATCTATCAATAACATCATGAAAATTCAGTAAATTATTCATATAAATGAAGCATCTTAGTCAAAAAAATGAAGCCATAATAATCTCATGTCAAGTTGGAGATTTATGAAATGAGTGCATTATCTAACCTGTCTTAGTCGGTGGTCGACCGGTCCTTCCTCTGCGAGGGTAGGGATATTCAGCAGATCCTCCTAGAACAGGGCGGGCATACTTCGGGTCCTTGTCTGGATTGCCCAAATCGTTGTAGTAAGCATAGTCGTACACCCTGTCCCACTCCTGAAGCTCTCCCGTTCCATCGCCTCTCAAGTTAACTAACTCTTCCTCTCGGTACTTCACTAGAGGCGCTGGAGTTTGGCCAGGAAGATACGTCTGCAATAGCGTGCTACCTTATTAGAGACAACAAAGAATACAGTCCGAAACTGAAATGCCTTAAGCGAATAAAAAGTGCAATTCAATGAAATCGGGAAGCTTACAAGATGTTAAAACTCGCCAAAAGTAGAAGATAACCTGGGGAATTACTAGAAATGAGATTCTACTAGACAAATTATTTTTTGGGAGGCTAGGACAGTTTGAAAAGTCACTCCTTTCTGACCAACTTTCTGCATCAGCTAATACTTTAGAACTACCATATGTAAAACAAAATTTTAAGTCTTCATACTCGAAGGCAATGTCTTTTATTTTTTTCCTGTTAAGACTGGAAGCAAATCAAAAATCGCGACTATAGCTTAGCTTCATTGATATGATCGAACCTTGTTAGAGAAGAAGACTCGTTCCTTCTTGTACCGGTCTGCAGGGTAGACCCACGAGTTGCAGACGAAGTGGACCTGGCCCTCGCCGGGCACATCTTCGAGTGTGACTGTCTTGAGGTAGAACTGACTGTGATGCTTGTTTTGCACGATGATCGCCCCAGGAACTCCCACCTCCTCATCCCAATCGAAAGTGACCTTGAATGCCGAGTCCCCTGCCGTTAAGGGAGTGATGGTAGTGATCCAATCTTCCAGATGCGCAGGCTTTCCCAATTTCCCTCGCAAACCTTTTTCTACAAAAAACACGAAAAAAGAATTAAAAGATGTCGAACCCTTTGATCTTTTCATCCCGGCGAACAACAACTACGTTCATCTTTAACATGGGAAAGGGTCGGAATCTGATCAATGATCAACGCAAAGTCATTTGCATTTTGTTTCCAATTTTTTAGTTCATGCACACTGATATTAATCTGTTCTATGATCTTCTTGCTGTCGCAAGCATGGTGCCGTTTCAACAAACAAGACCTGATCTTGTCCTGAGAACCAAAAGGAGAGAACAAGGACCCAATCTTGTGCTCATTGAAGCGATTTAGAAAGCACAAATTCCCAATTAAAAGTGACAAATGACAGCTTATGTTATCAGCCAATTGACCAGAAATCAAGTGCAAGAACTGCTAATGTCGTGCGTCATCGGTTAACTAGTTTTTTTTTTTTTTTTTTTTTTTTGGGGGGGGGTGGGGGGGGGGGGGGTGTGGAGCTACATGGCAATGGCCTGAGGTCCTCGTGTTCTACCACGATGTCTTTTCATTGTTGCAGTGCGCACTTCAGAAAGGACACAATTCGTTCAACCAACTCTCTCTTTTTCTATTTCGTTCTACAGTGAAGGGACGACCGGATCCGAGCGCTCTCACCCCGTCATTTACGGCGACGGCCCATCATATTCAATTCATGGATCATCTTCGTGATGCAACGCAAACCTAACCCCACGGTCAAAACCCGATTCACCCATTTTCATGGGCGAATGCCGAGTTCATCCGATGGCGAGACGTGTCCACAGGAAAATCCACACGTGGTCAAGAAACATAGTCATGCATGGAGGAAAAATAACACTTTAAATTCAATAAATATGTTGGTCAATAATGGGAAATTTGCTTGGTCGGAAACAATTGAAAAGGAAAAAAAATAAATAGAGAACTTGAGATGGACCATTGACCGGAGGATGCCGTTGACTGTTTGTTTAAGAATTGAAGAGAGGGTGAGTCTTCCGTCGGTGGTGGGTCTCGCCATTTTCTAGACCTTCTTGCTCGGAAGTGGAAACGACATTATATGATGACGATTAAAGGCTACCCTACGGCTTCCACCAAAAAACAAGAAAAAGGCTATCCTACGGCCATGGGACCGGGAGGTATGGACCGCAGAGAGAGAGAGAGAACCGAAAAACGATTTGAGCTTTGTAAATCGAAAGGTGAAATAATAAATAACAAAGCGTGAGTGGAAAAAATTCAAGACAGTCCAAAAGAAAAAGGGAAGACTAATTCATAATTCCGATTTAATTTCATCCACTTCTTCCAAAACGTGAAAAGAGATGGACAGATATTTTCTTGAGTTTACGAATGTTGCTTTTATAGAATATATATGTATATATGTATGTATATAGTGTGCTGATTGAAAATAAGACCAATTTTTTTTTAACTAAAGTAGGAAAGAGAATAAGTATAACCGCCCAACGCGGGTGCTAAAATAAGAAACGTGGCCCCAAATGGTCAACATTAAAACTAAGTCAAAATATTTAACCTAGTTGATACGTTCTAGTTTTTAGGTTTGGCTCTTAATTTCCTTCCCGGCTTAATAATTTTCAGAAACTAATATAGTTTCGTTTTGTTTAGAGAACAAAAGTTTGATTAAAAAATCCTAATCAAACCCAGAATGTGAACGCATCGATGCCATTATAGTAAAGTTTGACCGATCGCAGTTCAGAAAACAAAAAAATTCTGATCTTCTGTAAGTCCATCAAGATCCCACATTTTCTCCAAAGTTGCACAGAAAACATCAAACTTCAGAAGATAATTTCAGTATGGAATGTGATGAATTGGGTCCATTGAATCGTATGCATGGTCAATTTCCGAATCTCCTATTCTGCGCAAGAGTATCGTGCCACAGAACCAAAAAGCTTACACAAATTGCACAACTATTCTCTCGTCAAAAACACGCCTCAAATAAAGCAAAGATGCACATGCGATGCTTCTTTAAAAATCAAAACAAGAAGTTGCTTTCTTTCTTATAATAGAAAGCCGAAACGCTAGCGACCCACTTCGACATGTAAGCGATGTGAAATACTCATCATATGTTTTCTCTTTGTGGGGAAGTTATCATGACTACGAAGGTTCATCGCCATTCATCGTATTTCGTCCACAGAAACGCACAGCGTAGTACCAGGAAGAGCCATCGAAAGAACTTGTTTTTCGAAAGGAACGATAGGGAGATCGTGTTTAGAAGAGGGTTCGTGACTCACCAGGATCGCCATGGACGGCGCTCACGAGTTGCAGAGAGATCTTCTGTCCAAACAGCTCATGGACGCGGTCGAGGACCGACGCGTTGAAGTCGTTGAAGTCCAGGACGTTCTTCTTCATCAGCACCACGGTGCCCTTGACCTTCTTGGACCCGCCCGCCTCGTCGCCGCCGTCGAAGGCGTGCAGTATCCCATGAATCACCTTGTCCATTCCGGGGAAATGATCGAAACCTTTTTCTTGCGAAGCTGATCGGATGAAAGGAAGAGAAGGACGAGCAATGAAAAAGAATGGACGGTGAGCGTTGCGATAGAGATATTTATAAAGAAAAAAGGTCCTACGCTATGGCGTCGCCAAGAAGCTTCCCTTCTTTACGGGGAAGACTTGGAATTTCTTCCCTCTTTCCTTATGCCTTTTGCCTTTTTCCTTTTTCCTTTTTCTCCACGTTCTTGAGGACGTAATTTCATGTATATTTGATAGGAAATATTTGATTGGTAAAGCTAAATAAGTCGTTTAGTATCTTGAAAACCCTAAGTTTCCTCATTTGGTTGCATAATTAGTATCTTAGGCACTCGTTAAATAATTCTTTTTGATGGACTTTTACCCTTCTTCTTCTTTTTTCAAATAAGGAGAGAAATTGAGTTGGTCGTGGTTGACTGGATAGACAAAATCTTGTAGAGATGGCACGCTAATCTAAGCGCAGTATTATGTATGTGATGCGATTATCGAATTGTCTAATTAGCTCTCAATCGAATAGATGTACACTTAATAGGAAAATTTGGTTTGTAAAGCAAAAGTAGTCGATTAGTTTTTTTGAAAAATCTAAGTTTCTTCGTTTGATTGCATGATTATTATCTGGGGAACTCATTGAATAATACTTTTCAATAGATTTTTCCCCCTTCTTCTTCTTGATTAAATGAGGAGAGAAATTGGGTTGGTTTTGGTTGAATAGATAGGCCTAATCTTTGTAAAGATGGCGCGCCACTCCAAGCGCCGACCACTCATGCACGATATAAATGAGCCCTAGCCTTTGGAGTTCTATTATTTAACTTTAAATGCGCAAAATGAGAGCACGACCTTGAAGATTTCAAGATTCAACGGTGGCTACTGCCTAACCAGAGACCCGCTTTAGGTAAAGGGATTAATGAAGTGAATAGCACGCGGATTGCTTTAAATCTTGTGGCATTGGCATTTGCCTTAATCCTTTGGTTTATCTTGCGTCGATTATATCCGTTCGAGTCACGTTGAGATTATCCGAAAGGACCAAGCGAAGACCCGAACCTACGTTTCTTGGAAGACCGTCTGATGGGGAGATGGTGACAAAAAAGGCTCGAAAGCTTGACAAATGGCACCAGTGCCCCACTTTTGGTAAAGCTTATCTTTATCTTCATGAAGAAATTTGAAGGCTGTGATGTATCTTCTAGCTAAAAAAATCCATTCATATTAGAGTCAATTAGATAATTTGATAGATGCGTGATATAATATTGCACGTCAAACAAGCTTATCATGAATTGTGAACCGCTCGGATCACATTGACAAATGGTAACAATACCCGCTTCTGGTAAAGCTCATCTTATCTTCCGAGAAACACGAGACGAAGTTTGACAATGGGCAATGTATCTTCAAGCTAAATGCATCCATTTGAACGAGAGCCAATCAGACTATTCAATGATCGCTCGACATAATATCACGCACCGGACGAGCTTATCACAGATTTTAATATCATCCCATATAGCAAAGTTCTTATAATTAACTAATTTTTTTATAATAAAAGAAGAAGAAGAAGAAGAAGAAATAGTTAGAATACCAAATCACCATGTCCAAGTGATTCCTCTTCTCTATGTGGTTATTTCACTTATTTCCTTTTCCTAAGTCTTTATTTCCTCTTTGGGTGCACTTCACCGCCACCGCCACCATCGCCACCACCACTACCACCACCGTCATTCATTCATGGGCCACCAATCTTTCCGTATACAAGATCGGATAGGATAAGTCTTACTCGCCAACATTAGACAGCCCTTTCCAAAAAAAAGAAAAAAAGAAAAAAGAAAGAAAGAAACATTAGACAGCCCTCAATGGATGAACTGGTATTGGACAGAGCCGTCTGATTGTGATTGGTGCAGTTTTCTGCTTCTAGGATTCGTATGTTGAAATCAAACCTACCTAAATTGTAAAGATGTTTAGACCAATTCGAATTTGTGAAAAACACGTACACATCAGCGTTCAAAGCCCCCCTCGAGTCGTGATTTTTCTATTAATTGAGATAATACGTATATACTGGGGATGATGACCCAAAAATAGTCATAAAACTTATTGTATGATATTAATTCAATTCAAAAAATTTCTATTTGATTAATGTAGTCATAACATTTAATTAAAATATGTTAATATAGTTTTTTCAACTAATTTTAGCTAATGATCACTAAATTGGTATAGGTGATCATTGGCCAAAATTGATCGAAATATTACATCAATGATTCTTCAAAAGTTTACAATTGAATTAGTAAATTGAACAATTTTTATTGAATTTGTATTCATATATTAGATTTGAGACTTTAAAAAAAAATTCTCATGTACGTTGATGGAGAATCGAAGTGTGGTGTCATATCTTTTCATTTGAAGTGTCAATGTTTGATACGCATGCTTATCGAGCTGTACGACGACATGTAAATCAAAGTCTGTCCATCATATCTTGAAAGATTTCGATCGGCTAAGGACAAATTACCCAGCTATCATCCTACGGGAAATCCACCAACCGCGCGGCGACAAGTCAATGATCTCACCTCATGTATAGGCCGCCGAGGTGGCCATAGCAGCACCTCACATTTGGCTTTTCTAGAAGAATAATCAAAGCGCTTTTTCTTTTTCTTTTTTTTAGGTATATCTATTATTATGATGATGATGATGATGATGATGATGATTGAAACATACCACGAAGACATCTACAGGACCGCATGCACGGACGGGATGTATTCATTTATTTATTCATGGGTTCCCACGTTGTATTTTCCTTTTTCTCCTTTTTTTTTGTCATTTTTATAGTCCTTAGCAATTAGCAGCCCCTTTAGAAGAAGCCTCTATTCAAGGGGAAGAAAAGGTCGTCTCGCTCGACTCCCCCATCATTGAGGTTCCCACCAAAATGACCATTAATTCAGGTTTTAAATTCAAAGAGATGATCTCAGGTCCCAACTCCTAACAAAAAAATTAAATTGGTATGTACCATGGTTTTGATAATCCAAACAGAAATGCTTGTCTAAGGGAGAACCCTCATTTCAACGGGTTGCTTATTTAACTCTCTTTTTAACTTATCGTGGAATCAAACTGAATTTCAAATGATAGCAACAAGAGCATGTGCGGGTACGTGGCGCTTGCATGTATCTTTGTGATATATGGGAAATTGGGTCATTTGCATGAAAAAGCTGGAGTTGCTTCTTACTTTCTTAGTTTGTTATTGAAAGCACACGGAAATCGAGAACCATGGAGAAGTCTATCAAGTGACCAAACTTGATTAATCTTTAGAGCACGGCACTTGGAGTTAGGCGTATCGCCGGTCTTGAATTTCAACGGGTTGTTTATTAAACTCTCTTTTGAACTTATCGTGAAATCAAACTGAATTTCAGATGATGGCATCAAGAACATGTGCAGGTCGCCACGCTTGCGTGTATATTTGCGATATATGGAAATGGAAATCAAAATCGGGCCACTTGCATGGAAAAAGTTGGAATTGCTTTTTACTTTCTTAGTTGGCTATTGAAAAGCACACGGAAATCGAAAACCATGGAGAAGCCTATCAAGTGACTAGCCTTGATTAATCTGTAGAGCACGATACCTAGAGTTAGGCGTACCGTCGATCTTGAATTTTCCATAAGCATCGTGATGGGGGCACAGATAAAGGGTTTGCCTAGTAGAGAGGGGTGCGCACCCGAAATTTGCAGCATTAAGCTAAAATATTCTCCTGTGGGTGATCTATAGTCTGCTGACGCTAGACGCCCTTCGTTTTTTTCTTTTTTTTTCTTTTTTTTTTTTGTGTGAAATAAAAAAAGAAAAAAGTAAAACTTGTTAGAAACAATAATTATCAAGTTGGAATGTAGAAATCATGTTCAATGTATAGTTACTGTGATTTAATATTTGCTTCTTTTCGTTTCTAATTTGCTAATAACTTGACATCCCTTCTATAGTTAAAAAGGATTGTGATAGTTGCGGACGAGGACTTTTGCATTACATTGTTTAGGCTGTTTTTTCACATGCATTGCTTGTCTCTATATAGTAATGATATGTCAAAATGAGTCATAAAGTTATATCTTAACCCATATTTGATAAGTTGAGTTATTGCATGGGTTAGTTATATTTAGTAAATGGGTTTAAAATAGTAAAGTCTAAAATAATATGGATATCAAACAAACTCACAATTTACTTAAACCAATTCACATCTATCTCTCTCTACCGATCTCGCAATCACTCACTCCACGTTCTTACCTCAGTTTGTATATGAGTTTTTCTATATTGGGTAAAACATGAAAGCGCTTTAACCATATGGATCAAGTTAGATAGAAAAACGCGTCAGGTCATTATAAGTCACTAAATTTGTATTGCATAAAAATGAGTCAAAACAACTTAAATTTGCCAAATTAGGTCAAACTATTTTTCACTCAACCCAAACCCAACCTAGTCCACCCATTTCACGAGTCTCTATAATACTAAGTATTAGGTTTTTATCTCTTGTTTCCAACTATACAATTTTTTTCTAAAGTATTAAAGCTCGATGGTCAAAGTTCTAATCCTAACCCCAACACATACTTTTCTTCACGCGTACTTCGATTTTTGGCATGCCCACATTTGTCTACCTTTTCCATTCTTGTTGTCATAGAATCCTCATCACGTCCTAAATTGAGGAATGGATTAGACTGAAGAAGTAATTTCGTAGGGAAGTCGACTCATGCCGTTTGTTGAGAAGATCGGCTCAAAGTAAATGGATTGATTCGCGTGGAGGAAATTAATGTGCGGTTGTCGGTGCGTTTAACATTTTTTTTTAAATATCATTTGTATTGAATGACTAAAGATATTTTCATTTTTCTATGCAAATATTTAAAAATAAATGATTATCGATAAAGAAATTACTTTGTATTGATTAATTATTTCATAAAATAAGCAATTATTTTTAAATATATATGTTTTCAGATTATTTATTTTTCACAAAACAAACAGACTTTGCATAAATGTTCGATTAATGCTATTGGTGTTTCTTTTCAATTCAATCGTCACGATAGCAATCTGACTAGATCTTTTCAAAGTCTGATTCATTTGCTTTTACGCTAGCATTTATATTTCCTTAAAAGACTTTGAAACCACATAGCTATATCTCTCTTGCATACATGCTCTTGGGACCACTATAGTTAATGCCTAGATGTGAAGTTGCTTTGGTCACCCCTCCCAACCCATTTTAATCTAAAATAAAATATTGACAAAAGGATAATAACTCACTCAGCAAATATCCGAACTTTTGTCCATCTTATTATCAAATATCTAAACTTTTTATTTATTTGATCAAGTACCTCAATTATTCAAATTTGACTCAATATAAGATCTCTAGTGAATAAATTGTCATATCATGTGATTTAACCCATGTGACTCGCTTAATTGGTAAAAGTTAAGCTGTATCAATTTTGATGTCAATTCATGAGAAAGAGAGAGAGAGAATGTTACTCGGACCACGGTAGCAATCCAATATGTCTCTTGGCATCATTTCAAAAAGTCCCATCATGTATGCAATCAAAATCTGTCTACGGCCTTTATACCCAATTTGCTTCTTTTCTCTTTTCTTTGCGATTTCGACTGATGTCTCACGTTGACCCAAACTTGAGAGACTGGGATAGTTGATTGAATTCAAAAAAAAAAAAAATGGATACTCGATTTATTTATTTTTTGAACTAAATGGATACTCCATTGTAAAACGAGCAAAAATTCAGATAGTTGGTGTGATTATCTTTTAAGGACCTGCTTTATAATTTCGAAAGTCAAGTCAACGAAACTAATATAACGCCAAGTGTACCGATATTCAAGAACTCCAGACCAAGCAACGAATAAAAGTCCTTCCCAGAAAGGACCAACCAGCTTCCGGAGCGCGTAGCAAAAGCGGGGACATGTCGAGAAAAAAAAAATAGAGACGCAACTAAAAGCATTCGGTCTCAATCCATGTCCGGACGGACCGGGCCCGATGAGCTTTGGGGTGATCAATTATTGGACGGCAACGTGATAAGATAGAGATTTCGAACCAAAAGCCACCGGAAAAAATAGACATGATTGAATGCGATCTCCATACATTTGATTCTTGTACAATACATTTCCGACATTCGAAAATGTGAGACTGTGATGGGCCACTGCCATTTGTTATAAAAGCATCTCCATATATTTGATTCTTATATATTACATTTTCGAGATTCGAAAGTGTGAGATTTTGGTAAGACTATTACCAATTGCTCTAAAAGTATTTTTATACATTAAATCTTGTACAATACATTTTCAATATTCGAAAGTGTAAGACTTTGGTGGGACTATTACCAACTACTCTAAAAGCATCTCCATACATTTGATTCTTCTACAATACATTTCCGAGATTCGAAAGTGCGAGATTTTGGTGCAGTTTACTCCAATTATCCTAAAAATTTAAATTTTTAGATGAATACATGGTTTAATATTTACAAATAGGATACTTACCTTTTAAAAAAAAATATTTACAAATAAGAGTCCGGAAAGATTTGAAGTCAAAACTTCCTACTCTAATACTATGTGAGATATTAGTGAGACAACTACCAACTGTTCTAAAAACTTTAGCTTTTAGATGAAGGCATAGTTTAATATATAATTACTCTAACAAAAAGTATTATAATATTTAAATGATAAACGATGCATTTATTTAATAATTTGAGCTTTTGGAACAGTTAATAATGATCTTATAGAATCTCATATAAAGTCAAAATATGAAATCCTTAGTTCAAATCTTTCAGAACTCATTTGTCTCTCCAATTAAATATGCGCACGCCTTAGTACTAGTCAAAAAGACCAGAACAAGCATATAATAGTTTAAGTTTTTAGAACAATCAACAGTAATTTTATTTCTTTGCCGATGAAATTGGAACCGACATCCCAAACCAAGTTGTCACATGTGTGGACACAGTATCGAGTTTGACCGACCTCATGTAGAGATCACAAAATCCACGTTTTGGCGAAACCTCTAAAGAATTCAAAATAAAATGCAGTTAGCTCAAACATCCATGCACATAAATAGTTTAAGCTTTTAGAACAGTTCGATAGTGATTTTATTTCTTTGCTAATGAAATTAGAACCAACACCTTGAACCAAGTCGTCGCACGTGTGGATGCAATATCAAGTTTAACCCACCTCATGTCGAGGTCACAAAATCCACATTTTGGAGAATCCTCTAAAGAATCCGAAATAAAATGCTGGTCAGCTCAAACATCCCCCAAAAGCTTAGGTTATGCACGTGTAATAATTTAAGCTTTTAAAATAGTTGATAGTGATTTTATTTCTTTGCTAATGTAATTGGAACCAACTCCCTGGACTAAGTCATTGCATGTGTGGATGCAGTATCAAGTTTGACCTGCCTCATGTCGAGGTCACGAAATCCATTTTTTGGCAAAACCTCTAAAGAATCTAAAATAAAATGCTAGTTAGCTCATACGTCCCCCAAAAGCTCAGGTTATGCACATGTAATAGTTTAAGTTTTTAAATCAGTCAAAAATGATTTTATTTCTTTGCTAATGAAATTGGAATCAACGCCCCAGACCAAGTCATCGCATGTGTGGATGCAATATCGAGTTTGACCCACCTCATGTCGAGGTCACAAAATCTACATTTTGGCGAAACCTATAAAGAATCCAAGATAAAATGCTAGTTAGCTCAAATGTCCCCCAAAAGCTTATGTCATGCACGTGTAATAGTTCAAGCTTTTAGATCAGTCAATGGTAATTTTATTTTTTTGCTAATGAAATTGAAATGGACACCCCAAACCAAGTCATCCACATGTGGATGCAGTATCGAGTATGACCCGCCTCATGTCGAGGTCTTGAAATCCATGTTTTGGCAAAACCTCTAAAGAATGCGAAATAAAATGCTAGTTAGCTCCATTGTCCCTCAAAAATATAAGTCATGCATGCTTAATAATTTAAGCTTTTAGATCGGTCAATAGTTATTTCATTTCTTTGCTAATGAAATTGAAACCGACACCCCAGAGCAAGTGTCACACATGTAAATGTGGTATCGAGTTTGATCCACCTCATGTAATCGCTAACTTTTATTTACCGCGGAGAAAATCGGATATATTCAAATTCAATCGGGCAATTCGATTCTTCCTGCACTGACAAAAGAAGATGCTCCGATGCAATACCTACTCGAGGGAGACACCAAGGAAGCAGTCGATTCTTGGGTTTAGCATTAGATTATTGCCACCATCAATTTTTCATGGTACCTAAAATAAAAATGATTGAAAAACGTTTAATTTAACTTAATTAATGTATAGTATGTAAATGGGCCCCACCCAAAAAATTAAAAAAAGAAAGAAATCTGGTGTATAATACTGTAGTTGTTGAGATACCTCGTATTATCTATCTCGATTACCGACGAAATCGCGCATTCGTCGGTCAAAGTCGTTGTATAAAAATATGTTTATTCGTATCATATGGGGTTGATTTGATTGGTTAGAATGTCTAGTTGCCCTTAAATTAAATTTAGAAAGTTTGCTAGGAATACCTTTCTTTATTGTTTCGTCTACTATCTAATCGACTCGATTCGTGCAGAAATAAATTAGTAGAGAGGGTCACGAATCACGTGGTCAACAATGAGCGCGCATCTGCACGTGTTGTTTATTGAGGAATTCGACATGACTTTGTACGTTTAATTATAAACTAAATATAATTGCTCGTTTTTCTTTCTTTTGACTGACCTCTAGAAAAAAAGTGCCTAACCCTTAAATTTTATAATAGATTTAGCCGGAATTGGGATGTTTTATCTTTTCTATATAGATTTGATTCGATCTTTCTTCTCTCACACTAGCGTTATGTGGATAAGAAAGACAAGACGAAAACTATAACTAGCAATTTGAAACTTTGATTTGTTGCATAGTTTATTATGATGTTAGAGCAGGAAATCCTTCTTTTAACTCACGAGTATATTTTCTCGTCCTTTAACCCTAGGTCAGATTCCGATCTAACTGTTAAGTGAAGGCTTCGTGCAATATCTAAATGTTTAAAAAAAAAAAAATCGTACTGGATCCAATATATACATGAGATTGGCTGTACATTTGCTAGAGATGGGTGCATGCATGCAAGTATCGTAGACCAGAGGACGAAGACTATTATTTTTCTAGGAACCTAGAATTTTTATCGGTTTGTATATGTCGAGCATTTCTCTAAACTCAGTTGGAGAATGATGGGTTACGAGTAATGGAAATTCACTGATCAAAGGCGTGATTGGATGGAGTCCCTTTCAAAGGGGGATTTGGAAATGTGTACTGGACCGGAAACTGTCCGACCAAGTTGGTTCCAGGCTGTTCCTACCAAAATTGGTCTGGCTTCCAATTTCAAGTGTGGAACCATCCACCCGACCCAAATCTATATATATAAATTTTTATGTTTCAAAACCCTAATTACTGATTAGAGTACCAAGTTGTTTTTGTATGAGTTAGGATTTAAAACTAAGTTTCTTAAGGCCTTCTTTTCCCCCTCGACATTATGTTTGACGAAACGTCACTTAGAACCACTAATGCGTTAGTTCTGGAAATGTCATGGCCAGTTCCATGAGCACACTTAGGAATTGGACCAAACCGGTGGTATGGCTCCCTTTAGGAACCAATGAGCAGTTTTCGATTTCAAGATCAAAGGTGGAAACCGGCTCATCTTGAAATTGATCACCCTAATTTTCTCGTGAACGGTGGAATGATGATGGACGCAAGGGCTCAATGATAACCTCGCTGCTATGATCAAGTGGGGAAAGGCCCGGAAAGCTGCTCTAAATCCGTGGGCCTTATTGGCCCAAATACGAAAGCGGTTGGGCTTGGCTTGAATGGAGTGTCCCGACTCGTATCTCTCTCTAGTGGGGAGGAGAAAACTGGTGCCCGCTTCAATTTCTCTTCCGTCGAAAGTATTTCAAATTATTCCAATTTTGAGTGCTCAGGAAAACTACATGTGAATTTAAAAAAGAAAAAGAAAAAAAAGAAATGGCTCCAAAAGATTAAGTAATAAAGGCATTGTATCGGAGTAACTTCTCTGGTTTGACTCTTGAAGATGGTGCATTTATTTTGTAAAAAAATTAGTAATTTAAAAAATATTTTCCTAAAAATAATCACTCATATCGTTTATAATAATGAATAAACAAAATTTATTTTTATCGTCTGCCAAGATATTTGGACATGAATTATTATTGAAAATGAAAAAAAAATCATTAACTATTTATTTCAAAAGATATAAATTATTATTTTCAGAAAATATTATTAAAGTTATTTATATTTCATAGAATAAACGAAAATTTAAATTTAAATTCTCGTTCGATGTTTGTATTTCAAAATAACAAGGGACAATTACATGAATAGTCGTGAATTTACCGAAACTGGGGAGAGTTTTTATCTGTCTACTTTCATGAACCTCGCAAAATATGTAAAGCATATGAAAAGATAGGACTGGTAGCCTAGGTCTTTCTCTCTCTTGGCAAAAAAAAAGAAGAAAAGAAGAAAAAGAAAAAAGACTCGTTCCTCGATGGATCATGAGAATTTTCTATACGCCAGGCATTTCATTTTCTATATCATAGATAATTTCCATTCTAAAATCGACTCATGTAAAGATAATTGAATCATATTGTGTCGAGTTTAAGCTCTTTCTTCAGACAATGCTCAAGGTGTTCTCCCATGTCCCTGAACCGTGACAAAAATTACCATCCTTAGAGCTACAAATGGATCGTAAATGAGTCAAACAAACTAGGTCTAGAGATATATTTAATCAATTCATCCACGTTAAATCGGGGCAAAAGGTAAAAATTTTCTCAAAAAAATATTTATTCATAATGCAATATGGTTCCTAAAATTTTAATTTATTCAATGAAAACTTTAGACTTTTAGGGCGCGTTTGTTTGCGCTTGTGTTTCGTTAAAGGAACAAAAATTTACATTTTTTGTTCCCATAAACAAAAAGGGAACAGAAATAAGAAACAAGAAATTCTTGTTTCTTATTTTTGAAACACATTTGAGGAACAAAAAAGAAACAAAATTGTGTTCTCCTCTGCAAGCCTCTCCTCCTGCAAGCATCTCCACTGTCGTCTTCTCCGGCGCCTCCCACTCTCCGGCGTTGACAGCCGCCTCTGTCTCGAGACCATCCGACTTCTCCACCATCGTCCTCTCCGGCACCGACAGCCGCTGCGAGCGTCTCCACCTGCGAGCGGGTGACGGAGCTGGGTCGCGGGTCGCTGGGCGACGGCGGCGGCTGCGATGCGGAGCTCGGCCGTGGGGTCTCGAGCGGCGGACGTCTAGGAACGGAGCGGCAAGGACGGCCGGTCGAGTCGTGGGCTGGCGCGGGATCGACGATCGAGCGCATCTCGAAGTCGTGGGTCACGGAGCGGTGAGATCTGATGCGGCGGTGGCAAACGGAGGCTCGAGACCTACAGATGCGTCGATCGGGCGTGAGGCGGAGGGGCGGTCGCCGATGCGGTGGAGGGAGACGACGGTGTGGCTCTGGGTCACTGTCGGCCCGGAGCGGCAAGGCCGACCTCGCGCCTGGCTGGGCGAGCTCGATCTCGCCCAAATTCGGCGAGGCCGAGCTCGCCCAGCGGCCGGCGATGCCAAGCCTCGCCAGGGGCCGGCGAGCCTCGCCGTGGCTGGGCGAGGCCGCCGGCCTTCATCGGCCGGTCGCCGGCCATGGCCGAGGCGACGACCGGCCAAAAGAATAAAAAAAGAAAAAGGAAAAAAAAAAAATAAGAAAAATAAATAAGAAAATAAAAATATTTAAAAATTAAAATAAATAAAAAAATTATACAAACTTACCAAATGTGTTTATTCTTTTTATATTTAGAACAGATTCTACCAAACGCGTTTTTTTTGTCAAAAATTGTTCGCAAACACTTTTTTTTTTATTTTACGTTAAATAATTTTTAAACGAAACGTTACCAAACGCTTTTTAGTAAACGTTCAATTTAGCTTTCGGAATATATGAAAAATGTTCAATATTATTATTCCATCAATTCAAATTTAAAGACAATATTAAATATTTTATATAATTATCAACATGTCAAAAATTTATGAATCATATAAATAAATTAAAATTTTATGAATCACATTATATACTAAACTAAAATTCAAAAATTATATTAAGTAAATTAAAAGTTTTCGAATCGAATTGCACTTACAGCCAACATTCACTGAATCATTTTGCGTCGTCTTCCAAAAAATGGCAATGACGCGAAAATTACAATGAAGCCACCCTTCCCAAAAAAACAAACAACTTGGAAAATCCCCTGCTACACTCTCTCTCGCTCCCAACACTCTCTTCTTATCATCTCTCTCTCTCTCTCTCTCTGTGAGCTGCGAGAGAGAAGCGATTTTCTCTCTCTTCAACGGCGATGCACTCCCTCCGGTCGCCAGCGCTGCGGCCCCTCCCTCTCTCGCCGGCCTCGAATCCATCGCGCCCTCTGTGCTTCCGCCTCTTCGCTCTCTCCCTCCCTCTGTTCCCGAGCTCCCGGCGGTCTCCTTCCGAGCGCCTCGCGAGACCGGCCGCCGGACCTCGGTTCCGCGTCGTCCGGAGCTGCGGTTCCGTCACCGCGAAGCCATCGTCGGAGATCGGTAGGCGCGGGGCGGCCCGCCGGAGCCCGACGAGAAGCTCCGGGCTCTCCGCGAGCTCTTCACGAGGCCTGGGATCGGCATCGATGCGTACATCGTTCCTTCTCAGGACGCGCACCAGGTTCGGTTCTCTGATTTGTCTTTTCATCGGTCTTCTGCTAGTTCGATCGCGTAAACCTATTGTTCCGTTCTCGAATCGCTGAGGTGCTTTGTTGATCGCGTAAGCCTGTTGTTCCGCTCTTGAAGTCGCTGATGTGATGCGTTAGGTGAATTACGTCGACGTTATACCGTGTTATGGTTGATTATGATGTTTTGTATGGACTATCTTTCAAGTGTACATTGCTTGAAATGGATGGGAAGGCGGTTACCATGTCGGAAAGAGTAGCAGACAACGACCTTCCGGTTTGAGCTCATGCGTCTCCCATATTGTCTGGATAGTGATGTGGTTGGATTTGATTCGCTTAGCAGTTAGTCTATTGTTTCAGTTTGAAGAAAAAGAAGGTTATCCTATCTAGCAATCTTCCACTGAAAAATTGACGTAGGCGCTTCTTCTGTCATGTGGAACGTATTCAAAGGAATAAGATTATGTCCCCTTCAAGTTTTGTCAATTCTTAGGACCTGGAGATCGTTCTGTTATTATAAAGCGAAGGGTTAGGAAGAGTGCACTTAAGGAATTGCCAATGCGTTCTGTCTTGTTGCTCCAGTATTAATTTCTTGCCATTGCTGCAGTGTTAATTTTTTGTTATTTAATTGTGTTGGATTGCAGAGTGAATTCATTGCTGAATGTTACACAAGGAGGGCCTACATATCAGGTTTTACGGGCAGTGCTGGCACTGCTGTTGTCACCAAGGATAAAGCAGCTCTGTGGACAGATGGACGTTATTTTCTTCAGGTCTGATGGTGAAAATCTACAATTTCGATTTCCTAAAGAGTCTTAATGGAGCAGCTCTTTAGTTTTTGTAGTTCTTTCCTATGCCTGAAGCTCTTTGGCTATCTAAATTGGTTGCTGTACTGATCGCATCTGTCATTCTTCTTGGTAGGCTGAGAATCAGCTAAACTCCAGTTGGATTCTCATGCGGGCTGGTAATCTGGGAGTTCCAACAACTAGTGAATGGCTCAATGACGTTCTGGCTCCTGGATGTAGAATTGGCATTGATCCTGTAATTTTTTCTATGGCTTTCATAGTTCCAAGGACCATATCTTGTCCAGATACATTTTTCTTCAAATAGATCTGGAAATTTTCCAAATTCATATGTCCCTCCCTATACATAGGAGGTCTGCAGCCATTATGTGGCATAGGGGTTACATCACGTACAAGGCCACTTTTGACATCTCTTCATCTGCAAAGAGTTCTTAATTTGATAAATGGTAGTTGATAGTATCTTTCATTATAGTTCTATGATTCATGGTATTGGCTATAAATTCTACAAGAATATTAGGGTGTCCATAATAGTTTGTAATTCTTGTAATAGTATTGTTCAGTTTTTGGGTTTACATATTTGCTGTAATTCTATTGTGCTTTGGCGTGAAAATTTTTATCTTATATTGAACTTATTCAGACTCTTGATTTTTTTTCCATATCTTTCACCATTGTTAGTCTCTTATCTTTTTGTCCTGTATTTGCTGGTTCATACACAAACAAAGACACATTTGCTTTAGACTTTTTAATCTCATTCTCTGATGCCACCTGTCTTTCATGGTGTGAAGTGAACAGTTTCTCTTCTCTTCTGATGCTGCGGAGGAATTAAAGGAGGCTATTGCTAAGAAAAATCATGAGCTGGTTCTCCTGTATAATATAAACTTGGTGGATGAAGTATGGAAAGAAAGGCCAAAGCCTCCAAATAAGCCAGTTAGAATTCATGACCTAAAATTCGCTGGCTTAGATGTGGCATCAAAACTCTCTTTCCTGAGGGCCGAATTTGTTGATGCCGGTGCATCTGCCATCATTATATCGATGCTTGATGAGGTGGCATGGCTATTAAACCTGGTAATGATATGCAACTGGGCAGTCATATCATCTGATACTTGGAAGTGCTTTTCTTAGAGTAGTTGAATTTTTTCATCTTATGCCTATATTCAGGGTCTTACGTTGTCTAGTAGGATTTTTTTTTTTTTTTTTTTTCAATTTTCATCTTCTTTTTTCTTGTAACCCTGTGTCGTTTGCTGTACCCTGATATATGAAATTCCATATTGCAGAGAGGAAATGATGTTCCAAATTCTCCAGTTGTTTATGCCTATTTACTTGTGAAGACTGAGACAGCTGAGTTATTCGTTGATAGTTCCAAAATCACACCAGAAGTGATGGATCATTTGAAAAATGCAGGTGTAGAGTTGAGACCATACAATAAAATTCTGTCTGAAATAGAAAAGTGAGTCCACGGGGTTCTTCTTCCCTCTTTTTTTATTTTTTTGTCATTTTATAGTGTGAGAAAGCTGCTTCCCTATTTCCATTTGAGTTTGCTGGATATGTCTGACCTGATTTGAAGGAGACAGAGAAAATATGTGGTTTGCTGGCTTATTATCTGGCCATCAGATGAGTGGCTTTACATCTATTGGCACTCGGCTAATAGGCTTGGTTCATTGTTGAGATTGATACATGGATTCAAGTCATCTAACAACTTCTTTGAATTGTGGAACCGAGGCTGGAAAATTACCCTTGCCATACACAGTGGCCTCATTCACCGGGGTGTTCTTTTACTTGGTGCTTTTAGATTTTTAATGTACTTTGGCATCATTGACAGTATATTTTTGTCTGTTGCACCTTTGTTCACCCATTTTATCTCTGCAGTTTGGCAAAACAAGGGAGAAATCTTTGGTTAGACACATCATCAGTAAATGCTGCTATTGTCAACACCTACAAGTCTGCCTGTTATAAGTATCTGAATAAAAAGAGTAAGGCAAGGGTGCACGATTATAATGGTCAATCAGCCATGCCATCTGGAGTTTATAGAGCTTCCCCTATCTCTTTGGCCAAGGCAGTGAAAAATGATGCCGAGTTACAGGGAATGAGGAATTCTCATTTAAGGTACTCCCAAGTCCCAACATTAGTTTCATGGTCTGTCTCCTTACACGATTTTGCTTAACATTTGAGTTTTCATGGGAATCAGCATTTGATCAACATGTACTGGCATCTTCTATTCTTGCATCTCGCTGAATAGCCTTTTGTCTCCCTTCTTTCTATTTTGGGAAATAAGCTTATCCGTAGACAAATATGTGTAGAAGCATGGCAGTTTGAGTTAGTCAATTCAGGATAATTTAGGCTAATTCCATCACTTTTGTCACCCCCATCTCACTGCAGTTCATTCAGTATTATATCACAATCTTAATTCCCAGAAGCTGGTTGATTCAAAGACATGTGTTTGAAATTTTATCATGTGTTTGTGGGATGCACTTGTTGGAGCATTTTTTAGGCAGGCATGCAAATTTTTTTGGCAGAGGGGTATCTACTTGTCTATTGACCTTGCAGTGCATTTTCAAATTAAGAATCCTGATCATATGTTATTAAATGACCTGAGCATTGTGGTCTATGAAGTATGCTTAGTAAATCTTTTTATTGGTACTCTGTCCTCCTGATGAAAACTATATAGACTTCAGTGCGTGAATATGTAGATTTAACTGCAGGAGAACTTATTGATCGAAATCGGTATCTCTCTTGAAGTTGTGTTTTGGAAGGAAAAATGCGATAATAGGTTGAATCTGTCAACATGTGCAGAGTGATTTTTTCACTGTGATAGAGAAAACACTTAGATCTGTAAATGTGAAGCTTGTTGACATATTATGCCGTGCTGTTTCAGGAAGCTTGTTTGTTTGAGAAAATGTCTCTATCTATATCAAAATGCTTATTGAGGATCCCGTGATCTTAGTGAAATATGTTTAATCTGCAGGGATGCGGCTGCTCTAGCTCATTTCTGGGTCTGGTTGGAAAAAGAAATTAATAGTGGTGCTAAACTTACAGAAGTAGAAGTTGCAGATAAGCTCCTCGAGTTTCGTTCTAAGCAGGACGGTTTCATTGATACAAGCTTTGACACAATAAGTGGTACATTTTATGTTTCAAAATCTTATATAACCCCATTTGCGGTGATTCTCATTATGGAATAAATGAAGAATCTCTATCTCTCTCCCGATGTTGTCCCTGAAAAATGAAGATTCTTATTAATTCCTATAAAACACCTTTTGGTGGATTCTCTTTCTCACTTTTTCTTTTGCAAGTAGAATTGGATAGGATTTGGTGTAAAATGGTGTGAGTGGAGGTAGACTTTTAGTGATGAGTTTTTCATAAAAGGGTTAGAAATATTTGTGCATCACTTGGGAGGAGTCACTTTTCTGGAGATTTCATCTCTCACGTGTCCAATATTCTGGCTCATTGTCCATCTGGATTTGCAGCTTCTGGGGCCAATGGTGCAGTCATACATTACAAACCAGAACCAGGCAGTTGCAGTGTTTTGGATGTCGAGAAGCTGTTCCTGCTAGATAGTGGTGCTCAATATGTTGATGGCACAACTGATATAACCAGAACAGTGCATTTTGGGGAACCCACACCACTGCAAAAAGAATGCTTCACCCGAGTTTTGCAGGTGCTCAGTTCTTTTAATTGTAAATGCTTCACCGGGCACACTTCATTAATACATTTACTTCCTAGAACATTGAATATGAGCTTTCTCCCGAATATCTGGTGGCATTCTTGTAATTATACATTGGATTTCAGTAAAATGTGCCCCTAGAAACACTTGATCAGAAGTATCAATTATGCTTCGTTACTTCTAGTTTTATTCATGACATGCCAACAAGAAAATATATTTTCAATCTTCAACATTCATTAATGGGCATTGGAAATTGTTTTTTCTATCTTTAGATTGTTATCAAGCGCTCTTGGGGTGCTTGTTAGCAAGACCCTATATATTTCTGCATGAGTTTTACAAACACGAATTTCCAGTTATAAGGATATTGTGCAACTATGCATGATCTCTTTCCCTCCTTTTGGAGGAGCGAAAACTATGAATGTTCTTATTTTGCATATATAGTGCATTGCTTCTTGTTACACCTTTTTTTTATTTTTTTTCACAATGTCCATCTTAATCTAATGTTTTAGGCTGACCTAAAGTTTCTAGTAATTCTGTCTCCCATTCTTGACGAAACAATTAATTTCAGGGCCACATGGCTCTTGATCAAGCTGTTTTTCCTGAAAATACCCCCGGCTTTGTCCTTGATGCGTTTGCGCGCTCGTCTCTATGGAAGATCGGCCTCGACTATCGGCATGGTACATTTCATTCCTTAGCTGCTTGGTTATCCAAAATACCTATGAGAATACTTTCAAGCCCGGCCTCTTTTTCTTTCCTTGTAATAGGGACAGGACATGGCGTGGGAGCTGCATTAAATGTTCATGAAGGACCTCAAAGTATAAGTTTCCGTTACGGGAATCTCACCTCCTTGCAGAAAGGCATGGTCGTGAGCAACGAACCTGGTTACTATGAAGACCATGCCTTTGGCATTCGTATCGAGGTACGACTTCGGTTATCGTAAAAATAGTTCATTTCCTTAATAAGATTTATGAGAGATATTGGCACCCAAATCCAATTTGGGGAATGGTAAAAAGAGATTTCGTGCCTATTCTGTAAGTTTAAGGTGTGATAGACCACAATTAGCTGTGCGGATCTATATAGCGGGTCCCCTGGGATAGGAAGAAGGGGTGGTGGTTTCGCCATATAATCAGCTGGGCGTATAAATTTCCTGGACAGTCCACTTCCTGCATAAGCATACATATTTAATTTTATGGCACTTATTTTATACATTTTAGTAGCTCTTTGGATAAAATGGTTTCAGAGGTGCATTACTGCCGAATGGATGGATAATTCTCGAATTGAGTCTCACCTTGCCACAATTCTGGCCGGCTGCTTCTTGAGATGATATCCGTCGTTTTCGGTTCATGCAATTGCTTTGTACCCTCGCTGTATTACTTGCCTCATATAGTGATTCTGATTCAACCGGAGTTCGTTGTCCTTCGTCTATAGACTTCACAAATCCCTGGAATTTTCGAGTCTTGAGATCGACCGTCTTTTATTCTTGCAGAACCTTCTTTC
The DNA here is from genome assembly GCA_017140255.1 of Eucalyptus paniculata subsp. matutina. Classification (NCBI taxonomy): domain Eukaryota; kingdom Viridiplantae; phylum Streptophyta; class Magnoliopsida; order Myrtales; family Myrtaceae; genus Eucalyptus; species Eucalyptus paniculata. The sequence goes on along the minus strand of CM029437.1, from coordinate 1,692,593 downwards.
TGTGGTGGAGATGAACACGCCAAATCGCTTTGGAGGGGTCGGATATCTGGGATTTGAGAAACTCACGTTCGTTCCAATTCAGGTGCGTTGCGCTTTCTTTTTTCTCAACAAGATACGCGTTTCTCAGTGCTTTTGGCCGTCGGTGCTCGTCCTTATTTCGCGAGTCTCCGTGCAGACTAAAATGGTGGACTCGGCCTTGCTCTCGTCCGCCGAGATCGACTGGCTCAACGATTATCATGCACAAGTCTGGGAAAAGGTCAGGCTCTACCTTCGAGAACAGGTTGACTGAAGACCCCACCGATCTATTCTTAACCTTTCTGCTGTCCTCGTTCCACAGGTTTCGCCGCTGCTAGACGGTTCTGCTCGTCAATGGCTTTGGGACAATACACGACCGCTCCCAATTGAGTGATTACCATTAACTTTCTTTCCGTTATAATTTTTTCTCTCTTATTTCAATTTTTAAGAATTTTGGGACTACGTCCCTCCTCTATTCTGCGGAAATGCCGTTTTACAAAATGTAATTGTAGGATGATTTGCTGAATCGGCTTTAAAAGCCAACAGCTAGTTGCAAAAACATAAATGCTGTGGAAGTATAATACTAAACAAACCCAACCATAGAACCAATTACAGAGACCTGCTGTTCGGTAGCGTGTACAACGATCAGCTTCTGCCTCGTAGCCCGAGTAATTTCTCAGATTACTTAAGATTTCACATGTTATTCGCAGACTTACGCATCAGGAGACCTTCTGAGGGGATGGATCAGATGTAGAAAGCTCGGCATACATGTCCAATATCACCTTAGCAAAGTGGGCTTTGGCTTGAGACCTCTTGACCTACAAATAAAAGAGACTATACGTTAATTTTCTTGAGTGATTTGCTATGTATGTCCGAAATGTGATGCCTCTCGACTCTCAAGGTTCATGCAGAGTGGTTATTTGGTGAAGAAGCACAGGCAAACATTGAATCACCTTAAATGTCGGGGTGAGAAGTCCGTTCTCCTCTGTGAATGGTTCGAGCACCAGCGCCACGGCCTTCACATATTCAAAGCCTTGCAACTGAAAAAGGGAAACAACATGATAGAGGAAGTTGAAACGGAAATATGGGAACTAAGTAGAGGCCGTTAATGATCTCTTTAGAGGACATGGTATACCTCCGCTTCTCTGCCAATGTCATCCATTTCAGCAAGAACAGCTTCCCGTGCCCGCTGGTCATTGCATAGCTGTTCTAAAGCCTCGTACTGCATGGCAAGAACCAAGACTTATTGACCCACCAATAAATGGACAACCCCTGAATTGTGAGTGTATGGTATGACCTACATAAGGTAACTAGGATTTTTACTTGGTGAATGCCCTAAGACCAACGACAGTGCAAGGCTCACGAAACAATTGAATAATCACAACAATCTCTGCAGCACCTCCAGTTTTTCTGGAACTTGAAACAAATGCATGCAAACTAATCGCAACATAAAACGCTAATCATGATCACGGTCAGATTCCCATTTCAGTGTGCAGAGTTTCCCTTCAGTAGCCATCAATCAGTAGGACTCGCATTCAGACAAAAAAAAGAGTGTAAATGACCGCAGACAAAGTTCAATCAGATGAAGATGATGCATGTTACGAATTCTTGCTTAAGTGAAATGAAGAAGATCGCTTGATATATAAATCAGCCTACTCATAAAGATGCATAGTTTCCCCAAATTACGGTGTTCTGATGGTGAAGAAATAGTATGACAACCAAAGACTGAACTTCGATGCTCGAGCTAGAACTTTGGTGGAGAGAAATAAGTTTAAAGAAAACCTCGATGCCTTGTGATGCGGCCCATTCTTTCAGCGCCTCTGGGTCCACAGCAACAACCGCCACTAAGCAAGAGTTCAAGCTATCGCCTGAGACAAACAAGCAGTAAGCAGACATGCAGGAACTTTCACATAAAGGTCAGTGCACCAGCCTTCAAAACGACGCATTGGAAGGAATCAAACCCCTGTCCTTGGGGGTTGATGAGGAGAGCAAATCTGTTGCAGCCACTAGGCTGTCAACAGGAAAAATGAAGAAAGTATCATATGCAGGTAAAAACTCCTTCCATACCATACACAAAACACTGTGAGATGAACTTGCACTTGGAATACACGTTCTCAATCTTTTCTGGTGCTATATATTCACCTTGTGCCAACTTGAAAATATTCTTCTTCCTGCCATAGCATGGTTTAGGATTTAAATAGAGAAGTCAAAATTATCAGATAAATCTCATGAGAAGACATAAATGAAGAAATGAACTTCCATGCTTAAGTCACACTCAGAAGTTTCGCAACCAGCACTTGCAGTCGTGATAAAGGTAAATTTCAACCTGTGACCCCTTCCTCAGGTCACAAGTGGCCTAACCGTTATGGTTAGGAGAGGGAAAAAAAGTAATTTTCAACTCACCTATCAATAATCTTAAGGCGGCCTCCTGGTAACCACAACCCAATGTCTCCCGTATGCAACCAAGAGTCATCATCAATTACCTCTCTCCTGCTCATTTGAGATGATGTTTAGATTTGCAGTTAAACCAAACAGATTTAAAAATATTAGTTGAAGAGGTTAAACACGTTTGAACTTCATCATTGTAGTATCCTTGGAAGACAATGGGCCCCCTGACACAGATTTCTCCACGAGGATAGGGTTGATCTTCTGATGTATAGTTCATTTCAGGAACGTCCACGAGCTTTATTTCTGGACAAGTATTGGATAAAGACAGACACGAGAAAGTCTCAACATCTTAATTACTGGCCATTATTCAATAACAATTCTCTCTCTTAATTTGATCATATTGATAAAATCAAAGTAGACACACACTTCGAGTATATAAAAGTACACATAACATGTTGAACTCACCGCAGGCAGGATTTGGAGATCCAACATGACCAGATAAGGTGTCACCCTCATCTGTGCAGCTTATTACACAAGATGTCTCAGTCATACCATACCCTTCAAGTACTTGACAGCCAAAGCACCTGTGGCATGGTATAAATAGAAGCTAAGAAAAGCAGCAAATAGACTCCTGTTCATGAGAGATAAATGAATGGAGATCAGTTGCTCAAATAAGTGTTGCATTACAAGCACACTTACACCCTTAAAAAGTCCGCAACATCAGAAGATAATGGCGAAGCACCAGATACCATGAAACGGACTCGCCCTCCAAGCTTTTCCTTTATTCTATTGAACACTAGTGTGTCCCACATAGGTGATGGATTCCGGCCTAACATATAACCATTCAGGTCAACAGAGGTAAATTACTAAAAGTTAACAGCCAATCATAAACTGCATGGCTCATATTATCCTGCAAGAAACTTCCAAGCATCAATACCTGTCAATATAGCATGCTTCTTCGAATTGAAGGCAACTCTAAATAGTCTCTCCTTTAGCATCCCTGAAGACTTCACAGCATTTGTTATTCTGCCATAGTTGAAATAAATTAGAAATCAGCACTTCTCCGTATCAAGAAAAGGATTTGACAAAAAGTTGGTGGTCTCTTCACCCTGCATATATCCGGTTATACAGTCGAGGAACGCTGCAAAAAATTGTTGGTCTCAAAACAGCCAAATCATCCATCAGTTTCATGTTGTCCTGAAAAGTAGGACATTATTGCTTAGTAATAGATGTAGAATTAAAGCCTCAGGGTTAGTACATGAAATCAAGTGATATAAAATGTTGTAATTGATTTTCTTACATTAATGCAGGCACATTACCCTTGAACCCAAATATAGAAGAATGACATCTAGGCATGTATCTTGGACAAGAGTCGTGGCTTTTAAGTGATAGGGACAAATACTATAATAAATGGAAAAGGATGCTGATACATTTGAGTTGAGGTTAAGTATTTTAAAGGATTTACTTATGGAAAATGTCAATAATTCTCCTCATTTTCATAGGGATCTGTACTGACAAGCCAAAGAAACCAAATGGGGACATAGTTGGACAAATAGTTTTCCAGATAAGCAACATACCCCTTGGTAAAAACCGACAGCAACCCCACAATATGCTCCAAGGATCTGAGTCATTCTTTCATATATATGTGCCAGAGGGAGGTAGGATAGATAGCTGCCAAGAAAAAAATATATCAAAAAAATGACAGTTCAATAAGCTGCCAATTATGTGATTGAAAAACCTTGAAAGGCTGGTCGTACTTATTTAAAGAAACGACAAATGATAAAGGACTCACATATCTGATGAGAAAAATTTGGCCGTTTCACTATACCCAGCAACATTTGCAATCAAGTTTCCATGAGTCAAGACAACCCCCTTTAATGTGAAACAAGGAGCCAATAAAATTCCACATGTTCAGTAATATGTCATAAAACCCACATGTGCAGAATAAAAGAAACCATACTGAAAAAATCCACACTACTACCTTTGGTGTCCCGGTTGTTCCACTTGTGTAGCATATGGTTGCAATATTTTCTGGCTTTGGGGGACAACAAGGCTGGATATTGCTACGGCCCTAAAGGAAAACATCTTTAACTTGACAATCACTAAAAACCCAAACACTAGAGAGAATTTGTGATCAGATAATTTGGATAAATTAATTACAGACATCCATGTCATTATGTCCCTCACAAACTTATGGAATAAAATAACGCAGAAGGCACTTGATGCCAATAAGTTCAGAATCTCAATAGTATCAGGAGAGAAGTACTCAGCTGATGCAATCTATACCTAACAAGCACCTATAGCCCAAAACATTTTTGTCCAAAATTAAAGAGTCTACAGCATGCAATTCTTCTGGAGTGATAATTTTTAACAATTTAAAGCCAACAAATTAGCCTCTACAGCTCTTTATGCGCAAAAAAGACCCAGTCACTTCATTTCATTTTGAAGTTAATGAGAAGGGGAAAAATCTGTGTAGTATAAGAGATTGATGCCAGGATTTTTTATCTAATAATCCAAGATGACTAAACAGTCAGCAGGACAAGCTCCTAAAATTGAAATTGTTTTTTAAAAAACAGGATTGTTATAAAACTCCATCTTTATTCCAAAAATTTCTCAAACAATGAGGAATTGAGTGTTTCAGCAAAGGCACGCTAAAGTCACAAATGAAGATGCATCCTACCTGACTCAGAAGTTTCAAGTATGAAATCAGCTTAATTCTTGATGTTGGTGGAAGGGTGGGCAAGTGTATATCTATTCCTCCAACTACCTATTTTTCCAGAGCAGCAAATCTAGTGTGAGCAAAAGGGAAACATCAACAATTAGTTGCCCATCTTACGACTTCAATCTTCGTACGCACCACAATAAGACGAACAGATGGAATCTCAGACAAGAAGCTCAATAACTGCAAAAACAGCAGACAAAGTTTGAGATATAATCGGTGGGTCAGAATAATGAAAATCTGAATGGATGAAATACGAATTAAGACACGCATGTTTTGTCATATAGCTTATCAGAAAGACAGACTCAAACTTTTTTGGACCTGAAAAACAGACTAACGACCACTGTAATTTTTATGGGAACACGTGGTGCTAACACTTGTTCTAGTCCAGCTCCATCAGCAAGAGTTATCATGCTACATGACCATTTACAGGTCAGAAACAATGAGACTGAAACTTTCTAACAGATGAATTCCTTGGCAATAATCATAAATAATACAAGAAGAAATTACTGTACTTTTCTATAAGTGAATGTAAAACATTGAAAATAGAGAATTGTGAATGTAAAGCTATGCATGGTCTACTTTTTGTCAGAAGATCATGTAATTCCTCCATTACAAGAATCAATATAAAGAGATTCCTTAACTCACTCTGTTCAGTGTTTGAGGAGCACAAAAGATAGCCTGCAAAGCTGCATGATTCACGACATACTTGACAGCATCGGGACCTTTAAAACACAAAAATTTAAACTAAGAAGAGGCTTGATGGAGAGAATACAAAACAGTAATTGCATTTACACACCAAGGGTGTCATATAGAGGGACCGAGATATAAGAATATGCTGAACAAGCATGATCCACAATCAGCCACTCTGGCCTGTTAATAAAGTAGAGTCCAACACAAACTCCCTGCAACAAAGAGACCAATAATTCCATCCTTATTGTGAATACTATATGTTTAACAACTTCAAATTGACTTAAGGAGCGATTACTCAGAAAATGTTCTGCTTCTCACTTGCGGTAACCCATGATAGCGAAGTCCAGAACCTATAGCTTCTCGAGCACTCCCAGCTTCGCCATATGTCATCCATTTGTACCTTAGAGTTCAAAAGAATGCAGGAAATTTTATCAGGTAAACAGTTTAAAAATGAAAGCTGCAAAAGTTGCACACTCTACAACCAACTTACTCTCCTACTGTCCCATCAGCACAAACCCGAGTACCTAAGTACTTGCAATCCCGAAAAGTTTCAACGGCATGTCTGCACCCAAAAGAGAACATAAGCATGCACAGATGCAGATCCTGCATATGCATGCAATGAATTTCACAATAAAGGAAACCAAAGGAGAGATATTCTAATCACTAAAAGCTGTCTCTGAGAATGCTCTGAATCAATTAATCAGTTAAAAGAAACTATGATCAAGTAAGGAGAGAGCCTGACCCAAAATTGTCATGCAACGTTCCGATGTCGGGGTGATCAGTAAATCTGCTGACAAGCTTGAAGAAGGAGCATGCAGATCTGCCAAGAGAAGAGAGCTTATAGACACATAGCTCCAAGGTACCGCCACAATAGATAACTTCACTGTGATGAAAATAAGTACCTATAAACATTCCATTTTCCCGTACGCAGGTCCTCGGGAAGGACTACACTGTAACCCCTTTCTATGCAGAAAACAGAGCAAATAACTAAATGCAGGCTGAGCGTGTACACAAAATCATAATCAGACAGGTCTACTTAAAATGACTCGACCACCTTCCTAGCAGACGACTGAGCGCAACTGGAGTAAACATTTGTGAATCGCTAATTTCAATTACAGCTTGTAGACGTTCTAGTGACACAAATTAGGCCTCTGCCAATGCTCCAACGACAGATCACCCACTGGCAACTTCAAGAAATTGTTTCTGATCAACGCACATAGGAATTGCCTCAACTTACAGTTAGAGAAACATATTCGTGATCGACCTGGAAAGGACGAATTCGGAGGTAATACATAGCTTGCCCAGGCTCGAGAACACCTACATCTGCACTAAGTGATGAGGCGGTGCGATCATGAGGACCATCACTGCAGGCCCTTCGTAACTACTCTATTCGCTCAGCTGCTCTCCAGCGATCATGACTTCGCTATTCAAAAAGATTCCGAAGTGATCGGAAGCGAAAAATACTCAAGCGACTTGGTCATTCCACAGAAGGAACAGACCAGAGGCCTCCGAGCTCAAAAAGGAGCTCTCGATCGCCAGTTTCTCTCATCATCGCCGGAGAATCCGTCGCCGATGAACAAGTCGCGACAGAGATTCCCCATGCAGTTTCGTATCGAACTCGTAACAGAAGCGTACAAAAATAGAACGCGCGCGGTAGAAACTACCATCCGTGACTCGCACGAGCGAGCTGAACGTGTAGAAACGAGTGACGAAGGAAGCGAAGAAGCGCGACGAGAGAGAGAGAGAGCCGCGAGGTGAGCACGTCCGATCGGACAGCCTCTCTCCGACCGAAATGAATACCGTTAAGTACGCCGGAGGCGGCGCTGGCCTGCACGCGGGAGTCGTGATCGGGACCGCCGCCGTCGGGGAGGAGGTGGCTCTGAATGGCCCGGAGACGGCGCCGAGCAGCGGGCTCCGTGAGGTTTTCCCGGGAAAGCGATGCCATGAGAGAATTCTCCGGAGAGAGGACTGATCGGAAGGTGATGATGAGAGAGCTTGCTTTACGTTTCTTAGCTTTACGCCTACTTTATGAAAGCTGAATATTCTGATTAAAAAAAATGAAAAAGAATGAAGCTAAACAGTTTTAAATGGTGAGCTGTCCAATTTAAAATGCTCAATAAATAATTTTTTTTTTTGATGATTTAAAATGCCCGACAAATAGTTTCTAAAACTTTTTGATTTATGTCTCAACAAATAATTTCTAAAACTTGATTTCTGAATTTTTAATCTGCTTAATTCGTCTTCAAACTTTAATTTAACATACAATGTTATCTTTCAAATTTTAATTTGTAGTGTCTGAACTTTTGATATATATGATTAATTTAGTCCATGAATTATATTAAAATCTTCATTGAACATCTTAATAGTGATGAATATTGGACAGTTGCTTTTTCTAAAGAAATTGATGACATTTGAAGAAATGGCATTGTCCCTGTGAAGGATAATATTAAACATCTTTATGTAATTCGGAAAATAAATTGAATATGCTTTGTAAATTTGAGGATCACATTAAATAAATTAAAAATTCAGATATGATATTATATATTGAATTAACTTTATGAATTACATTAAATAGATTAAATTTTACGGAACACATTGCACATTTATCTAAAGTTTATGAATCATTTATATAATTAGTGAAGATGATTGGACGAAAGACATTTTTTTTTTTTTGGTCAAAGAGAGACATCATGATTGATCGATATCATATTGGTTTTACTTTAATTTATTTAGCGATTAAGTGGTGATTAATTCGCGGGAAAAGGGAGGGTCGGACGGAGGAGCAAGGATTGAAGATGCGGTGGCACGCTTTTTAATGGATGGATGATTCCGGTGTTTGTCCACTTACGCAGGTAATGGGTTGAAGACACATACAAAATCCTTCTATTTGATAAGACCATGACTTCAAATCATAATTATAAATTTATGTGTGAATATTTTCTTTTATTTGAGCCTAAATTTAAATATAGTATAAACTCCAAACAATTTTCGAGATTATAAATTTAAGCTGAAAAAAGTTATTGAACGTGGGAGCATGCAACAGGATCGGATATATCCGAAAACCGAACTAACCCACCCAAAAAATAGGGTTGAGAACCAGTTCCCGTTGAAACTAGTATGGGAACCGATTCCAAATGTACACCCACTTGAGAATAGATTAATCAAACCAATTTGGGAACCACTTTTGTAAGCCCAACCCCAAAAGTCAAAAACCTCAAAATGAACGTGGTTACCAAAGGTATGAGAGGTATCTATGTTATAATAGTCCAACTCTATGAGGTAAAAAGATCTCAAAATCAAATCAACTAAATTCGCACTTAATAATTCTTATGTTTTATTGTTTTCTTTGTTTATTACCCTTATTGCCAAAACAAGGAAGCTGCAGACATCATTAAAAGCCGTCAGTTGGAGATTATAGCTCTTGCTACTTTATCATCTATGGATCCCTAATTTTTCGTTTAGTCAAAAAGTTCATGTACTTATTGATTATAAGTGCTTAATATTTCAATACAAGTTATGAGGATTACATTGTTTTCTCGCATATTAATGTAAAATTCAAAACCATATAAGATATCGGGTGGGTATAATACAAGTTCAAGTAGAAATAGGATTGACTTTGGAACTTGATTGGAAAAATAAGGCTGTTCGAATACAGGATCCAATGTAAATAGAATCAAGTATAGCGTCTAAAAAAAGGGAATCGGCTATAATAGAATTGGGTATAGGGTTCAAGTCTGAAACTTACCCACCCTGAACCCGATCACCCCTAACTGAAACCTGGATACTCAAAATCAAGTATGTGAATTCTCTTTGACTCAACGTGAATGGAAAATAGCGAGAAAAATATTTTATGCATGAATTGCACAGCTTAATGCGATCTTACGACCAATAATTGGACTTTAATTAAATGAGGGAAAGATCCACCCGAACAAAAACCTCTTCCCTTGGAAAATTGATAAAAAATTCGGCAAGTAAATTTTTGCAATAGATGAAAGTCTGCCTTATGCGGAGCAATCATTCGGGTTGTCATGTCACAGACCAGCTTATTCTCTGCCCACGTAAGTGGATATCAAACCGACAAAAAAAGATACCATATTTGCTCTTAATCAAAAGGTTGAGAAAGATGCATATCTTTTAGCCTTAGTACCCCAAAAAAAAAAACCCAACTTTATGTTCGGTTTTAATTTTACCTTAATCTTTTTGTCTAGTAAAAAAAAAAAAAAAAACAGTTTCATGTCTAGTTCCAGTTTACCCAAACTTTTCTTTTTCCTAAAAAACTACAAAATTTTACGTAAGTCTCAAATATACCCTATGCCTAAGAGATAGAAAACTCCCTAGTACATGTTGTTCAAGCGCCTCGAGCCAACTTTTTTAGCACAGCTCTTTTATTGCAAGAGATGAAAATTCTCAAGCATAAGAGATTGAAAACCGAGCGCAAAATTGAATAACCCCAAAGAAGGTGAGAAGGAGACTCTCTTTTAAGCAAGAGCAATTGTAGAAAACCACCCGCAAATACTCTTGTTTTCACTCAAATTTCAATCCAATAAGATATCATTTGGGCTAATTTAGAATCCATCTCCAAAAAAAGTCTTCTTAGATTTGAAATTCAAGGGAAAACTAGAGCAATGGCGTATAAATGCCATGTACAATCACTAATGATAATTTTGAACGAATAGCTAACAATGACATATATGAAACTCAAGTAAAAATTGTTGTTTTTATAGAACAAAACAAAAAGAGTTAAGGATAAACTAGGATTATGCCTAGGTTATTCATGAGAAAAAAAATTAAGGTAGAATTAGGATTGGAGTTAAAGTTTAGGAATTTTTGAGAAATTAGGCGGGAAGTTATACTGCCATCACCATATTCATAATAAATCTTAAAATTATGTCCAAATTCTCAACAAGGTCGTTGTAGTATAGTGGTGAGTATTCCCGCCTGTCACGCGGGTGACCCGGGTTCGATCCCCGGCAACGGCGAACTTCATTTTTGTTCCCCATTTTTTAAAGTTTTTTGTTCTCCCGAACTGCGCCGAAACGACGACGCGCGACGTTGTAATCCAATTATTGCAGCCTGTCCCACTCTCTGAAACCGCAACCCCCCACCTTCCAAAAACCTTGTCCTTCGCTGCGCTCGGGGGCGGGCCGGGATCTGGGCGCCTCGCACTCAATCCGCACCGTCCATGTATCGCCCGGGACCCACGCGCTCGATCCGCACCGTCCATCCATCCCCCGTGACCCACGCGCATTTGGAACTGCATGGTCCCGGGATCAGGATAGGAAACCCCCCCGAGCCCCACGCGGAGAGCGGAAGATTAGATAACGACACGGGGACAAAGGACTCGGAGCAGACTCACTTGTTCAAGCAAAGCCGGAAGACTTGCGAGCTGGTCTTCCTCGTCGTCGGCGGTTGTTCCCTCGCCGTCTGCCGCCCGCCGCCGCTGCTCCGGGGACGAGGTTTCCGGCCGGCCTGAATCGGAGGGGGAGGGGGTGTCCTGCGGAGAGAAATGGAGGCCGCGGCGACGCCGGTGATCGCCGGGATCGGGAAGACGAGGCTCGACTCCGGATGGCTCGCGGCGAGATCGACGGAGGTGGAGCTCACCGGGGCTCAGCTCACCACGACGCATCCCCCGACCGGAGCCGATCCTCCGTGGATGGAGGCCGTCGTCCCCGGGACGTAAGTCGTTCGAGTTTTTTGCTCGCGTGCTGTTTCGCTTCCTGCGCGGCGGCGACTGCATGCGACTGAATTCGAGTCGGGAACTTCTTTTGGGCGGTGCGGATGTGGACATTGATCGCCGGGGGGAGGGAGCGATCGAGAGAGAGAGAGAGAGAGCTGATCGTGCATTGCTTTGAACCTGACTCTGGTGTGATTTTGTGGAAAGCTAAGTCTGGTCTCGATGTCAAATGACTTGAGTAGCTGATGAAATGTCGATCTTTTTAGCGCATAAAAGATGGACTGCAGATGGCCCTGCAGATCTTGATAGTTTTGAATGGCGTATTAAGTCTAGTCGTGATTTCGGATGAATATGATGTAAAGAGTCTGGTCGGAGGGTTACAAGTGTTGGAATTTGAAATTAAGTGCATCTCAATTAAAAAGCAGAAGCAATGAGATTCCCCGGTTATGAATCATCCAAGGGATCAGGGTATGAATGTAAGTGGGTCTGGTGAATTACATAGTCCAGTTAGAGTTTCGAGGCAAAAGCGTCAATGAAGTTGTTCAGAGAGAATATAGAACTTTCTTAGTTTTGGAAGATGCTCTGATATCGGTGTTCTGTCCTAAATTAAAGTTGATTACCTCATGTTGGTCTGTGTTCTTATTCGAGTATCTGAAATGTGGTTTACACCTCACTGACTGAAGAGTGCTAGCATGTCCTGGTCAGAGTATGAGCTCCTTTTTTACTCTCTAAGATATTTGCCTCGATTGCTAACGGTGATATAACTTGCAGTGTTTTAGCAACCCTGGTAAAGAACAAGGCAGTTCCGGATCCTTTTTATGGGTTAAATAACGAGTCCATTATAGATATTGCTGATTCTGGAAGGGAACACTACACATTTTGGTTTTTTACGACTTTCCAATGCAAGCTGGTAAGTTGCACTCTTGCTAGAAGAATCAAGACTTGTCTTTTGAAATTGTCAATATTTTAAATGATAACATATTTGACATAAATAATTTCAAAATGCATCTTTTGCCAGTTTCTAAAGGCCTTCATAAAAGTTATCTGGTGCTAGGCACCATTTTCATGTCTTTAAGATCAGCTCTTCTTTCTCTTAAACATCATTGAATAATGACAGTAGGTACTGTATTTTCTTAATTACCTCAAAATGGAATTAATCTGGTTACCATTGTCCACATTGTTGTCTCGTTTTTCTCCTTTTCAAAATGATATTCTGCTTGTTGTTGAGTGTTCATCATTTCTTTGCTTTTGTTACTTTTGCTGGAGCTAGTGCTTTATATTATTTCAAATCTTCACAGCCTGAAGCACAACACCTCGATCTGAATTTTCGAGCAATTAACTACTCTGCTGAAGTATACTTAAATGGGAACAAAAAGGTTCTTCCAAAAGGAATGTTCAGAAGACATCAACTTGATGTAACTGACATTCTCCATCCTAATGGACAAAACATGCTAGCAGTTCTTGTTCACCCCCCAGATCACCCTGGCAAAATACCTCCAGAGGGAGGACAAGGTGGGGACCATGAGGTATGTACCTTCTCCTGCATAACTTGTCTTCCTCTGCATCTAATAGCAGTTTGGAAGGACATAATAATATTGTCTGAGCCTAGTTGGATTAGTAGTGTGATTCCTATCAAAATTGCGGAACATTCATATAGTATCTTTATTTCATTAGATCGGAAAGGATGTCGCAACGCAATATGTTCAGGGTTGGGACTGGATGGCTCCTATAAGGTAATCAACTCCTCATTGGAGAAATAATGCATCGTAAGTTCTGCTTTTTATGACAAAGCAGTGTTGCTATCTTCTGGTAATTGAGTGTCTATTTTAAAGCTTCCAACGCTGAAAGCATAGTGTGAACAGCTACATTCTCCATTTATTGCCTAGTTGTAATTCGTACATGTGCCTCTTTAGTTTCCACATGAGTTAGTCCTTCAGAGACTGACTGTTTGTGATTAATTATATTTGGAGGGACGAGCTATTTGCTTCGTTAGATGGGAAAGAGCAAAAGGTTTCAAAGGATTACTCAATTAAGTAATCATAATACTAGCAGTTCGGATTATGTTGGTTGAGAAGCTGGAATGGTGAATGCATCTATTGATCCTAGGAGAAAGGTGGAGATAGGATGGGGACAGGAAAGCTCCTGGCAAGATGTAACGTCTTGCTCCACCATAATTTACATTAGTTATGTCAATTATGGATTTCTTTGGCTTTTTATGTTTAATGAGCAAAATCCTGACTGCCATTTGCTGATGTGGTTTTCCTATTTGGAGGAATGTGGTTGAATTTCTATAGTTTCTCACTTATCTATTTATATGTTTTAAATCCATTTAAAAGACATCAGTCTGCATGTTACTTTACGATTGATCAACATCTATTTTCATGTAGGGATCGTAATACTGGCATATGGGATGAAGTATCAGTTTCCGTCACTGGGGTGAGTGCACAGTCACCCTTTTTCTTTGTATAAGTCCTGCAATTTAATGGTTTCAGTCCCTGGGGTTGATGTGCCAGTTGATTTATATAGCTTGGTAGAACATTCTAATAAAATAGGACAATCCGTGTTGAATAACATGGGGCTCTAATGGTGATCGTGACAAAATATTGCTGCCATTTTATGGCTTAAGCTTTTGTCTCTGCATTTAGAGCAACTTTTTGTCTGGTAATTGTCTGGTACTATGAGTTAGCAAGCAAGTCACGGTTGCTTTTGAATAGTGCTGTGGGGAGTAAAACCGGGTTTTATTTGTAATACTGTTCTGCATTATGAGTTAATTCAAGATAACTGCAGTTTTTTTTTTTTTAAATAATAGTTTCCAATCTGATACATCATCATTGGTTCAGCCTGTAAAGTTAATTGATCCCCACTTGGTGTCATCATTTTTCGACAACTATAAGAGAGTATACTTGCATTGTACGACTGAGTTGGAAAATAGAAGTACAAGGGTTGCTGAATGCTCTTTGAGCATCGAAGTGACTGCAGAACTAGATGGCAATTTCACCTCGATAGAGCATCTTCAGACTGAGCATCGGTCAATTTCACCTGGGGCTCGGAGTCAACATACATTTACAGAGGTAAGTGCATATGATGTATCTCAAGTGTCACAAGGAAAATGTTTTAAGAACAACTGTTCTTTCTTTGAAGAAGAGAAATCGTGCCTGATTTTACTTCTTCCACATCTTAACATCGATGAGTTTGGCCAATATTATTTACATCTAAAGAAATGTTGAAGTGGAAAATCAGATATAGGAAAAATCTAAACGATCCTAATTAATTGTTTCTTGGTATCAACCTGCAGCTGTTTTTCTATAAGCCAAATCTATGGTGGCCCAATGGCATGGGAAAGCAGTCACTTTACCATGTTGCTATCAGTGTTGAAGTGAAAGGATTTGGAGAGTCTGATTCATGGAGACATCTGTTTGGATTCCGCAAAATTGAAAGCCATATTGATAGTGCAACTGGTGGAAGGTGAGGTTGTCATAATTTACAGAAAGAATTAGAAATTGAATTGTATTTTTTATTGTAAACATACTTGTGCTCTTTAGGTTGTTCAAGGTTAATGGGCAGCCCATCTTTATTCGTGGGGGTAATTGGATTTTATCAGACGGATTACTGCGACTTTCAGAGAAACGCTACGAGACCGATATCAAATTCCATGCTGATATGAATTTCAACATGATCCGCTGTTGGGGTGGTGGATTAGCAGAAAGGCCAGAATTTTACCGTTATTGTGATATGTATGGTCTTCTGGTAATGTATCCTCTCTCTCTCTCTTTCTCTCTCTCTCTCAGGCAGTCGTAGGAGCTTGTTTGGCATTCCTCAGTTTGTAGTTTTATTGCTTCCTGAATGAGAACATTGTTTACTATGTTGGATGATGAAGTTAGTTAGAAAATGGATAAACTAAGGAAACAGAATAGTATGTGTGCTGGATGTACTGAGCCTTTTTGAAACTAATTTATTGGTTGACATACAGAAGTTGCTGCAGAATAAATTTTCACAGTTACTTGCTTCGAGATAACATGTCAAGAGTTTGTAAATGGCCTCTATATTACTTGTATGGTTTATTGTCAAGTCTTCAGCGCAACTCGGCCAACCTTCTTTTCAGATGCTTAGTATCATTTTTGTCAGTATGTCAGCAGATCAATTTGTCCTGCTATCCAATGGCTTATAAAGCTTTTGTAGGTCTGGCAAGAATTTTGGATTACTGGTGATGTTGATGGACGTGGAGATCCAGTGTCCAATCCGGATGGCCCCCTGGATCATGACCTATTTCTTCTGTGTGCAAGAGACACTGTCAAGCTTTTAAGGAATCATGCAAGTCTGGCTCTTTGGGTTGGTGGAAATGAACAAGTTCCACCAGTTGACCTCAACACAGCTCTAAAGGATTATCTTAAACTTCATCCCTATTTTGAAAAGGTGGATGAACATGACAAAATTTTAGAAGATTTGAATAATGAGGAGGAAGATCCCAGCCTCTACCTCGATGGAACACGCATCTATGTTCAAGGGTCCATGTGGGATGGGTTTGCTGATAGCAAGGGTGGCTGGACCGATGGCCCTTACGAGATCCAGTATCCAGAAAGCTTCTTTAAAGATGACTTTTACAATTATGGATTCAATCCAGAAGTGGGTTCTGTGGGTGTGCCTGTTGCGGCTACCATCAGAGCAACAATGCCTCCGGAAGGATGGCAAATTCCTATCTTCAAGAAACTTCCAAATGGTTACACTGAAGAAGTTCCAAATCCTATATGGCAATACCATAAGTACATACCATACTCAAAACCAGACAAGGTTCATGATCAAATCGAAGTGTATGGTACCCCCACAGATCTTGATGACTTCTGTTTGAAGGTAAGACTTAATGAAGGGTGTTGCCATTAGTTTGTTTTATCTATTCAATCAGTGATTACATATTATTTTTTTTACTCAACAGGCTCAGCTCGTAAACTACGTACAGTATAGAGCTTTATTGGAAGGCTGGACTTCTCATATGTGGAGAAAATTTACGGGGGTTCTCATATGGAAGACGCAGAATCCTTGGACTGGGCTTAGAGGTCAATTTTACGATCACCTACTTGATCAGACGGCAGGGTTCTATGGCTGCCGTTCAGCTGCAGAGCCGATCCATGTTCAACTTAATCTAGCCACCTATTCTATTGAGGTACATATTGCTATAGAAAGCCAGTGAGAGTCAGACCGTTATTATTCTTTGAATAGACTCGATGCACATCTTTGTTGGGGAGCAACAATATTAAGTTATGCAGTCACACATTCTTCAGTATAGCCTGAATATGAACTCATAATTTTTCCTGTGAAATAGAACTTGATTATAGCCTTTTCTGGTCTGCTTCCACAGGTTGTTAATACAACATCAGATGAGCTCTCTGGCATAGCAATAGAAGCATCGGTATGGGATTTGGAGGGAGCATGTCCATACTACAAGGTTTTTGACAAACTTTCAGTGCCACCCAAAAAGACTGTTTCCATTGTGGAGATGAACTATCCCAAGTCGCAAAGTCCGAAGCCTGTCTACTTCCTTCTTCTTAAACTCTACCATATGTCTGATTCTGGTATCATATCTAGGAACTTCTACTGGTTACATGTGTCTGGTGGTAACTACAAGCTTTTGGAAGCATACAGGAAGAAGAAAGTACCTCTCAGGATCACATCTAGGGCTTATGTCAGAGGTTCCACATACGAAATTGACATGCATGTGCAAAACACTTCTAGAAGGCTGAACTCTCAAAATTTAACGTACCGGAATATTTTCAGTAGAAGGCATCGTGTGGGAGACATTGACTTGGCCTCTTTGGGTTCTGACCAAGCTGCTAAGGAGGTAAAACGTCAATCTGGTTTACTTCAGGGAGCGGCAAAGTGCTTTT
Source organism: Eucalyptus paniculata subsp. matutina (assembly GCA_017140255.1). Lineage (NCBI taxonomy): Eukaryota > Viridiplantae > Streptophyta > Magnoliopsida > Myrtales > Myrtaceae > Eucalyptus > Eucalyptus paniculata. Next base: position 1,675,225 of record CM029437.1, on the reverse strand, counting down.
CTGGTTTACTTCAGGGAGCGGCCAAGTGCTTTTTGAAGGAAGCTAATAGTCCAAGCGTTGCCATTATAAATGGGACCGACATTGGAGTTGCTTTCTTCCTTCATTTCTCTGTTCATGCTATGAAGACAGACCGCAAGGAACGAGAAGACACGAGAATCCTTCCTGTTCATTACTCGGATAATTACTTCTCTTTAGTACCAGGCGAAATTATGACCACCAAAATCTCTTTTGAAGTTCCACCAGGTGTTACTCCTCGAGTCACGCTCAATGGCTGGAATTACCATGGTGGGCATACAGTCCACGGAGGTGAGAAATGGTCATAGTCCTGTCTGTTCTTACAATTCTATGGAGGGAACGTGCTTTTCAGATTGATGTCTCCGCCCTCAAGTCCTTGTCCAGGCTGTGTTAAATTCGCACATCAGTTTCTTTGGTTAAATCTTCATCAGCAGTTTCTCACTGTCCAACTGGAAATTAAGCAGCATCACTGGGAGAGAGTCCAGTATTTTCGCCTCTTCACACTCTCGGAGTTTCTTGGGGAATGCTGCGGGATGCTCCAACCACATCAATCAGTCTTGCCTTGAATCGTCGACAAGGTCAATTGTTGAAGCGAATGTATTTATGAACATGCGTGCTTTCTCCGTGCTATACTCATTTCAGGAATCTTTATTATCTGTATAGAGAAACAGATAAAGAAACGTGAGAGAATAAACGGGGGGAAACAATCTTTCCTCCTATCTTTATTCTTGGATGTTTCCCCACTTCTTAGAAATGACAAGTGGATAAATATATATATCTTTACCCCTTTCAAAAGGCCTGAAGATACAGGTCCGTTCCCCTGATGTAAGTTTTGCATAGTGCCATCCTGATGTCCATCTGAATGAACCTGTTGATGGCCCACTTCAAACCAGGATGTGTCGGGAGAGGGATTCTAAAGTGCACTATTGATCAGCAAAATGGAATTTGATTGAGAATTCTAAATCCATTCATTTCAATTCATACTAGTGCCTACCCGATCATCGTTCCATTGGAAAAGGTTGGGGCTTGATCAGGACTAATTAGTAAAAGGTGTAGAGCTGGAAGTGATCTTAGAAACCAATCGGGAAAAAGTAGCTTGTTCATGACTTCCAACCGCGAGCGCCGTGAGTCCATGAAGCGGCCCTATTCCTTAAGAATTAACTAGGAAAATATGATGGCCAAAGATAATATCAAGAAAAAACATTTAGCAGTCATATGCCCTGATGTCCTCTGTATATTTAGAAGTATAGCTTTTCTATGGTTAGTACTGCTTTCTCGCCCCTGCTTCTGAGAAATGCATGCCAGCATATACAAAAGTCTGCTTAATGTTTCCTCGCATCCCTTGTGCAAATGCCAATATTCAGAGGCTACTGGTATATGCACATTGGTATTCTGATGTCAATTAAGAAACTCATTTGGTGAGTGTAGAAAAAAGAAACGAAAGAGGAAAATGGTCGTTTGTTGAGTAAGACTAAGGTTGGTCTCTTGCTCAAATCAAAAGGGTTGGAAAGGCATCGCCAAACAAAATTAAAGCGAGTCGAAATTAAACTTCCTATGGAATGTTAGAAAATGAGACGTGACATATATCCAATTAATTGAATTATTACGCTCTTTTTTTAAATTGAATTGAGTAGTTTGTAAAATTCTAAATGTATATAAGTCTGATATGTCAATTTGCAGAGATAAAAAAGATTAGCTTTAACAATTTGATTACCACCTCTCGGCAGAAATGCGCCCAAGGATGTCAAAGTTCTGTAGTCTACAGTAGCCGTTTGAGAAGGTCGTAGACTATCCAAAGGAAACAATCCTGATCTTCTCTGTGGTATTGCCATCGTCTGTGTTCCTGCGACGTTGGTTTCATGGATGAAATCGAAATGGGTCTTCCGGGACTGAGCTCCCACCTCTCTCCTAGGACTTCCCTTCCTCCTCCGCTCAAAGCTCAGAACTTTCGAGGCGCCCCGTCACAAGCTTCTGCTCTTGTGCTCGACAACGTGCGCGTGAGCCACCTTCTGTCCACTTGCGGCAGAGAAGGGCGTTTCCATCTAGGTTCTTCTCTTCACGCGTCCATTATCAAGAACCCGGAGCTCCACGACCTGGGAAATGAGGACCTCTTCGGAAATGGTCTTGTCGTTTGGAACTCTCTCCTATCGATGTACGCGAATTGCGGAGACATGCGGGACGTCGCTAAGCTGTTTGATGAAATGCCTGTGAAAGACACTATTTCCCGGAACACCCTGTTATCTGGGTTCTTGAAGAACGGGGAGTTTGAGATGGGTTTTGGGATGTTCAGAAGAATGTGGGAAGGGGGTGTTCGAGGTGTGGATAAAGCCACGGTAACCACGATTCTGTCCAGTTGTGATAACCGTGAGCTTTCTCATGTAGTTGAGTTGATGCATGGCATAGTCTTTAGGGGTGGATTTGAAAGGGAAATTCCGATTGGGAATGCTCTGATCACGTCGTATTTCAAATGTGGTGGCAATGGTTGGGGAATGCAGGTTTTTAATGAAATGTTCAAGAGGAATGTAATTAGTTGGACGGCTGTTATCTCTGGCCTTCAACAGAATGGGTTTTATGAGGATAGTTTAAAATTATTTATGAGCATGCGAAGTGGATCACTCAATCCAAATACTCTTACATATTTAAGCTCCATAATGGCATGTGCAGGTCTACAAGCAACAAACTTGGGGCGCCAGTTGCATAGCATTGCATGGAATTGGGTATTCAGTCAGATTTATTGGTAGAGAGTGCACTGATGGATATGTATGCAAAATGTGGAAGTCTGGAAGATGCATTGGATTTATTCAAGTCTGCAGAGACTATAGATGAGGTTTCTATGACTGTAATTCTTCTAGGTTTTGCAAAAAATGGGTTTGAAGAAGAAGCTATACAAGTATTTCTGAATATGGTAAAGGCAGGGTTGGAGATTGATTCTAATGTGGTTTCTGCTGTTCTTGGAGTTTTTGGTGGTGATACTTCTCTAGGTTTAGGTAAACAAATTCACTCTTTGATTATCAAAAGAGGCTTGTTTCATATTCCCTTTGTCAGCAATGGGTTAATGAACATGTATGCGAAGTGTGGAGATATCCTGGAGTCAATCAAAGTGTTTAATCAGATGCCTTCGAGAAATTTGATCTCATAGAATTCCATGTTAATGCTTTTGCGTGTCACGGAGATGCTTATGGAGCTTAAGTTTGTATGAAGAAATGAAGATGGAAGTTGTAAAGCTGACAGATGTTACACTTCACTCTTTGCTTCATGCTTGTAGCCATATGGGCTTAGTAAAGAAGGGAATGGAGTTTTTTGATTCAGTGGAAAGGGATTATGGAATTAATCCAAGGACAGAGCAGTACGCTCGTGTTGTCAACATGTTAGGGCTGGCTGGTCGCCTTACAGAAAGAATTAGAAATTGAATAGTATTTTTTATAGTAAATTTACTTGTTCTATTTAGGTTGTTCAAGGTTAATGGGCAGCCCATCATTATTCATGGGGGTAATTGGATTTTATGAGAAGGATTACTGCGACTTTCAGAGAAACCCTACAGGACCGATATCAACTTCCATGCTGATATAAATTTCAACATGATCCGCTATTGGGTTGGTGGATTAGCAGTCTTCTGGTGATATATCGCCCCCCCCCCCCCAAAAAAAACCAGAAAAGAACCAACACCCTTCTCTTCCCCCCCTTCTTCTCTATCTATGCGTTGAGATGGAGCTTGTTTGGCATTCCTCAGTTTGTAGTTTTATTGCTTCCTGAATGAGAACATTGTTTACTATGTTGATGAAGTCAGGTAGAAAATGGATAAACTAAGGAAACAGAATAATATGTGTGCTGGATGTATGTATTGGTTGACATACAGAAGTTGCTGCAGAATAAATCCTTGCAGTCACCTGCTTCCTGATGATAACATATTAAGAGTTCATAAATGACCTCCAAATTACTTGTATGGTTTATTGTCAAGTCTTCAATGCACCTCGGCCAACCTTCTTTTCAGATGCTTAGTATCATTTTTGTCAGCATGTTAGCAAATCAGTTTATCCTGCCATCCAATTGCTTATAAAGCTTTTGTTGGTCTGACAAAAACTTTGGACTGGTGATGTTGATGGACATGGAATCCCAGTATCCAATCCGGATGGCCCTCTGGATCATGACCTATTTCTTCTGTGTGCAAGAGACACTGTCAAGCTTTTAAGGAATCATGCAAGTCTGGCTCTTTGGGTAGGTGGAAATGAACAAGTTCCACCAGATGACCTCAACACAGCTCTAAAAAATTACCTCAAACTCCATCCCTATATTGAAAAGGTGGATGAATATGACAAAATTTTAGAAGATTTGAATAATGAGGAGAAAGATCCCAGCCTCTACCTCAATGGACACACATCTATGTTCAAGGGTCCACGTGGGATGGGTTTGCTAATAGCAAGGGCGGCTGGACCGATGGCCTTACGAGATCCAGTATCCTGAAAGCTTCTTTAAGGATGACTTTTACAATCATGGATTCAATCCAGAAGTGGGTTCTGTGGGTATGCCTGTTGCACCATCAGAGCAACAATGCCTCCGGAAGGATGGCAAGTTCCGATCTTCAAGAAACTTTTGAATGGTTACACTGAAGAAGTTGCCAATCCTATATGGCAATACCATAAGTACATACCATACTCAAAACCAGACAAGGTTCATGATCAAATCAAAGTCTATGGTACCCCCAAGGATCTTGATGACTTTTGTTTGAAGGTAAGACTCAATGAAGGGTGTTGCCATTAGTTTGTTTCTTCTATTCAATCAGTGAGTACATATTATTTTTTTGACTCATGGACTGGCCTTAGAGGTCAATGTTATGATCACAACTTGATCAGATGGCAGGGGCAGCTGCTGTTCAGCTGCAGAGCCAATCCATGTTCAACTCAATCCAGCCACCTATTCTATAGAGGTACATCTTGCTATAGAAAGCCACTGAGAGCTCAGACTGTTATTATTCTTTCAATAGACTCGATGCACATTTTGTTGGGGAGCAACAATATTAAGTTATGCAGTCACTCATTCTTCAGTATAGCCTCAATATGAACTTGTAATTTTTCCTGTGGAATAGAACTTGATAAATAGCCTTTTCTGGTCTGCTTCTACAGGTTGTTAATGCCACATCAGATGAGCTCTCTGGTGTAGTGATAGAAGCATCGGTATGGGATTTGGAGGGAACATTTCCATACTAGAAGGTTTTTGACAAACTTTCAGTGCCACCTAAAAAGGAGGTTTCCATTGTTGAGATGAAATATCCCAAGTTGCAAAGTCCAAAGCCTGTCTACTTCTCCTTAAACTCTACCATATGTCCAATTTTGGTATCATGTCTAGGAACTTTGACCAGTTACATGTGTCCGGTGGTAACAACAAGCTGTTGGAAGCATACAGGAAGAAGAAAGTACCTCTCAGGATCACTTCTAGGGCCTGTGTCAGGTTCCACACATGAAATTGACATGCATACGCAGAACCCATCTAAAAGCCAGACTCTCAAAATTTAATGTACTGGGATATTTTTAGTACAAGGCATGGTGGGGGACACATTGACTTGGCCTCTTTGGATTCTGACCAAGCTGCTAAGGAGGTAAAATGTCATTCTGGTTTACTTCAGAGAGCAGGCAAATGCTTTTCGAAGGAAGTTAATAGTCCCAGCATCGCCACTATAAATGGGACCAATGTTGGAGCTGCTTTCTTCCTTCACTTCTTTGTTCATGCTATGAAGGCAGACCGCAAGGAAGGAGAAGACACGAGAATCCATTTTGTTCCTGTCTCTACCCTTATATCCTAGTCCTGGCTGCGTTTATTTTGCGCATCAGTTTCTTTGGTTAAATCTTCATTAGCAGTTTCTCACCGTCCGGCTGGAAATAAAGCGGCATCACTGGGAGGGAGGCCAGCATTTTCGCCTCTTGGCCCCTACAAAGTATCTTGTGGGATGCCGCTGGATACTCTAATCACATCAAACGGTCTTGTCTTGAATTGTTGACAGTGTCAATTGTCGAAGCGAATGTATTTATGAACATTTGTGCTTTCTACGTGCTACACTCATTTCAGGAATCTTTATTATCGGTGTAGTGATACGTGAGAGAATAAGCGGGAGGAAAACAACCTTTCCGTTCCCCTGATAAATAAATAAGTCCAAGTCGCATAGTGCCATCCTGATGCTTATCTTTATGGCCCACTTCAAATCAGGATATGCCGAGAGGGAGAGAGATTTTAAAGGGTACTATTATCAGTAAAATGGAATTTGATCGAGAATTCTAAATCCATCCATTTTAGTTCATACTATGGGTCTACTTAATCGTTCTTCGGTCGGAAAAAGTTGCTTGTTCATGACTTCCGACCGCAAGTGTCACGGCTTCCTGAAGCGGCCATATTCCTCAAGAATTGACGAGGAAAATCTGACGGCGAAAGAGAATATCAAGAAAAAATTCTTATGCTCTAATGTCCTCTGAATAATTGGAAATGTATAGCTTTTCTATAGTTAACTTTGCATTCTTCCCCCTGCTTCGGAGAATTGCGACAACACAAGCATACAGAAGTTTGCTTAATGTTGTCCTGCATCCCTCGTGCAAAATGCAAACATTCACAGGCTTGCCGGCATTTGCGCATTTGGTTTTCTGTTGTCAAGTGCGAAACCCATTTGGTGAGTGTTGAAAACAGAAACAAAAAGATGGAAAATCCTCATTTGTTGCGTAAGACTATGGTCGATCTCTTGCTCAAATCGGAATGGGACAGAAAGGCATCGACAAACAAAATTAGAGCAAGTAAATATTAAGCTTCCTTGACTCCATCGATTCTCAATATCGGAGAGAAAATTGTCCAAATAATCCTAAACCTATTATATTTTTGTCAATTCAATTATAAACTTTTCAATTATAAATTTTTCAATTTTGCCAATTTAGTCCTAAACATTTTCACTTTTTGCTAATTAAGTCTATTTAGTGAATTTTGACTAGAAATTACTAACGTGGAAAATCGGCGCTAACATGGTACTTTTTAAGTAATATTCTAATACTATTTTATTTTTTACGGTTATTTTCTTCTTCTTCTTCTTTTTCTTTAACCTTTTTGTCTTTTTCTTTTCTTTTTCTTTTTTTTGTTTCAGATCTGTCCAAAAAGGGTTGCCAACCATCCCTCGTCAGCCATAGGAGAGGGCCATCTGACCCTACCCGGTGAGGGTGTCGCAGCCCTCACCCAAAAACAACAAGGGTTGCGACACCCTCGCTAGATCTGGTCAAGTGAGGGCGACGACCTCACCTGTGGCCAACGAGGGTTGGCCGGCAAACCTTGCCAACTAGATCCGAAAACCCCCAAAAAAAAAAAAAAGCTAAATTTAAAAAAGAAGAAGAGGAAGAAGAAACCATAAAAATGTCATTAAAATATTGTTAAAAAATGTCACGTTAGCGTCAACTGTTCATGTTAGTAATTTCCGGCCAAAATTGATTGGATAGACTCGATTGTGATAAGTAAAAATGTTTATAACTGAATTAAAAAAAAATTAAAATGTTTAAAACTGAATTAACAAAAATGTAATAAGTTTAAGACTTTTTTGACAATTTTCCCCGATATCGGATTACTAAAAATTATTCAAGCCAAATCTTATGCAACACCTTCGCATGTTGTATTTATGAAATGGATCTTTAGCATTATCCTTCACGCTGTCTGACCCAACATGTGCTAAATATCCAATCGATTGAATTATGCTCTTATCTTCCATTGAATTAAGTAGTTTGTGAAATTTTAAAGGTATATAATTCAATTTGTCAATTTGCCGAGATAAAAAAAAAAAAAAAGAACTATAATCCCTACTGTAGTCTATAATAGCCGTTTGAGAATCTTCTCTGTGGCATTACCATCGTCTGTGTTGCTGCGAACTTTGGTTTCATGGATGAAATCGAAATGGGTCTTCCGGAGACTGAGCTCCCACCTCTCTCCTCCGACTCCTCTCCCTCCTCCGCTCAAAGCTCGGACCTTTCAAGGCGCTCCGTCGCCGGCTTCTGCCATTGTGCTCGACCACGTACGCGTGAGCCACCTTCTGTCCACTTGCGGCAAAGAGGGGCGTCTCCATCTGGGCTCTTCTCTTCACGCCTCCATCGTCAAGAACCCTGAGCTCCACGACCTTGGAAATGAGGACCTCTTCGGAAATGGTCTCGTCGTCTGGAACTCTCTCCTCTCGATGTACGTGAAGTGCGGCGGCATGCGGGATGTCGTTAAGCTGTTCGATGAAATGCCTGTGAAAGACGCTATATCCTGGAACACTCTGTTATCTGGGTTCTTGAGAAATGGGGAGTTCGAGATGGGTTTTGGGACGTTCAAGAGAATGTGGGAAGGGGGTGTTCGAGGTGTTGATAAAGCCACGATAACGACAATTCTGTCTGGTTGTGAGAGCCGTGAGCTTTCTCATGTAGTTGAGTTGATGCATGGTATAGTCTTCAGGGGTGGATTTGAAAGGGAAATTACAATTGGGAATGCTCTGATCACGTCATATTTCAAATGCGGTGGCATCGATTGGGGAATGCAGGTGTTTAATGAAATGTTCGAGAGGAATGTAATTAGTTGGACGGCTGTTATCTCTGGCCTTCAACAGAATGAGTTTTATGAGGAGAGTTTAAAGTTATTTATGAGAATGTGTAGCGGAATGAGTATGCATAGCGGATCACCCAATCCAAATACTCTCACATACTTGAGTGCCATCATGGCGTGTTCAGGTCTACAAGCAATAAACATGGGGCGCCAGTTGCATAGCATTGCATGGAAATTGGGTATTCAGTCAGATTTATTGGTGGAGAGTGCACTGATGGATATGTACGCAAAATGTGGAAGTCTAGAAGATGCATTAGAAATATTCGAGTCTGCAGAGACTATAGATGAGGTTTCTATGACTGTAATTCTTGTAGGTTTTGCACAAAATGGGTTTGAAGAAGAAGCTATACAAGTATTTCTGAAAATGGTAAAGGCAGGGTTGGAGATTGATTCTAATGTGGTTTCTGCTGTTCTTGGGGTTTTTGGTGCTGATACTTCTCTAGGCTTAGGTAAACAAATTCACTCTTTGATTATCAAAAGAAGCTTTTTTCATATTCCCTTTGTCAGCAATGGGTTAATAAACATGTATGCGAAGTGTGGAGATATCATGGAATCAATCAAAGTGTTTAGTTGGATGCCTTCAAGAAATTTGATCTCATGGAATTCCATGATTAACGCTTTTGCATGCCACGGAGATGGCTATGGAGCTCTACGGTTGTTTGAAGAAATGAAATTAGAAGGTGTAAAGCCGACAGATGTTACATTTCTCTCTTTGCTTCACACTTGTAGCCATATTGGCTTAGTCGAGAAGGGAATGGAGTTTTTGGATTCAATGGAAAGGGATTATGGAATTAGTCCAAGGACAGAGCACTATGCTTGTGTTGTAGACATGTTGGGACGGGCTGGTGGCCTTGCTGAAGCGAAGAGTTTCATAGAGGGAATGCCCATGGAACCTGGTGTTCTGGTTTGGCAAGCCTTGCTTGGCGCTTGTGGCATGCACAATGATTCGGAGATAGGAAGGTATGCCGCCGAACAGCTGATTTCTGCTGCACCTGAGACCCCTGCGCCATACATTTCGCTGGCCAATATATATTCTGCCGAAGGTAATTGGAAAGAGAGAGCAAGGACTATGAAAAGAATGAAAGAGGCTGGAGTGGCTAAAGAAACAGGCATTAGTTCGATTGAGATTGAGAAGAAAGTCCATAGCTTTGTTGTCCGGGACAGGATGCATCCGCAAAGTGAAACCATTTATAAAGTTTTAAAGGAACTGTTTCTTTTGATGACAGATGAAGGATATATGCCTGATAAGAGATTCATTCTCTATTACTTGAACACAGACTAGAGCAGAAGCAAGTGTACTGTACACTTGGATTCAGTCTTGTGATGAAGAGAAAATAGGACTAGAATGTAAAGTTAGGTGAGTTAGAAAGATATGCTGACTGGAAGAAAGTATGTCGGAAGTTATCATAATTTCTCGTGGAAGCATGACTTCGAGGTGAGTCACTTGATGAGCACCGTAACCTGAGTTACTCAACCATTTATGACAGACAGCAAATGAAGTGGTAAAAATTTTCAGGTCTTACTATAGTTTCTGCTGGGGTAGCTTTAATGTAGATATATTTGAACGTTCATAAGTCCACCTTATATATATGGATGGATAAAATTGTCGAATGAGAAAGTGTGAGCTTTCCATTCCACAGAATGATCATTTCCACCATGTTTGATCTGCTGTAACACTCAATTATATCACGAAGTGGATAGAGATCCACCAAGGGCACTCTCTCTTGATCGTGAAGCGGGGTTGAATCCATCTGACGCAATTTCAGGGGTTGTTTTGAAGAATTTCTCAATCTCGTAGGTGAATTTACTGAGATACTGCTACCCCAGAATCAATCAGCTGTAGTGATGACAGTGATGGGGCTTTGATTCAGAAGAACCGATGCATGGCTGTGCCAGGCATGAAAAATCAGGTTTAAGATGTGGGGTAATTCAGATACCAGGAAGTAGAAACAACATCGGGAATTTTCCATTTCAAGCTTATAGGTAGCTTGAATAAAATCTGTGAAAAATCTCAAATGGGACATAATGCCAGAGAATTTCACAGCAGATTCTCGATTCATTAGATTTGCGACTCTGGAGGTTTAATGATGATTGGAATCTGGATCACTTCCTGCTTGAGAGATCACTCTTTTCAAGGGTTCAGCCGTGTCAACTAAGTTGAGGCAACGTGCTGGTTCCTTCTGATGATTCTGCAATTCAGAGACTGTTTTGGAGGAGATTTTGTAAATAGGAGACTGCCGAGAATGACATACTTTGATGGAGATACTCGTTTTGTCTGTGGCCGGTGCAATTCATGGGTTGAAACGGAGGGGATCGTTAATATAATTTAGGTCTTTCGAAGCTTAGAAGGATTCCTGCTTTTTTAGTTTGAGGGTCTTTGCAACATGTTAAAGAAGCCAAATCACCATAGCGATCAAGCTATAATAAGTCACGTCTTCAAATACGTGCCATATATGTTCTAAGATACACACTCAACATGTATTCATTAAGCTGCCCATCCCCACTGAACTCAAGTGAGGAAAGAGCCCTTTAGAAACCAAAAAAGGAAGGAAAAAAAAAAGGCATGACATTTCCTTTCTAAACATCATGTCTAAAATGCTGTGTATTCAAGACTCCAGTCACGTCCTGTCACTGAAAGAAACATTCAGCGACAGATTTCTGTACGTCTCTCTAAAGTACATAATTTGCGAGCTTCTTCTACAGCTGCCGCCCCTCCACTTTAGAGCATTACCGAGTCTGTGACCACAGCACGAATATTTGGTGCTCTCTGAAACGGTTGCCATTGTATGATATCGATAAGAACCTTATACCGGAACTCAATCCTCTACGAGCTGGGGCAAGAGCAGAAAATCAAAACCATCAACCGCGCAAAACCTGTGTACAGGCTACTTATTTGCCGGGTGATGCAAACCTTGTCCGCTCCCTTTGTCGAGTAATAGATCGATCTCTTGGGGATGGTGTGTTAGCTCCCACAACTGCTTGGCGCATCATCTCTGCAACCACATAATTTGGCCAAGTTTCTCAGTGAGACGAGTTCTGTAGTTGATAAAAGTCGATTTCTGCTACCCATATTTCAAAAATGTACTAAACAAAACATGAGTCCCCGAATGAACGTTCAAACCTTCCTTGACACAATTAGGACAATATTCAATCTGTCAGCTTCGGTGAAATCATTTCAGAGCCAAAATCATTTGATTCTCCAAAGAATGGCTAATTTGTTTACTTCGCACATGAGGATTGTGAGTGTATCAATTTGAGATGCAGTACAACAATCTGATTCATTATACTGGTCACATGTTTCTCATACATAATGTAGGGAAAGAAACCACTTTGTTATACAAGTTATATTTGATGGAACATCAATTGCACCGCAAGAATATTTGCCAGGAAAAACAACGAAAGAATTCATAAAAGAAAAGAGGGAACAGCACGAGTAAAACTGGGAAAAGAAAATCTACCTCGTTTTGTCTTAAGCTCTTGGTCAAGTTCTTCTTTCCATAACTTTTGTCTCTCAAAGAAGCTAACATAGCGATAAGAGTTAGGGAGGTTAAGACTATAGCTGAGTAGCTTACAAATAAATATATGTAAATGAATTTGTTCGAAGATAATATAAACTCTAGTGAAACCAACCTTGGGCTACTTGAGTCCTGTAGACCACCATTCACAAGACCTTTCACATCACTGGACTGAGGCAAACCTACTTCCGGTGAAGACTGATTGCTGGCATTGCCAACATTAGATATACGTCTGCTATTATTGCTCCCAGGGCTTCCAGAACCAACTCCGTCTGTGGCTGTTGTTGAAGTTCCAGCCGCAGCCCGGCTAGGTGACCTACTTTTAGGAGGTAATCTCAAGTAACTTGGTGCAGTTTCATCATAATTGCTCTTGCCAGCAAGAGAGCAAGGTGTATTTAAACTGTTGAGGAACTCTTCATAAAGTGGAGTTTGCAGCTTCTTCAGTTCCATGGCCTGGAGTAAAATACCCCAAGAATGTATCAACCGACAGTCAAAAAAATCAACTTACCACTGCAACTGCTCAATCGCAATTTTTACATTAATCACCAATTGTACCTTTTCGTGGAGAAAAGCTGTGATTTTGGACTCTGTGAGTTCATCGTCCTCCTCAAGTATTGATGGTCCAGATGGAATTGAAAAATCATTTCCCCCCTCACTCAAAGATCCAGATGGACCAGTAGGACTAAAAACCGTTCGATCAGGGTTGATGCCCATTCCAGGCTGCTGAGGTATTGGAGTAACATCAAATTTGCCCGTCCAATCGATAGAAGGCTCACTTATGGGGTTAAAGCTCTGCTAAAGCAATATCATTGATCATGTGCAACATGTAAGCCATCTTTCTTTTTGTTAAAAGGTAACAAACAGAAATTTTCAAGCAGTTAACCTTGTAAATATTATCAGGAGATCTGCCTATGGAGTCAATCTCATCATCAATCAGACACATATCATCATCACTTCCATTTGCCCCCCAGCAACCACTTTCTGCCATTGACCCTCGTCGGCGGAATGTTGAGCAGCTCATAGAATCCATGTTAGTAATATCTGCTCCCAAGTTCATTGACATTTGACTAGCAAAAAGGGAAACATCATCAGAAAACATTACCACTACTGAACCAGCAAAAGAAAAAAAACTGAAGAACATAACCATAAATTAGTTTACATGGTTTTTCCATTTGCCATGGAAGATGCTGAAGGAATGTCAGACTTCTCCTGATTAACAGAAAAACAATTTCAATTTATTTAATCTGAAAAAGCTTCCAAAGTGAATGAAATGGCCATGCCTCCTTGGTTTATTGAGTATACGAACCATGCCAAAAGTAGAAAAACCAGAATGAGAATCCTCATGTTCTCCCGTGACAAAGTGATGCTGCATATTATATAGAGACATGAGAACTGTAACATGTAGTTCTGCAGACGAAAGAAGTACAATTAAAGGACAAGAGACTTCAGAATATTGAAGAAATCATTGTATGCCACTCAAATGCTACCAATAACTAGAATCACCTGCAGCAGCTGGGATGCCGTTCGCCTAGCATGGGGTTCCCTGAAATCAAATCACACATTGCACAATTAAGCGAAGGACAGGAAAGACTCTTCAAGCATATTGTAACAGATTTACTACCTTTCAATACAAAGCCAGAGAACTTTGAATGCAAGATTTAAATTTCGAAAGAAGAAAGAAAGGCCAACAAGAAGTGGGGAAAGTAATATGATCATACTTCTGCAAACACTGTAGCAGAAAATCTTTTGCCTCATCTGAGAGATGATCAGGAATTGGAGGATGAGATTTTGTCGTCCCTATGTAGAAGAGAGCAGCAACCTGAAGGACAAGCTTTGTGAAAAATATGACAGAATTTGACATTGACAATTGCACAAAACTCAAATTTCAGCGAGAATACCTCCTGGTATTGTTCGCTCCATGGAGGCTTTCCAGTCGCCATCTCAATAACAGTGCATCCAACACTCCATACATCAGCAGAGCTGTGAGGCATTTCAAATATCTCAATCAAATGCTGATATAGAAACTTAAAAAACAAAGTATTTTCAGCATAAAAGAGCATGGCAGATGTAACAGGCAAGGATTGAAAGAAAAGGCTCACCACTCTCGCTAAAGTGCCCAAACAAGAATGGCTCATCAAACTCTAATGCGATACACCACACTTTAATTTCAATATGCCGTTTAGCCTCCCTAAGATTCCTTAAGTTAACTTACTCATCTAGTGAAAAACAAAAGAATAAGAAGCAGATAAAGAGCTTTATCCACCTTGAAAACTCAAAATAGTTTGATTGGCTCCTAGACTTGATAATTTCTGGACGTTCATGCTTTGAAACTTTAATTGGAAGAAGGTCTCAAGTTGTGGAAAGCTTCACAGTAGATATGTGTTGATAATTTTAATAACTTGTCACCAACTAAAATTTTGGCTAAAGTTTTTCAGCTAGTATCTTACTTGAAACAGCAAATCCACAGGTGGGCATTGTAATGTCTAGTGTAGTGCTAGTAACAATAACAAAGTCAACCCAGAAAGGAAGAGACAGAGAAACATTTTATTGGTGTTCACTAAAATTGAAGTACAAGCAAAACATTCCCTTAAAAATAATTCATTCCTGGATTGCATATTTGAGTTGTGGTTTTATCTCTGAACTAAATTAAATAATTTTTTTTTTGTTCGGACGTCTCCCATAATATTTGAACTGTCTGTATGACATAATGGGAAGCATTGCAACTGATAAAAGTATATGAGCTCTAACCATCTCATCCTATTTTTAAAGATAAACAACAAAAGCAAAGAACTCGTTCACAAAGATAATGTCAAATTTCTATAATACTTACAAGCTATGGCCTGTCTGGAGAATGACTTCTGGAGCCATCCAATACGGAGTGCCCTTCATTGATTTGGCACCTGAAATGGTAGCCTGTGTAAAAAAAAAAAAGATAGTTTTCAGTTAATAGACCAAGTGGAAAGCAAAAATATGAAAAATTGGCTGAGAAAACCGATATTGGGTATACCAGCTCAACTACTTGTTTTGAGGCACCAAAATCTGCAAGTTTGATGCACCCTTTATTATCGACTAAAATATTTGCTCCCTGTAAATGGAGTCATAACTTGATTACAAACTCTGAGAGAGAGAGAGAGATTAAAAATGCCAATAGCAATATATTTATTAAGAAAAAAAAAGCAATGCACCTTGATGTCCCTGTGCATAATTCCATTCTTGTGTAGATACTCAAGGCCCAATAAAAGTTGCTTGGTGTATGTTCTTATAACCTGTTCAACATATTGGCAGATAAGACCAAACTCAAAAAACCCAGGAAAAAGCCTTTTTAGGCAGACAGTGTCTCACCGGTTCAGGGAATGGTCCGAATTTCCCCAGCAATGACGATATAGATCCACCAGGAACAAATTCCAACAAAATATTTAAAGAGTCTTCCTCCCTTACTGTCCCTAAATATCTCTGATAGAGGGAGACAGCAATCAAATGATCAAATTATAGCCAATGCTACTATTTACTTCTATTTTAAGCCCAAAGCTTGCATATACGAAAACAAAATTGAAAGTCACTTACAACTATGTTTGGATGCGAGAGATTCTTCAGCAACTTCACTTCCTCCTCAAGCCCCCTAATATGAGCCTAGTTACAAGACTAAGTAAGTCACATAAACTCAACCAAAATACAAATGATCCAAAGATCATGGAACACCGGCACATGCAAAAATATTAGACGAGTTTCTGTAAAACTCAAACCTGTGCTTTCTCCTTTGATGCGCTATTTGCTGCAATCAAAACCTGGAGGAAAGCAAACCAATACAAGACGTGACATCCATTATAAATCCCCAGATGCATGGAAGAAAAAAAACTCAAGAAGCACCCAGTTTAAAGAAAATAAACATGACATTAACAAAATTCAAAAGATTAGCCCGGGAAAAACCTACTAACAGCATGAATCAAATATCGGGTATGAACTTCTCATGAAATCAGCAAATGAAGGCAAGCGATTAAGGGTAAGCGCAATGAACAACATTTAACTCTTAAGCAATGACATTTAACTCTCAAGCAAAATCAACTAGAAACAGATGCGGATTCAGTCCATCAAGTAAATCTAATCAGAAGTGGACCAAGGATCCTTCAATTAAACAGATCGGGCACAACTTCAGAGCCCAAAGCTCCACTAAATTTATTCACCGACGTCACAAAAGTCGTTCTTCCCAAACTGAAACAGAGCAGAATCGATGAATATTCAGAGCCAAGTCATCGAATCAAGCTCGAGCAAGTGGAAGCAGGATCCGCCAAAAACAGCCAAACCCTCGGAGGCCGAGAACAAGTACCTGCTTGACGGCCAGGAGCTCACCGGAATCCAGGTTCATCCCCATGTAAACCCTACCGAAGGCCCCGCAGCCGATCAATTCCCCTTTCCTCCACCGGATCGGGGGCGCCCCATCCTTGGGGGCGGAGAGGGACGCCTTAGAGAAGGCGATGGACCTGCGGATGCAGGAGTTGATCTGCTCCACGATCGCCCTCGTCGCCGTCGGCACCGGCGTCGTCGCCGTCGCCCTCGAGGTGGACGCCACCGGCGCCGGCGCCGGCGCCTCGTCGTCGTCGCTGTCGGCGGCCGACAGCGGGCGGAACACGAGCGATCGACGGAGCGAGTCGAACATCGCGGTGCGCTCGCGGCGGCGCCGGATCGATCGATCGATCGGTCGGTCGGGAGATAGAGAGAGAGGGAGCGGTGGGGGGGTTTTAGAGACGTTGGGGTTTCGTTCTCATTTTCATTTCATTTCGGTCGGCGAAAATGGCGAGAGAGAGAGAGAGAGAGAGAGAGGGAAAAGGTGCGGGGAGATTCTAATTCAAATTCAAACCACCTTTTTAGGGGAAAAAAACAAAATTAGGGAACGTCGACGCCCCTCGATGCAAATAGTGAAAAATATTGCCCATCCCATCCTCCCGGCGTCATGATTCTATGATTTTTGACTTTTTCACTTTATACTGCTGCTTCCTTCGCCCCTTAAATTACAAGTCTAGGCAGATTTACTGTTGCACGTATCCCGGGAAAATGTACTCCGTTCCTCTTTCACCTTCCAAACAGATAAAGTTTTTGGACATATTTGTTTTCGTTTGAGCAAAACTCAAAAAAAATTCTAAATTATGCCAATTATAACACATTTATCCTAAAAACAAATTTATATCAAAAATCCCAAATTTATATTTATGCAAGTAGTGGAAAATATTGCACCCCCTCCCAACCTCATGATTCTTACAATTTTTTACTTTTTCACTTTATACTATTGCATCCTTCACTCCCGAAATTACAAATTTAGGCAGATTTACTATTGAACACATCCTAGGAAAAAAGAAGTATTATGCTCCCTTTTCACCTTTTAAACGGCCTAATACTGTAAAAAACTTTTAATTTTAATTTTTGTTCCAATTGTACTTTTTGTCTCATTAAAAACTTTTAACTTTGCATTATGTCCCAATTCTACCCTAAAAATTTTTTTTTACCCCAAATAAGTCAAGTCCTAGTTTTACCATAAACTTTTTTGGTCTCATAAAAAACTCCCCACTTTAGTTCTAATACAAATTCTACCATAAACCTTTTTTTATCTCATAAAAATACCCCAGCTTTAGATCTAATTTCAATTTCTTTCTAATCTTTTTTTGTCTCATATAAGATCATCAACTTTTGCTTGAATCACAAACCTATGCTGCATTAACCTTCCGTCAAAATCACCCTTAGAGATTTTGCATTTGATCTTCAATCACTCATGCCTGGGAATGTTTCATCTATTGCAGTTAAAGAGCTCGTGTTCAAGACACTTTAACAACTCGTGTTTTTTGAAGTTTTCCATCTCTCAACTATCAACGAAAAATTGTGTAGAGGGTTAATAGGGGTGGATTTGTGATTCATGTAAAAGTTTGTGGATTTTTATAAGACTGTACAATTTCTTTCTAATCTTTTTTGTCTCATATAAGATTATCAACTTTTGCTTGAATCACAAACCTATGCTACATTAACCTTATGTCAAAATCGCCCTTAGAGATTTTGCATTCGATCTTCGATCACTCATGCTTGGGAATGTTTCATCTATTGCAGTTAAAGAGCTCGTGTTCGAGACGCTTTAACAACTCGTGTTTTGGAGTTTTCCATCTCTCAACTATCAACTAAAAATTTTGCGCAGAGGGTTAATAGGGGTGGATTTGTGATTTATGTAAAAGTTTGTGGATTTTTATAAGACTGTATGAATTTTGGGAAAAAATTGAGACAGGAACCAAAAGTTGAGGGTTTTCGTAGAACAAAACAGAGTTTATGCTAAAATTGGAACCAGACTTAATGTTAGAAGCTTTTATGAGATATAAGGTAAAATTGGGACAAAAGTCAAAGTTTGAGGTTTTTTAAAGTGTTAGGCCCCTTTTAAATAGATTAATTTTTTTGGTTGTGTTTGTTTTCATTTATGCAAAATCAAAAGTTTTTCTTTTCTTTTGGCTTCTCCGCTAAAATTTGAGAAAATTATGAAAAAAAAAAAAAAAAATTGTATGTTGACTTGTGTATCCATGCTTGAGCATTCTGAAAGTTTCGGGACTTTATAATTTGAATAAGAAGGGTCAAATTATGCTATCAACAGAATTTAAATTATGTAAAAAGCAAAAAAAATAAAAGAACACCAACTGGACTTTATCTTCGAGCATTTAGGATTTAATATTAAGGTGTGTTTTGTAACATTTTTGTTCCGGAGAATAATTTTTCCTTAGAAATACTTTTTTTTTTCTATTTATGTTCCCAAAAACAGTTTATAAGCATTTAAGAACATTTGATAACTACACAAAATTTATTTCTTGTAAAAGAAATGCGTTTGGTACGATCCTATAAATTTTTATGAATTAAAAATTATTTTAAATTATTAATAATTTTATTACAATTTTCTATTTTTCTTTTTTTTTTTTTTCTTTTTCTTATCCTTTCTCTAACAGGTTGCCAGGCTGGCGATTGGCTAGACAAGGGCCGATGAGGTCACCCCAAGCCTCGTTGATGGCTGGCAAGGTCGCCGGGCCTCATCTGGCCAGTTGCCAGCCAGCGTGGAGGCTAACAGCGGCTAGGCTGGCAACTAGCCAGGGGAAGAAGAGAGGGAGAGAAAGAAAAAGGAAAAAAAAAAAAAAAAAAAAAAACTTGATTTTTGCTTTATGATTATTTTTTCTGGACTTGTTCCCAGAAACAAGAAGCAATTTTTTTTTTTTTTTATTGTTCCAGTTTCAAATCCGTTTATGAGAATAGATTTGTTTCGGGAAATAAAAAAACTTACCAAACACATTTTTATTTTAATTCTGCTCCCGAGAATAAAAGAACAAAAATTCCTATTTTTGGGAGCGTTACTAAACGCAACCTTAATTGCCATTAATTTTTCTAAAACCTATATACATAGTAGTTAAATTGCATGAAATTGTTCATGAGATTTAGCTTCCTATCCTTCGGCAAGAAGTTTCATTAAACGTGAAGTAATCTACATGTATGCATTGTGGGCGTGCCAGACTTTTAAATTAGTGTTGATTATATGTTTTAGCAACCAATGCATTTTCCCTTCTGGAGAAAATTTCATAGAAAATAAATGATTCGAAAAATATTTTCTTAACAATGGTCATTTGTGTCAGTTAAAATAATTAGCTAATTAGGTTCTCATCATAAATGGGGAAAAAGCCATAAAAAAGACCTCCATATGTCAATTGTGACACATTTACCATTTTTTTTTTTTGCAACATAACAAACTCTAAACTATGCCCACCGTAACACATACCCTAAACTTTTTCTTATGACATAAAAACCCAAAATTTGTATCCATGCAACACATTGAAACTCTGTTAAGGTTCCATTAAATAATTTTTCAATTAAAATGAGGTTGTTTTTATTTCACTTGAGTGACATGTGCATTATATCAACACTGTTTGCATTTCTAGTATCTGTATAGGCATATTTTTAAGAGATAAGTACATCACAAGTTATAAAACTTGTTGCGAAAGTTTATTTGACTCTAAAAACTTCCAAATCAATTATGTCATAAAATTTGTCAAATTGGTTTAATCAAATTCTTTTATTAACTCCATCCAACTTGACTTGTAGAAAATACTAATGTGACTTTTTTAATTATTTTATCTCTTTTATATGGTGATGATGCCATGCAAAAGAGAGAAAATAATACATAAAAAAAAAAAGTCATTTTAATATTTTTCGTTAGCTAAGTTAGATAAAGTTAATAGAATAATTTGATTGCACAATTTGACAAATTTTATGACTTAATTGCACTGTTATGAAATTTTTATACTCAATTGCATTTTCGTAACAAATTTTAAAATTTTTAATGCACTTATCCTTATTTTTAATAGTTTTCATTGATAAAATTTTGACGGATAGTAAATATATTATACATGCTCAAGTTTTAGATTTTTTGTGACATGGTAAAAGGTTTCGATCAAATGCATCGCGATTGACATTATTTAAGGTTTTTTTTTGTGTATTTTGCCCTTGACAAATATCAATTTACATAAACATTTTCCGTGAATAATGAAAAAAAAAAATCATTCATTTATTTTTTATAAGTGACATAAGTGATCATCCTTATAAAATCATTTTCCAACTTATTCGATTTCGCGAAACAAATAGAGTCTTACATCTTCTGTTTTAACTCGACTTTAGTTGTCTGATAATCATAGTTTGCACCATAAACTTACAAAAGCCACCATTACTCCTAACCTACTTCGCGAAGATAGACTATGGTCTTAATGTGGGGAGGTATAGTAGTTTGGCGCCAGACACTAAAATCGGAAGTTGCCTTTTTATATAATATACACAAATTAGCTTGGTATAGCCCTGTCTCGACTTTTGTTGTGTTGCGCCTTAGTGCGAGTTTCTCGTTTGATAATATATGCGCCTAAAGTTGCACTATCTTTAAACTGGACAAGACAGCTTCCTAAATCTAATTTGGAGAAGCGTTGCAAATTCACTTCTCCACTCTTTCCATGGCTCTTTCTCTAAAATCATCAACGAAGTAAATATGCTCACGTTCGTCGGTAAACTTCAATTATCAGCCCGAAGCGGAATCCAAGACAACGAAATCCACAGGCAAAAAAGCAGGTTTTCACTCCAAACAATTGTTGTTTTTCTTGAAGATACTTTTTTCAAAAATATTTTTTGAGGGTATATAAATTTTCAGTAAAATAAACGAAATTTTATGAATAAATAAAATTCATTTGACCTGCTTTATTTGTTCTCTCTAATTTAAGAGGAAAATGCGAGAAGTGCGGTAAAAAAGAATTCAAGTTTTTCAAATAAAATGAAAAGTGGGAAAGTAATTTTGTCGCCTTGTATTTGAGCATTTTATTTTCCGGGAAAATGTCACAAATGGTTCCTATACTTTTACTTGATGTGCAATTTCGTCTCCGAACTTTCGATCGACTCAATTTAGTCCATGAACTATTGATAAATATTTGATCTAGTCCTTCATTACTGTTTTTCCTTTTTTTTTGGCTTCTTCTCTCTTCCCTCTGCCAACTCCAGTGGAGGGAAGCCGGCGAGAGGCTCTCGCCATATCTGCGAGGGAGCCCCTCGCCCAACACTTGGGTGCTCCCTCGCCGGACATTGGCAAGGGCCGCCCTCACCTGCGTCCGGCGAGGACAGTCCTCGCCCGATGCCAATGAGGGTGACCCTCACCCGATGTCGGCGAGGGCGACCCTTGCCAGACGCCGGCTTCGTCGTAGGGAAGAGAGAAGAAGAAGAATGAAAAACTGTAACAAATAACTAGATCGGACATTTATCAATAGTTTATGGATCAAATTGAGCCGATTAAAAATTTAGATATTAGATCGGACATTTATCAATAGTTTAGAGATCAAATTGAGCTGATCGAAAGTTTAGAGACTAGATCGGACATTTATCAATAGTTCATAGACAAATTGAGCCGATCGAAAGTTCAGGAACAAAATTGCACATTAAGTATAAATATATGGACCATTTGTGACATTTTCCCTTTATTTCCACACCCCCATTTTCCGTGATGTATGAAAAAGTATTCACATACTTAATACGGAAAAAAGGTCGAGTGATTGAAGCATGTCAATGGAGATCTATGACAGACTCTCTGTTGCGGCGCCAACCTTCGTAGCTACACCATCCCTTTTGAAAATGAAATCACCCGACCATTCCTATGTTGTTCAAAAACATTATCGAAGGATTCATTCTCACGGCATCTTTTTATATGTAGAGGGAGGCGCGAATAGAAATATCTTTTTTTAAGATTTTATGTTTGGGACATTAGGAGCAAATAACAAGGTCGCTTCAAATTGGAATTGCCCTAGACCAACCTTACTCAACTGGTTATAAGATTGTTCACATAGTAACTGGATAAGTTTCTGGATTAAAAATTTGGGAACATACCTTGATTGATTTGTTTTCGGATTTTTTAGGTAAAACCTGATTTTTTGGACTTGAGAAGTCTATGAAACCCATCAATGCCAAAAACACAATCCCACAAGTTGTTCACATGGTATGTTTTACTACAATGATGTTATGTTGTTTAAAGTTTGTGTGTAACTAACCACTGTGGGTTTACCCCAGTGGCCACTCTTCCAACTTAGAAGGGAGAAGTGAGGGGTTTAAATCCCCATTTTCTCAGAAGGGATTGGGGCCTTACAAGAAGGCAAGGCAAATGTCTGAGCCTAAGTATTATGATAGGATTTGAGTAGAACCGAAAAAAAAAAAAGTTTGTGTGTAACTTAAAAGAAAAAAAATGGAAAGCAAACCAATTCCCTAATCAATCCTAGAGTGGGTGAGTTATTTTTTATTCTAAAAATCGATAACCTTATAAATTTCAGATTCTTGATCAATGTACAAGACACGAGAATGTGACACACATGACTTCATCGTGATGCGTGAGCTAAGTCCCCTCGAGCAAGGCAATATCCATGTGTCCTGCGTTCATAAATTTCTTTCATAAAAAGAGTATCTGTAATTTCTAACTTTACTAATTTCACTTGAGCGATTTCATTTCCAAACAATAGTTAAATCTTTAACTGCAATATCGTCTACACATGTTGCCATTATTAGATTTGGATCTCAATCACTATGCTAATCTTTTGTCTGTTTAAAAAAATCCTTTATGCATCCATTCATGGCAAGCTAGCAAAATGCAAATTGGGTTTTGCTGCGTTGCGATATAGTCTGGTGTATTCGAGTTTTCCTTGTGCATTTTTTGTAGCACGTGTAGGTATCGTGGCCAGCGTTATCAATCACGTGGGAGGAAAAATAAATGTTATGCATTAGTTGCGAGACCAGCGTAACGTAACCGGGCATTATTCATCTATCGTGAACCATAACTAATATTTACATTTGACTTTGGAAACTCTTATCTATCATTGATACTTATTTTTTTGACATGTCCGGACCCCAATCGTAGGTGTGATCAAGTCGATTTGATTTAACACTCGAGCTTAATTGTCAACTTAACTTGACTCGAAGATTTAAGGATTGAGCTATCAAGCTAGATTCGATTCAAACTCGATTAATGAATAGATTTGAATCGCAATTAAGATTAAACCCGAACTTGTGTCCCCTCTCGAGCATTTCAATCATACACTCTGTTTCATAAAATCACAACTTGGTCCATTCATTTGTTTTTTTAATTCTATATATCAAGTCAAGATTAAATTTGTCTCGCATTGAGAATCTTCCAATTTGACCCTCCAATGAAATTTCTTCCATTCACACAATAAATGATAAAAAAAAGAGTAAAGTTCCATCTTGTAGAGCATATTCTCCCTCGGGATGATGACGCAAACCATCAAATAATTTACTTGAACTTTAAATAGTTCATGAATTTTAACTAAATATACAATATAATACTTGAAACATTTAATTTTTTCAATGTGGTTAACATACTTTCGATACGTGTTAAATCTAGTTCATAAATTGTATAAAAATATTTAATGTTATTTTTATTAATTAAAGTTCATAAGTAACATCGAACATTTTTCACATGGTCTAAACACTAAATTAAACAAAAAAAAAAACACTAAATAAACATACAAAAATTTATAGACAATATTGAACAAATTTAAAATTCAATTATAACACTACATATAGAATAAAATTTCAAAAACTATTTATATCTCTAAGGGAGGGTGTGCATGATAAAATTTATAGAACATAAATTGATTTTTGGTAGAAATTGAGAAGTTAAAAATTTTAGCTTTTTTTTTTTCAAATATATTTTTAAAATATAAATTTGTTCTAGAAATAGAAAAGTTAAATTACGTTACTAAATTAATTTATGTTCTAAATCTAATCCAAAAAATAAAAAAATAAAAAAGTAAAAATTTTATTATGTTCACCTTGATTATCTGACCACGTCAAGAATCCTCGTCACACCGTCCCGCCTCCCATCGCTTCCTATCTATCTCGAAACAAACAGGATTAAATTCGATAATCACAAGTAAAAAGCTTAAAACGCCAGCCGAGCTGCACGGGCACAGCACAGCCTAATCCGTAATCCTAGCTCGACCTGCGCTCACTCGTGCGGAGCACGTGCGGTCCCGATCCGACTCGGATAGATCGATCCCGCACTACCAGTACCGACAACCGAACCCCCGCCCGCACCTACCCGCGTCAACGTCTCGAAGCATTAATAATGCGGCCGCGTCGGGAGATTTCCGGTCCGATCCGTCAACGTCGCCGTCAATTTAGACGGAAACCGTCCGATCCCCCACTCCCGCAGCTTCACGCTTCCCGAGGAAAACGCCATCCCGCGGTGCCCAAATGGAGAAAACGATCCATCCTTCCCATATTTGCTAGAGCGCTATTTCCAAAAACCAGCGGAATCGTCTCTGTGTTCGGCGTGTGTCTCGTCTCCGTCGTTTTCCACATTCTCAACGTCGACAATTTCGTTCCCACTTCTCCTTCTTCTTCTCCGTCCACGTTATAAATTGAGTCTCTCTCTCTCTCTCTCTCTCTCTCTGTATCTCTTTCTCTTTCTCTCTCTTCTTCTCGTCGCTGTGTATGTTGATGCGCGCGGGCGCTGGTGCGGGGAGGTGATCTCGTCGGAAGCATGGGCGTGGATCTGGAGTCGCTGGCGGAGGCGACGTCGGGGGCGGTGGGGTCGCTGCTGAGCACCACCATCCTGTACCCGCTCGACACCTGCAAGACCAAGTACCAGGCCGAGGTCCAAGCCCACGGTCAACAGAGATACAGGTCGGTCGTTCGGTCCTTCGAGATCTTCTTCGTTTTCGCGTCGTTCGGCGGGATCGCGATCCCGTCGGTTCACGCGGCGAGTTCTGTTCTCCTGATCGGTGCTCTTGAATCGTAGCGCGCTTATGGCCCCCCGATCGTCCCGAAACCAGCCCCCCTTCTGCTTGTGTAGTATGATCGTGGTCTTTTTTTTTTTTTTTTTTTTCCCGACGGATTTAGATTGTAGCATTCGCTGCTAGCGGATTGAAGAGTGTGATCTCTCGGTTTCGTGCATAGGGTTCGATGACTGCGAAATTAGCTCTTTCTTTTTTTTGGCTGTCTGGAAGGGTCGTGTTTTTGTCGGCGAGACATCGTTGGTCGCGCCTCCATTTTTTCGGAGGCTTTTGGCTTCCTAGGAACGTGTCGACGTTGGGTTTGGGTGGCTGTCATATGCATTGACCTTTCGAATGAGGCTGATTAGTCACTGCGGCAAAGCTTCGGAAAAAGGGTCGTATACCTTAAAGATGGAATCTTTTGTGCCTGACGAGTACTTAAATTCTGTGAGGAGAAGCTACGGTTCATTGCCCATGAACATGTTCCTGAAAGAAAAGTGAAAAATTGTGCTCTTCTGCATTGGCTTCCTTTTGTGCAAGCATGTTTGTTCATCGCATCTGTCGCTGCCAACACGGCAAATACGGATATGTTCTGCCCATGTTTTGGTTCCCTCGGATAACAGCTTATAGCTTATAACTTCCCTCTGCCATCTCTTCTTACACGTATCTTCTTTTGCCGTCGTAAATTTCAAGATTGATATGCTCTCAAACAGAGTAATAGGTCTTGGTCAATACATGTTGCAGTTGAATGAAGTATAAACTACTTGTAGTTTGTATTCTTTCTGAGAGGTTGATTTTTTGGATTATTTTGGCGATAGTTTGCGTTCACTGGTGGTTCAGGAATCTGAATATTTCTCCTTGTCTTCTCTTTTCTGCTGAGAAAAAATCTGAAGTTAATTTGTGCTCACAGCTTATATGGTTTTTATTTTTTATTTTTATCTGGAGTCTTTTGGCTTCAATGCTGTTTTTATATTATGATTCTGTCAACTCTTTCTGAAGTGCTAACATGGCATTAAATGTACATTTCAAGAGGTATAAAACAATATTCAAACATTGTTCCTCAGAGCTTCCTAGATATAATGAGACCATCTCTATTCGTAATCTTTGTTCTGTTGGCAATTTGCAATATTTTTTCTTTCTGGTGCAAATCTCTGATTGAATTCAGCGGATCAGAGTGCCTATATCATCTTTCTTGCAAGCTGCTCTGAGGATATTTGTGGTAATTAATCCATTTGGTTTTTCTTTGTCTGCACAGGCATCTGTCAGATGTTCTCTGGGAGGCAATATCCAATGGCCAAGTGCTCTCACTATACCAGGGCTTAGGGACCAAAAACCTGCAATCTTTCATTGCTCAGTTTGTTTACTTCTATGGATACAGCAACTTTAAAAGATTATACCTAAAAAGGACTGGTTATAAGTCAGTTGGAACATCAGCTAATTTGGTTCTGGCTGCTGCAGCTGGTGCTTGCACTGCCATTATTACTCAGGTGAATCCTCTCTCAAAAAGTTTTGCTTTGTTAGTTTTCTCCTTTCACTTATATGAACATACAGATGTAAACTGATCCTAGCTTAAGAACTCAGTACCTTGGAGCATTATAAGTGCCATTTGAATGTGCTATGTCTGTATGAGATATAGAAAATATAGAATCATTATCTAATAATATGCAAATTAGCAAGTAATATTTGTTTGTGATCATGAGAGAATTTGGTATATTGTTGTGTAGCCCCTGGATACAGCCTCTGCCAGGATGCAAACTAGTGCCTTTGGGAAGTCCAAGGGCCTTTGGCAGACCCTTACTGAGGGTGATTGGACTCATGCATTTGATGGTCTTGGGATCTCCCTTTTGCTGACTTCTAACCCTGCGATTCAGGTATTTGCTTTTCGAGTGGTGTAAGCATTGTGATGATTGTTGTTGTTAAGTCCCTGTGTGAGAATTTTCATCAGACTGACCTTTTTTTTTTTTTTCCACTTCAGTACACAGTCTTTGATCAGCTCAAGCTAAGACTCTTGAAAGGAAAACAGAATAAAACAGACAAGGGTTCGTCACCCGAATCACTTTCTGCATTCTCAGCTTTTGCCTTGGGCGCACTTTCGAAGAGCATCGCCACTATTTTGACTTATCCCGCAATAAGGTGCATCTTTCTTTCCAATAAATTTACCTATTCTGCATGCTTTTGTTGCAGAACTAAGAGCTAATTAGCATTTGTTGCATGAAGGTGTAAGGTCATGATTCAAGCTGTCGATTCTAGTGAAAACGGAACAGAAACAGCTCAGAAGAAATCTCGCAAAACAATTCCTGGAATCATGCTTGCCATATGGAATAGAGAAGGCTTTCTGGGTTTTTTCAAGGGATTGCGAGCTCAAATTTTGAAGACCGTGTTGAGCTCTGCTTTGCTTTTAATGATTAAGGAAAAGATTAGTGCAACCACATGGGTTCTTATGCTTGCATTAAGGAGATCTCTGCTGCTCACGAGGGGCAGGCTAAAAAGTGCTTGAGAGGGAATGGAATAACTTGGAATACTGGTGGACCTATGTAAAATAATGTTGTAGGCAGGGAACCTATAAAGCCTTATTCAGAACTGCATTTGCGGAGACTGTCACAGATGATGATGGAATCATCTTCTTGTGGAGTGGCCAGAGTCGGGACTCCATATATAGGGCAAGAATACAAGCAGACTGCGGTTTCATCTGAAGAACTCTGAAATCACGAGGAATAAGAATATGCTGATCATGATCTTGCCGCTAATAAAGCATATGCGTTGCCAAACGTTGGCATTGTGATGGTGAACTTGTGATTTGTGAGGTTATCATTATTTTTTAATGTGGTTTTTGTCCCTTGAAAGGACAAATTAATTGCCCTTGTAGAAGTTGTTTAGATACTTGTGTTCATAATAGTTTCTGTCTGTGTTGGATTTTGAATTTCCTCAGCGAAGGCAGTTTAGGAGATATTCGTCTTGACTTATGGCGTTGAAAGCAGGTTAGCTATGTACTCGAAAGGAAGTTTCTGAGTGGTCCACCTGGATGATCCGTGATGCGATAGGCTTCTGGTGAATCTAGCAACTCGCTGATGAATGTTGGATTCAAACTTAGAGTGAATAATAGAATATGGTGTTACAATAAAGCGACTTCATTTTGTGAACCGCACCTAGCATTTACGGCATGCTAATTGTTTGAATGGTCATATTAGATCGACATTTTTGTTTTCGAGTCGGGAGAGTCGGAATGGAGTAATCGGGAGAACACGCTGCACGCAGCTAATGTGGGATGTTTGTATGTTCAAGTAAAACGACGGGATACAAAGATAAATTAGGTCAGCTGCAACTCGATTACGCGGTGAGGCAACCTCGGATTTTCTTACTTAACCGTGTTGGCTACTCTGTCATTTGTAGGAGTCCTCCTGCTTTGGCCTCTAAGAGCCTAAATTAGCCGAAAATACCTAAGCAGCTCCCTTGCGGGTGATGATAATACCAACATCCTGGATAAAAGTGGACGAAACATGTGGAGCTTATCCGCGTTTCGAGTGGTTTAAGGACCCTGTTCTTGCTTTGATGGTGTTAGACGATTTCAGGCAACACTTCTGTTGTGGAGTAGGCAGGCTCCAAAACTGTCTCATTGTTTGGGATTTGGGATCACAGTTGGGAATTGTTTGACATGAGTTTTGAAACTTTGTCAAAATCCGAATTACGTTAAAAATTTAGTAATTATCACATGTCATGTCATCAATTGATATGATGTGTGGCATTCAATTATAACATGTCGTATATGGCAATCACTCGCTCCTTACCTCTCTAGACATTTACATTGAACGTAGCTCCTATGGTAATGATGAAGCCTATATACTGCCAGCTGGATATCAATCGTCATGGAAGTTGATGACAACGCGGTAGAGGTAAGTGATTTTAGGTTCCATCTGAAACCTAGAATTTATTTGTCGGAATAAGTTCCATAATCTTTGGAATGTGGAACCTATTTTGCGTACTTAGGAACCTAAAACTTACCTTGAAAATGGTTGGCTCCATGATCTATTCACATTATACTTATACACTTGATTGGACAATTTCAGTGAATCATCACCTTTAATGACTATCATTTGTTATAATTCACTGATCACAATTAATATTTAAACATGTGAATTATGAAATGTTAGCAAAGTAAAAGTCTTGATATTGTCGGAAATGGAAATAGTGAACCATTATCTTTAATGACCATCATGTGCTACAATACACTAGTCTCAATTATGGATATCGTTAGAAATAAAAGCTCAAATTAGTAGTTTCCAATTAAACATTCATTATTGAACACCATAGAACATCGTATAATCAAGCAAAGACATAGGATAAGATAAACACAAAACCTTAACTTATCCATTGGAATAGATTTCTCAATATTTGGAAATTAGATCTATCCTATATATTCTAGAACTTGGAATAGGATTGGTTTCCACCAATTTTATTCTTGGATTCAGATTCTATCTTGAAACCATGCACATCCTTACGGCCCGGAAACGCAAGCAAACTCGAAGTTAGAACAACACCCGCCAAAGTAGGAATGGGCTCGGCCCATTTCCGAACTGCTTTCGGGTTCCGGTAATGGGCCCAGCCCATCGCCGACCCACCGTTTTCCCTGCAACAGACAAACAGAAAGTGGAGCGAAACACGCCAATAAAAAAAACAATATCGACGGCAAAAAGGAATAAAAAAAAAAAAAACAAAATCCGGATACGCCATTCCTGCGAGGCGAGAGATCTCTGCGAAGAAGACGATCAAAGTCGCGAAGCGGCAGAAGACGAAGAAGAAGAAGAAGAAGAAGAAGAAGAAGAAGAAGAAGAAGGAAGGAGGAGGCGTCGGCAAGATGATGTCCGGCAAGTACACGAGCATCGACAACCAGAAGGTGTCGGGATCTGTTCCGGTGAGTCGCTCCTCGCTCCTCGACCGCAATCGCGCTTCGTCGCTTCTCGATTTCTGGTGCTGCGTGCGTGGGTGGATTATCCATCGGTCGTATTCCGTCGGATCTCAGCTGATCTCGCTCGATCTTTTCGCAGGCCGTCCCAGATCCAGGGCACGTAGCTGTCAGATTCGCAGGTACCGTGTGGTGTGGAAATTGTGGAAGTCTCGGTTGTTGTTTTTTTGCGATTAGAAAATGTGAAATGTGCTGCGATTTGAGGAATCTGTTCGAGTTTTGCCTTCTGTTTCTGTGCTTTGATCGCGGAAAACGAGGTTCGAGTGTGGTTTTGTCTTGGCTGAGGTTGTCTATGCTTTTGAGCTTGGCATGCGTGAGCTGCCATGTCGTGAATCGGGCATTGATTAGGAAGAGGAATAGTGGATAATTCGGGTCTGTTGTCAGTAGGATTTACCTTCTATCAGTAGTGTTCCTGCTGTTTATGAGATTTAGATCGTCTTTTATGGGGGGAGAAAATGTCGGGAAAAGCCCGACGTTGGTAGCTCTTGCAGGAGGAAATTCCTGTTGTTTGAGTCAATGATTTGATGCATAGGTTCGATTAGAGGATCAGTTCAGCTTGTCCAGTTCTGGATTTGAAAGCCACTCAGCCTTTGTTGAGATATTATCTCATGGCAATTGATGTCTCTAATGATTGTCATCGACGTCATTTTTATTTATTTATTCAGAGCTCAATAGAAATGATCTTTTTCTCAGATTCAAATCTCCAGACTTTCCCTCCATCCGATGCAAAAGGGAAGATATCTGGTGGCTCTGGTCCTCCTCGAGATGCTGATGGTATGCAAGACATTATCGTACTTTATGTTGTGTGTTTTTGGGACTTAGGATATTATGTTGCTTTGCTCCTGCCCTCTTGACTTCCATCCTTGTGAAAGGCATAATGAGGCAAATTTAATGTTAGATTCCATCCGCCTAGTGTTTGTTCATATCTAAACGAACTCTGTTTAATGAGGCACAATCTTGTTGATTGATGAAGCATTCGAAGAGAAAAGGCAGTGCATGCTTGGAAATTTATATCTCAGCTTCTGCTGCTGCAATTACATTATTTCTCGCTTTTGCTGTTTTCATATTTAACTGGACCAAAAATTACTGAAGATCCTATTGTCAGGTTTAAATCTTAAAGCGGATTGAAATTCTGTTGCAAATTATGTATATTGCTATTTATGTACATTTTCTTGATTATGATGCAGATACATTTTCAAAATCTACAGTCGGATCAGACGACTCTCAGCCAAGTGGTTGGTTTAGTTGGTTCTCAGTTGCCTCCTATAAACCGTATTTTGATGTTGACACATCAGATGTGCTAGAGAGGATTAAAGATTCACTATTCCCATTTAGAGGAAGCTTTAATGAGAAAACCTCCAGCAACCCGGATCTGTAAGTTGTCCTGAGCTTTTGGCACCTGCGATATTTGAGTAGTATTAATTTCATGGATTTGTTAAATAGTGGTGTGACTTTATTTCTGAAATGTGCGATTGTGGAATGACAATATTCTTCGACACAACTAGGGGAATCACATTGGTAAATTCTCGCTTTTGTATCATATGATACTTTTAAAAGGTGCTAGATTTCATGGAAATTCATGGTGGATTTTGGCATCAGCAATGCTTTAAGCATTTAGCTTTGATCCATAGATTTAACCCTGATAGGGAATGTGTGTCATGTGAGTAAATAGTGGAGATTTTGCTGGGGAGGTTTACTGCCATAGTGCAATTCTTCTGAAATATCCCTAAAATAAAATTCACTCAGCTTATTTGAAACTGAAATGTGCATGATGAGCTTTGCACTTCATTGCCATCGCATGTGAGTGCCTTCATCTTGATGTAAAATTAAAGCAGCTTCAGACTAGTTGAGTGAGACATCAGCACTTCTTATATTCCTTAAAAGCTTCTTAAGGTGCATTTTTCTTTACCTTTTAGTGCACTGATCTATATCTCAGGTTTTATTTGATCTGCACTTCCAGCCATAGATAGATAGGCCCTAAGCAGAAAATTTTGTTTAATATTGTCCTTTTGTTTTCAATCTTTTTTTAGGTGATTATATTTGAATGCGCAGGTATGGACCATTCTGGATATGTACCACCCTCATTTTTGTTGCAGCTTCAATTGGGACTTTTGTCACATATGTAGCTCACAAGCTGAAGAAAGAACACTGGAACTACGACATAAATCTTGTGACATGGTCTGCTGGATTATTTTATGGCTATGTTACTATTGTACCTCTTGGATTATACATCATCTTGAAATACTTCTCAGCACCGTCCGGTCTTGTTCAGCTGCTTTGCCTTTATGGTTACTCCCTTTTTGTCTTCATTCCCGCATTGGTAAGTTTCTTTGTCTTATTTGAGAGAGAGCGTCGGTGGTCTTATAAACTTGAAATAAACAACAAAAAATTGTTGGGTCATATACGGAAAATACAAGGATGTTACGGGTGATTCATTCTTCTCATATAAACACAAGTCCAATTAAGACATTTCACACTGGTTATACTTTGAGGATGGTCTACCATTTGCTTTTACATTGATATTTTTCTGAGATTAATATGGCAGCAACCATGAGCTCTTGTTCTTTGTTAGGTGTCAATCCCACCCAATCATTTCTTTGGCCTTCTTAAGTGATTCAAAGAAAAGGATGTCAGTGTGTAGGAGCAGGGAGAAGTCACTTGTAGAGACAGTTTTGATATCAATTTGTCTTTTGATTTCACTGTCATGCCTTCATAGCTATCAAAAATGTATTTTCCAGTGATGGGAATGTCAACTGCCATGTTTAGTTATTCATAACTAGAAGCAAATTTAATTATGCTGTGAATTCAAAGTTTGGATGAGGGTTGGGTCGTTTATCTATGATGTACTATAGCTTCTTACCAAATTTTTTTAGAATCTGAATTGTCTCTAAATTCTGGATTCAGTGTCTCTCCATCGTGCCGCTGGATATATTCAGATGGGTGGTGGCTGGTGTGGCTGGTTTCATGTCTGCAACCTTTGTGGCTCTTAACCTCCGAGCCCACATTAAGTCTGCAGGGGAGAGGTGGTTTTTGATAGTGGCCGCAATCTTCCTGTTGCAGCTGGCTCTTGCCGTTGTCCTGAAGATTTATCTGTTCACTGTCTCGGTATAGCATGAATCTACAGGGATCCTCGAAGAAATTGTAGATCATAGGGATGCATCTCTGTCCATGGGACATTACATCTGTCAGCTAGCGGATTTATACATCATGAATGAAAGCTACTGTATTTGTTCATTTGTGACGGTACCATATTCATTGTTAATGCATCATAAGGTTGTGAGCCTCTTTCTGTAACCATTGTCCAATTGAGAGGTGATCTAGATGATGTGTGGGGGACCTGGGTTTAAAAGGGGTTCAAATCGATGAGTTTTTTGCAACATTTGTATTGACTCAATTTTGGTAATATAAGACAAGATTCAATAGTTCTTGACCTCTAGATAGTTGTCATGTTTAATTGTTAGATTCACGTTTTGGGAATTTTTCTGTTAACTCTCTTAATTTTTCGGCTCTTACGGGAGTTTCTGAAGATTGAGTAGGTTCTTTCCCTTTATTCGATCGTGTGGTCTACGTTCCATGGCATCTTAAAGAAGCCCCACTCTGTTTTTCGCGCACTAATGGTGGTGCACTAATGGTGGTGGGTGAAGGGGGAAAATTTTCACTCGTCCCATCGGTGACTTGGGGCGCGAATGATAATCATTTGGTTAGAAATTATTATTTAAAAAAGATGATTTTTTTAATTTCTATTTCTAGATACGTTTATGAGCAAAAATTTGTGTTTGTTAACAATGTAAAATTTATGTTTCTAAAAAAGAATCAACAAAGTTTCTCCTCGAGAGATGGTGGCAGGTGGCGGCAGATAGCAGGTGGGTGGCTAACTAATAGAACGATTAGTCATGAGAGAGTTTTTTTTTTTTTTTTACTTATATTTCAGAAATAAAGATTTTCATTTTTATGCCAAATCTATTTATGTATTAAAAGTTTGTTTAAATAGAAAAATTAAATTGCGTTATCAAATAGATTTTTGTTTTAAAAATTAATTTAGAATAAAAAAATTATTTTGAAATAGAAATAAAATGATTGTCTTACGTGTGTTTGATATATGGTTCAAGCAAACAATATGACATTGTCGGCGAGATTGATCTGGGAATAATCTGCGTGCTTTATACAGTGAGATCTTGAGATGATTTCTGCTCCAAGTCGTGCCATCTTGTTATGGGAATTAGCGTCCAAAAGGTCATGTTCATGAGACTGTTTCTATTAATGTAATGATTGCGTTTATTGACGATGCTGTCCACTGGATAATCATAGCATGCTGAATTCGAAGGTCATTTCATCATTTGCACGCTCTTCAAACAAGACTTTAGATCTCAGGTCCATTCTTTCCATTTTCCCCTTTCTTAAATTTCCTTAATCTAGGAAGCTGGTTTGGTTTAGCTAACACCCTTTTTTTCAATCCATCGGGTTACTGCAAACTGAAAAGCTACCCAACTTTTATGGTGGTTAGATGGAGAGAGAGAGAGAGAGAGAGAGAGAGAGAGAGAGAGAGAGAGAGAGAGAAATCAAACATCTTGGTTGGAAAGGAGATATGCAGCGTAGGAACTACCACATGTTGCGCATAAACCCAGCGAAGACATTACATGTCATATAGAAGATGCCTCTGATGAAGCATTTTAGTTGCTCCTTTCTTTGCGATGAGAACACTGTGGTCTGAGAACCAACGGGAGGGCGGCGCCAAACAACCACCAAACACTCTCTCTTTTTACTCTTCACAGTCAACAGTTGATGATAAATTATTGGAGAGAAGGACAAGTTAGCCCAAAGGGAGGGCGTCACTCACTGGACTTCAGCATGTTGGACTTTTAGCCGGAGGAGGGATTGGAGAGAATGGGAAGAGTGTCAAGATTGTGACCTGAAATTGAGGTCCCTTCTATGACCAATTTGTTTAGGTATTGTTTGGTTTAGCTTTTGGATGATGAGATTGACCGCTTTTTTTGGCTGGACACGTTTGTTTGACATGGAACATGACCAGACATTATGAGCGAATTGAGGGGAAAAAGCAAGCGCTGGTGAATTGAATTGTCAACTAATGAAGCAGCAATGGATGTCATTATTCTATTAAGGAAATTTCATTCCACCAGACAATGCTACAGGAGTTGTTGACAATTCTTGCTTGTCCTCCCTTAGAAAACTTCTTGCTTTCACAACTAATATAAGACCCTAAGCCTCTGTAATCAAACGTTTGTCATCACCCTGACACTCTTCTCATTTTGCTTCTGAGGCATAAACACACAGCGCATTCAGAATCACCATGCCTGACGATTCGAAGTTCCAAGTGTGCTGCCTGCTGTTGATTTTCTTAACCACATCGGCTTTGAGCACCGAATTTGTTTCTGGGGCTCGGCATGTGAAGGGGAGCATGAGAGGCAAAGACACCGTTCAAGCAAGGAAGATGACGACAACAACAACGACAACCACGTCTACTGCAATGACACAAGTTGGAGATGAATTTCTTGCTGTTGAAGAGAGAAAAGTACCCTCGTCACCTGATCCTCTGCACAATTAGCAGATTGGCGTCAACGATGCCTTTTAGAGATCTCGCATAAAGCTATACCTTGCAAAGGTGGAGACAAGGTACCCACCATGTAGAAGAGCTTTTTGTTCTTTTTCTGGCCTTGCTTGAATGAATGGTTGGCCATATATTTTTCAATAAAGCAATATAATTGCCACTTCAGGTTCCGAATTTCACGCGACAAGAAAAGTTTCTAATGTGAATACAGAATTTGTTGCAAAGTATTAAGCAAGATGTGAAGATGAATGCCTTTTTTCATGATTTTTTGAAGATCAGAGATTGGTCGGACTAGTTGATTATTGAGAACTCTCTCTCCCTCTCTCTCTCCCTCTCTCTCTCCCTCCCCCACAGACGCATACGTGGCATCAATGGTTCCTTGGAACCACGGATTATAGTTGCTGAAAGGCAATGCACAAAAATAGAATCAGCAGAAGATATTGCCTTACCAGTGTGTTTCACCTATATATATATATCTTAATTAACTATAGCAGGTTCAACGAATGAGTTTTAAGAGGCAGAAAATCAAATATATTTTGCAAATTTGTGCCATCAAATTGCCCAGATGAATATTCAAGCCTGAGCCGATCTACGATCGTACGACCAAGCACCTTCTTTTGCTTCAAAACATGAAACCAGGGCCATCTTTGCTCGTTACTCTTGGATCGATCTAAGACAGTTGTTGACGAAAAATCCTCCAGAAAGTAGCAAATGAATCAAATTGGTCTGAGGTTGCAAGAACTTTCAGGTTACCACGATAATCAGATCATCATCGATCCTATATCATCGGCAATTCCCTCGAGCCTCTTCGGCACACTTCGAAAAGGTACCTTTCAATTTAAGCCAACCTATTTTATGCCGCCACGGACCAAATGCTCAGCAGCCTATTCCCGTCGATACTATGCAAGGCATCATAATTGAACACTTCTCCAGAAACTACAGTTGCCGTCTAAGCAAGCCCAAGAAGGTTATTACATTTACATTTGAGTTTGCTGAAGCAGGTCCACACTCCTGATTCTCGAAAAAAGCAGCTTACTCCGGTTCCAATCCGGAGCTAAGGCACTTACTCTTTGAATCTTGAGGTTTCAGAAGTGGTCAGATCACACTGTCTAAACAAGTTCGGTATCAGTATTCAGTATAGTTATTGCTGGTTTGGACCAAGAACTGACATGGGCTATGCAGGAACTTGAAGGCGTACACGAGCCAAACAAGGCACTACAACCAAATAAGGTTAAAAAGAATGCCACAAAATGACTACGTGCGTACTAAAGCCAGAACAAGGCACTATAAACTACCCAGCATGAAGCATTTCGGCTTGGACATTAACCGCATGACCAATCACTGGAGAGAACATTCACTTCAATCAAGAGACTAACCAGAATCTACATCTGGCATGAAATGACTATCGAGTTTAGTGATACTACTACCCAGAACTGAAGCCAGCTTATGATCAGTAAACAAGAAAATTGAAAGATTTAAGCACGATTTAATTTCCAAGTTCAGCTTCCTTGGCGATCCCCAGGAACTGGGGCCACACAGATATTTCAGTCATGAATTCCAAGTATATATGGCTCGTGAAATTCTTGTCAACATTCTCCAAAATATGAAAGCTATGCTTTAGTCTTCTTCCCTTTAGTTTCTGTTGCAGGTTTGGCCTTGAAAGGCAAGAATGTCTTCCCACCCATGTATCCTCTTAAAACTTCTGGAACCTCAACTCCATCTTCTCTCTGGTAGTTCTCAAGTATGCAGCAAATTGTCCTCTCAGTGGCAGTCAGGGTAGAATTTAGTAAGTGAACATATTGCTTCACTTGCTCATTGCTCTGACAGATTGCAAAAGGAAAAGGAAGAAAATCAAGTATGTCAGCCGAAAGGAGGTGTTTTTTTATGCATAACAGAATGTTGTCAAAATAAAGTAAAGAAATATTGACATCACTAGCAGAACAATCACTAGCTTCCGGTCAGCCAAAACCATTAACCAGAAATCACTAGTAGATCCATCAGACTAGATTTTGCACATAGGATAACATGAATAAACTTGGACAGAGAAATTGAAAGGACATACTGGATACTCCTCAAATATCGTCCTCCTTTAAGATCATATTCAGGCAGAAAAGCATAGTTTCATCAACTATTATTCTAACCCAATGAAACTTTCCTAGCTAGTTGTCACAAATAATCATTTCCATGCATGCACAAATTCTCGAGTACTAGCTTAAAAAGAGTTACCTTCTTCTGACCATATCGTATTTCCAGTCTCCTTGCCTGATAATCAGTACAATTCGAACAGGACACAAGTTCTCTGTAAGTCTGCGAAGCAGGAAACCAGCCCTCAAGATCATACTTCTTTGCGGCAGCATCATTCAGAGCACCAGAAACAATTGCTATGACATGATATGGGATCTTAAGCTGCAATAACAAAGAGACACCAGAAAGTGAATCTGACATACAAGAACACAACCTATTCATGAGGACAGCACTCCTTCAATGTTAAACATAGTGCAGCAACATGAAATTAATTCAGGGGTTCATAAGGTGGAAAGTAATACCGCCTGGTAAAACTCCTCAGAATTTTTAATCATTTCCTCATGCATGTCCCAAGACTCGTTGCCATTTGGAGTGGTGATGCAAAATTGCTCCACTTTCTCAAACTGATGAACTCTGAAAATTCCTAGAGTATCACGACCGTGGGAACCAGCCTCTTTGCGGAAGCAAGACGAATATCCAGCATACCTGGTCAAAATTCCAATACAAGCCGAATCAGACCAGAACGATGTCCACACATAATAACAACTAATAATCAACATCACTACTGGACCTTATTGGTAGCTGCGATGGATGGATCCAATCATCAAGATGATAAGCACAGAGTGGCTGCTCGGCAGTAGCAATGAGATATTTGTCATCTCCCTCTCCAGTTACCTAATTGGACATCACTAATCAGTCCTGACAGATACGTTCAAGAAGCGGTACAACTTATAGTTTCATTGAAACTTCAGTAATGATAACTCCTCAAATCTTGCATAGCAGCAAAAAGAGGGAAGAAATTGTGACAGTATCGTTCATCTGTTACCTTGTAGAGTTCTTCATCAAATTGTGCTAATTGAGCACATTTTGCCATGATATCTTGCTTCATGAAGAAAGGTGTTTGTAGGGCTGTGTATCCCCTTTTCTCCAAGAAATCCAGTCCAAAACAAATCAGAGCTTGATTAAGACGGACACCATCCCCCTTCAAGTAGAACCCCCTAGCCCCAGCCACGTCAGCACCTATATAAATCCAAGCATACTGAAATTAACAAAACAAAATATTCGCAAGAACAACTTTGGAAAGTAGCATTAAAAAGTGGAAAATAATTAGGAAACTAGTGGAACCTCAGACCTTGTGACTTTCAAGCACAAGAATATTATCAAATTGCAGTACACAACCCTAAGGGTACTTCTGATACCTTTCTTCAAGTCCGCAATTTCAAGAAGATCCACAAGCTCTACATGGTTCTTTAGCTTGGTCTCCACCCTTTTGTCTCCCCATGTCCTAACAACTGCATTATGTGCCTATAAATGCTTGAAGTAAATAATCGCTCTAAATTCGCACAAAGTATCGCAACATCATTTTCCAACTAAACAGGCCAATTACCTCATCATTGTTCACAGGCACGGAATCATGCACAAGGTTCCCGACTATTTCCAGCCTCGATTTTAAGGCCATCCAAGCTTCACGGACTTCGACTTCTTTCTCGGCCGTCGACTTCTTATTCTCATTGGTGTTCGCTATCATCTCGGACGCATCCTCGCCGGACTAAAAATGGCAAGCACGGCACGATTACCAATCGAGTTCAACAGAGAAAACATTCCTCTATCTATGTACAGGCAATGCGGATCTCGCCATAACCAAACCAAGCCCAGTCTCAAAACAGTCAAAATTTGAACACACAGGGAGAACTTCTTTTCGCACATGGGTAATCGAGTAAACTGCCAGCGCGATTGCATCCATAAGAAAGACTGAAACTTTTCAGATCTATCGTAATAAACACGGGCACGGGAGCAGTCAAAATGGTCAAAGACTCTTTTTTTTATCTTTTTTTTTTTACAAGATTCGTTTCTTATTCAGGTTCCGCAGGCGCTAAATAAGGTCCCGAATGCCCAGGCCTCATCAAGAGCATAAGCGAACTCACGATTTTGAGCTGGGCGACGCGCTTGTTGATCTTGTTGAACTCCTTGCGCAGATTCTCGAGCTCGAACTGACCTGAAATCGCGAATCACGAAACCCGGGGTGAGAAAGAGGACCGGCGGGCGAATCACGCGGGCGCGCGCCGAATCGAGAGACGCGGGGGGCGAGTGATTCTTACGCTGGCGCCACTCCTTGTCGAGGTTGATGATCTCGTCGACGATGTCGACGTTGGCGAAGCGGCGGCGCTGGGACTCCCGGATGATCTCGGGGTTGTTCCCCTTCTCTTCCCGAAACAGATTGATGTCCAGCATCCTCTCTCTCTCTCTCTGTCTCTCTCTTTCTCTCTCTAGAGGGATGGAGGAAGAGGAAGGAGGAGACGAAGAGCAGAAAAGGCTTATGCGCTCACTAAAACCCTACGTGGAGGCTACGCTTATGATGCGGAGGAGGGAGAAGGGGGATGTGGGAATAAGACGGGAAAACCTCCAAAAATCTGTAACTTTGCCCATAATGATAAATTTACCTAAACTTTTTTTTTTTGTGACATGAAAAGTTTTGAAATTTGCTAACAGTGATATATTTATCAAAATATTTTTTTTGTGACACGAAAAAAAAAAAATCCTGTTTGACACATTTATCTTAAATCATAGGAGTATTTTGGTTTTTTTACTTTTAAAACTTTTTATTTACCTTTTTTCTTCTTTTTCTTTCTTTCCTTCGCCGACCATGGTAGAGGGAAGTCGGCATCAGGCGAGAGTCGCCCTCGCCTAGGCTGGCTAGGGCCTCCTTCATTGGCATCGGGCGAGGGCAGCCTTTGGCTAGGTTGAGCGAGGGCGGCCCTCGTTGGCGTCGAGCGTGGGCCTCCCTCGCTAGATCTGGTAAGGGCACCCCTCGCCTAACGCTGTGAGGGAGGCCCTTGCCAGATCTAGCGAGGAAGGCCCTCCCTTGACTCAGCTGAGGGCCGCCCTCACTCGACGCCGGTAAGGGCAGCCCTAGCTAGCCTAGGCGAGAACGACCCTAGTCCGACACCGGCGAGGGCAACCCTTGCTAGACATCAGTTTTCCTCTGTTGGCTTCGCCATGGCTGACAGAGGGGAAAGAGAAGGAGAAAAAGGAAAAAAAAAAAGAAAAAACAAAAAGAATAAGATGAAAATGTCTTTAATGGAGTAAATGTGTCATGGTTTAGAAAGTTTGAAGTAAATTTGTCATTTTGGGTAAAGTTTGGGATTTTCATTGGTCTTTTCTCGAATGAGATTTTGTGCCTAAAAACGATGAGCTTATGCTATACCCAGAGCGGGATTGGGAACGCGCACATCCAAACAATCGCCCAACCATCTGGCCCCACACTCGACCGAGCAATTGTTTACGAAGAGAGAGAGAGAGGGATTTAACCATCCATCTAGTCTACCATTTCTACAAGCTAATTCCCGTTATATAGAATCCACCTTCGATTTTTTTTTTCCCGGGAATGAAGAAGAGCTAAAGCCGAATACAAAAATTTAACGTGGTTACCTAATAAAAATTCTTTAAGAGGTAATGGAAAGAAGCCTTGTCGTAAAATTGGCTTTTTTACTCTCTTTTCTAAAATTTCAATAAATGACGTGAAAAAGTGATTATAAACTCTAATGACAATTGACTGTTAAGTCAAACCAATGGAATTGATTCGATCTGATTTTGTTTTCCACATATATGCTCTTACGAGTAAGTGTAGATATGGTAAATGAAGACTCCACGAATGGTAATTAACTTCCCCGAATCTGATTGGCACTTCAATTTTATCTTTTTTTCGGTGAAATCATATTATTCTCCAGCAAAAAGGAGATGCCATTCTTTATTAATGGTCTTCGCTTTCTGGAGTAAGTTCTTTGGAATCCAATGTTGCGGCACCGGAGCTTGAAGAGTAATAATCCATTTGTTTTGCAAAAAATAAATAGATTGACAGATACTTTTATCAAAACAAGTAGTCATATCACTCAAAATAATTAGCACCCAAAATAATTTATAGAACATTTTCTGAATAGAAGATATTTTTCATACACACATTTTTGTGAGACAAATGATTAATTTTAAGAAAATGTTTTCCTAAACATGAATTTTTCATGAAAAAAGCAGACCCTCATTAAAAGAACTAGACAGAGGAGATCATGATCATCAGATGTCTTAACATAAGGGAAATACACAATGCACTGGAAAGTGGTGCAATCCCCATCTCATTTTTCACTCAAAGAACTTTTATTGTTATACAGAGAATTTGGCGACGCTTTTTCTCTATAATCAAGACGACTATGCTACTACACTCCTGACCAAAAAGAATTACGTTGGAGAAAGACTCTCCTCCACCCTAATCATGGGCCTAAGAGAGAAAAGAATGGGAATGAATTTCGGCCACACTAAGACGGTGTATTGTAAGTACTTTCCTCGGACCTTTTATGGTTTTTGCAATCGATGCTTCCATTTTTGGGGGGAACCAGTCAGTCCGGCTGGTAATCATCGCGTCATGATCCATGAATCTTGATAGATGGCAATTCAGGAGGATGATGGGTGATCAAATTTGCCCATAGATTAGCAAGTTTGAGAAAATACTGCTCCTCGTCCCAGAAAATCATCTTCATACCTGGCTCAACAACAGCAAACAGCATTTTAAAAGCAAAATTAAGGTTCCAAGCAAAAGATTCAACGTATATAGCCAGCCAAAGATGCCATGCTACCACATAAGAGAATAAAAAGAGAACCTAAGACTAGGGAAAATACTTGGGAATCCCATTCGAGAACTTTTATTTTTAAAACAGCCTTCAGATGCAATAGATAAACTTAGCAGATCAAGTACTTGCATGACTAAAGTGACAACTCTGTGATAACGGTGATCTTGTACCAGAACAAACTGCCTGCTGGATAAAAAACAGATTGATATTTAGTATTTACATACCTGGCACAGTTCCTGGATTCAACAGAGAGAAATGGCAAACAGGTTCTTCACAAGAAAAAATAGCCTTCTGGAGTACACCTGCATTGAGAGTGTAAACATGCTTGATAGACTCCAATAAAGCCTTGACGCTGTCCTCATATTGGAACTCCAGCGGATCAGATATATTTTGAAGAGCTTCTTCAAGGCCTGAACTGGACCACATAGTAGTACATTCATCTAAAAGAACAGATGTGCCAGAGAAATCTCTATAATTAAGAAGAATCCATGGTTTGTATAACATGGCTGAAGCCCCAAGAACTCCAACTGCTCTGTAAACTTCTCCCAGGGCAAGTACATACTGCTTGCCTAAATGATGTGAAAACAACAGCACATTAAATTCGAGGCCCAAAAAAACTCTAGTCATCACTATTTTTATCGTTCTTGGTAGCTATAACATACCTTCTTTTTCAGATAATATTTGACTGGAAACATTCTTCTCTAGAGATTGCTTCCATATTGAGGCTCCATGCTTTAGCTCTTGAGCACAAGCAAAGATCATTTTGGACCATGTGGAAACATAATTAGATTGTGCCTCAGCTGATCC
This sequence comes from Eucalyptus paniculata subsp. matutina, assembly GCA_017140255.1. NCBI lineage: Eukaryota > Viridiplantae > Streptophyta > Magnoliopsida > Myrtales > Myrtaceae > Eucalyptus > Eucalyptus paniculata. Next base: position 1,631,594 of record CM029437.1, on the reverse strand, counting down.
TAATTTTAAAATTTTCAGTACCAAGGCTACGTGTCTCAAGAGTTCAACCAATGACTTTGAATCTCTCTCTACCTGTAGAAAAGCAAGGAACTGCTACAGTTAAGTTCAAGAGCCAAACAACAGCCCAGTTGGACGTCAACTTTTCATATCAGAACCAACTTAAGATATATTGATTTTTGACTCTAAAATTAAGCGGACTGTTCAGACAGACAAATAAACAAAGAAAAAGGGAGAAGTTTATCCATTTTTGACCACTACATTCCCAGAACAATTGCATTAGCAGCCTTGTCCACAAATCTCATACCAGGGACTCTATCTTGGATTACTTGCAAGGCAACAAAATGTTCAGGCAGGACTGATCCAAAGGAAAGATAGATAATAGAGTGTGCAATAACCACAATCCTACAAGTATCTCAGTTGCAAATATATCTCAACGATTTCACTTGATAACAATTTGCCAATCCATGTGATCTTCCATTAAGCACAGACGAGAAATTCATACCGATGACAATCTGCTTGACAAGTTATATTCTGCCTCAATTATGCGGAACTTTTCTCCAGATAAGACTTCAAGAAATGTACTGATGCTGATATCTCTCTCAGATAGATTATTTGAGGGCGGTTGCAAGATTGACTTGCTTGAATGCAGCTCATTGTAAAGCTCCTACAACAAGAAGGTTGACTCAGAGTTACTCCATACACATTGAAGCAATCATAATGAAATAGCTGAAAAAATCTTAGATGTTGAAATGAGAAAAGAATTGATGTTAATAGTAAAGGAAGTAACTAAAATGATCAATTTAGTAAACATAAACCTGAATTTCCTCATCATGAGCTTTTGCCTTTGCAGTTTCACCGGCAAGATCAACAGGGTCATGTGCCTTCTGACAAATAGCATATTATCAACATTCAGGGTTTGAGCAACTTCATAACAAAACAAGCAATTCATCGCATGAACAGATCTTCACCTGATTAAGATGCCGGCAAGCAACGAGGCACAACTCATCCTTCAAATTGCAATAGAATTGAACAAGATCATCAAGTTTTAATTCAATGCCAAAACTTTGAGGCAAATCCACAGGACTGGTTATAGAGACTTCTGCAGATTTGGTCCCAGGGTAGACATCCTTATGCTCCCAAGAAATATCCTCTAAGATGTTTAGGTTATTTCCTACTCTGGAAATCGGCACAGTGTGGCTTGAATTTGACCCATCAACTCCGAGCCATGGAGTACTTGTACCAAAGCTCTGAGGTTCATCTCCTCTCGGTGTATAGGCACCCTGAAAGTCCCATTCATCAAAGTCATCCTCTTTGATTGCTGAATGTGGTTCCGAATTTGTCCAGGTGGTATGCAGTGCACCCTCACTCAGCTTCTTAATGTCAGCTGCAGGAGTACTCGGCATGGATTCACTGTACAGACTTGATATGAGATCAGTAATGGATGTTCCTGAAGTTAGTTTAGTTCTATCTCTTGTATCAGGTGTAGGTTCTTTGATAAAACTGTCACCTTGAACTATTGTATCTTCTTTCCCTAAATCTTCACCACCAAAAAGAGACAATGGCAGGGCTTCCTTTTTCCCATTCCCTTGATGTTTCTCATTTCTCTAGAAAGTAAATAATGAAAAGTCAACCAACAGAAGTATCATATGAAAGAATCTAAATTTAAATCTGCAAAACAATATTCCCTAGTGACAACTAATACCAAAATTAAGGATTTAACATCCATTGAAGTGAATTATTTCACCAAAGCAAAAATTCGTGAGAAATTGCTGGCCATTTAGTTTATATGTGTACATTTCAATTTTTAGCTTGGTGCTGTATAATAGATCGTAGCTTCTAATCTCAGACAAAAAACAAGAGGAACAACTAAAGCATGATATCTACTGCAGAACCCAGGACTTCACTGTCAGCTGGAAGTGTTAGAGACAGGTCAACTGTTGAGCATTTAGATTGGAACAACGAGATAGACACACATTATAAGGACCACAATAGAAATATGTACGATAGGGAAAACCAGTTAGTAAATTCAACAGACTTTTATTCTCCTTATAGGCATTTATTAAATGTAAGCAAATATCTTGAGACATGATTCTTCGAGTCACTGATAACACACCATTGACAGGGCAAAATCTGAAATGCCCAAAAAAAAAAGGCGTAAAAAAAAAAAAATATATAATACGACTTTGGTGACAGCTCATGCTTCAATAAATCAATTTAGTTCCTCAAAATGCATGATTAAGTGCTAAATAATGAAAATCACACTACGCAATTTCATCACCCGCACGTTTCTATCAAATGATGTCATGGGAAAAATTGTGCATTCCCTGCTGTCCTACCAACTTTATGCAGGTGGCATACCTGGTAAAACTTGTTGAAATCAGCAAAAGACTCATACCTCATGCTTCGATGCAGCTTCTGATAAAGCATCTTTAAATTCCCAAAGATTTTCACCAAAGTCAGCACTCCTCTCTGTTGTACTTGTCTTTGCACCATTATCAGCAAGCTTCAGATCATCCTGGCATAAAAAATTCAGAAAACAGAGATTTTAGCCTCTGAACGAGCAATATGTGAACTTATGCCAATGTGATTTCATTCACACCACAACCTTAGATTTCCACAAATTCTAGACAAAGTTTAGCACTTGGTTTGATTTAGTAAATTCTAATCCCTAGAATTGTTAATTGTCATGGGATCGTTTTTCTTTCGTAGAAAACCATGATACCAACATTAAATAAAGTTGTAATTAATTCTGACTCAGATTCAACTGAATCTAATGAAAATACACCTATTCGTAAATAATTTTATTTTCAAACATGCATGGCAAGTGGAATCAATAAAGAAAGCCACCAAAGATTTCATGAATTCCACAATCATTCGACTCATACAAGTGATGCAGTACCTGAGCACTTGAACCAGTTTCTGAAGACGCACACCTAAAGTCCCAATCGTTTTCCTCAATTTCAGCAACTCCATCAGCTTGATTGAAATTAGCTTCATGATTGGAGCCTTTCAGGTCAATCTTGGGTTTTGGGTTCAAGTCATACACAGAATTTGACATCACAAATTTATCAGCAATCCACTTTGATGAGGCAAACAGATCGGATTGTCCATGTGCACCATTGCTAAAATCAAAAGTGGCTTCAGTCGTTGGTGAACTTCTGAATGTTGCCCCATTACCCTTTGGCAAAAGAAATTGCGAGATTTCAGTAGATATTATCATGTTTCTATGGAAAATTTGCGGCTCCAGAATCTTACAACTCTGGTAGAGATTTTAGTTTACAATTCCATATTAAGTTCCACTTGACTGACGTTCATTGATGACTCAAACTTCATGATCTGCTTATTTATATAGAAACCAAATCAAATTACATCCACAAAAAGAATACCTATGGCTAATGCCAAATTTTAAGACAGTCAGTGAGAAAAGATGATCTTTCTGACTTTTCTTCAAATGTCTCAATTATAATGTATCAAGATACAAATCGGCCATGTTAAGGGGAATATTGGCTGGATTACTTTCTTCACATAACATAAAAATAAACATCATATACACTAATACACGAGATAACAGGAACTTTTAGAGTTACCTTATGGTTCTCATGATTGAATTGAGTTTCAATTTCTGCACCTTTGAATTCCCAACCAAAATCTTTGCCTGTATCCTCCTCTTTTCTAACAGAATCAATAACAAGCCCATTAATGCCTGACTTCAGTGTGTCGAAGCTTGGAGTGGGAACATGCACATCAAAATTCCAACCACTGCCACTTGAAATGGACACGTTCACATTCTCAGCTGCATCAATCTCAACTTTATTCTGCTTTTCCTGGTTAAAAAGATGGCAGAGACGTGGGTGTGTTTGCATCCAGAAGACAAAAGGAGGAAAAATGTAATCTACTTTGCCAATATGATTATGCATTGCCAAAAACTAGAATTCTCAAGGGAAGAACAAGAGGAACAGGGGCACATAGAGCAAGTGTAATAAAGATGCATAGAGGTTCTACAGTGATTGCAATAGGAAGGCCCAGATAATAAAATGCAACATCTTCTAGATATTAACAGTCCTTTGCAATCGAAGCTTCAATTTGACACACTCATCAGTGTAGTGGTGGCCCCAAAAGGTGCACACGTTCTTCATCTCCAAATTTGTGAAGCACAACAATGCACCATCAGCCTGCAATGATTCCTCACTCTAAATAGACAGAATATATGATTTCAAACATGACATGGCCAGTTGTGGACAGTTTTGGATCCCCCAGAACTGTTTAATACAGATATCCTATATACAATCTCAACCAAAAGGAGACAACTTGCGTTTTCTCTGTGAGCACACTTGAACAAATTTACGATCATTTCGTTTTTCTTAATGATCTTTCGAATTCTATGACTTCTAATGACTCGTCAACTCCTTCCAGACTACAAATTTAGAATGAAAAATCAAAACAAACGAATATGTCAAGCCTTTACCTCAATATTCTGGTCGTTGGACACTCTCTCCGCATCCACAAACTTAAATTCCCACTCTTCATCATCATCTAACTCACCGTTTCCGTTAAGCACGGGGGAGTCTATCCCGTTCGAGCTCAACTTCACATTCGACCCAGTTTGAGCTTCAACGTTCAGATCCTGACCGTGTACCACCGAGTTCGCGTCATGATCCGTATCCGTTCCATTTTGATTACCGACTTTCGGACTCCGATTATACAAATTAGAAATCAAGTCGTTCAATCCGACGCCGACGTTCACATCGGAACTCCTCTTCACCGAATGACCATTCGGAAGCTTAAACGCGTGACTACCACCGGCCACTGAAGGATCGACTGCGGCAGGTTGTTCCTCCTCTTCCTCCTCTTCCCCGAATATCGACAACGGTATAGCTCCCTTCGGCTTCCGCCACTGGGCTTCCAGTGAATTCGAGATGCTCGGCGCCGGAGCAGCGGCGACCTGCGGTTCCACCACGCGATCCGCGAATAAATCAGGTACCGCCGACGAGCTCGAGTTGCTCGGAGGACCGGCGACGGATTTGGAAGGCGAGATCCGGCCGAAGCTAACGAAATCGGACCAGTCGTCGTCGTTCGGAGAGACGGAGGCGGAGGCGGGTGCTCCGCCGTTGCCGGTGACGGAGGCGGCGGCGGCGGCGGCGGCCGTGGAGCTGGAGGCGGAGGCGAAGGCGAAGTCTCCGAAGCCGTCGTCGTCGGCGTCGTCGTCGACGCGGATGCCGGCCGCCATGGACGGAGGCGGAGGACGGAGAGGGAGGACGGAGGGGGCTCGGAAGCTCGCGAGCGATCGCTCGCGGTGGGGGGCGATTACGGCGTGTTCTCGACGGTTTTGAGAGCGCGCGTGGCTTATGGGGTGGCTCGCCAGTGGAAAAAATATTGGGTGGTCCGGGACCACCACGTCAGCGTGATCCCGGACCACTCACACGGCGCCACGTGTATGGGGATGCCAGACAAAGGACGAAAATTGAGGCCCACTTCTCTGACGCTCTCTCTCCTCTTTCTCTCTTTTGTCCCCTCCTCCCATATGTGGCGCCATATGAGTGGTCCGGGACCACGCTGACGTGGCGGTCCCGGGCCCGCGCTTGTGCCCATGCTGACCTGGACCTGGGGCCAAGCATTTTTTTAATTTTTAGGTTGGATTGATTTCTGAATTTGTTGAATGAAGTCCACAACTTTAATAAATATATAATGTCGTAAACTTTTAATATATTTAGTGTGGTTTTTAAATTTTTAATACCTATTTGATACTATACGAAAATGTTGAAATGACCCTCGAATTTCGACTACTACAAATGTTGCAATTAATTTTTGCAATGATATTATATATTTATATAGTAAAATAAGTTTTTGTAATGTTATGTAAGGGTAAATTAGTGCTTCTGAAATTATTTCCTCTCCAAAGTTAATAGACGATGATGAGGTAAATTCAAAGCTAATTTTCTTTTGATGTTTGTGAAGAGTACGTGTTAAAAATTTATATGATGATGACAATATCTTGAATCATATCGACACTCGCGAAAAATGAAACAATCGGATCATGCTACTCACAAAAATCCCTTTTCATTTCCATACGTGTAAAAAGTTTATTACTATTCTCACATTAAGAAAATGGGAAAATGTCACAAATAGTCCCTATATTTTCATTCAATGTCCAATTTCGTACCTGAACTTTCGATCGGCTCAATTTGGTCCCTGAACTATTGATAAAATGTCCGATCTAGTCCATGAACTTTCGAATGGCTCAATTTGATCCCTGAACTATTAATAAAATGTCCGATCTAGTCCCTGAACTTTCGATCGGCTCAAGTTGGTCTCTGAACTATGATAAAATGTCCGATCTAGTCCTTCGTTACTATTTTTCTTTTCTTTTTTCCCTTTTTCTTTTTTCGCTTTCCCTCTGCCGGAGCCGGCGGAGGGCCGGCGTCCGGCGAGGGAGCCCCTCGCCCGATGCCGGCGAGGGGCTCTCCCTCGCAGATCGGGCGAGGGGCCGTCCTCGCCGGCGTTGGGTGAGGGCGAGGGCGAGGGGCTCCCTCGCCCGACGTCGGCGAGGGGCTCTCCCTCGCAGATCTGGTGAGGGGCCGTCCTCGCCGGCGTCTGTGCGGGGCTCTCCCATGTCGGCGAGTACGGCTCCTCGCCAAATCTGTGAGGGAGAGCCCCTCGCCCGATGCTGCCGAGGGGCTCTCCCTCGTAGATCTGGCAAGGGGCCGTCCTCGCTGGCGTCGGGCGAGGGCGAGGGGCTCCCTCGCCGGCGTCCCTCGCAAGCAGGCGAGGGGCTCTCCCTCGCAGATCTGGCGAGGGAGAGCCCCACGCAGACGCCGGTGAGGGCGAGGGCGAGGGGCTCCCTCGCCGGCGTCCCTCGCAAGTGGGCGAGGGAGAGCCCCGCGCAGACGCCGGCGAGGAGGGCCCCTCGCCAGATCTGCGAGGGAGAGCCCCTCGCCAACGCCGGCGAGGGAGAGCCCCTCGCCCGCTTGCGAGGGATGCCGGCGAGGGAGCCCTCGCCTGACGCCGGCCCTCTGCCGGCTCCGGCAAAGGGAAAGCGAAAAAAAAAAAGGAAAAAAAGGAAAAAAAAAATGGAAAAAAAAAAGAAAAATAGTAACGAAGGACTAGATCGGACATTTCATCATAGTTCAGGGACCAACTTGAGTCGATCGAAAGTTCAGGGACTAGATCGAACATTTTATTAATAGTTCGCGACCAAATCGGCCCATTCGAAAGTTTTGGGATTAGATCGGACATTTTATCAATAAAGACCAAATCGGCCTCAATCGAAAGTCGGATAAATGGACATTAAGTAAAAATATAGGGACTATTTGTGACATTTTCCCTAAGAAAATCGACATAAATGTGATGACATGTTATGTTTTTTTTCCTCTAATTTTTTCTAACGCCGAAATTCCCTTTTTTTCCTCCTTCCGACGTCCGATTCTACGTACGTGTCCGCCGAACGCGTGCAATCCTCCACGTGGTCCCCACTCCCATCGCCACTCGTCATGACGTGGCAGCAATCCCGAACGAAGGATATACAAAGGCGGCCTCGCCGATTCGATCTCGTCCGTCGCCCTTTTAACTCGCACCGAATGCTCTCGCGCTTGCACTTTTACTCTTTCTCATGCAGGCTGTCATCGGCGACTAAACTCTGCTGCCGTCGCTACCATCATCACCGGACGACTAAGCTCCCAACAGCGTTGCTTCCGGCGAGCGGTCGGGTTCCGTGGAGATCGATGGCTTCGGGAGGAGACCAGTTTCCGCCGCAGAGGCAGGAGCGGCAGCCCGGGAAGGAGCACGCCATGGATCCTACCCCTCAGTTCAGCAGCACCGACTACAAGCCTTCCAACAAGCTCCAGGGGCGGGTGGCGCTCGTGACCGGAGGCGACTCCGGGATCGGGCGGGCCGTGTGCCACTGCTTCGCGCGGGAGGGCGCCACGGTCGCCTTCACGTACGTGAAGGGGCGGGAGGACAAGGACGCGCAGGACGCGCTCCAGATGCTGAAGCAGGCGAAGGCCCCCGACGCCAAGGACCCGATGGCCGTGGCGGCCGACCTTGGGTTTGACGAGAACTGCAGGAGGGTGGTCAATGAGGTCGTGAACGCCTATGGCCGGATCGACATCCTGGTGAACAACGCGGCCGAGCAGCATGAATGCAGCACGGTCGAGGAGATTGACGAGGGCAGGCTCGAGAGGGTGTTCAGGACTAACATCTTCTCTTACTTTTTCACGGTTAGGTAAGGATTCCAATACTTTAGCATCACCAGTAAAGGTAATGACGGCATAATCATTTCAGGAAGTGATCACAAATTTAGACTGTCATTAGGTGTTGTCATCAGTCTAGCAATTATCAGTTTGTAGATCACCTCTTGGCATGTATGGCATTGTCTGCGCAGGCACGCGCTGAAGCACATGAAGGAAGGCGGCTCGATCATCAACACCACGTCGGTGAACGCCTACAAGGGCAACGCCAAGCTCCTTGACTACACATCCACCAAAGGCGCGATCGTGGCCTTCACAAGGGGCCTCGCGCTCCAGCTCGTGGACAGAGGCATAAGGGTCAATGGGGTTGCGCCGGGCCCAATCTGGACCCCGCTGATCCCGGCATCCTTCACCGAGGAGGAGACCAAGAACTTTGGGAAACAGGTGCCCATGAAGAGGGCTGGCCAGCCCATCGAAGTGGCCCCGTCCTACGTGTTCCTTGCGTGCAACCATTGCTCGTCCTACATCACTGGCCAAGTCCTCCATCCTAACGGTGAGTGCACAGTCTCTCAATTCTGAACATGCTGTCCTTTTCCTTTTCAAGTGAGATTGAAGCATGATTGTGTGCCGCGTTGCATTTCCGGCCTCTTGCAGGTGGAACGATCGTGAATGGATGAGGATCGGCGATGGCAAGGCTAGGCTGCATGTTTTGCACTTTTGCTTTGGTGGGTCTGTTTTTGTGTGCAAATAATGCTATGGTTTCATGGACTGGTATGGTGGGGATATGTAGTCTCTAAGGGATGTTGCATGGAACCTGGGAGTCCTTTCTGTAGAAATGGGAACCTTTTTGCTGTTCAGACCTCCAATATGTTATCTAGTACTTTTGTTGCGCCAGTTCAGGCTTTTCGCTTGTGTTGTGGCGTGGTTTTTTGATAGAGAACGCAAAAAGCAAGGTGGAAGACTGATCAATTCGAAAAATGGCATTCTCATGAGGATATTAGGAGCAAGAGGATGACGAGATTCTTCCTTTTCTCTTCCCAAAAAATTGGATGACATCGTCAAAGTAGCAAACTAGACCCGTCCAAATGATTGACTGAGAGTGTTAAAAGAATTAAACGGATCATATGGATTATAAATGAATTTACAATTTATTTAGTTTTAATTCACCTCAACCCTATCATAAGTGGATGATAATTGGATTTGCATTTTATTTAGATCTAGTTCATCTTTATAATTTTTTTCGTTATTTTTCATCCTCTCACTTGTTCACTCCGCACTGCACTCTTAGTTTGGGTACGAATTTTTGGGAACGAATTTTGGTGGATTTAATTAAATATAGAAATGTTTAACCATATGGATCGAATTGAGTATAATAAAGAGTTTTGGGTACGAATTTTTATAGATTTAATTAAATATGGAATTGTTTTAACCATATGGATCGAATTGAGTATAAGGCTTATACTCATCGTGGATTAAATACATCTATTTAGGTCAATAATGAGTCAAACGGATTAAATACATCTATTTAGGTCAGAGCTTGGATAAGTCTTGGATAAGATGGATTAACTACATCTATTTAGGTCGGACCTTGTATAAGTTGGATCACATATCTATTTAGGTCGGACCATCCAAGCTCAAACTGACAAACTCGATGATTGAGCCTAAAATATCAAAAGTGGGAAGCTGCAACCAAGTCCAAAACTTGAACGAAGCTTAATACTCTGTAGACCGTACCTAGTATTTATACTTGCATTTGGTCATTGTCTCGACAGAAGATACAGACAAAAAGACAGGTGGGAATCGAGTACTCTCAAGGATCCTGATATAGCCAATGCTATCATGGGGACAGCAAATCTGGCTGTGCAAATGAGAAACTTCACCTAGGCAAGAGAAGATTCACTCTGCTCCATCTGGGTCCTCGTCGGAAACGAACAAGGACTGAAGAACGACCGCGCCATCGTTGGTCGGTTCCTCCGGAAAATCGACTCTGGCGTCTTTCAAACCAAGGCGTCGCATACAAACGTCATCGTAAGCTTCCAGGTTCAACCCAGATCCAAGAAACAGTTCTGCCTCATCCACGAATCTGTCTGTTCGTCCCGTTACGAAAGGCCTCGCAGCATCACATAAGAGCGTTTTGAACTCCCTTTGTCTCTCTTCGGGTGCCTTCAGCTTCCTTTGGTCATCCCTGCGAGGGCAGGTTGGAGAACGGGTAAAATGGGTGACCGATAGAAGTTAACCGAATCAAGCAACGGGTGTCGTGAGGTTCATGGTAGACTACCTTCTCAACGATGACTCAATTGTACCGAGCATATGGTGCACCACTACATCGACATCTTCTTCCTGGACATAACCAAAGGCTTTAGTTTCACGTATGGAAACAGAGCACGATGTCAATCATTCACCTAAAACTTATTGCCATCATTCGACCAGTGCCATACCGAGAGTGACATTGAAGTAACTACCCATATGCATGAGTTTTGGTGGTTCTCGGCGTCTAACATTCTATGTGAGTTATGACTAGATCATGCCATTAGTTAATCAAAGCAGGTTAAAGTTAAAGGCAGTGAGCACAGGTCAACTACAGCAGGATTGAAGCACGGATTATTCAATGGAGGCAAGGAAGAAGAATCAGATAGTAAGGAAAACGCATCCTTGCCTTAACTGCTAGGCCAGAAATGGGCTGAGTAGTCACTAAAATAGTCATGAAATAATCTTAAATTGAAGTCTCCGTCCACCAAAAAAAGAAGAGAGCTTTGATCAGGTTGAATGTAATCCTCATTTCCTCCTATTTTTTTAGCAATAATATCTAGCACATGGCGGGAGCTCTTCTTTTAAGCATCAATTTTTCTAATCATCGCGAAAAATGAAACAAGGGTACCATTTTGGATATAGCTTATTAGTTATGTGCTTCTTAAACACTAAAACAGCACAACGATATAAGAGGTAATCCAAGAACATAATATGGATCCATATCCATCAGCGGAACGAATGCATTAACTTATATGAGTTTCCAACCACAGAGAGACTTCTCAGAGAGAGAATCTTTTTTTTTTTGTTTGCCCATTTCGATTTCACCATGAAAGTAAATCAGCCGAATTGAATAACTGGTATCGAATACCAACCTGCATTAGAGCTTGAATTTCCCTCTTCAACCAACTATAAAGCCATGGATTTGACTGAAGATATTTTCGAGACTTCCAAAACCGCTTTATATCGAATGCATCGCTTAAGAAACCTGATTGAACACACTTTTTACTGAAAAAGCTAACAGGTTTTGTCAGGAAACAAATATAGCAGCTAGATAGCATCATAAGTCAGGTTAAAGAACCTGATTACAAGCTTATGAAATACCTGGTTCAGTATAATAGCACTGTAGCCTATATCTATGTGCTTCTGTGAAGAAAACACTGCAAATAACAGTAAGATTAGTGAGGACATAAGTCAACATTCTGAAAAGCGTAGACAAGAAATATTTGACATAATATTTACCTATCAGAAAATATCTGACTAACATAATGCCGTTCAAAAGAATTTCCATCATATCCATGGATAATTGAAAAGTTTTCAGTCTGCACGAACAAATTCATTCCATTCGATCAGTAAATATCACTAAGCATCGCAAAATGTTAAAACTCTCGATGTTTCAGAATAAGGAGCTAGTGTCAACAGCTTAAGTTTCAACACTATAAAATCAAGTGAACAGAAAATGAATAGAAAACAAAACACCATCTGTGGAGTCCTCTCAAAATGGATGAGTGCAAGAAATGGTTGACAACCTTACAAAATGGACACTTCAAAGAACTTGGAGCTTCAGAGTACTTGCTAGCAACCACTTTAGTCCACTGCACAATGCATTTGTAGCAGAATTTATCTGCAGCATTAAATCATTTTTCGTTAGAAGTACTTTCCTGAGCACTGGAATTCGTAACATGTCACACTCTACGACAATGGCATAACCGAAGGGTATCCCAGAAGAAAGAATTTGCTTGACAAGAAGATTCGCTTATGTTAGCTTGTGCAACTCTTATTTTCTATTACACTACCAAGGAGCAACTTTTCAACAGGCTATGCTGGTTATCTCCCTTCTTTTCCAAGCAATTTCGAAAGACACCCCCGTGCACATAATCTGGCAGCACATTCAGTGTCTGTATGCAAGATAGGTCGTGCACTAAAATAACACACAGAGACAGTACACAAGCTCCAGCACCGTCTAAAACAACACGACCCATGTAGATGTCGACACTTGGGGACCACGAGGATGCCGAATCATCCTTCACTGTTGTCATTCACCATATAATGCGGGACTTGGGTCAGTCTTACATATATGAAGCAACATAGTTCGGCAACAGGGACAACATCACGCTTGATGCCTCGTGCCATTAATTGCTAATCACTTTCTCCTCACCGTTGCAAAATTGCGAACTTTCCTTTAACTTCTGGACCTTTACATCCCCTAAGCCCCCTTCTGATAACTAAAAAAACGTTTCAAACAAGAACAGGGCCATCAATCTACTACGAAACCCACCAGGATTCATCCAACAGATCACAACAAAAAATCATTAATCTCAGATAACAAACAGTCGCAGAAGAACATAACTCAGAGAATCCAATCATCGCCCGAATAAATTCAGACAGCGATTCAGCCAAGTCGAGATTCCAAGACATGCGATTCTTACAGCAAAATGACAGGGGGATGGACTCCTCTTATCTGGCGTACACCAAAGCAAAAACCAGATAAAGGGCAAACCGTTTTTCTGCAAATTTCGCGGCTTTTCGGTCGGATTGAGGGACTAGAGACTTACCCATTTGCCACCGATGGAAGAAAAAAAGAAATCACAATTCACAGAGAGAGAGAGAGAGAGACGTACGGAAACAGCGATCTAAGTAGGATTCTTGGAGCTGTGGAGTCGGGGAGAGACAGATTGGACATGGGTGAGAGCTAGAAGATGAAGAAGAAGAAGGAGAGCTCTCGGTTTCGGCCTGCTGCTCCTGGCTCTTGCCCATACTGTTTCGTTGCTCTTCCATTGTTTCGCAAGCTCAAGCTCATGTAATTGAAAGACGTTATATGATGGCTTTCACTTTAAAGAATAATTGATGGGGGTTAATCACTTTTTGCCTCCCGTGGTAGAATTAGAAAGGATAAATAATACAAATAATCCTAAAATTTTAATCTAATGTGTAATGTGGCCCTGAATTTTGAAATTGTTTAATATAGTTAATAATTTTGATCCAATATGTAATATAATTCCAAATATTTGATTTATTCAATCTGATTTTTACACTTTTTCATACAATTTAAGGACCAAATTGAAAATTTATCAAAAGTTTAAGGGTTATATAGAACAAATTGAATATTCATGAACCATATGGCACAGTGAGTCAAAATTTATGAATTATTCATATCATTATTCCTATTAGAATTATGCCAATTATATAATTTCATCAAATCTATTTTCATCCTTTCTTTATTTTTTAATTTCACTTTCATGCGAAATTCCAATTACATTTTCAACCCAAATGATACAAGTGATCCTTAAACTTTTTTTTTTCAATATTTAATATGATTTCTAAACTTTTAATTTGTTCAATCTAATAAATGAATTTTCAAAAATTCGCTCATTTAGGCCTTTCATTAAATGTATCGCCATGTTGTGTGAATTTTCCTATATTTGTTTAGTGGGTCAAATTATTCATTTTCTCAAGTTGGAAAATAATATTTCCTTTCTTTTTGGGCTAAAATAATGAGAGAGATTTGATAAGGAAGTTGCATGTAAGTCATGTGGACCCTAACTTGACAAGTCCAAGGTCAATATTGGGGTGCCAGCTACAGTGTTAGAGTTTTTAATAGAAGGACCACATTTGGTGGATTTTTGCAGATTGAAAGACTAGACAAGATCGAACAAAAATAAAGCAGATTCATCACATTGAACATCGAAAAAAATTCGACACCCATTTATTATCCCATCAAAATTCTAAGGGTTGAAAGGAAAGGGAATTTTCCGGCGCTACACCATTCTCAAAGTTGCTGACCATACATCACTTAATCGAGATCCAAGCAAAGCCAAACAGAGAAGAGAGACTAGCATCTAAGCCACGAGCACAACCCACTAGCATGTCGCATGGAGCATGGATTAGCATGAAAACTCTCTCTTCTCTCTATTTGGCTCCCCTCATTTGGGTCCGAAGCTTCAACCTACACTGCTGCAACTGCCTTATCTGGGCCTGCATCACGTCCACCTCTTTCTTCATCATCCTCACCTCCTTCTGTGAACTCAACCAGCTGTGACTCGAGCCATGGCTCGAGCCGGTACTGGTTCTCAGGACCGCCTGTGTGGCAGTTCTTCTATAATCTGATCGGGAGTTGGTTGCCGACCTCATCATGTTCACTTGCTCCATGAGGATGAATCTTGCCATCATGTCCAGGGGCAACCGGTCATTTTTCAACGCGTGCTCTTGCGCTTCTTTCGACAGTCTGTGGTAGTCCATTGCCTTGCAAATTCCCATCCTCTCAGCCTCTGTTATGTTAGGATGTGCCTTGATGACAATTCGATACAAATATGTTAGATTCGACTTAAAAACACTTTCTTTCTAACCAGCATGAGCTTTCTGTGCAAGTCAGCTCCTGAGCTAGTAGATCGCCAAAAAATCTCTATCACCAAAAATACTCTTTAACTCACGGTAGAACTTCCAGCGACATTATTAAGAATCTAGTGCAACTACATGATCGAATTGTAGCAACTAAAAAGCAGCAGAAACATTCTGTACCTTGATGTACATGTCAATAGCCCTATAGAGGCTATCGTCGCAAAACCGAGCATCTGTTGGCAATGCCTCTGCAAGGGACTGGAAGTCCCTGGCCGAGAGTCTCTCCTCCCTCGCCACAAATGCGAGGTACCCATCGACCAGTCTTCCTACAGCGAATAGTTTTGGCGGATGATTTATCCAGACAACAGAAACATAGCATTGCACCACTCTGATAACGACTCCGACATCGTATGTAGTATCACCATCTATGCGATTCTTCACCAAGAGATCGCGCACGCTGCATTTCTCCAACATGATGGCTATTCTTCTCTCCAGCCTCTTTACCAGATCAGAGTCGCTCTCCATTAGTAGACTCACTTTGAGAAGGTTAAGCAGAAAATTGCAAGAGACAGAATTTTCCTCTAAGGGAAGTACCCGTATCAAGCTCTCGATTGTAACTCGTTGCAACTGGTAAGTTAGCTTCTGGGCCGTCAGATTGTCAAGCAATGTGACTCTCGAAAGCCATTTTTTGGTCCATGCGGCTATAGATTCACCGATAAGGTCAGGTAGCATCCCTTTCCTTTTGCACGCATCTACCACTTCTAAGAAATGGTCTATCCGCAGCAGCGAGACCTCCTCAAACCACCATTTATCAAGAGAAACTTCGACGTCTGAGTATGTCGATCTATTCCCTTGAATACCAAAGAGGGCTGCGTCGCAGGTACTGAAGCTGAATGCATTATGATCGGTGCAGGCTTTCCACGCTATGGCCTCTGAGCACCGGTTCAAAATTTTCAACTTCTTGGCCCAAGGAGATATGGCCTCGCAACTTTTAAGCACCTGGAATAAGTCCTTCCAAGATGAGAACATCACATAACTTAAAAAGGCCTCGGTTTGGGGAATGAGGTTGGATTCGTGATAATCATCACTCATTTCCAAGAAATGTGCAGCACAGTACAGAGGGGCAATATTCGATGCCGTTAGATCAAGCTTCAGACCGTAACAGAATCTCACTACCAACTC
Source organism: Eucalyptus paniculata subsp. matutina (assembly GCA_017140255.1). Lineage (NCBI taxonomy): Eukaryota > Viridiplantae > Streptophyta > Magnoliopsida > Myrtales > Myrtaceae > Eucalyptus > Eucalyptus paniculata. Next base: position 1,615,644 of record CM029437.1, on the reverse strand, counting down.
AAAAGTTTTCACTCCGCCAGGAAAGCTGTCTAAGTTTATAGGCGTGGACTTCTCGCTTCCTGCTTTTCCTTTCCTTTCAAATACCAATCGGTTTATGTAGCCACTTCTTGAGACCATGGGAAGCTGGAAATCAGAAAGCAAGGATAGTTCAAGCAAATTGCAATATGTACATAGAATTGGACATTTTCAATTTATGGTTGGTGATTGCATATTCTGCTTCAAATGAAAGGACAGCTTGAGCTTTTGGCACTACCATGTTCTACATTTAGGTCATGTTTGTTAAAAAGTGTTTTTTTCCCTGGAACAAAGATTACCGTTCTTTTGTTCCAGGGAAAAAAGAAGAATAACATAAACGTGTTTGGTGAAACTTTTGTTCTTGGAAACAAATTTGGAACAAAAAAAATAAAAATTAGAAAAAAGTAGCTTCTTGTTCCCAAGAACAATTTCAAGAAACAATTTTTCTCCTTCCTCTTTTTTTTCTTCTTTGGTCGTCGGTTCCCAAAGACGCTGAGCCATTGGCGAGGCTGCCAAGGCCTTAGTACTCGACAAGCCATCGGGAGGCTTAGCCGAGCCCAGATCTGGGCTCGGCCGAGCCTTGTCGGTGGTCAGGCGAGGCTCCGGCAACCTTGCTAGACCTCGCTCAGCCGGTCGCTGACCGCCAGTGACCAGCCACAAAGAGGAAGAAGGAGAGAAAAGAAAAAAGAAAAAAGAAAAAAAAGGAAAATATAATAAAAATATTAAAAATTAAAATAAATGATAAAATTATACAATTTTACTAAACGTATTTCTTTCTCGGGAATAGAAATTTTGTGCAATTAACAAGCGTGTTTTTATACTCAAAAACTGTTCCCTAAACAGAAAAAAAAATTATTTCTGTTAAAAAATTGTTCTCTAGAACAAAAGTATTACTAAATGCACCCTTAGCAGTTCAATAAGATCCTAGAAACATGAAATCTACTCTAATCACATGATGCAAAGTAAAGAACTGCACAGCTGCGGAATATGTTATTATGTCCAGGGGAAATACAGGTTCAACTAGTCCTAATCAGACCGTCGTTGACATCAGAGTTAATGCATTCCCAAACTTTTAAGTAACGTAAAGCATACGATGATTCAGACAACAGGATGTACCTTGTGCAAGCGAAAGCTGTGATTTCCCAGTTGTATGATGAGATCGCTAGCAACTCCCGTCTGCATAATCCTGCATCAATTAGTTTATCAGTCAGCTTGCTGTCACCGCATCAAACAAAATACGGGAACTGCAAAGGAGCTGCAGCATTTCCATGTACATCAACACTAGCAACAAGAGAGACAAAGGGCAGAAAGTGAAGTAGCGCTACCACTTCTTGCCTCGCCGTTCTAGAGTCCCCGATGCGAAATCTGCATAACCATCACTCGTTGCACCAACTACCGATCCATCAGGTTTCGCACTACCCATGATCGTCTTATCCATCTTGGATTCGAAGAGAACTTGTGTTTAGAGCAGACACTGATGAAGTTATCAGCTGGAGGACATGGTTTTATAGTGGTTTCGCGCTCGGCTACGTCGCATTACTACCGAAGTTCTAGGAGCCTCCTTCACTCCAGCAGGACCAGCACAGGTGTAGGAGTCAAACCAGTAGTTAGGTCATAAAGAGGAGGTTGTTCCCTTTTGCTCTCTCTCCCTCGGTCGCTGTCTAGACGGTGGTGGACGGATTGGAGCCGTTGTCTGGTGCATTCTCGTCCGCTCGTGCACAGAGGGGACACGCCGCGCTTTTCTGTTGATTGATGCCAATCTCGATCCACGATGGACGTGGCCGTCCTCCAGCAAAGAGAGCTTTTTTAGCAGACAAAGAGAATCGGGTACGAAAAAATACGAAATGTATTAAATTGCGTCTTCATCAGCTGCGCTTTTCTGAGATGATACTAAATGTATTGATTGCGTCTTCATCAGCTGCGCTTTTAGCTGATGCGCTTTTTCTAAGATACAACGAGTCATGACTTCGTACGTACCACGTGGTAGCAAAGAACATTCATGTCTTAATGGTCCAGAAGCCACCTGGCTTGGATAACGACATGATTTGCTAACAACGTATACTTTCACTAATTTTATGTTGCTCCTTCTCTTTTTATGGAAAAAAAAAAAATGGCACTATACATTCGTTTCATGAAAAATGGACCATTTCCGAAAAATATTTTTCAAAAATCATTTTTCAGGAAAATAACAATATTTTCTGGTGTTCGACTAAAATCTAAAAATGTTTTGGAAAATATTTTTCGATATTTGCAGTAAGGAAAATATTTTCTAAGACTTTACCACTTAGACATACGCATCACTTATCGACCTATAAATCCATCAAATATGAACTTGCCTTTAAATCCGAGCAAACTTGTTTCATATCTGCACTCATCTACTTTAAAAAATGTTCATATGGATTTTGAAAAGAAGTAAAAGAGAAAAGAAGCAAAGTATGTATAGCCCTAATGAGAATCTTCCAATTGAGTGGCCTATTCTCCCATTGCGTCTTTTGTGTTCTAATAAACAAAAGAAAAAAGAAGCAAAGCATGTAGAAGCCATTTATTTGAGCAATATACAACTGCAGAGTAGAGTAAATAAATAAGATGATAAGCAAGAGTGTAGAGCGCGAGCTTGAGATCGATGAGCTCAAGGTTCGCCTAGTAATAGCCGACGACTAGCCAAGAAAGAAGAAGATGGTAAACGAAGAAAAGAAAAAGGAAATTAATAAAAATAATTCGAATAAAAAAAGAAAAGAAAAAGAATAAAGGGGAGGAGAAAGTGAGGATTTATAGAGGTGTAAGATAAGAGAGATCAAGTGAAGAAAATGTTTTCCACTTTTCAAAGATGGAAAATATTTTCTCCTAATTTAGAAGACTTTTTTCCTTTCATGGAAAACATTTTCCCTAAGGAATTCATTTTCTATAAAACGAACATGGAAAATCTGAAAAATGTTTTTCTGAAAATTATTTTCCGTGAAACGAAGAGAGCCTAAAATCTATTAGGAGTTGCAAGATCAGTGAATCGATGTGCTTTTAAATTTTGGTCACAACAACTGAATAATTATAGTTATTAAGATCTACATGCTCTATCGGCAAAAGAGAGAGAAAAAAAAAAGAGAGTTAGAGCTTAAGTTTAGTGCTTGAATTAGGGATGCAGTAACCTTTTGAGACAATTACAAGACAAGTCTTAAAATCTGTCAAAATTGTGCACTTAGCTCCGTTCATTTCGCAGAAAATAATTTACAAGAAAACGTTTTCCGGATTTTCCGGCGTTCGTTTCACGGAAAATGAATTTTGAGTAAAATGTTTTCCATGAAAAAAAAAAGTGGAAAACATTTTTCCCACTTGATATCTCTTATCTCACACATCTATAAATCATCACTTCCTCTTCTTCTTTTCTTTTTTTATTCGAATTATTTTTTTTATTTTTTTCTTTTTTAATTCGAATTATTTTAATTTCCTTTTTCTTTTCTTTGTTTCCTATCTTCTTCTTTCTTGGCTATCGTCGGTTGTTGCTAAGTGAATCTCGAGCTTGTCAATCTCAAGCTCGCTCTCTACACTCGTGCTTATCATTTTCTTTATTTACTCTACTTTGCAGTTGTATATTGCTCAAGCAAAGGTATCTACATGCTTTGTTTTTTTTTTTTTTTTTTTTTCTTTTGTTTATTAGAATACAAAAGACGCATGAGTAGAACATGCCACTCAACTGGAAGATTCTCATTAAGGTTGTACATGCTTTGCTTCTTTTCTCTTTTGTTTTTTTTTTTTTAAAATCCATACGAAATTTTTTTAGAGTAGATAAGCGTTTGAAGACAATAAGGGAACAAAGATATGAAGCAAGTTTGCTCGAATTTATAGGCAAGTTATATTTGATGGATTTATAGGTCGATAAGTGATGCATACCTAAGTGGTGAAGTCTTAGAAAATATTTTCCTTACTGAACATTGGAAAAAAATTTCCAAAATATTTTCAAGTTTTAGTCTAACACCAGAAAATATTGTCATTTTCATGGAAAATATCTTCCTATATAAGTCATTTTCCAGAAATTGCTTCATTTTCCACTAAACGAACAGACCTAATGTTCTAGAATTTATTTTGTCTTTTTGAGTCTTGGGATTTTGAGGCACTTTAAGTCCTTCCTCTGATAGAAAGCTCGATTGGAACAAAAGTGACAAGTTTTAGGATTCATATACCTAAAATGAAAGTATTAGGACTTAAACATATGAAGATAATAAAATTTAAGACTTACCCCTTAATTATACATAACTTTCTTGAAGTGTTGAAAAGTAAATTTTTTTCAATTCACTTATATTTGCGGCTTAATGCGTCTTCTCGTGCTTTCAAATATGTGCCAAATGTTGAGTATGTCACTCCCAACTGGAGAGGTTAAGGGTGTGCATGGAAACGTTTCTTAGAAACGTTTCCGGAACACTTCTGTACGGATTTTGTTCCCGGGAACAAAATAAGAACAAAAAAAAGAAACAACAATTTGTTGTTTCTTGTTCCAGAAACAAAAACGAAGAAACATTTCTTCTCTTCTTCTTCTTTTTTTTCTTCTTTTTTTTTTCGCCGGTCGCCGGCCTCGGCCATGGCCGGCGACTGGCCGTCAAGGCTCGGCCTCGCCGTGGCTGGGCGAGGCTGCCGGCCCCGTCGGCCGGCCGCCGGGAGGCCGGGACCGGCCGAAAAAAGAAAAAATAAAAAAGAAAGGAAAAAATGAAAAATAAAATAAAAATGTTTAAAAAATTAAAAGAAACAAAAAAGGAATAAAATTTACCAAACGTGTTTCGTTAATTTTTTTCCCGGACCAAACGCGTTACCAAACGCGTTCTTTTGTTCAAAAATTGTTCTCCGGAACGTAAACACTTTTTTTTGTTTTTTTTTTTTTTTGGTAAAAAACACTTTTTTTTTTGTTTTGTTCCCTAACAAAAAAAAAACGTAAACGTTACCATTCGCACCCTAACACAATTGTATATATTTGTAGTAGAATATATGTGTAAAAGTTAAAAAAAATGGAGGAGGCGGAAAGAAAATCAAGAGAGATCGAGAAGTCAATCCACATGATCTTCCACATTCAGAAAATCAATTGAGATCGGAAAACAAATCAAAGTGATCTTTCCACATCCACAAAATTACGAGAGATTATGAGATAAATCAATGTGATTTTCGTATCATACAATTCTAATTGAGATTGCATTTGCTCTTATAAATAAGAGTCTTGTGAGAGATTTAGATTCACAAATTGAAAATAGTGAGATATTTATCTATTGTATCCCATTATTTATCATATGCTTTTTCCTTTTGCCTTGGAGGGTTTTCAATGTTAAAATCATGATATTATTTATTATTTTTCCCTTCGCTTTGGAAGATTTTCCACATTCTAGTATTATTTACTATTCATCTTTATCGTTTTCATGCAATATTTTATCCTAATTAAAATTATCCAAGCCTTCTTTACAAATATCATTGTTTTTCCCAACACCAAATAATGCCAATTATTATATACAATACTTGACGACCCTAATTTGAAGAAGGCTTAGTCCATAGTCTAATAAATCGAAGCGTTTATTCAACTCAAAACGATATACAATGGACTTTTCTCCTAAAAAGCAAAGTCATTCTTTGCAAAGATGTTTTGAATGGAAATGAGCATTTCGCAGTCCTTCCCTTCAACGGTCATCTCATCTTCCTTTCCCCTCTCTTCTCCTTCATCTTTCTCGAAGCAGAAAGCACGCAGAAGCCAAGCGCGAATGGCGCTCCCCTTCCAGCCGCAATGCCTCCACTCCCATCGCTCATTCCTCTCGCATCACATCATCAAGACGGGAACTTCCCCTTCGGCAACGACCTTCCCATTATTGCATCCGAAGGGCATTCGATTCTTGCGCACGGACGCTTCTCGAGTAGATCCGTTTTCTCGAGAAAGAAGAAGCAGCGATCCGGGTCGCAGAGGTTCACGAGGTTCGTGCTCAAATTGATACCCATCGTCGCCTCGCATCTCACGGCGTCGCCCCATCCGCTGCTTCGGATAGCCGAGGAATTGGGCGGCGGCGGAGACGGGAGCGGGGGAGGATCGGGGTTCCGGGGAGGCTCCGGGTGGTGGGGATGGTTCGACGGCCGGAGGCGAGGCGGGGGGCGGAAGTTAGGGTTTTGGGCGATCCTGGTGGCGTGCGGGTTGAGCTTGATGTTGGTGGGCGAGATGGAGAGCCTCGCGGTGTGCAGGATTTTGGGTCTGGGATTGCTGGGGCTCGGCTTGATCGGGGCGTGGAGCAAGAACAAGGGCGCGACGGCGGTTAAAAATGGGATCTTGGGGATGTGTTTTCTTGGGGCGGCGTCGTTTTTGGGCCTGAGAAAGGAGGTGGTGCAGCGGAAAGGTTGGGTTCAGGGGCTAGGATTGAGGAGACGAAGAAGAAGAGCAGGAAAATTATGGTAGCCTAGAGAACTACTGACGAGAATTCTTTGGATAAGGGGACATGATGGAAAGAACGCAGAAATTGGGCGATTTCCATGCGTGTTTTCTTCGGGAGAATTTTTGGCGACAAGTGACGATGTCGCGAGTCGAATTTATATCCTCTGTTGTAATTCAACCTCATGAAATGAAAGTATTTTCTGAGTACCATTCGTTGGTAACTTGTATGTTATTATTAGAATTCTGATAGCAGGGTTATACTTTAGAAACTTTTATGGTATCTCAGATGTACCGTTCAACATCACGACGCGTCACTGTAACTGAGTATAAAAACACCGTAGTATGTCATAACAATGATTTATGACGATACAGCGAGTTGCTGCAATCAAGTTTCAAACAATAGGAAAAAGAGTGGGGATGTAGCACACACTAAATATACCCTAGAAATTCTCAAATTATGCTAGTACCACTTGTACCTCTCCTCTTTTAACAAGATCAGCCGGTAGACAAACCCAAAGGGGGCGAGAACCTTGCATGAATTTGATTGTCAGCCAAGTCTCGAAATGTTCAGTAGAAATGCTAGGGGTACCATACTGCAAATGGACCATCCGGACTGATAAGTATCATCACTTTGCAACCAGAAATAGACTTTTACGCGACACTCGAGACTGTCATGTAAACAATGATATTACATGTCAATAATATGTTGTTTGCTGAAATTGTGAACATCACTGAAAATGAGGCCACCTAAGCATGACACCATGGCCCGCCAAGTAACATAATCTATGGGGAAGGCTCTTACAATTGGCATTCTTCCTGACATTCATCAAGTTAAGACCGAAGTGCAATTGATCTCAGCTCTCTAAACCATGCTCAGATTTGAATAGCAGAACCGACTTCTGCAGTAGAAAGAGAGGCAGTGAAAACCTAACGCTCTAGAGGGGCATGAGCCAAAGAAGTCCTTAATGGAGACTCCCAACTCCTAGAAGACATTTTAAACGTGCTAACACTCTGGAGGGACATGAGCCAGAGAGGTCCTTAATGGAGACTCCCAACTCCAAGAAGACATTTTAAACGTTCTCAAACTAGTAAATGTCGCAATCCTCATTTCTCCTCATGCCCTTGAGGAAATTCTAAACGTTGCAGCATTCTTCTTTTCTAACCCGCTTGCCAAATCAATAAAACCTACATCTGCATCATGATTGACAGCTAAAACAGTATGATGCTCTTGCCTGTGCTCTTACAGAAAGCTCTAGTATTGCCTCTTCTTCACAATACCTTCTAAAATCCCATTAGTACCAAAAAAACCAGTTAGCTGTTGATGATTAACAGGACCTGGTAGCTGAAATGAGATTGAGAAGTGTCCAGGTGGGCATAAGTTTTGCGTCATCTTGAAAATTTGGGAATCCTTCACGACCGTCTTCTCACCAGTAGTTGTTACTCCTTTTATAAATATTTTTCCATCGGGCTCCACATCACATCTGAAATCCTCTGCATCGGCAAAAGTGGTCAGATTCAAAACAGCAAACTTCATGAGATGTGCAAATGAAATCAGAAATATCCACTTTACAACAAGTTTAAGAACATCACAGCGTCCAGATTATAAAAGTAACATCTAAGTACACAATTAGCCGGTATAAGGCAAACTTCAATTTGAAGAGATCTCACTACTGATCCTCATAACTTTCAGTGACATCAGCAAATATTCGATCATGCTTCAACATACTTTTATTTGGCTCCAACATAGCAAATCAAGTTAAAGCATTTCAAACTTACGAATCTCTCCCAATAATATAGAATAAAGAATAAACAGTGAACCAAAGTATTTAATAACTAACAAGGTGCCAATACATACTTTCATCCCTTGAGACTCCTGGAAGGGAGACCCTAAACAGGTACGAGTCCTCGCATTCTCCAATGTCTACTGCTCCGACAATTGGTCCCATCTTTCCCATAGCTGCACTGCCAACCAGTCCAACCCCAGATTTAGCGGCGGCAAGCAGTTTGTCCCACTCTTCTGTAGAATGAGAAGGGAAATACATGATGGAGGGCCCAACACTTTCCCCAGCTTCTGCCTCCATCTCCAGCTGTGAAGGGGCAACATTGCTATGTGATATAGGTGGACCAAAATATGGCACGCTATTGAGAGGTGCCACATCAAGGATTGGCAGCTGCGGGTCTATGTGCTGCTCGGTTCCATTATTTGTCCTTCCTCTTGATGACCTATAAGTTAAATAACCAAGAGGTGCCCAGACATTAGAAATTTCATTAATGGGATAGCAGTACCAACCAACTTCTTGAATTTTCATACAATATTTGCATTGAATATAATAACAATTCACACATATCACCAACAAACCTTTCAGATCAATATTAGCTCTGAAAGGGATTCATAAAACATAGGATAAACTTGATAAGAAATTCAACAATACGGCAGAATCTTGTCATAATTACTGCCTAAATATGGAAGTATTCTCCCTCCCTCATCTTAACAGAAAAATATCCATGACACAAATGGCCTATTTGGTAAAACTGAAAATTAAGTGCTGACAATTTAACTACTGAATTTTAGGCGTTCATAATTTTAAGTGTCGAAAATAGAATTATAAAAGTTATTTAATGACAATTAAACTGAGAGCTGAATATCATTAGTCTCTTACCTAACATAGAAAAAAGGACCATAATCGGTGGGTTTTCTCAATATGTTTAGCAAAATTCTATTTACCATTGTTTATTTTTCTATTGATAGAATTAAGTACCTTCTCCCGCACTTATCAGATCAAGTCGATATTTTGACTTAATTGATATTTAAGTCAAATTCTATTTAAGGATATCAAACAAGCTTAATCTCATTAAGTACTGAAATTATAGTTTTCAGAGCTTAATTGGGTTACCAAACAGGCCCTAAGTCATTGGAAAATAACTAGGGTTTTGATATCTCTTTGTGGCTTTGATACCATGTGAAACTAGAAGATTAAGGTGGGGAAGGGGGTTTGAAACAGAACTATCAGGGATCAATTATGCATGCCTTATCTAGTTATACTATATGCAATATGACTACACATAAATACACAATTGAAATGACCTATACTGATAAGTAGAATTACCCCTTAACAAAAATCATTAGTTATATTCTCTTAAGCTTCTCCTATTATCCGTAAAGATAAAACTGCAGCTCAGACCCCGGCACTTTGGTCAAAGTTACAAATATCTCTCTCCTGTCCATACTCCGATTTATGGATTTCAGACACTAACATAAGAAAGGTAGGCTTTCCTCTAGAAAAAAAGTTGAAAGGGAATTGTTACAGAGTGAAAATCAACAACTTGAGTCGACTTCTTTTTCTTTCTGCGAGATGCTTACTTCTAGCTGCCATCCGAAACCGATTATACCCACCCCATTATATATTCAACTCAACTTAAATAAATGATGGGTGGCTGAAGAACGGCGAGAAAGTCTCCCTTCACAATGCACACACGCTAATACCCTCAGTAGCGAATACAAGCCGGGGGTCAGAAAAGCTCGACACGCAAACATACAATAGAGGATCAGTCAGGTGATCTTTGCGCCGAAGGCTTCGAATTTACGCGACCCCTCGTCCTCAACAATGAAGGGTTAAGTAAAGCTCTAGGCTATGAACCCAACTCATATGTAAGGAAAAGCTAGCCACCCAGTGCTAAAAGCCCCCAGCTTTAAGCTTCACTTTGCTCAACACTCGACAGAGCTCACCAATTGCAACTCATACCAAGGCCGAGGATCAAATGTCCGTACCACTCACCCACATATGACAGAACCACATGAACAATTTCACTCTCCGACCTCGCCTAGCATGCCCAAAACAACTATGCGTAGTAAAGAGTTCCATTCCTACTCACATTTCCAGATATCCACCAATGGCCAAGGGGTCACCAGAACCGCTCGTCGGCCCCGGGATTTGCGAATCCGGAGCGCGCGTTCCCAAGCGGCGAATCGCCCGGATGCCTGGATCTCCGGACGCGGCGTTCTTCCAGCGATCTCGGCGTTGACGGAAGAAAGATCGGACGGTAGCCGATCGAATCGAAGCCCTAGAAATGGAGGAAGGGGAAGAACTTGCCTAGGCGAGGTCAGCCTCTTTTGGGCTTTTAAGATGTCAAAAGGCTTTGTGGGCCGGGCAAAAGACCTTTCCCTATGACCGTGGCTAAAAGTCTTCGGTCAAAACAATAAAATAAAATGGACCGTTGGATTGATTTTCATTGAGTTTGAGCCGTCCATTCCACATTTTAGTGTTCGCAACACGAATATTTGAACGCTCACGAAGCGCCCCACGAGGCCCGTGAACAGTTTAAATTTAGATATTTGACTTGTGCAGAATCAACATGAATACTTATAATGTTCTATTGCCTTGACTAGGTTGTCTTAATACCTTGTTCCGGGAGTTAGGAAAAGGAATTCACAAATCTTATGACATAGTGGTCTAAATAGGATTTGACCATACGAGATAAGGGTTAGGAAAACAAGATTAGACAGACAAAGGCGCACGCATGCTGTGGTAGTATTTTTTTCATGAATATGGGGACAATGTTTTTCACTCGTGTGACCCATTGAAGAATGAAGAACGCAAGTTATGTGAAAGACGTGATTGACAAGGGTAACTGATCTTTTCCAGCACGCAATATACGAAAGAAGAAAAGAAAACTGGACAAGCTGATCTTGATTGAGTTGAGAAATTGCTCCTCTGTTTTGCCAAGATGTGTGAATTGCCAATAGTTGGGGTCTACTTTCTTTTAAAGGATAATGAATCCTTTGTCTGTCGGATTTATGAATGACAAAAGAATTGGAAACAGAACATAATCTGTTTCCTCCACAGCCCATATCGACACCTGTTTATGCTTAAAAGGATGTCGCGCCAAGATCGGCAAAGCAAATTTCGGTGTTGGTTGGGGCCCAGCAGCTGAAAGGAGATGGAGAAGGCTCTGGGCTGGACATATGTTCTCAGCTGTCGTCTCGAACATCATCCCGAAGCTGGGGAGCCTCTGCTGATCGTTGTGGTCACTCCCTTAGTTGTGACCTTGCAGTTGGCTTGAACATCTCAAGTCAATGCTGCAGCACTAGAAAGAGTGTAACTAAACTTGAGTATCAACTCAATCCTAGAATAGCATTACTTACTGCAGATTGAACACGAGAAGGAGTGCAGTGATGTTATTGCAGGCAACAGAACCGAAGTTACAAGGAGCAGAACTGCAGCCATGGGACAGGCAAACTTTGGGTCTGTAGGCATTATGAAGTTAGACCACTAGTATCCAGGCTCTTGTGCACCAGTCACTGTACCAGAGTAAAAACCAACAAATCATTCAAAAGTTAAGTAACAAGAAAGTCATTTTGTATGGCTGTTATAAAATTGAAATGAAGGATTATCTCTTCTTCAGTGTAGCATATTCAGCATCTTTTAAATCTGGCAAAACAAGACAGTTCTGGGATGCTTACAAGTCCGATGTTCACCAGTCTCCTGGCTACAGTCTCAGTCTTTGGAACTTCTGTTTTCATGGCCGCCATAAGATCATTTGATTCGTTCTCCGTTACCATTCTTGGATTTGGTTGATCTTCGAACTAGGTCTTGCGCTGTTGAGTGCATCAAGGTCACGCTCAAAAGAGTGACCAAAATCTCAGAAGAGGCTTCACAGGTGCATGGGTGGTGTTTGAGATGAGAACTTATTTCTTTCTGGAGGCTTCTCCATCTCGTTTCAGCTGCCAGGCTCCAGCAAAATTGAACTCTTTTTGGCTGATGTTGGCACAAGTGTAAGTTTTTAGGGAGAAGTGAAGAAGCAGATGAATAGCTGATGGATATCTATGTGGCTGACGAGGAAACAGACTTCATTTGCATTCACTCCTCATTTGGGAAAAGAGCAGTAGGTGTTATTACACCTATGGTATTTTGAGGTCAAGAAAACAATTCTTCTTGAACAGAAAACGTGTCCATATAACAATACTCAACAATGCATAGATTGTTCTGATGCAAATATAAGACAGATGAAGAATGGGACATGCTTGGACTCCCCAGATGGCTTTTCTTGTCTGCTGTGATAGTGCCTGGAATGCCATTTGATCAATCTGGAGCTTCTAGTCATGATGTCTGATTTCAAAGTGGTTTATATAACCTTGCACATTGGCTTTTCACATAATGTTTATCCTATGAATCAGCTACACAATTAAAGAAGGAAATGTTCTCTTTGCTTGAAAAAGAATGTTATTTGAGCTTTTATCGTCATAATGGCAAAAAAGAAACAAAATTTGTGTGTCATAACATTAACATATGCACTCCTATCTTGTAAGGTTCGTGTTTTCCATTTTATTTTTCGCAGCACAATAAACAGCTCAACCCAGCTAAGGCCATGAAACATAGTAAAAAGTTTTCCTATTTTGGCCAAATAGATCTACACGATTCATTAATTCTCATCAGTGGAATAAGAAAGCAATATTTGATTATACTCTTCTTGTAACCTGATATGATATTGTGAATATGGCCTTGATTTCTTGCTATTAAACTACAGATTTTCTGGTTTTTGTAGGTTTGCTGGTGTAATTGACCAATTCTAACCTCATTTGGCCCCAGTAACTAATTATGGTACCTTCCGTATTTCTCATTAGCATCGGTCCACCTGGTTAATTGTTTCCCATGATTTTCAAAGTTTCATCGAATGCAGAAGCAGGAAAATATAAGTTGACCAAAAGGTTATGAACGGTTGAATTGCAAAAAATTCAGGCCAGCATAGTATAAACTCTCGGGGTTGTAAAATCAAAATATAGAATAAGCCTATTTAGGATTTTTACTTACAAATTTCTCACCACTCCCTTCACTGCTTCGCTTTGCACCTTTGCAATGATAAAGTTTATTGAACGGTCGTTCATTGTCCATTAAATGATTATCATCTCAAGGAACTTATTTCAAAGGTGAGCTTAGTTATATACAAAAGATAACAGACTAATCAGCATCTTTTTCAAGTGTGCATTCACTCGGACAATTTATAAGTCAGTTGCATTGTCCATATGCTTTGGAAGCGAATTTATTGTACCTTTCGTGACATCAATTTGCTCATCATCACTCTTGGATTTAGTTAGAAGCAATTGAAAAGGTTTATATGGTTTCTTACACAACCGTTCCTTTCTTCTGTCAGTCAATCTCTCAGTTTATATTCAGTATGCCGAAAGTAATAGGCACATCATACAGGGTAGGACTCAGACGATTTAATTTGTTTAAGAAAAATTTATATGGCAATTGAACCTAAGAAAGATCAGAAAATTCTGTAAAATGGTAGCACACCCAAGTATCATTTGTGCGTTTTTCTCTTCATGTTCCACTAAGACATTAGATTTATCCTGATATCCTGCTCCTTGAATGATATCGCGATATCGCATTCTCCTGCAGATTCTCATTGTAAATGGCGTAACCAATGAATGCTACAGTGCCATCTGTGATGGGTGCTGCCACAGAAGCATGCAAGGTGATGGCTAATGACCAGCTTTTCATCTTGACCATTGTCGTCGGGCACTTCAAGCAATACCTCAAAGCAGAGAGGCCTCCCACAAGTCTGCAGAGCAAAGAACTTCTGAGAAATTGCTACAATATTGTCCCAGTCAGCTAGCTGGGTCCCAGATGATGGTGGTGCAGTAATGCACTTGCACTGAGGAAGGCCAGCCAATCTTCCATACTGAGCCTATCTTTCCCACCGACCTGCACCCCATCTCACGTTTCAGAAAGAAATTCATGGCAATAACATCATATTTATGGACAACCGGAGTATCTCTCTCCTCAGACCAGAGGTTATTGCAATGACACTTGATGCTCATGCATAGTTTGGTTGGATCATTTCTCTTTTCCAGCCAAAAACTGGTTTTCCTTGGTTAAGTTGTATAGATTGTGAATAGCACATTGACAGTTAAGTGATACGTTAATTTGATTTCTTGGCTAGTTCTTCATTTGTTAGCTTTTGAAACATTACAAATCAAGCATGTCATTGGCAGCAGAAATATTGCATGAACATTAATGACTTATGTTGCACGTTATAGATTTGATTGTCTTAAATTCTCACTTCTGCTCATTTTGAAAGCGATCATTCTCCTAACTATTTATAGGGCCGATAGGATCTGCTAAAGTGGACCTTGCAGAGTCCCAAGACTCTTACCTGTGCCGGGTGTCTCTGCCAGGGGCAAGAAAATATCAAGTACGTACCTAATACCCAACTTAATAGGTACTCAACATAGTCATGATAACAACTAATATTCACCAGTGTGAGGAATCCAGAAAGATATTTTCTTTTTCTTGTATGGTGTTATTTCTTCATTTTTGAATTTTGCTTTTATGCTGCCGCATTTAGTTGTGAACTCGACACGGACAGTGAGGTCTTGATTGAAGGAGAAATACGAACAGAAAACCTTCATCAATCAGGACACTTGACTCTCTCCTTTCACCTGCTGTTCATCCCAACAAACCTCAACTTTGGTGCGGATGGGATCTTGAAGGGAGCTGTCAAGAAGCTGATCAATACAGGATGACTGTCAGGCAGCTCAGACTTCATAGAATACGCAGCAGAAATCCTGCGTGCAGTTCTAATGAAGTACTTGTTCGAAAAAAGTAATGTTAAACATACCTGGTAATGGCTTTTCTCTTTACTTGGAATTGATAATTCTAAAACTATTCTCTTCATCTCACTGTTGAATGTTTTACCATTTCGTGATTTGTTATTCATCAATATCTATTGAACTTGTCTCGATTACTATATTAAATTGATGTAGGTATTGTTTTGGTCGGTTTGACATTGGGCTTTCATGCATCTTTTTTCATATATTCATAGATTATCTGGATATTGTATTGGGTCTTGAGTTCTGGCTAGTCCCTCTGTTATGCTCTCCAAGTCACATCGATATATGAGTTCAAGGCAGTTTCGCATGACCTTGATGTATGGTCCTTCTGGTTGTTAGCATTCTTTAAATCTCTCCATTGCAATTGCTTGATGCTCTCCAAAGGGCCACATTCAAATTCACAGGCTGTCTCCATTCATTCAGTGATTGTGTGATCGATTCGAGATCTTCTGGAATTATTATAAAATCCCTTTCTTTAAGATTAACTAGCTACCCTCATTTACGTTTCAACATTTTCAGAACATACTGTGAGTAGTATGTGCCACTTGTTGACCTAAGCATATGCCTACCTATATAAACCGTTGACTCAGCTCCTACCTTTCACAGTTTCAGAGCCAAACTCGGTAAAGCCTCTACTTGTTTCTTGTTTCCTTGTATTGCCAGTTAGGGAAACTATCAGATTGCACAAAGAAATTTCATCTTTTTGTGATTTGTTTGCAGAAATGTTTCTGGTTGTGATTTATGCAAGTCAATTTGGTACATGCACCAATAAAGGATCATAAACAAAATAAAGATTACAGCATCAGTGGACTTTATGGATTTTGTTTGAATGGCTTTCATCTGTGGCACCTGCAATACGCTCACAGAATCTGATTTCTCTGTAAACACGGAGGAAACTCAGTAGTCAACTGCTCTCTACAAGACCAAGCTAAATCTGGCAAAGCATGCGACTACTATATAAAACAAATACAACTTTGCTATTGGGAACTGTGCAGTCCCTGAATCAGGATATAGAGCAAGGTAGAAGTGCATCACGGACAAGACCCATGAGTATCCTTAACATGGACATTGCAGAGTCTGACCCTTCCCTGTTCCAGAGGCTCTTCCACTAGGTGAGAAGAGAAAGTAAGTTCCTGATGGCCAAAGTTAATATTTGCTCTATATAGTAGTCCCAGTTCTTTGCCAGATCTTACTTGGTTGTTATGGGGTAAGAAGCTGATTGCTTATTTTCCTCCTTGCTCTACTATGCAACCCCAAACGTAATGCAAAACTTCCATATTAGGTTCATTTGACCTGCTGATTTGGCTTGGAAATGGTCATTGGTGTGCAAGTGTCGGGATATCTTGCCATTTGACCATTTGGTCCGCAAGTTTTGCATCGGTTTCAGTTAACAGTGCTTAAGAAATGGATATTTTCCCTTCCGTGTGCTGTAGCCATCTGATCTGATTGTTTTTATTAGTCATGACAATAAATGTGCGGAAGAGACAGGATTTTGGCAAGATATGTCTTTCTTTCTTACAGTGTTATTTCTTTGTAATAGGAGTATGGAGTCACAAGATAAATCATGTTGAAGCACTAATGCATCCTCTAAAACTTGCTATCAAGTTGCTGCAGCATTAAATGGTGAACTTTTTGCAGATGGTGGGGTAGAGATCAGAGGAATGACCGTAACAGGTGATGATGGATCACAGGTCTAGGAAGGTGTTTGAATGGAAAATTGAAAGCCTTTTCCCGACTGGGTTCTTCTCTCTTTTGAGCTGCCCAGACCCATTAATCACACAGTTCACCAGCAACTTCAGTGCAAATGGGATTTTCCAGTGATTCATAGAGAAGTGGATGGACAATGGGTAAATCTGGCAACTGAGGCGTCATAGGAGTATTGACTTCATAAAGGGAAAATGTCAGAGTGTCTCCAGGCACTTGCTAAGGCTCTTTAGTTATGCTTTTGTTAAGATAGACTTTTCAAAAAGTTCTTCGTCTTGTACGTTAGTCCTCATCCATTCTACTAATGAGCTATATTTGCCCTTTAAAGTATTGGATACTCTTGTTTTCCTATAGAGAATATGTTGCTCTGCACATAAAATCAGATTATGCAAGCAAGTTTATCTGGTTGTGATTTCTCGCTTGTTTTCTCATTACCTATGCTGAGGTATGGTAAGCCAGATGAAGAGTGTAAGATGTTCAGACCGTTGGGCTTTGTTTCAAATGGCTTTCATCTGCAATATCGGCACTTCCAAGTCCTAGATATGTCCAAGGGTGTTATCTGGCTTTTCTGGTTTCTTGTCCTGATCTTACCTAAATTTGGTTCATATCACCATGACAAGATAGAAGGGATCAAGTAAACCTTCATAAAGTCAGTACGCGCTCTGGGCACCTTGGATTGGCACATTCTATCCACAAGTGTCCTTAGAAGGTTGTTAATGGATGAGTCTTAACTTAAAAAGGAATTGTTTTCCTGTATTATGGAATTCAGGGCTCATCAAACAATCTCTGAGT
Organism: Eucalyptus paniculata subsp. matutina; assembly: GCA_017140255.1. Classification (NCBI taxonomy): domain Eukaryota; kingdom Viridiplantae; phylum Streptophyta; class Magnoliopsida; order Myrtales; family Myrtaceae; genus Eucalyptus; species Eucalyptus paniculata. Next base: position 1,598,134 of record CM029437.1, on the reverse strand, counting down.
GAATCTATCCATGAATCAGACTGTGTTGCCAAAGCACATCGAGCAATTGCATTTTAAGGGTAAAGGAGGATAAGGATCAAGTCAATTGAAGGAGAAGGTGTAGAACTTAGTGCAGAATGAATACACGATCCTTTTCAACAAATCAGATGCCAAAATGACAACTAATTTTGTATCTTCAGGTAACTAAAACAAGGGAAACTGAGAAGGTACCATAGACTAAATCAAGATCGGCTACTCTTAACAATCATGTTATGCATCATCTTCACTCTTCTCCAGTCAGAATCAGGTTATCAACTCAGAAGGCCTCTCATTCCATTCTGCAGATACTAACTGGCCAATATGTGGAGAGAGAATCTGTCAGAAGATACTTACCAAATCAGTTTGATCTAGAATAATCTCAGACAACAGAGAAACCCTGAATTCAGATATCAGAAAGCAAAAAATATCCACACATGCCAATGACCATACTAAACACTTCATCGATGACACTTACGATTTAACTTTCGGATGCATGTGCAAGCACATGATCAGGTACATATGAGACCATAAATGGGTCATTCCCAAAGAAGTCACAGCTAGGATTCAATTTAAGCAGAATTCGCAAATAAACTTACATTTTCTCTACTCAGTATTATAACTACTGATGATCTGAGGGAGATTGCTGTTGCTCTGATGTCTCGGGGCACATTTGTTGAGCCATGTATGGGTACATGGCAGGATCAACCACACCCTTACCAACAAACATCCCCGGAGGCCCAGCCTGACACACCTGCTGCGGCGGAACGTAGCAATAAGGTAGCCCATCCACGGGCCCACTGGCAGGGAGCACTCCTCCTGGAACTGTCCCAAGACCTTCCTCCTTCAGCTCCTCCCTAGGAACAATATCCACCAGAAAGTCAAAGACATCTGTCCGGGTGATTGCCGCTGCTATATCATTCTTCTGGAGCGTCCGCCTCTTGTTCTCCTCAGTGTGGTTCCAGGAGCGCAGTGTCAGTTCCAGGATGAACATCTCGCAGGCCCTAGCAAACACGATCGGCGCCTCGGCCGAGATCATCCTCACATCCTCGTCGGCCTTCATGATCTTCTTGATCCTGGCCAAAGGGAGGCTGTGGTTCTTGAAGTCTGTGACCCTGTCGATTTCTTGATACTGGTTTGCCCAGAAAGACTGGAGCTGTTGCTGCAGCTGCTGCTGCTGCTGCTGGTGAATTTGCTGATAGGCCAGTTGGTTATGTGCAAGCTGGGATCCCGGCGGCTGAGGCTGGCTAGTCGGCTGAATATGCGGGAAACTCGAAGGGCCGATCATCTGGCCTGGCTGATAAGGCATCGTGCCATAGGGCAATTGACCTGCCGCAGGAACAACCCCAATAGGTGGGGGTTGACCGTGTCCTTGCTGATCCATCTTGATTCAAGCACAACTAAGGAGCAAAAAAGAGATTAATAAGTATCAGCTGCTAACGCAAATGAGACCAAACACTGTTTCAATCATGGTGTATGTGAGTTCGACATATGGAGGAGCACAGTGCTGTGAGTTCGATAAACGAAGCAAAAAGGAAACTAAAGGAATTCCACTTTAGCCCCTTTACGGACTGTGCAAGTGGGTGCAGAATAGAGAATAACGGCACTCAGTTTCTGTCCAGCTTACACATGGTAAAGCTCTCAGATCTGACATTCTAACAAAGCACAGAAAGATCACGTAATCGTGCTATCAATTATCAGAGCCCTCGACAAGGCTAACGCGGAGCATATTGCCCCATCAGCATTCTAGATTCGGGGAACTTCTCCAGGAAAAAAGAAGAAGAGAGAGAGAGAGAGAGAGAGAGAGAGAGAGAGAGAGAGAACCAGATTTGTGAATTCTCTAATTCTTTGACCCCACTGCCCCCACGAAGCAAAACAATGTATCCCAATTTCCAACGCACTACAATATAGAGCTGATGCCTTCTGCTATTTAACTGGAATGAAGGCAAAATCCACTGAAGGATTCAGATGGTTCAAACATAAAAGAGAGAGGAACGATTATGTCGCATACCCACAAAACTCCAGCTATTCATGTAATTAATAACACGCCATCAATTCATGAAGCCGAACAAGAAAACCAAACACCAAGAAATAAAATCCCACCAAACGGCTCCATCAGAACCGGCCTGAACAAGAGAATCTTAAACATTGAAAAACAAACCGAGGTACCATTATAGCTCAAACTAACGAGACCAGTCTCCATCACTGATGCATCAGATCCAAGATGTTTGGATCATGGAAAAAAAAAACACCGAGCCAATCAGAGCCCAGAAATCACCAATTAAGCATCGTACGAGCCCAACAATCCGTGAGTCAAATTTACAAGATTTCATGCATTCCACCGACGAATCTTTCCTCTTCTGTTTTTTTCCTGCGTTTGCATGCACGTTTATACAATTCAGGAAGAGGGACGAAAAGGGTGTACCTTCTTTTACGTGCAAACTCGAGGCTGTGGAAAAGGGGAGGAAGCCGGAAAAAAATAGCAAGAAAAGGCAAATATGTCAGAGAAGCTTTTGGATCTGATACGATGTTCTTCTCCTGCGTGGTGAATGGAAAGTGTGTTGCAGAGAGATTAAAAGGGAGGGCTTTTTCCCAAGAGCGATCTCGTGCCGTACACACGGGCAAGATCTGATCTTGGAACTTTGGTGTTTCTTTTGTTTGGTAATGATTGATGTCTGGTTTTATTGCGACACATACCTAAGAACTCAACTGAAAAACACACCCACCAAAAAATAATAATTGCCAAGTAAAATAATTTTAAATAAAAAAGAAAAAGAAAAAGATTCTTCTGTCTTTCTGTTTTGTCACTTTCCCATTTTGTTATTTGTTTTCTTTCTTCTATTGGCGCTTTTGCCCTCGGATGGATCCATATTTTACTGTCAATGTCACATGGACATGATTGTTCATGAGCCCGTCTGGTGCTCCATGTTTCCTCTAGATACAAATCTGATGACGTTATAGCAGTGAACTTTTTGCACCACTGACTGAGAAAGTGCGCTTCTGATATAAGTAATTAGAAGGTTCGTGCAGTTTCTAAGTAATTTACATCATGAAATCGGATGAAAAAAAGGAAGCACTAGCAAAAAGAGAAAAAATCACGCGTCCATTCAAATCAATTAATGATTAGTTCAATTCGATAGTACTGCAGTCAAGATATGAGAAATGTTGCTTGAACTTTAAAAAAAGAAGATATGATCATACTTGCCATCACCTTAGTCCAGGGGTGGTACCACTAATGAATGGGTTTTGGTGGACCGAATTTTTGCTTTTTGGAGGGTCCAGGAATGGGTCTTATCCTCTTCTGAGCCTAGAATGACTACATACGTGGTTATTTTTGGTCGAAGACTACATATGTGGTTCATTGAGGCAATTTCATTTCATTTTCTCAGGCTTAGTCTACCTGATAGTACACAGTTCTGATGTAGCTAAAGGATCATCAATTCATTCAATCAGATTTCATATTGGCAAAGTTCTTTCTGTGACCTGGCAATTGGTTAGGTGGCCTACATGCAACTGAAAAGAGGTTAGTGTACGGATGGACAGTAGGATTTTCCTGACGGCCAACATCATCCCCAGCCGAAAAGGAAGGAATTGTCTTTTGTCTCTTTTTGCAACCAGATGATGATGGATCGCGCTCATTTTCTTAACTTGAATTAGGAATCTGAGACTAGCCTCAATACTTATGCAATAACCCAAAAAGAGAGAACCAAATACTAACTCCTCCACCCCTCTTTGAGAAGATTAAGCTGTTCCTGAGCCAAAAATTGGACCATTGCACATTGATAAATCACCAATACTTTTACGTTAGTAGCATTTGGGCTGACTACTAACGATTAATGGATTTTTTCGAATATACCAACTGTTCCGATAGTTTACCAACATTTACTGCTCAGCTTACCAACTGGGGGAAGTTACCAAATCCGTGGTAGCTAAATGTTGGTGACTCACAGCTACAAAAATTTGCATGACCTAGAAAGAGGCAGCTTCCGACAAAGCAATTGAAGGATGCTCCAGCTACCAAATATTTTCCAAACACCCAGTTGAACCTAAAGGTACCCCTCGCATAGTTGTATAAGCATTAACTTGAATGAGCATTGCATGCTTCCACTGATCTAAAAACCTACAATTGCCCATACAATTCCAGTAATCAAGTTCTCAGCACTTCCAAAGACACAAAATTTCCCAATCATGTGATCACAAGCCATGCGCACATTACTGGGCAAGGCCAGAATGGAAAAAAAGACTACCTATTCTTTTAGATGTGTATTTTAATTTGGGAAATCAGCCGTCTTAGTGCCTAAACTCTAACTTTCTCCAAGAAGTTATATCCATACGAATGCTCTAAGGTACAGCAACAGCACGACAAGTCTTTCTCGTGTCTCATCTATATTCCTCTGGCAAGCGGTACCCCGACATGACTATTTTGTCTGCAAACATTTTTCCTGTCTTCGGCATCACATGCCAGTGCAATGTGAAGTTGAATTCTTTGCCACGAAGATTACCTCCCTATAAGAAAGATAAATGACAGTTAGGCCTGTGGATGTCTTAAAAGAGAGTGTAAAGAACTACTGATTCAGTGTAATGAACAATCACAATTCAGATAAAATTTGTTAGAAACTATTATCAGAAAGACTGGAGTACCTGGTCAATTAGACGATACTTATTTGGTGTCTGGATCCAGAACTTTGCATGCTCTTTGGCAGGGATAATGCCATCCCACAAAGATACCTGTTCAGAGATGTTTCTACAGAAAATTAAGAGCATATTCACAGTCTTTGGTTGTTAAGCTCATGTGATCCAGTGCCACAAGCATTCGGACTTACATAACTAATGTGCCACGAATTGGTAATTTATGCTAATTTTTAGCACCATCAACATCAGTGAATGCGAGTGGTTTCACATATTCATGAAGAAAAAATGCCATTGATCAGAAAATATCACCAAACTCTTGCTTTTAAATGTCCTCCTAAGTTTACCTGATTCAATGAATTCTTTGGGGTTTCATATTCTGCTGCTACAAAGACGAAAACCTGCAAACAGTTCAAGCAGCTGTTTAATAATATTTTTCTTCTTTTTGAAATCAACTTATAATACAGGATATAGCTCAATGGCTTCAAGCAGATAAAGAAATAGGCTGTGGTAGCACAATTCTTTATTTCAAATTCTCTATCTTTACAGACTAAGTCAAATCTCTTTTCTTCACTTCTCTGAAAATAGCACAGAGTTCCATTAATGAAAAATGATGTGATTCCCTAATTGCATAGGTACTTTAAATTCACATGACCCCTAAAGGCCACAACTTTCAAGAACTACATGGTATGTGCTATTTCTAACCTGCTTAGTGTTCCATGTAAACAAGGACTGCAAGTCTGCCGTTATATTCAAGGTCAAGCTGACCTGCATACAACCAAAAAAAGAAAGTCCAGTCAACCAATAAATAATTCAAATTCATTCAGAAAAAAAAAAAAAAAAAAACTTGTGTAAACCACAACATCAATCTCACAGGTCCATGAAACATAGTGAATACAAGAGGCAAAAGATGTGAATAGCCAGCAATGGATGAGGCATGACAACAACATGAGGAGATCGAGCAAATGACCAGGTAAGACAGATATAACATGCAGATGAATCAATCTACTTATAGTCAAGAATTTATCGTTCCAGTGTAAAGTTTGCAGTACTCTCGACTCCAGTACCATCAGAAATAAAAACATAACAGGCACCCAAAAGATGTTCATATATAACAAACCCAGTCACGTACATAAGTAAAAGCACGGATTACCAGCTGATTCAAGAAAGCCCCAACTGCCAGACTACTCAAAATGATCATAGCAATGAACCTACTGATTGTGGCACCCCCCAGGTAGCTTTTAGCAGAATGAATGTTTGTTGCAGATAGCCAAAAACCAGGAAAAAGCATCATACCTCATCATTCCCATCAGGATGTCTCTGAAACCAATTAATATTCAAAATCTGCACACATTGCAAAATCCATTGATCAAACAAAATGAACAAAAACATCAACTAACCCACCATGCCGATTCATCATCTTACATATCAACAGTACAATCATGAAAAAATAAAAAACAAACCTGCACCTCAAAATTACCTAACGGAAACACGACAAAGTTCTATTTGCCTTACAAAAGAAAAAAAGTGCACTTCAGTACCCACATAAACCTATACATACAAACAGAGGCAAGAAAAATGAAAAACAAAACATCAAAGCTGTTGAAAAGATTTGACACAAAATGCATCAAAGGAGTAATTTACGAGCAATTCGACAAGTGAAATGATATCAGGGGAATGAGCTCATGGTATTGCAAAGGAACCTCCTCCTCAGTGGACTGTGATTACGATCCCAAAACAGCCAAGATCAAGACCTTCACGAGCTTGTCCAAAAAAGCGCAGCAAAATCAAAGTTCACAGGCATCCAGCCAATCCTCCAGATTTTCTATGGAGGCGATCCATGCAATAAAGGTCACGCATTTCCCGGTTCTTTCACAGAATCAATCAAGGACAACATTACAGAGAACATCATCGCGACGAGGGGGATGGACCAGACATAATAAAAGAAGCACGCGCTCGGCCTCCGATAAACTACCTAAGGACTCAAAACTCGAACATCCACGGAACGGATCGAGGGGCGCAATCGACGGAAGCAAGACCGCGGCGGCGGAGAAGACGACGAGAAGGGAGCGAGCGACCGACCTGGATTTCGGCGGACGGAGAAGGGGAGTTGAGGTTGTCGGAGATGGAGGCCATGGCGCACATCAGCGCCAGGATGGTAAGGGCAAACGTCAGCAGAGCGTTCGCCCGGTAGCCGAAGGAGTGCATCTCTTCTCTCTCCCTCTCTCTCTCTCTCTCTCTCTACTGCGTTTCGATGAGAGAGAGAGGCGAGTGCGTCGGAGGTGGCGTTTTGGTGGACCGGCGCGGCGGCGGTCGGGAATGGCTGGTGACGCTGTAGACGTTCGCTGATTGGACGGAGGCAGCGAAGTGGGGGCCACCCATGTGTGCTCAAATGCTGACGTGGCCTTTCTCTTCGTCTCAGGCCCGAACCTATATTGGGCCGGATGCAGGCCCAAAATCGCATGGCCCGAATGCTCCATTCCGGACTTACCGGGCCGGATTGGTCAGCGATATTGAGAAAGAAAATGGGGAAAACCGGTTTTTTTCATTCTCCCTTCCTGTCCTTTAATCCTTTTTATTATCTTTCTTTTTGGCGCTAGGGTGTTTATCCGTCCATAAATAGAAATTGTAATTCTTTTTCGTCGTGACTAAGAGTCTCCGAACCTTGAGTTGCTATTCATTTTTATTGACATGTTAGATTGTTTGGATTATCAACTAAGAGTGCATATGGCTATGTTTCTATTCCCGATAATAATTTATGTTTTGCAAATGAGTTTTTTGAGTAGAAAAACCGGTTTGATAAACAATAGAATTGCATTTGATAAGACCTTAAAAATTTCTATCCCAAATTTCTGTCATTTAATTATAAAAATGCCCGTGGAGACTTAACATTCATGTTTGGATAAAGCCGGCCTTTTGTAAAGATTTGATTGATCAAGATATTTTGAGATGGCATTAGAAAATCCAATTTAATAGTTAGTTAAAGATGAACAACTAGAAATGGTAACAGAGAGTCTCACTAGTTTATAACTCATGATATGAGGAGATTGACAATAAATCTTTAGGCATTATAATAAACATGTGTATAGACTTTTTGAGCTTTATTAACTACAAGAAGAAAAGAAAACATTGCCTGTGGAATAGGCAAGGATGAAACAACTAAGAAAGGAGGCAATCCTGAGTTGGTGTGTTTATTTACACAAACTCATCAAATCTTCAAGTAAATGACATCGGAAATCCATGAAACACATGTGACTGCTATGAACACAAGACAAATAGTTATGCAAAAGGCTTATTCAAAGCCATCTACTTTCTATTAAAATAGAATTGCAGAATGGCAGATTATCTTGAAAGATGTTTACAACAAAATCTCAAAGGAAGAAAACATCTTTTCTTAGTGGAGTCACCAAGTTGTTGGCACCTAGTATTGTCTGTAAAAGAAAACAACATTAAAAAATTCATATTGTGACGCCCAAAATTTCATTAGTAGATTAAGCGTATTTAAGACTTTATATATATCAAAAGACTTTTCTCCGTAAAGCAAGAGTATACGAAACCCTACCACTTCTCCCCCACGTGATAGATAAAAAAAATAAAATTGAGAAACATTTGTTTTGCTCTTCCCCATGTTGCGTCCAGATGTTGTCGAAGAAATGGGGGGATGACACGCATCCTCTCTCTCTCTCTCTCTCTCACGAACCCACCCCATCCGCGTTTTCTCTACCGAGACACATCGCCTTCTTTTCCTCTCGCTTCTGTTCATCTCCACCAAGCCCAACCCTTCTCAGCCCCTCACGACCGACGCCATCATCCAGTAGCAGATCGTTGCTGCTCAGTTCTGATCAAAGATTCGACGCTGATTGTGAAGCTTAGCCGATCGACGCCTCCTTTCCCTTCCATTGACGAAGGATCCAGGCAAGTGGGCTGTTCTTGTAGTCTCGTGTCCCTGATTTGGCTCGCTGGGTGCTGCATGTGGGTTTAGGGTTGGGTAGCTGCGATTGGGGGTGCAAGGGTTGGCTAGTAAAGCCCTGTCCATGGTTGAGATCGGTAGATTGGGAAGCTGGTTGCTGTCTGATGGGTAAACCAGAGGGAGCCATTTGTGCGTTCGTTCTCTATTCTTGTTTTTCTTACACGATTTCTTCAACTCCTTTTTATGGGTTCGACCTTCCTCGAGCGGCGGGTCGCTGTATCCAGAGAGTTATGACGTTTCTGGGGCTGTTAATTTGTTATCGTTGAGGAGTTTTGGGTTGTTGGACTCAAAATTAAGTGATGTAACGCTGTTCTTGATTAGAGTTGGTTAAAAGGAATTCTGGTTTTTGTGTTTAGCCATTGCCGGTGGGTTATGGTGTTGGGTTCTAATCAGGTCAGCAACCCACGAACCCCAAGCATCGTGAGTGGCTCCCTTGGGCTAAGTTTTGATCATGAATATTGAGGATGGGGGTGATTGAGGGGTAGTAGTATCAAAAAAGGGAATCGCTAAGTGTTAAATTAGTTCATTTTTCTTTTGGGCGCAGAGGAGGGCTGGCGTAGTTCCATCAAATTTAGTTGAAAATGTACTATGACTACTCCTAGATGCTGTGGTAAGGTGTATTGTGTATATGGACAAATAGTATAATGACGGGAGGTCGAAATCTAATATATAGGAGGAGTTTTGTGAACTAGTGAACTGTTTTTGTGAAAATCAGTGTGACCTCAGGCGACATTTTAAATTTTCTGTAATTATCGGACCACAATTTGATTTCAAACCCTTGATGAAAGTTTTAGAGCACATCTTTATGAATAACATATCCAAAATTCAGAGAAAACGAATAAAGTATGACCCTCGAAATAATTTTCCTTCAAAAATGTGAAATCTGGAATTTTACAGAATGTTGGGTAGGAAGAAAATTGAAGTTCTAACCTCGGTGCCTATGGAATTTGACTTAGTGTTCTTCTTGAGAATTTTTCCTCTAGGTCTTATCAATAACGTGTCAAAATTTCATAATATTCTGATAAGGATTGATGTACTTTTTAGGTCTGGGAACAAAACTGCTCCTTTTTGTTCATAAATTGTTTGATCCGAGTATATGTGTTAGTTGTTGTCTTTTGTATTGGACTCTTAATTGGCTGAGATTGTTGGTGCTGCAACAAAGTAGAACTATGAATGTATGATTGGCTAATGAGCCAATGTGAGACCCCGGGTGTCGGGATGCCTGGAAAGGGATGAAAAGAAGTAATGGTGTTCTCTTCAAGGGTCTGAAAAGGGTTGAACAACTTCTCAAGGGACCTCATGATGCTAGGTTGGGTATGAGGGGGTTCAGGGTGGAGTGTCGTCTCCTCCTAGGTGATTGTTGTAGCTAGGTTTCTGTGGATTCAATAACTTAATGATTTTGTTTACTTATTTGCATTGTTTTTGGCCAATCCAAGTTAGGACTAACCGTCCACTTGCTGAGTTTTTGTTTTAAAAACTCACACTTGTTATTATGTTGTTTCTTCAGAGTAGAAGATGTCTACTGCGCCGCCTACCCTGCTTGCTGCCACGACGACCATCCTTTATGGCTCCCCCGCCGACTTTGTTTGGCGGCAAGAGAACTTCCAAGACCGCCATTTCCCGGGAGTCGTATTTGTCAAATGCACCTCTTGTTTGACAATAGATACAGGGGCGCCTATGGGACCGGCTTATATGGTCTTCGTTGACCTTTACGCTCGGGTAAATGGACGGCTGGTGGGACCCTTAACGCTGTATGATGATGGACCGGGGCAGGGTGGTAGTCCTGCGGAGTAGGAGGTGTAGAGAGGTGCTGGACGTGTGGGAGGACTTTTTGTTTTTGGTTGTTTAACAACATGTATATAACCAATGAGAGGCGGGATAGTTAGTGTTCGTGGTTTATAGCGTTTTTTGTAGAAATTCCCCTCTCAATCTCGTCTTCCCCACGTGTAAAGAAACCAAGTTTATGATAATAGAGCCAAGTAGCTTAGATTTCTTATGACTCAGTTTATCTTAAAGTTATTTTTCTTACAATTCTTGAAGTATAAACGAGTTGAGAGAAATCAATGTATATGAGATCCAGGGATGTCACATTGAGTGGTATCAGAGCTTGGATTTAGTTGGAGTGATAAGGTTTATGATTTTAGATGAATGCTAGTGTACTTAAGCGTTTAGACATGATTGTCCATGTAAATTGGGACAATTATTGCTTTGAGCAGTTAGTCTTATGACTGTGTGGTTTGAGTAACGTGAGAATATTACGTTACTTTTAACTAATAGCACAAATCTCTAACCCCTAATGTGGGTAATGTGCAGAAAGTTTAGGAGAAAGATGATGCGGTCGAGGAGCTCATCTCCGCTAAGGAGAGAAGCGACTGAGTTAGGGGCGGCTGCATCAGGGACAGGGCCGAGGATGGAGGATGTGTTGCAAGCTTTGGTTTCTTTGGGGAATTTGGTGGAGAGACAGGCCCAAATTTCATTGCAACAACCACCTTTGCCGCCACCCCAACAGCCACTTCTGGTGGAGCATCGCACCCAGGGACTGGTAGAGAAGTTCCTGAAATTAAAACCACTAAAATTCTCGGGAATGGGACATCCTGAGGAAGCGGAGCAGTTAATTGATAGTATGGAAAGAATTTTCAAATTGCTTGGTTGCAATGACCAAGACAAGATGACACTTGTTGAATATCAGTTGGAAGGGAACGCCATGTATTGGTGGAGAGCATTGAAGAATACTATATTTCCAACAGGTATGGAAATGGTATGGGATGAGTTCGTGAAAGCTTTCTACAAGAAACATTTTTCTGAGTGTACGAAGGATCGAAAGATAACTGAGTTTGTCCAACTGAGTCAAGAGGAACTAACTGTAGATCAATACGAGGCAAAATTTTCAGAACTTTCTAGGTATGCTCCTAAATTGATCGAAGATCCCGAGGATAAAGCAAAGAGGTTTCTGAATGGCCTAAGGACTAATATTAGGAAGCAGTTAGTGCCTTTGGGTATAAGGGACTATAATGAAGGGTATGCTTGAGCTCAATGGAATGAGCAATAACTCATTAGAGAAGAGATGGAGGTAAAGGAAAAGGTCAGATCGAGGCTACAAGGAGTTACAAGGGATGTGCGTAGCGGCAAGCGACCTTTTCCATCTTGGGATACACCTTGGAGTTCCAGGAAGAGGCTCACTTATGGAAGTTCTGGAGGGACAAGTAAGGGACAATACGTGAATCGGGCTATATTTCAAAATGACTTGTATCAACGATGTAACCGGCGACATGGACCAGGGCCTTGCCTCGATCCCTTGAGATGTTATAAGTGTGGACAAGAGGGTCATTTCAAAAGAGAGTGTTCTCAAGGGAGACAACAAGCCAACAATAATCAGTTACTTCATGTGCTGCCACGCCCAAGGGGAACACTTCCACCAGGAAGGACGCAAAGACCGCCAGCAAAAGGAAAAGTGTATGCAATGACTCAGGAGGAAGCGGAAGCTTCCAAGACCGTTATCACAGGTACGATTTCCTTGAATGATCAAAAGGCTTACGCATTATTTGATCCGGACGCAACCCATTCCTTTATTGCTGAAAGATATAGGTGATTACATAATCTAGAAGTGACACCTCTTGTAACACCTCTCAGTGTTTCCACACCATTAAGGGATGAAGTATTGTCTACATTAGTTTGTGAAAATTGCGAAATCTCAATAGGGGGAAGGACACATTCTATTGATTTGGTAGAAATAGGTATGTATGACTATGACACCATTATAGGCATGAACTGGCTTAGTAAGTAGTGAGCCACTGTAGATTGTTATAGAAAAAGGATTCAGTTTAACCCCTCTAACGAACCTCATTATGAGTTCCTGGGAAACAAACTGACTCTCTCAATGACTTTTATTTTGGAAATGGAAGCACATAGACTCTTAGATGGGGGATGTCAAGGATATTTAGTAATGGTAAAGGATCAAAAAAAGGAAGAGGCAAAACTAGAGGAAATTAGTGCAGTACGTGAATTTCCTGATGTCTTTCCAGAAGAACTCCCTAGATTACCCCCAAACAGAGAGGTTGAGTTTGCTATTGAAATACTTCCAGGGACGGAACTTGTATCAAAAGCTCCATATTGGATGTCTTTGACAGAATTGAAGGAGCTAAAAATCCAGCTGCAAGAATTATTGGATAAGGGATTTATAAAACCGAGTGTATCTCCATGGGGGGCACCAGTCCTTTTTGTGAAAAAGAAGGATGGATCAATGCGTCTTTGCATTGATTATAGGAAATTGAACCAAGTTACAGTTAAGAATAGATACCCCCTTACCAAGGATTGATGATCTATTTGATCAACTAGCTGGTAGTTCGGTCTTTTCAAAAATTGATTTGAGGTCTAGATACCATCAATTAAGAGTTAGAGAGGAAGACGTCCCCAAAACAGCTTTTAGGACTCGGTATGGGCATTATGAATTTTTAGTTATGCCCTTTGGTCTGACCAATGCGCCTGCTGCTTTCATGGATCTGATGAATATGATATTTATATCTTATCTGGATCAATTTGTGATTGTTTTTATAGATGACATTTTGGTATATTCAAAAGGGTCAGAAGAGCACAAGGAACACCTATGAATTGTGCTACAGACCCTTAGAGAACACAAATTATATGCCAAATTTAGTAAATGTGAGTTTTGATTAGACCAAGTAGCATTTTTGGGTCATGTGGTGTCGGAAAAAGGATTAACAGTGGACCCAGCGAAGATTGAGACCGTAGTTGAATGGCCAAGACCCACTACACCGACAGAGATTCGGAATTTCTTAGGGCTTGCAGGGTATTATCGAAGGTTCATAGAAGGATTCGCACGACTTGCAAGTCCCTTGACCCACTTAACTAAGAAGAGTGTGAAATTTGAATGGAATGATAAGTGTGAACAAAGTTTTCAGGAACTTAAAAGAAGATTGACCTCGGCACCAATTTTAACTCTACTTTCAGGATCTAGTGGATTCACGGTGTATAGTGATGCTTCCCACCAAGGACTCGGTTGTGTCTTGATGCAACATGGAAAGGTCATAGCTTATGCATCGAGACAACCGAAACCTTATGAAAAGAACTATCCTACCCATGATTTAGAGTTGGCTGCGATTATTCTCGCATTAAAAATCTGGAGACATTATTTACATGGGGAGAAATTTGAAATTTACACCGACCATAAAAGTTTGAAATATTTATTTTCGCAAAGGAGTTAAATATGAGGCAAAGAAGATGGATGGAGTTATTTAAGGATTATGATTGCGAGATAGTGTACCATCCAGGGAAAGCTAATAAAGTGGCAGATGCCCTTAGTCATAAGTCAACTGTGAGTATGACACATTTAAGGGTGAAAGAATGGAATCTTTTAGAGACTATTGCCAACTCCGAATTTAGATTAGAAGTAGATCATCTTTCAGGTGTATTGGCAACTTTGAGAATCGAACCGCGGGTGATTCAAAGAATACCAATCCTACAACAGTCGGACCCGAGACTGTTAAAAATTCGGGATGAAGTGCAAAGTGGAAGTAAGGAGGGATTTCAGTTGTCTGAGGACGGAATTGTCAGATATCAAGGACGTCTTTGTGTGCCAAAAGATAAGGAACTTAGGAGGGAGATATTGTCAGAGGCACATAAGAGTGCTTATAGCATCCACCTCGGAGGTACGAAAATGTACCGAAATTTGAGGCAACACTACTGGTGGAATGGTATGAAAAATGACATCGCTAGATTTGTTTCTCAATGCTTGACTTGTCAACAAGTGAAAGCTGAGCATTAAAAGCCTGCTGGGCTATTGAAACCCCTAGATATTCCAAAATGGAAATGGGAGCATGTTACTATGGACTTTGTGCAAGGACTCCCAAGGACCTCTAGTGGATATGATTTGATATGGGTAGTAGTGGATCGTCTGACCAAATCTGCTCACTTTATAGCAGTTCGAACATATTATTCAATTGATAAGTACGCAGAAATATATGTGAGATAAATTATCCGTCTACACAGTATTCCCGTGACTATCACTTCTGATCGGGACCCAAGATTTACCTCGAAACTTTGGCAGAGCTTACAAGTTGCTTTAGGGACTAAGCTCCAGTTTAGTACAGCCTTTCATCCTCAGACTGACGGACAATCTGAAAGAGTAATCCAAATTTTGGAAGACATGCTAAGAGCCTGTGTGTTGGATTTTAAAGGAAACTGGGATGAAAAATTACTTTTGGCGAAATTTGCATATAATAATAGCTTTCAGCAAAGTATTGGAGCTGCCCCATTTGAGGCACTGTACGGGAGAGCCTGTAGAACCCCAATATGCTGGAATGAGGTAGGCGAGCGAAGATTAACCGGACCCGAATTAGTCCAAGTTACAATAGATGCTGTGAAAACTATTAAGGAGCGACTAAGGACTGCCCAAAGTCGACAAAAAAGTTATGCAGACAAACGCAAAAGACCTTTGGAATTTGTTGTGGGAGACAAAGTTTTTCTCAAAGTCTCACCGGTTAAAGGCGTGTCGAGATTTGGTAAGAAGGGCAAGTTGAGTCCCCGTTTTATTGGACCATTTGAAATACTTGATAGGATTGGGGAAGTAGCCTATAGATTAGCATTACCCCCAAAGTTAGCAGGCATATATGACGTGTTTCATGTTTCCATGCCAAGAAAATATCATCCCGACCCTACTCACGTATTGGACTATGAGACCATTGAGGTGGATCAAAACGTGAATTATACAGAAGAACCTGTGCAAATTTTGAGACGAAGAGAGCAAGTGTTGAGGACAAAAGTGATTCCATTAGTTAAGGTGTTATGGCGACATCATGGCCTTGAAGAAGCGACGTGGGAAAGAGAAGAAGAAATCCGTCAACGATACCCACATATGTTTAGTTAGTGTATAATTTCGAGGACAAAATTCCCTAAGAGAGGAAGAATTTGTGACGCCCAAAATTTCATTAGTAGATTAAGCGTATTTAAGACTTTATATATATATATGTATATATGTAAATAATAAAATAAAATAGTAATAATCCAGAAAAATAAATCAAAACTCAAGAAGAAATATTTTGTCAAAAGACTTTTCTCCGTAAAGCAAGAGTATACGAAACCCCACCACTTCTCCCTCACGTGATAGTCAACAAAAAAAAAAAAATTGAGAAATGTTTGTTTTGCTTTTCCCCACGTTGCGTCTAGATGTTGTCAAAGAAAGGGGGGGGGATGACACGCATCCTTTCTCTCTCTCTCTCTCTCTCTCTCTCTCTCTCTCTCACGAACCCACCCCATCCGCGTTTTCTCTACCGAGACACATCGCCTTCTTTTCCTCTCGCTTCTGTTCATCTCCACCAAGCCCAACCCCTCTCAGCCCCTCACGACCGACGCCATCATCCAGTAGCAGATCGTTGCTGCTCAGTTCTGATCAAAGATTCGACGCTGATTGTGAAGCTTAGTCGATCGACGCCTCCTTTCCCTTCCATTGACGAAGGATCCAGGCAAGTGGGCTGTTCTTGTAGTCTCGTGTCCCTGATTTGGCTCGCTGGGTGCTGCATGTGGGTTTAGGGTCGGGTAGCTGCGATTGGGGGTGTAGGGGTTGGCTAGTAAAGCCCTGTCCATGGTTGAGATCGGTAGATGGGGAAGCTGGTTGCTATCCGATGGGTAAACCAGAGGGAGCCATCTATGCGTGTGTTCTCTATTCTTGTTTTTGTTACACGATTTCTTCAACTCCTTTTTCTGGGTTCGACCTTCCTCGAGCGGCTGGTCGCCGTATCCAGAGAGTTATGACGTTTCTAGGGCTGTTAATTTGTTATCGTTGAGGAGTTTTGGGTTGTTGGACTCAAAATTAAGTGATGTAACGCTGTTCTTGATTAGAGTTGGTTAAAAGGAATTCTGGTTTTTGTGTTTAGCCATTGCCGGTGGGTTATGGTGTTGGGTTCTAATCAAGTCAGCAACCCACGAACCCCAAGCGTCGTGAGTGGCTCCCTTGGGCTAAGTTTTGATCATGAATATTGAGGATGGGGATGATTGAGGGGTAGTAGTATCAAAAAAGGGAATCGCTAAGTGTTAAATTAGTTCATTTTTCTTTTGGGCGCAGAGGAGGGCTGGCGTAGTTCCATCAAATTTAGTTGAAAACGTACTATGACTACTCCTAGATGCTGTGGTAAGGTGTATTGTGTATATGGACAAAGAGTATAATGACGGGAGGTCGAAATCTAATATATAGGAGGAGTTTTGTGAACTAGTGAACTGTTTTTGTGAAAATCAGTGTGACCTCAAGTGACATTTTAAATTTTCTGTAATTATTGGACCACAATTTGATTTTGAACCCTTAGAGCACATCTTCATGAATAACATATCCAAAATTCAGAGAAAACAAGTAAATTATGACCCTCGAAATAATTTTCCTACAAAAATGTGAAATCTGGAATTTTACAAAATGTTGGGTAGGAAGAAAATTGAAGTTTTGCGGAGTAGGAGGTGCAGAGAGGTGCTGGATGTGTGCGAGGACTTTTTGTTTTTGGTTGTTTAACAACATGTATATAACCAATGAGAGGCGGGATAGTTAGTATTCGTGGTTTATAGTGTTTTTTGTAGAAATTCCCCTCTCAATCTCGTCTTCTTCACGTGTAAAGAAACCAAGTTTATGATAATAGAGTCAAGTAGCTCAGTTTTCTTATGACTTAGTTTATCTTAAATTCATTTTTCTTACAATTCTTGAAGTATAAACGAGTTGAGAGAAATCAATGTATATGAGATCCAGGGATGTCGCACATATGGTAAAGCCTTAAGAGCTTATTCAATTTTGAATCTAATTTTCATCAAAACATTTTCACATTTTTTATGCTAAACTAATTCTAAACTAATTAACACTAAAATCTAGTAAAATACTCAAAATCTAATTTCTAAATTTCTTTCTTTTTTAATTTTTTATTCCGAAAAATGGGGACTCGAATTAGGTCGGGAGACCCTAATTCAGATTTAGGTCTCATCCGAACCTTGTGTCAATTGGGTAGAGACAAGCATAATGTTAAGCTAAGTTTGTTAGTCTAAAATGACCTTATTTTGTTTTTTGGTCCTAAGAACAAAAAAGTAACTTTTTTATATTTCTTGTTTCCATTCCAAATTTTTTCTCTAGTTACTTTTTTAATTATGGGGAATATAAAAATTAATGGGAGAATTACCAAAAAAAGTCCTAAACCTATTGCAATTGTGCCAATTCAGTCCTTAACTTTTTTTTTGTCCAATTTAGTCCTAAACCTTTTATAATTGTGCCAATTCAATCCATCGGCCAAAATTGGCCGGCCGGCGAGGTAATTTTTTAATATATTTTATTATATTTTATTTTTTTCGAATTTTTAATTATTTTTTAATTATTTTTTTTTGGCCTTCTTGAATCTTCTCCTTCCTCTTGCCGGACACCGGCCAGAGGTGAGGGCCGGCGAGGCGGCCGTCGCTAGATCTGGCGAGGCTCGACCTCGCTATGGCTGGGCGTAGGGGTGTCAAAAAAACCCGACCCGACCCGACCCGAACACGCCGAACACGACCCAAACACGAAACATGTATAATACATGTTTCGTGTTCGGGTCGTGTTCGGGTAACAAATATAAAACAAGCAAAAAAATGTGTTTCGGGTAGGGTCAAGGTTCGAACATTGTTCGACCCGAAACAAGTTATTCCAAAGTCCAAACACGCCAAAAACACAAACCCCAAACACAAACAGTCAAACGCAAACTGAAGCACATACCTCGTCGGCTCCGCCTTTTCTCCGACGAGTGCGCCTTCTCGTGGAGTCCGCTGCCGCCCTCCGATTGACGCTCCTCCGCCTCGCCGTCACCGGCGTGCGGGCACCCAACAACGCCTAACACTTCCCCACCAACTTCTCCAAGCCCCCCGCCGGAATCCGAGGAATCCGATGCCTCGCCGCGACGGATGGAAGGAACCCACCTGGTCCAGCCGGCGGTGGCGGCGCTCGTCGCGGCTTTCGTGGCGGCCAGAGCCTACCGGCGGAAATCGCTCGACCTCTCTGGGCGCTCGCCGGGTTCCTGGTCATGGCCGTCCACATCGCAGCTGGGTACAGGTGAGTTCCGGCTGCTGCTGCTGCTGCTTTCTCGGTTTTCACGAACGGGATCCCTTTGATTTGTTTTTGTCAACGAAGCTTCGATGGGTTTCATTGGTGGGTGTCGAATCTTGGGTAGGTACGGAGCCATGCTGCTCGTTTTCTTCTTCAGTTCATCGAAGTTGACCAAAGTCGGGGAGGAGAAGAAGCGCAAGGTTGACGCTGATTTTAAGGAGGGTGGACAGAGAAATTGGTAAGTCTTTGCTCTCTCTCTCTCTGATTCTGTGCATGGTGGGAAATTGGATCGACATGATTATTCGAGTTCGTTTGCTTGGAAGCAATCGAAAAGTTCAATTTTTGTGCGGGCTTTGGTTGCGAATTGTAGGTGGGATTATTGGTACGGCTTGGTTTGAGCTGATTCGTGTTTCCATTTTAGCACTTTTCCATGAATGCAATGCCTTCTTGCAAACATAGAAAAAAAATGGGACGTAAGTGTATAGGAATTTTATTGGTGTTTCAGATACTTAAAGCGTGGTTTTGTTATTCTGGGATTGTTTCTTTGGTTACCTCAGAAGTCTGAATTCAGCGATAAAATTTTGCATAAACAAACTTAAAAGTTTTTTACAGACTTCTTTCGAACCTGACAACCTTGACCAGTCTGTCCAAAATGAATCCTTCTTTATTGTGTTGCTGAGTCGTGCTCGGCATATCTTCCCCATCTTTCATGCGCTTGCAAGCGTAACTGATGATCTTATTTGGGCACTGGTTATATGTCTGATGCCTAATTGACCTGTGGAGAGAATGCAGCTACTGCGGATCATGTGCTTAGATTTATCAACGCTGTGATGGTTGCTTGACTTTTCTTACAAGGATACAGGTCCTATCAAATAGCGCTGTCGCTATGGTTCTCGTTGTGGTTATCTGCACATTAACTGGATGGAAGGATGAGTGTTTGGACTCTGGAAAATCAGCTCTGATTACTTCACTCATTGGTGGCATAATTGGTCACTATTGAAGCATTAAATGGAGATAGATTTAGCTGTTCAGCAAGGTTTTACTTACACATGTTCACTCTTGTGTACTTATCAGTTGATATTGGAAACAAAGATATTCTTTGTGTGGTCTTTGAATCATTGGCAATTCTGGGTTTGCATTGATTACTTATGATAAAATTGCATGTGCAGTGTCTTTGCTTTCTGGAACACACGAGCGGCAATCCTGTTTTTTAGTGGTAGGCTAGGCTTCATTATGGCGGATTCTGGTGAGGCTAAGCAGGCTGAACCAGGAAATTTGAAGGAGACAGGTGAAAAGCAAACATCTGAACATGGTAATTCCTGATGTACCATACAAACTCCTATCATTCAAACTTTTTAAAAAATTGTGCATGTGGTACTGCTCTGTGTGTTTAAGTTGCCTTTCTCTGCACTCCCTCTTAGCCTTCAACCTTTGGAAACGAGAGAGAGCTGAGCCAGAGCGGCTGAAGTACAGGGCAAGACTTGTGCCAAACGATGTGATTCTCTTATAATATAGTCATCCCGCGGACTGTGTTGAAACCTCCAAAGCACCCACTTGATATTATTTTAAAAGTGATTGTCCACACGGGAAGAACCTAAGAACTTGACCTGACCAAAGAAAGAAAAAAAACAGAAAGTAGGACCCCCCAACTGCCTAGGCTTTTTCTATGTGAAAAGTGGAACTCTCTCCTTATGTCTGCGATCGAACTCAGGATCTGCAGAGAAGAGGAAGATGGGATTGGTGGGAACTGGAGAAAAGGAGAGGGCGGATTCCCTGAAGGGCATGAACGAGTACAAGAGAATGGGTTCTGAGGTCGAGGACGATGATTTTGAGGAGGATTTGGTTCATTACCAGCGTCAGCTGGAGAGGAGGAAAAGTACCAGAAGATATGTTTTCGCCTCTGCGGTCTTTGTTTGTCTCAACAGTCTCCTCCTAGGCTATGGTATGGTGGTGACAGAATCTTTCCTCGTCTCTGTTCTTTCTTTTCCTTATCAGTAGTTGCATAGTTATTTGTGAATGTTTGACTGCCAAAGTCCCAGTCCCGGGGGGGCTAGGGTTGGAGATATCAATGTTTGAAAGTAACAATTTCGTTTCTCTGTGATATCTAGAAATTGTTTTCTTCAGTAGTTCCTATAAAATTGGAGACTCCGAGAGAGATAGTAGTAGGGAGAAGATTAAGCACCAATATAACTGGAACATCCTTTGTTTCAAAGAGAGAGGGGTCCAGTTATTCAGTTTCATTTGATGGTCAGTAATGAATTGAATGCTAAGGATTGTGCTGCATTGGTGATTCAGAAGATTCATCAGGGGATATGTCAAAATATCAATGTAATTTCATTTGTTAACCTCATTTGCTTTTCCCTAGAACTATTACATAAATATTCTTTATATGTATGCTGTTCAGGTCTGAAGTACATCCAAATATTTGTCGATGTGAAATTTCCAGGATTCTGTAGGGCAAGAAAATGAAAATGTTTTGTGTCTATAGATTCATGGAGTTGCTGATGAAGTTAGTAAGTTACCAGCATCATGATGAATTTACCAAAGTCAAAATTAAGTAGTAAGTAGCTAAGTTCTTATTGCCTTATGTCCACTTATATGTAAATTTGCTTTGGACATGGTTTTTGCACTGGCCATGGCCATGAGATTTTCGGCCATCTACAGTTTGGACCCGACCCGACCCGAAAAAAAAAAGACCCGAAAACCCGACCCGACCCGAATTTCATATGCAAGTTTAATGTGTTTCGGGCCGGGTTGGGTCGGGTCACATTGTGTGACCCGTATGTTTCGGGTCGGGTCGGGTAACATCAAGACCCGACCCGACCCGTTTACACCCCTAGCTGGGCGAGACCAAGCCTCACCAGATCTGGCAACGGCGGCCTCGCTGTTGCTGGGCGAGATCGAGCCTCGCCAGATCCGGCGAGCTCGGCTCTCGCCGGCCAAGGGCGAGGGCGAGGCCCCGCTGCGCTACGTGGTGTAGTCGAGGAACCCGTGGACGAGCTCGATCTCGTCCTCGTTGATCCAGAGGCGCTAGAACAGGGTTTTGGCGACGGTCACGGCCGGGGAGGGCCGCTTGAGCTCGGAGGGGGAGATCGTGCCGACGATCAAGGAGACGGGGGAGGTGGCGGAGGCGGCGATGGCGACGGCAGCCTCGCCAGCCACTAGGCGAGGTCAACCCTTGCCCTCGCCAGTGGCCAGCAAGGCTGACCTCGCCGGCCCTCACCTCTGGCCGGCGTCCGGCCAGAGGAAGGAGAAGAAGCCAAAAAAAAAAATTAAAAAAAAAAATTAAAAAAATTTAAAAAAATTTAAAAATTCGAAAAAAAATTTAAAAAAATTAAAAAATTACCTCGCCGGCCGGCTGTCCTCCGCCGGCATCCACGTTAGCGCCGTTCGGCCAATTTTGGCTGGATTGACTGAATTTGCACAATTATAAAAGGTTTAGGACTAAATTGGACAAAAAAAAGTTTATGACTGAATTAGTACGATTGCAATAGGTTTAGGACTTTTTTTTATAATTCTCCCAAAAATTAATTGACGAACACAAACAAATTTATGTTCTTTTCTAGTTTAGAAAGGAAACAAAAGAACAAAAAAACAGATAAATGGAAACTGGAAACGTCAACAAACGCCCTTTTATTAGCATAACAAGTCTATTCAAGAGCATGGAGTACTCGAGAAATAGCCAAATCGAAACAGTTCATTTGATTGAGGTTCCGGATGAAGAAAGTAAAATAATGTTACGTAAGACAGAAACTAAATCGTTCTTCTAGTCCATACCAAAACTTTGGCAGCCAATACTCTAGATGGACCCGTTTCAGCAAGCGTGGCTAGGGCAACCTCAGCTGCTGAACGTTCTGCTTGCCTTAACGTAGAGCAGAAAGGAGGGCTTTCAAAAGTCTCTCTATCGAAGTCGACTGTAGCTTTTAAATCGAGAGGCGTGATCTGACCCTTCGCAAGAACAAGAGGGCAAGTTGAAGCAGCTTTTTCTGAGAATAAACCCCATTGATTGGCTGGTCTTAATTGCTATTTGGCAGAGCGTATATTAGTCTCTCCATATAACCCACGACAAGTAAACAAGCTTTATGTTCTTTAGAGGAGGCAAAGAGAAAACAGTTTCCATATAAAGAAATGAACTTAATGAGAAGTTGTCTTTATCGGATCCTTAGCAAACCTGAAGAGAAGTACACAGAGGACCCTATTCGTTTGGGTTGTTTGTCCTTCTTCTTTGTTTGATTGATTTCATTCTCGATTGAACCGACACCGCTCGGGTACAAAAGAAGCGCTGAGTGCTGTAAAAATGAAGAAGAACCGATGATTCCTCTGTTGCAATGCTCCAAATATGTTGGGTCCTCGTTCATTTATGGGCATCACCATTAAGCAGAAGCTCGCATCAAAGAACTGGAAAACATGTCTCTGTGGAAGAAAAAGATTAGCTCCTTCAAAATGGTATGTCATGCTTGGAGCGGTGAAATTCTGATGAGGCATATCGTAGCACAAGTCCAAATCGCCTGGTTGAGGAGGGAGAGGATGGCAAGAATAATGCCTTTCGAAATATCCTATTATTTTCTCTTTAACGACCTTATAGGCAGTTTGAACAAGAACCGAAAGAGGACTTCCTCAGTCCAAAATGAACCCACCTGTGTGGTCCGCTCTCATTCGAAAAAATTTAGGATTTATGTTTAGGCGCTTCCCGTTGATACTAATATCATTAACTTTAACCGCGTATTGAATTGCGTTAGGAATCAATCTGGTCGTCAAGTAACCAGGACGTCTGTCTATTTGTGGGTCATCCCCAAAATGGAGAAACGAGTAAGCGCCATGGTCGTGAAGCGGGGGCTAGCAATACAATATGCGGTTTTCCATCTCATTGATATATTGCATAAAGATACATCACCTTCCCAATCCCAACCCAAATATCCCTGCTGTGTTGTTTTTTCTTCCGCTCTTAGTCCAACCCATGTTACAATTGTCCAGGCCACAGCCAAATACGGTGTCGAAAAATCTTTTGGGAGATCCCTTATCGAAATAGAGGAAGGCGTTTGATCCGAGCTGGCCCCTACTGCAGCAATGGCCATCTCTAGATCCAATGGAAGTCAGATCGTACATACCAATGTCGTTTTTACATAGATGAGGATCACAAAGGGGACCATCACAGGTATGAACGATATGATTGTGATTGACTTTTTTTGAAGTTACCTTGCGGTAAGAACAAGCAATGGTTGCATCCTTCATACTGCATCCATGTATCCACGCTACCCGTATCTACCACCAAGGTAGGGTAATAGGGATGTGTGCCAACTGTCAGAGTGGTTAAGTAATAATTCATAGTATTCGCAGTAATCAAAGGTTGTAGTGCATTGGAGATATGGTCTGTGGACTCCTTCAGGTCCATTGAACTGGAAGAAACAATGGATTCAAGTCGGCACACACGACCTCGAGATATCTCAGATATCCTTTGATGTCTTTCTTTTAGGGTGAGATTCTTAGGAAAGTGGGTGGTGTCAAATCGGCCTATTGGGATGAGTTTGATAGTGAAACCATAAGTTTCCAAAGGCTTACCGGTAATGAGAAAGCAAATGAGGAAAGGCACTATAGTTATATGTAGCATTGTCATTGTTTCTCAGTTTTTGTTGTTGTTAAGTAGGCATCTGCTTCAGAATTGGTCTTATAAGAGTCCTCATGTAGTAATATTATTCTTCCTTTCTCGCCCCTAATAAATTATGTTGAGAAAAAGTTAAATGTAACGGCTGATTTGATGGAGATAAATCGGATTTCCTCTAATTAATACCCTCCAAAAAGTTAATGATCCATGTTTATTGTGAAAATTTTCATTTTGCAAAGTCAACTCAACTTGTGCCTAAGATATCCAGGTTACAATATGAATCCTGTATTTTTCCTTGAAATCTATATAGGACATTGTTCCCAATTTAACCTACAACCTACCCATGACCCGTAGGTTCTTATAAGCTATCCTAGTGAGTTCGTAAATTTCCCACGGTCCTGAACCTAATACTCTATTGAAATTTTTTATCATATGAGAATTTCTTGAATTACCATAAATTCAAAGAGAAGAAAAAAATAAGTGCGATATACATGGTTTAAGTATATGTTGTCAATAACTTATTAGAGTGATCAAACATAACTTAAATGCAAACAAATATCCTTTTTGTTCTTCTCACAAAAAGAGTCCGCAAGTTACATTAAAGCATGTTTTTCTCAGGCTTCCATTGCTTCTCAACGTATATTTCTATCTCTTCCTTTCAAAAGGCTCTCGTAAAAGAAAATGATATCCCAAGATTGAGATAGTTAATCTGGAATCTTGGGCCTCTGTAGCTGGTCGTTGGCGATCGGTCACTAGGTGAGTTCCTATAACCTCGTTGGAGCCTCGCTAGGCCATCGGTGAGGCTCAACCTCGCTCAGGTGGCACAAGGCCGGCATTGCCCTAACCTAGCAAGGCCGGGTTTCATGATAGCTGGCAATGAGGCTTGGTGAGGTTCGGCTTTGTCGGTGGCCAAACGAGCTCGCCTAGCTAGTTGCCAACCATCATCGTGGTCGTCAATCAGTAATGGGGAAGGAGAAGAGAAAAGAAAAGGAAAATAAGAAAAGAAAAAAAGGAAATTTGGCTTGATTTTGGAATTGATCCTGGGAATAAAGATGTATATTTTTTCTACTTTTTGATCTATTCCAAATCTATTTCCAAGAAAAAAAAAACATTACCAAACTAATTTTCATTTTTTTAAATTCTAGGGAATAAAAGAATAGAATTAGTTACTATTTTGGCCAATTAGGATGCGTTTGGTAACTATTCTATTTCCAGAAATAAATTCTGATCAGAAATGATTATTTTTTATTCTGCTTCTCGGAACAATTTCTAAGTATTTTAAGGTGTTTGATAACTGTTTAAAATTTTTAATCCTGAAATAGAATTGCGTTTGACACCGTCGTCAAAATTTATACTACAAACTATTTTCTTTTAATTTTTTAAATAATTTTATCACTTTTTCCTTCTTCTCTTTTCCTACTTTTCTTTCCCTTCTTCTTCAAGCTCTGGCCGACGACCTCACCAAAGCATCGCTGGCCCTCGGTGAGGTCGCGCCTCGTCGGCCGAGTGGCCTTGCTAGATCTAGGTGAGGTTAAGCCTCAACTAGTCATGGCTCGACCAAGCTTCACCCAACTAGGCGAGGCTCATCGGTGGTTGGGTGAGCCTTGCTTGGCCAGGCAAGGTCGCTAGAACTTGCCTAACTAGTCATCAGAGACCGACAGTGGTGGTGGCGGTGGAAGAAGAAGAAAGAAGGAAAAAGAACAAGAAGAAAAGAAGAGAAAAGAGGAAAAATAAGTTCGCTTGCTTTTGGAATTATTCTTGAGAACAAAAAAATCAAGTTTTTTTTCTACTTTTCGATTCTATTCCAAATCTATTCTTGGAAACAAAAAATTTACCAAACAGATTTTTGTTTCAAATCTACTCCTAAGAATAAAATAATATAAATCTTCATTGTTTGGCAAGTTGCCAAATGCACCATTAACTACTAAACCCTTAGCACGGCCTTAATTACAAAAAGGTTGTTTATTGATGCGAGTTTCTTTAATTACGTCGGGTAGCTTTAAGGGAGATGACATCTCACAATTTGAGGAATTGTAGGGCATGACCTCATAAATATCATTCTTAAATTGCCTAATTGAATGACATAATATAACATGAAATCTGCATGATTTGCCTTAAAACTAGAGCCATATACATCGGATTATGGAGTTAAACTTCAATCTAATTTCTTCAATTCTCCCTGTTGCACTCACATAATAATTGATCGAGGATAGACGAGACTATCCAAAAAAAGTACATGAGGCAAAAATAATTACTGTTTTGCGGAATGTACTTTATAGATGGAGATTTCTTGATAAAACAAGATCGGGAAAATTACCAAAATGGTTTTATATCTCTTGTAATTTTTTCAATTCGGTCTTGAACCTTTTTTTTTTTCCTAATTTAATCTTAAACCTTTTGCAATTGTACCAAATGAGTCCATTCGGTCAAATTTAACCAACAAGTACTAACATGGATGTCGGTTAACGTGGACATGACAATTTTTTAAATATATATTTAATTTTCAGATTTTATTATTATTATTATTATTATTATTATTATTATTATTATTATTATTATTATTATTATTATTATTATTATTATTATTATTATTATTTGCTTTCTTCTTCTTCATTTGGCTAATCGCCAAATCGGCCAGAGGCTATGGCCAGCGAGGCCTAATAGTTGCTGGGTGAGGTCGAGCTTGCTTGGCCATGGTGAAGCTTGTGGTCAAATGGACTAAATTAGCATAATTACAAAAGATTTAAAATTGAATTAGCAAAAAAATAATGGTTTAAGACTAAATTGGAAAAAATACAATAAGTTTATGATTGTTTTGCTAATTTCCCAGACAAGACCAATTAAGATAAATAAAACAAACTCATGCACACATGTGTTAATTAGATAACTTTTCATTCTTTTGTTTCCTTGTTGTTTTTTTTTTTTTTTTTATTGCTGACCAAAGATTGTTTTGTTGTTACGGTTGAATTTACATTTATTGTATTTATTGTATGATTTTCATTTTTAAAAGTCAAATTTGCGCTCTTTTCCTTCTATATTTGCGAAGTTCCAAATAAAATCTAACGTTAATTAACAAAATTTACTCAAGAAAAAATCCAAACTCTAAATTTTCGCAATTAATCTCTATTGCTAGTCCTTTTGCCTTCACCCCCCCCCAACAGCCACCACTTTTAGGGGTGAGCATTGGTTTATGGTCAACCTTGGACTGACCCTGGACCAACCTAACCCTACCAGTCTTGGTCTGATTCCCAGGAGGATTAGGTCGGTCTTTGTTCCTAGGATATCTGGACCAACATTGTGCGAGTTGATCATCGGTCCTAAGAGTTTAGGGTTGTTATCTATGTAGCACCGACACGGACACGTGACACGCGACACGACACGTCATTTCTTAGAAATAAAGAATTTCGACACGTTCCGACACGTTATATATTAAATATATTTTTATATATAAATACATAAATAAATAATAATAAAAATAGCCTAGAATTAATTTACACGAAAAATATTAAATAATATCATTCATTATTTTAATTTGTTACAATAATACACAAAACTTAGAGGAAAAAACATTGTTTAAAGAAAAATGCTGACATGATATTTTTAAATTTATTTATTTATCATATATAGCATTTTTTTTATTACTTCTTTCATAGTAAAAGACTTTAAAAAAAATAAAACAATTCTAAAAAAAACTGAAAAAAAATGACCCCGTGCGTGTATATTTATAGCAATTTTATTACTTCTTTTATTACTTCTTTTGTGTATATTTATATTTTGACCCTTCAAGTATTAGAAATTTTTAAAATTGACCCCGTGCGTGTCGGAATCGCGTGTCGGAATTCTGAACTCGCGTGTCGGAGCGTGTCGGAAAGAGTTGACCACGTGTCGGATTTTTCGACACTCGTTGACCGCGTGTCGGAGCGTGTCGGGACGTGTCGAAGCGTGTCGGACATGTGTCGGAGTGTCGGACACGACACAAAGGCTTTCGGAGAGTGTCCGTGCTACATAGGTCGCTACAACCCAAACCAACCATAACTATATATATTATATATCTAATAAATTATTTATAATTTTTTATATAGAGAAAACCTTAAGTCAAATGATGTCGACATCATTAAACGGCTTTTTAGTGAGGAGTCTAAGTAATTTTACACCATTCTTGATAGTTTCGACTTTTAATGTCTTTTACGACATCAACAGTCATAATTTACAAATGAGGAAAATGTTTATATGAGGAGTTCTCATGACATCCAAAATAGTGTAAACAGCTCCTCACAGTATCTCCTTTAATATTCATTCTCTTCTGTCTTCTTTGTCCTCTTAGTCTTCAATTTGCCAAGATTGAAAGAAATAACTTTCTCGCTCACCGCTCAACACTTGCCTCGTTCACTTCTGGTTGCTCACCCTACCTGCTGTTTGCTGCTCCCCTTGCTCAACACTTATGCTACTTGTTGCTCGACACTCGCCCCATTTGATGCTCGCCACTCATCTCTCTTCGCTGACCTCACTTGTTGCTGAATTATTTGGTCGGTTTGGTCCTTGGACACATTTTCAAGAAGTACAAAAAATGAAACAAAAAAATTATTGCTTAGTTCTAGGTTGGCCTTGGAACCAAACCGAACTTATTGAGTTGGTCTGGTTTTTTATCGCCTTTTTAAGGAGTACAAAAAATGAAAAAAAAAATTATCAATTAATCTCGGGTTGACCTTGGAATCAGACCAAATGATTGGGTGGATCTGGTCCTCAGTCCTAGGTTCAAGAGAGTCATCCTTAGTCCCAAAAATTGAAGACTAACATTATGCAAGTTAGTTCTAGAGTTAAGGGGTGGATCAGCCCAACCTGGACCATACTCACCCCTAACCGCCCTTCCCCTCCACCCTATAATAATAATAATAATAATAATAATAAATTAATCCCAACCATTCAATTGAATTCTTGCAGAGGCATCAACCTCTCAAAAGGGTTACTTTAAGATATAAAGTTACAACCTAAATTTAGAGAATTCTAATCCATTAAAAAATATGACTTCTAATCTTTTCTCCAAAAACTAAATTCGGCATTCATTATATCAAATTTAAGAGCTGGACTATGACTTATGCGTGCAGTAGCATGAGATAAGAGAATATGAAATATCTCTTCCAGAAACCATTTCTTGCCTTTTCTCCCAGTACATAAATAAATAGATGATTTTTAATTAGCCTACACGATCTTGGCCCAAAATCTTACTTATTTGAAATGCTACGATTGCCATTTAGCAGTGTTGTTACAACCATAAAGCTCTCCGATCCAGGCGATCCATACTTTATAACCAATCCGGATGCATGCAAGTACACTTTACATTAGAAGAACTTAATAAAAATTTATCTATTTCGTAATTACTTATTAATAGCAATTATAAAAGAGAGTTACATTGGTACGTTTGGAAGAGCTTTACGGAAATGAAAGTCATTTCCCTAGACATTTTTTTAAGTTCCATTTGGGCAAAACAA
Source organism: Eucalyptus paniculata subsp. matutina (assembly GCA_017140255.1). Classification (NCBI taxonomy): domain Eukaryota; kingdom Viridiplantae; phylum Streptophyta; class Magnoliopsida; order Myrtales; family Myrtaceae; genus Eucalyptus; species Eucalyptus paniculata. Next base: position 1,568,375 of record CM029437.1, on the reverse strand, counting down.
ATGCCGTTTGGTTAAGTGACTCTTGAATTTTTTTTGCAAAGTAGCTTTGAAGTAGAAATAGAAAAAGAAAAGGGCAAAACACAGGCATGGCTACTGGAGGATGGAGATATCCCATCCTGGAAGCAAGCCTGGCCGAAGCAAATCCATCGCCTGCAAAGATGTTTGGTGGCAAGAGGCTCCCAGTGGTCTCTATGTTGTTGTTCTCAAGTTCTCTCTTAGTGAAAAAAAAACACCTAAATCAAAGTCCTCTTCTCTGCTATTTCTTCCTGATCGTCACTCTATCCTCTTATTCTCTTCCACAATATTCTACATGAACTTATCCCTCTTCTCCTATAACGCCATCATCCTCTTTTCGGAGGAGTTCACCCCTTCAGCTTCGGCAAGCAATCGCCATCAATGTTCGCGCTGATCCCAATTTGAATATGAATGGTCTCGTTTATGATCTCCTTGAACCTCATTGCCCCCTCTGCCTCCACCATGTTCTCCCAAATGATCAAAACATCGAGAGTGAGGTGAGGCAAGGCTGTGCCAAGGGCCATGCGACCTAAGGCCTTAAAGTGTGGTGGCATTGAGGTCACATGACCTTAGGCAGCCCAAGTGATGCAACAACGAGGGTTGCTCGGCCTTTGCAACCCTCTCTCAAGGTCGGTCATGCCACCTTGGGCAGCACAAGCGATTTAATGCCAAGGGTCATATGACCTTAAAGATCCAAACCCATGCAAACCTAGACCTTGGCGACCCTCGGTCACCGTTGCCTACCGTTAGCAAGCCAGCAAGGTGTCAAACCCACGACCAGATCTAGAATATCCGGAAGATGTACAATGATTTTGAGGGTTAAATTTGGAATATGGTAAAATTGAAAGAAAAATGATTCAATAACTCTAAAAGCAGCATTCCCAAAAAATGTTATATGCCAAAGCTGGGTGGGACTTGCATTGGGTTAAGGGACTTTAGAAAATGCTAACTTTGGCTCAAAAGCATTTGAGAATGTTGTACCAAACACCTCAATTTGTTCCCTACAACCTTTGAAAGCCCAAAATCCTTTGATAAAGCTACGTCAAATGCATTGTATTTTTTAAAGTTGGCCTTATATTTACTTCCTTAGATCTCTAAATTATCCATTATTACGCATGAATTACAACCAGGAATGTCCAATTCATGTCTATGTTCATCATTAATTTGCTAGGCTCAGTCTTCATGCAAATGCCAGCTTTCAATAGGAACGCGAATTGTTCAAAAGAATAACAAACTTGGGCACAGTACGTACCATACTAAACCTTCCACATTTCAAATTTAAAGGAAGGCCGCCAATCTAATTACAATACTGATAGCTCAGGAAACCATGAACTCTCTCTTCATGTCTTTACAAAATGTAATTGGGTGGGCAAAACCTATTAAGAGCTGCTTCTTAGGCTTTACATGATGCTGCAGCTGTCGGTGTTCTCATCACTGAACATGTGTGTGTAAGGATCAGAGTATCCTCTTGCTGCTGCTACCATGGACATGGGCTGCTGGTGGTAGTTCATCATGGGTTGTGGCCTCCCATACATCATGGGCATGGGCCTCATCATCTCATTCCCATGGGCCCTTTGCTGGTTCATCATCATTGCCATGGCCATCTGATGTTGCTGGTTGTATGCATTTCCTGGGCCTGCCATTGGCCCATATCCACCACCATTCATGGCCATAGGTGCAGGTAGTCCTTCAATTGCAGGGAAGTTCCTCATCTGGCCCTGGTGGCCCATCGGGAAGTTACCCATCTGCTGTGCCGGAGCCCCGAACCCCACACCCCCGCCCCTGCCACCGTGCGCGCCCCCACCGCCGCCGCCGCCGCCGCCACGGCCAGATCCTCCCTGGCCTCTGCCGGGATTAGTGAAATCAATGTCAAACCCAGAATCCTTCTTCTTGGTTCCATTCATCCAATCATTCTTGCCTCCACCACCACCATTGCCATAGTTTCTGTTGATAGCTCCATTCTTTGGCCCACTTTGCTTTAAAATTCCTCCGTTGAAGCCGTCTTTGCCATTTTTGCCTCCATATTTGTCATTCTTCCCTCCTTTGCCATATTTGCCATCATTTTTCTTGCCATGGCCTTTTCCCAACATGCTGAAGATACCGCCTTTCTTGGTTTTCTTCATTCCCTTAGTACCTGTTTGCCCATGAGGAGCGCCACGGCTGCCATTGATGGACGGCTTGCGCGGTGTACGAGGACCCACATCGAGCTCAAAATCGTCATCGGAATCATAGAAACTACCATCATCGCTCACATAGTCCTCGTCATCCTCGTCGAGATCAAACGTGACCGATTTCTTAGCTTTGGGAACCACCTGCATCATTTCATTGGACCCTTTTGCCTGGAACTGCCCATATCCATATCCAGTCCCACCACCCTTTTGGAAATTCATGTCTCTCTCACCGCCCTTACCGCCGGAGAACTCAATCTGCATGTTCTTGAACTGGTTGTTGAGGTGGTTCTGGTTATGGAAGCTCCTTTCTTGAGCTCTCCATACCTCTGCATGCTTCCCTGACTTTGCGAGCTTCTTGATGACTGTCCTGGGGTCGATATAACCCATCACCATCACCTTCCCGAGCTCCGCATCAATGGAAACATTCTGCACCCCTATACGAAGACATTTCATGAGAAACAGAGATCTAGCGACGATGGCTTTTACCCAAATCTGATTTAAACAGAGAACCAGGGCAAAGAGAAGGTGAAGTACCATTTATTTTCTGCACCAGCTTCCTCACTTTCTTCCTACAGCCATCACAGTGTATGTTCACTCTCAGGGCACAAGTCTGCAAAAATCCAAGCCCGGTCATGCTGAGATCAAATCCATAACACACTCGAGAAGCAGCTAATTTGTGTCGGTGAGTTTCGCTGTTTGAAAGGAGTAGAATTAAGAGTAAAGAAAACACTACCTGAGGCCTTAACGGGCCTTGCTGCTTCAGCATTCTGGTTTGGCCAAGAGAAAACTGATCAGGAACACAGAACAGAGAGGCTCTCTCAAGCTTCAGAGGCACTTGACAAGCAGTTTACCAAGTACCGTGACTTATTAGCTCTCTCTCTCTCTCTCACTCTCTCTCGGGAAGAGATAAATATCGTGAGACAGAAACAAGGAATCATCAATGATGTGTTTTTATAACGCAAGAGAGGAATGTGAAATGCCATTTGCACCTTTGCTTTTTTCTCCTTTTTCTTTTGTCTCTTTTGGGACGCTGGTTTTTTTCTCTGCTTTTGCTACCAAGTTACCGTTGATCCATCTAAAAAGAATCAAATCAAGAAGGAGGAAATTGCATAGATATTACGACGTGCTTTTGTCCGCGAAAGTATGTGTAAACAGGGAGGACGACACAGAGAGAGAGAGAGAGACCCACCACTACAGCAAAGAAAGCAAATTATGTTCCTAAGTCCAACATATATTTTCCGGTCAGAAAACTGCCTTTCTTTCTCCCTCTCGTTTGGCAGTCCAACCTTTGACTGAGCTCTTTTGTGTCCTCACGCCCTGGAGAATACACAAGCATCTTGCATGCATTTGTTAGCCCTAAAGAGAGAAAAAAGAACATGTATTTTCACCATTCATGCTCATCGATAGAATATGAAGTTAAAAAAAAGTTGGGCGTGATTTTCTTGAACTCGGGACGTTTTCCTTTTCCTGTTTTCGTTAGAATCTCTACCTTAATCTAGAAAGGGGTCATTGCATTCGTGCCTCCAAAGGCAAACCATAAAAGAATTTGAAAGAAATCAATCAAGCGAAGCAAAGAATATACACAGCCAACTCGTGTAATCAAGGAAATTTCTTCGAGTCTAGTTAGCGCTATAAGTATCGAAGATAGTTACGTCCTCCCTGGGGCATTCTTCTTTCATGCAGGACAGCATATCAAATTCTCCTACTCGTTTCACCCAAATAACGGTGGAGCATAAGCTTCATGCATTTCATTCCCCCTTGATCCAAAATTCCTCATCGCCCAACCTTCCGTGGTTCCACGATTAGCCCGGGAAGATCTAGAATATTTTAGGATATGACTAAGCATAAATCTCACATGAGCACCGACAATTTTTAGGGTTTTCGCCTTGCATCCTTGAAGATTGCCTGGTATTCGTCAACCGGCCAGAACAAAAAACGAAACCCAATATTTCGTTCAATCAATCTCGGTATCTGGGTTGGGGAGAGCTAACGTGATAAAGGTGACAGCTTCAAGACACACTTGAATTTTGTTGCAGATCCCGATAAAGGACTACAATGAGACTGTTAGGAAAGTGAAGTGAACGTACATGGGACGGTGCTTTTATTATGTAAAGCAAGATCGGAGAAGATACAATTTGTATTTCCTCACTTTTGTCTCCTCTTCCTGGACACTCAATCTTTGACCCAACCTTTTGAACATTTGAAGCTTCCTCTTTTCTCCTTTATGCAAAGCTCATGTTGCAGTTTATTCCCCGTTCTGACGTACAATCTGCTCTCATTGAAGGGACCACACACACACACACCCACACACAACTGGACAAAGAAAAACACGACCACACACCCATGTACAACACTAGAGAGAGCACGCTGAAACTCAAATTTAAAAGACTACGCATAGGGTAAGACAGCAGAAATAAGTTATTCCCTTCTATTTGATACGTGAGGGATGAATGTACAAGATCTCACGCCCATTTTATAAAATGGAGAGAACTTTAGCCCGAAAGGAATGTAATTCCCCAACAAGACGAAAGAATTTTTTGTATGAACAACCGCTTTCACAAGCAATGGAAGCTGCTTGCTAGCTTGGAATAGGATACACAAAAGCTATATGAACACCACCAGGAACAAGTCACGTGGCTTCTTGGGAAAGAAAAGAACCTTGCTCACGATGGTGCTGGAAGACAAAAGGGAAAATAGTTTCTTGTTATGCAATGTCAGTAAATTTCACGCCAGTTAACCACGATAATCCATAAGGTCATTCAATCAGTACCTTTATCTACTTTTATTTCAATGAGTTGCTCAATCGGCTGGCGGCATATTGGACATTTGTTGGATTGAAGCCTCAACTCTTTTGCACACTCACTGCACATGCACTGCAAAATGCAAGGAAAGCTTGGTAAATGCCACTATCAAACCCTAGGAAATAGAAACCAAGTAGACTGCCGGAATAAAAAGCCAAATCAAACAAGGCTGCTTGACTGAAAGAGCAAGAGGAAAATTGAGTTTATCTTGACTCCTGGATTAACTACAAGTGTAAATCAAGAGCCATAGCGTAACTGTGGCCATTTGTGCACTCCCACCTAAGACTAAGATTCTGACTAAACTGATCCATCTGACAAGGATGCAAACTCCCCAAAGAAGAACAGCAATCATCTCCATTTAGGTCACTTGATTTCCACTTGCAGTGCTGTTTCTTTGATGTTGAAATATTAATAATATAAGGGACAAGTCAGTCAAGATTTAAAGTTCACCAGTGTTCTTCAGCATTCCAGTCAAACAAAATGCAACAAAAGCTCCTGGAAAGGACTCTTTCCTCAGCAAAAAGCATGCACAAGTCTAGGCAGAACGTTTAAGAACCAAATAGCATGGCCAACTAAATACTGCTACCAGAAGTCATATACAAGAACAATCTCGAAGAACCAGAGATGAGGACATCAGGTACATACAATAGCAATCAGGAAGGTTTTACAGAAAACAGTAGCAATGGGGAAAGCCAAGGGTTTTGCAAACACAGGACATACTGCACCTGGGAGAGAGGTTCAAAGTAAAGAAAAAATTATTGTGGCATGGAGCTAGTCCTTTTGCAAATTTGGGATCACTATTGGAAAATTTGTTTTGGCATAAAAATAGCAGAAACCAGAAGTGCCCAATTTTGGAAGCAACAGAATGGCCATTTATCCACCTAATAGTACAAATACAATTTCTCATGCCATCAGATGGAAACCTTTTATATGACATCTCGACCTAAGCTCATTGCTTGTCCAACTATTTTTATTAAAGAAATTTCCATAATTATTAGCATTGCTGTTATGGGAACATGGAAGAGGGGAAGGGTTCATTGTACAAATGCTACAGTTCAGAACTCTCACCATATGTCTGCAAGGCAAAACAGCCGTATCCTTTGGCTCAGTCATGCAAATGACACATTCTTTCACTGGATCAGTGTCCTCAAAGGCTGTGTCTTCTGCATTGCTAATTCCATTGCTAATTCCATATATCTCACGAAGCTCATAACAAACTCCCTCAATCCACAAGATTTGCTTGACGACTCTCACTCGAAAATTGCCCTCATCATTTTTCTCTAGGACTGCTAGAGTAATCTGAGCATGGGAAGACGTTGCAGGCAAAGGTTGATTGAGTTGCTCATTCATGGGAGATGGTGCCTTTGTTTCTGCACAGATAACAAGAGGGAAAACCTCCTCATTTTGGGAGGGCTTTGAGAGCTCATCCACATCAAAGAAACCAAGGTCAATGCCACTTCCAGAAGGTTGACAGAACTTCTGGGCCACTCCCTTCTGAAATGCAATTTTTCTTGGTGCATACATCTCAGGGTATAAAGGGCTAAAGGTGCAGCTATCCCCTTCCTTAGCAAAGTAAAGTATGGTGATACTGCCCAGAAAAGGGGAGAAACTAAACAGTTAGATAAGTATGGACAAGTCATTCTCAGGTAAAGATACAGATTACCAAAAGTTTGAAGTTACAAGGACAATCTGCCAAAAAATCCACAATATACAAAGCAACAAACAGACGAAGCCTGGTGCTAAGTAATTAAGCACTAGTTTCAAATCCTTAATCATTTGTTATATCTCAATATTGTATCTGAAATCCAAAAAAATCACTGCCAAAGGTCAACAGTTGATAAATCGTTCACAACTGGACCATATATTCTAAGATTTAATACCTGATCTTTTGGAGAAACACATAAACCGGCACAGTCAACTCTGACCAATGATAGAATTAAATTAACCAATTGTTCCTCAAGTTATGCTCTTTGAAAACCGCAAAATACATTTATGCATTTTGGGTTGCTGGCAAATTAATCATTTACTACTAGGAATGCACAAAACCACAACACAAGAATAAAAATTCAAATGGGATGCACTATGGAGAATTTCACTATCGATCTTTCACTGAACATTCTACGAAAGTGCTGCACAAAAATGTGTTACTATATTAATTCTCCAAATTAGGTCGGTGAGTTGATGCTCTCCATAAAGAATCACTACGAATCTTTAGGTATTATGAGCATAGTTTCCTGTTACTGACTAATAACCTAAGGGCAAACAAATTCTGACCAATTTATTCACAGAAAAACTCTCCCAAAATTCCTGCCAGGAGCAAGTATGTTACCTGACCAAATAAAGCTGCAAGGAAGAAACAACAGTCAATTGCCCACAGAAAGAACCAAAAGACAAACGAAAAATGCATAATCTCCAATCAAATGCAAAATCTCAAAGTGAGCTACCCACCAAGGAAGAACAAAAACCCAAACAGGCAAGTCGAAAGAGGCATATGAGCATCAACCTCCAGAACCCATTTCTCAATATCTTCATCTCAAAGTGAAATTTTGTAAATGCGACAATCCCATGATAGCACCACGGAGTTTCATTTACATATTGTAAGCAGTCGTGGTACAGATCATCAACTAAAACGTCATCTAATGAGCTCGGCAGTTGATATTTGCAGCCCGCCCAACATGTAAAACTGAATCACCTTCCCTAGAACGAAAAATTGTCTCTGATTTGTTCAACATTCCATAAGAACAACTCTGCCTGATCCATACAAATTGGTTGCACAACATCTTGCTATGTCAGATATACAATGTTCTCCAACGGGTGAGTTAGGATTATAATTCGACAACTATTTGACATGATCGAGATGATATTATGAGGGAGATCTATGTGCGATTATTTATCGGAGTGGTACACCATCCGAACGAATCGCTAGGGAGAAGATAAATCCCGATCTTCCCGGAATTCGGTAAAACAAGTCAAATCACATACCTGCCATCCACAAGCGCATCGAAGGTGAACGAAACCAGGTGCGAATCCGAGCTCCGCTCGTCGACCAAGAGCTTGATCGTGTCCTTGAGCACGTTCACGTCGTTCTTGATCTTCTTCGCCGTCTTATGGTCGACGTACGGCGGGGCGCTGCCGCCGCGGAGACCGACCGCACCTGGCCGCCGGGGCCCCACGCGCCGTTGCCGTAGTAGCCGATGAACTGCGAGTAGTGCGGCTGGGGGTGCGCGTGAGGGTAGCTACCGATCGGGGCGGCGGCCGCGTAAGGGCGGGAGCTCGAGGAGGGGGGAGGGTGGGCGCAGTAGTGGACCGGGATCGGGGGCCACGACGGCGGCGCGTAGGGCTGATGGTGCGGCGGCGCAGGGTAGGGGTTGTAGGATTGGACCGGAGGAGGCGGAGGCGGAGGAGGAGGAGGAGGAGAAGGAGGAGGCGCGGCGGAATGAAGAAGCGGCGGCGACGGCGGCGGCGGCGGCGGCAGAAGCCGCGGCGGCTGGTGGTGGTGGTGCTGCTGCTGCTGTGGCGGCTGCGGCGGCGGTTGTAGCGGCGGCGGCGGCGGCTGTGGGGAGCTTTGGTGGTGGTGGTGGTGGTGGTGGTGCCTGTTGAATTTGCTCCACAAGAGGCCCATGGCTGGGTAGAGAGAGAAAGAGGAGAGAGAGAGGAAGGTTGATCTGCGCGTGGGCGAGCTGAAGCGGGGCGGATCGGTTGAAGATGGAGGGGGAGGAGGAGGAGGAGGAGGGGAGGTTGACGCGCCGTCCCGGCGATGGCCGCGGGGGTGGGGAGGTCCGGATGGAACGACGAAAGTCAAAATGGAATGACGGCGTCGGGCGCACGCGGGTCTTTAGCGCGGTCGGAGGGGTGGGACCCGGTGCGATTTCGTCGATTTCTCTCGCCACTTTCGTCCGGTGGATTTATTCATATAAAGGCCCCCTCCGGTAAAATTTTCCGTGCGCGTCTTGTATGCATTGCCTTAAAAAGAAAGGATAATCATGCAAATAATCTTTAAATTTTGACCCGAGGTATAATGCGATTTCGCTTAACTTTGATCTAACGCTGATATAATATCGTCCATAAACTTTTAATTTATTCAATATATTTCCTAAATTTGTTTAATATGTTCGATTCGTTTAATGTTATCTTTTCATTTGGATAACATTGAATATTTTCTTATAATTCATAAACTAAGACTCCATTCATTTTACAGAAAATGTGGCATTTTTGAAAAAAAAAATTCTGAAATGCCATTTTTCAAGAAAATATAATTATTTTCTAGTGTTAGGGCCAAACTTGAAAAGAAGCGAAAAATATTTTCCATTATTCAATAAGAATTTTTTTTTCTTTCATGCCCCTTTTTTTCAATATTTATTTATTAATTCAATTTTAAAATTTTAAAGTTAATTATTTTTTAAATTGAATTTTAATTATTTTATATTTTTATTTTCCATTTCTCTTTTGTTTTTTTTGTCTTCTTTTTTTTCTTTTTCTTCTTTAGCTAGTTGTTGACCACGGCCAACAATCAGCCAAAGGCAAACTCGAGCTCACCTCGATGCCAACAAGTGAGCTCAAGTTTGCTGCTCACCCAATCGGCAAGCTAGAGGCTTGTGCTTACGATCTGATGAGGCCCCAACTCACTGCTCACCTAAGTCGTTGAGGCCTGGAGCCCTAAATCACCATCAATCAAGCGAGTGGCAAGTTAAGGCTTAAGCTCATCACCAATTGGGTGAGGAGCTTTGAGCTTGCCCAAAGCTATCAAGCTCGAGGCTCGTCGATGGTTGGTCACTGGCGGTGGTCATGATCGCCTAACTGGCCAGGACAAAAGAAAAGAAAATAAAATAAAAAGAAAGATAACAATGTTAACATGGAAGTGAAATAAGAAAAAGTGAGTGAGAAAAATAATTTTCTTTTGAAAAGTGGAAAATATTTTCTCTATCTTAGAATATTTTTTCCCTTTTATGGAAATTATTTTCCTAATTAATTCATTTTTCGTGAAACAAATATTAAAAAATTCGAAAAACATTTTGTGCAAGTTAATTTCCATTAAACGAATGGATTCTAAATTGAACATGATCCAAAATTTTGAATCATGTTGAATAAATTTTAAATAAAAAATGTCGATCCTACTTTATTCTTACTTTAACACTCACTCTCAAAATTGTCCTTACCCCAACTTTGAGAAGGTGGGGATTCAAACCCCCCACCTCCCAATTCCAAGTTGGAAAAGTAGCCATTGGACAAAAATAAAACCTAGCTATGTTTGGCTTAGCTCATCAATTGTGGAGACATTTGTTAGTAAATTGCTTTTACTTTTATAGAAAAATAACATATCCATCTTTACCAAAAAAAATAACATATCCATAGTCCATACATATGTGATTTTTGAAAAAACCTCCTATCTCTTCTTATCTACAGCGTATTTGCCTAGTTTAAAGAAAAATACTTGTTCTTTTGAAATAAAATAAATAATCCCTTGTGTGTATTAAGGTAAAAATACTTATATTTTATTTTATGTCTTTTTCCAACCAATTAAAATGTAACATTTCAAGAATCATTTATACATATACCCAAAATTTGAATACGTCACATCTTCATTTAATAAACAAGTATACCGTTCTTGTAATTTCTCCCTAACCCGAACTAGTAATAGAATTCAACTATTGAGGGCAACACCTCGGTCCTCTACAAAATTTTATATCATGAATAGTCCTGTTATACACGTAAGCATTTTTTATTCGTTAAATCACGATAAGCCCTTTTTAACGTTTCTATCGTAACACGCCGACTTTAGTTAATTACATTTTCAAAGAAAATAACCGTATATACTGATTCGTAATTCGGACCGTATAATTTCCATCGCGTAATACGCTCTTTTTTTCTTTTTTTTTTTTATCCTTGTATTTGCACGGGTAGCTGCTTGATCCCATCTCGTCAGCTTCGCCTCTCACGCTCGCGCGCAGGTGCAGCACGAAGCTCGCTCTCCTCCCCGGCCGGCGAGATTCATCTCTGCAAATCCGGCGTCGAGCAGAAACCAGTAACCCCTCTCTCTCTCTCTCTCTCTCTCCCTCTCCGCCTCCCCGATCGGCGGCTGACTTTGGCGGGGTCAAAGGTTAGCTGATTGCGAAATCCTGGACGGCTTCCTTTGTTTGGGAATCTATAGATCTTTGCAAGCGCGAAAATGAAGAGAAAAAGATCCTAATTTGGTTCGTCTGTTAATCTTCCGAACTGGGTTTAATTCGTTTCCTCTTCCGGCATAAGAAATTTTCCTTTTTGAGCCGAAAAAAGAGAACTTTACCGATGTGAATTCGTCTGGGATCGGGAGTCGGTCAATGAGTGACGTAGGCCGGGGACTTGGAAGATGGGTTCGATGAATTAATCGCGCTAGGGACGGAGTGAGATGTAAATTGTGTCCTGCGCTAGAGCTATTGCAGTCCCTTAAAAGATTGCTAAATAGGCAGTTTTTAGACATTTCTCTTCGTCTGACAATTTCTCCTCCTTCTTCTTCTTTAGACATTTCTCTTGGTCTGACAACTTCTTCTTCTTTAACGGTAGCAAGTGTTTGGGGAAGGAATGATGCCAGATGTGTCAAAATTGGTACACAATTCATTTATAAATTCATATTTATTTAAATGAATCATTAATAATCAAATTTTATTTTTTAAAGCACTCATAATGAATTCTAAAATTAAAAAAATAAAAATAAATAAAGAGATCGACATATATCAATCTTAAATAAATTTAATCTACATCAATTTAAAATCCATTTATCCACCCATTAAAAATAATTTTAATGAACCATTTACAGGACACAGACGCGATTCCTCTCCCTCTGGCTTCTCTTCGTTTTCTCGCTTAACCTCCATCTTCTTCTCCTCCTTCTCCTTCCGCCGTCGCCGCCGCCGCCGCCGCCGCCGTCGCCACCGTCTTCGCCGTCCGCGGAAAGTAGAGGGAGCGGCGGGGTAGAGAGAGAATTTTCCGGAAGGGGGGCGATCGAATTCGCTCGCGGAAAGCGGGGGGCGATCGAATTCGCTCGCGGAAAGCGATTGCGCTTTGATTGGGCGGGTCTGCGGATCAAAGCGGCCCTCGACCAGTCGCCCCCACATGCTCTGTCGCCGTTCCCCGGTCTTTTAGATCTCCGTCGCTGTCGTCCGGCGCGATTCGGCATCAGATGCTTAGGACTTGCCGGGTATTTACTTGCGGTTTCAAGAAAGGCTCCGTTGCTCTTTTGCTGGAGACTGCATTTTGTCCGTGTTGCGGTTGACGCCATTGAAGGTTGGATTTCGAACGCTGTGGTAAAGTGGAATTGCGGGATTGAGTGCAAATGGGAGATGCAGAGGATGGTGTGAGGCCCAAAAGAACCGTCTTCGTGACCGTTGGCACCACTTGTTTTGATGCTCTCGTGAGGGCAGTGGATACTCGGGAAGTTCAGCAAGAGCTGTCTGCTCGAGGCTATACCGACCTTGTTATTCAAATGGGTCGCGGTACCTACACCCCCAAAAAGGTATTGTCCCCTTTAGTATCTCTGACAAATTTGATTGCTGATTTGGATGATTACATTTTGTTACAGTGCAACTGATTAGTTGGTTTTTCTTATTTCTTTTAGTTGGTTCTTTTTAGCAAGAGCAGAATTTTGAGGTTTCTGTCTTTGTTCTGGGATGGGGTATGTGACTCATGCTTGGTTTTTGTTCAAGCAATCAGAATAATAAGATTAGGGATTTGATCTGCATAAAATGATAATTTGCTAATTTTCAAGTGATCTAAAAGGAGGCCCTTTAGAACTTGGTTGCTATTACTCGAGATTCTTCAGTGAAAAATTAGGGCAAGCAAGTAGTGTGCTTATCTTCAAGATGCGTAGAACGTTAATGTGGATGGGGTTCTCCATTGCTGATCCTAAAGTGGCTTTTCTAGTATAATTTGACTGAACACCTTTTTTAGGATATATATTGGCTTTAATTTTTTTCCTTTTGGAGGGGTGGTGGGAACAGTCTTAAGTTTTGTGGTGAATTTGCTTCATTTCTGATGGCTTTTGGTTGTACTTTTATGTGACTATTATCCTTTGTGCTTTCATGAGTTCTTAATATAAAACTTTGAAGCATGTTTTTTTTTTTATCGTACAATTTGCATAATTCATTTGAAATTGGATTAAACAGTCTAATGGAGAAGATGGTTCTTTAGTCGTGGACTACTTCACTTTCTCACCGAGCATAGTGGATTATTTAAGATCAGCATCTCTTGTGATCAGTCATGCAGGTTTGATCTCCTTTGCTTATCATGACTCGCCCCAATATTTTCGTCCTTTCCCTGTGGTAGGGGTGCATGAAATCATGTTCTGCTGTCTGAAAGCCACTATCATTTCATTTTGCAGCTGATTGATTATGTTACATTTGAGGCCTAACGACTAATGAGTTTAGGAAGATCTTTGTAGAGTGTTGCTATTTCTGTGTATAGCACTTGTTCAATTTTGGGTTATCGCAACTGGGGGCATAATGAACTATTTAATAGCAAATAGACACCCATATTTTTAAGGATTAGCAATTGAAAATACAGTTATCTGTGGATTAATAATATCCTCTGGAGACTGGTTGAACGTACAAGTCCAATGGCCTGTTTCAGGTGCCACCATGCTTTTTAAGAGTTTGGAAAAGGGGCATGCTTGCATTTAACAGTCAGTTGATTGGACATGGTCGCTTTATTTAAATTGCCCTAAGCTCTGTCTTCATGGCACAGATTTTTTCCTATCCCATTGCATATAGTATCCAAATAACATATTTCAGTTGCTTTTGTGCCAACTTTCATACCTTTTACCTTTCCTTTTGCCCCTGCTAAGAACGCATCTCTTGGTATGTATGTGCTTTACCTAGAAGTGCTGGTTTGAGTCCAGCTCATGACAAAGAAGATATAATTCATGTTTCTCTCCTTGACATAAGGTGCCTCCTACTTTCTCATTCAGACGGTAACATGTACTGGTTTAGCTCAATAAGTGTAAAAAAAAAAAAAAAAATCTGGAGATATTGTCAGTGATCAGTGACGGTAGGATTCCTTGCTAAGTTGGATGCAGAATTTTCAACACTTTATACTTCTCAGGGTAAGGCATCATAAGGCGTGCAAATTGTGGGTGTTGTGCTATTTTATGTTACCTTTTCTTTGTCAAAAGCATTGAAATTCAATTATTTTTGCTATTGCCTAATTCTTGACGAGAAAGAATGGTAGAAGAATTAAGAATGATAGGCAAACAAACAGGGAGTGCATTGCAAATTTTCTTCTATTTTCATTACAATTTTCTGATTCTTCCTCCCTTTAGTTTGTTGGTGGGACAAGTTGGCTGTTTTTACTGTTTGTAAGGCGCCCAAGGGTTGGGATTATGTAGAAGCAGGACAGGAGAGTTGAACTCTGTTTCTCATGCTGCAGGTTCTGGGAGTATTTTTGAGACACTTCGACTTGGTAAACCTTTGATTGTGGTGGTGAATGAAGATTTAATGGACAATCATCAAACTGAGTTAGCTGAGGAACTAGCTGAGAGGAAGCATTTGTATTGTGCTCGTCCTCAAACACTTTATAAAACTATAGCAGATATGGACGTGGAGTCTCTCCTTCCTTATGTTTCCGGGGATGCCGCGCCAGTTGCTAGGCATATAAACAGGTTTTTAGGATTCCCGGATGATTGACAAAATTACTCTTGAGTTTGCTGAGCATTGGCTGAGTATTCTTTTTTTGGATCTTTTAGAGAAGTGATGCAATTGTTTTTGTGGATAATGTCAATTATTCTACAGTGTGATATCATTTCTCCTTGTATCGTATTTGCCTTTTAAGTTTATAGAGCAAGAGTAGGCTGGGTCAGACATATAGAGAACAACAAAATCCAATAATATTCAATGAATACAGAGTTATTCCTTTTGTGTTCTGGAATGCTGTATACTTTGTCACCATGTTTACTTTTCTTTTTGTTTGTGTGTGCTCGTGAGTATTGTTCAGAACTCAAATCTATGGCTTGTGCGAGACGGTGACCTGCAAACCACCATCTTTCTTAAGTGACATACACGCTTGCTGTTAGGTTTTCATTTTAGTGCAACTTCGATATTTATGTCATAATTACTATTAGATAGGTCGACCAGTGGATGGTTTGACACACTTTTTTTATTTATTTTCCTTCTGGAGCATAGTCTTGCTTTCCACTGGATGCAGACAAGCCTTTGTTAAATTCTTCAGTAGAGAGCCCCTAACAAAAAGTTCTTTTTTAAGTAGAAAGGTGGCCCCAAAAATTAGAGCGACCTTCATTTCATCAAATGCCAAGATGAGCTAGAAGGTTTTCCTTGTGAAGTAATGCGAGAACAGATCATGTTGTAAGCACGTTGAATTGGGTCAAAGCTGTCCCATTTCCATCGTAATGCCTCCAGCATTAAATTCAGAACAATCACATGGTGTTTTGATTCTCGCACGACGGTTCCCAGAGGTGCAGAAGCATAAGACTTCAATTCTACTTTGTGGATTCGTAGTGGACCAATGAATATCTCTTCTTTTAGAATGGCTGAATGGATGACTGATGTAGATGTATCAAGTATTAACTTCAGGAGCAGCAGCAGCAGCAGCAGCACATATGCAGGTGAAGACCACATGATCCCAGGGCCAGAAGTGAGGGACCAAACATTATGAAAGAGATGGAGGCTATAGCAGCGACAGTGGGAGTGTTAAAATGAATGTTGCACTCACCCTTTTTAAGCAGTCCCTGCAGCAGAAATACCAAAGCTGGAGGGGCACATGAACTTGGTGACTTTACAGAGGAGCATTCGATGCAATTTGATTGGGTCAAAAGCTACAGGACAACGATAGGCAGAGTCCCACCTAGTCCTTTAATGGTCCAGAGCGCTCACAATGAAACAAGGCCAGCACAAGAGTCTTTGTCAATTGCTGAGTAGTAGATGGGAGGGTGGGAGACCATCTAATCTAAGCGTGAAACACGGTCTCCACCAAAGTCTTTTGTCAATTGCCGAGCAGCGAGGTAATTGCGAGAAAAAAAAAGTCTTAAATTTATTGTTGGATGCCAATTCAATTTTAAACTTTTAAATTTGGTTAATTTAGTTATAAATCTTTTGACGATTTGTCATTATAATTATTATGATCAATTTTTGTCTTAAATTGTTGACATTGACAAATTATCAAAAGATTTATAATTAAATTGGAAAAAACTGAAAAAAGGTTAAGATTGAACTGACCAAATTAAAAAATTTAGGATTGAATTGGCATTCATATAATAGGTTTGAGATGAATTCTCACTAAGTTAGAGATGTGAATGGGAGGTCAATTAGGGTTGGCAACCTTAATTAGCGGTTTTGATTGAGATTAATGTGTTTAGATCAATTTTGTGTCAATCCATGAGACACGACTAGCGATTGTGTCATGTTTGTGTCCATCCATTAGACACGAAATTAACTCGTATGACCCATTTAATTTAAAGGATTAATGTTGACATGACCTGTGTGTGGTCCATTGAAACATGATTAGTTGAAGCACTATTTTTTTTTTCCGTGTGTCATTCATTATGAAGATTTTAAATAGAAGATATTTTATTAACTATGAACACACCATTTAATTTGATTTTGATGATATTTTGTCAATAGATAATGCAATTTGTAAATAGATTTTTACCAAAAAAATTGAGGATATTTCATAAGGTAATATTGGTAGGTTGATTTCATGTGGACAGGTTGCTTTCGTGTTATGACGGGCCATACACTGGTGTCAATCTATTAAGCAACTATTTAAGTGCGTTACACAAACCGTGTCGTGTCAATCTATTAATCTTCAAGTCATGTTTGTGTCACATGAATCAATATACTTAGTTTGGATTGACCTGTTTTATAATCAACCCTTTTATGGACACGGCATGAACATGACTTGTGGACACAAATTGCCATCTCTAACATATGACAGATGGTCATAAGTGGTTGATATTGTTTTCTATGGCGTATTTGACCAAAAAAAGCGAAGGATTTCCCGCTCTGCAATTCAGTTCAGAACTCAGATCAACAAGGAAATTATTTGCTTGGAATGTATGTTCTTTTAAGTTGCAACAGATGCATTTTCAAACGGTAAAATATGCCTTCAAGATCACGCGTGACAACCAAATCATGTTACAGTCACTGATGCATAACAAGTCTTTTCGGCTGTAACCAATTCCCTACCATTCAGATCCTTGTAGTGCTAATGTTTGGAAGTGACTGCTTCAGAATTTTTCTGCTTTTAGAAGTTTTGGGGACTGCTGAATGAATGTGACCGACCAGAGCCCTAGAAGGATCCAATAATGATAACGTTCAGACCAGTTCATAATTGGGGTATAGGAAGATGACAAAGAGGTCTGCTTTGCCTTTACGTAATTCACATTCTCCATGGATTCAGATCAGGAAGATTTCAAGCTTGAAGCTTTTTCACGGAGTAAGAATCAGAGATGCCTATTAAAATAGGTGCATGGACAATATTAAATGTTGAAAATGTTGTGTCTGATGGTCCTGTTTTTGCATGAAATCCAGGAGGGTCTTTGACTTGCAGCGCCAGTGATGAGTTGGCTGTCTGAGGTTTTGTTTTCATTGTCTGTATAATATATTGTAAGTGCATTAATAAAAACCAACGATACCAGTTATGGTCCGTGTCTTGCGGAGTTCTGCAAATTCTTGAAGACTATGAAATGTTTGGGGCTAGTGTGGCATGGCTGAAAGTGAAAAATGGCTGGCTCTTGAGAATTTCCTGCTAGGTTACCGAAGTTTCATGAGGATATAGATTGAGAAGTTTGATGGTTTGTTTAGTGATTGTTATGCGGATGCAGGTGGACGTGGATGAGCAATCAAGCAGAAGCTTCCAAACTTTTTCTGAAACATAGACAGAGACAATTCCTGAGTATGATACAGCACAAGAGACGAACGAGGAATTCCAATACCCATCATGATATTTGAGAGAAGAGAGAGTCCATTTTGCCCCCATCCTTTTCGGATCGATAATACAAATTTTCCATATGGTAGGGTACAGCCATACTTGGATGAGATGAGATCATCATGCTATACTTGTCCTTGAATATCCAGAAAATTTTGATATTTTTCTCACGAGAAGTGCATCTTAGAGAAGTAGTCCAATATTGAGGTGTAAAATATGCGAGATTTAACAAGCAATATTGATTTTTACAATCTTAACGTCAGATTTGACGGTACTTTTTCGCAGTGTGATGATTATGCATCTGATATAGTGGTCTGTAGACTTCTAGATGGTGACTGTCCAATAAGATATTACTTGGAAACAATAATTTACAGGCGTTCATTAAATCCCTTGGGAGACTTTCCCTATATATTCCTAGTATTGGTGTGCAAGTCATTGTAGCCTAACCTCTCTGAAGGGAAAACCCAGCCTCTCTCCCTCACAGATTCAACCACATTTAAGCTCTCTCTCTCTCTCTCTCTTTCATACATTGAACTCTAGCCATTTCTAAGTCTCATCTCTCTTTCCTATTCTCTCTTCACACTCATGGAGAACAACACAGCTCCTGCAACTTCCAACCAAAAAAATCAACACCACCTCCCTCAAACACCTCCTCAGCCCCACCACAACCGCCTTGGCCTTCTCCACTCCAATTCCATCTTCGCGATCTTCATAGCCACGGCTTCATTGATTGCTCTCTTAGCCATTTTCTTCATCATTTTACTCCTCCGACGGCTCAAGTCCTCCAAAAAGCATGCAAACTGGGAAAGGAGCAACACAAGCTTCGACAAGTCCATCAGCGTTGCTCGAAACCCTGCGATCTACGACTGTAGTCCAGGTAAGCTCAAATACGTACTTCAAAAATTCAGACTTTTGCAGCAAAACTGGTGGCGTGGTGTCAATGCTAGTGGAATCTAACATTGTTTTTGTTGTTCCGTACATGCGTTTGAATTCTGATATAGATGTGAAGGGAGGGTGTTTGAGTGGAGGGAATCTGGGGCGCGGATCACTGGGGGCGGCAAACAGTAGTAGCAACGGGCATCGGAGAGGAGTGCAAGTGTTCACGTACAAGGAGCTTGAAGTGGCCACAGAAGGGTTCAGTGAAAGGAATGTTTTAGGGAATGGAGGGTATGGAGTGGTGTACAAAGGGGTGTTGAGTGATGGTACTGTCGCTGCAATTAAGATGTTGCATTGGCAAGGCAAGCAAGGAGAGCGTGCCTTCAGGATTGAGGTCATTCAAATTCCACTTCATTCATTACCACTTTCCACTTCTTGTCTCTATTTGCCTGCCCTCTCTCTCTCTCTCTCTCTCTCTCTCTCTCTCTGAACCCATTTAATGCGGATCGTGAATTCTACTCACAATTTACTGAAAAAATCTGTCCCCGACCGGGTGTTCACGGCACAGTTTGCTTCCCTCACACCAAGGGCAAACTTTAGATCTCTCTCACACGATCCATAAGGTTAGGAGGTACATGGTTCTAGACTTCTGTTTGCTCTCTCTCTCTCTCTCTCTCTCTCTCTCTCTCTCTCTTCTGAGTTTGAATCTGTAAAATGGTACAAGAATGTATCTAACTCTATCAGTGTTAGTTCCCTGTTACGGAAAGCGCTAACCAACTTGTAAGTTCATCAATTTCACAGAACTTCAGCATCTGTCCAAATTAGCCTAGCTGGTTCCTCCTTAAGACAAAAAGTTCTTTAAATGCATGTACTTGGAAGTCAAAGAAGAGATATCTCTTATCTTCACCAAAAAAAAAGAAAAAAAAAGAAGAGCTGAGTGAAATTTAGGTATTCTTGAAAGGCATGATCAAGGGTATATCGAAGTGTTGACTTTAGCACCTTCTGGCTTCCTTTCTTTACTTCGGGCACAGAGCTCATATTCTACGCATAAATTCCTGGGCAATGCCTGCTCCACTACTTTGCCTGCACCTATAAGTATTGCTCTGTGAAACAACCTTCCGCGTATGGCTAATGGCATAATAGTCAACATTGCACATGGATGAAATTTAAACTGCAAATTTTTTCCTTAGGTATCCATTTATTTTATTCTTCTTAAAATTTTGGTACTGCAGGTCGATCTCTTGAGCAGGTTGCACTCACCATACTTGGTGGATCTACTGGGCTACTGTGCTGACCAAAACCATAGGCTCCTAATATTGGAATATATGCCCCATGGTACACTCAAGCATCACCTGCATCCATTGCACTCGCACAGCCAACACAGACCGCTGGATTGGGGGACCCGGCTAGCGATAGCCCTTGATTGTGCCAGGGCCCTAGAGTTCCTGCACGAGCACACGGTGCCCTCGGTCATCCACCGCAACTTCAAGTGCACCAATATTCTGCTGGACGACAACTTCCGTGCCAAAGTGTCCGACCTTGGCCTGGCCAAGATGGGGTCAGACAAGGTCAATGGCCAGATTTCGACGCGGGTACTTGGGACCACCGGGTACCTTGCACCAGAGTGAGTAGTCCATTAGCTTCTCGTGCATCTTGTTCATTATCAGAAAGAAACCAATGAAAACAGCAGATCATGAGCTAACATCCCCACACGGAAGACACAGAGGTCCCCATTAGGAAGGTCGCCAGTTTCTTTCCTCGGATTAGCTGTTTGGCAGGCAAAAACCTAAAAACCTCGACAAACTAAAGACCACTAGGACGAGTTATCATGCCATCATTTTCATATCTGTAGATAATCTTAGCAGTTTGTATTGTGAAAGAAGACTGTATGATGATTTCTCACTAGTCACATTTCACAAAGTTACCAAACATCACTATTCATGAGGTAACAACTCCACTGGTTTTTTTGGCCATGCAGATATGCTTCAACAGGCAAGTTGACAACGAAGTCTGACATCTACAGCTATGGTATCGTCCTTCTAGAACTATTGACAGGCCGAGTACCAGTCGATAGCAAGCGCCCTGCTGGAGAACATGTCCTAGTTTCATGGGTTGGTATCTTTAGCCCTTCCACTATTGTAATTCGATTGTATAATGAAAAGGTTAGATGATAAGATCAATTCAGTGCCCTAATATATGTTATTTTTTTGTTGTTTCACTGAGCTGCAAGTTAACACTAGCATTATGGTGTGCTATGGTCATTCATTGGATGCTAATCAAATGTAATAGTAGTTCTCTGCTAAAACCCAATTAGCTTGCAAAGTTTTGTTTTCCTGGGTGCAGTTAAGTCCATGCAACGTCATTCCACTTAATTCCTAAGCATTAAGTCAAAGCACAAACTTAACGCTCTCGAATCTATCAGGCTCTTCCGAGGTTAACTAACAGAGACAATATATTGGAAATGGTTGATCCAGCCCTGAAAGGCCACTTTTCGAAGAAAGAGTTGATTCAGGTCAGCGTGCAACTTCATGATCTTCTAAGTGCCAAATATAGATTATGCCAACTTAACCATACCATGCCGCTTTTCCTTCTCAACAGGTAGCTGCTATTGCAGCAATGTGCGTGCAACCAGAAGCAGATTATCGTCCTCTAATGACGGACGTCGTACAGTCACTAATTCCTCTGGCTAAGAACTACTCCTCAATCAGTTCTTCCAATTCCTTGAGATTTCAGAACAATGCAGTTAGCCCCAGGTACTAGGCGTAAGGGATTCATAAGACGACATTTTCCTTATTGGAGGCATGAAGAATCTTCAAAATTCAGAGGGACCATCGACCACACAAGACGACATGCGAATACAGAAGAGCACCAAGGAGGAATATGCCATGCAAAATAGAAAATCACGACTACCAAGATCGTGCAATCTTTTTCCTAGATAAGGATATACTGGCCCTATCCAAAAGCTGTACATGCTCATCTTAGAAAGAGTACTCTGTCTAGTTTTCATATTCTCAAAGATCATGGTACCATTATTTCATATTTGATAAGATAAATAAATTTCGAATAAATTGCTCTTTACTATGGTATGACGAGAGAAATCAAATGCCAAAACCTGACCAGGCACTCACTTAATGAGAAAAACAAGGATCAAGCACACGTGAAAGCAAGAAAAATTGGCCATCACCTACATAAGCGAAAAAATACAATCTAGAAGACATTGAATAACGAAGATAGGTGACAAATTGAAGGAGCATTGAAAAAGGCTCATTGACACTACATGTGCCGGGAAAAAATTTGAAAAATCTTAAGATAAAGTAATGGCAATGTCCGTAAGAACATGCCAACAATTTGCCCTTCCATGGCATGGCAAAAGGAATTGTCTCTCTTCCCTAACTACACAGACTACCCAAACAATACAAAACTGATATTAAAGCAAGTTGATGGGCAAATAAAAGCTGCTGCCCTTCAAATTTGGCAGCAAAAAGTTCGATCTCCTCTTATGTATGAGACATGCAGCAAAGCATGAGCCGAAAGAAAGAGACTGCTCCATATCATCCTTTAGATCGAGTCCTATCAAAGAAGAGCAAGACAATGTTATCCTGGGAGACTTGAAACGACAAGAAACAACAAGGCCATGTGCAGTAATGCAGAAGTTCGGCTGGCATAACTTTTTCCTTCCTCATTTCTCTACTGAGAGGATATTACCCAGGAAGACTTGAAACGACAAGACACAACTTAGGTCATGTGGAATAATGCGAAGTCTCAGATGGCATGTCTCATTTATCTCCTGCCCTTGAGGAGGACAAAACTTTCATAAGATCAAATCTTTCATTAAATTTCAGGACACAGTTTACCAGAACGTGTTACAAATTCTGACATCAATTCAATCAGCTACAATATGTTCAGAGCCGCAACATAAGCGACATAATTTACAAAGAAACTAGACGTAAAAACCCTTGATGTTTCAACATCACAATCTATACACGAATGAAACATCAGGATGAGAGGTTCCAGTAACCAATACAACATGGAAAAAGCTAGGAAATGAAAATCTTCACTTTGTGACTACTGCTCTCAAATCCATCGAACAGAATTTCGGCAGATGTAATAGATAATATGCAAGCACCTGGTCAGGGAACAAAAAGAATGTCCACGTCTTCTATTAGCATGAAGCATGGCACCAAATGCCTGAACAGATGGTTCCTCATGTTCGAGGCTTTACTCTGCCAAAAACATAAATCTCTCAACTGCTTTTCTCAGCATCTGTGTCTTGGCCAGTACTTGGTTCACCTCCCCTCCCATCTAGTGGTCTAGTATTTCTTTTACCAATTTTATCAGCATATTTCGCAAAAGCAGCAGAAAGGGCTGACTTAACAGTCAATTCAGGCTCTTTTTTCTGGCGCTTGCTCGTCTGTGCAACATCATCTACAATTTCCTGATCCTCACTTATTGAACCAGGTTCAGCATTCTTCTGCACAGGAGCTTCTGGAGCTGCAGCAGCAACGTTTGGAACCACTCGCTTGAATGGTTCATGAAAAGTATCATACAAGCGCCTTACCTATTTCAAAAGCACAGATAGGCAAATTGAAATAAAAGTCTTCAATAGAATTTTAATATAAGTACTGCAGTAGATTCAAGATAAAAGCACCTTGCGCTCCCCTATACCAGGACATCGAGCTAGATCTTCCATCGAAGCATCCATGATATGAGAAAGAGACTGAAAAAATGGGAATCCGTTTAAGGTTTATAATCCTCAACAAAAGGATAGTCTCCAACTACATTTATTTAAAATGAAAGAAAATACAATTTGGAAGACTTTCAAAGCAGAACATAAGGCATACCCCAAATGTAGAACCAAGGGTGACAACATCTGTCTTATTGACATGTCGAACTGTTGTTAGAGCATGAGTCAGCTGGAGGAAAAGGAAAAATTTCAGCTTCAACAAATGCAAACTCAAGAAGCATAGTGTAGGTTCTCCCTAATGTCTAGATCAATTATCTATAAAGAATCGGATGGACTTGATAACAGCAAAATGGAAATTGGATTGCTAGAAGTAACAAATCCAAGATAACATAGAATACCCTTGATAAGTAGTCTGTATCCATTTGCCCTTGAATGATGTCTGCAGGCTTGTTTTCATAGACTTTTATTGTCTCCAAGTAGCGGCCACACTCTTCCAAGCTTGGAAAAAGAAATAGAATGATGAGATATCCCCAAAGACCAAAATGAAGCTGTTTCTTGCCATGACTGATGAAACAAAATCTAGATTTGGCTGCAGCAGAAGTCTAACTCTACTAAAAGTATTGCTCCTGGAACTGTTATATTGACCACAGACGTCTCTTAAGAAAAATCAGTACCTCCAACCACACAAGAGTGTACAGTCATGGAGCAGAGCTGTCTTTGTCACTTCAAGAAGAGGCTTAACTACATCCTCCTGAAACGGACAACGTCTACAATTTATAAACTTCTTGCTTCAGGCAAACAAAAAATGTACAAAATCACTTCAATGGCTTTAAAGTTTCCCAAGACTGATAAAGCAGATTAAGAGAACAGCAAACAAACAAGGTAGCTCACCACATCAACATGACATAAAACAACACGGAGCTTGTAGTTCTTCTGTAGCTCCCTTATTCGATAGTATAGGTAATCTGGATGCAGAAGATGATAACGAAGGCTACAAAGCAATAATGAATTATCAGGTACACGAACTCAAATGCAAAACTCAAGGCCTATGTGGTGATATTCTAGTTCAATACGTGTTCAATTAGCAGATTGCATGCAATACCAGAAGTCATCAGGACCATCAGAGATTCACATGCCAGGCTCAATTGTAATTCTCTGTTCTATCCACTATAGTTGTCCTTTAGGTCCAATTCAAATAAAGATTAAGCCAGGGAAATTGAGAGTAGTCATGTTGCATGTAAAATGAGCTTAAATGGCATGGATGATTCTCAAGTGGAGTAGTCTTATGGTTTGTATATAAAAAGTATTTTCATCATAACCTGTAATTTCATCAATGAAAGAAAATGACAGAAACAATATGCATTTTTTCTCAAATATGCTGTGAACATTTTGTACGTGCTCACCAAATAAGATGATCTTCACAGCAGCTGGTTGACCAAACGCATAAGAACAAGAAAGAACTAATTTGGCAACTTAGAAAGGGGGAAAAACTCAAACCTCAAGTAAAGAGCACATGAGTTCTGCCCAAGTAAGTAGTCACAAACAATGTCAGCAAAAGCCCACCTCACATTCCTGATATGTTTGAGCAAAGGATTCCCCTTCTGCACAAGGGAAAAGGGGTTAGATAAAGAAAGATGAGTTAAAAGAGCTATATTTGCTATAAAATTTTATCAGGTAGAGGCCGTTTCCCCTTACTTTTGTCTTTGTGAGATGATCAGTGTGAAAGATATTGTAATCCTATATAAAAAAAAACTTGAATAATTTGATTATTTCGAGCACTAGAACCTGTCCTTAAGCAAGTTCTTGATTGAATTTTCCAAAATCTAGAGTCTAAACACAGAAGTGATAACCAAAAATCTCAGACCAAACTCATCTGTGGTTCCTTCTGCACCATTAAAAGGATAATACCATAACTTCTAATTACAACAGCGCTAGAACAATCGCCAACATGTGACAACAAAACAATTAGTAACTCTATAATGTTCATGTCACCTTCCTCTTTTATTCAAAATCCACGAGTACACTACGCAAACCATAAATGGCTAGAGTTGCTCCCATTCGATAATCTGAACTGAACCGGTAATTGCATGCTCAATATTTGATCTTGGCAACAAAATTGGCATTCACACTTAACAAAGCTTCATTCTTTTAATCCGAAAACATAGATTCAACTCTCACAATCTTCGAGTAAGAAGACCCTTACTTGTCTAGGGCTCACCAGGATCGCATTGCGACTCTGCGCGGCAAAAGACGATTTTGACGACGACCCAGCAACAGCACCGGACGTACCGGCGACACTACACAACGGAACAAGAAAGAAACCCATCAAGTCAACGAGGGGAAAAATTCAATCTTTCTCCGCTCCGACCCAAAAGCAGAGGAACTTCCTCCAAGCAGAAGTCGCAGCAGATTGCCCATTTAGTACCTCCAAGTCGAGGCGGCGGCGGCGGGAGGCGGAGGAGCCGCCGGCGGAGGAGGAGGAGGGGGAGAGTAGAATTCGGAGGATTTGAGGAAAGAGAAAGCCTGGGAGAAGGAAGGGGAAGGGGTGAAGAGAGATGGCGGGGCCGATTTCGACTGGGAGCTCTCTAGGACTTCTTGGTACGACGGGATTTTGATCACCGTCTTGTTGCGGTTCGGCTGACGCTGGAGATGGTCGTCTTCTTCTTCCTCCCGGTTCTCCATTTTCGGCCTTAGCTTCGCTCGATCAGCGCCAAAGCATCCATTTTTCTGGACGTTTACTGCTGCGAAGAGAGAGAGAGAGAGAGGGAGAAAGAAGTTGCAGGTGGCCCAACGCCAACGGTGGGCGGGCCTGAACCTTAGGCGGGCTGGCGAGCCATCACTAATAGCTTTAAAAAAGAGTTTCTTAAAAAAAAAATTAATATCCAAAAAAATCTCAAACCCATAAACATTTAACAAATTTACCTTTAATTATTTTTTTGATTTAAAAACTCTAAAAAAAAAAACCTATGAAAAATTTACCCTAACTAATCATAAAAAACCCTAAACTAATATATTTATAACAAATTTACCCATAATTAATTTATTCAACTTTTAAAAATTAAATTTTGATCTTTTTGTATTTAAATTTCCTTTTTTTCCTTTTTTTTTTTATTGTTAAATTGGATTAATACCACAAAAAAATCACAAAAATTGTAAACTATAACAGAGTAAAATCCCAAATTGGCCAGAATAAACTATCACGTGAGTATACTCGACCTCGTCGGAAGCTATCACGTGTTATTTAACTTAATAATTTGACAATAAAATTTAATGGAAACTAATAGAGGGTAAATTTGTTACAAGTGTACCAGTTTGGAGTAAATTTATCAAATGTGTATCACTTTTTAGGGTTTTTGGTAGTCAAAAAAATTAGTTTGGGATAAAAACGCAAACAAATGTACAAGTTCCTTTTTTTCCGAGAACAAAAAACAAAAAAGTATTAAAAAAAAAAATCCAAAATTTCTAAACATTTGATTAGTAAAATGAATTAGGCTGATACTAAAAACCTTAAAAAACCTCAAATTAATATTTATGATAAATTTACCTCCCATTAGTTTTTATTAAATTAAATTAATATCACTAAAAAATCACAAATCGGTACATTTGTGACAATCAAAGGGTAAAACCCTAATTTGGTCCACTTATCAACTACGGATTCCAACGTGTCATTGATAATAAAATTTAACAAAAACTAATGGAGAATAAATTTAGTATAGGTATATCAACTTAGGGTTTAATGACATTTCTACCGAATTTGGATTTTTTTTTACATTAACCCAAATGAATTTGTTTTTTTTATATTTTTTATATATTATATTTTTTATTTTTATACGTTACATATTTTTTCTTATTTATTTTTTATTTTGGAAATTAAAAAAGTAAAAACTGTATACCTATTTGAATGAACTGAAATAAAAAAAGAGAGGAGGAATTAGCCTTTATTTAAGTTAAGACAGGAATTAAGACTCATTAGGGTTTAGGATTAGGACTAGTTCACGTATGGCTCGTATATGCCAAAAAGTTCCTTATGTTAATCCAGTTTTAGTATGAATAACTAGAATTGAAACCCGTGCTCAAACATACAACTCCATAGAAGTTCGATAAAACCAAATTTGTACTTTCAGATAAAGATCGTAGTCTTGATGACTATTACTTAACGGAGTTGATCAAACATAGGTACAAATGTAAATATACATTCATACTGTCGTCTTCTCATGAAGATAATTTTTTTTGTGCCTAAATTTGGTTTTTGCTTTGATATTCTAACCCATATGGTCGACCATTAAAAAAACGCCATTTTTTCCTATGTTCAATGACAGATAATATGGTGGTAATTTTTTTGAGCTATGATAGTGTCGACAACATTATATTTTCATAATGTCTAATTTATCTGCTGGGTTCTAAAGGAAGAAAAATAATCTCTACAAATATGACCATTGACCAATCGTGCTGTAATTTTCCTAGCCAATTTCGTTGTCATTAATTTTATCGATTTAACGACATATAAATGATCGTTCTATATGAATCATGCAAATAAGATACATTGGTTTCGATTTTACTATAGCGGGGTATCTCGTTGCAAATACCAGATATAATTATATTAATTCATGTATAGCTGCACTGGGAGAAAAATAAGGTGCCCATCTAGCACCGCATTATATCGTCGAGAAACGCAAAATGGACGGACATTTTTCTTGAACTGTATTTGTTAAGTAAATGGAAATCAATATCGGATGTCTAAGCAATGGTTGAAATGATTTGTGAAATCCAGCCTCGTATAAAATGAAGTGAACTTCATTGTTTTATTGAAAGAACATTAAATATTTTCATAAAATCTGCAAGTCGACAATTGATTTGGATGAATGAAATGAAATGAGAACTTAGATGTTATTCCGAAGAATATATTTTGTGGATACGCTATTAAGTACCATTTAGTTCCACTATTTTAAGAGAATAACTTTAGAGGTCATATATAAAAAGGAGGCGTGAAGTTGAAAGAGCACAAAAATCAATAGAAATTTTCAAAAGATCGAGCAACTTTTTTAGGATAATTACAACATAAGTCTCAAAACTTGTCAATTTCATGCATTTAAGTTCTAGAACATTCATTTTGTGTATTGAAATTCCAAAACTTGTTAATCTCGCGCACTTGAGCCCTTCCGTTACCTCTGCCAATTTAAAGTGAATGAAAATACTATAAGGTTTATTTTATTATTTTCTAATCATGGATGACTTTTCTTAAAAGTATTTTCAATCCCTCCACACAAAAAGAAGTCGTCACATAAAAAACAAAAACTTGTTTATATTCAAGTAATTTTTATTTTTAGTTTTAATTTCTAAAATTAAATTATATTGGTAATTTTTCCATTTCATTTTTAAAAATTTTTATTATTTAGTTTTTTTTTTTTTTTGCTAGCATTAGAAGTTGGTACCTTTTGTGTTCCAAGTGGAATTTGGCCCAATTTACCAAGTTGCAATTTAGTAACTTACATGTTATTCCTGGTACGAATTAGGATCATGTAATGTCATATGCTTGAAGTATACTGATTTTAAATGTGACCAAGAGATGCTCTCCAAGCAATCGATGAAGAGATTTAACCATATTTGGTAGATTTATCATCTAAATCTCAAAATTTACAAAAGATATTAGAGATTTGATCGATCGTAGAACTCGAACAAGTTGATAGATGTGAATATTCGTATGACCGTGTGCTTTGTGTATCCTTACAATAGTAAATTTCATAATTGCACGGCGGGGAAATCTTAATAAGGGAAATTGAAAAGGAGAAATGGCAGGTCGAGCCTGTTGAACTGAAACCCTAGAGGCCCCTCTGCCACCGTCGGCAGCCACAGTAAGTGAGATCTTATTGAAATCCCACATCTCCGACTTGGCCACCCGGTCGGGCCAGTCTGGCCTCATGAAGTCCTTCCCTTGGCTGCTCCGTTTGCCTCCGCATCGGTATCCTCGTCTCAGGCAACCTACCAGGGGCAGGACCGGCCCGGGCCGGTCCATCAATTGCTTCCTCACCTCGGCGGGCAGCCTCAGGTTGAACCAGTCCAGAACATGCCCTACGACGATAGCTAGGCCAATGAGATAGAAGAGGAAGTACATGACAAAAACGCCGAAGGTGACGAAGGCCATCAGGGCGCCGACCAGGCCGTGCCTGGGGTGTCGTCGCATCCGCTGTGCGACACCGGCTGGGCAGCGTCGGGAGGAAGAGGGGTTTCGAGAATGAAACAACGATGGAAGAGGATAACGGAGAGAAGGACTACAGGGAAGAACATGACGGCGATCACGGCCACAATTGCCTTGGAGAGGACGAAGATAACGGGAACGATGCAGTCAGACGGGGCTGAGGTGGGGGATTCATCGCTTGGCGGAGTGCCCGCCGGTTGGGCGGACATTTTCCTCATCGGAGGCATGAAGAATCTTCAGAATTCTGAGGGAGCATCGAACACACCAGACGACATGCGCGTACAAGAAGAACATCGCCAAAGGAATATGGCATGCGAAATATGAGGATCTTGACTATGGAGATTTTCCGCAATCTTTTTTCCTAGATATTAGGATACACCGGCCCTATCCGGAAGCTGTACATGGTCATCTTAGGCCAAGTGTTTTCACATTCTCGAAGATCACGATTCCATAATCTCGCGTTTCTCCTCCTCCTCCTCCTTCTCCTTCTTCTTCATTTGCTTCGCTTAATCAGCGTCATAACATTCATTTTTAGCCATTTACTATGGCGCAGAGAGAGAGAGAAGTTGCAGGTTGCCTAAGAGTTATTATAGCAGTGGGCGGGCATGAGCCCTAGGCGTTCTGGCAAACCATCACTAGTAACTTTGAAAAAAATTTCATTCAAAAAGCTAAATTTTATACACATTTGATCAGCTAAATTAATATTTCTTTTGATGTTGTTCATTTACTTTATATTTTTATGTTTTTTACATATTTTTTCTTATTTATTTTGTGTTTTTCAAGTAAAATTGAATGAATTGAAAAAAAAAAAGAACTAATTTAAACCCTTTGTTTAAGTTAGGACAGAGATTAAGACTTATTAGGGTTTGGGGACTAGGGCTCGTTCGCATGTGGCTCGTTTAGGGCAAAAAATTCCATATGTTAACCCCATTAGCGTGAATAAGTAGAATTAAAACCCGATGCATGGAAAGATGCAATTCCATAAAATGAACTTTTAGATAAAGATTTTAATCTCAATTACTATTACTTTAATGGAGTTGATCAAACATAGGTAAGAATGTAAATAGACATTCGTATTATCATTCTTGTCATGAAGATAAATCTTTTTGTCCCCAAATTTGGCTTTCGCTCTAATATCAAGGTAATGTATAACTCGTACGGTTAACCATTTAAAAAACCAATATTTTCTTATATTCAATAATATATGATATAGTGGTAATATATGGAGCTATAATATATATTCTGGGTGTATACAAAATTATATTTTCATAATGTATAATCTCTCTGCTGGGTTCTCGAGGAAGAAAAATAATCTCTACAAGTATGACCATAGACCAATCAAATGACAAGTTCCCTAGCCAACTTCGTTGTCATCATTTTTAGGGGAAAAAACCACAAAAAAAACTAAACTATATCTACCGTGACACATTTACTCTAAAAATTATTTTAATAACGTCGAAAATATCAAACTATGCTAATTGCAACACACGTACCCTAAATTTTTCTTGTGATATATTTACCTTCCATCAAGATTCTATTGGATGATTTTCGAGTCATAACAATATCGTTTTTATTTTACTTAAGTCACGTGAGTACTGTGTCATAATGTTTGTTTTACGGCATCAATATAGGTATATTTTTAACAGTCCACATTAAATAAAAATTGGATGGTGATTGGAAATGGGCGCTTGGCTTATCACATCTCTTGGGTGGACCCTTCTTCACCTGCGTTGGTCGCTCACTATCTTCCAAAAGGAAAAAGATCTCTGAAAAAAGATCTTTGAGAGCTGTACTCTTTTAGCCTGCCTTGTGGAGGTCTCTCGGGTGTCTACAGAACTAGATCTTGTAGAATCATATTGAATATTTGATGATACATTCTGTACCTTGCTAAAAAACCGATCCTTGTCTTTTCAACGGTACTTGAATCTTAAGTCGCGGCCAACAAAGGGTAAATATATCATATGTATAGAAGTTTATGAGTTTTTATGCCATAACTAAAGTTTATGGTATATGTGTCATAATAGGTAACTTGGGGGTGTTTAGTGGCTTTTGCCCTTGTCTTTATCAATTTAACGACACGCAAATGATAGATTGGGAACAGAAAAGTTAGCATTGATTTCAGCTAAACTTTTTTGGAATTCTCGAAAGAAAGAAATGATGTTGCAAATTGCAGCAAGACGGTTTTAATTTGATTAAATCTTGACAAATTAGTTATTTTTCCCAAAGTTGCTAGCATTAGAAGTTAGTAATTTTTGTGTTCCAATTGGAATTTTGCCCAATTTGTCAACTTGCAATTTAGTAGCTTCCATGTTTTTCACAGCACGAATTAAAATCATTTAATGTGAGATGCTTGAAGTTTTAAATTTGATTTCAACTGCAAGCAAGGGATGCCCTCGAATTAGGAGATTTAATCACATTTGAAACATTTTATTATGTAAATCCCAAGATTATACGAAAGATATAAGAGACTTGATCACATCTGCCTTAATATACTTGACTTAGAATGATAAGCAAAACTCAAACAAGCAAATAGATGCAGACATTCGTATGACTTCCTGCTTTGTATATCTTTACACTAGTAAATTTCACCATTGCACGGTAGGGGACTTACATTTCCATCTCACTAAGGATAATTAAAATAAAAAGGATCCAAACATTTATTTTAAATTCAAAGTTGACATTTTCTCCGATTTTTCAATCAAAGTTTAGTTTTCATAATATTCAAACCAATCTCTTTTATCAACTTCAATGCCACAAATTTATAAAGTTCTTCTCTTTTCATCACTAATTTCTTAAAGTTTGTCCAATACAATGTACAAAGTGGACACAAATTTTTGGCAATCGCCCGCCAAAACAAATTAATAGCTGCAAAATTCCCAAAATTGTCCATTTTTTTTCCTGTGATGTAACTAATTTACACACTAAATGTCCGGTTGAGCCTGTTGAATCGAACCTCGAGCGGACCCTCCGCCACCGTCGGCATCGACTGTTGGTGAGATCCTGTTGAAATCCTACCTCTCCGATTTGGCTGCCCGGTTGAGCCGGTCCGGCCTCCTGAAGTCCCTCCCTCGGCTGCTCCCTTTGCCTTCACATCGGTATCCTTGCATCAGGCAACCTTCCAGGGACAGGACTGGCCCTGGCCGGTCCATCAGTTGCTTCCTTACCTCGGCAGGCAGCCTCAGGGTGAAACGGTCGACGTCCTTGCCCAGTCGGATTAGCATGGACCCAAATACCTGAACAACTAGTTCCTCATGTTCAAGGGCCGACTTGACGGTCAATTCAGGCTCTTTTTTCTGGCGCTTGCTTGTCTGCGCAGCATCATCTACAATGTCCTGGTCTTCACTTATCGAACCAGGTTCAGCATTCTTCTGCACAGGAGCTTCTGGAGCTGCAGCAGCAATGTTTTGAACCACTCGCTTGAATGGTTCGTGAGAAGTATCATACAAACGCCTTACCTACTTCAAAAGCATAAATGGACAGATTGAAATACTAGTATTCGATAGAAATAAAATATAAGTACAGCAGTCGGTTCATTATAAAAGCTCCTTGCGCTTCCCTATACCAGGACATCGAGCTAAATCTTCCATCGAAGCATCCATGATAAGAGAGAGACTGAAAAAGTGGAAATCCTGCATAAGTTTTGTAACCTGCCACAGAAGGAAAGTCTACAACTACATTTATTTGAAATCAAAAAAGCACAGTTCAGGAAGATCTCCATAATAGAACACAAGGCATACCCCAAATATAGAACAAGGGTGACAACATCCATCTTATTGACATGTCGAACTGCTGTTAAGAGCATGAGTCAGCCAGAGGAAAAGGAGAGATTTCAGCTTCAAAAATGTGAACTTAAGAAACATAGTGTAGGTTCTTCCTAATGTCCAGGGCAAATGTCTCTAAAGAATCGGATCGAGGATAATGTTGAATGCCCCTGATAAGTAGTCTGTATCCATTTGCCCTTGAATGGTGTCTGCAGGTTTGTTTTCATGGACTTTTATGACCTCCAAGTAGTGGCCACAGTCTTCCAAGCTTGGCAAAAGAAAAAAAATCTACTGCAGCAAAATTCAAACTCTTTTAAAAAAATTTCTTCTGGAACTGTTTTATTGACCACAAACATGTCCAAGGAAAATCAGTACCTCCAACCACACAAGAGGGTGCAGTCATGGAGCAAAGCTGTTTTAGTCACCTCAAGAAAGGCTTGACTACATCTTCCTGAAACCGACAATGGCTACAATTTATATACTTTCACTTCTGGTTAAGGAACATTCATAGCATCACTTTAATGGAAAGTTTCCCAAGACTGATAAAGCAGGTTAAAAGAACCAAAAAAAAAAAAAAAAGGATAGCTCAGCACATCATCATGACATAAAACTACACGGAGTTTGTAGTTCTTCTGCAGTTCCCTTATTCGATAGTATAGGTAATCTGGATGCAGCAGATGATAACGAAGGCTGCAAAAGCAATCTGACTAATCAGATATGGAGACAACTTCGAATACAAAACTCAAAGATCTTTATTTTCAATACATAAGTCGTGCGTAGCACGAGGAAACAGTGCTGTGGAAACAACAGAGTTTCTTTATTAATATGCTTAGTGGCCTCGGGGCACTCATTAACAAAATCGTACACATTTATACCCATATGACGAGCAATGTCTTGGAGCCAAACTTTGTAGAGAAGTGCTAAAGAATGTCGAAGAATGTTCCTCGTCTATGGTTTTATCCAAGTTCATCGGAGGGGAACCATCAGTAAACAAGTCAAAAGAAGAGCTTATTTAGAAGGAAGAATGTACAATGTTTATCAATGCAATTCCATCGCTGAAGTTCTTTTCACCGTTCCAAAAGCTCAGAGTTCCAGACATCTTCCTGTAGCGGTATCATAAGAAGAATCTTGTCATAATAAAACGACTCAGATAAGTGAACCTGGTGAATTTGTTGGCTCAGCAAGAAGTTTGAAGATTCGACGGTGCGGTACCACCTACCAGGGCCAAAACAATGACTGAACTAGGAAACGTTTCTTCAACTTCTCGAACGATGGATCACCGAGTCTAAGGCTACGATCAATATATCTTCAGGTATATTGATAGCATCGTATACTTCTGGTCTTGTGCTATATCCTTTCAGAGAATCAAAATTAGTGCTCTTTAGCATAAAAGATGACTAGGCAACGTCATTTTAAGTTAAGGATATAGGAGATGGAGTAGGTTAGAAAGAACACACTTCGAAATGAGTGTGTCTAGCACATCAGCATCTGAGGGTGTAGATTTGGTGCTTTGCTATGTGGTGCTGGGTTGTAGCTCAAGTTCCGAGAAGTTTTTAGCGAGCCACATTTTCACATGATCTGTCAGTTAATGAAGAAAATGTTTTCCACATGTTATATAATTGTAGAGTGAGAATAACTCCATTTACTCTATATCACATAACAAATGTTAAATTCAACAGAAACCTTGAATATCAAACCGAACAACCAAAGATCCGTCGGGCTGCTTCACAAAAATAAGCTTTTGGGTTTCTAAACTTTCCCCTGTTTTTGCCTTTGTAAAGCCCGTTAACACTATACTGGAGTATCTGCAACTTCATATAAAGCAAAAATCATCTTGCCCGAAACACTGCCAGACAGGTACAAACAAGGGTGCTAGGGTCTGGCAGTATTTCCATTTATCAAAGTGACATTGGAAAGTGATTTATTGCACATTACTAGAGCAAAGAACCAAGGAGTTAACATTATGATAAGTGACCCCTTGGTTCTATTTTTTTTCCCTTTCCCCTGCTTCACAAATTGTTCAATGAGCACTTACCAAAGTTTAAGTGATGAGAGAACTGGATATAAAATGGAGACAACGAGTCCAGAGTGACATGGATATTAATTTTGCAATAGCCGATTGTCCTAAAAATGACTGATTCCATGCACTTTAATTATAAAACTTTTGCTTTTACGTATAAGTTCTAAAATCTTCTAATTTCGTCACTTGAGTCCTTTTGTTACCTTCGTCAATTTTTATGTAAATAAAAAATGCGACGTAATTTTTTTATTTTTTTAATCATTCATGTCTTTTTAAATAATTTTTCAATTCTCGCAGCTGAAAATTCAAATAAAAAAAAAATAAAATAATTTAAATCTTTTTAATCATCTAAAAGTGGAAGAAAAATATTTAATAAAAGATAGCTGATGAAGGGTACTGGGAAAGGCGGGTGCCGTCTTTCTTGTGTGTATGCATATAGTTGCTTGCCTGTGTGGATGCGTTTGTAGAGAAGAATAGAAAATCCAAAATCATTAAAATAAGAAAAAAAAAAAAAAAAAAAATCTCTCAAAAGCACCCTCCTCAGGTGTTTTATTGATTTTAGACAACGTTAATGCGCAATAATGATTTGACCTAAAAAAGAGAAATACGCACTAACGACGGCCGGCGCGTGCTTTACAAAATTGACAGCAATTGACGTGGCACGATTCCTTCCTTACAAACCTATTCTTTCTTTTTCCTTTTTTGGGGAGACCAACGCTATCCAATCTCTTCCATCCAATGGACCAAAGATTGTCTAATTGAATTCGTGTATCCTAAATGCGGATTCGAGCCCACCAATGATGTAATACATTACGTGAAGTCAAGACTAACTTTTAGAATACTCAACTGAAGGAATGATGACGCTATAGCCTTAATTGGATTAATTCTCGAAAAATTTGTTTTTATTTTTCGAAAGTCAATAGCATTAGAAGTTGACAAGTGGCATGATTCCTTCCTTGCCACCAATTATTTCTATTCTTTTCCCTTCCTTTTTTGCCCTTTTTGAGAGAGCAACACTTCCCCATTCATATCCAGTCGAGAAAAGGTTGTCTAATTGAATTCGTAAATCCTAAATTCATAATTGAGCCCACCAATGATGTAATGCATGATGTAAAGTAGGGATTGAACTTTTGAAATTCTTGATAGAAGAAAAGATGCTGCCAAAGTCGGCCAGCCACAACGCTATCGCTTCAATCCGATTAATTATCGACAATATTATTTTTATTTTTCGAAAGTCGATAGCATTAGAAGTTGGTCTTCATTTGGCCAACATCATTTGCCTATAGAAAATGGCTAAACAAGCAGCCAAAGTAGTGACGGCTCCTGTGACCCTTTTGCCCCAATTTTCTCACATTCCATTCACACTCTTTCTCTCTCTCTTCTCTTCCCAGAAAAGTGGTGGCACTTTCAATTTGGAAGATGTCCTTTTCATTTCCCAAGTGGAATTTTGGCCCATTTTGTCAACTTGGAGTTTTGGAGCTTCCTTGTGATCCTTGGTAAGAATTGGGATGTGTTGAAATTTGACTTGTCTTGAGTGCCGCATGATGAGGTGTGACATGGTTGAAGTTTTATAATTGGAATTGTATATTTTTACTCTCCTCTCTCTAGATTCCACACTTCACTCTGTTAATATCCCTACCTTTTACTTGGGCAAATACCATTTCTAACCAAAAAAGAAAATGGTAAGACAAAATGTACATGCATCAGGTGAAAAGTTTTCCCGAAAAATATATCCCGCAAAATAAGTGGACCCTTAAATAATAAAAATTATCATGTATTGTAATTGTGTTAATGTGCACTTTCAATTTGGAAGATGTCCTTTTCATTTCCCAGGTGGAATTTTGGCCCATTTTGTCAACTTGGAGTTTTGGAGCTTCCTTGTGATCCTTGGTAAGAATTGAGATGTGTTGAAATTTGACTTGTCTTGAGTGCCGCATGATGTGGTGTGACACGGTTGAAGTTTTATAATTGGATTTGTATACTTTTATTCTCCTCTTTCTAGATTCCACACTTCACTCTGTTAATATCCCTACCTTTTACTTGGGCAAATACCATTCCTAACCAAAAATGAAAATGGTAAGACAAAATGTACATGCATCATGTGAAAATTTTTCCCGAAAAATATATCTCGCAAAATAAGTGGACCCTTAAATAATAAAAATTATCATGTATTGTAATTGTGTTAATGTGCACTTTCAATTTGGAAGATGTCCTTTTCATTTCCCAAGTGGAATTTTGGCCCATTTTGTCAACTTGGAGTTTTGGGGCTTCCTTGTGATCCTTGGTAAGAGTTGGGATGTGTTGAAATTTGACTTGTCTTGAGTGCCGCATGATGTGGCGTGACACGGTTGAAGTTTTATAATTGGATTTGTATATTTTTATTCTCCTCTCTCTAGATTCCACAGTTCACTCTGTTAATATCCCTACCTTTTACTTGAGCAAATACCATTCCTAACCAAAAATGAAAATGGTAAGACAAAATGTACATGCATCAGGTGAAAAGTTTTCCCGAAAAATATATCCCGCAAAATAAGTGGATCATTAAATAATAAAAATTATCATGTATTGTAATTGTGTTAATGTGCATAAGGATATAGTTGCAATACTTATATTTTCATTATGAACATTCTAGCTTTTCCTAATACATGGTGGATAACAAATTTTAACTTATCATAGTTTTTAGTAATGGTAATGATGATGACCACCGGTAAAGAAATGATATAACCATGATAAAGAAAAATAAATAAATCCATAGACATTAGAGTTTTTAGTGAATTGTCCTTTTTTTTTTTTCCAATTTTCAAGCTTATTTTGTATTTTGTGATGACTAATATATCATTGTACTAGTTTTAAGTATTCGACCAATCTACACATCGCGCTGGTTTTGTCCTAGATTTTAGTCATGACAAAAAGAGCTATTCCTTTCCTTTTGGTCATGGAAAAAAAAAGAATGGCCCTTGATTAGTTTATTTAAGCTCTTCCCACCCTTAATAAGTGACGCGAATTGTAGTTTGATTTAACTATGCAACATATAACACAAATTATTTTCCGAATGCATCAGTCACACTCTTTACTAATTGTAGGAATTTGCACGGTTTAGAAAGATTTTATATTACATAGTTTCGGAGATTGGATATTTGGTACAATAATTATCTGAAGTCCATAAAATTTGCAAAAGATATAAGGGATTTAATCATATTTGCTTTGAAATGCTTGACTGATGCAAATAGGCAAAACTCGGACAAGCAAGTAGATGCAGATATCCGTATAACTACCTGCTTTGTATATCCTTACATTAGTAAATTTCATCATTATAGGATAGGGAATTTACATTTCCATCTCACCAATAAAAGGTAAAATATTCGGGTCAAATCATTTTTTAAGTTAAAAATTAACATTTTATTGGATTTTTCAATCAATTATCTTTGATTTTCATAACACCCTATTTCATCAAATTAAATGACATTGAAACATGGGCGAGAACTAATCAATCTCTTTAATCAAACTTCAATTTCAAAAAATAAAAAATTGCTCACATAATTTTACATTTTTAAAGTAAAATATTGTCGAGCATGATTTACAAAGTAGGCGCAAGTCGCCCACCAAAACAATCCAATAATTGCTGCGAAATTGTCAAAATTGTCTTTAATCTTTTTCTGTGATGTAACCAATTCAGGCGCTAAATGGGCGGCCGAGCCTGTTGCGCTGGACCACGGAAGGACCCTCCGCCGCTCCTGGCGGCAGCAGCGGCGGCCACTCTAGGCGAGAGGGCCGACGACATGCGCACCAAGAAGGATGGCATCCTATTGAAAGCCCAGCCTTCTGACGCAGGTGCCGAGTCCAACCGGTCCAGCCTCCTGTAGTACCGCCCCCGGCTGCTCCCTTCGCCGTACCGGTATCCTCGCCTCGAGCAACCTTCCTGGGGCAGGGCCGGCCCAGGCCGGTCCATCATCAATCGCTTCCTCACCTCGGCGGGCAGCCTCAGGGTGAACCGCTCCGTGTCGTCGCCCGGTCGGACCAGCGAGTGGCCGGTCGAGTGGGATCGGGGAAACCTCCGGATCCTGCTGCCCGAGCCACGTGTCCGGTTGCGATTGTTGATGCCGCCGCTCTCGTTCTTGTCCCACGGATCTGGCGGCTGGATCCGCTCTGGCCCTCCCTCCCGCGGGCTCCTCTCCGGTGCGCCGCCATCGGGCGGGGCCGCCTCGACCGCCGGCGCCTCGACCGACGGCGGCTCGGCCTGCTGGCTCTCCGGGTCGTCGGCCGGCTGCGAGGCGAGGTCGGCGCGGCAGACGGGGCAGGTGGTGTGGGAGGCGAGCCACTCGCCGATGCAGTCCGGGTGGAACGCGTGGTCGCACTTGGGGATCAGGCGGAGGGTGTCGTCGTCCTCGAAGTCGTTCAGGCACACCGCGCACTCCAGCGACCTCTCGCCGATCCTGTGCCCCTTCACCGTGGCGTACGCGACGGTAGGGAAGGTCTCGACGACGGCGGGGTCGAGGCCGCGGGGCGGGGCGCCGAGGCGGCGGAGGGAGCGGACGGCGCGGCCGATGGAGCCCTCGGGGGCCGGGGAGCAGCGGAGGATGTAGGCGGAGAAGGTGGCGAGGAGGAAGATGATGATGACGAGGGCGACCAGGACGAGGGCGATGGAGTTGCTGAAGGCGCCGTAGCCCGGGGCGGGGGAGGACTCGTCGCTGGGCGGGTGGGGCGCCGCCTGGGCTGCGACGGGAGGGAGGATGGTCGGAAGGAGGAGGAGGAGGAGGAGGGCGGCGGCGGCGGCGGCTCCCGCCGTGGCGGCGGCGGGATCGGAGGCATGAGAATATGTTCGGTTTTTGTCAGGGTTCGACGGAGGAGAGAAGCATGTGAAGGAGGAGGAGGAGGAAGCTGCGTGGGAAGTGTTTCGGGAGGGTTTGAGTCAGAGATGCCGTCCCAGTCAACCAGACGACTTGAACTTAAAAAAGGCACTTTTCGCTTCTTCTTTTTTGGCTTTTATATATGACATTTATAAAAAATACCAACGTGTAGTTTTTTTCATTATCTGTCGTTTCATCTATTAATATATAAAGCGGTGCGATGCGATTATTTTCTAACTAATGTGAACATATTATTTTCTGAATGTTTCTCGAAATTAAAGTCGTACTCTGTCGAAATTTCAATCATATATGCATTTCTTTTTTTTTTTTTAATGTTGGTATGTCGTCGGATGACAGCTTGTTTGGGAGTAGATATTTCGAATTTCGAAATTCTACCATTAAAGGTGGGATTTGTACGTGTTAATTTTACCATAATTAGATATTACTGGCGAGTTTATCTCATGCCTGATTTTTTTATTTACCAACATGCCTGATTAAATGAATAATTCAATGTACTGCTTCACAAGATACGTGGGCCCCACAAGAGTTTAATAGGAGAGGATATTGATATGTTAAATAATTATAATTAATTACCGGAGACTAATATAGTCGGCAATTATTCTCTCTTTTAGCAAATCGATCATTATTTACGGCTGTTGCCACTCTATATTGGATATGAAAACTGGTTGTGTATATATATTTTGTGAATACAAAAATCTTTTACAAAAAAGAAAAAAAGAAAAAGAGGAAAGTGAGTTGATTACTTATTTCCAATTTCGTATAATGGGATTTAGAAATGTTAGTAAGACAACTATTAACAAGTGTGGCCATAAGTGCCAGACAAAATTTAGTATCATTTGCCAAAATTAAGTAACATTGCGATAGAGCATGTTATTAAATATTAATTGTTCATACCATGTACCGTGTTTGGAGAGTATTGTGACCATAGTTGGTTCACCTATCTCAATCGTGACCGCTTTAGAGTTTAGGTGGGGGAACAAGGACATCGAACATGAAGAAAATGATTGCAATCTCACTCGCAACAATATATGTCATGATTCGACAAATACTTACTCAACACAAATTTCGTTATTTTCTTCACGGCGTTGTGGAAAACCGTTGTGTAGTCTTTGTCGTCAATAGATCGATATTTTTTT
Organism: Eucalyptus paniculata subsp. matutina; assembly: GCA_017140255.1. NCBI lineage: Eukaryota > Viridiplantae > Streptophyta > Magnoliopsida > Myrtales > Myrtaceae > Eucalyptus > Eucalyptus paniculata. Next base: position 1,526,938 of record CM029437.1, on the reverse strand, counting down.
TATTAAATTATGTTTTGAATTTGAGTTTGCATACAAAAAGCAAATCGATAATTTCGTCAACCATAAAATGATGGGAAGGAAATCGAGACAAATCACTTTTCAAATTGGATTTGATTTGCTCAAGCTAATCTAAGGAAAGGGTGGGCCCGCAAATATCGAGGGTTTGATTTTCTTTTATTTCTTGGAGCAAGTCAAATCTAAGGTTGGCGCACACCAATTGGATTCGTCAAAGCCGCGCATAAAAAAAGGGGGTTCGTATAAATAATTATAAGGCCTGCTTATCAGAACAGACAGAAGAAAAAGTGTGGATCATGCCGTGATTTCTGCTTCCGAATCTGACTTGTTTTCTGGGTTTGGGTATGGATTAAGGGGCAGCACGAGTCAAGAGCAGAATGAGGAACAAAAATATACAGATCAAAGAAATCAGTCTGGATATGGGTTCGGTGCTTGATATAAAATAAAATAAAATAAAAATGGAACCAATATCGTGCAGTTCGATACCCAATTATAGGTAAGAATCAAATTGGGAACTGGTAATTCGTAGTTATGTGAACTTTTTGTTGTTTAATTTATTTTATGTGTTCATCTTTTATATGTTGGTGCCATTGATAACTTTTTTTTTTTTACTTCCATTTTGTTTAACTAAAAACTAAACAAAAAAAAAAAGAAAAACATGAAAAAAAAAAAAAGTTAATCCCTTCCTAAATAGACATTGGAATCAATCATGAAACCGATTAATATGGTAGGTTCCAAGTTTCAGGATATCGTAAAGTAGATTCCAAGATTCTAAAAATTAGAGAATCGGTTATGATAAGATAGGTTTCAGAAGGAACTTGAATTGACGTTAGAATTGTCAACTCTTAATATAACTTAGGATTGAGAAATAATTGAATGCATGAGCCAATTGTTATTTAGAATTCTTTGATTGATTGATGGATTGTCACCGGATCTCCATATGGAGTAAGGACAGGTACTCGAACCAAATCACATGAATCATTTGTTATTTCTCTAATGATTTCGATTGGTTTAATTGCAACTTCCGATAGCTTTCACAATTTTTTGAGACATTTTTAATGTAAGATGACACAGTAATGCATGTGGCAAAATGCTTTCATGAAGTTGTATATAGAACAAGTTCGAGAATGAATATTATAAACAAATAGACAATGATTCCACAAAAGAAAGAGAGAATAACTCAATAAGATTTTAGGTCATGTGATGATCATAATTAATAACATAGGAGGTACACGCTAGACAGGTTGTTGATACTTCGAATGTATTTTACTGATGTGTAAATCTTGAGTTGAGTAACTATAGTTAAAGCATAGTATGATCTCATTAAAAAAAGTATTAACACCTAGGGTTTTACCTTTTAGGTCGTGTTCCTAATGTTGTTGCCTCTAGCTTTAAACCAACCAGGCCAATTCTCAACTTAATGAATGGATGGATTTTCTCTCTTTAAAGGAGGCCCACGATAGGTGGTTTATAGTCCATGGGCCTTTTTCATCTTTTCGCTGAAATCGTTTTTGCTTGCATAGTCTTCAATTCAACTGGTTAGGTAGTTTTCCATTCTTGGAAATGAAAAAAAAAAAGAGGAAAAAAGAGGCAAAAAAAATGGGAGGTTTCTAGATGGACAGATTCGACATTTACCCATCTAACAGGACCAGCTAAGTTCGATTGAATTGTTGGTATGGTGGCAGACACAAAAATTTGTCGGTTTGGAACGATCCTTGAAATTCACCAAAATAGCGAAACAGTACACGGGACGAATTGCAAGGAACATCCAGCGGCCAAGGCAATGACCACCAACCACCTACCCCCCGCCCCGCCCTGCCCCGCCCCGTCCGCCCTTTATCCGCCCTTACATGGGTCTATCTAAAAGAGGGTCGGCAAAATGATGCCCGAATGTATCAAGACCATAAGTGCATATCCATTCTATGTTAACGCGATCATTATTCCGACGACCCCAAACAAGACGTTAATTCGCAAATTTGCATTGTCAACTTCAATTTTTGGACCGATCGCTGGGGAACACGAGCTAGGAAATGGACACGAGAGAGTCACAAGCTCGCCATCTCCCTCTCTCTCTCTCTCTATCACTAGATCTCTAGGCTTATCGATCTCTAGATGGCTACGCTTTTTTTGGAACTTTGCTATAGGTTCAAAGTAACCATGATTACGGGCACAAGGATGGATTCGGACAGGGTACTATGGTCACGAGCGGGGGTGCTAATCATTGTCGAAGCTCTTTTCACTCTTTTTACTCAAAGAAGCATCGAGTTCCCCCACCCCACGGAGCCTCCCCCCGATTAATTCGCATTAGCACGCGTCATCACGGTGCTCATGCGATGGGAAAATAACACGAGTGGATTGGTAAACTATTGTTCGATGCAAAATGTCGTCCTTAAATTTTTATTATATTCAATATGGTCCCTACGCTATCATTAAATGTTTAATCTAATCTTTAAACTGTATGAGAATGTCAAGTTGAGTTTGAATGGTGAGCAACCAAAAAAAAAAAAAGCTACACTTGGATAAGGTAAATAAGACATTCATCTCAAATTAAATTTTTTTTTAGTGGTTTAAGGACCGCATTAAATGAATTAAAATTTTAGGAAAGATATTATACATTGAATTCAAATTTAGAGACCATTTGCACAATTTTTCTCATAACATAATTATCTTGCACCAACCATTTTCCAATATGATTATTCTTTGTGTGGCTCACTCCAATTATTGCATGAACTGAATTTCTTAATTGGCGCAACATAATTCACCACGCACAAAGCATTTGCAAAAAAAAAAAAAAAAAAAAAAGAAAGAAAGAAAAAAAGATAGTGATTTTACTCATAACTACTCATGAGAAGTTCCAACAACTATCTTGATTCTCAATTAATTTCAACACGACTATGACTTCGACTTCTTGAGTATTATTATACTCGAAATATCTTGAATTGGCATGGATATATTTTTGTGCTTATGATTGGAGCTAAAGTTAGTGCAATCCAAATAACGTAGCTTTTTTATGTGATTTTAATGAGGTATATTGCGTGGCATAGTAAGTCACGACACACTTTTTAAGTTCACGGGAATCAAATCTACAGCCTTGGCCTCTCAAACGGGGTTTGTATATCGCCCACGGCATTTTAACATGTGGTTTAGAATCTACATCTCATGCTATTATTTTCGAAAGTTATAAGAAAAAAAAAAAAAAATAGAATTAAATAAAGAAGCCTAGCATAGGCCTATTTGGGGAGACAAAATCTATTCAAAAAGCATGAAGATGCGAAGCCGACGGGGCCCTCCAGTTTTCCAGCTCTGAAAAGGGACCATCGCCCATTGGCGCATCATGAATGCATCGCTGTCCATCCATCTTCCCCTTAAAATCAGCTTCTCTCATTTGTCCCATCAAGTTCTCTAAGGTCGTAATCAAACATATAACATTTTCGTTGGTTTAGTAAAAAAAAAAAAATTAAAATTATTATTTTTTAAAAATAATTGCTTATATCATTTAAAGTATTTGACCACTAAAAAAAATATTTTCATGAATGATAACAGTTTTTTAAAAAAAATTATAAATTCATCTTTATAATGACTTAGACGATCATTTTATGAATTTTTTTTTCCAAATTGTTCATTCCTAATATAGTTAATATCATGAAAAACTTCAAATTAATAAATTTAACCAAAATTAATTTATAATAAATTTACCCAAAATAACAATAAAAAATCATAAACTAAGTATATTTGTGATCAATTTACTCCAAATTAATTTTTTTACTACCAAAAATCCCAAACTAATATATTCAGAATAAATATACATTTTATTAAATTGGATTAATATCATAAAAAAACAAAATCACAAAATTTATACAAATGTGAAAATCTCAAATTAATACACCTGGTTAACTATTATGTGTCATCTAACTTATCAATTGAAAGTAAAATGAGGGTTAATATCGTATGTGTCACCGATTTTTGAAAGTAAATTTGTTAAAGATATGTTAGTTTGAGATTTTTTAATCAAAAAATTAATTTGGAGTAAATTTATTATAAATATATTAATTAAAATTTTTTTTTGGTGTGCTATAACCCTCATGATATAACCCCTTTTTTTTTTTCAGTGACTTCGGATTTGAAGACATCATCCATTACGACCGAGAACTTGGATGGGGGCTAGGTAGAGTGCGGCATTTCTGACTTTAATCGTACTTTCTTCTCGGTAGATTCAAGCCACTGGAAAATGTCTCTGCCCTGATCGATCCTATGCTTTGTCACAACGCGACCGATCGATTTTGTTACCTTGCAAAAAAACATCACATAATCACGTGGGGCTTGCCCGATTCCCTTCCCACGTTGCCATCACGAGATGCGTCCGACGCGCCAAAAATACCTCTTTCCGAAAGGGCTGAGGAGGACCGGGGGGGTGAGGAAAGGATGAGGATGCCACGTGGCATGTGTCTATTTTTTTAAAAGAGGAAAAAACTACAAAAGGTATGGGGGAGAAAACCGCCGTATAAAAATGGTTTCTTTTTCTGGGGCGCCGTTGTTTCCTCCCCTGGGGGGGTCGCTGGGGCGGGGCGGGGATCGGGCGTGGCGACGGTACACCGGATCTTACCGTGAGGGCCAGGCGAGTACGGACGGACGTCGGGCGTGATTTCGAATATTTGTCTAAGACTCTGAGGTGCCCTCTTTTTTTTAAGAATGCCACCGCGTCAAAATCATCCGCCCTTTACGTCAAATCTCGATATTTTGTAACCAACGCCGGGGGGGGAGAAAATGAAATAAATAAAGAAAAGGAGGGAAAATAGCTGGATTATTATTATTATTTTTATTTCCTTTTTTCGGGATTATTTCTCCAATAACATTTTTTTATTTTCCCCAATTCGGTATTTTTTATTTTTTTTTTTTTGTAGTGCGTGTCTTATTTGTCACCCTTCTTCTCCACTTCCATGGAAGGTCGATTAGCTTATTCTTTCTAGCCTTTCGTTTTCTTGGGAAGTAATGTGTGATTTTGTTTGTTTTCAAGAAATTTTGAAAGAAATATTTTTCCCCTAATTGAAATCACAATTATGATTGTGGATTTATTGTCATGGATTCATTAAGGTTTTCACTCAAACGAGTTAAAAGTCGATTTGTTATCATAAAATTTTTCAAACTAGTGTATGCATGTTACATGTACTAAAAATTAATTTTCATGTCATGAAAATAGAAAATCAATACACTCATATTGGTATGCACGTGCGACATTAACTCAAAATATAATATTCGCGTAAAAAATTTAAACTGATGCTCCCGTGATAAATATATCAAAATCTTAGGGTATAAATAGGAATTTGGGGCAAGTATTAAATAAATAAAGAAAGGAGGGAGGAAAAATAGCTGGATTATATTTTTCTTTTCCTTTTTCGCAATTATTTCTCCAAGGACTCTCTATTTCCCAAATTCGGTAATTTTTTTATTTTATTTTTTGGTGTTTATCTTATTTGTCACCTTTCTTGTCTCCTTCCATGAAAGATTAATTAGCTAATTCTTTCTGCCTTTTGTTATTTGGGAAGTAGTGCGTGATTTTTTGTTTTTGAGAAATTTGTAAAGAAATAGTCTTCCCCTAATTCAAACCTCAGTTATGATTGTCGATTTGCTGTCAATGATTCATTAGGTTTCTCACTTCGATGGGTTAAAAGCTGACTTAATATTATATAAAAAATTTCAAACTAGTATGTTGGTGTTACAATTACTAAAAATTAATTTTTGTGCCATGAAAATCGAAAATTGATGCACCCATATTGGTATACACGTGCTGCATTTAGTCAACGGATTCTCTAGATTTCACTTGTTTAGTGAAAAATAAATTATTTGGAATATATTTTTTTAACAATGATCGTTTGTATCGATTGAAATCATTATTTACAAAAAGAATATTTTCTTTTATTGATAATAATTTATTTTGTCTGAAAATATTTATTTATTCATTTTTGTAAGTGATTTAAGTGATCATATTTTGAAAAATGGTTTCCAAACCAATCATTTTTCGTGAATAGACGCACCTTTAATTACAGTTCATTTTCTTTAGATCAGGCTTCTCCAAAACGACATTATTTAGGGAACCCATTTACGCTAGATCCACATCGCACGCCTAATATCCAAGTAAATTGCCAACTACTTTTCTGCATGTGCCATTCAACAGAAACATTGGGAGGAAGCCAACAACAGAGCTTTGCCATGATTGTACCAATCGGAGATTTCCTGTGATGTGAAAATTAATATTAAGTAAATGCGGCATATTCGCACGGGTTTAAGATTTTTTCTTGCATGAAAGTTAATTTCGGGCAACTGTCGGTAAGAATGTATCGATTCGGGATTTCGGTAAGTATTAGTTGCATTAGTGTGCGATTGGAATTTTGTCCGTGCGAACATTTTTTCAAAGCCGCATTCGCCGGACAAAACACAAATCAGTCGCCTCATTTTCCTTTGCTGGACGATGTTTTCATCAATTATGGCAGCTCCACGACAAGAAAGCAAATTGAGAATTTTGGTCCAGATTTGGTTTTGTCTGTTAATGTCGTCTTCAAAAGACATACAAAGACCGTGCTTTCTTGACATATGCCGATTTCACTTTTGGTATTTATTGGAGCTTATCAGAATCGCCCGACACGATAAACTCATAGGAGCTCGACTGTTTGTTCTATAAAGTTTAAATTATTCGAGAGAGATACTGCTCAAACTTTTCGTCTCACAACTGGACGTTCTGATAATTTAGACAAAATAACAGGGATGTGGCCGCCCCACCTCAAAAACAAAAAAGAAGAGAAAATTAATTGAGTCCCCTGGAAATTCACCGAAAATTTCATAATAAATGAAAATATTTTCCATGAAAATCACTTTTAAGGAAAATAATTAGTTTTCACTTGTTTGGTAGTTTAAAAAATATATTTAAGTCCATGGAAATCGTTTTTTCTGTATATTGGTTTGCTTTCCATCACAGGGGAGTCAGAAAGCAATTTCCCGAAAACAGTTCCCCTTCGGAAAAAAAGAAGAAGAAAAAAACCCTAAGTTAATCAAGATAATGCGCTTTTGGGTTCTTAGATAATGATGATTATTAAAGACTTAATCAGCATTGGTAGGTGAAGTTTAGGAGTGGTGGTCGGCGGGCGATGCCGATGCGATTGGAACTTTTTTTGGGAGGACAATGATTTCCACTTGCTCTTTTGGCTTTTGGCGTTGGAGATTCATGTGCAGCGGTCCCCCATTTCGCCCTTTGGAATTTAAATCGAGTTCGAAAACGTTCATTGGCTGGGTCGGATTCGGAGGGATCGGACCCGTCGGGGTCCCGATTCAATGAAGCCTCCGCGACGTACCTGTCGATCGGGTCACTAGACTTTTAGAGGGTGTTAGCATCATCGCCATCGTCTCGCTCGAACACAAAATCTTCCTTAAATTAGGGTTTCCCGAGAGGTATAGATTGCGCGACCCCACACCAATGAGGTGCTACTATTTCGAGAAAGAAGGGAAGACATACAAAAGAAAAAGAAGAGGACTTAAAAAAATGTGATAAATCTTCGTCTTGATTAGCGCACGATTAGGCCTTCGTCATTTACTTATTGATTTTCCGTACCGCTTTCTCCCCTAAATTCTCGATTTTACATGTGACGATAATACATGTGGGGCACATAATTGGTATAGTATGATCGCCCGATTTAACTTGACCGATAGAGGATTAGCCGCTGGATTGCAAATAATGAAATGCAACGAGAGGGAGAATGACTTTGGTTAAAGTGGATCTACATAGACTAGAGTCATATGGGGCTTGAGGTTCAAGACCACATTTTTAGCCTATATCACATGATTCATGCAAATCCAAAGTATAATCGGTTTTCTTTTTGCTTTCTTTTTAAGGTTAAATACCATAAAAAAACCTTCAAATTATGCCTATTATGATACAAATACCCTGAACTTCTTTTTGTATAATTGACACAAATACCCTAAACTATTTTTGTGTTAGGAAAAAGCCCAAACTTATAGATATGCAACGTTTATACCATCTATTTCAGTTATATCTAGAATATATGTGTCATATTGATGAACATTCGTTTTATATATATACACAAAAAGTCTGGGATATTAGAGTAATTATGGGCACAATTTTTTTTTTGTTGGTATTAACCTTTGTTTTATTTCAAAAAAGAGTAGCTAAAAAATGGCCAAGAGTTATGTCAAAATGCAACTTCTATTTGATTAACAAATGAAATTAGGAATTAAATCCCTTAGATGAAAAACTAAATATTGTCGTTGTACATCAAAGTTCCAAGCAAAATGAGCTGACTAGTCCGCGCGAGAACTTCCTTCCTTACACTCGTTTAGACAACCAAAGCACTTTTGAGTTTATCTTGAATATACGTGCTCTCTAAAATTTGAGTTTGTAGACTAAAAATGTTGACTTTAGGTACATAGAATTCACTGCTGTATCTACCCTAGTTGGGTGCACCATCTTTTGATGACAAGTAAGTGAACCTTTCTGCAACAATATTTCCACTTCCAGCTACTCCACCTGGAAGTGGGAAATGGGAAAGTAACCTGGCCACATTCACGATTTTAATTAATATGATCTTCTTCTAGAGGGTCCAAAAGTCATCAATTGCTGACAAAATGAACTAACCCTACCACCCCTTGCTTTCATTGCCTTTTGTAAACTCATTAAATAAGCTGTATCATAAGCTAATAGTCCTAGGGTTTTAACTATTTGCTTTCCTATGGGAAAGGATGCATTAATTGCCTGATCATAGAGACCGAAGTTGCTGTTTGATGATGTCCCAAAGAAATTGATGGAGAATCAACTACTATTGACACTGAATAAAGCCTATTGTGCCTTTGTATGACTGTGGTGTCTCACCAAATTCCATCACACTAGATGACATAGCTTAGGTGCATATTATTCGTTATACCTCTAATTACAAATTCACAATAATTTTGCATTGATGGCCCTAACGTGATAAGACTGCACATAATTCATAGGGAAACAATAGGGCATGCGAGGTTATGATCATTTTGGGTCCAATCGTCATGCGAGGTTACAATCATTTTGGACCCAGCATATGTCGCACGTCGTGATGTTGAGCAATCATCATATAGGGGTGACAAGTTCGATGCAATAGCCAGGATCGAGATTAAATTGGTTCACAAAAAAACACTGACATGACACGTTACAAAAGACAATATTTTAAAATTCCGAATCGAGTATGGTGTGCGTATGCATGCAAATAAAGACTGAATTCCATCTGGCACATAAAATGCTAAAATAAACAAAAGATTATGACCATACAACTAAACCGAATTTGAATATTGGCTTCCAACAAAAGAAAGCATACACAGTTTTTGTTCTTTTATATGCATAAAGCAAGTCCGCTAGAATATAGTTCATTGGAAGGTCCTGAGCTGCTAAGTTAATCTCTATTAAATCATTTCAAATGTATAGTTCTTGGAAGTATGTGCTCCAATGAATAGTCAATAGTTAATCTGTCGGCACATACTCTCCAAAATTAGATACATGCGTTTCATCAAGATTCTCTTAACTTGTTCAATCGATCAAGGGGATGCATCCAAATTTACTTTGTAAGCTTCTTGATAATCAAATCTTCTCGTATCTCTTAGGTTCAAAGAAGAGCCAAATTGGGTCTAATCTTTCTTTTAGTTCCGTGAGTAGAGGGAGGAAAGTACTTCAAGATTCTTAAATCATGCAAATACATAAGATAGAGCTCTGATGCTAATAGCAATCGGACAAAATCAAACTGCCAATGTTTTCATTTTAATTTTAGGCAATATCTTGATAGAAAAACTTTAAATAAATTATGGCGTGCGAGTGTCGAGTCAACTCAAGATTGAAGAAAAAATTGGGGGCAAATGGTGGTTGCTTTTTGGATGGGTCTCCATGTCAATTTTTGACCCATGTTTTGGATTATTGCAAACTACCACCTTCCTTGGCCGGCTTTGAAATATATACAAAATTCCTCTCATTTTGATTTTACAACTCTAATCCCACCAAAATAAAAATTGCAACTCTAATTTATTTCATTTCCGCTTTTTCATTTTTGCTTCTACAAGGGTTGCGAATTCCCACCTTTTGCTTTAAATTATGCAAATTGCAAAGTTAAGTTAGCTGATGTCCATGAAGAAAAGGAAACCGCGTTCACATTGACAGAACATAACCCTTGACAAATTATTAGGGAATCACATGAATTCAACATTTATATATAATATATATTTATTTATTGATTACGAAGCATTGTCCATATAAAAGAATTGCATTTGCATGGGGACCTTGCATGGATATTCCGAGAACTTTTATATTACGTGCACTAGAATTTAACAGAAAAGCTGGCTTATTACAATCAGAAAACAACGCCATAAGCTGTTAGGCCTTAGCTAGGGAAAAGTGTTTTGCCCTAATCTTGGAAATGGAAGCTCGATATGTTTATGTCCGCAGTAGGCGATTGTTCTTGAATTTGATGAAATGAGAAGCAGAGAAATATGTGGTCGTTGTTTTCGCTTCGTATGGTCACATGGATTCCTTTCAGTTCCCCTTTCTCTCTGACATTATACAAGTCCGAGATCTCTCTCTCTCTCTCTCTCTCTCTCTATCTCTCCCTCTACCTCTGTCTTCTCGGTTCGTAGGCCTCGTTTTTCTCTTTCCTTCGCAAGAATCTCTGCGCACATCTGTCAGCTTTTTCTCTCGCTCTGTGCGGTAGTACTCTCAGCCGTATTATTACCAAATGACGATAGGAACGTATAATTCTAGGGTTTTTTGATCTACGCGATGCACCAGGGAGGTGTCATGAGTTTATCCATTATTCCCTCGTCTCCCACGATGCATCATAGAGCTTCATTGGTCATTTCAAATACGACTATCACTTAAACTAGCTAGGACAAGAACCGAGAATAAGTTCATTTCAGCTTACTCAATCGACTGAAGAAAGTATGACAGCCTTATTGTGACATATGTTCAAGGGTATTGGATAGGGATGTGTCCATATCGGATTGGGTCAAACATATATTGTAAGTCGTCTCTACCGGTGGTTGTTGAAACTTCTGATTATTTTGTATTTAATTGAGTTTCCATATGAAGGAGAATTGTCAAGAGGATGGGTTACCTAAAGTGGAAGTTGGTTTAGAAACTTTTGTTCCTCAAGATGATTTTGGGTTAATATGCAAAGGAATTCCAAGTGAATTTAATGACAAAAGAAAAGCATAGACTTATGTGTATGATATTTTCTTTTAGCTTTCAATATTTACTTCGACTTGGAATATCTTATCATAAAGATTTCCCACGGATTGTATTCAAGGGCATGCATAATGCCATTCTTACATTTTTTAGACATGGCCAATTTCAATAAGCGAGATATATAATAGAGATAGAGAGGAGCGAAACATTTAGTCTATAAGCAATTTAGGGATTAGAGAAGAGAGAAGCAAGGATAGGCTAATTAAATTCAAAATATACAATGGGAATTTTGAATGAGTAATTTAGCTTGAGAGCCAGCTGGATTTTTAAAGATGTTTGTTTAGTTTGGAAAGGGGTTATTGAAGTTTTGACATGATTGGAGTAGTCTATTTTCGTTAAGCAATTTATTGGCTAATCGCTTCATCAAGAGGTTCACCATGTCGGGCATGTTGTTGATGGTTATGAGCTTGATTAGCCAAATGGAATGAAATGATCAATCTTAGATTTAAGGGTCGATGTGACCTGATCCACTACAATTAATGCCCACTTATGGTTGTAATTAACATAATGCTGTGGTTGTCGCAGCAAACAAATGTTGCTGTTGTTGCTACCAATTGATCAGTTTTTATTTTTTCATTTTTTTATTTTCGTATTGAAGAAACGTCAACATAAGGTTTTTGTGACTTGAAAGATGTATCTAATCTCATTGACTAGAAACTATTATATGAGGTAACGAGAATCAAATTATCGTCTCAATCATCTTGTATGGCTCCATTGTTCTGTTTAGGAAATATTGCATTATAGACGAGGAGGAGATCATTATGGTAATTTAACACAAGTGTACGATAGCCAGGCAACTTTCTTGCTCCAACAAAAAGATGGAGTCCTTTGTTTTCACACAACCCTCTAAAGCATCATCAAACCATATCTTTGCAAATATATGGTGGTGGTGGCCTTCCTTAGATGGGTTAATAATGATGTTATCATAATTTGTTAATGACAAGACATTCTTGTCCCCAAAATGGGCATGTTGATTTCTTTAATCCAACCCCATCATTCCCCCCACTCCATTACAAAATCTCATGATACCCTTTTGGTTTTCCTCTCTCTCTCTCTCTCTCTCTCTCTCTCTCTCAATTTTTATTTCTTTTGCAAGAAAACCCTAAAGATAAAACTATTTCACGTGCAATAAGCTGTAGACATAGCAATGATTCACCGTGGCCCTTTTAAAAAAGCTCAAACCCTCCATTCCCCCCTCCAACACATTATACCAAAAGCCAAGGCAGGTTCCTTTGGCTTTCCAAGATATTCTCTCATCTCTCTGGGGATCACAGGGAGGGAGGGAAGGAGGGAGGAGAAGGAGGGGGGAGAAGGAGGAGGAGGGGGAGAGAGAGAGAGAGAGAGAGAGAGAGAGAGAGAGTAAAAATGGCACTAGAAGCAGTTGTCTTTCCGCAAGATCCATTGAGCAACTATACAAGCAGAGAACTCTACAACTTGCTCGAAAGCAATTGGGGTTCCTTCGACTTTGGGTTGGATCGGAACGAGCACGGGGAATTTTTAGACTACCCAACGGAGAAGGATTTCCCTTGCGGCGAGTGGAACAACAATTCGTGCTCATCAGATGCTGGGAACAACACAGCACAATGTCACTTGAATAATGACAACAGCAATGATGGGTCGTCCAGCCACCGAGCCGCAGCCGTCGGTCGCACAAAGCGGCGCCGTACGAAGAGCAGGAAGAACAAGGAAGACATCGAGAGCCAGAGGATGACGCACATTGCCGTGGAGCGAAACCGGAGGAAGCAAATGAACGAGTATCTCTCCGTGCTTCGGTCTCTCATGCCTGAATCTTATATTCAAAGGGTCTCTTTCTCTCTCTCTCTCTCTCTCAACCCTTTCTTTTGGCAAACCCTTGATTGCCATCGAATTCTTAAATATGTCCGCAAAAATGTATGTTTCCTCTTGAAAATGTGCTTTCGCTGGCTTGTGATATTGACGTTTTGAATTTCAGATTCTGTGCGCATATGCAATACAGAACATTTGCTTGTTTTTCTACAATCTAATCTCTACACGGCTTAAATTATTGCATATTGTCTGAATAGGCTGAACAAAAAAAAAAATATTCAAGTAGAGATTTTGAATGTCTGTTGTGTAGGGGGACCAAGCATCAATCATAGGGGGGGCCATAAATTTTGTGAAGGAGCTTGAGCAAAAGCTGCAACTACTTGGTGTTCAAAAGGAGATGGAGTGCTTAAAATCTGATGATGACCATGATGATAAGCCAGTTTCACCTTTCTCTGAGTTCTTCACTTTCCACAAGTACAACAACAGCAACAACAGCAACAACTCCTCTAGCTCGCCATCCCCGTCGACAGCAACAACGACGACAGCTTACTACGGCTCCACTGACGAAACAGCTGCCGGGAATAAGCGGCTGTCGGCCATCGCCGACATAGAAGTGACCATGGTGGAGAGCCACGCGAACCTGAGGATAAGGACGAAGAGGAGGCCGAAGCAGATCCTGAAGGTGGTGTCTGGGTTGCACTCGTTGAGGCTGACCGTTCTTCACCTCAATGTCACCACCGTTGATCGCGTTGTCCTCTACTCCATCAGCGTCAAGGTTAGACCTTAATTTTGGTGCTTCCTGATCACCGCGTTCGGGCGATGAACCGGTGTACGGTTTCCACATAATCGCCGTGCTCGAATTGATTGCGTCAATATGGGTTCCCCCGGATCGTAAGCATATTCCCTGGCACCTGCGATCCGGAGGACGATTGTCTCCTGAATTTTGGATTCGGATTTCGTCGTGCATTTCTTACCATTTTGGTTTCTCTTGCCTCGAGTTTCAACGATCCTTGCCAACTTTTGTTAGGATATTTTTATCAAATCATGGTCACATTCTCATTTTAATTTGAGGTACATTCATCGCCATCACCATCATAACGTTTTTTTTATGTCTGTATTCATACCTTTTTTTTTTTTTTTTTTTGTGTAAATGCAGGCAGAAGATGATTGCAAGCTCACGGCAGTGGATGAAATTTCATCATCTGTGTATCAGTTATTCGTCCAAATTCACGAAGAGTCGATTTGATTAGATTTTATTGTTACCTCTGATTCCCTCATCCTCCTCTTATTCTACTTCTTTCATTTTTGTAATTTTTTTTTTTTTTTTTTTACCCTCTCCCCTTTCTTTCCCCGTTTGTAACCTTTTACAGACTCATAACGTAGCTCCTCTCTCCTTCGCCCCCTAGATTGTAGCCTATTGTCATGTGATAATCCAAAAGTTCGCCAATTTCATTCGAAATTGATTCAGTCTTGGTCATGTAGCTTTTGCGCAATGTCCAACCACGAGTCCGAAAGAACTAAGGCAGCGAGTAATTAAGCTTTCTTTGAGTCACAATGCTTCGAATCAAGTCGAATGACCGTGTGTCCCTCCAAAAACATGTGATCTTAGACCATCGTTACAAGTGAAATCGTACCAAAGCGTAAATTTCCATGGCCTGAGGTATATCACCAGTAACTCATCGAATTATTCACATGATGAACATAGATTAACATTAGATTCACCGTAAGTGAAAATGTCGAGTAATATTGACTAAGCGACAGGGAGAGTTTAACTTATGGCTGGTTACTCGAACATGGTGTATCATATTATATGCATTGCTAAGTCCTTGCTAAGTGATGCTGTTAGGAAAGTTTAGCCCAGGATGTAATCATGAATACGCTTTTCTTGATTTTGTAATTTTTCTAGAATAGGTATGATGGTCTACGAATTTGAAACTTCAAATGGGAATCATTAGCGTATTGAATGCAACTGATGCCCCCATGAAGCTGTACGATGTTTCACATCCCAAGGAGGAGAAAGTGGATTTTGTTGTTGGAGGTGGGTCGTGTTTGTCTTCTTGGATTGCAGAATAATTGATAATGACGTTAAAGCAGTTGAGTTTTTCTTTTCTTTTCTGGGATATTTACAACTTTAGGTTTTTTCTTCCCAAAAAACAAATATGCACAATCACAAGATGGCTATCATAAGATAGCTCGATTCAAAAGGTTTCGCCGTTAACTCGTAAGCTGGCATGATTCAAAAAGTTTTACCGACAACGATGGGCACATAATCTGGACCACAGAAGGTGAGTTAGGGAAGTTAGCAAAATTTAAGTTAGAAAATAGTCTAACATTACTTGATAAAAATCAGGCCGAACATCTAGAACTCAGGGGCATCGGTCATTGCTAGTCCCCGGGTTGAACTTGTATCGATTTAATTTTCAGGTGTAATTTAGTAAAAGAACTTGGGAAAAAAATTGAAGATTGCCCTTCACATAAGTAGTAGAGATTTGCAATACCATCAAACAATATATACAAAAGCGTCGAGAGATTTTCGAGTGGATCAAGACTCGTTACGATTTAGGGGCGCATATGGGTATGAGTTCAAGACGTGTGGAATACAAAACTGTCTTTGGCACCTCAAAAGCATTTATTCAAGAAAATAATCACTAGGAATTGCTCAAGCGCTTGGTAATTTCCTTGATCATCGCCTACAATCTTGGCGATTGGTCACGTAATCCACTTACATACAGAGCCATACACGCATGGACAGACTAAAGTAGGCTCGATGGCCAGGTGCTGTCAGCGTTGCCAGGTCCAGGATAATCTTGGAACAAAGTCATTTTTAATTAGGTCAAATGCGACTGGAGTTGCTGTTGCTGAATGAATGTAAAGCGAGCCAAGGAGGGAGGATCCCGACTGTTTGCAGCTTTACGCGTGGAGGTCTACGATACGCCGTAGCGAACCGCTGATGAGCAACGCCCCTACAGGCAAAAAAGAGAGAAAGATCCAAACAGCTTTTCATTGATATGTCCAAGATGCTATTATTTTAATCTATCCATCTGAATTGTAGAGTCTAAAGTTCTCACCCCTACCCACAAAAGATAGGTGAAAAAGGAGAGAGAGAAAACTGTTGCTTTTGTTCCGTGAAAAATGTGCGGGAGTATTCTAGGGTTTCGTTTTAGAAGATTCCTTCAACCCCCTACCCCTTTCTGTGTTTTCCCTTGTTTCTTTCTCATTGTCTGCTTGTGAATGGAACATGGGCTTCAATGATTCCAGTGCTTGGTCTCCCCCCCTCCTTCCCTTCCTTTCTCTCTCTCTCTCTCGAGATGTCAGTGACTTTTTTGCTGTAATTATTGTGCAGAAAGAAGCCATGGATCATGAGCCATTCATGCAAAGCGTGAAAGGGTTGGTGGTGTTGCTTCCCAAAAGGAGAAGAGATCTACAGACATGTTATTAACGAAGCAACACGCAAGGGATAATGATAAAGTGGGCGAACGCGATTAACTTGTACGCATTTTTTCTGTGTAGACTAATGCGCTTGCTATCCATATAGATGTATGTAATAATTGAGCCGAGAAAGTGACTTGCCTTAGATCGAACAGTCTAAAGCAGAAGGGAGAAAAGAGGCACCTGCATAAAGCAAGTTGAGATATTACCCTCCACGAAAACAAGATTGGAAAAAAGGGAGGGGAAGAAAAAGGCACTTTTAATGGTCTCCTGGGAAAATCAGTGAGGATTGGACTTTATATTATATACAGCACCACCGAATATTGGCAATCGGCCTAACTCGTCTTCCATGTTATACATATATACATTGCTACGGATAAATACGTATCGGTCACTTCATATAAATGGAAAAACACAAATGTAATTAGTGCTTCTTTTTATATCTTTTTGCTCGCTGTAGATTAGAAAGCCCCTTTCGCGGTTGCCCTTTTCTTTTCGCTCTCTTTTTCCATTCTTGGCGGCCCCCCAATCAGAATATTAAGGAAGCTGTCTTGGGTTTACCATCGTTGGTGCGTTGAGGTGAAGGTTTGGAAAGGGAAAACCCCAGGTTTGCGCCACTTCGAGGAAGCTTCCTCTCCCTTGTTCATTACATAACATGACCAACTTTTTAGGTTCTGACGACATTAATCACTGATTGAGCTGGAGGAATAGGAGGAGCCTAAGGCAACCTTGGGCTTGCTTGGAGGTAACTCATAAAACAGGAGTTGATGGGGCAACCATGACTCAAAAGGGATGTGGTTAAATTACAAATTGAAAACAAATTGTGAAGCTATTTTGGAAAGGATCGGTTCATCGGAGTGGTAAAACCGATTTATCCTCCGTGTTCCTTGAGAACTTTGGCATCTTACCGGTTCGGTTCTTATTTGGCGCAACTTTCCTGGGATGTGGCCGCGAACGATGGTGCAAAGAACTTCTTTGCAGACGCTGATGTCGATCGTCCCTGTCTTCGATTGAATACCACTCGATTAGCAGGAAAAAACAAAAAGAGCTGAGGTCGATATTGCTTCTATGCGCATAGGATAAAATCAAATCATCCAAGAGATCTGACTAGCGGTATATACACGAAGGAGGTCGGCCAAAAAGAGATTGAAAACGATATAAATCATTGACTTCTACAACAATGTCATTAATTATAATAATAAACACTGGGCAACTGATCAACACCAGCGCATCTAGTGTAGTGGTATCATAGTACCCTCCCACGGTACTGACCGGGGTTCGATTCCCCGGATGCGCACGCTCGGATTCTTTTTCGTTTTTGTCGTTCATTGCCCCCTGCCCCCACGGCCACCGTGAACACAAGTGCTGATCTTTTTTAGGACAATTGAGTCGTGGGAGTGAATTTTTTTTTTTTTTTTGGTCGAGTGGGGGTACAATTTGAATCGTTCAGGAATGCGAGATTCATTTGCAAACAGAACCCGCGAGCCGTTTCCTTGATTTCTAAACGGGAATCCCCAATGAATTCAAAAGGCATCGGATCATGGGCTTTGTCTTCGTAGTCAACGATCTTTGTTGCTGGAGGGAAAGTCTAGAGCGCAATCGGGCCGGGCTTCTGCTCTGGCCGAAATGAGATCTCTCGCTCTTTCCCACCAGCCCTGCTTGGAAGTCCGAACCTTCCCATCTTGCGTAATGCAGGCGGCCCCATCATAGACCCGCCAGGCCTGCGAAGCCTGAATTGGGTAACTCTTGTTTTTTGTCCTTTTGAATTCGTGTAAAAAGAGTTTCGAATTCTGGGACTTGGTTCTTTGCAACGCGTTCTGGGGTTGGTGTTGTCATGGTCTAAATCATTCGGTTATCGGAATAGAGTCGTGATGCGTTTCCTGTGTGATGTATTGCTTGGCCTCTTCGTTCGAAGCCAGTGTTCTTGTTGAATGTGTATATGTTGCTTGGGCTTTTTGCATCGATAGGATTATGATGTTAGTACTGATTTATCACTGCTTGTTATTCTGTGATGATACTGCTGAGTCGGGGTTTGGCGTGCTATAGTTCTTGGTGATGAATATTTCTTATGTCTAGAGCGTCATATGGAGGTATTGTATTCCAATTCCTAGTTGTACCTTTAGTTTCAGTAAGCTTGATCTGGAGTTAAATCTGCGAATCTGCATAATCTGTGAATACTGCAGCTGCAATTATCCGGTTTTTTACTTGCAATTCTGCAAAAATTGATGTTGCCTAGTTAATGTGATGCGGGAATATCTTCTGCCCTCAGTGTGTGATCAGAATCTCGGACTGTTGCCAATCAAACTTTCACTCTTTTTGCCAGCTTAGAATTTAGGAGTCGAGATGTGGATCTTGAGATGCTGTTTACATGGTAAATTACTAGCTTGTTTGTAGTTGAAGACTCTCACAAGTCTTTGGTTGAATTCTTTACTATAGGTTTCCCGAAGTGTATATCCCCCTTAAAGAATCAGGATGACCTCTTAATGCCTTTATGCTGCATAACTATTGATTTGGCATGGGATACCGTGGTTTGGTTCTCACCATCCTTTGAGATTCTTGGGGAAGGATTCTTCTGCCAACTTTGCTCACATTGCTGATGATGAGAGTCGCCATTTTGCTAGCTGCTCATAGAGGCTTCTGGAGGTTGGATTCAGGTCAGGGAAGCATTTGATGTTTGCAAATTTCTTCTAGCCTGTGCAACCCCATATTCGTTTACCAAATTCTCCTTGTTTAATTGGGTATGGACATATGCCTGCTCATTATTTGCTTTGAAGAGTGTTAGAAATCCTCTGTTAACGCAGTTGCTCGTTTTGCAGCGGCTCACACTGGTTCAGGTAGCCCTTTGCCTTTCAATTGTTTGAAGCATTCTCTTCCTATGATGGGCCCAAAGACTCTTGCTTTTCCATTCATCTATTCACTCTTTATCTCAAATAGAATTCATAATCTTAAGTACAACACAAAGGCACGCCTTTGGGCTACTCACCCAAGGCCTTCATTTATATGCAAATGCTAGCAGCAAGTACATTGGACTATTTACATAGTACAGACTGATTGTGCAATCATTCCAGCAAGATGCAACCATTCCTGTGTTCCAGTCTCAACTGAGTGTACATTGAAAATAGATAGTAAAAAGACAGACAAACAACATACAAGATTGGAGGAAGGTTTGGACCACTAGAATTCAGTTTCTCTGTGGTAACCGTGTGGTCCATTCTTACTGAAAAGTGTTGTCTGTTCGCTCTTACGAATGCCAGTGCGGCAAAGTAGAGCGAAATGTTCGCAGTTATTTTTCAGAAGATGGTAATCGCCAAAAGAATTGTCTGCGTGAAGCTGGCTAGCTGTCTTGACGACTTGTTCACGCGGTTTGGTAAACGGTAAGGTGGTGCATGTTCCACGCTTTGCCGGCAAAAATTCTTCTCTCGACTGCTCGTACTTGTAACGGTAAAGTGATCGTAGTTTTTTGCCATTCCGGCGGAAGCAATCCACACAGGTTTTGACGACCCCGCGCCTGATATTCTGGTTCGCATTTGGGAAATCGGGACAACTTCGTTGCTTGGGGCTAGTCTTGGACAGTGACGGGCATATAGCTTTTTTGTCCTTGGCCCTGGTGAAATGTATCACGTAACCATTGCCGATGTAAATTCCTGCCATATATACCCGCGTGGAACACGGTAAAGAATCAAAATTTCAGTCCCAAATGAACGAAGATGAAGTTTGGGTAAGAGAAGATTAGGCGCGAACCTTATAACCTGTTAGAGATAGTGACGATGTTCTTTTCTTTTCGACTCAAAAGAGTCCTGCATTCGGGCTTTTCTAGTTGGGTTTTGTGGAATGTATATTGGGGTTGGATTTGAATTCTTTCGGTCCGCATGGGCTTGTAATGGGACATGGTTCCCCCATTGTTTTCCCCATCGGCAATAAAGACATTTACTTGTGGAAAAAAAGAGAAAAAAAAGGCTTTCTAATAGCAATGAGAATATTTCCAAAAAAAAAAAATAGCAATGAGAATACGTACAAATGGAAAAAAGAAAACGAAAGTAAAAAAGAAATCTATGAGAAAAGCTGTATGCATACGTGGTGAATAAACATTTTGATTAGGCATTGGGGTTGATGAAATTGAGTCATTAATGATCATAATTATCCATCTGAATCTAGAGTTATCACTAAAAATCTATTCATTGTTAACTTAAGCACTATGTCACCAAGTGTGTTAGTTGAGCCTCACCGCAACATAGGATGGATATATGGATGTGAATAAGAGGGACTATTGTGAAGTCGTTACTCGATCTTATGACCTATGTATAGGTATCATGCCACTTGTAATATAAACTCATCCTGAAATTTGTAGATATCAAGAGACAGACTTGAAAGGAATTTGAGATGTAAATCTCATAATTAAATTACATAAACAATCTCAAGCACATAAAAATAAGAGAGCTTTTAATAGGTGCACAGGAATTATGGCATTACCTTTGACCTAAACCAATCAAGAAGAATCATTTTCTCATCCGCTCAAGGAAAAAAAATTAAAATTATATTACGTGACTTTTGATATGCAAGATTAAATGAAAGTTGCTCTATAGAAAGATGTGGATCGGAGTACCCACCATGACTTAGCAACTGATGTCGATAATTCGACGGACTTTAGTACACATGCGTTCCCTAGTTTCCCATAGAACTAATTAACATCCTTAAGTCCAGGGTCAAATAAGCTTGGATTTGTCTTAATCTGACTTTGGATTTACATGTGGGCAAGATGATGATTATAGAGGCCTGACGTTATGCTTAACTCTAACAATAAGTCAAGTTGAAATACCCTCCTTTCCTTTTGAAGATCACCGTCTAAATTTTCTCTAGATATATCGACATGGTTTAATGTCCAAAAGGAGACATCCTCCAATCGGAATCAACTAAATGAGCATTGACCACCGGATTGTACTGCCTGGATGAACTTTTCAGTAATAGGGTCGCCAAAGAAAAAGAAGAAAAAAGGAGATAAATAATAAATAAATGAGCTTGATCAAATTTTAAATTACATGAAGAGGAATTCCTGAAGATTAAAAGCTGATGCTGACTTTTGTCATCCGTTTTGGAAATGAGTTTGGTCAGTAAGAGCTCTCAGAAGCCAAAGTGCAAAATTTAAAACTTCAAACCTGGAGCCGGAGTTGAACGGAAAAATTTCTAAAAGGAATATGGAAAAGAAAAAAGACGGAGAGGAAAAATAGTAATGCAACAAACAAAAAAGGGCGAGAACGGTACCGTGGTGTGAATAAAAGCCATGCATTCCATATCGGAATATATGGTCGCCCACGATCAGATCTTCCAACGTCTTCACCTCCACCATCGCTTCCCTCACCAAGTTTTGGCCTAGACTCCACACTCTTCAACTAGTGCTTCGGAGTAGGGGCGCTGCCAAAAGGGCCGATGGATGAAAGATGAGGAGGAGGAGGAGGAGGGAGAAGGTGGAGGGTTTTGGGGAAATCGAAGAGCGAAGAAAGTCGGCAAGAGCCAACTCAGGCGAGAGGGTCGCGAGTCATGAGAGCGAAAATATTATATAGACGCTTGTGCCTATTTGGTTCGACGTGATGGGTAACAGAGGCTCCTGGCTCAACTAATCGTCTTCACACTTTTCCAATCTCAGTGTCAGAGAGAAAGAGCAACGGACGCGAAAAGGGTGGCGCCGTAGTGTGTCCTGGCCAGGTCAACATCTGCTGAGGGAATCTTATCAACGTCAATCGCGTTCCAGGCAAGGCAATGCGAGGGGTCTAAGATCTTCCGGGGACCGCTTCATGTCTCAGTCATTGGAATTTTAAAACCCGTTTTGTCTTTACTTTAGTGGCCAAAAGTGGATAAGTCGCTAGAAGTGGCCAACGGCTGCTCACGCATGCGATATGAAATTCCATACACGCGGACGGACGCTTCGCTGCTTGTCAGGATGTTTCCCTTCTTCTCGCCCTGCCTGCATAAGTTCGACACATTGAAACGGCATCGAAACTAGAGGCATCAAGCACGAAAAACGGTTTTTATTATTATTATTATTATTATTATTATTATTATTATTATTATTATTTTTTATCATGGAGTAGGAGATAACTGTATTTTGGTTGAGTTATTATTGACAGTTGACATTCCTTAAAAATGAAAAAAATGAAAGAGAGAAAGATGTACCAAAAAATCGTTCTTCGAACTCACACATAAAAAATCCTTCCATTAAAAAAAAAAATTAGAAAAAAAAAAACAATAGAAGAATCGTCATGTTTATATAATATCCTAATAAACCCTAGGAACAACGGAGTCCATGGAGTGGATTGAAATTGATGAATAGCCGATACCTATACTAGTGTCCATCTGTATTGAATAGAAATTGAAATGGGGTGTGGCCAAGTGGTAAGGCAATGGATTTTGGTCTCACTATCCAAAGGTACAAATCCTTCCATCTCGAGGAATACATATTCCATATATAGATAGAAATATGTATTATATGAAGAAAGAAGGGTTGTCTGTTTGAACTACCTTCTCTACTTTTAAAAGTAATATTGGACATGGAGAGAAACTTATGAGATTTTGTAGGACCGCTAATTGTTCCAAAAGTTTAAAACGTTACATAAATATGTGGTTTATTAATTAAAAATTCTAATATTCCCCCTCAATCATAGGCTCCTAAACTTGAAGTGTGGAAATATGTAGTTAAGGAGGTGAATAGAGACCCAAAGAGGATCGAAAATTGGGAGTGCGCAATAGAATTCCGATACTTTCACCCAAAAAGATTGCCAAGAGAGAGGTCATGACTGAACCGGTCAATATTCGATTAGATTTATTTTCACTTAAAAGTATAAGTCAATGAGTTATGGATCAATTATACTCCACACCATATCATTTTCTCAATGTTTGACTTTTTCTAGTATAACTTACACGGTTAACAAAAAGTTAATTATATTTCTTGATTAAGCCGATATTCCCCTTCAAACATGTCTCCAATTGATGGGTCACAACCCGTGGACATCACCTATGTGCATATTTGCACATGGATGAATTCACTTGCTGGGATCAACGGATCAAAATTCAGCCTGTCATTGTCACTTGCCCTTGAGAAAATCATTTCTTGACGGAGCAAAAATTCAAATGTTACAACCCACTGGTAGGTAGCTGTGTTAGTTGAGAGTCCATCCCTCATTATCGAGATCGAGAGTTTGAAACCCGCAATTACTAGCGTTGTAAATAAGGGGTCATGATGGTGGAGTCCTATGTTAGTCTCTCTTGAGGTACTAATGTTGGTCCGAATGTGCCACCGGGTGCTACTAGGGTTGTGTGACCCCGTAAGGGGCTCAAACGGATCTTCAGTTATATATATATATATAAGAGGAAGGCTACAACATCTTCCAGTTTCCACGAAGCTCCCCTTCCAAATCTTAAAAAATTGCGAGATGGCATGAAAAGTAGGCACATACGGACAAATGTAGATTATATAATTAGCATGGTGGCTGTCGGCTTCGCGATTTATAAACCTAGTCCTAATTCAAGGCATGAGGCCATTATGGAACTCATGGAAAGAGACTGACTCGCATTAAATTATTGTTAATCGACATCGATACGACAGTTGATCACGACAAAAAAAAGTGAGATGAAGCCGATTCCTCGACCACTAGAATGGGGAAAAAGAACTAGAAAGGAGTCCATTCATATGAGATTTGACTTTGACATTTGCCATTTTTTGGGGGCAAGTCGGACCACGAAAGTTGGCATTGTCATTTTGCTATACAAAACCAATTTCCATTTTCATGTCTACTGTGGTCTTAATACGTCTGGACCTCTCCGACGCTTGCTAAAGTAGGATTTATGACTTGCATCTGAAGAAGTACGCAGCCTGTAGGATCCAATTCGGCATAACAGATTCCATATTGTGTTACAGTAAATTGTCTCCCATTTAATAAAAATTCGACGAAGGCTTGCGTTGCTACTCGCAACTCGTTATTAGCAGCAATTTGCTACGATGCTAGAGGTTTTCAATCGAGAAAAAGAAAGACTAGCAAAGCCCCCGGCCTCTTCATTTTGATCATTCCAGCAATTTCGGGTCATGATTGGATCGCTCCGCGGTTTCGTAAACTCCAAGTAGGGTCATTATTTTATCTTCTAACAGGTAAGACGTATCGCAATAAACACATCGCGGATTTGTGCTTTTTTCCGAAGGCCCATGATTGTATGTATACCCCTCCTATTTTGGTCATTGGCGACTAATCCAACGCGATCATCATGGAGGCACGTGGTACGTGATATCCTGGTTTAGGTCGGCAATCGTTCAGTTAAAAATGAACATGGTCCTACAACAAGAAGGTTCATCTGTTGTAGTGGTATCTTCACAGTGTTTATATCAATTATATCTTTATATCAAACATTCATATGGTTACATCACTCCTGAGAATAGCTACGACCTAGATTTCAAGGTGCCGACAATCATGATTTGCGAAGATTGCCAAAAACGATATGAGTACTGTGACTTCAACAAATTATATATATTCAGATATCATATATAAAAAAGAAGCTGGGGGAAAAATGTTTTACTATGATCTTACTTCTATAAAATTCAACGAGCATAAACTAGAAATTCGAAGGAAGGCCACAGCTCTTTCGTAATTATGTTCTACTAAGGTCTGTCGCTCTATCACCTTTGTTTCAATTAGTTCAGAATCACCACGTCCTGCGCAATCCTCCTAGCTTTGATCTTGACGGGTTTCCTAGTGCCCATGGGTGTCGTCATCGTGTGTATCTTTGTAATAAAATAAAATAAAAATCACTCAGAATCCAATTTGTGGTTATGGAATGAACATATACATGTATTAGGCGTATGACATGTTCAATTCTTTACTATGCCAAATGCAAAGAATCCTTTGTTTGGACCACCCAGCCGAGTTTTGGCACATACTTAACCTAGTCTATGAGGTTGGCAGGACGTTCCATTTACCGGAGACTTACGTAGTTAAGATGAGATTAGCATAGTCATTAAAAAAAATAGTAATAAACACTTGTCCTATTATTTCAGCATGATTTTTAATGCAGTCTCACGGTACCGACCGGGATTCGATTACCTGGATGCACGACCAATCTCTATAATCATCATCGACAAAAAGATGATCCAGTAAAAAATGCATTTGCCATGGGACTCGTACTCTTTAGGCATTGTCTGTCCATAGTTAAATTGACACTAGATGTCACAATCCAATTATGTTACCGAAAAGGCCAAGAAAGGTACTCTACCCGTCGGTACTTTTCTTAAGAAAATGGCCAAGAAAAGTACCTGTAATTTCTAATTTATACATAAAAAAGAGCTTCAACTATTCAAAAATTTACCGTGTTGAGAACTAGGCAAAATGATTATATTGAAATTTCGTGCAAAAGATTAGGACTAAATTAACTCAATTAAAAAGTTTATGATTTGATTGATCGATATATATATCCCTTACTTCTTCTTTATATATATGACTTGAATCTAAGTCCATTTGTGATAAAGAACTAGAGGAAGATGTAGATCTTCTAAGTAAGCTCATACTTTAGATCGGAACTATTGATTCTTCAGAACCGTTACAAAGCTAAACCAACGGTCTAATAGCCACTCAGGGACTTACAGCCTGGATCACTCTGTAGAAACAAGAAGGATGCCAACAAATGGCTCTCAATTTGTGAGTATGGTCTTAAAAAGACTATCTATACCTTCCTACTGGCTCTGATATCATAAATGGGTTAGGATCGGAGTACTATATGAGAGAACAAGGAAAAATAAAGGATACAGACATATCTATGTAATATTAGGAAATTTATCTAAACGTCTATGTTTATTGTTGTTGGGGTTGTTTTTGTTGGGATTGTAAATGATTCTCAAATATCTAATAGATCCTGATATGAGAAGTAGGAAATTTATAGGTTCTATGTCTTTGTAGTTTGAATCTAATGGTATAAAACCATTTGTTAACCTAAGAGTTAGCATTGGTTGCAGTCTAGAGCATAGAGGAATACCGTAATATCCTCAGGACAATGCTTTCTGAAGTGGAAGAATCACAATGTGAATTTCCAAATCACAAAATAGTCAAAACAGATTCTTACAGTCATATCACAGTGGAAACACTAATGAAAATGACTGTTACGGGATCAGTCTAGACAAAAATTAAGATGGGATAAGCGATATGTCAATCTTTATAGCGGTCTGAACAGCTTATACTGTTTATGTAAGAATATATATAAAAAAAAATATATATATATATATATATCTTGATTGGACAATTTCTTTTGAACTTAACACTAATGGGGGTATCCCACTGTAAGTTGGGGCTTGATCCGGAACCCTCGAAGATTAAAAGTGGAGATTGATTTTGTCATTCCTTTTGGTCTAAGGGAACCGTTCAATCAAGTTTGGCTTGTGAGAAGAGAGGACTTTGGAAACTTAAGGATGAAGCTTAAAGTGGTTGATTCACCCGACGTTGCAACATCGACAACTGGCAGTGCTAGATGCTGAATCCGCGTCGGAGGTTCTAGAAGTGGGGAGAGAGAGAGAGAGAGAGGGAGAGAGAGGCCCACACAAGTTATCTTTATGTGCGCAGTTCACGTCGGTGTGAACGTGTTGCAATAGAAAGTGCAGCCACGATAATATAGAAACGGACACTAATATCACGACAAACTCATTTAACTTATTACGTTGACAATATATTTATTTTGAATTAATTTTTCGATTATCAAAAACTTCAAAATGTATTTGTGATAAATTTATCTTCATTTATTTATGAAAGGTAAACTTTTGTATTATATAACTTAATAATTTAACGGTAAAATTTGATGAAAACTAATAAAAGATAAAATTATCACAAGTATATCGGTTTGGCCTTTTTTGGTAGTCAAAATATTAATTTGGAGTAAATTTATCACAAATATACTAATTTAGAATTTTTATGGTATTAACCTTAACTCTGCAATAACCTTCCCTTTGTAGTCGACAAAATGTTTATTTGGTCACAGTTGCCAAATATCATATCTTGGGCAAGTCCCACAAGGAATTCCACGGAGAAAAATTTAAGAGATAAGCAAGACTCCGCATTAGATGGCTTGGTGAAGCCGCATTCCATCCTTTTGTGGAGTAAATCTCCTTCTCCTTCATATCACAGCATGCGACAGGGATAGCTCGTTGGGCATCTTCTTCGTATCGCTGCTATTCCAGACCTCCTAAGCCTATGGCCTCAACAGATCATTTGGATGAGATGGCAAGCCAATGGCTTTTCCCGAAGGCCGATTAAGAGGCGTCCTTCGACCGGTTCCAGAATTATCGAGCCTTGCCCTCAACGTCGGGTGTCCAGAATAATGGCAGTTTGCACTAGGAGGGGGAAGAGAGGATAACTAAGAAAAGGGTCGGGCTCTTTATTAGATGTTATCTTTAGCGGTGCTGTCCAGAGCAATTGGATGTCGCGTTCCAATCACGTTAGCCAGAAGACCAGTTGATTTCATTAACCTCCCACTTTGACATCAAAAGGAATTTCTACTTTTCAGAAATTCACCACAAAATTAATGCAATTTTTTTAAAAATTATAAAAAAATTATTTATATCAGCATTAGCCATTCTATGTGGTACCATCGGCATCCACATCAGCGATTTTCCAATTAAAGTTGACTGAATGGACTCAATTGCACGTGAAAATATTTAGGATTCAATTTGCAAAATCAAAATATTTAGGATTGAATTAGCAAAAGTGCAGTACGTTTAGAATTTTTTGGACAACTTTTCCATTGTGCTTTTGTAGCCGACGCATTGGTTATTTCGTCATAGTTGCCCAAAATCATATCTTGGGTAAGTCCCACGAGGAATTTCAAGAAGACAACTTAAAGAGGCAAAGCAAGATTCAGCATCAGATGACTTTGTGGAGTATCATCTGCATTCGATCCTTTCATGAAGTATATTTCCATATCCTAGTACGCGATGGGGATAGCTCGTCGGGCATCTCGTTCGTATCACTGCCGTTCCAGACCTGCCATGGCTTCAACAGATCATCTAATGCCAAGCATAAGGAAAAAAATGGATGTCCTCCGATAACTTGCAATGAGATGGCAAACCAAAGGCTTTTTCCAAAGGCCGATTAGGAGGCGTCCTTCGATCGATCCTGGATATATCGAGCGCTTTCCCTCATCGTCGGGAATCCAGAATACTTGCATTTCACACTATGATTGGGGAAGAAAGTATCCTCAAGAAAAACGGTCAGGTTTGTCGTTAGATGTTATCTTTAAAGGTGTTTGCTGGTGCGAAGTGGGAACTAGGAAACGACGAATGTTCAATGGATTCTCTGTGTTAAAGAAATAAAACAAATATTAAAAGTACAGATGAATGAAGAAGCTGGTGATAGTAGAAAAGCTGAACCTGAGGAAGTTACTGAGGCAGAGGAAGCTGGAGCAGAGGAAGGTCACAAACTTCTAAACGAAACTCAAAGAAGAAAAGAAGATGAGCTGGTGATCCTGAGCTGAACTGATGAGCTGGTGATCCATGACATCAAAACCTGGAATACAGAAGCTGATCAAGCTAACTGAAGGAGCTGCACAACCTGAGGAAATGCACGTGTTTCTCATTTTAGCTATTATGTTGTAACAGTTCTATAACAGAAGTTGTTAAACAAGTGTTGAGTATAAAAGGATGAGTGAAGGAGAGAAGAGAGAAGAGAGTTAGTTCATTGTTTTTCCTTCTGATTTTCCTCGATTCATCTTCAAATCTCTCTTTTCTACTTCTGTATTCGATAATGGTTGAAGTCATGTAAAAGATGAACCATAAGTTTTGAAGAAGAATATCAGAGCTGAAGTATTTCCATTGATTGTTCAGGATCTACAATTCTCTCATACACAGGTCATGTTCTATCTTCCATTTCTTCTCATGGTATCAGAGCGTCAATCCTGGGAATGAGAGATCTGATGTGTTCTTACTGCAAGATATTATAAAGATCTTGTTGTTTCTTAGTTAGCTTACCTTCAAAGTTTACTGGATTGTTTCTTCGAATCTTCAAAGTCTATGGACATATAAGAATGGCAACTAGAGTGCAGAAGTACCCTTTTCCTATCCATGTGAATATAGCTAACTTCGTCACCATCAAGTTGAATGAAGAAAACTTCCTGTTATGGCAAGCCCAATTTAACAGATTTCTGAAAAGCCAAGATCTGATTGGTTTTATTAATGGTGAAACGTTACCTCCTACTCAAATGATACAGACTGAGACAAGAGAAGAGATGAATCTTGATCACCTGGATTGGATAAAAACTGATCAGCTTATATCATCCTGGATAAGTGGTGCTGTATCAGAAAATATTCTAAGTCTGATAATTGGCTTAGAAACCTCATTCGAAGTATGGCAAGCTCTCATAAATAGATTTACATAGAAGTCTATTGCAAAAGAATTTGAGTTAAGAGGAAAATTACAGGCTTGCAGGAAAAGAAACAGATCATTAAGTGAATACCTTCGAGAATTCAAAACCATCCGTGATCAATTAAATGCAATTGGAAAGCCTGTTGATGATATAACCAGAATGTTTGGCATACTTGAAGGGTTAGGTTCTGAATATGAAACCTTCAGGACAACCATGTATTGCCTTAAACCCTAGCTAGAGTATGATGAGGTTATCTCATAACTTGAGAGATTTGAAACCAGATTGCAAACATATTCTATGAACGAGTACAATACTAACCTGGCCTATTATGGGCAAAGAAGAACTGGAACAAGTCTGCAGAAATTCAATCCCAGAAATCAAAGAGAAAATATTCGAGGGGGATTTAGCTATGGCAGAGGTCAGTCTCTCAATAGAAGGGAATATGAAAATAATTTTACAGAAGCAAGAAGGAATCAACAAAATAAAATGAATAACCTAAATTCAACTCAGCAAGGTCAGGTTAATAAGGATAATTGGTCTAACTATGGACAATGATTTAGACCATATTCAAAATCTTCACAGAGGTATCAAAGTGTTAGGTTTTATCCACCACAAAGTTCAAATGGTGATAGACAAACACAGATTACAAAGCCTATAAGTAATGGACCTCTGCAATGCCAGATCTATAAAAAATCAGGTCATACAACACTCAAATGGTATAGATTTGATAACTCGTACCAGGCAAATGAAATACCAACTGCATTGGCAGCTGTGCACATTGAAGAATCCTATGGTTTAGAATGGTATCCAGACACAAGGGCTACTTCACATATTACCTCAGAACCTGGTATGATTCGAAACTACAATGCATATAGTGGTAATGACACTGTCATGATAGGAGATGGATCTCATTTGTCGATTTCATGCATTGGAAATGGAATATTGAATACAGAAAATAGCAAATTACCACTGAATGATGTATTAATAGTTCCTGCAATCAAAAAGAATCTTCTATCTGTATCAAAACTAATAGATGACTATCCCTGCTCTTTTATTTTTGATAAACATGGGGTATATGTGAAGGACAATCACAATCATACAACAGTGAAGCTAGGAAGGAAGGTCAAGGGGCTATACCAGGTGGAGCCTAAAGTTGCAGAAGTCTTCTTCACCCAGACTCAACAGGAAATAGGAGAAGATGTCTGGCATCAAAGACTTGCTCACACCAATCTAAAAACAGTGAAGATTTTACAGAAACAACATCTCATTCAGTATGGTTCTAAAGCTTAGAATATATGTAGCAGCTGTCAAGTTGCTAAGAGCTCAGCATTATCTTTTCCTTTCTTAGACCATATTTCTAATGTTCCATTAGAAAGAATACATTGCGATGTATGGGGACCATCACCAATTCAATCTGTTCAGAAATTCTCCTACTATGTCATTTTTGTGGATGATTTTTCTCGATATAGCTAGATATATCCAATGAGACAAAAGTCAGAAGTTTATGATGTGTTCATTATGTTTCAAAGATTTATAGAAAATCAGCTTGATCACAAGATCAAAGTCTTCTAGAGTGATGGAGGAGGAGAGTTCACTAGTAATAAATTTCAAAACTATACAAAAGTGTGGAATTAAGCAGAATATCTCTTGTCCTCATACACCAGAGCAAAATGGTGTCTTTGAGAGGAAACATCAACATGTGATTGAATTGGGACTAGAATGATGTATAATGCTAAAGTACCACTGAGATACTGGGTAGATGCATTCAAAACAACAATTTATGTTATCAATCTTCTTCCTATAACAAAACTGCATATGCATTCACCCCATTATAAGCTCTACAATAAGACACCAGATTATTCTCATCTTCGAGTTTTTGGATCAACTTGTTATCCATGTCTCAGGCACTACACACAACATAAATTTGATCCAAGATCTCTTACATGTATCTTTCTTGGATATAGTGAGAAACATAAAGGATATAGGTGTCTCTTGCTTACTAATGGGAGAGTCTACATCAATAGACATGTACTATTTGATGAGAAAGTCTTCCCTTTTACTCATACAGTAAATACTGAGTATCAGTAGGGATCTGAACTATACAAATAGTGGATAAAAGGAGTACTATCTTCTATTTCCAACTCTACTAAGCAAGCTCAGTCACAAGACAATATATCGAGGGGATATTTGCAGCATACCAAATTAACTCAAATAACTCTAGAAATGCAGGACAATGAAATCAGTACAATTAATCCTACAGATATATCACAGATGCATATAGTACCTGATGCTGAGATGCAGATTGATGTTAATAATGCTCATAGTGATATTGAATCTCATTAGAGATCTCCAAGCATTGAGGAACAAATGCCTACAAATCAAGAGCTTGTTTTAACATCAAATGCTAATACAGGACAAATACAAATTAGTTCTGAAACAGGAAATATACAAGGTGCTTCTTCAACTCATCCGATGTAGACTAGACTTTGATCTGGAATTGTTAAAGCAAATCTTAAATATGCATGTCTAGTTGAGTATCAGCTTCCTGTTGAACCAAAATCAGTAAAGTCTGCCTTAGCAGACAGAGGATGGCACCAAGCAATGAAAGAAGAAATGGATGCCTTATATCAAAACAAAACTTGGGAATTGGTTCCTAGAAATGATCACATGAATGTAATTGGACGCAAATGGGTATTTAAGACAAAACTTGCACCTGATGGGAGCTTAGATAGACTCAAAGCTAGACTTGTAGCTAAAGACTTCCATCAAGAAGAAGGTCTTGATTTCACAGAAACCTTTAGCCCTGTAGTAAAGCATGCAACAATTCGAATAATCCTATCAGTAGCTATGATGAAACAGTGGAAAATTCATCAATTAGATGCCAAAAATGCCTTTTTACATGGAACCTTAAGTGAAACAATGTATATGGAGCAGCCTCCAGGGTTTAAAGAATCACAAAAGCCTCACCATGTTTGTCTTCTTCAAAAGTCACATTATGGACTTCGACAAGCTCCTCGAGCCTGGTTTGATAGGTTTAGCAGCTTTCTGCTAGAATATGGATTTTTTTGCAGCTCCACTGATCCTTCCCTACTCATCCTGCATACTGAAACAGAAACTATTCTCTTATTACTGTATGTAGATGATATCATTCTAACTGGAAGCTCCTCTCAAATGCTTTCTAGTCTCATTACTTCTTTGAGTATTCATTTTCATATGAAGGATCTAGGCTCCTTACACTATTTCTTTGGCATTGAAGCTAAATGAACCCCTGATTATCTATTTCTTTGCCAAACTAAATATGCCTTAGACTTCCTCACCTGAGCTCATATGCTAGAATCCAAACCAATTTCAACTCCTTTTTCATTAAAACCACATATTTTGATCAACGATTCTATACCTTTGAACAATCCTACTGAG
Organism: Eucalyptus paniculata subsp. matutina; assembly: GCA_017140255.1. Taxonomy (NCBI): domain Eukaryota; kingdom Viridiplantae; phylum Streptophyta; class Magnoliopsida; order Myrtales; family Myrtaceae; genus Eucalyptus; species Eucalyptus paniculata. The sequence goes on along the minus strand of CM029437.1, from coordinate 1,493,652 downwards.
TATAGAAGCCTCGTTGGAGGTCTGCAATACCTCACATTAACCAGACCAGACATTGCTTATGCCACAAATATACTCTGTCAGAAAATGCAGCAACCCACAATTGCAGACTACAACAGATTAAAAAGGGTCTTGCGATATATAAAAGGTACTATAAAGTTTGGCTTATTCATTCATTCTCAAAGTACCATGCATCTCTATGGTTACTCAGATGCAGACTGGGCAGGGTGTGCAGAAACTAGAAGATCAACAACTGGTTTCTGCACATATCTTGGATCCAATCTTATATCCTGGGCAGCAAAGAAACAACCCACAGTAAGCAGATCCTCCATTGAAGCTAAATACCGTGCTCTTGCATCAACCATTGCTGACCTCACTTGGATCAGTTTTGTATTATGAGATATAGGTTGTTCTCTTACTCCTCCTATTCATTTGTACTGTGACAATAAATCAACAATCTCTCTTACTCTGAATCCTGTTTTACACGCTCGAACCAAACATATTGAAGTGGACTTCCACTTCATTTGAGAAAAGGTATCCTCAAGATCATTACATGTCAGATATATTCCAACTTATTGCCAATTAGCTGATATGTTTACAAAACCACTGTCAAGGAGAGCACATTCTTATATGCGAATCAAATTGGGAATCTGTGCTCTATCCATTCCCAATTTGAGGGGGGGTGTTAAAGAAATAAAACAGATATTAAAAGTACAGATGAATGAAGAAGCTGGTGATAGTAGAAAATCTGAACCTGAGGAAGTTACTGAGGCAGAGGAAGCTGAAGCAAAGGAAGGTCACAAACTTCTAAACGAAACTCAAAGAAGAAAAGAAGATGAGCTAGCGTTCCTGAGTTGAACTGATGAGCTGGCGATCCATGACATCAAAACCTGGAATACAAAAGCTGATCAAGCTAACTGAAGGAGCTGCACAACCAGAGGAAATGCACGTGTTTCTCATTTTAGCTATTTTGTTGTAATAGTTCTATAATAGAAGTTGTTAAACAAGTGTTGAGTATAAAAGGATGAGTGAAGGAGAGAAGAGAGAAGAGAGTTAGTTCATTGTTTTTCCTTATGATTTTCCTCGATTCATCTTCAGATCTCTCTCTTCTACTTCTGTATTCGATAATGGTTGAAGTCATGTAAAAGATGACCCGGAAGTTTTGAAGAAGAATATCAGAGCTGAGGTATTTCCATTGATTGTTCAGGATCTACAATTCTCTCATACACAGGTCATGTTCTATCTTCCATTTCTTCTCACTCTGAAAGGAGACGCACAAGGGATAATAATTTACAGAGAAGACCCCTAATTTTTGATGGATCTGAGAGGCAAGACTTCTCGACGGTCAAAAGACATACGAGGAAAGAAGCCAGGGACCTGTAACCATGAGGACACCACGGACAACCCAACTTTCAAGATACGCTCTTGAGCATCGGCAATCCAGAGGTTGAAATCGACATTCGACGTCACGCTCCAATCACGTCAGCCAAAAGGCCCACCGATTTCGTTAGCCTCTCACTTTGACATCAAAAGGAGCTTTAACTATTCAGAAATTCACAACACAGGAAACGGGGGTCAGCGCATCTGATTAAAGATATACAGACCCCATAACTCAGTGTCCTGGGAAGAGTTTTGTTCTAATGGCGTCCGACGAAGAATCTGGCCGTTGAGTACATAATTCATAGAAGTGCGGATGTAGCATTTCCTCTCAAAACTCTAGTTACTACAACAATGCTCTATGTTTTGGTGAAATAAATCAGGTAGCCCTTGCCAACGTAGATTCCTGTCATACATAAAGAATCAAATTTTAATTCCAAATGAGCAAAGATGAACTTTTGATTAGGGATGATTATGCGCAAACTTTGAAACTGGCTAGAAATAATCACAAATTTCTATTTTTGACTCGGCATGTGGGCCGATTTTGCCCAAAAGAATTGTAAATCTAAATAAGTTTTTAGCGGTATAAGTAATCAACGCGTCTAGTACATTTGCTCATTTAATATGGTTAATTAACAAGACCTAATTAAAAAAAGAAATTATATTCATGCTCGATTCCTCAAATGCAAAATTTAAGAGATTGCATATTTGGATACACAAACCTTTTCTTGTAGTATATATGATCAATGTTCGGAAAATTGAACTTCATTTTCCTTAACACACATACTTAACATATTTTAGAGCCCTTTGTTGACTTGACTTATGTTATGATGAATGCTGTTTATAATGAAACAAATGGACTTAAATTTTTTTAAAGTACTAGCAATTCCCCAACCTCCCAACATCGGCCCTTCAAAGCCAACCCACCACCTTGTATATACCCCCATCAGAAAACTCGTCCGTCGCCCCAACCTCTTCACACACAAATTCGCTCACCCATCGGCCATCACTCATGGAAGGAATCGAACACAAGACCTCGGCTGTCGATGGCAAAGGGCCCGGCCCGGTCCCCCGAGATCCATGTGCTCTCCTTGCCGGGGCAAGATGGATTAACGGCAAGACGAGGTCTTGGAAAATGGGTCACGATCTGTTTGCTTAAATGGTTTTGGTCACTAACAAATTGAGCCTTTGGGTGAGCATCGCATTTCGGGGGTTCGGAAAAGAGTGAAACTGGGCTATTCCTGCGTTTAGGCTTTTGTAGTTGGCTTTTGTGAAATGGATATTTGGGTTGGATCTGGAGTTCTTTATGTGCAAATGGGCTTGTAACGGGGACCAAGTTTACCCATCGTTTCCCCTATAAAAGCTTTTCTAATTGCAATAAGAATGCGTTAAAAAATGGAACAAAATGGATGTAAAGAAATCAATAAGAAGGGGCGTATATATATGTAGTGAATAGAAATTTTTGAACAGGCATAGGGGTTAATGGAATTTAGTAATGAGCAGTCATAATTATCCATATGAATCTTGAATTGGTGCAAAAATTTAATATGGGTTAACTTAAGTAGTAGATCACCAAAGTGTGTTTGGGTGAGCCTCACATGTTAGATACACTAGATATATGGATGTGAATAAAGGGACTGTTGAGAACTCATTACTCGATCACATGACTTACTTTTAGGTATTATGTCACTTGCAAGAAAAACTCACTTATCCCAGAAGTTTAAGATGTCAAGGAATACATTCAAGTGCAATCTACGATTACAAGTCTTGTAATTGAATTATATATTTTTCTCAATTCAAAAATAGTCTTTAGTGCATAGGGAGAGGAGAGCTTTTTAGGTGCAATGGGAGTATAGCATTCCCATCCCCCTAAACCATTAAGGAAGTATCAAGTTCATCGATGTGGTCGAAAGAAAGGTCCTATATTAATATCATAATATAGGACTTTTGAAAACAGGTTTTGCCAGCATGACAATGTTTGGACTATTGTGAGAATAATAACTTGTTATGAGCTATAAATTTTTGAAAGAGTGGACCTATAACAATTTATAATTACTTATTATTTGGTTTTTTTATCTAAAAAAAATTGTTATTTTCACAGTAGATTAAATGTTGTACCTCAATCATCTCTCTTCAAAAACTGATCTAAATGGATGGAGATGTCCTATTTGAGAGTACATAAGCGTTTCTCCATAGAAAAACATTTTGTTGGCAAATGAGTCACCCGTTTTGCAAGGTTCACAAAATGGGTTTGCGGCCCCGGACCTCTAATAACAATTAAATTAACTTCAGGACGTGGTGGAAAAAATGACAAACTCACGTTTGTCACCTAGGCTAGTTGCTCCCATGCGCGTTCACTAGTTCTCCATTGAACTTATCAGTATATCTTACATCTTCAAAGCCTTCTCAATTTTTGCATCCGACAAAAGTCTTCAAAAAGTACTTAAGATAAGTCAGTTACTTCACAAGATACGAATCCTAAATTAAAATATGAGAAACAGGAGGGATGCGATATGAACTTTGAGTGATTTGGCGGTTTTAGCAGAAGAAAATAAAAATGAGATAGATAATTAGTTACATAAAGAGGAAGTCTTAGCCCCTTCTTACCGTCTAAGTGGCATGGAAACTGATATGCGACATGACATGATACGACACGACACAACGTACCGACATATCATTTATAAAAAAAAAATAATTCTAATATGTTGGAACACGTTATGTATTAAATGTATATTTTTGTATATACATAATAAAATATCATTATTAATTTGATTCAAACTCACAAATATTGACAAAAAAAACACTCACAAATAAATAAATAAATAAAAAGTCTAGAATGAGTTTATACTAAAAACATTAATCAACTATTTATTAATATTTATTATTTCAATTTGACAAATTTAACTTTATTCTAATAATCCATAAAATTCAAAGGAAAAAACAAGCAATTCACATTTTGGACTTGTTAGACGTGTTGGAAGAGAAGATAAAAAAAATAAAATTTAAGGGATGAATTATGTATCATAGAAAGCAAGAGTCATAAGAGAATAAAAGATTAGGTTTTTCGACATGTGTTGAGTGTTGGAGATTGTTGAATACATGTTGGAGTATCCGACACGACATGAAGGCTCTTGAAGAGTATCAGTGCTTCCTAATTTACCACCCATTTGCTCTTTGTGTTTTCTCTATTCAATAATGAGAGAAATTTCATGGACAAAAACTTAATTTCATATTTCCTATCTGTTAGTATTCGTTATTCATCCATGCTATAAAAAATCCACTATAGTATGGACAACAAAATGATCTCCAATCTTTGTTGGTACGAATGATAAAAAAAAAAAGTTCCTTTTTAATCTTTGATGTCATGCCCAAACCTTACGTTATGCCACAATTTATGCCCGATCTTGTTCTCATTTTTCTTTGTGAATTGAAAAACACCATGATTAGTTGCACGAACAATTAAACCATTTCAAGTATTTTAATTGTGACTCGTGACCGAGCATGTAGAAAAAGTTGATCGTGCCGTGGTTTGATTTTAACCCTCCATTACAGCTGGACATTGAGGAGGTGTTAGTGTTTTTAAGGATTTCATTGTTTTGCAAGGTACATTGCCAAGGATCCATGACACATCCTAAGTAGCATCGGCACATGACATGACGCGATAGGTTGTTTCTCAAAAAATAGAAAATTTCGACCGTTGTATATTAAATGTATATTTTTATATATACATAATAAATTATCATTTTTTGATTGATTCGATCAAACTAATTTGATTCAAATTCATAAATAAATAAATAATAAAAAAGTCTAGAATGAGTTTAAATTGAAAATATTAATTTATCATTTATTAATAGGGAAAAAGTTACGAAAAACCCTGAACTTTGCCCAAAGTGACACATTTACCCCAAACTTTTTTTTGTGCCATGAAAAACTCCAAACTTTCCAAACCGTGACATATTTACCCCATTAAGGGCATTTTTGTCTTTTTATTATATTTTTTCCTTTTTCTTTTTTTCTTCTTCTTCCCTCCGTCGGCCATGGCTGAGGGAAGTCGGCATTCGGCGACCTCGCCGGCATCGGCCGAGGGCAGGGACACCCTCGCCCGACGCAGGGGAGGGCGGCCCTCGTCGGCGTTGGGCGAGGACAGCCCTTGCCAGATCTGGCGGGGGCACCCCTCGCCCGACGCAGGCGAGGGCGGCCCTCGCCGACGATGGGCGAGGATGGCCCTTGCTAGATCTAGCGAGGGTAGGGACATCCTCGCCTGACGTAGGCAAGGGCCGTCCTTGCCCGACGCAGGCAAGGGCTGCTCTCGCCGGTGTCGGGCGAGGACGGCCCTTGCCAGATTTGGCAAGGGCACCCCTCGCTCGACGTAGGTGAGGGCGGTCCTCGCCAGCGTGGGCGAGGACAGCCCTTGCCAGATCTGGCGAGGGCGGCCCTCGCCCGACATTGGCGAGGGCCGCCCTAGCTTGAGGCCAGCGAGGGTGACCCTTGCTCGACGCCGGTGAGGGCAGCCCTCGCGGACGCCGCCTTCCCTTCACCGGCCCGGGCAGAGGGAAGAGAAAAGAAAAAAAAAATTAAAAATCTGAAAAAGTAAAAAAAAAATTTTAAAAATGAAAAGACCAAAATGCCCTCTAATTTTGGGGTAAATGTGTCACATAACGAAAGTTTAGGATTTTTTTATGTCACAAATTTTTTTTTTGGGGTAAATGTGTCACGATTTGCAAAGTTTGGGGTAAATGTGTCACTTTGGGCAAAGTTCAGGGTTTTTCGTGGCTTTTTCCCTTATTAATATTATTCTTTGTTTCAATTTAACAAATTCAACTGTATTCCAATAATCCATAAAATTTGGAGAAGGAAAACAAGCAATTCACATTTTGGATTCACCTGTTAGACATATCAGAAAGAAAGAGAAAAAAACTTAGCATGTGAATTTCGTATCATGGGAAGTGAGAGTCAAAAGATGAGAGAAAATTAAAATTTTCTGATTTTCTCATTTATTATATTTATTATTTTTTTTTTTCATATAGATACATTTTGATCCATCATTTATTAAAAAAATTTAAAGTTGATCTCGTGTATCAGAATCAGAAACTCGCATGTTGAAATCCTAACTCGAGTGTAGGAGAGTGTTGAAAAAGTTGACCAAGTATCGGGTTTTTCAACACGTGTTGATCGAGTGTCGAAGAGTGTCCAATATGGGACGAAGACTTTTAAAGAGTGTTGGTGCTTGTTTGGAGACATCCCTATTTAAGAGCTTGCATGTAAGTCAAAGTGGGACGTTAAAATCTTCTCTCTCACCCTCTCTCCCCCTAAGAATCTTGGCTGCGTTTGGTCGTCCGGATTTCTAAACGGGATAGGACTGGATAGGATAGGATAAGAAATCCATGGATTTCTTCATATCCCATCAACTGTTTGGTGAATCACGGATTTAAAGTCGGATATCCTCATATCATATCCAATCTATTGTTTGGTGAACTGCGGATTTAAAGTTGGATATGCTCATATCTTATCAAATCTATCGTTTGGTGAATTACGGATTTAATTTTGGATATTTTAAAAACACTAACATTAGGCAAGTACAAATTTGCAAGTTTAATATTCACAAAATCATCCAAAACAATATATCTTTTTCAAATTAACAGATTCTCATTGAATTTCATGATTACGCATCGTAATAATCTTTTACGTTCCTTTGAAATAATCTTTTGGATACCCCTTCAACGCCAAACGTTTTTAGAATAACCTCAATTTCAATATATTCACTTTCAAACATGAATTCTTTCTCTCTTACAAGTTTTTCATTTGTTTCCATTTTGTTACAGGTCCAATACCAAATCATGCCTAGGTTTTTTGCCAAAGAGACAGAGAAACTATTTATGAAAATAAAAGACAGAGGCAAATAATATTATAGATAATGGTTTTCTTGGCAATGAACATAGAGATAAAGTTTCAAGTCATATCCACCTCTTTTCAAGGTCCAAAAAGATAACATTAAAGCTTAGAGCTAACCCCAGAAACCCTTTAAAAAAAAAACATAAAGAAGAAAAAAAGAAAAAAGTATGGAGAGAAAACATATCTCCTACAAACTCATAAACAACTCATCATCACTCATTCTCTTCTCTCATCTCTTGGAGAAGTAATTCCACAAATGCTTTCCTGTCTTCTCCTTGAAATCCCAAAAATAGATGAATATTCTCAGGATCCTTCACAATTTTTCTACATAATTTTATTCTATCCATAGTACCTAAAGACATTTGAAGAAGCTCCTCATTGATTTTTCGTTTGTCATTATCCAAATCCTTGGCATGTCCGATGCGGCTAGCGATCATCTCCATTCTATCGTTAGCTTTTTCCAAGAATGAGCCAAAAGTTTCTGCTATCTCAACTAAGCCAGCAGCCCATTTGTCACTTGCTTTAGCCCTTTTTCTTCTTGAAGAATCAGAAACATTTTGTGCCTGAGAAGATGATAGTGGCGGTGAGTTTTGACTTACACCATTGGTTGCCACATTATCATGATTTTCATATTCCTCATGATCTACAGCCGCATGAGCTTCGAAGGGTCTTCACTGAGATTTCCTTTGGCACGATCTTTTCCAAATATGTTTGCTAATCGATCATATTGAGGGAAGGACTTCCCTCTCAAAGAAGCAACTCCTGGATAGGTCTACAAAGAAAATTATATTATTTTGTTAAAAATGAAACAATTAATAAAGAAGACAAATGAGAAGAAGTGGCACAAACCTTGCAATATTTTTGCCAACTATCCTCAGAATGAATATCAACACAATGCTTTTCATGGTCCCACCCAAAGCCACTTTGATTCCTCAAGTCATATATCTGATTATACAACTTTTTCAAGTTTTTCATTTTTGACTCTATGTGAGGATTACCCTTGATGCCAGAATGAGGGAATTTTTCTTCAAACCACTTCTCTAACATAACCATGTAACCACTCTTGAAGCCGTTATCGGCTTTCATTCCTCGCGTAACTAATTCTTCAAGACCATCTAGAAGTGCATTTTCTTCATCTATTGTCCATATACGTCGGTCTCTCTTTGTTCCCCTTCCTTGAGTTTGACTGAAATTGCTACCTTCCATTCCTAAACAAAAAACTATCTCAGCATATATGTTGATTGAACCACTCCCAGATTTCTTAAAGTAACAAAAAACAGAGAAAAAGAAAAATAACTTAGCATTCAATCAGCCACGATATTCAAACCACACAACAAAATACAGGGATCTCCTTCATTACTTGAACTTTTCTTACTAGAAAGAAATTTACTTGAGATTTACCTGGAGTGAGAAGATCAATACATAATGTATGACCTATAAATGCATAATCAATAGGGAACAGAGGATCAGTACAAGGATTCTGATCAATGCAGGAGTATGTGATCATGTCGGGAGAAGTCTACATTAGCATTCAATATTAGAATGCAACCCACGCCTTTTAATTAGACCCACGACCATACTCAACAAGAGGATGTCAAGCACGGCCAGATCAATGTACAAGAGGTTGCGAGAGTCACAATGCCACAACTTAAGCAAGGACTGGGGCCCTCTTAGTTTCGGAATAAGCTCGGCATAATCTTCCTGCTCAGACCTTTTACTTTCAAACATCACATCCAAGTCCGAACAATCGAACAATCGACAAAAAACCATAATTCAGGCATGACTGACGACTGATCACTAATTCCCAGACAGAGAGCATAAGCAGCATTTCCTCCACAATCAAGAGACCGTTTGAGCAAATGCAAAAGACTGATTTTTTATGCGGAATCTTGAATTCGTGCAAATTTCACCCTATGCGCAAAAAATCAGCTAAAATGGACCAACTGCCACAAGCCCAGAACCATGAAAGTAAGATTAACATGTAAGAAATACTCTCATCAGTTTCCTCTGCTGAATGTCATGAAACAGAGAGCTACTCCGGAGGATATATCAATACACATTAAGCCACAGTCCGACAAACCATCATAAAAAAAAAAAAAAAAGCTTTTTTCCCCCATTGGAGTAAGAACTTTGAGGAAAAGTTGAGAAAGTTCGCACTTTTCCTCTCGCGAAGCTACCGTTGCCCATGGTCAGCTCTGTGAAGAATGAAAGCTAGCTACAACAAGGTCACTTTTCTTTTTAAGAAGAGGAGATCTAAAAATAAAGAATACTGCTGATAGTCTCTTGCTTGAACAGATTGACCCACAGCATCGTTATGGCCACAATTTGCATCTCTCATGCGCGATCGTCGTGGGAAAGGCATTGGGGGAGGGAGGGGGGTTTGAAGAAGGGAGAGAAAAAGCACGACAAGACAGGAACAATTGCGAATCTTTTGAGTCAGCCACCATAGGAACATTGTCGATTCTCCACAATTATTTAATTATCTCAGAGAGAGAGAGAGAGAGAGATGCAGTAGCCTTGGAAATCTGGGTATTGAAGAATAGAACCAAGAACGAACAATTCGCGTTGAAGATATCAAATATTTTGCACAAAAATAGAAAGGCCTTTATAAATCTACAGATTCAAAACTACCAAGAAGACGATCTCCAATCAACCAGCAAAAAAACCTAAAACTACAATTCTGACCTACGTAAGCTGAAACATAGATGAAACAGGAAAACAATCCACAACTACTTTAGAAATCAACGTTAGAGAGAGAATGATTATTTACCTTTGAAAATTCATCGCTTTCGTAAAATTTCGATGAGAATCGGAGAGCTATTGAGAAGAAGGCTTCAACGTCGATACTTTGGAAACAGAAAGTCGTCTGTGGGTGTGAACGACGGAGAAAGAAAAAAAAGCGTAGGTTTTTATGTTCGGATAAAAGAAATCCTATCCGACCTTATCCCACCCCCCCCTCGGATTTTTTTATCCGGTCTATATCCCTCCTATATCCGACCTTATCCTATCCTAGACAGCTACTAAACATGGGATAGGATAAAACATATCCTATCCCGCTTCTTATCCGGACGACCAAACGCAGCCCTTGGGTTTCAACTTTCAACGGTATATTTAAAAGATGGAAGAAAGGAGCAAAGGAAAGTGGGAGTCGTCGTACATGAACATTCAAAGCAATACAAAACCCCAAAGATAGTATGTTCAAACTAGGAAATATAGTATGTTCAAACTAGGAAATAGACAACTATAAAACCCAAATAAGACAATCCTAATCTGAGCTAAAAAATTGTAAATCAAAATAAACAAATATCTTTGAAACCCTAACTATACCAAAGACAAGAAAACAATATAAAATCTTTTTTACCATTGTTAATTGGCCCAATATCATTCGCATCCACTTGGAAAAGCTCGATCCTATTGAATTGTACGCACTTCCACTCGTCCGTTAATACATATTCGATCTCAAGTATTGAAGTGCTAAAAATTGATTGTATTCTATCTTGTTATCAATTTTAAATTTCCGTGATGATTCATGTGTTTCTTTATTAAGTCTATCTCAAAAATTAAATTTTGTGTATGATTCTTCGAAATTTTGTGATATCACTAAAAAGATAACTTTTTTACGATGAGCTTTTTCCTTGGGCGAGCCATCGGTTTTCGCAAGATGTCTCTTTTCCAGACAGATGGTGCTCGAAAATCATGAAAAGCGATGCCTAAGGTGACATCTCGATGGTGAGGCCATCCTTCTTTTACAACTCACCACGTTGTTCACTCATTGGTGAGCCCATCTAGCACTGCTTCTTTTTGTCTTTGTTCACCCCACTGGCAACACCAACCCCCCGGCCCGCCAAAAAGGAAGAAAACATTCGTGATGATGTCGATGGGCGCGCGATTGCCTCATGATTTAATGCTTCCGATCAGACCATTTCATACATGTTGGGTTTCGACTGTTCTTTGGGATGCTGTACATGTACCCTTCATTGAAAAACACTATGCAGCGATGACGGTGAGAGACAGAGGGGGAAAGAGAGCTGCGTATGTAAGACAAGGACAAGCTAACAACTTTAATTCTTGGAAAATCTAACGGGAATGGAACAAGCATTAAAATACGTGTAATGTGCGAGATGCGAGACGCGTGGAAGAGAGAAAAGGGGCGGCGGCGCCCGCGGGCCGGGGGAAGGAGGGGGGGCGACGGAACCAATGTCATTGGCTATGATCATATTTCCGGACGTTGAACATAATGACATCAGATAAATATATATTTATATATTTACATAAACATGTCCATACACGAATAAGCTGAGTAGGGCACGCTTTTATTTTCTAAAACAATAGACAAACAGAGAAATACAACATTGGCAAAAGGTTGGACCACTCAAGTTCAGTTTCTCCGCAGCAACTTCTTCACGGTCCATTCTTCGGCTTCCTTAATTTTCCCCACGCATTCACAAAAAAATGCTACCTGTTCGCTTGCACGGTAGTCGGTCCGGCAATATGTGGCAAAATGTTCACAGTTGTTGTTTATAAGATTGTAATCGCCAAAAGAATTATCTGCGTGAAGCTTGCTGGCTTTATTGACAACTTGATGGGGCAATTTGGTATCGAGCAACGTGGTGCAAGTTCCTCGCCTTGTGAACTTAAACCTTAGTAGTGGCCACCCATATTCATATCGGTGAAGGGATCGGAGTTTTTTGCCGTCCCGTCAAAAACAATTGAGACAAGTTTTGACAACCCCACGATCGATGCTCTCTTGGTATCCACATTCTGGGCAAGAAGATGAAACTTCTTGCTTGTAGCTAGTCTTGAAAAGTGAAGGAAATATGATTCTTTGGCTCTCTGTTCGGGTGAAATGAATCACATAGCCTTCGCCGACGTAAATTCCTGTAATACGTACATGCAGACCATTAAAGAATCAAATTTAGTTCAAAATGGAAAACTAAAAAAAGGAAACTCTAGAGGGACAATTTTGACACAAAAGCCGGAATGTACGATGAATATTCACTAGCTTCTTTCTTTAATTGGATGTGTAGGCCGATTTTGGATTCGAAATCTGAATGAATTCCTAATCTTTGGTTTGGCACGTTACATAGTTATGAAATGTCTTCTAGAATTTTCTCTCCATTACTCAAGAAAAGACACAAAATTTCCACGCACAAAAAGCGAGGACAGCATAAAAAAATTAAAAAAAGAGAGGAAAAACTACTATTTTAAAGACAGTTTGGACTTTAGAGCTGCTTGCTGACCGTTTTGCTATCTTAATCTCGTTGACTAGTTCATATCTCTCGTTCTTAATCTTGATGTGAAGTTGGAAAGGACTCCATTCGTACTATCTATCTACAAAAGTCAAGGTCCGAAATAACACATGCTACGGTCGAAATAAATTAAGTGAGCATCATTTTCTATGCTTGCTTCTGTTCTGCATCCTTGCTATAAATTATTAATTATAGTCTGACCTGCAAAATTAATTACGGTCATTCTCCAAAGGGCAATGCTAAGATATTGGCACCATTATTCCTAGAGAATAAGAGAGCCTTTTGAACCACAGAGTCACTTTACTCACTTTCCTTTATAATAGGCAATCGGCTGTAATAAGTTGAACAATAATTCTGATTGTAACAGAATTTATCAAGCCTAAGTTACTGAAAAAACTCATAAAACCAAATTCTAAAGATGGTTATCTATGGGAAGAAGGACACTAGAAGTGCCGTAAGTTGTGTAAAATGCTCACATTAGTGCCAAAAGTTTTCACCGGCTTATTTAAGTGCCAAAATCAGGAAAAAAAAAAAGAAAAACGATCTTGTAAGTGCCTTTGGTGAGAAATTCCGGTTAGAGAAGTTACGTGACAATTATAATTAAAATTTTTATTTGAGGTGGCATTTCTTTTTGTACAGAAGTGATCACTTTTTCATTAAGATTGTCACTAAAGTGATTATTTTTTTTAATAACGATTGGACTGAAGTGGTTATTTTGTTATAACGACTAACACTGAAGTAATCACTTTTTAACTTGCTATACAACATCGTTTAGGGGTTATATGCTGACTAGGTACATCGATGAGCCACGTAAGATAGATAAATTAATAAAATATAGCAACATTGGATTATTGATGACTCAAATTGAAGTTAGGAATTAAATGATATATATATTTTTTTCTCAAAAAAAGTGGCATTTAAGTGATTACAAAAAAAAAAAAAAAATTGACACTAAAATGAGTGCCGTATATAATTTATAGCATTTTTAGTATCCTTCTTCCGTTATCTATATTATATAAACATGGGTCTTTGTCCAAAAAATAAAAAGAGATAGAGAATTGACTTTTCATAGTTTTGGGTGTCAAATCAAAATCCAGGTAATTCTCTCTCTTCTCTCTCTCTCTCTCTCTCCATCAAGAATCCAGGGTTTCCATAGTGTTATCGGGACCTATCATGCCTTTTCCTCTGGCGAGATGGCATGTTGGACTTAACTCAGATATGAATTGCCTTGAAATAAAAGAAAAGGAAATGAGAGGAGAGTGAAACCATGCCGGTGGATTAAACTCAACACTGATAAGACTCAGAAAGATGACCTCAGTTTAGCTGCTGCTCGTCCGAGGACTCTTCGAGAGTGGGAATTGATTTTATCATTCATTCTGGGCTGAGGGGAAGTGTTTAAGTTCGGCTTGGCAGAGAGTCGGCGAAATCAGATTTGAATTGTTATTAGAACTTTTCACGCGTTTTCTTTGGCCACAGAAATCATGGGAAGAGGAGGAAGGGTAGGGTTGAAGAGGATGACACGAAGATGAACAGGTAGGTGACATTTACTACGATTAATTGGAATCTCATTTGGCCACACATCTTTGAAGTCATTTATTCTCTGGTGGCTTCAATTTCGATGAACCATCAGCTAGAAATATTTTACTTTCTGCTGAGGCTTCTAGGAATTTTTGGAAATGGAGTTGATCAGTGTAAACTGATCGGCCAAAGAGCAAAAAGATCCGCCAGAAAAAGGAGGAGGAAAGAAAAGGACTAGTGCAAAATCAGGAAGATGACGAGGACTCACCATGATGGCTGTATAATCCATACCATCCGTATCTATAAACGTGATCCCCAAGTTTGAGATCCTCAGGTCTCTCCACTTTCCACATCAACTGCATCAATATCGTCAATATCTTGTTGATGATCGTCATCACCATTTTCTCTCGTGGCCCTTTGTCTCTCTATTGGACTTGTGCTTGAGCTGATTTACCTGCAAAAAAACCTCCCGAAACTAAATATAATTACTGCAGTGAAGAGAAGAACAAGAATACTCAGGTGAGGAAGCTAAAATGATCACCTATGCTGCCAAAAGGTCGATGACAGGGATGATGAATAAGGTCCACTCAAGAGAGGAAAGGAAGAGGAAGAGGAAGAAGTGAGTGGGAATGAAGTGGGGCAGATTGGGCAAGAACGACGAGGTTATCGTATGAGGGTGCTGCAAGTGTTCGTGGGTGTGAGAGAGATGGTGTCGATGGAAACGAGAGCAAAGGAGAAGGAAATAGTGAGATAGAATGAACTAGGGTTGGAGTGGGCGATGCCGATGAGGTTATTGTATGGGGGTTCTTCAAGCGTGGGAGAGACTAAGAGAGATGGTGTCCGCAGAAGAGAGAGTTGGCGATGGCGTTAAGGTTATTGTACGAAGGTTCTTCAAGTGTGTGTCGCTCTCTGGGGGAGAGGTGGCCGAAGAGAAACGAAAGGAAGAGGAAGAAGTGCGTGAGGGGGAGAGTGGGCGATGGTGACGAGGTTATTGCATGAGGTTTCTTCAAGTTGTGTGTGAGAGAGAGATGGCACAAGAGAGGGAGAGGAAAGGAAGAGGAAGAGGAAGAAGCAAATGAGAATGAACTGCGGGGGGAGAGTGGGCGATGGCGATGAGGTTATTTTATGAGGTTTTTCAAGTTTGTATGTGTCAAGTGTGTGTGTGTGTGTGTGTGAGAGAGAGAGAGAGAGAGAGAGAGATGGCAGAAGAGAGAGGAAAAGAAGTGGGAGAAGTGGGTGAGAATAGAGAAAATATTAGGTGCAGCTCTGACTCCAGCGTGGCTTCCTCCAAGTCCATTCACCGGGTGGCACCTGTCGCCCGGCAGCCACGCTGGAATCAGACGCCCCTCCGAGTTGGGGAGGGCCTCGAGTCGGAGAGGACGGGCGGGGGACTGTGGTGAGGATGTTCATATACAGATAGCCAGGGCAATGAGCCGACGATGAGAGGTGCCCTGCGTCATCGTCTTGGACTTCTCCCCATCTGGCGTTGAATTTGTGCACGATGATTCCGGTATGGGGGACCCATCGAGCGTTAGAATTTTTTTTTGGTCGGTAGCGTTAGAAAAATCCAAAGGCTCCAGAATGTAACATCGACGGATGGAAAAATTCACATGCGGAGATGAGGGAATTGGAATCCAACCCGTCGTGGTAACCGAGGCTCGAGAATGTAACATCGACGGATGGAAAAATTCATAGGCTCCGTCCGCTCGTCCGCCTTCCATGAAGCTTCCCTAGCGTCCATCCCCCAAATCATGAAAAGTCAATGAGCGATTTTGCGTGCGGCCATGGGGAGTAGGTGAACGAGCAAATCGGTGTGGAAAGCACTCACGTGCTCACAAGATTTTCTTGCGCTGGGCATCGACTAATTAAATGAACCGCGGCTCCACCCGTTTAATTTGTCAATAGTAAAACGAATGATAAAAAGTAATACCGGTATAAGACACGGTGCATCGCGTCACTCGGCCTGCGACCTAGATTTAGATGCACCACAGTCACGGTTCGCTATTGACGAGGCTGATAATATTATTTTCACTCGGCAAATTATACGATCTTTTTCTTCAGATATCAGGAGGTGAAAATGTTTGATAAGGACTTACTTTGATAAATACCAATGAGGAAATCATTAGAAAATGGCTACACATTGGCATGCACGGATCCAAACGCCTCGTTCAAACCGGATTTACTGTTCGAAGAACTTTTAGTAATCTGGTGGTTTTAGAAGAAGGAAAAAATATGGATAATAAATAAATTCAGTATTGGAAAATTTAAATGATAAATCATTTATTTATCTAATAGTTTAATTTTTTTAAACAATTGGCAGGTAGTGATCTCATCAAAATCTTACATAATATCAAAGTTAGAGATCTTAAATTTGAATATCTCCAGGCCCTCATTTGTCTTCCCAATTAAATATTTCCATATTTAGTATTAGATAAAAAGATCAGATTAAATATGAGAGGGAGTGTTTGAATATTTAAATAATAAATCAAGCATTTATTAAATAGCTTAAATTTTTAGAACAATTGGTAGTGGTTCGACCAAAATCTCATATTGAGTTTTGTTAAATTTTAATGATAAGTAAATGAGCATTATAATTTTTTAGTTACATTAAGAGGAACTCTGGAAGATCAAAAATGGAGACTGACTTTTATCATTCCATAGTTTAATTAAGTTTTGGCTTTGGGAGAAATAGTGAGGTCAGTAAGTAGACTCACAAGCCAATCATTAAATTCGATGGCCGATCGTAATCTATTAACCTGACATAGAGAAATATAATAATGCAACAGCAAGTGATGAGTATTGAATTGCCAATTCAAATAGCAAGAAATCAACATGGCTGTAGCGTGAAATCTTTACAAATCAACAACATCGAGTGGGGGTTGAAAGGCGAAATTTTATTACAGAAACAAATCTATCAAGCCATGGAGGGAATAAGGAGAAAAAGAAGAAGAGGAGAGAAAGATACCAATGCAACAGCAGCAAGCGAAGGGAACTCACCATGATGGCTGTATAGGCCATATAATCCATATGTGTAGATACTGTCTCCGGGCTTCAATTCCTCAGGCTGCACCACCTTCCAGATCAACTGCATCAGTATTGTCATTACCTTCTTGATGATTTGCATCGCCATCTTCGGCCCTTAATTTCGCCCTCCTGGGATAGTGCTTCGGACAAGCAGCGCCGCCAAAAGGTCGACGGGGGAGGCAGACGATGAGAAGGGAGAAGAAGGATGAGGGCTTTGGCGCCTTGGTTAGAGAGGAAATGAAAGAGAAGGAGGAGGTCGCTGAAGATATACGGAGAGGTTCCCATACTTACTTGGACGTGACCATTGGATGGATTCTGAGAGGACAATTGGCTAACTATGGGTTGTGTTGTTGTCATCATTTTTAGACTTTTAACCCATCTGGCTTGGAAGCTTGTGCATATGAAAATCAATGGAGATTAAGGGGGTTGAATCATGCAGATTATCACTTACAACAGCTAATCAAAGCATAATTTAAAGTTCTAGTATAGGTGAGCAGTTAAAGCATTTTGAATTGTCGTGACGATCCATATAATTTTCTTTGCAGCATATACCACAATTGAATTTTAAATGTAACTTCTTGTAGTTACGTGATTTGACTAAAATGATTTTTTTACTTTTTATGAGGTAAGGTCATTTTCCTTAGCGACTTCAACAACTTCCACTATTTTCAATGAAGACAAATATCTTTTCGTGCACCGATATCACGGCAAATGGGCTAATAGGGATTCTTCATAAAATCAGCCCTGTTTGACTGATGATACTGATAAAAGAATTTCTTGAACCTACCTAACGAATGTTTCTCTTTCCCCTGTTGATCCAACCTTTCTTTCCTTTCCCTTGCTCGGAATGCTTACTGAGTCTGAAATTCTAGGTCGAATTCACCTGCAGAGTTCAAGGAATTAAAATTTCTCTCTTTCAAATTTCATTATATAACTAGCAAACGCCAGCTATCAGCCTCTTGAGAGGCTGCATACGATTGAAAAAGCCCATTTTGTGGGGTCATCAATTGATTAAATGAAAATGGGCACTCGTTAAGTTTGTCAATAAGTAAAATGAAAAATGTAGATGACACTAATATAAGAGATTTGGACATTCTAGAACTTATGAAAACAACCTTTCTTGATATACGTGGCATGGCGGGCACTGACCTATACAGCCATCATGGCGAGTTCCCTCCGAACTTTAAATACATTTAATTTTAGCCCAACATATAATGCCGTCTCCAAACTTTTGATTTGTTTAATGTGGTTCCTGAGCTTTTAATGTATGGTCATATTAGTTTTTAAACTGTATGAAAATATTCAATGTTGTCATTCAATTAATTCAAATTCAAAGATAACATTGAACATTTACATATAGTTTAGGGACTAACTTGAGAGAAAAACTCCAAAAATTTTTCTCAGACCTATTTAATTGGTACCAATTCAATTTGGAACTTTTCAATTGAACTAATTTAATTATAAACATTTTCACATTGAGTTCATTCGATCAATTTAAGCTGAAAATTGTTGAGTAAACGTTGGCTATGCTACATGTCATGCTTGTGTTTGTAAAAAAATTAATTTTGAATAAATTTGTTATAAGTTTATCAATTTGGGATTTTTCGTTGTATTAATTCTTATATTATATCTAGTAAGTGTTGATGATCTTTTAAGCACAACGGGAACGTAGAATTCATTCGCAAAGAAACCCGCGAGTCATTTTCTTTATTTCTAAGCCAAAAAAACCACAACAATTGAAAGGCATTCAACCAACGACTTTGACTTTGGAGTCAACGATTTAAGGCACGGTAATGTCTTTGCAGGATCAGAAGTGGCATCAGGTGCGGAATCATTCCATGGAGACGGTCACTGAATCTGGGTATCACTTGATCTCTGCCGAGGAGCTTCCTACAGGTAATTTCCTCCAGCTTCTCCACTCAGCACATTGGCTCTACTCCGATGCGTGCCCGCAATAATTTTTACTGCTGCAGGTGAGTCTAGACCAATTTTGGCTTCCAAGTACAGAGAAAACTTTCACTCTTTCTTTTTCCTTTTCTGCCCGCTTAAATTTTGATGCTAGATGGCGGGAATTGATGCTGCTGGTTCTGGTCTGTTCATGCAAATGCTAGCAATAAGTTCCTTTGGTCTATTTCGTGGAAATGCTTCTGTTATGTGTTCATCGTCTGTGTTTAATATGTTGCAGTTCGGTCTGTTTGCCTAGAAACAGGAAATACAAGTAGCGCACGTTTTAGGTTAAAGTTCTGTCTTCTTGCATATCCTTGCATTAAGTAGAAGCTCAAGAGTTCGTTGGGTATGGTGCACTTTAGAGTGCTTATAAGCTGTGCCCAGTGCAACCTGTGCAGCCGCCATTCCTTTTAAGTAAAGATGTCGATGCTGTTGCGTGTATACTGCGATGAAGGTTTAATAATTCCAAATCCTAGGGCAAAGGTGAATCTCATGTGAGACCCATTAGATCTAAAGGTCAAAATGGGGAAAAGTGCCAAAAAAGGCCTAAATCTTTTGTCTTTGTGCTGATTTAGTCATAAACATTTTTACGTTGTGCTAATTCAGTCTTTTCAGGCCAATTTTGGCTGAATTTTGCTGACTGGATGTCGGCCGGCTGATGTGGCCTGATCGGCTTTGACGTAGACAACTTTTAATAATATTTTA
The DNA here is from genome assembly GCA_017140255.1 of Eucalyptus paniculata subsp. matutina. Taxonomy (NCBI): domain Eukaryota; kingdom Viridiplantae; phylum Streptophyta; class Magnoliopsida; order Myrtales; family Myrtaceae; genus Eucalyptus; species Eucalyptus paniculata. The sequence continues at coordinate 1,473,943 of CM029437.1, read as the reverse complement.
ATATTTTGGAATTTATTTTATTTATTTTCTTTTTCTTTTTTTCTTCTCCTCTTCTTCCTCCAACTGGTCACTGGACCTCGGTGATTGGCCAGAAGCGATGGCCGAGCTGGCGAGGCTCGCCCTCGCCGAGACGATGCTTCCGCGAGAGTCAGATGTTGAAACCCTTGCAGCAGCATCATCTCCGCTGTCACCGCCTATCCTTCCTCGTCACAACATCCACTGCCACCTGACAACCTCGCCTTCTCGAGCCTTGCCAGATCCGGCGAGGCCGCCCTCGCGGCCATTGGTGAGTTGGCTGGCCAGATTGAGTTGGCTGTTGCCTCTGGCCGATTGCCGAGGTCTGGCGATCAACTGGAGGAAGAAGAGGAGAAGAAAAAAATAAAAAAGAAAAAAGAAAAAAATATATTAAAATATTATTAAAAGTTGTTCACGTTAGCACCAATCAGGCCACATTAGCTGGCCGGCGTCCAGTTAGCAAAATTTGGCCAAAATTGGTCGGAAAGGACTAAATTGGCATAACATAAAAAAGTTTAGGATTAAATCGGCATAAAAAAATGTTTTAAGACTAAATTGGCACAAAGATAAAAGGTTTAGGACTTTTTTGGCACTTTTCCCGGTCAATATGTATTGTCTCACAAATGTTAGATTCATATTAAGGATTTTGGATTGTATAGCCGACCCCTAGTCAATTTAAAGTTTTCTTGTGGTTGTAGGGAGAACCTTTTAACGTAAGTGCTTTGTTTGATTTTAATGCCAGAATCAAGGCTATAGTATGGTTCTTTTCAGCGCATTCCGGGGATAGTGTTGTCGTTCTCTAAATCATTCGGTTGTCGGGACTTGAGTCATGATGCGTTTCCTGCGTGATGTGTTGCTTGGCCTCGTTGTTCGAAGCATGTGCTTTTGATGAACATGTATATGTTGCTCGGGCTTTTTGCATCGATAGTAGTACGATGTTAGTACTGATTTATCACTGCTTGTTATTTTGCGATGACACTGCTGACTCGGGGTTTGGTGTGCTATTGTTCTTCGTGGCGAATGTTTCTTATGTCCAGAGCATCATATGGAGGTATTGTATTATAGTTATTAGTACCTTTAGTCTCAGTAGGCTTGACATGAAGTTAAAACCGCGAATCTGCATTATTCGTGAATACTGCAGCTATGATTATCTGGGCTATTATTTGCAATTCGGGAAGAATTGATGTCGCCTAGTTAATGCGCTGTGAGAATGTCCTTTGCCCTCAATGTGATCGGAATCATAGACTCTCGACAATCGACCTCTCATTCTTTTTGTCAGTTCCGAAATTAGGAGTCAAGGTGTGGATCTCGAGATGCTATTTACATGGTAAATTGCTAGCATGTTTGTAGTCTGAGACTCTCGATCATCTTCTCTTATGTTCTTCACTATGGGTTTCCCCAAAGGATATACCGCCCCTTAAAGAATTCAGAATTACCTCTTAATGCCTATATGCTGCGTAATCTTGCTCTGTGGAGTTGCATGCTATTGATTTGGCACGGGATACTATGGTTCGGTTCTCGCTATCCTTTAAGATTATTGGGGAAGCATTCTATCGCGGACTTGGCTTGCGGTATTAATGATGAGAGTCGCCATTTTGCTCGCTGCTTTCAGAGGCTCCTAGAGCTGGATTCAGGTCAATGGAACTTTTGAAATTTGCAAATTTCTTCTAGCCTACGCAACTCCATATTCCATTATCACATTCTCCTTGTTTACTTGGGTATGGACATATGTCGGGAAAAGTTTCAGGAAAGTTTTAAACCTTTTATATTTGTATCAATTTAGTACTAATTTTTTTATTGGTGCCAATTTAATCCTAAATCTTTTAACTTGGCGCCAATTAAGTTCTTTCTAACCAATTTTGTCAAATTTGACTGATTAGTCTCCAATTGGTTAACGTGACACAATTGACGCTAATGTGGACAACTTTTAATAATTATTTTAATATTTTTTCGATTTTTTATTTTTATTTTTTTTATTTTTTCTTCTCCTCTCCCTTACTCTAACTAGTTGCTGGACCTTGGCAATCGGCTAGAAGCAATGCTTGGCGAGGTTGAGGTCAACCTTGCTAGCCACTGACGAGGCTTGAGCCCTCACTAAAGGCTACAAGGACTACTTGCATTGGGCAGCGAGGCTCGCCTTCATTGGATTTGGTAAGGGTCAAGCCTCGTTGACCCAACCTCACCAGATATGGTGAGGTCGAGGCCTCAAGCCTCGCCTAGCCTCTAGCGAGGCTAACTTGAGGCTGCTTAGGTTGTGAAGGTAGCCTCATGTTGGACTGGCAAGGGCTTGCTAGAGGCTAACGAGGTGGAACTCAACCTTGCCAACTGTTGCCTTTGGCCGGTTGCCAAATTGGAGGAAGGAGCAGGAGAAGGAAAAAAAGAAAAAAAATAAAAATAAAAAAAAAAATAAAAAGGAAATAAAAATAAAAAATTCAGAAAATTATTAAAATATTATTAAAAATTATTTACATCAATCAACCAATGCTTAGTCAACAAAATCCGATCAAAATTATCAGGAATAACTTAATTGACACCAAATTAAAAATGTTTAGGACTAAATTGGTATAAATATAAAATGTTTAGGATTTTTTTGACACTTTTCTTGACATATGCCTGCTCATAATTTGCTTTGAAGAGTGTTAGAAATCCTGTGATAACGTTTTTACTTGTTTGGTAATGATCCACATTGATTTGGGTAGCCCTTCGCTTTTGAGTTATTTGAAGCATTCTCTAGCAATGATGGGCCCATAGACTATTGCTTTTCCATTTGTCTTTTCACTCATTAACTCAAGTGCAATCATAATCTTAAGTATGACACAAACACAAGCATTTGGGCTACTCGCCCAAGGTCTTCATTTATATGCAAATGCTAGCAGCAAGTACATTGGACTATTTACATAGTACAGACAGACAGTGTAATCAATCTAGTAAGATACAACAATGTCTTGTGTTCCAGTCCCAATTGAGTATACATTGAAACATGTAGTTAAAAAAGGACCAAACACCATAAAAGATTGGAGGAGGGTTGGACCACTAGAATTTAGTTTCTCTGTAATAACCTCATGGTCCGCTCTTTGGCTTCCATAATTTTCTGCACATAATTACTGATAATCGCAGTTTGTTCACTTTTACGAATGTCAGTGCGGCAAAATAGAGCGAAATGCTCACAGTTATTTTTCAAAAGATTGTAATTGCCGAAAGCATTGTCCGCGTGAAGCTGGCTAGCTGTCTCGACGACTTGCTCACGCGATTTGATAAACGGTAAGGTGGTGCACGTTCCGCGCCTTGCCTGTGTAAATTCTCGTCTTGACTGCTTGTACTTGTAACGGTAAAGTGATCGTAGTTTTTGGCCATCCCAACGGAAGCAATCCACACAGATTTTGACAACGCCCCGCCTGACGTTTTGGTTTTCACATTCTGGAAAATCAGGACAACTTTGTTGCTTGTGGCGGGTCTTGGACAATGATGGGCATATAGTTTTTTCCTCCGTTCGGGTGAAATGAATCACGTAGCCATTGCCGATGTAAATTCCTGCCATATGTATCCACGTGGACGGTAAAGAATCAAAATTTTAGTCCCAAATGAACGAAGAAGAAGTTTGGGTTAGGGAAGATTAGGCGCGAACCTTGAAACCTGTTAGAAATAATGACAATGTTCTTTTCTTTGGACTCAAAAGAGTCCTGTATTTGGGCTTTTCTAGTTGGGTTTTGTGGAATGTATATTTGGGTTGGATTTGAATTCTTTCGGTCCAAATGGGCTTGTAATGGGACGTGGTTCCCCCATTGTTTTCCCCATCGGCAATAAAGACATTTACTTGTGAGAAGAAACAGAGAAAAAAAAAAGGCTTTCTAATCGCAATGAATATACGTAAAAATGGAAAAAAAGAGAACGAAAGTAAAAAAGAAATCTATGGGAAAAGATGTATGCATACGTGGTGAATAAGCATTTTGATTAGGTGAATCTAGAGTTGTCGCTAAAAATCTACTCATTGTTAACTTAAGCACTATGTCGACGAGTGTGTTAGGTGAGCCTCACATGCAGCATAGGATGGATATATGGATGTGGATAAGAGGGACTATTGCGAAGTCGTTGCTCAATCTTATGACCTATTTTTAGGTACATGCCACTTGAGAGGCAAACTCATCATCCTGAAAATTTTAGATGTCAAGAGACAGGTTTGAACAAAATTTGAGATTGTAACTCTCATAATTAAATTACATAAACAATCTCAAGCATATAGGAATAAGAGAGCTGTTGACAGGTGCACAGGAAGTATGACATTCCCCTTGACCTAAACCAATCAAGAAGTATCAAGTTTCTAACCCGCTGAAGGAAAAAAAAAAAAAATTATAATATGTGACTATTGATACTTCAAGACTAAATGAAAGTTGCTCTATAGAAGATGTGGAACTGAGTAGTGGGGCCCTTCAAACATGAGTTAGCAATTAATGTCAATAATTCGAGGGTTAATGTGCTTGGATTTGTCTTAATCTGCATTGGATCTACATCTATGCAAGACGTTGATAGAGATGTGACACTGTGCTTTTATAATCTCTCTTTAATTAGATTAGATGGTTCAGACCCCCAAAAAAAGAAAAATTAGATTAGATGGTCACGCGCGCTCTAATTTAATAAGTCAAGTTGAAATACCCTCCTTTTTTAGGATCACCGTCTAAATTTTTTCTAGGTATATCGACACGGTTTATTGTCCAAAAGGAGACACCCTCCAATTGGAGTCAATTAAATGAGCGTCGACCATTGGAATGTAATGTTTGAATGAACTTTTTAGTAATAGGGTCGCCAAAGAAAAAGAAAGAAAACGGAGATAAATAATAAATAAATGACCTTTATCAAAACTTTAAGTTACATGAAGAGGAATTCATGAAGATTAAAAGCTGATCTGACTTTGTCATTGAGCTGAGGAATATGGTAAGTTTGGCTTGGGAAAAATTAGTTTGGTCAGAAAGAGCTCTCACAAGCCAAAGTACAAAATTTAAAACTTCAACCCGGAGCCGGAGTTGAAAGGCAAAATTTCTAAAAGGAATAAGGAAAAGTAAAAAGACGGAGAGGAAAAATAGTAATCCAAAAACCAAAGAAGTGGCGAGAATGGTACCGTGGTGTGAATAAAAGCCGTGCATTCCATATCGGAATATATGGTCTCCGACGATAAGATCTTCCAACGTCTTCACCTCCGTCATCGCTTCCCTCACCAAGTTTCGGCCTAGACTCTACACTCTTCAACTAGTGCTTCGGAGTAGCGGCGCTGCCGAAAGGGCCGTTGAAAGATGAGGAGGAGGAGGAAGAGGAGGAGGGAGAAGGTGGAGGGTTTTGGGGAAATCGAAGAGCGAAAAAAGTCGGCGAGAGGGTCGTGAGTCATGAGAGCGAAAAGATTATATAGACGCTCGTGCCTATTTGGTTCGACGTGATAGGTAACAGAGGCTCCTGGCTCACCTAATCGTCTTAACACTTTCCCACTGATCTCGCATGGAATCTTATCAAAATCCAGGCAAGGGAATGCGAGGGGGCTAAAGATCTTCCGGGGACCGCATCATGTCTAGTCACTGGAATTTTAAAACCCGTTTTGTCTTACTTCGGACAAAGTGGATAGTGTCGCCATAAGTGGCCAACGGCTGCTCACGCATGCAAGATGAAATTCCATACATGCGGACGGACGCTTCGCTGTTTGTCAAGATGTTTCCCTTCTTCTCGCCCTGCTGCATAAGTTCGACACATTGAAGCGGCATCGAAACTAGAGGTATCAAGCATGAAAAACGGTATTTTTTTCTCTTGGAGTAGGAGATGACTGTATTTTGGTCGAGTTATTATTGACAGTTGACATTCCTTAAAAATGAAAAAGATGAAATAGAGAAAGATGTACCAAAAAATCGTTCTTTGAACTCACCCAGTAAAAAATCCTTCCATTAAAAAAATTAAAAAAAAATAAGAAGAATCGTATGTTTATATAATATCCTAATAAACCCTAGCAACAATGGAGTCCATGGAGTGGATTGAAATTGATGAATAACCAATAACAATACTAGTGTCCATCTGTATTGAATAGAAATTGAAATGGGGTGTGGCCAAGTGGTAAGGCAACAGATTTTGGTCTCACTATCCAAAGGTACAAATCCTTCCATCTCGAGGAATACATATTCCATATATAGGAATATGTATTATATGAAGAAAGAGGGGTTGTCTTTTTGAACTACCTTCTCTACTTTTAAGAGTAATATTGGACATGGAGAGAAACTTATGAGAAGTTGTAGGACCGCTAATTGTTCCAAAAGTTTAAAACGTTAGATAAATGTGTGGTTTATTAATTAAAAATTCTAATATTCCCCCTCAATCATAGGCTCCTAAACTTAAAGTGTGGAAATATGCAGTTGAGGAGGTGAATAGAAACCCAAAGAGGATCGAAAATTGGGAGTGCACAATAGAATTCCAATACATTCACCCAAAAAGATTGCCAAGAGGGAGGTCATGACTGAACTGATCAATATTCAATTAGATTTATTTTCGCTTAAAAGCATAAGTCAATGAGTTATGGATCAATTGTTCTCCACATTATATCATTTCCTCAATGTTTTGACTTTTTCTAGTACAACTTACACGGTTAACAAAAAGTTGATTATATTTCTCGATTAAGCCGATATTCCCCTTCAAACATGTCTCCAATTGATGGGTCACAACCCGTGGACATCACCTATGTGCATATTTGCACATGGATGAATTCACTTGCTGGGATCAACGGATCAAAATTCAGCCTGTCGTCACTTGCCCTCGAGAAAATCATTTCTTGACGGAGCAATAATTCAAAGGCTACAACATCTTCCAGTTCCCACGAAGCTCCCCTTCCAAATCTTTAAAAATTGCGAGATGGTATGAAAAGTAGGCACATACGGACAAATGTAGATTATATAATTAGCATGGTGGCGGTCGGCTTCGCGATTTATAAACCTAGTCCTAATTCAAGGCATGAGGCCATTATGGAACTCATGGAAAGAGACTGACTCGCATTAAATTATTGTTACAGTTGATCACGACAAAAAAAGTGAGATGGAAGCTTAGAATGGGGGAAAAAGAACTAGAAAGGAGTCCATTCATATGAGAATTGACTTTGACATTTGCCATTTTTTGGGGCAAGTCGGACCACGAAAGTTGGCATTGTCATTTTGCTATCCAAAACCAATTTCCATTTTCATGTCTACTGTGGTCTTAATACGTCTGGACCTCTCCGACGCTTGCTAAAGTAGGATATATGACTTGAATCTGAAGAAGTACGCAGCCTGTAGGATCCAATTCGGCATAACAGATTCCATATTGTGTTAACAGTAAATTGTCTCCCATTTAATAAAAGTTCGACGAAGGCTTGCGTTGCTACTCGCAACTCGTTATTAGCAGCAATTTTGCTGTGATGCTAGAGGTTTTCAGTCGAGAAAAAGAAAGACTAGCAAAGCCCCCGGCCTCTTCATTTTGATCATTCCAGCAATTTCGGGTCATGATTGGATCCTCCGCGGTTTCGTAAGCTCCAATTGGGGTCATTATTTTATCTTCTAACAGAGTAAGACGCATCGCAATAACCACATCGCGGATTTGTGTTTTTTTTCGAAGGCCCATGATTGTATGTATACCCCGATCGCCATGGAGGCACGTGGTACGTGATATCTTGGTTTAGGTCGGCACTCATTCAGTTTAAAATGAACATGGTCCTACAACAAGAAGGTTCATCTGGTGTAATGGTATCTTAAAAGTTTTTATATCAATTATATCTTTATATCAAACATTCATATGGTTACGTCACTCCTGAGAATAGCTACAACCTAGAAGAAGAAGAAGGCCACAGCTCTTTCGTAATTATGTTCTACTAAGGTCTCTCTCTCGATCACCTTTGTTTCAATTAGCTCAGCATCACCACGTCCTGCGTAATCTAAAGCAAAGTCAAATTGACCATTATTTCCATTGCTTCGTCCTCCAAGCTTTAATCTTTATCCTTGGCTTTCCTATCCTCCCTCCCAAAGAAAAGGAAAGGGATCTTCATGAGCCCAACCACTCTCGAAATCTTTAAAGACCCCGCCATGATTTTCATTTTAAAAGATAAACGAAGATATAGCTTATATCAATTTTAATGGGTTTCCTAGAATCCATGATTGTCGTCATCGTGCCTATCGTTGTAATAAAATAAAATAAAGATAACTTAGGATCGATTTTGTGGTTAATGAATGTTCATGTACATGTATCACGCGTATGACACATTTTCGATTCTTTACTATACTTAATGCAACGAATCTTCTGTTTACACTGCCAAACCCAAGTTTTGGCACATACTTAACCTAGTCTATGAGGTTGGCAGGATGTTCCATTTACCGGAGATTTACCTGGCTAAGATGAGGTTCCCGTAGTCATAAAAATAAATAAATAAATAAATAAAACAGTTGTCCTCAAGTTTCAGCATGATTTTTATTGCAGTCCCATGATACCGATCGGGATTCGATTGCTTGGATGGGCGATCGTTCTCTTTCTTTCTGGAAATGAGAAATCACAGAAGTCGGGATTCATACGCGATCATCGATAGAAAGATGATCCAATTAAAATGCAGTTGCCATGGGAATTGTGCTCTTTGAGCGTTGTCCGTCCGTAGGTTGAAATCGAGACGAAATGTTCCACTCCAATCACGTTACGCAAAAGGCCAAGAAAGGTACTCTTCCCGTCGGTACCTTTCTCAACCAAAAGGCCGAAAAAAGTACCTCTGAGTTATACATCAAAAAGAGCTTCAACTATTAAAAATTTACAGCACTACATTGGAATTTTACGCCAAAGATTAGAATTGAACTAGTTTAGCTGAAAATTTTATGACTGAATTGGTATATGTACAACACATTTAGAAGTTCTAGAATTAGAGATGTTAGGAAAGGCGGGGGCAAAGAGGGAGAGAGAGACGCTGACACAAGTTATCATTACGTATTGCAATAGGAAGTGCCGTTACAATGATATATAAATTAGTTAATATCATTAAAAACTCTTAAACTATCACGTTGATGATAAATTTACTTTGAATTAATTTTTTGATTACCAAAAACCTCAAACTATTACATTTATAACAAATTTACCCTCTATTAGTTTATGAAAGAAAAAACTCCATATCATATAACTTAATAATTGGACACAAACTGATGGAGGGTAAAGCTTTTATTAGTGATCAAAATATTAATTTAGAGTAAATCTATCACGAATATATCAATTTAAGGCTTTTTGTGGTATTAACCTTAACTCTACCATAACCATTCATTTGTAGCCGACAAATTGTTTATTTCATCACAGTTGCCAATATATTGGGCAAGTCCAACAAGGAATTTCATGGAGACAACTTAAGAGGTAAGTAAGATTACACATTAGATGATTTAATGAAGCATCATCTAAATTTGGTCCTTCTGGAGCATAATATCTCATTTATATCATAGCATGCGACAGGGACAGCTAGCTGGGCATCTCCTTTGTATCACTGCTGTTCCGGACCTGCTATGGCTTCAACTGATCATCTGATGCCGAAGGCCGATTAGGAGACATCCTTCAACTGATTCCAGAAATATCGAGCCTTGCCCTCATCCATCAGGAATCCAGAACACTTGCATTTCACACAAGGATTGGGGAAGAAAGCATCATCACGAAAAGGGTCAGGTTCTTTATTAGATGTTATCTTCAGCGGTGTTCGTTTGTGCGAAGTGAGAAATTACTAATGTTCATTGGATTCACTGAAAGGAGACGTGCAGCAAGGGATTAATTTGCACAGAGAACACCTAATTCTTAATGGATCTGAGAGGCAAGGCTTTTCTGCGGTCATTTGCCATACCAGAAAAGGAGCATAATCATCGTCAATGGGTGGTAGGGCCAAGGACCTGTAACTGTGAGGACGCCACGGACGATCCGACTTCCATGATACACTTTCGAGTACGGCTGTCCAGAGGTTGATATCGACATTGGATGTTACGTTAGCCAAAAGACCCGTCAATTTCATTAGTCTCTCACTTTGACATCAAAAGGAGCTCTAGCTTCTCAGAAATTCACTACACCAGGGAAACAGGGGTCGGCATATCCGATCAAAGATATACAGGCCCAATAACTCAACATCCTGAAAAGAGTTTCGTTCCGCTATCGTCCGCCAAAGTATCTAGTTGTCGAGTAAGCATCCTTTACACAAGTGTGGATATAGCATTTCCTCTCAAAACTCAAATTATTACAACAATGCTCGCGATCCCTACATCAAATTGTTAGATTGAATATAAACAAACTTGGAGATCCCGATTTACTCATCACAGGTAAATTCATACAGAATTCGGGATCAAATAGCGGAAACATAAATACCAACATACCTCCAGCCATTGATGAAATCTTAGAAGTGGGAAACCTCAAAATCTTTGATGGATCCACACAGCACGAGCGATCTGCAATATTAAAAAAAAAAAAACGCACGTCCTGTTCTACTACTCAATCCCCTTCCAAAACTTAATGGTGTGTTTTTTCTGTATCATAAGGGTTTGAAAGAGACGACCTGACAATTTTATTCCGTTGGTTACGTTACCGGTATCTCCCATCAAGACCATTATGGTAATGTAATAACGGGTAATGTAATAACGGACAAATATCACTTAATACACGTGGGTAATAAATTGGGCAATAATTGGAATTAATATAGGGAATTTATTGGGAATATAATATTGGAATCATATTTAGAATAATAAAATATATTAAATATTTTAACATTCTCCCACTTGATCCCAATATTCCTTCAAATGAATTATCAACCCAAACCCACAAAACTTCATACTGAAATAAAACACATGAATCACGGCGATGAGTCCTTTTAGAGCGAGTATTGTCTTCCGTGTATCATAATGTATTTCATCAGCCAATATGTGATCAAATAACTTAATGAATAAACCTTATGTTTACTTCAGGTCAAACATAATTATTTTTCTCATAATAACTGAATGTATACAACTGTATTGAGAAAAACATTATAAATGAATAAAAGTCTCATAAATTCTTCCATATAAAGAAAAATTTACATAATTGGACCAATGCCCATTCTAGAAACATGATCCTTATAACTCATTGGCGGCATGCCTTTAGTTAAAGAATCAGCTATCATCAATCCAGTGCTTATGTGTTCTATGACCACTTTCTTCTCTTTAACACGTTCTTTGATGGCTAAATACTTGATGTCGATGTGCTTGCTTCGATTACCACTTTTGTGGTTCTTAGCCATAAAAACTGCAGCTGAATTGTCGCAAAATATTTTTAATGGCCTAGTAATGGAATCCATAACTCTAAGCCCCGATATGAAACCTTTCAACCACACACCATATGAGGTGGCCTCAAAATAGGAAACGAACTCTGCCTCCATAGTGGAAGTGGCAACCAAGGTTTGTTTTGCACTCCTCCAGGATACAGCTCCGCCAGCGAACATAAAAATATATCCCGATGTTGATTTACGGGAATCAATGCAGCCAGCAAAGTCTGAGTCCGAGTAAGCAACTACCTCCAAGTTGTCCGTTCGTCTGTACATAAGCATGTGTCCCTTTGTTCCTTGAAGATACCTCATCACCTTCTTTGCAGCTCTCCAGTGGTCCATACCTAGATTACTTTGGTATCTTCCCAACATTCCCATAGCAAAGGCTATGTCAGGTCGAGTACAAACCTGAGCATACATCAAGCTTCCAACAGCAGAAGCATATGGGATGTTCTTCATTTGTTCCCTTTCAAAATCATTCTTCGGGCATTGGTTTAAATTAAACCTATCACCCTTCACTATGGGTGCTATACTTAGTGAATAATCTTTCATCCGAAACCTCTCTAAGACCTTATTGATATAGGTTTTTTGAGATAGTCCTAATATACCTCGAGGTCTATCTCTATGGATCTTAATGCCAATGACATAAGATGCTTCACCCATATCTTTCATATCAAAACTCTTAGAGAGAAATTGTTTCACTTCATATAACAACCCATTGTTATTGGTTGCAAGTAAAATATCATCTACATATAATACAAGGAAACAAATTTTGCTCCCACTAACCTTCTGGTATATACATTGATCCATGATATTCTCTTTAAAACCGAATGAAGAGATGACCTCATGGAATCTTAAGTACCATTGGCGGGATGCTTGTTTCAAGCCATATAGAGACCTTTTAAGCTTGCATACCAAATGCTCACCAGCATTAGAGAAGAATACTTCTGGTTGTTTCATGTAAACCACTTCTTCTAATTTTCCATTGAGGAACGCCGTTTTCACATCCATTTGTTGTAACTCCATATCAAAATGAGCAACCAATGCCAAAATAGTATGAAGAGAATCTTTCTTAGATACAGGAGAAAACGTCTCCGTGTAATTGATTCCCTCCTTTTGAGTAGATCCATTGGCAACGAGTCTAGCTTTATATCTCTCTATATTGCCTAATGAATCCTTCTTAGTTTTGAAGACCCATTTACAACCAATGACCTTTGCACCATCAGGCAAATCAACTAAATCCCAGACTTCATTTGATGCCATAGAATTCATCTCTTCCTTCATGGCATTGTACCATAAATTAGATTTATCACAACTCATGGCTTGTGAAAACGACTCAAGATCACTTTCAGCTCCAACATTATAATCAGATTCTTGTAGATACACAATGTAGTCATTAGGAATCGCTGATTTCTTCATTCTAGTAGACCTTCTTTATGTCGCATCAACATTCTCCTGAGGAGTATGCTATTCTACTGGAAGTTCAACAGTATCTGGTAATTGCTGAACAGTTTGGTCTACCGGATCAATTTCAGCTGGTTGTGGATCTTCAATGATTGGTTGCTTAGCGATCGGTTGAACTGAAGGGGCGCTGTAAGCAACAACCAATCCAGCATCTGAGGTGGAAGGTTGAGTATCTGAATGATCTTCTTCAGGGACAAAGTCTTTGAATTGATCGCTCCTACTAATCATATCATTTTCAAAAAATTTAGCATTTCTTGATTCCACAAACCTAATGGTGTGAGATGGACAATAAAATCTGTATCCTTTGGACTTTTTGGCATATCCAACGAAATACCCACTTATAGTCCTTGGATCTAATTTCTTTTCCTGTGGATTGTAGACTCTTACCTCAGATGGGCATCCCCAAACACGTACATGTCGCAAACTCAGTTTCCAACCTTTGAATAATTCAAAAGACGTCCTTGGAACAACCTTGGTTGGAACTCGGTTTAATATGTATACAGCCGTTTTAAGAGCCTCAGTCCACAAAAACTTAGGAAGTTTGGAGTTGCTAAGCATACTCCGCACCATGTCCAATAATGTTCGGTTTCTTCTTTCTACAACACCATTTTGGTCCGATGAACCAGGCATAGTGTATTGGGCAATAATCCCATGCTCTTCAAGAAACTTCGCAAATGGACTAGGTGCTTGTCCATCTTCAGTGTATCTACCATAGTATTCTCCACCTTTATCCGATCTCACGATCTTAATTTGCTTGTCGCATTGTTTCTCTACTTCGGTTTTAAATACCTTAAAGGCATCCAGTGCTTCGTGCTTATTACGAAGCAAGTAGAGATACATGAATCGTGAATAATCGTCTATGAAAGAAATGAAGTATCTTTGACCATTTGAGTCTATATCTAGACTACAAATATCTGTATGTATGATTTCTAATATTTATGTACTCCTCTTAGCACATTTCTTTGACTTGTTGGTTTGTTTTTCCTTTATACAGTCCACACAATTATCATAATCAGTAAAATCTAGAGTATTAAGTACTCCATCATTTACTAGTCTCTTAATTCTATCCATGGAGATATGTCCCAACCTCCGGTGCCACAACATAGAGGAATTCTCATTCACAACACATCGTTTTATCCCAGCATTATCATGAACGTGCATCGCATTATTAACGGTATTGTCTTGTAAATTAATTTGAAAGAGACCATCAGACAAAATACCACTCCCAACAATTTCAGATTTATACGATAAATTGAATGTTAAATCTGAAAATTCAAAGGAGTATCCCAAAGGTATAAGTCTTGAAATTGAAATTAAATTCCTAGAAAAACTAGGAATATAAAAGGTCTTTTCCAAAATTAAAACAAAACCACTACTGATAACTAATCTACATGTCCCAATAGCTTCCACACGCGAACGCATCTTGTTTCCTGATAGATGCCTTGTTCACTTCTCACTGGTTTCCGCTGATTCTGAAAACCCTGCAAGGAATTCGAAATGTGGATTGTAGAACCAGAATCAATCCACCAAGTGTTGTGACTCACATCAACCATATTAGTTTCATAACATACACATGTGAGTTAGTTACCTTTCTTTTGGAGCCACGTCTTAAATTTGGCGCAATCCTTCTTCATGTGCCCCTTCTTTTGACAGAAGAAGCACTTGGATTCCTTCTTAATGCCAGCTTGGGGAGGTAAAGGCATCTTACCCTTTGCCTTTTGCTTGCTTTGCCCTTTATACTTATCCTGTGTTGCCATATGAGCACTTTCTCCTTTCTCCATTAGTAGCCTCTCTTCCTCTTGAACACACATGGTCATGAGTTCATTAATTGACCATTTAGTGTTATGTGTGTTGTAAGAGATCTTGAAGGGATCATACTCTTTTGGGAGAGTATTTAGAATATAGTATACAAGAAATGATTCTGATATCCCAACCTCAAGATTCTTCAGCTGAGCAGCAATGTCCCTCATCTTCATGATGTGCTCACGCACACCTCTTACACTAGTAAGCTTCAATGATGAGAACTTCATAATTAAGGTCATGGCATGCGCCTTCTCTGAAGACTCAAATTGAGCATCAATAGCCTTCAGCAATTCCTTGGCATTATTATGCTAAATGACTGAACCACGAATGCTAGCAGAGAGTTTTGTCTTTATGTACATCACACTAAGACGGTTGGACCACTCCCATTGAGCATAATGAGTATGCTCAGCATGAGTACTATTCTCAGTAGGTTCAGGTGGTTCGTCTGACCTAAGAGCATAATCAAGATCCATGCACCTCAATTGAAGAAGAACTAATTATCTCCATTTTTTGAAGTTATTTCCATTTAGCTCGGGAACAATTATACCAGAACTAATCGTAGGCGGTAAAACTGCATCATAATCAAAGGAAACTTATGTATCAATATATTTGAGGTAATAAACTTAAATCATATTTTACCAATGTAAAACATGTTTTAAAATATGAATCATATAACATCAAAAACTACCTATGGGTTAAGTTTCTAATTTAAATCGATTCATAATTACTTCATGATGAAACTATCAAATTATATTCCCTTCCTTAATCCCTGTGGGTAAATTAAGAAAGATAAAATAATGTTTCATCCTAATTAATCACATTAATATATTGAAAATTCCTGTGGGATAAAATTCATAATATTAATGTGAATAATTACAATTATTGTCTTTAACTATATGTGATCCAAAGGCTCTTAATGTATATAATTTAATATAATTAAAGATGATGTGGCTAATCCTTAATTAATTAAATATATACTGATCATTAGACATTTAATTTTATTCATAGAATTGCACCTTAGGGTAGAACAGTAAAATCGCGTGCAAAAGGTGCAAAACTGGAATTTTGCATGCAATGCTAGAATTGGAATTTTACTTTTAAGGGGTAAAACAGGAATTTCACGCCAAAAAGGGCAAAATCGGAATTTTGCGTGGGCAAGGGCAGAATCGCAATTTTCATAAAGGCAGAGGGGCAAAATTGAGAAATCATAGGCACACGTGCTTTTCTCATTCGGGCGCGTGCGTCGCACGCGCCCAAGGTCTTCTTTCGGGCTCTCTTCTGCCGCTTCTTCCGCCGCAACCGCCTCTGTTCTGCCATCTGGGTCTCCTCCTACAGCCCATGTTCGACCAAATTGGTTGATGGGTTTTGAAGAGAACGCCGGGACGAACGAATATATTCGAGATCCGGCAAAAACGACCATGTATGGACCATAATTAAGCCAAAAAAACAATCTGCCCTATCAAACCCTAACCACCAAAATTCACCGCTTGATTAACCTTTGATGATCAGTAATATGTCGACAAAATTTATGGGTTTCTCTTCCTAATGGCGAAGTGATCATTCAGATCCATTATCTCATGGTGGGTAGCCCGAATTTGGTCGGAATTCTCAATTCCGATCCAAGTCATATACAAATCCGAAATTTATCCACGTATAATTCAATAAAATAAATTCCAAAATGTTTCACCAAGGTAGAGATTGCAAATAAGGGCTCTGATACTAACTATTAGAGTGAATATAAACAAACTTGGAGATCCCGATTTACTCATCACAGGTAAATTCATACAGAATTCGGGATCAAATAGCGGAAACATAAATACCAACATACCTCCAGCCATTGATGAAATCTTAGAAGTGGGAAACCTCAAAATCTTTGATGGATCCACACAGCACGAGCGATCTGCAATATTAAAAAAAAAAAAAACGCACGTCCTGTTCTACTACTCAATCCCCTTCCAAAACTTGATGGTGTGTTTTTCTGTATCGTAAGGGTTTAAAAAAGACGACCTGACGATTTTATTCCGTTGGTTGCGTTACCGGTATCTCCCATCAAGACCATTATGGTAATGTAATAACGGACAAATATCACTTAATACACGTGGGTAATAAATTGGGCAATAATTGGAATTAATATAGGGAATTTATTGGGAATATAATATTGGAATCATATTTAGAATAATAAAATATATTAAATATTTTAACACAAATCACGTAGCCAGGTGAAAGTACAAGAGGAAATGTCTCAAAAACGCCTCGACGTGGATCACTTTAAGGACAATCCGCAATTGGTGCTTGCATGAGTGTGCTAACTTGAAAATGAGGCACAGACTCTTCGCATTATGGTAAGGTACATACAGGGAGCCTCATTTGCTTGAGAGCTTGAACAGTCATATGCTCGATCTGTCATATGATTGCATGTAAGGAAGCAAACTGGCGGGTTAAAGAGTTCCTGTCAGCTTGGTGGTGAAGGTTTTCCTTGTCAGCTAAGGCAAGAAAGTGATGGATAGTATCGGCATTGCGGATGACTGCCAAAGTTAAGCCATTAGATGCTTAGTGGGACTGGCATTTCCTACACTGTCACAAGCTGCCACAACATCACGGGAATCACATCCATCGCTATAATCATGTGAACTGCCAATTGACTTCCTTTTATCCAAAAGAATGGAGAGCAAACACACAAGGTGTGGCAGGCACAACAGGTCGTATATTATGTCAGCACCTAAGCTGTAGAAAAAGAGAAATTACACCTTCACTGACTGATGAAAAGAGAGAACAACCGGATCTCACATTAATGCTCAACAGAAGAAGTGTGTTAGTGGAGAAACTACTCACGTTATACTGGTTTCAATCCCTGAAGTATGGACCATAGCCTCCGCCGAAATGGTCTCCTTCCTCACTCGCCCGAAACAGAGCGCGATTGGGTCGGCTTCTTCTCTGGCTGAAATGGGAGCTCTCGTCCTTTCCACCAGCGACCCTGTTTCGAAGTTCCGAGCTTTCCCATCTCACGTATTGCAAAACTGGATTAGACATTAAAAAAGATCTCCGAGCATGGATTTATGACTTCACCGCCCAGGTTCACCACAACCACCTTCGTTGTCTCAAAAAGCCGCCAATACCATCCCACCTCTTCTCCAACCCATGTTGTGTCATGGCCCTGCTCTGTCCCTCGCTCGTCCCCCTTCTCCGCCTCTCACCTCTCTCGTTATACCATCCTTCTCCATCGCACCCTCATCCATCCTCTCTGCCTAGTTATTGCTGCCGTCAAGAGGGCGAGGTGGCGACAAGACAAGCCCTCGATCTGGGCCTTAGATCGAGCATGAATCTCAAATGTTGACTCGTCCATGCTCGATCCTTGCCCTCGGATTGCAAACAAGAGCTTGTGCCCTGTTTTCAAGTTAGCACATTCATGCAGGCACGGATTGCACATTGTCCTGATAGTGATATACGTCAGGGGCATATTCTCAGACATCCAGCCTCATTTGCTCAAGAGCCTGAACAGTTGTATGCTCGATCTATTGTATGATTGCATGTAAGGAAGCAAACTGGGGGGTTGAAGAGTTCTGGTCAGGTCAGCAATGTCAAGGTTTGCCTCGTCAGCTAAAGCAATAAAACAATCGAATGTATTGGCATTGCAGATGACGGAAATGTATGCAAACGGATGCTTGGTGGGACTGGCATTTCCTGCATTGTCGCATGCTGCCACGAGATCCTGTGACTTGCCATTATCACTATAATCATGTGAACTGTCAATTGCACCATCGCAAGCTGCTCCTGGGAATCGGGAAGATGACTTTGATTTATTTTTAAAAAACGCAGAGCAACTCACAAGGTGTGGCAGGCACAACGGGTCGCATATCACGTCAGCTCCTAAACTGTTGAAAAAGAGAAATTATGCCTTCGCTGACTGATGAAGAGAGACAACGACCGAATATCTCACATTAATGCTCAACGGAAGAAGCGTGTTAGTGGAGAAGCTACTCACATTACATCCAGTTTCAATCCCTGAAGTTCACTCTCAGATGCACATTCCCAAGGCAGGCGTAAACATTTTACCTGGGGTGAGGAAATTATATCAATTTCAGTTATTCCTCCAAATTGTGCATGGTCAAAGTGCATCAGGATCCACATGATTGCAGAAGATGAATATTGTTCGGATGGACCTCATTCAAAGTCATGCTTTTCTTGTGAATATCAATTTTTTCAATGGATTTTCACAAGAAAAGGACAAACCACACTGCCATCGAAGCAACCAAAGGACTAATAGGGGAAGCCGTGCAGCAGAACTACTAAAGGCATTATCATAACAATGTCTACCATACCAACGAAAGAAATATCTATCGTGGGATCAAATAAGGAAAACCGTGGTGCATGTGTCACGGGCCGATCGATTGGGATCGTGACCGTGCGGCGACTCGGGCACTTTAGGATCGGGATGGATCGCCGAAGCACCTAAGCCAAGCCTTTCACAGTCGAACGCTCACTCGCTCGCCTTACCCGGATCGTAGAGAGAGAAAGAATCTAGAGAGAAGAGCTCTGGAAAGAAGACTTGCTTTGTATTGCGGAAGTAGTGGATGATTACAATTGAAGGAGGACACCCCTTTTATAGTTGAGGGCCTCGGTTTACATCCATTGATCTAGAATTCTATCGGTGGACAGGATCGCACCGCCTCAACTACCGACATAAGTATTGAGCTACCATCTACCGACATAAATGAAAAGAACGGACTTCTGTAGTTTTAGCTAAATGACAGGTTCGCCCGCTCTTGTAATTTGGAGAGAAGGTTTGGTGGGAATCCGAGTGAGAGCAGGAGGTCCACGGGCGAGTTGGGGTCGACCTTGGGGAACCTCTCGGGTCGTCGATCTTTTGGTCCGTGACATTCTCCCCCACTCATTCGAGCGACGTCCTCGTCGCTCTCAGCTTGGCGGTCGGCTTTCTTCGCACGAGCGCGAGCTTTGGCGCGAGTTTTGTTGTTTCGACCTCGTTTGGTGCGGACGCTCGCGTAGGATGGACCACACCCTTCAATGATGAAGTCGGACACACGTGGCTCGGTCTTCGGCTTGGACGGGGCACGCGGCGCGCACTCAACCTCGAGGAAGAGCGCTTGGATAGGCATAGCGTTTGTTGGAGTAGGATCCATCTTGACCTTTGGCTTCGCCTCGGACAGCTTGTTGATGCGCATGACAGCCTTCAAGCTTTTGTCGAGGCGTCGGATCGATGCGATGGTCTTGGTGTCGACCACCCCTTTGATCATGGGGATCATCGACGGGCATTTTTGATCGAGGATCATCAGACACTTGGTCCTCATGTCGATCATGGCTCCCACACTATCGAAAAACTGCATTCCAAGGATGAGATCATAATCATCAAGAGGGATTACCTCGAACGCCATTCGGCCCTTCCATCCGCCAATCTTGATGTCCACGTCGGGTGTTGATCCTACGCCATGGAAGTCGCCCGAATTGATCGGCTTGTACGACTTCTCGGATGGCTCGACGGGTAGTCTCAAGGTCTTCGCAACCTCGGTCGACATGAACATGTTGGATGCGCCAGTGTCAACCAAAGCATAAAGCGTTAGGCCGCCCACTTCGACCTCCACGAAGAACATGTCGGTGTTTGGAGTGATCCCTTCTCCTTTGGTCGGCGATCGGGCTTGGGCCGAGTTGATCATCTTTACAGCCCCAATCCGGATCTGTCGTTTGTCTTCTTTGTGTGCCTCTTTCTCTTCCTCAATGGCAAGGAGGGCGTTGAGACGGCCCCTCTTCGCGCACTTTTGGGTCTAGTGCGGACCTTTGCAGAGAAAGCAAGGAGAGGGTGGAGGTTGATCGAACTTACTCGCGTAGTTGATCGGTGGTCGACCTCTTTGGAAGGACGGCTTGGAAGACCCTTCTCCCCACGTCTTGGCTCGGCCGCCTTGATCGGGCACGCCTTGGGGAGTGTTTCTTCCTTCGTCGTCGGGTCGTTCCGACCTCCAATCTCTTGCTCGGTTGCTTCTTGGCTCAACCCTGGTGAGGTCGACGAGTGACTCGGCCATGCTCAGCGCACGCGCAAGACTACTCACGTCCCGCCGCTTCAGCTCAAGTTGTGCCCATGGCTTGAGTCCATCCATGAACGCTCCGAAAGCCTCCTCTTCGCTCAGGTTGCGAATCTGGAGTTTGAGCTCCGTGAACTCCCTCACGTACTCTCGGATCGCGCCTCTTTGCTCGAGGCGATGGAGCATGCTACGAGCTTCTTGTTGAGCGAACTCGGGGAAGAAGTAGTCGCAGAATTCCCTCACGAAGTCGTCCCATGTGTTCACGGGATCAGCGCCGCGTCTACTCTCGTCACACTTATTGCGCCACCACAGCATCGCCGTATCAGACAGGAACATGGAAGCGGTTCGTACCTTGATCGACTCGTCTTGTATGTTGACAGCGCCGAAGTACTGCTCCATGCTCCACACAAAGTTGTCCACCTCTTGGGCGGATCGGTTGCCTTTGAACTCCTTTGGCTTCGGGACCTCGATCTTGGTCACCGTTTGAGCAGGCGCCGCACCATTCGTGATGCTTAACTTGCATAGGGCGAGCTCGGTCTTGAGCTCTTGGATCTCGGCCTTCATGGCTTCGATCTCGTCCCTACACGGGCTTACCTCCTCAATTATTTGGACTCGCTCGTTCAAACCATCGATCGATGCTTCGAGAGCTTCTTCCTTGTCGAACAATGGAGCCGTGGCTTGGTTGATGCCGGTCGTGAAGTCTTCACGGATTGAGCCTTCAACCTCCATGATTCGGTCTCGCACGTCGTCAAGACCTTCCATGAGTTCGAACACAGCAGTCCGGACCTTCGCGATCTTCTCATCGAACGTAGCCGCAGCGTCCACCGACTGATCTCTCTTCTTTGCTTTGCTGCGCGTGTCTATGCCAGGCGCATTCTCTCCAACCACAGCTGCATCATGGCTCGACATTCTTTCAAACAATTGGTGCTCCTCAATCTCTTGGAAACGGATCTCTCTTTTGGCTCTGATACCACTTGTCACGGACCGATCGATTGGGATCGTGACCATGCGGCGACTCGGGCACTTTAGGATCGGGATGGATCGCCGAAGCACCTAAGCCAAGCCTTTCACAGTCGAACGCTCACTCGCTCGCCTTACCCGGATCGTAGAGAGAGAAAGAATCTAGAGAGAAGAGCTCGGAAAGAAGACTTGCTTTGTATTGCGGAAGTAGTGGATGATTACAAGCGAAGGAGGACACCCCTTTTATAGTTGAGGGCCTCGGTTTACATCCATTGATCTAGAATTCTATCGGTGGACAGGATCGCACCGCCTCAACTACCGACATAAGTATTGAGCTACCATCTACCGACATAAATGAAAGGAACGGACTTCTGTAGTTTTAGCTAAATGACAGGTTCGCCCGCTCTTGTAATTTGGAGAGAAGGTTTGGTGGGAATCCGAGTGAGAGCAGGAGGTCCACGGGCGAGTTGGGGTCGACCTTGGGGAACCTCTCGGGTCGTCGATCTTTTGGTCCGTGACACATGTGTGTGAAATATGAAACTAAAAACTTGAAAAAGTGGGCGCTTAGGTTGGAATGTGCAAGGACAATGACACGATCACTTACAGAATCTGCACTTTCTGAAGACACTGGGTCATCATCTTCCATGCTAAATTGATTCATCTTCAAATTAAGCTTCATGTTGCTTAAAGCTGATAGGTCGCCATCACTTAATATTACTGGCATGAATATGGTCAACTTCAAAACTGCTACTCTCATTTATCATAATGAAACTATGTCCAGCATGAAACTATAATCACTAGTTTCACAACTAAATCAGCTTTTGTTATCCAGCTCATAGGAGCAAGAACAATTCCTAGAACCAAGTGTAGCAAAAGAGTTGCTTGCCAAAACCATAGCAAGCGCAACCCTAGCATAGCTACAAATAAATGATGGAATAAGAACAATGCATAAACGTATGAAGGTTCGAGTAAAATAAAAGACCTAAGCAGAAAGGAGCTTGAAGCTCAAGGACAGTAACTTGGAAGCTTTCACATGGGAGAGACAGACACTAACTAAGCCAACCCTTGAGCCAGCCTATGTCCAATATTCTAGTCAGTACCTGAAATCAGTTCCATGCATGATAGATGAAGATAAAACAGATCGAACTAATCAGACAAGGGGGAAGGGAATGGAAGGCCAAGTGATTATCTCTGTGGTGTTCCATGGACTACTGGATCTGATGAATCAGATTGCTACTACAGAAGATATAACAATAGGGTTGGTAAAACTTATAATGGAATGTCTATAAGAGAACCAAATCTAACAACGTGGATCAATCAAGAAAATTGAACCCATAACACCAATGTTTATTTGAAAATTCCGATGCACTTTTGACAGCTTACTAAAACATATTTTGCGGGAGAACGTATCAGGAAAGGAAAGTACGAACGCTGACAAAAATAGACTGGCTGGCCAGATCGAGCACCCGATGAGAGAATGGACTAAAAGCTAATTTCAGTCGGCACATAAATCCACACAATTCATGAGACAATTAATTATCTGTAGAACCGTCTCCATATCTAATATAAAATTTTCCTCTTTTGCCCAAAAAAAAAAAAAAATGTATACATCTACGTCTACTCTAATTGAACAAAGCCAAGCAAGCATATGACCTAGACAAGCATTCAGTTCTTCAAATATATACATGAATCAATTCCATACATACCCTGTATCTCCTTCAAGCATGCTGAGTAAACAATGCAGTGGAACCACCATTTTCCCTACCATTGGATTCTCACAACTTGCACCTAGGAAATTATTAGCCAAAGATTTGGATGATGCATATAAATAATATAACTCAAGTTGAAAAAGAAAACCCTGAAAAAAGAAAGTTACCATCTAGAAAAAGGAAAGAAATATATTTCAAAGCCCTCACATTCTCTTTGACTGCATTTTCATCCTAATGAAAAAAGACTTTGTCATTGGTAACTTGATAATTAATAGAGGAGAAATGGGACGCGCTATTCATTAAGAAAAAATTAACAACAAAGAGCTTTACCTCTAAAGAAATCATCAACTTGGTGTTACGAAATCACGCGTCGATTTAAGAAAAATAACGCTCGTAAACAATTCACCAGACAGATTATAGTAATAAAAGAGTAGAATCAGACGAATATGCCAGAAAATTTGTTATCAAAGCTCACCCAAACCTGGGCTACGTCTCTGCGCAGAGGCACTCTGCGAATCCACTAGACTTCGAAAAAGTTGGAATACAACGATGATCTTCTCTCAAGATCAAAGCACAAGGAAATTGAGAACTCTCATCAAGAAAAAACTCACTTTTTTCTTCTCTTTTTTTCTTGTCTCTCTATTTCCTTTTTCAACGTCTTGACGACTAGGGTTTTGCCATTGCTAATATAAATGTATCACTTTTAACCTAAAAGGAAATCTAATAAAGAAGACAAAAAAACCCCTAAAAACAAATATTTGGCTTTATCTATAAGAATCTCCCACTTGAAGACAAATATATCCAAGCACCAAGCAACTTTGTATCCATCTTCTTCAAAAAATAGTAGTTGAAAAACCTGTGCCTCTTCGATACTCCTCATCAATCAACATGGAGTAATACCAACAGAAAATATGCTTCTCTCTGTCTACTACCTTGGTCATCATGTCACTTGGATTCTTCGAGCCATCAATCTTCTGTAGCTTTAACTCATTATTTTTTAATGCTGACCTGATAAAGTGATAACACTTTTTGATATGTCTAGTCCTTATGTGATAAGCTGCATTCTTTGCTAAGTGCACTGCACTTTGACTATCACTCCACAGTGTACTGATTGGCTGTTTTCGATGTAACTCCTCCATATAATCTTGTAACCACATGATTTCCTTGGAGGCTTCTGTAATCGCTACATATTCTGCCTCTGTTGTCGATAAAGCCACTACTTTTTGTAGTTGAGATACCCAACTCACTGCTGTACCTGCAACTGTAAAGACATATCCAGTGGTATTCTTACCACTATCTCGATCACCCGAATGATCTGCATCTACATAACCCTGCAACTCTAGAGATGTACCACCATAACAAAATGAGTAATTGGAAGTACCTGCTAGATATCTCAATATCCATTTCACTGCATTCCAATGTTCTCTGCTTGGGTTCTGCATATATCGACTCACAACTCTCACTGCCTGTGCAATGTTTGGTCTCGTGCTCACCATGGCATACATCAGACTCCCCACTGCTGATGCATATGGAACTACCGCCATCTCATCTTTCAAAGCCTGAGTGCTTAGACACATATCCTTGGAAAGTTTGAAGTGACTCGCTAGAGGAGTCGCAACCGGTTTTGCTTTGTCCATGTTAAATCTTTTTAACACCTTGTTCACATAGTCTTCTTGCGACAACCATAATTTCTTGTTTTTCCTGTCCCTGATGATTTTCATGCCTAAAATATTCTTGGCCTCTCCTAAGTCTTTCATAACAAACTGTGATGATAACATCTTCTTCACTTCTACGATTCTCTTCATATTGGAACTAGCTACTAGCATATCATCCACATATAAAGAGAGATACACAATGTCACCATCATCATACTTGCGAAAATAAACACAATGATCAGATTCACAGTGTGCAAATTCTTTTTCTTGCATGAAACCAACAAGGAAGACTTGGGTCTATGCTCTTAAAGAAAAATCAGAAGTATTCGGGATTGTTATAGATAAAGCCAAATATTTATTTTTAGGGGCTTTTTTGTCTTCTCTATTAGATTTCCTTTTAGGTTAAAAGTGATACCTTTATATTAGCGATGGCAAGACCCTAGCCATCAAGACGCTGAAAAAAGGAAATAGAGAGACAAGAAAAAGAGAAGAAAAAAGTGAGTTTTTTCTTTATGAGGGTTCTCAATCTCTTTGTGCTCTGATCTTGAGAGAAGATCGTCGTTGTATTCCAACTTTTTCAAAGTCTAGTGGATTCGCAGAGTGCCTCTGCGCGGAGACGTAGCCCAGGTTTGGGTGAACTTTGATAACAAATTTTCTGATGTGTTCATTTGATTTTGCTTTTTTATTACTATATTTTGTCTGGTGAATTGTTTACGAGCGTTATTTTTCTGGAATCGACGCGCGATTTCGTAACAAATGGTATCAGAGCCGACTCGTGCTCCCAAGGGGGGGAGAGTGTGACGGCCCGAGCGGCGGTGCACGGGGAGGAGGGATGGCGGTGCGTCCGCGCCTCGGTCCTCGAACGTGCGCAAGGAAGGGGTCCCTATCCCACATCACCTAAGGAGAGAGTCTTGGGCCAGTTTATAATGGCTTGGGCTCCTCTAACCTGTATAACGCGTTTTAAAGACGTGAGGACTTGGTGTCCAAAGCGGACAATATTATACAGTGGGGCCCGGGTCGTTACACTTGGTTTACTATTTATACAATCCTCTAGCACATCATCACAATTAGACTCAATTTCCAATATGAGCCTCTTTCAAGAAGTTTTTCAAGAATGGAGTGTGACACTTGCCAGTCCACATTAACACACGCAGTAACAGTCCTTCACTAAAATAATGTAGCAAAAAGAGATGGCAATAATGTTAGATTATTTAAATAATAAATCTACGCTTTCATCTAACAACTTAAACTTTTAAAACAATTGATAGTGGTTCCACAAAATCTTATATAATATTTAAGCTAGAAGTCCTGAGTTCAATATTTCCAGATCTTATTTGTCTCCCCAATTAAACTCCATGCTTATTATCAGACAAGAAACCATACTAAACCTAAGGGGGAGTATTAGAGTATATAAATAATAAACTACACTTTCATTTAATAATTTAAGTTTTTAAAACAATCAGTAGGATCCCATATAATTTTACAAATAAAAGACATGAGCTAGTATTAGTAAGCTAGAGCAACATCTCCACAAGTAGCAACAAGAACCATAACTTCCACATAAGCATATAATCATTTCGGCTAGTCTAAATGGTGTCAACGAATAAAACTCATTCGCATTCACTTTCGCAGAAAAGACACAGGGTAAACACAAAGATTGTTTTATTTATTTATTTTGTGTCACTTATATCCTTAATCAGCGTCAACATTTGAGCTGAACTTAAAAGACACTTCAGTTCAGACATCCTTTTTCTTTTTCCTTTTGGATTCTCTATTATGGGAAAAAAGCTCTCAATCAAGACTTACAGCTCTACTGATGCAATGATCCCAAATGAATCTCTGAACATCTACCGTCACGGAGCCACCACCGAGCGACCTGGGTTTCGAATCGAAGAGACAATTGCTTCAAATTCAATGCACACCGAATCTTGTGAATCTATAGACAAAGTGAAAAAGAGCACTTTTTTTTCTAGAATAAGATGAAATTTGGTTTAGCCCAATGAAGGGGGCGCAGAGAGGAAGAGAGGAAAGACGTTTGCCTCGCGTGGGACATCACGCAGTCAGTGGGTTCCATGGCGAGAAATGCAGAGGCCAAATGGAGACTCGCAGATTGCTTCTCCATTTGTTCAATTCTCTGCAACACCGTCGGCAGGAATTATGAGCAGGAGGAGGAGGGAGCCGGCGAGGAGCGGAGGTGGGTTTGGGTCGGTTTCCGGGTTTGGGTCGGGCTTGAATCTGAAATCTGAAATCTAATTATTTAGGTACAAGAAAATCCGAAATTCATCCCAAATTCATGAACACAGATAAAAACTTCTACCAATAAAATGCATCCCTTTTTATTATCTTTTTATTTTTTCATTTTCAGATCTACAAAAGTACATAGATAAACTTAACTCTTTTTAGAAAAACGAGAGCATTTAAATGATATACTTAAGCAAATTTAGATTTACGAGATACTCGAGAAATGAATTGAGGTGTTCTAGATGATGCAAATGATTATCCTAACAACATTTCTTTTAATAATTACATCTAAATGGAAAGACAGAGATACATGATTGTTGGATCCGTAAGTTCACATGATACACATACTTTATGAAAAAGAGTAGCTTGATTTTTCTTTTTTGGTCGAAAAAAAGTAAGTATTATTTATATCATTAACTGGAACAAACGAGTGGAGCCCAAGACTGGGGCTTCAACACAAAGTAGAGCTCAAAGGGCTTGAGGTGGGGATGAGAGCCGATTGGATGGTATACATTTTTTCCTATGTTCACGCGGGACCTTGTCTTAATCAAACTATAAAAATTCATGGCACAGAAAAAAAAAAGACTTAATATATTGAAATATCTCCATCATTATATTATCTCCATTTTTAAATGAGTGTGTTATAAGAAGTATATACATGTACATATATCTTCCTAGACAATAAGTACATCATAAAAAATATATATATATACATATATAATGGTTTTGTTATGCTTATGCGATTAATTCTCGGATGAAAAATGACATTAAAATTTATACACACATTATTTTCGTCAATTTGTATACAGAGAATGTAATTTATAAACTTGAAATAAAAGGTATACCTTGACTTGGTTATTGAAAAGGTAATAGGGAAAAACTCTTAAGTACGACACAAAGGCACGCATTTGGGCTCCTAACCCGAGGCCTTCATTTATATGCAAATGCTAGTAGCAAGTACATTGGACTATTTCATGTAGATGCTTCTGCTATGTGCTGGTGCATCTATGTTTCATATGTTGTAATCCGGTCTGTTTACCAAGGAACAGGAAGAATAAGTTGTGGCCATTTTAGGTTGGTTCTAATCTTTTTATGTTGAGGGTATAATTTTGATTGATTTTATCAGCACAAAAGTGTGTTAGTATAATTATTACTGTGCGTTTGTTTCATGGAATACATTTTCGGGGAAAACATTTTCCTCATTTTCCGCCATTTGGGTCACTTAGGAAAATGAGTCGATGGAAAAATGTTTTTCCTATCAACGGAAAATGTTTTCTGTAAAAACTTAAATTCAAGAAAATGATTTCCCTTTGAAAGGATCGGAAAACGTTTTCCGAATTTACCAAAGCTTAGATTTGATGCTTGGTTTACAAACAATTATTTTTATAGAAATATATTTTAAAAATTTTGAATTTGAATTTTTTATTTTTAAAAAAATTAAAATTTGGAAAACATTTTAAAAATAAAAATAAAAAATTCCAATTTGCTTCTTTTTCTTTTTCTTTTCTTCCTTTTTCTTTTTGCTTCTTCTTCACCCGTCACCAGCCACAAGGACGGCCAGTGAGTTTTTGCTTCTTCATTTTTTTCCTATGATGAAGTATGATTATTTTTTAATGGGATACAAACGGCAGAAAACATTTTTAATTATACATCGCCAAACAAAGGAAAACAAACCGTATTATTTGGAAAATGCTTTCTTGAAAAGCATTTTCCTTTATCATTGAGTTTTCCGTGAAACAAACGCACCCTTAAAGTGATAGTTCCTTTCTCTTGTGCTTAATTAGCTGTGTTCATCGCATGAGCAACGAGTTAGAACTTAGAGGAATGCACAAGGAGCATCTACAGATAAATTGTGCAATCAATCTAGCAAGATACAATTATTCTTTTGTTCAAGTCTCAATCGAGTATACACTAAAACGGAAAGTTAAAAAAAAAAAAAAAAATGAACAAAGAGCTTATAAGATTGGATTGGATCACTAGAAATAGTTTCTTTGCAGAAACCTCATGGCAAACTCTTTGCTTCCATAAATTTTATCATCAAATTGTTGAGTAAGATAACACATGACAATTGACAGATGTATTAGCACCAGTTTGTGATTTTTCGTGACATTAATTCAATTTAACGGAGTCAATTCTTTTTTTTTTTTTTTGTGATAAATATTTTTTCCCCTTTAACAACTTCCGGCCTTTTTTAACGATGTGTTCCTTTCCATGCAAACTCCACGGAAAAGAATGTGATGGAGGTGATTCCGTCTCTTTCTCCAAAATAACAAAGCTGTAACCCGAGTATTTCCCTGTTCACCATGAACACCTTGAGAATAGGATAATTAAACGTGCTTTTCAGATGCATTTTCAATACGCACACGTTCGAATATTGAAAATAAAAGCAAGATTTTATGTTCGCTTTGTTCTCACTAAAAAGAGAGATTACAATATTTCCTACGAAGCCCTTAATTTCTCTTTAGTTTCCATCTAAAATAATTAATGAAAAAAGACATAGAAAAAATCTCAAACTTTACCTACCATCACATATTTACCTTAAACTATTTTTTTGTTATATTAAAAATCTCAAATTTATAGCCCTATGACACATTTATCATAATTTTTTTTTTACACTAGAAATTTGGGATAAATGTATCATTATATAAGTTTGAGAGTAAATGTCTCATAACTAAAAGTTTGAAATTTATTGAAAGAAATGTATTACAATGGCTAAAATTTGAGATTTTTAGTGATTTTTATCCGGTAACTAATTTTTCACGTGGAACCACTCACCCCCTCCTCTCGAAGATTCTTGTCTTCTTTTGGAAGGAAAGTACGTTGCATGTCCTTAGGTATTCTTTCCTTCCCGACTCTTTCCATTTCATCGTCTACAGTGCGGGAGGAAAGCTCCTGGCAAGCGCGTGCAATTCCCGGAACAATTTATCCGAAATATAGGCTGAAACAGTACTTTGCAGCAAGAACTGATACCAGCGGAGCAGGTTTCGGCGGGATACAGTAAATGCTTCCCTCCCTCTAAAAACACGCGCATAGCGCAGCGTAGGACCGTCCCTTCCTCCATCTTAGATTGAGAGAGAGAGAGAGAGAGAGAGAGAGAGAGAGAGAGAGGAAAGTACCTTAAGCTAAAGCTTAAATTGAGCACATTCAAGGGAGAAATAAGTGCAGGCGATGTTTTACATCCATCATCTACTGAACGATCGGATTGAAGGAGAGATGGCAGAAAATATGTGGGACGACAATTCTAAGCATAGGATTCTTCTTTTCCGAAAGAGTGATAACAATGATGTTGGGTTTCGAATACCCTTGATGAAGTTGAAGCAATAACTGCAAACCGTCTACAAGAAACAGCACGTCATTGGGGCTTCATTTCGAGGAATCCCGTCGGCTGGCAACCCTAGCCGGGCTTAGAAGAAAAAGAAGAAAAAGAAAAAAGGAAAGGAAAGAAAATTATAAAAAATTCAGAAGCTTTAAAAAAATTATAAAAATTGTCTACATCAATGCATACCAATATAAATGCAATTTCTACTAAAGCTAAAGAAAATGCAAAAGTGATAATTTGGCGGAGATACAATTTCTAATGCTACTACTAGGATTGCTCTTGTAGTCACTTATTTATATGCTTCGAAGCAAGGGCCAAGTATGCCATGTGATCCTTCTCTTATTGAGTTGTTTTGGCTGAAAATCTTCTCTTGCTAGGTTTTTTGCGCTAATCTGAAATGTCATTCTTTATCTTGCTGATCAAAGGCAGGCGGGGATGTCACACCCTGAACCTCGAGCGCGACAATATCCCACCATGGTCATGCAAATGCGACATTCCCAGGTAGTGTCGCCGACCCCATTAATTTATTATTGCGCAAGCGGAACGTATTATAAAACTCCTGATAATGAAATACGGGATAGAAAAGCAGGAAGCAAAATCACAACCAATCACTTTCATGATTCAACAGAATTACAAACAGAGGTCTACGGCCAAAAGTCTACAAAAGACCGGCTCTAAAAAAAGAAACTGTCCTACGACCTACAAGTCGGACACGTTCTCTAATCCTTATGACTTCACCTCTGCAACTTCTCAAGGCCAACCAAAGCTATCTAGTCGCTTCGTCCACCAGGGACTTGAAATTGTAATCCCAAAACCGGGATGAGACAATGTCTCAGCAAGTTCAACCCCCTAAACCCCTATTAGAAAGAAAATACGCCCTGGGTGGCCTAGCCACATCACACAAAGACTTACCTCACATTAGTTTTCATCTGCAGGTTAGCACAGTTTATATAATTCAACCACGTGCAATTATGATAACCAAACAACCGCAGCACAATCACATCATCAGAACAATTCAATCACTTGGATCGTCTCAGCGATCAATCAGCTCGGCCGATTATATGTCATTCTAGCAAATCAATCATTGCTCTCAATCACGGCCCTATAGGAAGGTTTAACAACCAGTGGCAATCACGGCCCCACTCGGCAAAATTAGAATTAGTGGCATCACGGCTCCACTCGGCACAACCTTTAAAAGGTGGTAGATCCCGGCCCGGTTGGGCGTGACCTTTATCAGGTGGCAATCCACGGCCTGACTGGGCGCAACCTTTATTAGGTGGCAATTCACGGCCTCACTGGGCATGACCTTTAATAGGTGGTTAATCATAGCCAATCTCCCATCAATTTCCACACTTAGGATTTTATAAAGAATCACTATTATTGCAATCACACTCAATTTGCCACAACCAATCATCAAATTCAAATTCTAAATGCACAGCAACGATCAGCACGAAATTCTGAGAATTTAGGGTCCCAAAAATAATTTTTCGGAATTTATTAAATAATTAAATTTATTCCGAAAATTAATTAAAGAATAATATCCATATATTTCATGATCCACGCTCAATATATAATATCCAATCATCAATTTCAAAATCTGACTACACAGCAGTGATCGGCATGAAATTCTAAGCAACCGGGTCAAAAATAATTTTTCCTTTTTTTAAATAAATAATAATATTTTAATAATTTCGGATTATAATATAATATTATAATTACCAGAATTTCGAAGCAATTAAATAATTCAAAATGAAAATCCTATTATGTCCCATCAAGGTTTATTATCAAATAAACTATCCTAGCCTTTAATTAAACATACTTTAAATTAAACAAACATCTTAATCTAATTCACAATTAAATAAACTAAACTAATCACCTAAGCTTACTTAACTTAGGCTAAGCACACTTAGGACATTATTAACTGTCTAATCAAGGTTTAGTGAGCTAAACTCACCGGATTAGCGAGTCGAGCGGACCAAAACGACGAGGACAACGCGGGGATCGACTTTCCTCAATGCGGGCCGAGCATTCGGGCTTGGGAAGGCGGCCGAAACGGGCCAAACGCGGGCTGCTATACCCATTTTCTGCAACTGCTGGTTGGGGCCGACGGAGGGGGAGACGGTGGCCGATTCGGGTCGGAATGGGCGAAGGAGATCGGTGGGGGCTTGGACGGGCTGAAGGGGAGGTCAATGGCGGCGGAGGGAGCTTCGGCGAAGGCCCGAGCTGCTGGAACGCGGGTTGGCGCGGACGAGGGCGACGTGTAGGCGAGCTGACCAGCGGAGCGGCATGCGGGCGGCGTGGGGCGAACGGCGCGCGAGCGACGAACGGCGGTCCGGCTCTGGCGGCTTGCTGTTCGATCTTCGCTGCTACTGGCGCTCTCAGATCTGTTGGAGACGTCGAGCATGAGCAAGAGGTGGAGGAGAGAGACCGCGACGGGAAAAGAAGGGGGAAGACGGAGGGCGTGCGGCCAAGGCGAAACGGCGATGGTGCACAGCGTGAGGCGGCGACGGCCCCGGCTGCAGTTGCGACGGCTGCTGGCTTCCGGTTGCTGGGTTTCAAAGCTAGAGAAGAAGATGGAGATGGAGAGTGGTCGCACGAAAGAGAGGAAGAAGAGAGGGAGGAGAGAGAAGGTTGGGTCATTTCTTTTTCTTTTTCCTCTTTCTTTAATCCAACTAAATGGCCCACTATGACATCATCCCATGTCATCTTCCACTCACTCAAATCCTTTACGACTTCTCCAATGGTTGCACTTCATTTTCTGCCGGGGTCCAATTCTTGCACATCTAATTTTTTCAATTTTTCATTCAATTCTCTTCAATTGAATTAAATTGAAGTCCATAAAATTAATCAAATATCACCACACTTCAATTCACATCTCCACTTGTCCGTAGAACCAACTTAAGTCCCAAAAGCGCGACCAAAAGCGGCCTACTAATTTCTCGAGCTAAAATAACCATTCTCTGATTTAATCACTGAAAAATTCTGATTACATGAAAAATCTTCTGAAGATGAGTTAATATTCCTAAAATGATTTGTGACACACCTAGAATTCCAATTTCTGAATTCGATATCAATTCCACGGTTAATTTCATTTTGGCATGATACTAGCGCGGCCCAACCTATCGGGTAGCCTTTAGAAGTTTTCATGCATTTGACCTGTGGTTGATCATCTCAAGCCATAATGTACATCTTTGAAACATTGGCGACTTTCGGTTGTCGGGGTAATCCCAAGGTTTCAAATACGGACACGGGGTACCCAATCGACAAAAAAGTCGGTCCAATGTCGATCGACCAGAATTGTGCGATCTGGTGGAATCACCCACACCTGATCACATGCCTCTGTCGAGTCGACCTATCTCCGATCTCTAATCAATTTTTAATTGTGCTGTAATGACCCTTGCAGATTAGCTCGGTTGAAAGATCGCTTCTTAGTCAAATTCTCAAGTCTGATGCATTAGAATTTCTTAACGGCTTCATCTGATAGACTAGTTTTCACATGAGTGGCCGACTCAAGGAAAAGAACTATATGCGTGCCAACGAAATGCCCGTCTCAATTTATTGAAAATAAAATTGGAAAATCGGGATATCACAGGGGAGATAAGTTCTAGGACCCTTATCTATAGAAATGGCCAGATTTTTGTTAAGATACACGTGTGAATAAGTTGTGTTAGAAAATCCCACATTGAAAAAGTGATATGATGTAGAATAAGTTAATATATCATAGTTGACTTATAACTTATTGGTTTAAGCTTTTGAGTGAAGGTGGGTCCAACTGAATATGTTGACAAACTTAGACTTGAGCTTCATCTTGAATATCTCCCCACCCAAAGGTATCAAACTTCTGCTATACACTCTCAAAAATTTTAATGTGTGTTCATGTTGTCTTCGGCATGACAAACATTATGTAGTCCACTGATTGGCACGTTGGTGCTTGAGGGTGTAATTTGCTGTCCATATTAGTGGCTCTAGTTCAAGTTTCTCACCATGTTTTCTTCTCTACCACGTGATCTTGCAACATGATATTATTGGGAAAATTTTCAAATCTGGCCTCATCTAGATTTGGCCGAAGCCACCTTGCTTGCCACCCCAGAATTTTCTAATTGACCCCAATAAATTAGTGCCGACTCCTTATTAAAATATCCTTATAGCATCAATTTGAATACCCAACGTCGCGCAATGAATGGACTTGGGAGAGCTCACGTCTAAAATGAGAGCCATAAGCCTGCCTTTTAAGTAATATCCCTAAATTTATGTCTTTTCTCCTTTGGACGGAAAAAGTAGGTCACAACAATGTTGATGGAGAAATAGTTGGTGTTGATGTTTACACTATGAATATGGACAAAGCATCTATTGTGAGCTTTGCTTTACCGGTTGATGTTATTTCTGCAATCAACACTATGTATGTTTTCATTAATAATTCCAAAGATGATTGATTAAAATGAAGAACTAGAACTACATGCAGTGCACGTGTGCCTGCTAAAAATGGCAAAGAACTTTTTTAATGTTTTAATCACATAAGAACGATTATGTTTTCTTCTCTTTGTATGCTTTGTTTTTTTTTCTTTCCTCTCTTGCTAAGCACTCAAATACTACCAAAAACATTGAGTTCCAGGCCATCACCCCCAAACTCAATAGCAGCCGTCATCCTTCTGGTGAACCAGACAACTACCTTGATCCTCCTCCTCCTCCTACAGCTGCCACTCGTGGTCGGGTTTTTATTCTTCCCGTGCCTCCTCCTTTGGTGGTGGAAGACAGAGGTCTGATGGTCCCGAATCGGACGAGATGCTTCCCACCAGAAAGGGTGCCCAAATTATACTGGCGGGCCTTTGCCACCAGGCTCATTGCATACCTGGAGAGTGCAGGACAAGCTCCTCTACTTTCGGATGGCCAGTTTCATGCCGCCATGGGCATCAATTTATATCAGCAATCATAAAGCCGCTGTGATTGGGCCGAAAGTTGCCCCCGCCCTCCAAGCTTAAGAGTCTTGGTTAGTGGTTCGGGCCTACTCGATGATCAAGTTGAACAGATGAAAAACTAGGAAATGAAGAAATCAAAGGCATGAGTCACTATGATTTGGGATGCTGTTCACGTACCCTTTAGTGAAAAACACTATGCAGTGATAATGGCGGTACAGAGAGAGAGAGAGAGCCGCGTATGTCAGACAAGGTGGCAGAAAGAGAGAGAGTGGGGGGGGTGGTTGGGAGAGGAGAGAGAGATTGAGAGAGCTGTGTATGTCGGACAAGGACAAGCTAACAACTTTATTCTATTCTTGGAAAATCTAATGGGAATGGGACGAGCATCAGAATCCAAGTAATAGGTAAAACGAGAGGGGGACGGAACCAATGTCACTGGCTATGATCATATTTCTGGACATTGAACATAATAAGATTATATATATACACACACATACACTCATAAACACATCCATACACGAACAAGCTGACTATGGCACGTTTTTATTTTCTAAAAGAACAAACAGACGGAGAAATACAACATCGGAGAAAGGTTGGATCACTTGAGTTCAGTTTCTCCACAGCAACTCCTTCATGGTCCATTTTTTGGCTTCTTTAATTTTCTGCACAATTTCACTAAAAAAGGCTGCTTGTTCGCTTGCACGGTTGTCGGTCCAGCAATATGTGGCAAAATGCTCACAATTGTTATTGATGAGGTTGTAATTGCCAAACGCATTATCCGTGAGAAGCTCGCTGGCCTTATCGACAACTTGATGGGGCAATTTGGTATCGAGTAACGTTGTGCAAGTTCCTCGCCTTGCTAACTTAAACTTTAGTAGTGGCCACCCATATTCATATCGATGAACGGATCGGAGTTTTTTGCCATCTTGTCGGAAGCAATTGAGACAGGTTTTGACAACCCCATGGTCAATGCTCTTCTGGTATCCACATGTTGGGCAAGGAGATGAAATTATTTGCTTGTAGCTAGTCTTGAAAAGTGAAGGATGCATGGTTTTTTTTGCTCTCTGTTCGGGTGAAATGAATCACATAGCCTTCACCGATGTAAATTCCTGTGACATATGTACATGCAAATCATTAAAGAATCAAATTCAGTTCAAAATGGAAAACAAAACAAAACAAGAAAAAAAAAAAAAAAAAGAGGAAATTCTAGAAGGACAATTTTGACACAAAGGCGGGAATGTACTATGAATATTCACAAGCTTCTTTCTTTAACTGGGTGGGTAGGCCGATTTTGGATTAGAAATCTGAATGAATTCCTAATCTTTGGTTTGGCACGTTAGATAAAAATAGAATGTGCTGCAGCTCCAGCGCAGCTCTAGAATTTTCTCTCCAGCTTTCTACTCATGAAAAGACACAAAATTTCCACGCACCTAAAAGCGAGGACAGCATCCAAAGAAAGGAAAAACCATTATTTTAAAGACAGTTTGGACTTTAGAGTCGTCGAGCTGCTTGCTAATCATGTGATAAATCTCGGTGACTAGTCCAGAACCATCGCTCTTATCGATGCTAAATGATAGTAGTTTTCCAGACCAAAAAATCTTCATATGAAAGTTGAAAAGCACTCCTTTTGGAATATATTTCCCCATAAGTCAAGGTCCAAATGAACACATGCTACGGTCGAAATAAATTAAGTGACCATTATTTTCTATGTTTGCTTATGTTCTGCATCCGTGCTATAAATAATTAATTATAGTCTGGCCTGCAAATTAATTATTGTCATTCTCCAAAAGAATCATGCAGTTTTTCCATTTCATTCTCATTCCGTAATTATTATTATTTTTTGCTTCTAGCTCATTCGGCTACATCTTTTGCAGCCATCTTAGTCTCTTTTCCTAAGTACAATCATTACCGTCTCTCGAATGGAAAGCCACCATAGTTAATCTCATGAGAGAGTTCTTCTGATCAGATCGTTCAGATAGGTCGATGTTCATTAATGTTTTATGGCTGTGCAAATAAAGAGAAATTGGGTTTTTTGTATAGTTTTGATTAAGCTCGATATATTCTTACTTTTCCAAAAAAATAAAATAAAGAGAAATTGGATTTTTGTAGTTTTGACTTGAGATAGACTCGTTGTTGGGATAGCGTCGGCTTGAGATTAAAGCATTCACGGTTTATTGGTCGTTGGGTGTCAAGACAAGATCCGTGTAAATTCCTCTCCCTCTCCTACCCGAATCTAGGGTTTCCATTGTGTCATCAGAGCCCATCATGCATTTTTCTCTGGCCTGTTTGACTGAACTCAAATACGAATTGCCTTGAAATAGAATAAAAGAAAAGGAGAGGAGAGGAGAGCGAAACCGTGGGGATGGATTAAACTCAACGCTGATAGATCCTCGAAAGGTGACTCCGATTTAGCCACAGCTCGTCCCAGTTCTTCGAGAGCGGGAATTGATTTTATCATTCATCCTGGGCTGAGGGCAAGTGTTTCAGTTTGGCTTGGCGTAGTGTAAGAAAGTGGACTCACAAAGCCATCCATCATGACAGCAAGCAATTGGAGAAATCGGATTTGAATTGTTATTAAAACTTTTCTTGCCTCTTCTCTGGCGACAGAAATCCAATATGAATTGCCTTGAAATGAAAGAAAAATGGTGGGGAAGGATTAAATTTAACACTAATGAAGCTTCCAAAGCCAAAGGCAAACCGGGCGGAGCTGCAGCTCGACCCGTGATTCTTCGAAGTTGAAAAGTGGGGATTGATTGTATCATTTGCTCCGGGCTGAGGCTGACTTTGGATAAATAGTATGAGAAAGGGAACCCTACAAACCACAGGTGCCGTTATTAACCATTGTACATCACTTAACACTGAGAAGGAATTGAAAGGAAAGAATTTTGATTGCTGAAAAAAGATTAATGTGCAGTTGACCCAATTGTCCACTTGCTTGTCGATCTTGTTCTATATCGTCTTCAACAGGAGAGTGACCTTTGCCGTGATTTTACTATATTTGCTTTGTGAGAGAAAGGAGAGAAAATCACGGGGAGAGGAAGAGTAGAGATGAAGAGAATCGACACCAGGATGATCAGGCGGGTGACATTTACTACCATTAATTTGCATCTCATTTGGCTCCACAGATTTGTAGTCATTTACTCTCTGGTGGCTTTAATTTCAACGAATCATCCACTAGAATTATGTTACTTTCTGACTGAGGCTTCTAGGTGTTGTCGGAAATGGAGTTAGATCAGTGTAAATGATCGGCTAAAGAGCAAAAAGATTGGCCAGAAAAAGAAGGAAGGACAAAAAAGAATAGGACTAGTGCAAGATCAGGAAGATGAAGAGAACTCACCATGATGGCTGTATAATCCATACATCCCATATCTATAAACGTGATCCCCAAGTTTGAGATCCCCAGGTCTCACCACTTTCCACATCAACTGCATCAATATCGTCAATACCTTGTTGATGATCTTCATCACCATATTCACTTGTGGCCCCTGTTCACTCTATTGGACTTGTGCTTGAGCTGATTTACCTGCCCAAAACTCCCCAAACTGAAGATAATTTGCAGTGAAGAGAAGAAAAAGAAAACTCAGGTGAGGA
The DNA here is from genome assembly GCA_017140255.1 of Eucalyptus paniculata subsp. matutina. Taxonomy (NCBI): domain Eukaryota; kingdom Viridiplantae; phylum Streptophyta; class Magnoliopsida; order Myrtales; family Myrtaceae; genus Eucalyptus; species Eucalyptus paniculata. Next base: position 1,434,954 of record CM029437.1, on the reverse strand, counting down.
AGCTAAAATGATCACCTGCGCTGCCAAAAGGTCGATATCAGGGATGATGAATACGTCCGCAGAAGAGAGGAAAGATAAAGGAAGAAGTGAGTGAGAATGAAGTGGGGGAGATCGGGCGATGACGATAAGGTTATGGTATGAGAGTTCTTCAAGTGTGCGTGTCTGTGAGAGAGATGGCGTCGACAGAAGTGAGGAAATGAGAAGGAAAAAATGAGTGAGAATGAACTAGGATAGATTGGGCGATGGCGATGAGGTTATTGTGTGGGGGTTCTTCAAGCGTGCGAGAGAGAGAGACTCGCAGAGATGGCGTCCACAGAAGAGAGAGGAAAGGAAAAGGAAGAAGCGAGTGAGAATGAACTAGGAATGAGTGGGTGATGGCGATGAGGTTATTGTATGAGGATTCTTCAGGTGCGTGCCTCTCTCTGAGAGAGAGAGATGGTGGAAGAGAGAGAGGAAAGGAAGAGGAAGAAGTGAGTGAGAATGAATTGAGGGAGAGTGAGCGATGGCGATGAGGTTATGGTACGAGGGTTCTTCAAGTTTTGTGGGTCTCTTCATGTGTGTGTGTGTGTGTGTGTGTGTGTGAGAGAGAGAGAGAGAGAGAGAGAGAGAGAGAGAGATGGCGGAAGAGAGAGGTGGTGACGAGGTTTTTGTAAGAGATTTCTTCAAGTTTGTGCGTGTGAGAGAGATGGCGGAAGAGAGAGAGGAATGGAAGAGGAAGAAGTGAGTTAGAATGAACTGGGAGAGAGTGGGCGATGGCGATAGGAGGAAAGGAAGAGGAAGAAGTGGGTTGAGAATGATGAACTGGAGGAGATTGGCGATGGCAGCGAGCTTATTTTATGGGGGTATTCAAGTTTGTGGGTGTCTCTTCAAGTGCGCGTGCGAGAGAGAGAGAGATAGAGAGAGAGAGAGAGAGAGGGAGAGAGGGTTATTGTGTGTACGAGGATTCTTCAAGTGCGTCAAATCGAGAGAGCCGGTGGCTGACCAATTGTGCCAACGGCGACTTAACCGTCGGCGGCAGAAAGCAAAACTCACGGTGGTGCTGCAAACGACGCCCGCTCTTTGCCCATACTCCAGCTCGTCAGTCACATGAGCATGGGACAAGAGGCTCTCCAAGTACTTGAGCACCATCTTCCGGCCACAACAGCCCACAGCCTCAAGGAATCAGTGACTGCTCACTGGAAATGGCGATCTCAGTCGGACATTGTACTCCTTCACCCACCCCGCCTAGCTCTCCTGGCGCGAGCGCTCGACTAGCCCCAGAACTCGCCGGGCGTCAGCCAGGTGGACATCCTCGAAGCTCTGGGCACTCGCGCGACAGCTCGACGCTTGACAGCGAGATGATATCTTGGTTCTGAGGAGATGGGTCACGCCGTGGAGGTCCTCGAAGCAGCGTGACCCATGACCTGAAGCTCCAGCGCCGAGCCGGGCCACGGCCTCGCAGCCGGGTTGGGGGAACGGGGCTCCGAGCTGTGGCTAGGCTCTGGGCAGCTCGCGACGCGGGCATGGTGGCGGAGTGCGGATCGTGAATGTTGTGGGGCCATACTCTGCAGACGGACCTGAGCTTTGTGGAGGAGCTCAAGAAGTAAGGCAGCGACAGCGACCTCGTCCTCGTCCTCGGCGTTTCACACCTAGAAGCGAAAAAGCAAAGAAGAACGATAGGTGTGAACATTGAAGAAGATGGATTCTGGTTCATCCAACTCTGTTTTACTTTAAATCAAACCCACGCGACCGCGACCGCGACCGCCACCTCGACCGGGACAAAAGCATCATCATCGTCCAAAGTGCCACTTTCCAAATTAGTGGTGCGAGCGAGAGAGAGAGAGAGAGAGAGAGAGAGAGAAAGAGAATGACGGTGCGGTTTACGAAGGCGTTGTCCTTTTTTTTTTTTTTTTTTTGGTCGAAAGAAGCTCATAACATTCTCATTCAAGTAAGGATAGTGGAATCAGGAGCTTCAGAACATAATAAATCTGGGGATAATAAATTATCAAGGCGTTGTCCTTGATAGATGGGGAAGAGGGGTGAGAAAAGAATCATTGATTAATTAAAAAAGAAAAGAAAAGAAAATAAATCATCTGCTGATCGAACTCGGATCTAATAGTTAATAGAATTTGGGATTCCAAAGTTGGTAGCTGAGAGAGAGAGGTCAGAGATGCAAGAGGGTATAGCATTATATATACATATATATGACCACACAAACCAATGCATCTAAATATCTTCGAAATCCTAAAAAAAATTAAAGATTAGAAAATAATATAAAAGTCTCGTTCACAGCCGATCCTGCGCATATATTGAGCCAAGTTGGATGCACCTCATCTTGAAAATATGTGATCTCAAATTTCGAAGTGCTAAAAAGATAACTGCACTTTGCCAAGCTGTCGATTTTGAATCTCCCCAAAAATTCTCAAAAGTCATGCAGCATTACAAAAAACTGATTTTTCTTTTACTGTGATGAAGTTCTTTTCCTTAGCAACTTTTTGACAACTTCCAATGCTTTGAGCAAGATGGGGTTCTTGATGATAAAATCCAGCGGCTTACACGAGTTTGACTAGGAGGACCGTTCGGCCTAGGAAATGATATGATGCGGCTAACTAAATGAACTCCAATCCTTTTCTCCACAGGAATTAAATTAAATTTTCCAATTTTATTCTCATTCCATAGAAAAAGGGCAAAAAAGAAGAAGGAAATATTTGCAGCTCTTTATCAATGAATTCCACGATCCACCACATATCTCCCACATCATCGCCTTCACCAATCACATTATGCCACAATTTATAAATTGTCTTATTTCTTTTGTGGGGATAATGACACAAGTAGTCCTTGAACTTTGATCCAACGTGTAACTTAGTCATTTAACTTTTAATTTGTTTATGTGGTTTTTGAATTTTAGCTTAATATGTAATTTAAATCATAAAATTTTAATTTATTCAATATAGTGTTTAAACTTTAGTACATGTTCAATATAGTTCTTGAACTATATGAAAACATTCAATGTTAGTTGAATATAGCCTTTCCATTAATTCAAGATCAATGATTACATTAAATATTTTCATATAATTCAGCAATTGTAAAAAACATATATCAAATTAAAATTTTAAGGATCATATTGTACATTGAGCGAAAGTTTAGTAATTATATTGAATAAATTAAAAATTCATTGATTAAAATATATATTGAACTAAAATTTAAGAATTATTTGTGTTATTTTTTTTTTTTTTGAATAATAAAAACAAACCCATATTAAGTTCAGAGAATGGCATCCCATTAGACCATCTCAAACATGTTGATTTTGACCGCCTTTTGAATAACTAAGCAGATAAAGATGCTGCTGGTTTTGTTGGGGGTGTGATGTGATGATGGAGGGACTTTGGGGGTTAGTGGATTTGGCGGAATGGGCTTTTTAGGGTTTTTATTGGTCGGAACCCCACTTGCGTGTATTGTAACTTGCATGGTAAGCCAAGAATCTAGGTTTTTGAGAGTACTGTCAGAACTCTGTTCTGGTGGTGGGATGGCATGTATGATCATAAACCACGGATGAATAATAATTTAGGGTTTCAAGGGCCACTTCTGGTGGTGGGAGGGCATGTTTGACCAAAAACCATGCATGAATCTCTAAAATGCTGTTGAGCTGTAGCCTACTGCTCTTAAAAAATTAAACCGTCAAAGAAATAATGATTTACTATTTAAATATTTTAAGAATATGATTTTCAAATAAAAGAAAGAACAAATCAAGAAAGTACGAAAATGTAGGATGTGTTATACTTGACGGGCAAATTACCTAAACAGTCCTAAATCTATATCAATACCAATTTTACTATACTTATTTTAATTAGTTTTCGCTGAACATCGTTCATGTGATAAAGTGTCAAGTAGAACGGTTGGAGATAAATGAATTGTCATATTAGTGACTTTCGACAAATATTAGCCCGAAGTATTACTTTTGAATTTCGAGCAAATTTTTAGAACTAAATTGATTAAGTTGGAAATTTTAAACCACTGGGAGTTCGCCCCAGTGGCCACCCTTCCAACATGGAAGGGGGAGGTGAGGGGTTCAAATCCCCACCTTCGAGTGGGGATGGGGGGTAGGACGCGTAAGTTTCGAGAGTGGGTTGCGACTCCCACGCCCCCGCAAGAGGTAGGGTACAAGTCTGCGAGTGAGTGTAAAGTAGGAATAGAGTAGGACTGATCAAAAAAGTTAGAAAATTTAAGACTTAATTGATATCTGTAAAATAAGTTTACAATTAATTATATAATTTCCTCTGAACTTAACACTAATAGGGGCATTCTGATGTGACCTGGCGCTTACCGGAACTCTCGAAGATCAAAAAGCAGAGATTTTGTCGTGCGTTTTGGGCCAAGGGAACCGTTTAATCAGTTCGGCTTGGGAGACGAGAGGACTTCGGAAACTTGAGGAGGCTAGAAGTGGTCGATTCACCTGATGTTGCAAATCCGGACAAGACAAGAGGCAAGTGCAAAAATGTCAAATAGCAGATGCTGCGTTTGAGTCAGAGATTATATGATGCTGGGAGAGAGAGGAGGGATAGGGAGACTGACACAAGTAATCATCATGTCCAATAAGGCAATAATATGAAGTTGATGTGACAGAAAGTGCAATCCAGACGCATATTAGATGTCCTTCCACAGCGTCTTACATCAGCAACGATTGTTGAAATGTAGTAATGACGCACTGGAAGAGGTCATTGAATGAGTGAATCGACTTGCGCTCGCCACATATGCCTCCAAGAACACAAGCTTTGTGGTGGCAAACACACTAAGTGTATTGACAACTTTAGTTCGCGATTCTCAATATCTTGCTTGTGTTTTCCAAAAGGTCAATTATAATCAGTTTAGGAGAGCATCTTTAGTATATTCTTTATTAGTTAGGCCGATCATCTATCAAAAGTGGTCAAGGGAGATTTCATTACATGAGGAAAGGAAGTTCTTCACATATCATTGGCTATGACAAGAAGAATCAAACCAAAAACCTACCATTGTTTATCGCTAAGATCCACAAGCCTTCTAACCTCTCAATTATACTAATATAGCTTCAAGCACACTAAGTGTATGACAACTCTAGTTCACGGTTCTCAATTTCTTGCTTGTGTTCTCCAAAAGGTCAGCTATAATCAGTTTAGGGGAGCATCTTTAGTACATTTTTTATTAGTTAAGTCGATCATCTATCAAAAGCGGTCAAGGGAGATTTCATTACTTGGGGAAAGGAAGTTCTTCGCATATCATTGGCTATGACAAGAACAAGAATCAAACCAAGAACCTACCATTGTTTATCGCTAAGATTCACAAGCCTTTTAACCTCTCAATTATACTGATATAGCTTCAAGCACTCTAAAAGTATGACATCTCTAGTTCATGATTCTCAATTTCTTGCTTGTGTTTTCCAAAAGGTTAGCTATAATCAGTTTAGGGGAGCATCTTTAGTATATTCTTTATTAGTTAAGTCGATCATCTATCAAAAGCGGTCAAGGGAGATTCCATTACCTGAGGAAAGGAAATTCTCCGCATATCATTAGCTATGACAAGAACAAGAATCAAACCAAGAACCTATCATTGTTTATTGCTAAGATTCACAAGCCTTCTAACCTCTCATCCATACGTATTAGAGATTTCATTATTTGAGGAAAGGAAGTTCTTCCCCTATCATTGGCTATGAGAATAACAAGAATCAAAACAAGAACCTATCATGGTTTATTGCTAAGATTCACAAGCCTTCGAACCTCGCATTCATACGTGTTAATTAATATATATTTCATATCACATTAGCTTTAAATCCAGTATAAATTCACGAGCTTCAAGCTCATTACCCTCAAAGTCCTTCCTCATAGAAGGTGGTTCCTTAGTAAATTTTTTTTTTGTTCCTCCATCTGCTAACAATGCCATACCGTGTTATGCATCTATAAGCTTATATGATTTTGTCAAATTATTGATCCAACTTCTAGGAACTTCAAGATAGACATTAGCTAGAGAAGTCAAGAAAAAGCCTAGAAAGAAATCTAGCTTAGTTGGCAATGAAAAGTCTGGAAAGCACAAGTATAGAAGTGTCCGGGAGAAGAAGGAAAGTAAAAAATCTATGACAAGTGCAAAAGATTTTCCTTGAGTAAGTCGGTCATCTAGGCCTATAAATAGGCTTGTGGTCGACCATTTTGAGGAACAGACCAACAAGTTTAGCTCCTTCACCTTTCTTTTGTACTACAACTAAATAACAAAAGCTTTCCTTCTATTCTTTCTTTTGTACTACAACTAAATAATAAAAGCTTTTCTTCTATTCATTTGTGCTCCCTTGCTGCCACTCTCTTATACACATTCTTGTTGTTTATTTGCCCAATCATTTCTTAGCCACATTGTTCTTAGTTCTTTTACTCCCTTGCTATATTTCACGCACACCAACACTCACGTGCACACGCCCACATCAAACACAAGCTTCCGCAAACACCAATGCGGGTATTAGAGCCATGTCTTTGGTTGGTATTTGAGTGTTTTCCCTACCTACCCATTCCTAAAACTACTCTTTTCAAATAACCAATTACTAAATTATGGCTAATTCTACCTCATTGTTGACACTTGAATTTTGGCTAAATATTTATGATAAAAATTGCATAGAATTAGGAGCCAATTTGGCCATCTAAAAAAATGATTTTCGCATCACCTAGGTATTAATATCATTGGCACAGATTAAGTTTATTTATTTTTCCTTATTTTACTGCGTTTCAGATAAATAGAAAATTTAAAAAAAGAAAAAAAGAAAAAAGAAAAAGAGGAGCCTATGGGGGCTGGGCCTTCATGCCCAACCCTCCTTTTGTTTATTTTCTTCCCACGCGGGCTCGAGGCCCACTACCCTTTTATTCTCATTTGGCCCGGCCCCCCTCTTTCTTTCTTCTTCTTCTTCTTCTTCTTCTTCTTCTTCTTCCTTCCCCCTTTGTCTCTGCAACTCGCGCGCGACGACGACAACGCGCTCGAGGACGATCTACGGTAGAGAGAAGGGATAATAGGCCGGCAACGGATGGAACATGCCTTCAATGCTGAGACGAGACGCTGGTTAGGCCAAGGGGGAGGCTGGTCGGCACGCCGAGAACCGGTAGCCGGATCCTCCGTCGACCGGCCCCCCTTGCTTCCGACGGATGCCAAAGGACACGTACGAAGAGAGAGATCGAAGGAGCGAGCTCGACGACTTCCCCAGGGAGACATCGGGGGAGGCCTGAGAGTGAGCGAGCCCGAGAAGGAAGGAAGAGAGTGAGATCTGCGAGTGAGCGACAGATCTGAGCGAGTGAGAGAGGGAGGTCGAAAAGGTTCTGGGGAGGGAGAGAAAGCAGAAAGCGACTGAGCCCCCGGCGACCACCGTGCCTTCGCCGGAGTCAATAGCATACACACGTTTCCCTTTCCTCCTCCGTCGCGCCGAGCTTCGGTGGGCTCTGGCCCTGAGTTTCGCCGGTTTTCGACTTATCCAATTTTTGGGAACCAGTTTCCCAAGGACCTCGGCTCGGAGACGAGCGAGGTGGACGGACGCAGCCCGATCTATCGAGCTCGTTCGTCGTCCGATGCCACCGACAGCCGGGTAGAGAACGCCCACCGACAGCCCCCGGTCCTTTCTCCTCGTCTTCTGTTTTGGGCTCACAAGACCGGGCTGGCGTGCTCCAGTTCGTGCGAGTTCCGGCCTCGCTTGTGTACGTGCTGCTATCCTGGTCCATGCTTGTTGTTTGTCCTGAGTCTCGGTCTAAGCGGAAATCTCTGGTTCTGGTAGCATGCTCCAACTGTTCAGTGAAATGCCTCAACTAGATCTGCGAACATCTTCTTAAATTTGATGTGCTTCTGGAAATATTGGTTGTTTCGTGCATCCTTTGTTCATGCCGTGACTTGGTCGTGGAGGGCTAGCGTTTGCAAGGGGGGAACTAGAGGTCAGCTTGGCCCAAAGACCTTTTCGTGTCGATCGATCGCGGTCGTGTTGGCCAGCGTCGCCGTGGCCGACTTCGACCAATGGAGGAGTCGGGTCTATCTCGGTTCGGCCTGAGTAGATTCTATCGAGCGTAGATTGTTCACAAAAGCGTTCCAGTAGCTGTTGGTGGCCGTTGAGGATCGGGCGATCCTTCATAGTTATTATTTCTTTTCGTTCTGGGTTCATGGGATGCTTGAGGATCGGTCTCGGGGCAGCGCGAAGAAGACGAGACAGGAGAGAGAAAGGGAAAGAAAAAGAAAAAAAAAGCAAAAGAAAAATTGAAGAATGGTCATAAGGAGTCAAAGACCAAAGTGGAAGAGGACAAAAGTGGTCTCTCCCTTCTCTTCTTGTCTAACAACGTGAAAGAGAAATAGAATATAAAAAAATAAAAAATAAAAAGACATGAGGAAGAAAGAAAAGAATAATAGAAAAATCAAGTGAAGGTATTATTCTCTAACCATCCGGAGGCCGACCTGAGTCGCGCCGGGCCAGATCCCAATCGGGTCGACTCGCTAGTCTGACCGGTCCGAGTCACTTATGTTATTATTATCATCTTTTTCATATTTATATTTTCTAAAAAAATCAAAAAAATAATTTTCATTTTCCAAAAAAAGTCAGAAAAAGCTTTAAAATAGCTTTCGAGTGTTTTTTTCCCCTTAAAATGTATGATTTTTCTTTTAAATCCTAATTTTTTTAATCCTAAAAAAATCATGTTTAAATGCTTAGAAGCATATATTAGCTTATTTCAATTGCACCTTTTTAAAGCATGGATTTCTCTTTTCTTAGTTTAATTAGGAATTGAATCCTAGAATTCGTGATTGACATAAAATGCTGCATGAATGCTTTACCTGATATTTAAACAAGATTAGGTACCAAAAGGGTATTAGTGATTAACTTGTGTAATCAAGTCTCCGATCCTAGTTTCTTTGATTGTGCATGCGTGAAGTATTTCTCCCAATATTTCGCTTGAATTTCTAATCGATCTAATCTCAAATCAATTAGTTGAGACTCCTATTTGAAATTGAGTTGCAGGTTAAAAATTCGGACAATAAATCGTAAATTGGTGGGATTGAGAGAGCCCGGGCTACACCCTACCACTTAGTCGAGCCACTAGTCTCCACACACGCCCACACGTATGTGGAGCGCCAAAAAGGGAGGTTGTGATAGTTTGGTGACTACTGTGGATAATTTTTTTTTTTTTGGTGTGTGGATGTAGGCCTTTTTGTCTTGTTTAAATGTTTCCCTAATTTGGGTAATTTTTATGCAGGTTAGTAGCTTAAGGATCAATTTTAATTTCGTTAAAATAAAATGTTTCATGATTATAAACTGCTATGCATGCTTTAATGTTTTAACACTACACGTGGCACACACAACCCAACCGCTAGACAATAAGAGACTGCGATGTAGAGATTGCCTTTCTTTTTCCCGAATTTCTTTAAGTATAATCAATTACCTATTTGATTTTCTTGCTTGGGATGATTCCCATGATTTCAGGGTGTGTGCGCTCACGCTATTCGATCTTCCTATATGATTGTTAATATAATGTTCACAGTGAAACTAATTCAGGAACCATAAAAGCTGCATTAGCAAGCAGATCGGTGTGAGATGTTGGCTTTTTGCTACATGACAAGTGACACATGGTTGTTGTGGTTCGATATCCTTTGGTATATGTTGAAATATTTTGCTATGTTCCAAAAGGATAAGAAGGAATGCATATATGAAATGTCATCAGTTGCTAGAGCAAAGTCTTCCAATATCTTTGACTGTCTCTCATAGTATATTGACCAAAGTTTTGCAATATCACAATAGACCAAGAAATGAAAGAATGGGCTATCTTTTGAATTGTCTATCTTTTGAGTTGTGTCCAGGTACAATTTATGCCACAAGCTTTTGAATTGTCTTTAAAAAAAAAAAAGGATTTTGGGTGTTTCGTGTTAAAGAAGTCACCCATCTAACATTAAAAGGTGCCAGTAAAAAGCCAAGTATCATAATCCAAAAAGCCAAACCAAGCAGCCACTAACAAGGTTTTGGCCAACCTATAAATTAGCCTCAAATTGACGAAAGCACCATGCTCAAACTTTCAATACAACATCATCAATATTAAATCATGAATGATAGGATCACGAGGAGAAAAAATTCAACATATCTAGCTCACTATAGGACAGGCAGTTCTCAATGGCTCAAGCTCAATAACTCATAGGTATATGAACACAAATTTACAGGTTTGAAGGAGAGAGCATTATAAGAGACCAATATTTGTTTGTTTAAAACGCAAGACAACATGCAACTGCATCCGTAACATGTTTACATGCTTGAGTAGAATCTATACTAAAACCGTAAACTAAGAACTATTACATTGAAGAAGTTTATAAATGTTGTTGAATCTTCAGGAGAATCAATTGTAGGAGCAGTTGCGGATGGCTCTTGCAGTGTTTCCATGACAGACGAGCTTGAAACTCCTTCAAGTTCCTCTAATTCACTGATCCACACGTCCACAATTGAAAAAAACAAAGGACTGTGAAAACACTAAATATTATATTAGAGACAAATTAATGTCAACTTCTATCTTGTCCCACCGGCCAATTCAAGACTTCACAAGGAAATAGATACACACCATCTAAAGAGAACTTGTAAGAAAAGACCTCTGGAGAGTTTATCATCGCATGTTTTTCCTAGCTTTAGACTTGGTCAGTCTAATCCATGATTCCCATTAGTAATACCACAAGCATATTTCTCAGGCAGCCTGAACTTAGTCTAACTTCCAAAATGTTTTGCATGAGGTGCCTGCAGTTTTCGCAACTAAATATAAACTCCGTTTTCCTTAGAATAACTATGAATCAGTGGAGACAATAACTTACAGGCACAGATGCTCATCTAACGTTCATTTTACTTCGAAGGCTTGCATCATCATTACCTTTTGATTGAAGCCTTTGGTTTTGAGAGCACCTTTGAATATGCACTGAGTATCGTGGGAAAAGTAAAAAGTGGTAAAGGTAAGCCATTCCTGTTAAATAGCAATGTTCCAATGCCGCTTATCCATACTCAACAAAAGCAAGACGATCATTCCATAATCCATATTAAAAAGCTCCGCCAAACAACAAATACTGACATTAAATGTTCAGGACATCTCCACATGGAAAACCCTCGCTAGATTGACAGTGGCTGGCGAGGCTGACCTCGCCAGATCTGGCGGGGCCTCACCCTTGCTGGCCCTCGCCTCCAACAGGTGGGGGCGAGCCTCGCCATCGGCCGGAGAGGTCAGCCTTGCCGGCACCGGCTGACCAAAGGAAGGGAAAGGTGGGAAACAATATAAAGAAAAAGAATTAAAAAAATATTTAAAATTTTGAAAAAAATAAAATGTATATATATTAAAAAATTGCCTCGCCGACCGGCTGTCCCCCGCCAGCGTCCACGTCAACACCGGCCGGCCAATTTTGGCTGGATGGATTGAATTGATAGAATTATAAAAGGTTTATGATTAAATTGGACAAAAAAAAAGGTTTATGACTAAATTGGCATAATTGCAATAGGTTTAGGACTTTTTTGATAATTCTCCCGAGTTTTTTGCTGTCCCATCGGAAGCAAATGAGACATGTTTTGACGACCCCACGTTTGTTGGTCTCCTCGTGTCCACATTTTAGGCAAGGGGATGAAGCTTCGTGCTTGTGGCTGGTCTTGGACAGTGATGAGAGCACGGTTTTTTGGCTCTCTGTTTGGGTGGAATGTATCACTTAGCCCCCACTGACATATATTCCTGTCATGTATACCCGCGTGGAACATGGTAAAGAACCAAAGTTTCATTCGAAATGGGCGAAGTTGAGCATGTCTTTAGGGACAATTTGCACAAACTTTGAAAATAGCTAGAAATAATCATCGACTTCTGTTTTGGCCTCAATGCACAGGCTGATTTTTATCCAGAAGGATTAAAATCTAAATTGAAATCATTGTATTTCATCGTGAAGTGAGTGCTTTTGAGAGTTTTCCTTAAGAAGACGCTAAAAAATTCATGCTTGCTTCCTCAAATGCAAAATAAGGAGATTGCATATTCTAATATGCTAACCTATTCGTGTAGTATATGTGGTCAATGTTTTGAAAATCAAAATTTCTTTTTCTTAACATGCATGCTTAGCATATTTTAGAGTGATCGTTGACACAACTCAAGTTATGACATATGATATTTATTGAGAAACGAATTGAGATAGAATATTCCAAGTAGTGAGAATTTTCCGAGCTTTTTTTCTTTTTTAAACCTCACCACCCGTCCAAAACCTGCCCCCCTTGTATATAACGTCCGCAGAAAACTCCTCCATTGCTCCAACCTCTTCACCCACGCATTCACTCACCAATCACTCAAGGAAGAAATCCAATGCATAGACCTCGGCCATCAATGGCATAATTACGCACGTTCCGGAGAAGGGCGGTGGCCCGGTGTTCCTCCTCCGCCGCCGCTTTCTAGAGCTCTGGTACATGTGGCCCAGTCAGATCCACCCGCCGGCCTCGCTTGGACAAAATGGATCAACGAAATGGCAAGACCCGGTAAAATGAGTCACGATGGGTTGCTTAAATGGTACTGTGTGATAGAAAAAATGGTCTTGTTTCCGGGTTTTGAAAGGGAGAACTTGGGCCCTAGTCCTGCATTTGGGCTTTTCTTGTTGGTTCTTGTGAAATGTATAGCTGGGTTGTACGGTTCACCCATCGTTTTCAACATTGGCAGTAAAGACATTTACCTATAAAATAAGAGAAAAGAAGAAGCTTTCTAATCGCAATTAGCGTAGGCAAAAATGGAACAAAGCGGATGTGAAAAGAAATCTATAACAAGGGCTGTATGTGCAGACACTGAATAAACATTTTGATTAGGTATGGGGGGTTAATGAAAATGAGCGATGAAAGGTCATAATTATCCGTTGGAATCTTGAATTGTCGCTAAAATTTAATCATTGTTAACTTAAAATACTAGATAACCAAGCGTGTTTGGATGAGCCTCACACACGTTTGATGCAATGGATGATGTGAATAAAAGGGACGATCGTGAGCTTGTAACTTGATTTGATGACTTTTTGATCGATCTTAAATCGCTCGCTAGATAAACTCACTTATCTCAAAAATTTCAAATGTTAAGAAAAAAACTCTACTAAAAGTTGAGAATAACAAATTATATAATTGAATATGTAGCAAAAGTTCAAAGGCTGCTTCCACTTTCCATGAAGCTCTCCTGGCACTTCTAATCCTACAAACTACTAAAAATCACGCATACGTACGTCCGCATAATATTCTCTCTTTCAGATTTCATTAAGTAATCAGCGGGCTAGCTGGGAGCCCTCTCGAAAGGTCGCACCCTCTTGAGAAAACCCATCTCGTGGGGCATTAATTAATTAAGTAAATGGCAATAAAAATGAAAAAAATAATTAAAAAAATGACAATAAAATAGGACTTGTGGGCATTCTAGACCTAACCTCACTTCCCATAGTACCTACGGCCCTATACTACGTGAGTCTCCCCATTAAGGAAAATTTTCAAATTTTGGATTGCGAAAGCGTGGCACGGTCATTCGATCGTCCCGAACCGTTGCTCGTTGTTCATTTCTATTATGTACAAAAGTAGGTCTTTATTTGTCCGATGCTGCTAGAAGTAGGACGCATGACTCCTAGGAATGTGGCCTACGATTGAATCTCAAAGACATTCTTATTATCCGGTGGCCTATTTTGGAGTCACTCGGAGCTTTGGCACCATCATAGGAGGTATGATGTACATGCATCCATTTCAAAGTCGTACAATTAGGACCTTGATATACTTCTATTCCGTTCATCTTATCAGATGTTATATTCCTTTTTGCTTTCTTTCAGGTTTCTTCTTGTTCTCCTTTAGCACCTGTAGAAGCGATCAGAGGTATTTGGCCCCCAAAAGGGATTGAGGTTTTAGATCTTCGCGAAATCCCCTTTCCTAATATCCCTATTCTCCTTTCATTTGGACATGAGTGCCGTAAAGTATATGTACTAAAAATCTAAAAACTTGTCACGAAAGTGTAATTGAATTCTAAAACTTTTAAAAAGTATAATCAAATCTTAAAACTTGTCAAATTGGTATAATCAAATCATTCCGCTAACACTATTAATTTAGCTAAAGAAAATGCCAACATGGCATCTTTAAATTATCTTCTCTCTTGTACTTGCCATTTTTCCATTACTTTCTTCTCTAAATCTTATTTAAGTTAGATTAAAAAGGCTAATTTAAAAAAAATGGAAAAAAAAGGGAAAAAAATAAAGGCAGGGACCTCTCGATGGGCACCGCCACCACCCGACACCGGAGGGGAAGGCAGAGGTTGCCAGCCCTGGGTGAGGGTGGTCAGCTGTAGGGGCAAGCCTCGCCGACCCTCACATGGAATTCAAAGTGCATGGTCGCCTTCGGTATTTCTTTTCTTCACGCCTCTTTCCATTTTCATTTTGTCTACGGAGCACGAGGGAAAGTTCCTGGCAACTACATGGAGTTCCCGGAACCATCCGTCCAGCGTATTGACTAAACAACACTCCTGTTGCTCGGTACTCCACAGCAAGGATTGCTTCTTGTAGAGCAGGTTCTGGCAAGGCATAACAAATGCTTCGATCGCTCTAGAACATGTGCACACCGCAAGGCCGTGCATTCTTCCCTCGTAGATTGGAGAGAGGAAAGCTGAAGCCTTGATTGGCATGTTATAAGTAAGGACACGTCACCTACCAACGCGCTCCACGATAGAACGTCTATATTCATCATCTACCGATCAGCTCATCGAACGAGAGATGGGAGAAAATACAACGCTACCACCATGTGGTCGGGACGGTAGGACTACCTTTCTAACCACAGGACTCCTTTTTTTTCCCGAAAGAATGGTGAGACCAGGTTTGGCTTTCGAATACCCTTGATGATGTCGGAGCAGTAACTACAAATTGTCTATAAGAAGCAACGTGGCATTGAGGGCTTCGTGTAAGTGATTTCCAAGTTAGCACCGCCCATCATATAGGACGATTAATATTCATGTTAGTGATTTTCAAGAAAAATTAGTTAGAATAATTAAATTAGCAAATTGAAAAAAGGTTTATGACTAAATTAGCCAAATTAATAGGTTTAGAACCAAATTGGTATAAATACAATGAATATATGATTTTTTATATTTTTTTAAATTTCCCCAATTCCTTGCGATGCTAGAGGCTTTTCAGTGAAGCAAAAGGAAGACTAGCACTATACTTGGCCTCTTCATTTTGATCATTTTGAGCAATGAGGCAAGATTGGATTGCTCCAAGATTGGAATCTTGACCTCGACCAATTGACCTCTCATTGTTTCTGCCAGTTTTGGATTTGAGTCGAGATTTGGATCTCGAGATGCTATTTACATGGTAAATTGCTAGCCTGTTTGTAGTCTGAAACTCTCAACTGTCTTCTCATATGTTCTTAACTGTAAGTTTCCCCAATAAAGATATATAGCCCCTTAATGAATCTGAATCTGAATTTACTTCTTCATGCCTATATGCTGCATAATCTTACTCATGTGGAGTTGAATGCTATTGATTTGGTCTGGGATACTGTGGTTCAGTTCTCGCCACCCTTTAAGATTCTTGGGGAAGGATTCTTCCACCGACTACGCTCGCGTTGGTGATGATGAGAGTTGCTATTTTGCTCGTTGCTCTCAGAGGCTTGTAGAGCTTGGATTCAGGTTAGGGGAACTTTTGAAGTTTGCAAATTTCTTTTAGCCTGCACAACCTCATATTCTCCTTGTTTACTTAGGTATGGACATATTCCCGCATATAATATGCTTTGTAGAGTGTTAGAAATCCTCTAATGTCATTGTTGCTCATTTGGGAGTGATCCACTGGTTCAGGTAGTCCTTTCCCTTTCAATTTTGGAAGCGTTCTCTTGCAAAGATGGGCCCAAAAGCTCTTGCTTTTCCATTTGTCTTTTCACTCATTATCTCAAGTACAATCATAACCTTTTTTTTTTTTTTGGTCAGTGTACAATCATAACCTTAAGTAGACACAAAGGCACGCATTTGGGCTACTCATCCAAGGCCTTCATTTATTGCAAAAGCTAGCAGCTGGTACATTGGACCATTTACATAGTATAGACGGATTGTGCAATCAATCCGATAAGATGCAACAATTCCTATGTTCCAATCTCAATGGAGTATACATTGAAACAGATAGTAAAAAAAGGAATAAATAGCATACAAGATTGGAGGAGGATTTGGACCACTATAATTTAGTTTCTCTGTAGTAATCTCATGGTCTGCTCTTTGGCTTTCATAATTTTCTGCTCACAATTACTAACAAATGTTGTCTGCTCGCTTTTATGAATACCAGTCGTGCAATATAGGGCGAAATGCTCGCAGTTATTTTTCAAGAGGTTGTAATTACCAAAAGCGTTGTCAGCGTGAAGCTGGCTAGCCGTCTCGATGACCTGATTCCGTGATTTGATAAATGGTAAGGTGGTGCACGTTCCACGCCTTGCCAGCATAAATCCTAGTCGTGACTGCCCATATCCATAGCGGTAAAGTGATCAGAGATTTTTGCCGTCCTGGAGGAAGCAATTGATGCAAATTTTGATGACCCCCCGCTTGTTTTTTTGGTTTTCGCATTCCGGAAAATTGGGACAACTTTGTTGCTTGTAGCTGGCCTTGGACAGTGATGGGCATATAATTTTTTGATCCTCCGTTCGGGTGAAGTGAATCACGTAGCCATTACCGAAGTAAATTCCTGCCATACATACCCGCGCGGAACACGGTAAAGAAACAAAATTTCCAGTCCCAAATGCACTTTAAAACCTGTCAGAAATAATGACAAAGTCCTGTTTTTTCACTCAAAGGATCGAACTTAGGCCCAGTTCCTGCCGTTTGGGCTTTTCCTAGCTGGGTTTTGTGGAAATGTTTATAGAAAATCAATTGAACAGTTCTTTCAACCCAAAATATATGACAAATGTACTTGTGGTGAATGAACATTTTGATTAGGCAGGGGGTTAATGAAATCGAGTGCCATTAACAGTCATAATTACCCATTTAAATCTGCAATTGTTGCTAAAAATTTTGATCATTGTCAACTTGAGCACTATTTGACTAAGCATATTTGGTTGAGCCTCCCACGTGATATAAAATGGATATGTGGATGTGAATAAGAGGGAATTGTGAGCCTGTTACTCGACCTCATGACCTATAATTCGATACCATGCCAGTTTGCGAGACAAACTCCCTCGCCCCCGAAAGCTTTAGATGTCGAGTAAAAAGACTCAAACAAAACTTGGGATTGTAAATCTCACAATTGAATTATATATGTTTTCAATTCAAGAACAATATCTGAGTATATAGAATGAGAGATCTTTCTAGGTGCACCGGGAGTATATGACATCCCCAAAAAATATCAGTTGTTCATCCGTTTGAAAGGGAAAAAAAAATTAAAATACATGACTTTTGACTTTTGAAAGACATGACTTTTTCTGCATCCGACTAGGGCTTTTCAACTAGCAGAGATCGATCGAGACACATACAAAATCGATTTTTCTGCATCCGACAAGGGTTTTTTTTGACAATATCTCATGTATTAAGTCAAGTCAAAAGACACTCCTTATAGAATATATCGACATAAACCTTTTATTAAAAATGTCGATATCATTTAATGACCCAAAGAAGACATGTTACAATCAGAACAACAGTCCTTTCGCGTGGGGATGTAGCTAAGTATCTGACTCTATTAGTCAAAGTTTCTTGCTGTTGGGGCCGTGCTCGTTTGCGCACAATTAATAAAACGAGCATTATTTTTTGCCACCGTGTTGTACTGATAGAATGAACTTTTAGTAATCCGGCGGCCTTTGCCAAAAATAAAAATTAAAACAAAAAAATAAAGAAATTCAAATAAAGGAGGGTTATCAAATTTTAAAAATAAAGAATTGAGCATTATCGATTTTTGATTAAGTCTGGTAGAAAGTAGTGTGGTCGGTAAGTGACAAGCCACGACCGTATCTCAACCAAATGTTAAACTTGAACACCGCCCAGCCGGAGTTGAAGGGCAAAATTTGATTGGAATAATCTATGAACCCAAATAGACGGAAGTTCGAGTCTCACAAAATTTTATAAAAGAGCATAAAATACTAATGCAACGGCAAAGGAACGAGAAACTGTACCGTGGTGCGTATAAGCGCCATGCAATCCAAATCGGAATATGTGATCTCCGGCCTCCAGGTCTTCCGGCGTCACCTTCTTCCCCATCACTTCACTCCCCATTTTGCCCTAGCTTCGCACCCTTGGGCTAGTGCTTCAGAGTAAAGGTGATGCCGAAAGGTTGATGGAAGACGGATGAGGAGGGAGGAGGAGGAGGATTTGGGCAGTCCAGAGAAGAGAGGGGTTCAAAAGCGAAGAGAAATGAGCTTGGGAAGGTCTGAATCGGAGGTCGGACGATGGTTTTGGTGAGGGAGGTCATTATATAGAGCGTGGGGGGCAAAGCTCGTTACGGTGACCCAAGGCGATGGAGTGACGACAGGCGGTCTCGCGATATGTATCTTGGACTTTTTCCGATCTGTTGTTGCAAATGCGCAACTGTCAGATGGAACTACGTCAGATGAGAACAAGCATGGTTTGATTGGGCAACCCATCAATATCAATCGCTCCAAAAGACGGTCCTCCCTTTGTCTTGTTGTCGTGCGTCAAAAGTGGACTGATTAAGTCAGGATAGGATAACGTCATCGTTTGGGATCGGCAATCTAGCTTACTCCTGTGCACTAGCAAGCTATGAAGTTTGGTTTAAGTCACGGCATATTTTTACCCTGCTCTTGCTCAACCTTGTCATGAACGGTGTACAGATGCGGCGGAAGACAAGCCACACGCCGAGGCACACTTTAGTAGCCTCGCCTGTTTAGGATGCACAAATCCGCTCGGAGGAGCGCATCTGCACGTACCACAGTCTCCTCAGTCGTCGCCGCGGGTTCCTTAGGAAAGAATCTCGATCACATCTCTGGGTCGCTGCACAGTTTTCATATAAATAAAGGCGTACCAACTTACGCATTTATAGGTCGAATTGACTTGTGGAGGTCGACGTATTCGTGGTAACCGAGGCTCAAGAATGTCACACCGCGACCGACGAAAGATTCAAAGGCTACGTGCGCTCGTCCACTTTCCATGAAGCTTCCCCAGTGCCCCTCAGATTTGTGCGTTCTAGAACTTATGAAAAGAGCTTCTTTCCTCATAGCGAAACCACTCACAGAGAATATCACATTGGCTATGCGTTCTAGAATATCACATTGCCAGAGGTTGTCGATTCGATCGTTATGGCAATTTCGTGTCCTATTTAGATCGCTCCGCAATTTTCGTAACTTTAAATGGGGTCGAAAATTTAACATCTAATGGACTGATGCTAATGGTTAGCCATATACCGCGATAAACATGCCATCAATTCACGCTTTCTTTTCGAAGACCCATGACTCGTGGTGTATATATTTAAAAGCAACTAATCTAATATGATCTTTCTTTTTGGCTGTTTTTTAGTGGTCTCGTTTCCACTGGACACTATGCCCGACGTTGTGGGCTGTTCCGAGGTGCCTCACGTCATCTCGTGTCGTGTGGAATTTGGGACACGGAAGTCGGATGAAATCAATAATGGGCCAACCCCTCAAAGTTTTAATTGCTTGAGAAGACGCGTCTCCCCTTGTATTCTTGTCGTAGGTCAGAACTTTGAAGTGGTGTTTGAAACTGCATGGGACAACGGCATCTGGTAACGAATTGCACGGATCATCCTCGCTTTGAACCTGCTTCTGCTATCTGAAGGGGTCTCAAAGACTAGTCAGATGTCGATGGACACTTTAGTAGTCTCGCTTGTTATTCGGAGGCGCATATCTGCATTTATCACAGGCTCCTCAACAGCCGCGAATTCCTTAGGACCATTGAACGCTCAATAGTGAACGAGGAATCCGATCATATTTCCGGTGAACTCAGGCTCGAGACAATCGCATCGGCCGATGAAAAATTCATAGGCTACGCCGGCTTTTCCACTTTTCACAAAGCTTCCCCGGTACCCATCCTCAAAATCACGAAAAACAGATCTATTTTAAGGGAGGCCGCGGGAAGGAGGTCAAGGAGCGACTTGGTGTGGAAAAGTACTCACGTAGGCACAGCGCAGCGCGGATGATAATCTTGCGGGGCCTCAACTAATTAATTAAATTGAGGCACTCATTAAATTTGTCAAAAGTAAAACGAATCATGGAAATAATTCTGGTATAAAACATGGTGCGTTCTAGAGCCATTAAATTTGGGTCGCTCTGCGATTTTCATCACTGATATAAAACATGATACATGATTTCCTGGTTTTAATCGGGCAACATTCAATTTACAAATTATTGCAATGTTTAGGTCGATTATTCATCCCAACCAAAATATTCATATGGTTGCGCCATTCGGTGAGAATAATTGCAATCTAGTTTATGATGGACCACAATCATGGTTCACGAAGATTGCTGAGTGTGATGAGATTATTACGACTCGACAAATTACACCATAAAAAAAAAAAAAAGAAAAAAAAAAGCTTGTTTTCATCCACCTCAAATCGGGGCTCCAAGCCGTAGCTCGGCTCTGAACTGATGACTTTGGTCGCCGCTCGTGGCGCATATGGTAGCAAAGTGCAGATCGTTGATGAAGTGGCGCCATCCTCTGCAGATGGACCTGAGCTTGAGAAGCAACGTCGTGGGGGGTAGGCGGGAGAGAGAAGGTCGTAGAGAAGCCGTGGAAGGGAGTGACGGCGACCTCGTTCTCGTCATCGGCATTTCACACCGAGAAGCGAAAAAAGGCAAAGAAGAGCGATGGGCGTGAACATTGAAGAAGATGGGTTCTGCTTCATCCAACTTTGGTTTTCCTTTAAATCAAACCTACGCGGCCGACAAAAGCATCACCATCATCGTCCCAAGGGCCACTTTCTTTTTCAAATTAGTGGGGCGAGCGAACGAGAGAGAGCGACGCTGCGGTTAACGAAGGCGCTGTCCTTGATTGATGGTGGAAGACGCGGTGGGGGACACATGGAAAGGAAAACGAATCCAATTCTATAAAAGACGGCCATACGATTGATTAAAAAAGAAAAGAAGGAAATCATCTGTTGATCGAACTCTGATGTGATCGTAAATAGAATTTGGTGTTCTGAAGTTGATAGCTGTGAGAGAGAGAGAGAGAGAGAGAGAGAGAGGTTAGGGAGAGGCAATTGGCTTTTAAAGGGTGATGAGCAATATATAATATTAAAGATTAGAATACATTATAACACTCGTTCATGATCGATTCCGTGTACGCACCTATCCGAGTTGTATGCACCTCGGCTAGTAAATATGGGATCTCAAATTCCGAGGTGCTAATAAAATGACCGCACTTTGTCAAGCTATTGACTCCAAATCTCCCTAGGAATCCTCAAAAGTCATGCAGCATCACAAAAAATGAATATTTCCTTTTTCCGTGATGAAGTTCTTTTCCTTAGCAAGCTTTCTAACAACTTCCGATGCTTTGAGCAAGATGGGGTTCTTGATGACAAAATCCTGCGGCTTTCGCGAGTGTGGCTAGGAGGGCCGTTTGGCCTATGAAATGATATCATGTGGCCGACATAAACGATGTCCAATCTTTTTCTCAATAGCCATGATTTAAATTTCTCCAATTCCATTCTCGGTTCCGTGAAAAAGCAAAAAGGAAGCGGAATTTCTCCAGCTCTTTATCCATCAGTTCCGCGTTCCACCACCTTATCTCCTACATCGTCGCCGTTACTGATCACATTATGCCGCGATTTATCTCCTTCTCTTTTTCTCTTTTTTCAAATCGAAAGGACGACATCACAATTAGTTTCGTGAGAGAGAGGCATCACATCAAGCCATTTGGAACATGTCGGTCGGGTTTTCACCACTTTTTAAATGAGAAGTTGCTGGTTTTGTTGTGGGGGTGATGTGATTTGGTATGGACTTTTGGGGGGATGTTGGGATCTGGCGTTTCGGTCTTTTAGGGTTTTGACTGGTTGGAACGCAACTTGCATGGGAAGCCAAGGATCTAAAAGGTTTCGAGAGTATATTATCAGAATCATCTTCTGGTGGTGGGATGGCACCTTTGACCCAAAGCCATGTATGAATAAGAATCTAGGATTTCGAGAGTTACCGTGACTCCGTGAGAACTATGTTCGGATGGTGGGATGGCATGTTTGACGGAAAACCGTGTAGGAATCTGTAAAATTTCGTGGGGAACACACCGGGCGGCTCTAAAAATCTAAATTGTCAGAGAATTGCATGATGTTTTAGGAAAATCGTCTTGAAACGAAAGAAGAACAAATTACCAAAGTGCGAAAAGGCAGGATGGGCTAAACTTAACGAAAAAACTTACATAGTAATAGTGCAGTATTTACTTTAATTCTGAACTTTTTAAGTTTGCCAATTTAATTATAAACTTTTACAGGAAATTTCAATATAGTTATTTCGGCCAATTTTTACCGGAAATTACTGATGTGGTGAAGTGCCAAGTAGAATGGCCAAAGATGACTAATATGTCGTGTTAGTGAACTCCAATGAACACTAGTAGGAAGGATTGCATTCAAATTTCACACAAAAGATTAGGATTAATTGGATATTTTTATCAATTAAATCTTAAACCTTATAATTTTGCCAATTAAATTCTAAATCTTTTCAAGATTCAATATAGCCAATTTTAGCCAAAAATATTGATAGTAAGGACAGCCATGATTTGAAGAATTTTTATGATTTTTTTAAAATTTATGATTTTTATTTTACTTTTGTTCCTTTCCTTTTCTTTTCTTTCTTTTTTATTCCTTTTTTTTTTTAATTCCTAACAAGAGTCGTCGGCCAACCCACACCAACCACTGGGTGAGGGTCGCGAGGCCCTTGCTAACCATGAAGTCCTTGTCGGCTGCAGGCAAGGTTGCGGCTCTCACCAAATTTGGTTGAAAAAAAAGAAGAAAAAGAAAGGTATAAAAAAATTATAAAAAAAAAATTGTTTGTGTTAGCATTAGCCATTCTATATAATACTAATGATAAGAAAAATTGTTTGTGTTAGCATCAGCCATTCTATATAATACTAATGACGTCTATGCTAGCAATTTCCCATTAAATTTGGCCAAATTGACTTAATTAACAAAATGTGAAAAATGTTAATGACTCAATTAACAAAATTAAAATATTTATGACTGAATTGTTGAAAGTATGATAGATTGATGAGTTTTTGGATAATTTTTTCATCGTTCTTTTGTAGTAGACATATTGGTTATTTAGTTACACTTGCCGAAAATCATACTTGGGCAAGTCCCACAAGGAATTTCATGAAAACAGCATAGAGATTTGGGATTTGGCATTGGATTACTTGGTGAAGTATCATCTGCATTTTGATCATTTTGTGAAGTAATATCTTCTTCTCCTTCATATCACAGCATGCAATAGGGACAGCTCGTTGGGCATCTCCTTTGTATCGCTGCTATTCCAGATCTGCTATGGCTTCAACAAATCATTTTGATGAGATGGCAAGCCAATGACTTTTCCCAAAGGCCAATAAGGAGGTGTCTTTCAACCGATTCTAGAAATATCGAGCCTTGTCCTCATCGTCGGGTGTCCAGAATAGTGGCAATTTGCACTAGGATTGGGGAAGAAAGGATAATTAAGAAAAGGGTCACGTTCTTTATTAGATATTATCTTTAGGGGCATTCGCTTGTGCGACAGTCTGAAACGACGAACGTTCAATGGATTCATTGAAAGGAGACGCACATCAAGGGATAACAATTTTCAAAAAGGACACCTAATTCTCGATGGATCTGAGAGGCAAGATTTGTCGGCCGCCATTTGCCCTTCCAGAAAAGGAGCATAATCATTGTCCAATGGTGGTTGGGGACAGGGACCTGTGACTCTGAGGACACCTCGGACGACCCAACTTTTGAGACACGCCCTTGGGCATCCGGCTGTCTAGAGAAAATGGATGTCATGCTCCAATCCACGTTAGCCAAAAGACCCGTTAATTTCATTAGCCTCTCACTTTGCCATAAAAGGAGCTTCAACTTTTCAGAAATTCACAACACAGGAGAATCGCCGGTCAACCCTCGCCATTGTAGGTGAGCGGCCATCAACCCTTGCTGGTCACAGGTGAGGGCAGCCCAACTCTCGCTAGCCATTGGGTGCTGCTCGCGAGGCCCTTGCCAACCATGAAGCCCTCCCTAGTCATGGGTGAGGCTTGCCAAGTCCTCGCTAGCGATCCTAACAAAGAAAAAGAGGGAAAGAAAAATAAAAATCATTCAATTTAAAAAAAAAATACAAAAATGTTGTTTACATTAGCGTCAACCGTCCTATGTGATATTACCGGTGTCTTGTTAGTGATTTTCCAGTTAAAATTGACCAAATTAACTTAATTAGCAAAACATGAAAAATATTTTAAAACTCAATTGGCAAAATCGAAAGGTTTAGGATTGAATTAACAAAAGTGCAATAAGTTTAGAACTTTTTGGATAACTTTCCCATTGTCCCTTTGTAGCCAACGCATTAGTTATTTCATTATAGTTGCCCAAAATGATATCTTGGGCAAGTCCCACAAGGAATTTCAAGAACACAACTTAAGAGGTAAAGCAAGATTCCGCATCAGATGACTTAGTGGAGTATCATCTGCATATGATCCTTTTGTGACGTATATCTCCATATCCCAGTACGCAACAGGGATAGCTTGTTGGGCATCTCCGTCGTATCACTGCTATTCCAGACCTGCTGTGGCTTCAACAAATCATTTTGATGAGATGCCAAGCCAATGGCTTTTCCCAAAGGCCAATAAGGAGGTGTCTTTCGACCGATTCCAGAATTATCGAGCCTTGCTGGCAATTTGCACTATGATTGAGGAAGAAAGGATAATTAAGAAAAGGTTCACGTTCTTTATTAGATTTTACCTTTAGGGGCATTCGCTTGTGCGACAGTCTGAAACGACGAACGTTCAACGGATTCATTGAAAGGAGACGCACATCAAGAGATAACAATTTTCAAAAAGGACACCTAATTCTCGATGGATCTGAGAAGCAAGATTTGTCGGCCGCCATTTGCCATTCCAGAAAAGGAGCATAATCATCATCCAATGGTGGTTGGGGACAGGGACCTGTGACTCTGAGGACACCTCGGACGACCCAACTTTTGAGACACGCCCTTGAGCATCCGGCTGTCCAGAGACAATGGATGTCACGCTCCAATCCACGTTAGCCAAAAGACCCGTCGATTTCATTAGCCTCTCACTTTGACATAAAAGGAGCTTTAACTTTTCAGAAATTCACAACACAGGGGAAACAGGGGTCGGCACATCCAATTAAAGATATACAGACCCCATAACTCAGTGTCCTGGGAAGAGTTTTGTTCTAATAGAGTCCGACAAAGTATCTGGCCGTTGAGTACATAATTCATAGAAGTGCGGATGTAGCATTTCCTCTCAAAACTCTAGTAACTACAACAATGGTCGCTGTCCCTATATCAAACCACGCAGGCGAAGTGAAAGTATAAGAGTGAAATGTCTCAGAAATGCCCCAACACAGATCATTATATGGACAATGCGCAATCCGTGCTTGCATGAGTGTCTGCTAACTCAAAAATGGGGCACAAACTCTTTGCACTATGGTAAGGTACAAACAGCGGGCCTCATTTGCTCGAGAGCTTGAACGGTTATATGCTTGATCTGTCGTATGATTGCATGTAAGGAAGCAAACTGGCAGGTTGAAGAGTTCTGGTCGGGTCTGTGATGGCAAGGTTTGCCTCGTTGACTAAAGCAAGAAAATGATCGAAAGTATTGGCATTGCGGATGACAGAGGAAATGTAAGCCATCAGATGCTCAGTGGGACCGGCATTTGATGCACTGTCGCAAGCTGCCACAACATCATGGGAATCACATCCATCACTATAATCATCCGAACTGCCAATGGACTTCCTTTTATCCAAAAGAATGGTGAGCACTGCACAAGGTGAGGTGGGCAAAAGGGGCCGTATATTACGTCAGCACCTAAGCTGTATAAAAAGAGATTACACCTTCACTGACTGATGAAAAGAGAAAACAACCGAATATCTCACATTGATGCTCAACAGAAGCGTGTTAGTGGAGAAACTACTCACATTATATCTGGTTTCAATCCCCGAAGTACGCTCTCAGATCCACATTCCCAAGGCAGGTGTAAACATTTTACCTGGGGTGAGAAAATGATATTAATTCCAGTTCTTATTCCTCCAATTTGCATATGGTCAAACTGCATCAAGAACCACATGATCGCAAAAACGAATATACAGATGGACCTCATTCAAAGTCATGCTTTTCTTGATAAATCAAATTTTTCAATAGAAAAGGACAACCCCACTGCTATAGAGGTAACCAAAGGACTAAAGGGGAAGTCGCGCAGCAGGACTACTCTTTTATGCTAAAGGCATTATCATAACGATGTCTACCATACAAATGAAAGAAATATCTATCATGAGATCTAAGAAGGAATACTCTGTTTTTTTTTTTTTTTTTTTTTTTTTTTTTTGATAGGTTGCCATCACTTAATATTACCTGCATGAATAACGGTCAATATCTAAACTGCTACTCGTGTATCATCATGAAACCATGTCCAGCGTGTTCAGCCAAGTTTGTATATGTGCTGAAGGACAGATTACTCGTTTCACAACCAAATCAGCTTTTGATATCCAGGTCATAGGAACAAGAACAATTCCAAGAACCAAGTACACCAAAAGAGTTGCTTGCCAAAAACATAGCGAGCGCAACCCTAGCATATCTACATATACTGATTGATGGATTAAGAACAATGCATAAACATATGATGGTCCGAGTAAAAGAAAAAACCTAATCAGAAAGGAGCTTAGAGCTCAAGGACAGTACCTTGGAAGCTTTCACGTGGCAGAGACAGATACCAACTAAGCCAACCCCTGAGCCAACCTATGTCCAATATTCTAGTCAGTACCTGAAATCAGTTCTAGTGCATGATATACAAAATTAAAACAGATCGAACTAATCAGATAAAAGGGAAAGGGAATAGAAGGCCAAGTGATTATCTCTGTGGTGTTCCATAGACTACAGGATCTGATGAATCAGATTGCTACTCAGAAAGTAAAATGACAGGGTTGGCAAAACTTTATAACGGAATGTCTATAGAGAACCAAATCTCACGTGGAAAACTCAAGAAAATTGAACCCATAGCACCAATGTTTGTTTGCAAATTCAGATGCACTTTGGATAGCTTACTTCAAAACATGTTTTGCTGGAGAGCATATCCGGAAGGGATATGAACTCTGACAAAAATAGAATGGACCTAAAGCTAATTTCAGTCAGCACATAAATGGATGAGACAATAAACCATCTATGATTAAAACTGTCTTCATAACTGATATAAAATTGTGCTCTTGTGCCATAGAGAGAGAGAGGGAGAGAGAGAGAGAGAGAGAGAGAGAATATACATCCACGTCTACTCTAATTGAAGAACCAGGACAAGCATTCAGTTCTTCAAAAATATACATGAACCAATAACATACATACCCTGTATCTCCTTCAAGCATGTTGAGCGAAAAATGCAGTGGAACCACCATTTTCCTCACCATTGCATCCTCACAACTTGCATCTAGTAAATTATTAGCCAAAGATTTGGATGATGCATACAAAAATAAATAAATAAATAAATAAATAACTCAAGTGAAAAAAAAAAAAAACTGAAAAAAGAAAGTTACCATCTGGGAAAAGAGAAGAAATATATTTCAAAGCCCTCACATTCCCTTTGATTGTATTGTCATCCTAATGAAAAATTACTTTGTCATTGGTAACTTGAGGTTTAATAAGTAAACTAGGAGGAATGGGGCACATTATTCTGTAAGAGAAATTAACAACGAAGAGCTTTACCTTTAAAGAACTTATGAACTCGGTGTGCAGTTCATACAATTCATCTAGCACATCATCACGATTAGACTCAATTTCCAATATGAGCTTCTTCAAGAAGTTTTTCAATTACGGAGCATGACACTTGCCAATCTGCAACAGCACACCAGCCTGTTCAGTGAATTTTGCAGTAACAGTCCACTAAAATAATGCAGGGAAAAAAGATGGCAATGAACCTGGTACTGAAGAAATAATGCACAAGCTAGCATTATTAAGCTAGAGCAACGATTCCAAAAGTAGCAACATGAACAACCACTTCCACAGAAGCATATAATCATTTCAGCTAGTCTATATGGTGCGAACGAGTACAAGAACAATCACTTTAGCAGATATGACACGGAGGAAACACAAAAAATCTTCTTCTTTTTTTCCAGTTATTTCCGAAACCAACATCAATATGCGACCTGAAAAGACGCTTGGGTGGAGACATCTTTTTTCCTTTTTGGTTTTGGGTTCTCAAGTTTGGGAAAAGCTATCAGTCAAGACTTTACAGCTTTACGGATGCAATGATCCCAAATGAGCCTCTGAACATCCATCCTCACGGACCCACCACCGAGCGATCTGGGTTTCGTGTGGAAGAGACAACTGCGTTAAATTCAATGCACACGGGATCTAGAGAAACTAAAGACCGGGTGAAATGGAATAATTTTTTTGGGAAAAAAGAAAAAGAAAAACGAGAAACTGGTGAGCTCAGTGAAGCGCGCGCAGAGAGGGAAAGCAGAGGAAGATTTTACCTCGAGTGTGACGTCGCGCAGTCGGTGGGTTCCATGGCGAGAAGCGCGGAGACCAGATGGAGGCTCGCAGTTTGCTTCTCCGTTTTGTTCAAGAAATGATTCTTGACACCTCTTTCTCTGCAACACCATCGACAGGAGTCACGAGCAGGAGGAGGAGGGAGGAGGGGAGCCGGCGAGAAGCGGAGACGGGTTTGGATCGGTTTTTCGGGTTCGGGTCGGGCTTGAATATGAAATCTCAAATCCGATTCATTAGGCACAAGAAAATCCGAAGTTCATATCAAATTCATGAATACGAGTGAAGGCTTCTGCCCATGTATCCTTCCTTTATTTTCCTTTTTAGATCTATAAAAATTAGGCAAACAAATTTATCTTTTTTTCCGAAGAGTGAGAGCATTTGCATTTAAGTAACATGCCTAAGTAAATTAAGATTAATACTTGAAAAATAAATTGAAAATGTTCTATCGGACAATGTAAATGATTGTCCAAGAAACATTTCTTTTAATCCTTCCATCTATCTACATGACGGACAGAGACACATGATTGTTGGAACACTTGATACATTGATGAAAAAGAGAAGTTTGAATTTTTAGGGTCATAGGATTGCGAAAAAGTGGGCTAACTTTTTTGGTTACTTTTTGTCGATTTTCAACGGATTCTTTTAACATACCAATTAAATGATTTTATTTTGACATAAAATATCGGCCAGTTTGGTACATCCATTTTATCTATGTTGTATCTAATCAAACTATAAAAATTCATGACATGAAAAAAAGAGTTAATATATTGAAAAATCTTCATTGTTTTAATATTTCCATTTCTTAATATATATTATAAGAAATATATACGTATACATATATATATCCTCGAACTAATGGTTTTTTTTTTACGTCTATTTGTATTCTTACTTGAAAAATGGCATTAAAATTTGTACGCACATTATTTACGTCTATTTGTATTCGAAAAATGTAATTTATAATATTGAAAAAAGGGCACACCTTTACTTAGTTATTTGAAAGGAGATTGGGATAAATCAACTACAGTCAAATTTTCTTTTCTGTTGGAATGAAAAAGTAAACACTCCATTAGGGAGGGTGTGAGGTTGGAAGAATAGAATTATAATTTAGAAGTGGTGAAAATAGTAAATGGTTATATGAATGTTTATACTATCGAAGACTCCATTCGTTTCATGGAAAATGACTTCCAAGAAAACATTTTTCGGATTTTTCAGTGTTTGTTTCGCGGAAAATGAATTAGTTAAAGAAAATGTTTTCCATCATTGGAAAAAACAACGTCTAAAAGTGAGAAAAATATATTCCATTTTTCAAAAGTGGAAAACATTTTTCATAATTTCTTCCATCTTGCTTCTTTTTACCAACACATTTTTGTTTTTTTGTTTTTTTAAATCGAGTTTTTAATTTTTCTTCATTTCCTTTTTATCTTCTTCCTTAGCCTTGGCCGATTGCCAGCCACAACGGCGGCCGGCCATGAGTCGGCTCGAGCCTTGCCCCAGGTTGGCGAGGCTCCACCTAGTCGGATCTAGGGAAGTTGAGCTCGCCCGAGTCCGACAAGCTTTAGCCTCGCCAAATCGGGCGAGGCGTAACATCACCAGCCTGGGGCATAGCTTGGGCCTCGCTTGATCCGGCGAGCTGGGCGAGGCTCGGGCCTCGCCCAAGCTCGCTAGAGGTTGCTAGGCTTTGGCGAGCCGCGAGTTCGCTGGATCTAGTGGTGGAGCTCGGGCTACTGATCCAGGTGAGCTCGAGCTCTGCCATCAGATCCGGCGAACTCGCGACTCACCAGAGTCCAGTGAACCTCTCGCGAGCTTGGGCGAGATCAGCCGAGCCTCGAGCTCACCGAATTTGGCGACCGTGTCTTGGTCGGCCGCTAGGCAACCGACCATCGTTAGGCCTACAGTGGTGGAGGAAGGAGGAGGAAGGAAAAGAAAAAGGAAAAAAGAAAAAGAAAGAAAAAAGAAAAAATAACTTTCTAGAAAATATTTTCCGAAAACGTGATATTTTTCATGAAACAAATGGACTCTAATTATTATTATTATTATTTTTTAAGTTATAATGTTAGCATATGAGATATTGACAAAGACAACGTTTTTGAGAGAAGAGGTATGGTTGGGTTGGGTTTAGCTGGTTTAGCCCACACCCAATTTTTTCTTTAAATACACTAAAAAAATCCCATGCTTATTAACTGACCCACTTCCTTTCACTTTTCCTATGTGGGATAAGGAAATATATACTTAGTTTATTTTACAAACAAAATTTCAACACAAATAAGGCAAGCTCATGCCTAATCCGAAGGAAATGCAAAACCAAATGAGGGATATTTGGCAGAGATATAATTGCCGGTGCGGCTGTGAGGATTGCTCCCGCATTCACTACTGCAGTGAAGCATTTGTCCACCATATCTAAGAATATGCTCTCCCTTTCGATACCAGGAGGAGAAGGGAGAATGAACAGACGAATTGCCAGGAAGAAGACGCTATATTTGAACTGCCCCTCCCTCAAGGAGGCAGCTCTTGTAGTGGGGTGTGTTGGGTTTTTGTTGGGGGGGGGGTGGTGGGGTGGGGAGATATAGAAAATACTGTCTTCGTTTGACGTCACGACATGTTATATCATCATCATATGAGTCGGTAATGTATCCACTGTTTCCCCAAGACAAAGCATATTGTTTCTGCATCGCAGGTATGTCACTGTAAGATACATCCCCTGCTAATTTGCATGTAAAGCCATCAAAAAACAAGGAATATTCTTAGCAGCAACTGCGTTTACTTTATGTCAATTCCATCTATAATGCACAACTTCACTCAATCAAAATAAGAAGGGTCCTGCTGCCTAAAAAACCTCTTGCTCTTCCTTTATCATCGTGCAATGGTCTGAGAATACCAAATAAAACTGTCTTTTGCCCTTTCATCTTTCCTCCAAACGAATTAAAAATGCCATCTCTCTAAACAATCTAAAGCATATCTTTCAAGTTCTAAATGACAGAAAGGACCTTCTATCCTCCACTATGATGTTTGTGGAACATCTCATACGGTGAGAAGAAATAATATGGTGCCATTACATTTTATCTACAATGAGAAGAAATAGTCTGGCACTGCTATTGTCAGATCTCCAACAAAGTAAAGGACTGGAGCCCTAGAACACAAAACATTGTGAAGATTAACCAGATATGAACTCCTGATATCTCACAGTTCTATGAACTAACCTTGTGAGCAGCGAGAACCTGCATGAAAATATCAGCCTCTTCCCTCACATCCAGCATCTCGGGAGGTCCTTTAATGCACACATCGCACCTACAATGATAGATACTCCATAATCTTGAAAAGTAATCATTTGATATCATAGAAGGGAGCTCGAAGAATTAACTATCTTCTCTGAATCCTTTTTTTTGTCGACTTCTCTGAATCCTATGTGACGTACCAAAATGAGCAAAGGCAGGATTTCATGAAATGGAATGATGAGTCATATTTTATCAGGTCGATCTGGCTAAGGAGATAAAACTACCATCAACCTGATTTTCAGCATGATGTAGCTGCTCAATAGACCATAATTCATGAGAGCATATTCTACAAATAAAGCAGAAAAGGATGAGCAATGTACACACTTCTCGTGACTGAAGTGCTCCCCAAAGTTCTCAACGAGTGATCTAGCTCGACAGTTCGCAGTGTTCATTCCATATCTGCAACAGTAATAAAAAAGGCCGGCGATAAAATATTAAGACTTTTCAACTAATGGAATGAAGGAGAGTAAGTAAACATACCTGTGACAATCAGACAGCATTTTGTATGCTAGTTTCAACTGATTTTCACTTCTTTGACTAGGCAACAGAGTTGGTGTTCTTGCTAAATTAGCAAAGAGTACTGATTGGGGAGGAGAGAAGACATATATAAGGATACGCACAATACATATTGTAGCTTACAAAATACAGAATAAATGGAGAAAGACACCGCATAGTGCATCCTTACTGCCAGGATCACTCACCAAAAAAAGCACGAAGTTATCCTAATTCTAATAAATAATGTGAAACAGAACTAAAACAATTCAGCCAGGTGAAAAAAAATTCTCCGACCAGAGAGCCGATAAACAAGAAATGAAGGATCAATAACACTATAACGTGGAAATCTATTTGTTGCGAATATATTTCCATGCTCTTCTGAGGTTTAAAATAGCAGAGAACTCTCCCTCCCCGCCCACCTGGGCTTTCCTTATTAAGTAGAGAATTTGATAGTTCTTTCTATGGATATACAACACTAACGGCCACTGCCTCAAACCGCAATGTACAGTTTAAAGAACTTACTGCAATCTGCTAATTTTCCATCTCTTCCAGCACGCCCTGCTTCTTGATAGTATGCTTCTAAACTCTGCAAGTGAATTCAACCCGGAATCTCAAACTCATATGTAAGAAGTGCCACTTAAGCATTCTTAGCAAGGAAAAGAAGGATGACCGAGGGAAAAAAAGGAATGGGATAAAAGGAAAACTAGAGCAGCATATAAGACATTGAGATGCTGAATTGCAAAACACTTCCATTAAACTACTAACAAAGTTCATCCAACTGTAAATACGCAAAAGAAAACAGCTTAATTAGAGCAAATATAAATTCACCTAAAGTAAAGCCACTACAAAACAGATGTACTTTCAACCGCAATATTTCATGGCAAAAAGAGCCAGCCAATTCAACAACTAACTGCAAAATGGTTTATTGTCGAATTTCAGCCCTCTTCTTTTGTTAGAGCCTATCAATAGCACTGTCAGCATCACCCTGCAAAATAGATAATGTGTACATGAGAATGAGGACAAGACCAATTAACAAGCCTAGATCCCAAAAAATGGAGAAATTCATTACAAGAACAAAGTGCAGTGCGGTGCACATGAAAGCCGGTCATAGAGATCTAGCAAGAGTTGATCATGAGTTAATTTTTTTATTAGGCACGATAAGCCCAGTTGGGCAATCCACTTGCAAATAAGAAATTGAAGCTCCGATGACTAAAGTGCAACAAATTTGGATTTCTACTTGTTATATCCTCTTCAAGACCAAGAAAGGGAGAAAATTATAAAACATTTTATAAAGACAAGAACCAAACAATCTCAACAATTTGATTGCAAAACCAATACGCAAGAACAATGCCAAGAAGCTACAAATCAACAGCAGCATAAAAACTGTCAGTGCCTTGCTTACTGCCGGCACAAAGAAGAATTGAAAACGAATTACAGTTAACAGCTCTAACAGCAGAGCGGCAAGACATACCTGTGCTCGGATGAAACTCCAGAGGGCGAATGTGGTGAATTGGTTGGTGTAGACTCCATCAGGGCCCAAGTGCCCCACGTTGATCTGCACGGAGGCATGATCCTTAGATGTCATGAGCCTATTTGTGGCAGAGCTGCGATGGAGGTGTTAAAAAGGAAAGGCCTCTATAAAAAAATTCAAAAAAATTACAAAAAAAGATGGCCGTTGCAAATTTGGAAAGGGCTGATGGTATACCACTTCCAGGGGATGTAAAGATCCAATACTCCTTAGACTTGAGGAAATTCTCCATCAACATACTCCAATGGTCATAATGACCATCAAAGCGAGGTATAGCAGGCTGTACAAAGTTCTATGTGGCCATCACTGCTGCTGCAAAGAAGAACCACTACTGCTCTCGTGTTTAATCACTCAAGACTCTCCTTTTGAACACTTTTTTTTTCTTCCCTGTTGTGGCTCTGATACCACTGTTGAAATTTAATCAAATAGACTCAGAGAAAAAAACCCACAAGAGAGTTGTTGCTTTAACTCTCGTCACAATATTCAACTGAACATAAGCCTATTAAATAGGCAGAACATCGAAACCACTTTGCAAGAAAAGAGCTACAGAACAACAACAACAAAGACCCACTAACATACCCCACTAACCAGAACATGTGCAAAAACAAACTCCTAAAAACAAGCCACTTCTTGTTGACTAATATTCCACTATTACATTATTGAAGACACGTAAAAACTGAAAGTTAACTACTTCAACAGATTGAGAGAGATGTGTATGTTAGACAAGGACAAGCTAACAACTTTGTTCTATTCTTGGAAAATCTAATGGGGATGGGACAAGCATCAGAATCCATGTAATGGGTAAAACAAGAGGGGGACGGAACCAAATGTCATCGGCTATGATCATATTTCCGGACATTGAACATAATGAGATTATATATACACACACATACACACATAAACATGTCCATACACGAATAAGCTGACTAGGGCACGTTTTTATTTTCTAAAAGAACAAACAGATAGAGAAATACAACATCGAAGAAAGGTTGGATCACTCGAGTTCAGTTTCTCCGCAGCAACTCCTTCATGGCCCATTTTTTGGCTTCCTTAATTTTCTGCACACATTCACTGAAAAATGCTGTTTGTTCACTTGCACGGTTGTCGGTCCGGCAATATGTAGCAAAATGCTCGCAATTATTATTGATGAGGTTGTAATTGCCAAATGCATTATCCGCGAGAAGCTCGCTGGCCTTATCGACAACTTGATGGGGCAATTTGGTATCGAGTAACATTGTGCAAGTACCTCGCCTTGCTAACTTAAACCTTAGTAGTGGCCACCCATATTCATATCGGTGAAGGGATCGGAGTTTTTTCCCATCTTGTCGGAAGCAATGGAGACAGGTTTTGACAACTCCACGGTCAATGCTCTTCTGGTATCCACATGTTGGGCAATGAGATGAAATTATTTGCTTGTAGCTAGTCTTGAAAAGTGAAGGATGCATGGTTTTTTGGCTCTCTGTTCGGGTGAAATGAATCACATAGCCTTCACCGATGTAAATTCCTGTGACATACGTACATGCAAATCATTAAAGAATCAAATTTAGTTCAAAATGAAAAAAAAAAAAATTCTAGAGGGACAATTTCAACACAAAGGTGGGAATGTACTATGAATATTCACTAGCTTCTTTCTTTAACTGAGTGGGTAGGCCGATTTTGGATTACAAATCTGAATGAATTCCTAATCTTTGGTTTGGCACGTTAGATAGAAATAAAATGTGCTGCAGCTCCAGCGCAGCTCTAGAATTTTCTCTCCAGCTTTCTACTCATGAAAAGACACAAAATTTCCACGCACCTAAAAGCGAGGACAGCATCCAAAGAAAGGAAACCATTATTTTAAAGACAGTTTGGACTTTAGAGCCGTCGAGCTGCTTGCTAACCATGTGATAAATCTCGGTGACTGGTCCAGAACTATCGCTCTTATCAATGCTAAATCATAGTAGTTTTCCAGACCAAAAAAATCTTCATATGAAAGTTGAAAAGCACTCCTTTTGGAATATATATCCCCATAAGTCAAGGTCCAAAAGAACACATGCTACAGTCGAAATAAATTAACTGAGCATTATTTTCTATGTTTGCTTCTGTTCTGCATCCTTGCTATATAAATAGTTAATTATAGTCTGGCCTGCAAATTAATTCCTGTCATTCTCCAAAAGAATCATGCAGTTTTTCCATTTCATTCTCATTCCGTAAAATTTCTTTTATTGCTTCTAGCTCATTCGGCTACATCTTTTGCAGCCATCTTAATCTCTTTTCCTAAGTACAATCATTACCGTCTCTTTGTTGCGAATGGAAAGCCACCATAGTTAATCTCATATGAGAGCTCTTCCGATCAGACCGTTCAGACAGGTCGATGTTCATTAATGTTTTATGGCTGTGCAAATAAAGAGAAACTGGATTTTTGTAGTTTTGACTTGAGATAGACTCGTTGTTGGGATAGCGTGGGCTTGAGATTAAAGCATTCACGGTTTATTGGTCGTTGGGTGTCAAGACATGAACCGTGTAAATTCCTCTCCCTCTCCTACCCGAATCTAGGGTTTCCATTGTGTCATCAGAGCCCATCATGCCTTTTTCTCTGGCCTGTTTGACTGAACTCAAATACGAATTGCCTTGAAATAGAATAAAAGATTAGGAGAGGAGAGGAGAGTGAAACCGTGGGGATGGATTAAACTCAACGCTTATAGATCCTCGAAAGGTGACTCCGATTTAGCCACAGCTCGTCCCAGTTCTTCGAGAGCAGGAATTGATTTATCATTCATTCTGGGCTGAGGGCAAGTGTTTCAGTTTGGCTTGGCGTAGTGTAAGAAAGTGGACTCACAAGCCATCCATCATGACAGCAAGCAATTGGAGAAATCAGATTTGAATTGTTATTAGAACTTTTCTTGCCTCTTCTCTGGCGACAGAAATCCAATATAAATTACCTTTTGAAATTAAAGAAAAATGGTGGGGAAGGATTAAATTCAACACTAATGAAGCCTCCAAAGCCAAAGGAAAACCGGGTGGAGCTGCAGCTCGACCAGTGATTCTTCGAAGATGAAAAGTGGGAATTGATTGTATCATTTGCTTCGGGCTGAGGCTGACTTTGGATAAATAGTATGAGAAAGGGAACCCTACAAACCACAGTTGCAGTTATTAACCAGTGTACATCACTTAACACTGAGAAGGAATAGAATAGAAAGGAAAGAATTTTGATTTCTGAAAAAAGATTAATGTGCAGTTGACCCAATTGTCCACTTGCTTGTTGATCTTGTTCTATATCGTCTTCAACGGGAGAGTGACCTTTGCCGTCATTTTACTATATTTGCTTTGTGAGAGAAAGGAGAGAAAATCACGGGGAGAGGAAGAGTAGAGATGAAGAGAATTGACACCAGGATGATCAGGAAGGTGACATTTACTACCATTAATTTGCATCTCATTTGGCTCCACAGATTTGTAGTCATTTACTCTCTGGTGGCTTCAATTTCAACGAATCATCCACTAGAATTATGTTAGTTTCTGACTGAGGCTTCTAGGTGTTGTCGGAACTCGGCTAAAGAGCAAAAAGATTGGCCAGAAAAAGAAGGAAGGAAAAAAAAGAATAGGACTAGTGCAAGATCAGGAAGATGAAGAGAACTCACCATGATGGCTGTATAATCCATACATCCCATATCTATAAACGTGATCCCCAAGTTTGAGATCCCCAAGTCTCACCACTTTCCACATCAACTGCATCAATATCGTCAATACCTTGTTGATGATCTTCATCACCATATTCGCTTGTGGCCCCTTTTCACTCTATTGGACTTGTGCTTGAGCTGATTTACCTGCCCAAAACTCCCCAAACTGAAGATGATTTGCCTTGAAGAGAAGAAAAAGAAAACTCAGGTGAGGAAGCTAATATCATCACCTGCGCTGCCAAAAGGTCGATATCAGGGATGATGAATACATCCGCAGAAGAGAGGAAAGATAAAGGAAGAAGTGAGCAAGATTGGGCGATGACGATAAGGCTATGGTATGAGGGTTCTTCAAGTGTGCGTGTCTGTGAGAGAGATGGCGTCGACAGATGTGAGGAAACGAGAAGGAGATAATGAGTGAGAATGAACTAGGATAGATTGGGCGATGGCGATGAGGTTATTGTGTGGGGGTTCTTCAAGCGTGCGAGAGAGAGACTCGGAGAGATGGCGTCCACAGAAGAGAGAGGAAAGGAAAAGGAAGAAGCGAGTGAGAATGAACTAGGAATGAGTGGGCGATGGCGATGAGGTTATTGTATGAGGATTCTTCAGGTGCGTGCCTCTCTCTGAGAGAAAGATGGTGGAAGAGAGAGAGGAAAGGAAGAGGAAGAAGTGAGTGAGAATGAATTGGGGGAGAGTGGGCGATGGCGATTAGGTTATTGTATGAGGGTTCTTCAAGTTTGTGTGAGCCTCGTCAAGTGTGTGAGGGTGTGAGAGAGAGATGGTGGAAGAGAGAGAGGAAAGGAAGAGAATGAAGTGAGTAAGAATGAATTGAGGGAGAGTGAGCGATGGCGATGAGGTTATGGTACGAGGGGTGTGTGTGGGGGGAGAGAGAGAGAGAGAGAGAGAGAGAGAGAGAGAGAGAGATGGCGGAAGAGAGAGGTGGTGACGAGGTTATTGTAAGAGGTTCTTCAAGTTTGTGCGTGTGACAGAGATGGCGTAAGAGAGAGAGGAATGGAAGAGGAAGAAGTGAGTTAGAATGAACTGGGAGAGAGTGGGCGATGGCGATAGGAGGAAAGGAAGAGGAAGAAGTGGGTTGAGAACGATGAACGGGGGGAGATTGGCGATGGCAGCGAGCTTGTTTTATGGGGTTATTCAAGTTTGTGGGTGTCTCTTCAAGTGCGCGTGCGAGAGAGAGAGACGGAGAGAGGGTTATTGTGTGTATAAGGGTTCTTCAAGTGTGTCTAATCGAGAGAGCCGGTGGCTGACCAATTGTGCCAACGGCGACTTAACCGTCGGTGGCAGAAAGCAAAACTCACGGTGGTGCTGCAAACGACTCCCGCTCTTTGCCCATACTCCAGCTCGTCAGTCACATGATCATGGCACAAGAGGCCCTCCAAGTACTTGAGCACCATCTTCCGGCCACAACGGCCCCCAGCCTCAAGGAATCAGTGACTGCTCACTGGAAATGACGATCTCAGTCAGACATTGTACTCCTTCACCCACCCGTCCAAGCTCTCCTGGCGCGAGCGCTCGACGAGCCCCAGAACTCGCCGGACGTGAGCCAGGTGGACATCTCGAAGCTCCGGGGACGGAGCTGGCGCGAACTCCTCCTCCGCCGTGTCAAAGGACGAGACGATGACGCCACCGCCACGGGCAGCGAACACGGGGCTGAGGAGCCTGGGAGGGGCGCTCGCAATGTCCCTCCATGACCATAAGCCCCGATCGAGGACTCTGCTCTTATCGGGCGGACCGGGCAGTCTTTAGTGAGAGAATAGCTCACCGCACGATAGGTCAGGCGGTCGACCCGAATCCGATTCTATGCTGGCGCTGCCACTCACGCGACAGCTCGACGCTCGACAGCGAGATGATATCTTGGGTCTGAGGAGATGGGTCACGCTGTGGAGGTCCTCGAAGCAGCGTGACCCATGACCTGAAGCTCCAGCGCCGAGCCGGGCCACGACCTCGCAGCCGGGTTGGGGGAACGGGGCTCCGAGCTGTGGCTAGGCTCTGGGCAGCTCGCGACGCGGGCATGGTGGCGGAGTGCGGATCGCGAATGTTGTGGGGCCATCCTCTGCAGACGGACCTGAGCCTTGTGGAGGAGCTCAAGAAGTAAGGCAGCGAC
This sequence comes from Eucalyptus paniculata subsp. matutina, assembly GCA_017140255.1. Lineage (NCBI taxonomy): Eukaryota > Viridiplantae > Streptophyta > Magnoliopsida > Myrtales > Myrtaceae > Eucalyptus > Eucalyptus paniculata. Next base: position 1,395,292 of record CM029437.1, on the reverse strand, counting down.
AGCGACCTCGTCCTCGTCCTCGGCGTTTCACACCGAGAAGCGAAAAAGCAAAGAAGAACGATAGGTGCGAACATTGAAGAAGATGGGTTCTAGTTCATCCAACTGTGTTTTACTTTAAATCAAACCCACGCGACCGCGACCGCCACCTCGACCGGGACAAAAGCATCATCATCGTCCAAAGTGCCACTTTCCAAATTAGTGGTGCGAGCGAAAGAGAGAGAGAGAGAGCTGTTAAAAAAAAAAACAGAGAGAGAGAGAGAATGAGAGAATGACGATGCGGTTTACGAAGGCGTTGTCCTTGATAGATGGGGAAGAGGGGGTGAGAAAAGAATCATTGATTAATTAAAAAAGAAAAGAAAAGAAAATAAATCATCTGCTGATCGAACTCGGATCTAATAGTTAATAGAATTTGGGATTCCAAAGTTGGTAGCTGAGAGAGATACAGAGAGAGAGGTATACATATATATATATGGCCACACAAACCAATGCATCTAAATATCTTCGAAATCCTAAAAAAAAAATGAAAGATTAGAAAATAATATAATAGTCTCGTTCACAGCCGATCCTCCGCATATACCGAGCCGAGTTGGATGCACCTCATCTAATAAATATGTGATCTTAAATTCCTAAGTGCTAAAAAGATGACTACACTTTGCCAAGCTATTGATTCTAAATCTCCCCAAAAATCCTCAAAAGTCATGCAACATCACAAAAAACTGATTTTTCTTTTACTGTGATGAAGTCTTTTCCTTAGCAACTTTTTGACAACTTCCAATCCTTTGAGCAATGGGGTTCTTGATGATAAAATCCAGCGGCTTACACAAGTTTGATTAGGAGGACCGTTCGGCCTAGGAAATGATATGATGTGGCTGACTAAATGAACTCCAATCCTTTTCTCCACATGAATTAAATTAAATTTTCCAATTCTATTCTCATTCCATAGAAAAAGGGAAAAAAAGAAAAAGGAAATATCTGCAGCTCTTTATCAATGAATTCCATGATCCACCACATATCTCCCACATCATCGCCTTCACCAATCACATTATGCCACGATTTATAAATTGTCTTTTTTTTTTTTGTGGGAATAATGACACAAGTAGTCTTTGAACTTTGATCCAATGTGTAATTTAGTCATTTAACTTTTAATTTGTTTATGTGGTTCTTGAATTTTAGCTCAATATGTAATTTAATTCATAAATTTTCAATTTATTCAATATAGTCTTTAAACTTTAGTACATGTTCAATATAGTTCTTGAACTATATGAAAACATTCAATGTTAGTTGAATATAGCCCTTCCATTAATTCAAGATCAATGATTACATTAAATATTTTCATATAATTCAGCGATTGTAAAAAACATATATCAAATTAAAATTTTAAGGATCATATTGTACATTGAGCGAAAGTTTAGTAATTATATTGAATAAATTAAAAATTCATTGATTAAAATATATATTGAACTAAAATTTAAGAATTATTCGTGTTATTTTTTTTTTTGAATAATAAAAACAAACCCATATTAAGTTCAGAGAATGGTGTCCCATCAGACCATCTCAAACATGTTGATTTTGAGGGCCTTTTGAATAACTAAGCAGATAAAGATGCTGCTGGTTTTGTTGGGGGTGTGATGTGATGATGGAGGGACTTTGGGGGTTAGTGGATTTGGCGGCACGGGTTTTTCAGGGTCTTGACTCGTCGGAACCCCACTTGCGTGTAAGTGTAACTTGCATGGGAAGCCAAGAATCTAGGGTTTTGAGAGTACTGTCAGAACTCTCTTCTGGTGGTGGGATGGCATGTATGTTCATAAACCACGCATGAATAAGAATTTAGGGTTTCGAGAGCACTTCTGGGGGTGGGAGTTATGTTTGACCAAAAACCATGCATGAATCTCTAAAATGCTGTTGAGCTGAATATTTCGCTCTTAAAAAATTAAACCGTCAAAGAAATAATGATTTACTATTTAAATATTTTAAGAATATGATTTTCAAATAAAAGAAAGAACAAATCAAGAAAGTACGAAAACGTGGGATGCGTTATACTTAACAGAAAAATTACCTAAACCATCCTAAATCCATATTGATATCAATTTTAATATACTTATTTTTATCAATTTTCGTTGAACATCATTCACATAATAAAGTGCCAAGTAAAATGGTTGGAAATAATTGGATCGTCAGATTAACAACTTTTGACATATATTAATTGGAAGTATACTACCTTTGAATTTCGAGCAAGTTTTTAGAATTAAATTGATTAAGTTGAAAAATTTAAGATTTAATTGATATCTATATAATAAATTTAGAATTAATTATATAATTTCCTTTGAACTTAACACTAACAGAGGCATTCCGATGTAACCTAGCGCTTACCGTTTAATCAAGTTCGGCTTGGGATACGAGAGGACTTTGGAAACTTGAGGAGGCTACAAGTGGTCGATTCACCTGACGTTGCAACATCGGACAAGACAAGAGGCCGTGCAAAAATGTCAAATGGCAGACGCTGCATCTGAGTCAGAGGTTATATAATGCTGGGTGAGAGGGGAGGGATAGGGACGCTGACACAAGTAATCATCATGTCCAATACGGCAATAATATGAAGCTGATGTGACAGAAAGTGCAATCCATACGCATATTAGAGGTCCTTCCATGGCGTCTTACATCAGCAACGATTGTTGAAATGTAGTAATGACGCATTGAAAGAGGTCATTGAATGAGCGAATCGACTTAGCGCTCGCCACAGATGCCTACAAGAACACAAGCTTTGTGGTTGCGAGCACACTAAGTGTATTGACAACTCTAGTTCACGATTCTCAATTTCTTGCTTTTGTTTTCCAAAAAGTCAATTATAATAAGTTTAGGAGAGCATCTTTAGTATATTCTTTATTAGTTAAGTCGATCATCTATTAAAAGCGGTCAAGGGAGATTTCATTACCTGAGGAAAGGAAGTTCTTCACATATCATTGGCTATGACAAGAAGAATCAAACCAAAAACCTACCATTGTTTATCGCTAAGATTCACAAGCCTTCTAACCTCTCAATTATACTGATATAGCTTCAAGCACACTAAGTGTATGACAACTCTAGTTCACAATTCTCAATTTCTTGCTTGTGTTCTCCAAAAGGTCTGTTATAATCAGTTTAGGGAGCATCTTTAGTATATTCTTTATTAGTTAAGTTGATCATCTATCAAAAGTGGTCAAGGGAGATTTCATTACCTAAGGAAAGGAAGTTCTTCGCATATCATTAGCTATGACAAGAACAAGAATCAAACCAAGAGCCTACCATTGTCTATTGCTAAGATTCACAAGCCTTCTAACCTCTCAATTATACTGATATAGCTTCAAGCACACTAAGTGTATGACATCTCTAGTTCACGATTCTCAATTTCTTGCTTGTGTTTTCCAAAAGGTTAGCTATAATCAGTTTAGGGGAGCATCTTTAGTATATTCTTTATTAGTTAAGTTGATCATCTATTAAAAGCGGTCAAGGGAGATTTCATTACCTGAGGAAAGGAAGTTCTTCACATATCATTGGCTATGACAAGAAGAATCAAACCAAAAACCTATCATTGTTTATTGCTAAGATTCACAAGCCTTCTAACCTCTCATCCATACGTATTAGAGATTTCATTATCTGAGGAAAGGAAGTTCTTCTCCTATCATTGGCTATGAGAATAACAAGAATCAAAACAAGAACCTATCATGGTTTATTGCTAAGATTCACAAGCCTTCTAACCTCTCATTCATACGTGTTAATTAATATATATTTCATATCACGTTAGCTTTAAATCCAGTATAAATTCACGAGCTTCAAGCTCATTACCCTCAAAGTCCTTCCTCGTAGAAGGCGGTTCCTTAGTAAAAATTTTCTTTCTACTCCTCCATCTGCTAACAATGCCATATTGTGTTATGGATCTATAAGCTTATATGATTTTGTCAAATTATTGATCCAATTTCTAGGAACTTCAAGATAGACATTAGCTAGAGAAGTAAAAAAAAAAGCCTAGAAAGAAATCTAGCTTAGGTGGCAATGAAAATTCTGGAAAGCACAAGTGTAGAAGTGTCCAGGAGAAGAAGGAAAGTAAAAAATCTCCGACAAGTGCAAAAGATCCTCCTTGAGTAAGTCGGTCATCTAGGCCTATAAATAGGCTTGTGGTCGACCATTTTGAGGAGCAGACCAACAAGTTCAGCTCCTTCACCTCTCTTTTGTACTACAACTAAATAATAAAAGCTTTCCTTCTATTCATTTGTGCTCCCTTGCTGCCACTCTTTTATACACATTCTTGTTGTTTATTTGCCCACTCATTTCTTAGCCACATTGTTCTTAGTTCTTTTACTCCCTTGCTATATTTCACGCACACCAACACTCACTTGCACACACCCACATCAAACATGAGCTTCCGCAAATACCAACGGGGGTATCAGAACCATGTCTTTGGTTGGTATTTGAGTGTTTGCCCTACCTACCCATTCCTAAAACTACCATTTTCAAATAACCAATTACTAAATTATGACCAATTTTACCTCATTGTTGACACTTGAATTTTGGCTAAATATTTATGATAAAAATTGCATAGAATTAGGAACCAATTTGGCCATCTAAAAAAAATGATTTTTGCATCACCTAGTTATTAATTTCATTGGCACATATTAATTTTATTTATTTTTCCTTATTTTACTGCATTTCAGATAAATAGAAAAGTTTATAAAGAAAAAGAAAAAGAGGAGCTCATGGGGGCTGGGCCTTCATGCCCAACCCGCCTTTTGTTTCTGTTCTTCCCACGCGGGCTCGAGGCCCACTACCCTTTTATTCTCATTTGGGCCGGCCCCCCTCTTTTTTTTTTCTTCTTCTTCTTCCTTCCTCCTTCCCCCTTCGCCTCTGCAACTCGCGCGTGACGACGACAACGCGCTCGAGGACGATCTACGGTAGAGAGAAGGGAGAATAGGCCGGCAACGGATGGGACACGCCTTCAATGCTGAGACGAGACGCTGGTTCGGCCAAGGGGGAGGCCGGTCGGCACGCCGAGAACCGGCAGCCGGATACTCCGTCGACCGCCCACCCTCGCTTCCGATGGAGGCCAAAGGACACATACGAAGAGAGAGATCGATGGAGCGAGCTCGACGACTTCCCCAGAGAGACATCAGGGGAGGCCTGAGAGTGAGCGAGCCCGAGAAGGAAGGAAGAGAGTGAGATCTGCGAGCGAGCTACAGATCTGAGCGAGTGAGAGAGGGAGGTCGAAGAGGTTCTGGGGAGGGAAAGAAAGCAGAAAGCGACTGAGCCCCAGGTGCCGACCGTGCCTTCGCCGGAGTCAATAGCATACACACGTTTCCTCTTCCTCCTCCGTCGCGCCGAGCTTCGGTGGGCTCTAGCCCTGAGTTTCGCCGGTTTTCGACTTGTCCAATTTTTGGGAACCGGTTTCCCAAGGACCTCGGCTCGGAGACGAACGAGGCGGACGGACGCAGCCCGATCTATCGAGCTCGTTCGCCGTCCGATGCCACCGACAACTGGGTAGAGAACACCACCGACAGCCCCTGTTCCTTTCTCCCCATGTTCTGTTTTGGGCTGACAAGACCGGGCTGGCGTTCCGCAGTTCGTGCGAGTTCCGGCCTCGCTTGTATACGTGCGGCTATCCTGGTCCATGCTTGTTGTTTGTCATGAGTCCCGGGTTTGAGTTTCAGGCGGAAATCTCTGGTTCTGGTAGCATGCACCAACTGTTCAGTGAAATGCCTCAACTAGATCTGCGAACATCTTCCTAAATTTGATATGCTTCTGGAAATATTGGTTGTTTCGTGCATCCTTTGTTCATGCCGTGACTTGGTCGTGGAGGGGTAGCGTTTGCAAGGGGGGAACTAGAGGTCAGCTTGGCCCAAAGACCTTTTCGTGTCGATCGATCGCGGTCGTGTTGGCCAGCGTCGCCGTGGCCGACTTCGACCAATGGAGGAGTCGGGGCTATCTCGGTTTGGCCTGAGTAGATTCTATCGAGCGTAGATTGTTCACAAAAGCGTTCCAGTAGCTGTTGGTGGTCGTTGAGGATCGGGCGATCCTTCATAGTTATCATTTCTTTTCGTTCTGGGTTCATGGGATGCTTGAGGATCGGTCTCGGGGCAGCGCGAAGAAGACGAGACAGGAGAGAGAAAGGGAAAGAAAAAGGAAAAAAAAGCAAAAGAAAAATTGAAGAATGGTCATAAGGAGTAAAAGACCAAAGTGGAAGAGGACAAAAGTGGTCTCTCCCTTCTCTTCTTGTCTAACAACTTGAAAGAGAAATAGAATATAAAAAAATAAAAAATAAAAAGACATGAGGAAGAAAGAAAAGAATAATAGAAAAATCAAGTTAAGGTATTTTTCTCTAACCATCCGGAGGCCGACCCGAGTCGCGCCGGGCCAGATCCCAATCGGGTTGACTCGCTGGTCTGACCGGCCCGGGTCACTTATGTTATTATTGTCATCTTTTTCATCTTTATGTTTTAAAAAAAAATCAAAAAAATAATTTTCATTTTCCAAAAAAAAAATTCAGAAAAAGCTTAAAAATAGCTTTCGAGTGTTTTTTTTTCCTTAAAATGTATGATTTTTTTTATATAAAAAAAATCATGTTTAAATTCTTAAAAGTAGATATTGGCTTATTTCAATTGCACCTTTTTAAAGCATGGATTTCTTTTTTCTCAATTTAATTAGGAATTGAATCCTAGAATTCGTGATTGACATAAAATGCTACATGAATGCTTTACCTGCTATTTAAATAAGATTAGGTACCAAAAGAGTATTAGTGATTAACTAGTGTAATCAAGTCTCCGATCCTAGTTTATTTGATTGTGCAGACGTGAAGTACTTTTACCAAAAAAAAAAAAGTATTTCTCCCAATATTTTGCTTGGATTTTTAATCAATCTAATCTCAAATCAATTAGTTGAGACTCATATTTGAAATTGACTTGCTAGTTAAAAACTCAGACAATGAATTGTGAATTGGTGGGATTGAGAGAGCTCGGGCTACACCCTACCACTTAGTCAAGCCATTAGCCTCCACACATGCCCGCGCATTTGTGAAGCGTCGAAAAGGGAGGTCGTGACAGTTTGGTGACTCCACTGGGGACAATTTTTTTTTTTTTTTTGGTGTGTGGATGTAGGCCTTTTTGTCTTGTTTAAATCTTTCCCTACTTCGGGTAATTTTTATGCAGGTTAGTAGCTTAAGGATCAATTTTAATTTCGTTAAAATAAAATGTTTTGTGATTATAAATTGCTATGCATGCTTTAATGTTTTAGCACTAGACGTAGCACACACAATCCGCCCGCCGTACCTGGGCCACCACAGAATATTTTAGGATGGTGTTAAGAAAAATACTTGCTTTTCTTTTTCCCGAATTTCTTTAAGTATAATCAATTACCTATTTGATTTTCTTGCCGAGGATGATTCCCATGATTTCGGGGTGTGTGCGCTCACGCCATTCGATCTTCCTATATGATTGACCAAGAAAAGGAGATTTTGTCATGGTTTTGAGGTATGCGCTTTATAGTATTGTGCTGGACAGTTCGGTTTATGGCAAGCTGTGCCCATGCCAATTCATAATCTTTGGAGTTCCCCTTCATGCACAAGTGACAGTATGGCCATAGAGAGGATGGCCCCCTTACTGTTGCTCCAAAATCACCAGCATGATACATACTCGGTGTTCTTCTAATGTTGATCAATTTGATCCTAAACTTAGTGTACCTCTTAAGTGGACTTCCTAGTGGCTTTCGTTTGCTCTCGAAAGTCTTTGTGAGGATATCATAAAGACTCCTCACAAAGACTGGCATGAGTCGAATAAAGCAGCGTGTTCCCAAACCCAAGGGTGCAAGCAAGAAGGGAAAGCAAGTCATAGACTTTGATGACTAGTCAGGACTCCTTACTTTGCTAGGACTACATGAAGTTGTCGATTCAGGATACTCTTCCAAACAAGACTCAGACTCATCGGGGGGCGATGACGCTGAAAGAGTTCTAGTCTAAGAAGCTAAGAAGGCACAGACCCAAAGAATTGAGGCGGCTCAAACTCGATCTTCCAAATTAAGAATTTGGAAGAATATAGGAGAAGACCGACGTTAAAAGGAAGAGTGTAACAATCAAGGATGGAGGAAAAGCTGTAAGAGGTACCCTTCTACCTTTATTTCCCATCTATATTTATGTGCTCTCTTTCTAACAAATCTCTGTTTCTGCTCGGTGTTTCTCTAACAAGTCAAGCTTAGGCCTTGCAAGAAGAGGAGCCAACGGATGTCGAAGTGCCTTTACTCAAGAAAAGGAAGGAGAACCTTCTTACTTCGTCAGAGAGAAGGCCCGAAGGTTCTGCCCAAATTATGGACCTAACCTCGCCTTCCATAGTAATTACAATGAAACATATCGAACTACGTTAAGTCCCCATTAGGGAGACGGTTGGTCTCAAAAAAGAGGCAGATATGTCGACTCTTCTACCACTGCTATAAGGGAAAAAGATACTAGAAATGAGACCATCCGTTATGAATTTCGACTTCGAGCCGTTCCGTTTTTCGGCCATAATTCAGAATCTGGACTACCAAAGGTGGCGTTGTCATTCTATTGTCCCAAACCATTTTCTGTTTTCCACTTGGGATATCTTCTTAGTACGTCTTGATTTCTCTAATGCTGCTGCTCGAGTGAGCTATATCACTAGTATCTACAGAAGTAGAGAAGCATGTGGGATTAAATTTCGGTTAACAAATTCCATATTTTGATTCTGTTTATTTCGCGGAAAACAATTTTCATAAAAAGGTTTTCCAAATTTTCTGGTGTTTGTTCCATAGAAAATAAATTAACCAAGAAAAAATATTTTCTGTCAATGAAAAAAAAAACAACCTTCATAATATGGGGAAATGATTTCCTCTATTAAAAAAAGAAAGAAAGAAAAAGAAATCATTATCCTCCCTCTTGTGCACTTCGCCTTCCGTCACCTTCCTCTTCTCTGCCTCTTCTCGCCCACTCGTTCCTCATCTCTCCGCCTCGAGAGCTCCTCTCCCTTGTTCCTTACGTAACATGAGAAACTTTTGGGTTTTAACAACATTATTCATTGAATAAGCTGAAGGAGGAGCCTAAGGCTACCTTGGGCTTGCTTGGAGCTAACTCATAAAAACAAAGTCGATGAGGGGCCATGATTCAAAAGGGATTTATTTAACTTTACAAATTGAAAACAAATTGTGAGGCTATTTTGAAAAGCATTGGTTAACTGAGTGGTAAAAGTGATTTATCCTCTGTGCTTCTCGAGGAACCCCGACATCTTATTGATTCGGTTCTTAATTGCTTCCCAAGATCAACATAGCTAGAAACTCAAACGTCTTGAGGGAGAAAACAAAGATTTGCATATATGATTTGGAATCCATGATTCTAGGAGCATAACAACAGCAATCCGAGCCTTTGACGCCGAAGATTTTCTCCTCTATGACCCTCGATACCAGGCTTGATGGGACTGCCCCTCACAAGCGTTTCTTATGTGAGATAGGGGGTGTGCGCGTTTAGGATCGCAAAGAATGAGGATTAGAGGAAGGACCTTAGCCTATTTATAGAGTTTCGGATGGGCTCTCTTATCATGAGTTGGGCCCAACTTAGCCCACACAAGCCTGGCCCATAGTAGATTGTTAAGAAATTTTATATCCTACCTTATTAGATCAATTATGTAAAAATGGTAAATTACAATCTTAATTAATGTAGCCTACATCACCAAAACTCTTACACTATTTGCCAGTCATAGCGCGAAGAACTTATTTGCAGATGCCGACATTCATGATATCTTCTTTGACTAAATACCGCTTGATGGTGGAATAAACAGAAAGAACGGAATCTGAGACTGCTCCTGTGCGCATAGAATAAAATCAAATCATCCAAGAAATCCAATTAGAGGTACGCACGAACGAAATTGGCCAAAAAGAGGTTAGAAACAATATAAATCAAGGACTTCTCCATTACTATCAGTGGATGCGCACGCTTGCCTTATTTTCGTTTTTGTCGTTCATTGCTCCCTGCCCCGGCGGTCGCCATGAACACAAGTGCGGGTTCTTTTTAGGACAATTGAGTCGTGGGGTGCAATTTGAATCGTTCGGGAATGCGAAATTCATTCGCAAACGGAACCTGCGAGCCATTTCCATAATTTCTAAAACGGATTATTCAACAAATCAGAGGCATTATATCAATGACTTCGACTTTTCGTGGTCAACGATTTTTGTTGCTGGAGGGAAGTCGAGCGCAGTCGGGTCGGGCTTCTTCTCTGGCTGAGATGAGATCTCTCGTCCTTTCCCACCAGGCTCCAGCGACCCTGCTCGGAAGTCCGAACCTTCCTATCTCGCGCATTGCAGGTGGCGCCGTGAGAATCTATCTACCCATTGGGGGTCTTTCGGCCTCCCCCGATAGACCCGCCGGGCCTGCGAAGCCTGGAATTGGGTAACCGTTGTTTCTAGTCTTTTGAATTCCCAAAACATTATCGACCTTCAAGAGTCTCGAATTCTGGGACTCGGCTCTTTTCAGCGCATTCTGGGGTTGGTGCTGTCGTTGCCTGAATCATTTGGTTGTCGGACTTGGGTCGTGATGCGTTTCCTGTGTGATGTATTGCTTGGCCTCGTTGTCTAAAGCCTGTGCTTTTGATGAATATGTAATTACGTGGGCTTTTTGCATCGATAGGATTACGATGTTAGTACTGATTTATCACTGCTTGTTATTCTGCGATGACATTGCCGCGATGGGGTTTGGCGTTGCTATAGTTCTTGGCGGTGAATGTTTCTTATGTCCAATGCATCATATGGAGGTGTTGTATTCCGATTGCTGGCACCTTTAGTCCGAGTTAGCTTGATCTGAAGTTAAAATCGTGAATCTGCATTATCTGTGAATATTACAGCTGCAATTATCCAGTTTTTTACTTGTGATTCAAGAAAAATTGATGCTGCCTAGTTGATGCGCTGTTAGATTGTTTTCTGCCCTCAATGTGATTGGAATCTCGGACTCTCGCCAATTGAACTCTCAATCTTGTTGCTAGTTTCGAACTTGGAAGTTGAGATGTGCATCTTGAGATGCTGTTTACATGGTAAATTGCTGGGCCATTTGTAGTCTTGAGACTCTCAACCTGTCTTCTCTTTTGTACTTCACTATAAGTTTCCCCAAAGAATATACCGCCCCTTTAAAGAATCAAGATTACCTTTTAATGACTGTGTGCTGCATAAATTTGCTCATGTGTGAGTTGAATGCTATTGATTTGGCATGGGATACTGTGGTTCGGTTCTTATCATCCTTTGAGATTCCTGGGGAAGGATTCTTCCGCGGACTTTGCTCGCCTCCCTGATGATGACAGTCACATTTTGCTCACTGCTCTTAGAGGCTTCTGGAGCTTGGATTCAAGTCATTGGTTGCTCGTTTGGCAGTGATCCACATTGGCTCAGGTAGCTCTATGCCTTTCAATTTTTGAAGCATTTTCTTACAATGATGGGCCCAAAGATTCTTACTTTTCCATTTGTCTTTTCTCTGGTTATCTCAAGTACAATCATCATAATAAGTATGACACAAAGCACGCATTTAGGCTATTGGCCCAAGGCCTTCATGTATATGCAAATGCTAGCAGCAATAACATTGGACTATTTACATGGTACAAACAGATTGTGCAATCAATCCAGTAAGATACAACAATCCGTGTATTCTAATCCCAATTGAGTATATAGTGAAATAGATAGTTAAAAAAAAGAACAAATAGCATACCAGATTGGATTGGACCACTAGAATTTAGTTTATCTGCAACAACCTCATGATCCACTCTTTGGCTTCCATAATTTTCCGCTCACAATTATTGACAAATGCTGTCTGTCCACTTTTACGAATGTCGGTAATGCAAATAAGACAAAATGCTCACAGTTAGTTTTCATGAGGTCATAATTGCCGAAAGTGCTGTCGGTATGAAGCTTGATAGCATTTTCAACGACTTGATCGCGGGATTTGGCATAGGGCATAGGGGAGGGGGTGATTTCTGTACGTCTCTTTCTCCTGGTTCCACCTTTTACTTTAATTTCCGATGTCATGGCCAAACCTTACGTAAAGCCACGATTTATGCCCTATCTTGTTCTCATTTTTTTTTTTTTTTTGTGAATTGAAAAACACCATGATTAGTTGCACGAATAATTAAACCATTTCAAGTATTTTAATTGTGACTCGTGACCGAGCATGTAGAAAAAGTTGATCGTGCTGCGGTTTGATTTTAACCCCACATTACAGGTGGACGTTGGGGAGGCGTCAGTGTTTTGCGGATTTCATTGTTTTGCAAGGTACACCGCCAAGGATCCACGACACACCCCTGTTTAAGGCAGCTTGCATGTAAAGTCAAAGTGGGCCCTGAAAATCTCTCACTCACTCTCTCTCCCAATAAGAATCTTGGGTTTCAACTTTCAACGGTACTTTTAAAAGATGGAAAAAAGGAGCGAAGGAAAGTGGGAGTCCTCGTACATGAACATTCAAAGCAATGTCAATATCTACAAAACCCCAAAGATAGTATGTTCAAACTAGGAAATAGACAACTATAAAACCCAAATAAAACAATCCTAACCTGAGCTAAAAAATTGTAAATCATAATAAACTAATATCTTTGAAACCCTAACGATACCAAAGACAAGAAAACGATATAAAATATTTTTTTACCATTGTTAATTGGTCCAATATCATTTGCATCCATTTGGAAAAGCTCGATCTTATTGAATTGTATGCACTCTCACTCAACCGTTAATACATATTCGATCTCAAGTATTGAAGTGCTAAAAACAGATTGTATTCTATCGTGTTATCAATTTCAAATTTCCGTGACGATTCATGTGTTTCTTTATCTAGACTATCTCAAAAATTATATTTTGTTATATTACTAAAAATATAACTTTTTTACGATGAGTTTTTTCCTTGGGCAATCACTTTAACAAGGGCCATCGGTTTTCGCAAGATGTCTCTTTTTCAGACAGATGGTGCTCGAAAATCATGAAAAGCGATGCCTAAAGGGGGGTTTCTTGATGGTGACATCTCAATGGTGAGGTCATCCTTCTTTTACAGCTCACCACGTTTTTCACTCGCCCTCCGCCCCCCTCCCCCCCCGGCGGGGGGGCCGCCAAAAAGGAAAAAAACATTCATGATAATGTCGATGGGCGCGAGCTGCGTATGTAAGACAAGGACAAGCTAACAACTTTATTCTTGAAAAATCTAATGGGAATGGAACAAGCATCAGAATACACGTAATGCGTGAGACGCGGACGCGTGGAAGAGAGAAAGGGGGCGGCGGCCCCCGAGGGAGGCGCGGCGGAACCAATGTCATTGGCCAAGATCATATTTCCAAAAGTTGAACATAATGACATTAGATAAATATATATTTATATATTTACATAAACATGTCCATACACGAATAAGCTGATTAGGGCACACTTTTATCTTCTAAAACAATAGACAGACAGAGAAATACAACATTGGCAAAAGGTTGGACCACTCCGGTTCAGTTTCTCCGCAGCAACTTCTTCACGGTCCATTCTTCGGCTTCCTTAATTTTCCCCACGCATTCACAGAAAAATGCTGCCTGTTCACTTGCACGGTAGTCGGTCCGGCAATATGTGGCAAAATGTTCACAGTTGTTGTTTATAAGATTGTAATCGCCAAACGAATTATCCGTGTGAAGCTCGCTGGCTTTATTGACAACTTGATGGGGCAATTTGGTATCGAGTAACGTGGTGCAAGTTCCTTGCCTTGCGAACTTAGACCTTAGTAGTGGCCACCCATATTCATATCGGTGAAGGGATCGGAGTTTTCTGCCATCCCGTCGAAAACAATTGAGACAAGTTTTGACAACCCCACGATTGATGCCCTCTTGGTATCCACATTCTGGGCAAAAAGATGAAACTTCTTGCTTGTAGCTAGTCTTGAAAAGTGAAGGAAATATGGTTTTTTGGCTCTCTGTTCGGGTGAAATGAATCACATAGCCTTCACCGATGTAAATTCCTGTAATACGTACATGCAAATCATTAAAGAATCAAATTTAGTTCAAAATGGAAAACTAAAAAAAGGAGACACTAGAGGGACAATTTTGACAAAAAGCCGGCGTCTACGATGAATATTCACTAGCTTCTTTCTTTAAGTGGATGTGTAGGCCGATTTTGGATTATAAATGTGAATGAATTCCTAATCTTTGGTTTGGCACCTTATATAGGTATGAAATGTCCTCTAGAATTTTTCTCTCCATTACTCAAGAAAACGACACAAAATTTCCACGCATTAATAAGTGAGCATTATTTTCTAGGCTTGCTTTTGTTCTGCATCCTTGCTATAAATAATTAAATATAGTCTGACCTGCAAAATTAATTACGGTCATTCTCCAAAGGGTGATGCTACGATATTGGCACCATTATAGTATGGCTCATTTAAATGCCAAAATCAGAGAAAAATAATCACGCAAGTGCCTCCAGTGAGAAATTTTGATTAGAACAATTATGTGGCATTTATAATTCAAAATTATATCTAAGGTGGCATTTTTTTGGTACTAAAGTGATCACTTTGAATTAATCAATTTGTTACAACAACTAGTGATCACTTTTTAACCTATTGCACAACATCATTTAAGGATTATATGCTGACTAGGCATAGTGGTAAGCCACATAAAATCAAGAAATTAATCAAATATGACAATATCGGATTTCTGGTGACTCAGATCGAAGTTGGCACTTAAATGATCATTTTTTTCAAAAAAATGGCACCTAAGTGATCTCTATAAAAATTTTAGTACTAAAGTAAACACCATGTACAATTTATAGCATTTCCAGTGTCATTCTATGTTAAACAAATATAGGGTTTTTCGGTCATTAAAAAAAAAATATAGGCTTTTTGTCTCCCAAAAAAAAAAAGAGAGAGAGAGAATTGACTTCTTTGTAGTTTTGGGTGTCAAATAAAAATCCGGGTAAACCTATCTCTCTCCCCAGCAAGATCTAGGGTTTCGATAGTTGTATCGGAACCTATCACGCCTTTCTCTCTGGCGAGATGGCATGTTGGACTGAACTCAGATATGAATTGCCTTGAAATAAAAGAGAAGGAAATGAGAGGAGAGTGAAACCGTGGGGGTGGATTAAACTCAACACTGATAAGACTCAGAAAGATGACCCCAGCTTAGCTGCCGCTAGTCCCAGGACTCTTCGAGAGTAGGAATTGATTTTATCATTCACTATGGGCTGAGGGGAAGTGTTTAAGTTAGGCTTGGCAGAGATAGTATGAGAAAGTGGACTCACAAGCCATCTATCATGGGAGCAAGCAGTCGGAGAAATCAGATTTGAATTGTTATTAGAACTTTTCACGCCTTTTCTTTGGCCACAGAAATCATAGGAGAGGAGGAAGAGTAGGGTTGAAGAGGATGACACCAAGATGAACAGGCAGATGACATTTACTACGATTAATTGGCATCTCATTTGGCCAAACATCTTTGTAGTCATTTATTCTCTGTTGGCTTCAATTTTGATGAACCATTCGCTAGAAATATATTACTTTTCTGCTGAGACTTCTAGGAATGTTTGGAAATGGAGTTGATCAGTGTAAACTGATCGGCCAAAGAGCAAAAAGATTCGCCGGAAAAAGGAGGAAAGAAAAGGACTAGTGCCAAAATCAGGAAGATGACGAGGACTCACCATGATGGCTGTATAATCCATACCATCCGTATCTATAAACGTGATCCCCAAGTTCGAGATCCTCATGTCTCACCACTTTCCACATCAATTGCATCAATATCGTCAATATCTTGTTGATGATCGTCATCACCATTTTCTCTCGTGGCCCTTTTTCTCTCTATTGGGCTTGTGCTTGAGCCGGTTTGCCTGCCAAAAAAAAAAAAAAAAAAAACACCGCAAATAAATATAATTATTGCAGTGAATAGAAGAACAAGAATACTCAGGTGAGGAAGCTAAAATGATCACCTGCGCTGCCAAAAGGTCGATGACAGGGATGATGAATAAGTCCACTGAAGAGAGGTAAGGAAAAGGAAGAATTGAGTGGGAATGAAGTGGGGGCGATTGGGCAACGACGACGAGGTTATCGTATGAGGGTGCTGTAAGTATGCGTGGGTGTGAGAGAGATGGCGTTGACGGAAACGAGAGCAAAGGAGAAGGAAATAGTGGGTTACAATGAACTAGGGTTTGAGTGAGCGATGCCGATATGGTTATTGTATGGGGGCTCTTCAAGCGTGTGAGAGAGGGACTGAGAGAAACTGGGTCTGCAGAAGAGAAAGCAAGCGATGGTGAGAAGGTTATTGTATGAGGGTTTTTCAAGTGTATGTCTCTCTCTGAGAGAGAGATGGCCGAAGAGAGAGAAAAGGAATAGGAAGAAGTGCGTGAGGGGGAGAGTGGGCGATGGCGAGGAGGTTATTGTATGAGGTTTCTTCAATCTGTGTATGTGAGAGAGAGATGGCGCAAGAGAGAGAGAGAGAGAGGAAAGGAAGAGGAAGAAGCAAGTGAGAATGAACAGCGGGGAGAGTGGGCGATGGCGATGAGGTTATTGTATGAGGTTTTTTTCAAGTTTGTATGCGTCAAGTGTGTGAGATAGAGATGGCAGAAGAGAGAGGAAAGAAAGAGGAAGAAATGGGTGAGAATGAACTGGGAAGTGCGACGGGCGATGAGGTTATTATATGTGGGTTCTTCAAGCTTGTGTGCGTCTCTTCAAGTGTGAGAGAGGGAGAGAGAGATGACCGAAGAGAGAGGAAAGCAAGAGGAAGAAGTGACTGAGAATGAACCGAGAGAGGGGGGGACGGCGATGAGAGAAGATAGAGGAAAGGGAAGCGGAAGAAGGAGAATGAAGTGAGCGATGGCGATGAGGGAGGGTTTTCAAGTTTGTGGGTCTCTTTTAAGTGCGTGTGAGGGAGAGATGGCGAAAATACAGAGGAAACGAAGGGGAAGAAGTGGGCGAGAATGAACTGCAGGGAGAGTGGGAAATAGCAGATGAGGACCATGAGGTTATTGTATGAGGCTTTGTGCGTCTCTTCAAGCACGAAAGAGAGAGAGAGAGAGAGAGAGAGAGAGAGAGAGAGAGCCGGCAGAAGAGAGAGGAAAGGAAGAAGAAGACGTGGGGGACAGGCTGACCACTCGTATCAATGGCGGCTTGACCGGTAGTGGAAGCAGAAGGCAAACTCACGGTGATGCTTCGCCCCACACCGAGAAGGAAAAAAAAGCAAGGAAGAACGATAGGTGCGAACATTGAGAAGAAGAAGAAGAAGAAGAAGAAGAAGATGGGTTCTCTGGTTCACCCAACTTTGTTTTTCTTGAACTCAACGGTACGCGACCGACAAAAATGCAGTCATCATCATCCATAGTGCCGCCTCTCTTATCAAATTAGTCGTGCGAGCGAACGAGAGTAAGAGAGAGAGAGAGTGGCGGCGCGGTTTACGAAGGCGCTGTCCTGTCCTTGATTGATGATGGAAGACGCGGTGGAGGCCACAAGAGAAGGGCAACGATTCTGATTGCATACAAGGACGGCCCTATCTATATAACGATAGTAGGCTAGGTATAGGACATAAGAATTATTGGCTGATTAAAAAAGAAAATTATCCCCTGATCGAAGTCTGATGTGATCGTAAATAGAATTTGGGATTCCAAAGTTGTGGCAGAGAAAGAAAGAGGAAGGGGAGGGGGTTAGGGAGATGCAATTGACCACCGAAACGAATGTAAATAAATATCTTCGAAATCCTAAAAAAATACTAAAGATTAGAAAATACTATAAAAGTCTCGTTTGCAGCAGATCCCGTGCATGTACCGACCGAGTTGTATTCGCATCGACTAGTGAAAATGCAATCTCAACTTCTGAAGTGCTAAAATGATGACTGCACTTTGCTAAGCTATCGATTCTGAATCTCCCCAAGAATCCTCAAAAGTCATGCAACATCACAAAAAATTAATTTTTCTTTTTCTGTGATGAAATTCTTTTCCATAGCAGCTTTTTGACAACTTCCAATGCGTTGAGCAAGATGGGGCTCTTGATGATAAAATCCAGCGGCTTACACAAGTTTCACTAGGAGGACAGTTTGGCCTAGGAACTGATATGATGTGGCCAACTAAATGAACTGCTATCTTTTTTTTTCCATATAAATATATATATATATATATATATATATATATATATATATATATATATATATATATATATATATATATTCCAATTCTATTCTCATTCCATAAGAAAAGTAATTTCTACCGCTCTTTATCTACCAATTCCGCGTTCCACCACCTTATCTGTCATGACATCGCCTTCACCCATAACATTATGCTATGATTTAGAAACTGTCTCACGCTCATTTCTTTTGTGAATAGAGAAGAAAAAAGAACCCAATACTAAGTTTCGCGAGAGAGTGGCATCCCACCAGACCAATTCAAACATGTTGATTTTGACTGCCTTTTGAATAGCTAAACGGATAAAAACCTGCTGATTTTGTTGGGGGTGTGATGTGATGAATGGAAGTACTTTGGCGGATAGTGGATTTGGCGGCTCGTTTATTTAGGGTTTTGACTGTTTGGAACCCCACTTGCGTGCAACTTGCATCGGAAGCCAAGAATATAGGGTTTCGAGAGAACTATTAGAAATATATTTTGGTGGTGGGATGGCATGTTTGATCATAAACCATGTATGAATAAGAATCTAGGGTTTCGAGAGAACTGTTAGAACTATTTTCTGGTGGTGGGATGGCATATTTGACCGAAAACCATGTATGAATAAGAATCTAGGGTTTTGAGAGCACTGTGACAACTATTTTTCTGTGGTGGGAGGGCACGTGTTGACCAAAAATCATGTATGAATCTGTAAAATTCAGCTGATTGCTCTAAAAACTTAAATTATTGGACAAATGTGTTATTTAATGTTTAGATATTTTAAGAAAATTGTCTTGAAATAAAAGAAGAACAAACCAAGAAAGTACCATCAGCCGTGGTGGCTCCACTGAATAAAACTCTGTTGATCCTCAACGAAAATGTGAATGATTCAAAACTCAGGGGAGTCGCTAGGTGTATTAAGTGTGACTCAAGGATGGTGGATTATCCTGCTTAAGTGTCACCTAGGGGTTTACGGCGCGCCTATCGGCTGCAAGCCGGTTCCTCTAGCACAAAAAAAAAAAAGTGCGAAAATATAAGATAGGTTACACTTAACGGGAAAATTACCTAAATAGTCTTAAACCCATATCAATACTAACTTCAATATACTCATTCCGATTGGGGGTGACTAAACTGTCACGTTAACAATTTCTAACAAATATTAATCGAAAGAACTACATTTAAATTTCATGTAAATTTTTAGAATTGAATTGACTAAATTGGAAAGTTTAGAACTCAAATGACATTTGCATAAAAATTTATGAGTGATTGGATAATTTCTGTTAGACTTAACATTATTGGGAGCATCTTTATGTAACCTGGGGCTCCAACCCGGAACTCTCGAAGATTAAAAGGTGGAGATTGGTTTTGTCGTGCATTTTGGGCTAAGGGAACCGTTTAACCAAGTTCGGCTTGGGATCAAGAGAGGACTCCGGAAACTTGAGGACGAAGCTTGAAGTCGTTGATTCACCTGACGTTGCAACATCGGACAAGTGGCAGTGCGAAAAGGTCAAACGGCAGACGCTGTATTATGAGTCAGAGGTTCTAGAATGCTGGGAAAGAGGGGAGGGAGAGAGACGCTGACACAAATGTTCCGTACGGCAATAATATGAATTTGATGAGACAGAAAGTGCAAGCGAGAGCATATTAGATATCCTTTGAGGGCGTCTAAGATCAGCAACAATTCTTCCCCCCGAGCAAATTGCCCATAAATCGTTCCATGATTACAAATTTTATCAATTCAATTCTAAATTTTACAATTTTATCAATTAAATTTTAAATTTATTCATATTTTATTAATTGACCTTATTCAACTAATTTTAACTAAAAATTAACTTATGGCACAAATGGTGCTAAAATAAACAAATTATATAAAAATTTAAAATTTCCTTTTGATTTTTTTCCTTTCTTTCACTTTCTTTCTTTTCCTATTTTTTTTTTCCTTCCAAGCATAGTGAGAGTCATTGGCTAACCCTTGTCAATCACAAATGAGGGCTCATTGACCTTCGCTAATTACAAGCGAGATCCAGTTGACCAAACTTAACCACTAGGTGAGGATCGCAAAGCCCTCATCGAGTGAAGACCTCCCTAGCCACGGGCACGAGCAAGGGTTGCAAAGTTCTCGTTGGTAACCCTCACTAGACTTAATAGAAAAAAAAAAAAAAGGAAAAGAAAGAAAGAAAAAAAAATAAAAAATATATATTTTAAAAAAAAATCATTAAAAATTGTCCAATGACAACTATCCTATGTGGCACTATTGTCGTTGACATTAGAGATTTCCAGTTAAAAGTTGGCCAAATTGACTTAATTTATAAAAAGTAAGAAATATGTAAGACTCAATTGGTAAAATTGAAATATTTGAAATTGAATTGGTAAAAAAAAAAAATAAGTGGATCACCTTTTGCATAATTTTCTGATCGTTCTTTTGTAGCTGACATATTGGTTATTTAGTCACAGTTGCCAACAATCATACCTTGGGCAAGTCCCTCAAGGAATTTCATGAAGACAACTAAAGAGGTAATCGTGGTTCCGCATTAGATGACTTTGTGAAGTATCATCTACATTTGATCCTTTTGTGAATTATTATCTCCTTCTCCTTCTCCTTCGTAGCACAGCATGCAACAGGAATAGCTCGCCGGTCATCTCCTTCGTATCACTGCTTTCAAGATCTGCCATGGCGTCCACGGATCATCTGATGTCACGCAGAAGAAGAAAAAAGGATGTCCTCTGAGAACTTCAGATGAGATGGCAAGCCAATGGCTTTTCCCAAAGGCCGAACAGGCGGCGTCCTTCGACCAGTTCCAGAAATGTTGAGCCTTGCCCCCATCGTCGGCATCCAGAATACTTGCATTTCACACTACGATTGGGGAAGAAAGGGTCAGGTGCTTTATAAGATGTCCTCTTTAGCAGCGGGTCAGGTGCTTTATTAGATTGCCCTCATAATCAAGAAAAGGGTCAGGTTCATTATTAGATGTTCTCCTTAGCAGTCTTCTTTGCTTGTGCGAACTGCGAATCAACGAATGTTCATTGGATTCACTGAAAGGAGACGTGCAGCAAGGCATTCATTTGCACAGAGAACACCTAACTCTTGATGGATCTGAGAGGCAAGGCTTTTCGGCGGTCTTTTGCCATACCAGAAAAGGAGCATAATCATCATCAATGGTTGGCAGGGCCAGGGACCTGTAACTGTGAGGACACCACGGACGATCCGACTTTCATGATACGCTCTTGAGCATCGCTTGTCCAGAGGTTGAATTCAACGTCGGCTGTTCAGAGATTGATATCAACATTGGATGTTACGTTAGCCAAAAGACCTGTTGATTTCATTAGCCTCTCACTTTGACATCAAAAGGAGCTTCAACTTTCCAGCAATTCACAACACCGGGGAAACAGGGGCCACTGCATCCAATTAAAGATATACAAGCCCCATAACTCCGCGTCCTGAAAAGAGTTCCACTCAGCTATTGTCCCACAAAGTATGTCGCCATCGAGTAAGCATCATTCACACAAGTGTGGATGTAGCATTTCCTATCATTCCTCTCAAAACTCAAAATTACCGCAACAATGCTCGCTATCCCTACATCAAATCACATAGGCCAAGTGAAAGTATAAGAAGAAATGTATCAGAAATGCCCTGACAGGGATCACTATAAGGACAATGTGCAATCCTTGCTTGCGTGAGTGTGCCAACTTGAAAATGGGGCACAAACTATTCGCACTATGGTAAGGTACAAACAGCGAGCATCATTTGCTTGAGAGCTTGAAGAGTCGCATGCTCGATTTATCGTATGATTGCATGTAAGGAAGCAAACTGGCGGGTTGAAGAGTTCCGTTCAGGTCTGTGATGGCAAGGTTTGCCTCACCGACTAAAGCAAGAAAGTGATCGAAAGTATTGGCATTGCGGATGATGGATGAAATGTAAGCCACCGGATGCTCAGTGGGACCAGCATTTCCTGCACTGTCGCAAGCCGCCACAACATCACGGGAACCACATCCATCGCTATAATCATGTGAACTGCCAATTGCACCATCGCAGCCTACTCTTCGGAGTGGTGAAGATGACTTCGTTTTATCCAAAAGAATGGAGAGCACACGCACAAGGTGTGGCAGGCACAGCGGGTCATATATTACGTCAGCACCTAAGCTGTAGAAAAAGAGAAATTACGCCTTCACCGACTGATGAAAAGAGAAAACAACTGAATATCTCACATTAATGCTCAACAGAAGAAGTGTGTTAGTGGAGAAACTACTCACATTATATCCAGTTTCAATCCCTGAAGTATGCTCTCAGATGCACATTCCCAAGGCAGGTGTAAACATTTTACTTGGGGCGAGGACATGATATCAACTTCTTATTCCTCCAATTTGCACATGGTCAAACTGCATCAGGATCCACATGATCACAAAAGATGAATATTTGGATGGACCTCATTCAAAGTCATGCTTTTCTCGAGAAAATCAAATTTTTCAATAAAAAAGGACAAACCTCATGGCTATCGAGCTAACCAAAGGACTAATGGGGAAGTCACGCAGCAGGACTACTCTTTTATGCTAAAGGCATTATCATAACGATGTCTTCCATAACAATGAAAGAAATATCTATCATGAGATCTAAGAAGGAAAACTCTGGGGTGTGTGTGAAATATGAAACTAAAAACTTGAAAAAATGCACACTTAGGGTGGACTGTGCAAGGACAATGACATGATCACTCACAGAATCTAAACATTCCGAAGTTACTGGCTCATCATCTTCCGTACTCATTCGATTCATCTTCAAATTAAGCTTCATGTTGCTTAAGGTTGATAGGTCACCATCACTTAATATTACCTGCATGAATACGGTCAATTTCTCAACTGCAACTCATGTATCATCATGAAACCATGTTCAGAGTGTTCAGCCAAGTTTGTATATGTGCTGAAGGACAGATCACTCATTTCACAACCAAATCAGCTTTTGTTATCCAGCTCACAGGAACAAGAACAATTCTGAGAACCAAGTACAGCAGAAGAGTTGCTTGCCAAAAACCATATTGAGCGCAACCCTAGCATATCTACATATACTGATTGATGAATTAAGAACAATGCATAAACATATGAAGGTTCAAGAAAAAGCAAAAGAACCTAAGTAGAAAGGAGCTTGAAGCTCAAGGACAGTACCTTGGAAGCTTTCACGTGGGAGAGACAGATGCCAACTAAGCAAACCCCCGAGCCAACCTATGTCCAATATTCTAGTCAGTACCTGAAATCAGTTCTAGTGTATGATATATAAAGTTAAAACAGATCGAACTAATCAGATAAGCGGGGAGGGAATAGAAGGCCAAGTGATTATCTCTGTGGTGTTCCATAGACTAATGGATCTGATGAATCAGATTGCTACTGCAGAAAATAAAATAATGGGGTTGGCAAAACTTCTATAAGGAAAGTATGGAGTGTATGATGAATATTCAACGCACTTCTGACAGCTTACTTCAAAACATGTTTTGCTGGAGAACATATCCGGAAAGGAAAGTACGAACTCTGACAAAAATAGACTGGCTGGCCAGATAGAGCACCTGATGAGAGAATGGACTGAAAGCTAATTGTAGTTGGCACATTAATCCACACAATGCATGAGACAATAAACCATCTGTGTAAATTGTGCTCTTTTGCCCAAAAAAAGAAGAGTATACATCCACGTCTACTCTAACTGAACAAAACAAAGCAAGCATATGACCCAGGACAAGCATTCAGTTCTTCAGAAATATACATGATTCAATCCCATACATACCCTGTATCTCCTTCAAGCATGTTGAGCGAACAATGCAGAGGAACCACCATTTTCCTTACCATTGCATCCTCACAACTTGCATCTAGGAAATAATTAGCGAAAGATTCGGATGATGCATACAAACAAACTCAAGTGAAAAAAAATAAACCTGACAAAAAAAAAAAAAAAAAAACAGTTACCATCTGGGAAAAGAAAAGAAATATATTTCAAAGCCCTCACATTCCCTTTGACCATGTTGTCATCCCAATGAAAAAAGACTTCGTCATCGGTAGCTTGAGGATTAATAAGTAAACAAGGAGAAATGGGACGCATTATTCTGTAAGAAAAATTAACAACAATAAGCTTTACCTTTAAAGAAATCATGAGCTCGCTGTACAGTTCATACAATTCATCTAGCACGTCATCACGATCAGACTCAATTTCCAATATGAGCTTCTTCAATAAGTTTTTCAAGTACAGGGCATGACACTTGCCAATCTGCATCAACACATCACCTGTTCAGAGAATTACGCAGCAACAGTCCTTCACTAAAATAATGCAGCAAAAACAGATGGCAATGAACCCGGCACTCAAGAACTAACGCATGAGCTAGTATAACTAAGCTAGAGCAACAATTCCAAGTAGCAACATAAACCATAACTTCCACAGAAGCATATAATCATTTTGGCTAGTCTATATGGTGTCAACGAGTAAAAGAAAACATTCACTTCAGCAGAAATGACAGAGAGGAAACACAAAAGATTGTTCTTTTTTTGTCACTTATATCCTAAACCAACGTCAACATGTGACCTGAACCCAAAAGACACTTCAGTTGAGACATCCTCTTTGTTTCTTGTTTCGGGTTCTTGAGTTTGGGAAGAGCCCTCAAACAAAACTTACAGCTTTACTGATGCAGTGATCCCAAATGAACCTCTGAACATCCACCGTCACGGACCCACCACCGAGCGATCTGGGTCTCGAATAGAAAAGACAACTGCGTCGAATTCAATGCACACGGGATCTAGAGACACTAAGACCGGGCGAAAAGGAATATATAAAACTGGTGAGCTCAGTGAAGCGCGCGCAGAGAGGGAAAAGCAGAGGAAGATTTTACCTCGCGTGTGACATGACGCAGTCGGTGGGTTCCATGGCGAGAAACGCGGAGGCCAGATGGAGACCCGCGGTTTGATTCTCCATCTTGTTCGAGAAACTATTTCTTCACGCCTCTTTCTCTGCAACACCCTCAACATGACAGGAGTGATGGGCAAGAGGAGGGAGGGGAGCCGGCGAGAAGCGGAGATGGGTTTGGATCGGTTTTTCGGGTTCGGGTAGGCTTGAAAAATGAAGAAATCTCAAATCTGATTATTTAGCTATAAGAAAAATCCGCAGTTAATCCGAAACTCATAAAAAATTTTTGATAAAAACTGGCCTAATAGCCTAAAAAAAATCCCAACTTTAAATCTAGTTTCAATTCCACCCTAAACTTTCTTTTTTTTCTGTTTCATAAAAAATCTCCAACTTTAAACCGTTCGATTCTACCTCAAACTTTCTTTTATCTTAAAAAAAAAAACCCATGATCTATCATAATTATTTTATTTTAAAAAAAAAAACCATTAAATTTACTTTAATTTGCCCCAATTATCCTCCATTCAAATTTATCTTGACAATCGATAGATGAAAAAACTCCCAAGCGTGAGTTGTTTGAGCGTCTTGAGTTGAAAGACTTCTAAGCACAAGAGATAGAATATTGAGCACAAAATCGAAGATCCTTGAGTGAGATAGAATGAAAACTCTCTTAGCAATTGAAGGAGGTCAACCTTAAAGTTGTGTTTGGCAGTTCCGATAAATTCATAATAGAATCTCTTATAATTTTAATTTATCATATCCTGCGTTTAGTCTCTTAAAACTGGATAAATTCGAATATAATGGGATATATATGAATAAAATTATCTCATGATAAAAGTGAGATAAAGATGGATAAAATTTATAACATCCATAATAGGAAAGTTATCTGTTTGAATGATAGTCTTCTTAAATTAACGAAATTAAAATTATATTTCAATATAAATAATATTTAAATGCTAATATAAAATATTCAAAATAACAAAAAAAATCTTGTTTATTTATTTTTGTATGCGATATAAAGAATCATTTTTATAAAAATATTTTTTAAATCATTCATATTTTGAGAAGCAAATAGAGACTAAGTGAAAACTAGACGTCTTCTCTCCTTATCCATTATTTAAATTCTATTTTAATTGTAAGATTGAGAACAAAAGTAGTCAAACAATAGAATAACGAATTAAAGTTCATGAACTTCTCTCGTATCCAATTTTTCAAAAATCAATTTCAAATTATGTGGATTTTATCTAAAATCATTGTCATTGTTTACTTTCTTATAAATGCGATTATTTTGACAGATTTAAGCTATCTTTAGATAAGTGGATTTCTAAGTATTATGAATCATGTTCTTAGTACGAACGGATGTGGATACTTAATTTGTACTGTCTATTTAATTGACGATTGAGCTTCAAAAGACTGCTACTTCTGATTTGCACACATTTAAGCCAAGGACATGCTCGATCTATGGTGGTGGAACTTGGGAACTCTCCTTTTTCGCTCCTTCCGTCACCAGTCTCATTAAAAACAGCTGATGCCATGTTTCCCATGTTGTCGGATCCCATGAAGCTTTCCAAGAAAATCTTCAAACTTGACCAAATACCCGTTTCTTAGCTCCGCGAGTCATTAGAGAAGTCCCAACATATTTTTCGACAGAAGAATAGTCCAAGTGCCAAAACTTAGCAAGGAGGGACACTTAAGTATCAAAATTTCAAAAAGGTACACTTAAGTACCAGTTTTGGAGTAAAGTGGATCACTTAAGTGTCACTCTGGCCAAAATCCGGCCAAATGGCTGATGTGGTAATTTTTCGGCAAGTTGGGTGCAAAACGGCATCGTTTTACACGCTAACATGTCGAGAAAATGTAAAAACAACGTCGTTTTGGCTCGATGTGTAAATAATTAATATAAAAATTAATTAAATTAAATTTAAACTTAATTTATTTAAAATATTCTAAAAAATAAAAAACTTAAAATTTAAAAAACTTAAAAGGGGGGTGGGCGAAGGGGGTGGCGAGGGCCGAGCTCTTGTCACCGCCACCAAGAAGGGCCGACGACGAAGGGGGCAAGGTCAGCCGAGGTTGCCGGCCCTTGACCGATGCTCCCCCCACCGTTGCCGGCCCTTCCCAGTGACGGCGGGGAGGTAGCGAGGGCCTGCAAGCCCTCGCCCAGATCCGGCGAGGGCTTGCAGGCCCTCGCCGCCAGTTGGCCGACGTCGCCGGCCCTTGGTTAGGGCCCGACGACCTTAGCTGCGACCTTCCCCCCTCTGTTGCTGGCCCTTCCCAGCGGCGGCAACGGCAAGGGCTCAGCCCTCAACCGCTCCCTTCGCCCACCCCCTTTTTTTTTTTTAATTTTAATTTTTTAAAATTTTAAGTTTTTTATTTTCTAGAATATTTTAAATAAAATTAAATTTAGATTTAATTTAATTAATTTTTATATTAATTATTTACACATCAGAGCCAAAACGACGTTGTTTTTGCATTTTCTCGCCACGTCAGCATGCAAAACGACGTCGTTTTGCACCCAACTCGCCGGAAAATTGCTACGTTAGCCATTTGGCTGGATTGTGGCCGAAGTGGCACTTAAGTGATCCACTTTACTCCAAAACTGACACTTAAGCGTACCTTTTCGAAGTTTTAGCACTTAAGGCTACGTTTGTTTTGATTTCTTTTTTCTATTTTTAAACAATTTTTTTGTTTTTTTGTTCCTGGGAACAAAAAAGGAACGGAAACTCGTTTGTTTGCGTTTTTGTTCCAAAATTATTTTTTTGTTACTAAACACATCTGGCGTAAAAAGTTAAAACAAAAAAAAAATTGTTTATTATTTCGAAACAAAATTTAGGAACACTTTCAATTTTCTTCTCTCTTTTTTTTTCTTCTTCTTTTCTTCTTCTTTTTTATTTCTTTTTTCTTTGGCCAGTCGCGAGCCTCGGCCGGGGTTGGCGGCCGGCCGTCAAGGGCCGGCGACGCCGTCGAGGGCCGACGACCTCGCCGGAGCGTCGCCGGCCCCTGGCGAAGCTCGGCCTCGCGCTGGGCTGGGCAAGCTTGATCTTGCCCAGATCCGGCGAGGCCGAGCTCGCCCAGCGACCGGCGAGGCTCGGCCTCGCCAGGCCACTGCCAAGTCAGCGTCGCCTAGCGGTGGCCCGGCAACGCCAAGCCTTGCTGGCCATTGGGCGAGTTCGGCCTCGCCGAATTTGGGTGAGGCCGCCGGCCAAAAGAAGAAAAAAAGAAAAAAGGAAAAAGAAAAAGAAAAAATGGAAAAATAAATAAGAAAATAAGAAAAATAAGAAATAAAATAGAAAAAATAAAATAAAAATATTAAAAAATAAAAGAAATAAAAAAATTTACAAATTTACTAAACGTGTTTCGTTCATTTTTTATTCGGAACAAGTTTCAAACGCGTTTTTTTGTTCAAAAATTGTCCCCGGAACAGAAACACTTTTTTTTTTTTTTTCTGTTTAGAACGATTTTTAAACGGAAATGTTCAAACGCGCCAAGTGTCTGTAAAGTCTCCGAGTTTTGGACTTTCCAAAGTGTCCCAAATTCCATATTTTTCATGCGAAGAGGGGACTGTGCAATGAATGGACCATTCATGACTCCATCATCACCAAGAAGGGTCAATAATTTACCAACGTGACTTTATCATTACCAAGAAGCAAAGCTAGATTCCTACAAAAAAAGAAGAAGGAAGCCCATGAAAATACGGGTGCGAGCTAAATTTTCATCCCTGCGATCAGCAATTCGGCAAGAACCAAGGCCCAACTAATTTTTTCTGTCAAAGGCCCAACTAATTGAAGTCTTTTAGGTTTTGCAATTCACCGTTATCTTTCCCACATTTTCGCAACGCAACGATCAATTCAAAAGCAAAATACACGAATTTACTAGTCAAAAACAGCTTTCGATTAACAAAATCATTTAAGGAGTCGATCATATACAAAAGGAAAAAAAACCCACACGAATCATCGTAATATGGAGGAAACTACGTATATAGAGGGATGAAGAATTACCGGAATTCAGCCAGAGGAGGATCCAGACCTATGCAGCGGCACCACGGGAGTAAAGCGACAATGCGGGAACGTCGATGGAGGATTTTATACGGGGCGGATCTTACATCGGAGTCCTCTATGACCCGAAACAGATCCGATCATCGATGCAGCAGGCCGGTCCAGGCCCAAAAGTGCCTGCTTCGCTTGAATGTTGGGGACAATTAGGCCCATACTAGAGAAATTATATTTATGACACATGCTAATTTAATCGATTATCCATAGAGTGAGTGCTGGTTTTTGCCTCCTGTACAGAAACAAATCCATTGAGGATTCAATTTTTATAGAAATCTTTATGTAATGTTCATGTCTGTTTGTCAGATATATCATAGAGACAGCATAACAAAATGGACAATATTGTAATTAAAAAATAGTTAAGATATGATCCTCTAATTATCTTACTTACCAGCATCGAATTTAATCTTAGAATCATTTTTAAAAAAATCCCATATTAATTTTTATTTTCATATTTAACTTCTCCACAAATTTAAATGTTTTCTTCACACGCATGTCTGTACTCTTTTTATATCAAGGGAATAAAGCAACTTTTTACATGGATTTAAGAACCAAAATCACCATTAGTTTGATTCGTCATTTATTACCATGTGATGCAATAAAATACATGAAAATGCACACGTGACCATCCTTGTTCTTCGACCATGGACCATGCATGACTGCCTTGTGACACTACAAGTGATGTATGAATGGGATTATCAAATAATTTTGGTAAACCAATCTCAAAAGCAGAATCGTAGTGATCAAAACGGAGCGGTGTTGATCTGGTTAGCTGTCTTATTGGGCGGGCAAGGGACGAATCCAGCTTGTACCTGTCTAGCTTGTTGTACGTGTGTAGTTCGATGGAAAAAATTACTTAGAACTTGTGAGCTATCCAATTAGCTATTAGTTTGAATTTTGTTGCATAGAGATTGCTGATTTTGTAATATGAGGAACGAGCTATAAACTATATCAAACTAACGATGCGTGTATTTGAACCGAAAGAATAGTGAATGAGGGTATGTGATTCTTTTTTATACAATCATTCCCCTGTTTCTCTCATGCCAAAGGAAAAACTTGCCCTGTTTTTCAAGTAATGCAACTCCATGAGCTTTAATCTTACCAATGCAACTTGATCCAAAGTAGAAGTAATGGACCTAAACGCAATTTGGACTTAAACTGAAATTGGCAATCTAGCAAAGGATTAAAGCTGCCTTATAGGGAAGGGGCTGGTGGAAACTTTCCGAGATATGCTTAAACTAGCTCAAAATACTCTTAACTGGAGAGGATTTTGCACTAGAACAAATTGTAATCATCATCATAATTTATTCTACTATATTATGTAAAAGGTGTTCAAGGTAATAATATAACATGAGGTTCACATTTGACCCAGCATTGAAAGGTTACAAAGCAAATCAAATTCTTATCAACAACACATCACCACATCACAAAAACCATAAACTATTGCCCCGATTAATTCTTCAGTTCACGATGAACATGAACGTGACAACCAACATTAGAACGCAGGCCACAAAAGTTGGCCAAGGCAAGTCGCCAAGCAGAGCGCACATTAGGAGACTGCACGTGACACATCCAAGAGCAACAATGATCACAGCAAAGGCAAGTCGAAAACTTGGGTCAATATCTTGTCTTCCCATCTGTAAGATTAATTTTTGCTGAATGATTTTGATTGCTTCACAGATAAGCATAATGCTTGGTGTATTCGAAATGTTGGCAGGACCTATAGAGGTTTGCCTAGCCCTGATGAGCTGACGCAATGCATTCTCAAGAGAATCAAGATCTTCGTTAATGTTGACACCTAAATTTTGCCATTTTATTTAGGATTTAATCGTGTACGAGATTAGGAATTAGTCACTAAAAAAAAAAAAAAAGCAAACAAAACAAAAAACAAAACAAAACAAAAAGAAAAGCAAAAACGACAAAAAAAAAGAGAAAAAAAATGTGGAAGGGGCTGAGCTTGTTACCCTCTTGGCCCGGCCCATGTTAGCCTCTGTCCTCCTCCAGCTTGCTTCGCACGCGAAACCTGCAAAAAGAAGGCAGCAGCAGCACAGCAACGGAGGAGCAGCAATGGAGGAGCAGGAGGATCGGGGTCCGGCGTGATCCGCGGGTCCGGGAGCAAGCCAGTCAACAAGCTGGCGAGACAGGAACCGGGCACATGGACCATTGACCTTGAAAAGCTGGGAGCGCGAGAAAAATAAAAAAAACACAGAACAGGGAGCTGGAGAGAGACGAAGGAAAAAGCAAAAAAGGAGAGAAAACAGAGAGGAACCGGAGGGAGAAAGGCAGAGAGAGAAATCAGGTCGGGGAAGAATCGGAGAAGGGAGGCTTCGTCACCTCAACCCGAGCTCTTCCGAGCCACCGCTCCTAGTCCTCTCGCCGTGCCGCCACCGCTCCTGCAACCAGCTTCGTTGCTGACGCCGCAGCGACCACTGGAGAAACCGAGCAACTCGCCGCCAAAGCTACTTGCAAATCTGTCCAGCGGCGACACTGCCGCCGCTGCTCGGCCCTTCGCAACGCCAGCAACCCGCGAAGCCGGCGCCGTTGTTGCTCGAACAAACCAGATCTGAGGGAAGAGGGCAGCGACGGCGCTACCCGATGCCGTCCGAGCCGCTGCCCTCTGCACGCCATCCCAACAGCCTGCCTCTGCCGGCCACCACTACGCCGTGCCTCCGCCTCTGCCCAGATCTGCCGGCCACGCCTCTGCCCAGATCTACCGTGCCGAAGCGCGACCCCGTGGCACCGCGCATCTGCGTGTCGTCACTGCTGCAATCCGAGCGACCCACTGCGCCAAGCCGCCGTCCTCCTGCCCAAGATTCCCACTCGAGCGCTCCGACGCCAGCAGATCTTATCCGGTTGCGACGCCGCGACCGCCCTGCAGCAGCCGAGCTCCTGTTCGCCGACCCCGACGTTGTCACCGCCCCTCGCCGAACCACCGCCTCCCTGCCTGCTGCTCCGCCCGTGCCGTTCGGACCAGCGACCCGACGCCGCTGCTCGCCCTCCTCGCCGCTTCAACCTGACGTCGTTCGAGCCAAGCTGCCGCCGTTGCCGTTCGACCAATGCTGACCGTCGCCGAACCGCCGCCGCCTTCTTGCTGCTGCTGCCGCCGTCCGCCGCCCACCGCGTATCCGCCGCCGAGACGCCGACATGCGAAGAAACCCTAGGGTTTCGGCCACGAAACGGGTCGGACCGGAACCTCCAATCGGGTAGGGTTTGGGGCGAATTTGGGCTTATGGGTTTTTGGACTTGGGCTGGTGTAATGTGGGCTTGTGGGCCTGGCCTTTTTTTTAAAAAAAAAAAGAAAAAGAGGAGGGAGACTTCTTGGGCCGGGCCCAAGCTTCGGGCCTGCTTGGGCCTGCCAAACCGAACCCGGGTCCGGTCTCGGTCCGGGCCGGTTCAAAAAATATATATATTTTTTAATATTAAAAAAAAAAAAACAATTTCGAAAATCCAAAAAATATTAAAATTTAAAAAATTAAAAAATAATTATTTTTTCTTTAAAAAAATTTAAAATTTCAAAAATCCAAAAATGATGGGGTTTGATTAGGACTTGCCATGTATTGCCATTTTAGGGTAATTAGACATTTATGTGCTCGTATATTAATTATGTTGCATGTTTAATTTGCATATCTAATTATGTTTGATTGCATGTGTTTAATTTTATGGCAATTAGGATCTTGGTAGTTATGATTATTACTTTAATGATTCGATCCACGTGATCACCTCATATGTTAGTAGATAAATATGAAATCAATCCAAATTGCGCAAAAAATCATTTTGTTAAAATGAACAAGATTAGGTAGAAAGGCACTAATTGGTTAATTAGTGTAATCAAGTCCCGAACCTAAAGTCCAGTTGCGTAGGAAGTGAGGCACGCTCCCATGCCTCACTTGGTTTCTAATACCCCAATAAGGCTAGTGGCGACTCCTTTTATGCGAAATTTTAAAAAAATATCCCAATGTCACGCGGGGTATGGGGCAGGAGAGCTGGCACGATCATGGGCTTAGGCCGTCTTTTAGCAAGCAATACCCTTAAACCGCGTTCCTCCCAGGGCGGTCGCGGCCTTGGCGACTCGTGGGGACTTGGTTTTAAACCTTAGAGGACTTAGGCCAAAATTAATCTTGTTCAAAAATATTTTGTTTGGCAGCGAGGATTCCAAGTATGTCCATAACATTATAGGTGTTAAATGTTTTTGTAGGATGGGAGGTATAAGGGGAAGTATTTGCTCACCTTTGTCTTGCAGGAAGATGTAGGAATGTATGGTTTATTTTTTATGTATGAAGTGTTGATTGCCTATAAATTGTCATGCCTGCATTTTCTGCATTGCACTACACCATAGCACACATTACCCGCATGGGACCCGGGCCGCATAGGATTATTTAGGATGGTGTTAAGGTGGATACCACTCCGACTACAAGCACGTAGTACGAGTCGCCCACCTTAACCCCGAAATTTCTTTCTTGATGTCAGAGGTCCCCACCCTGGTTTGCGAGCATGCGACACGGGTCGGTCCTTTGACAAAGCCGGAGTCATGGGTAACACGACCTAGCCACGAGCATGTTGGTTCGAGTCCTGTGATCCTATGGCTCCATTTTGGGCCGTATAGAGTAGAAATCGAACCACATTCCATGTGCATGTCTATGTAATTTTGAAAAAAAGCATGAGACAAAGGTCGGCACCCATTGTAAGTATCATTTCCCTTTTTATTTGCTCATTTTGTATTGCTTTTTCATCTTGAAATTTGCGGAAATCAATCGAATGCCCTCGGTGATGCAAGCTTATGATTGAAAAATTGACAATCACTTTTGACAAGTGAGCATCTCGAATGCAAGTTCTAAACATTTTGATTTGGCCCTGTTGAACATATGGTTTTGTTTAAATTTCTAGTTATAGGCTCAAAATCATTTCGAAAAAAAAAGAAAGAAAAAAAACTTTCAAGTTGTGATTATATTGGGACACAAAAATTGAAATTGCATTTTTTATCAAATTTTCTCATTCTCACATTTTGGGACTATAATGCAAATCATTTTGTGTACAAATTCCTCAAAATAGAAATCACTCCATTTTTCTATGAGTAAAATCACAAATCAATTTTTCAAAAATCAATAACACTTTTGCATACGAAACTTTTGGAATAAAAGTGGACATTCGATTGATGGCCGTGGATTGATAATTTTAATGATGTTTTCTCTTATGATAAAATCTTGGCGAAATACTAAAATCCCGTAATAAGGATTGTGGGGCATGTATCGTCGCCTCGATTTTATTATAAGAAGCGACGTCATTAAAATATCATTTTCTCTTATTCACATATTGACATTGTCATCTTTTTGCAGGTTATGCGCGATGCTCTTTGACATTCTCATGGTGACCATTCAAGGACGTGAATTCTAGAGCTAGGACAAGAGTTGTTTTTTACTTTCATCTGTAAAAGAGTCTCTTGTATTTTATCAGTCTTTATTCTTGTTAAGAAACATGTTTTCCGTTTTAGGTTTTGATTTGCAAATCCAATTTATGCTCTTGTACATTGTGCGACTCACATTTTTAATGATGGAATTCGAAAATCATCATTTAAAAAAAAAAATAATACAAAAAAGAGAGCAAATTTAGAAGTGTTTTAAGTGAACCTATACATTTACCTTCCAAAATGAATCTCAAGAAAAATTTGTTTAATGCCCTCTCTTCATATAGTCATTTTCTTGGGCTCATCGAACTCGAGGAGCAAGCATGCGTTGAGGTTTCGTTGGCACCAATTTTCCGTAAAAGCGGAACGAAGTCAAATTCCATTCTGAGAAGTTTTGTTATTCGCAAATGCCTTACGTGCCAAAATAACCCGTTGACCTCGTTCACTTTGCATGATGAGACAAATGAAGGGAGTTGCCAAGTATCCAAAAGGGCGAATTCAAAGGAAGAGTAAACTGTATCGATTCCAGTTATTCATTTCTAATACTGTTTCTGACATAATTTTATTTTCATTGTCAAGGAGATATCAAGAGTGCCAAGTTTTGTAACGTTCCCAACAAACGCAATGGAGCACTTTTAAGTCTTGTTCATCTTAAACAAAAAGATTCAAATGAAAGAAAGTGGGCAATATTGTCTATTCCTCCATGAGAGATACATTGGGATGTTGATCGCTTGACTCTGAAAAGGATGTATCTCGTTCCTAAACTTGATTTCTCTTCAACATAAAAAATGACATGTCCTTTTTCTTTGATACAGGACGGGTTCGAACATAACAAAGGATTGTCAAATGAAGAGTGGCAGAGCAACGTCTGATTTTTTTTTAAAAAAAATCTCTCATCTCCCCACAAACAAAGGTGATATATAAAAAAGTTGCACCTTGACCATAGAAGCAGCGCCTTCCACCAAGGAATCAGGAAAACATCAAACACTTAAGGGCAAATGCAAGGGAAGGGTATTGTTGAGTTACCAAATATCCATGAAGGTGAATCCAAGAGATGTTAGCGCCAAAAGGATGAAAGCGAGTGAAGGGTAATAATGTATCGTTTCCAACATTTCAATCCATAAGGAACTTTGCACTAACATATTCTTTTACATTCTTTACGGGATCATCAGGTCGCCATGCGGGTAAGTACCCTTCTTCTCTCTTTTTTTTTTTTTTTTAAGTAAAAAAAAGGGAGAAAAAAAAGAAGAGAATTTCCATTACAAAAGAGAACTTTTGGGCTTTCCTAGAGAAAAAAAAAGAATAATAATTGAGAAAAAAAATTACAAACCTTTTGAACATCCTTTCTATCTCAAAATTGTTTTCTTGTCTTGTGGATTATTCATTTTGAATCAAAATTCCCTATGGAGATTGATATACTCGAATGGTCTCGGCAGAGTGAAATGGAAATGTTAACCATGCCAAACAAGGAGTGCTTAGGATGAAGAAAGGCAAGCTCATTTCCAAACACGTCCTTTAAACACTTTTGAGAGTTGAGCATTATTCAAACACTTTTGAGAGTTAAGTGAAAAGAAACCTTCTCTTAGGACAAATGATTCATTCGCATTGAACGCAAAGATCGAAATGATAAAGGCGTTGCCTTCATCAATCCCAAGCATTGCACTGATCTCTTGTTACCCCTTTGGGCTGGAAAAAAAAAATGATTCTTCAAAGTACCCCTATCGAGAACGACCCTACATTGGGGCAACATAGGAGGTTACGGTCGTGTTGTAAAACGAAAGGTTGAGAAAGATTCTATTACTTTCACTTACATCAATCTTCTTGTGGTAGCTTCAGAGGAATTCTCATCGGAGCTTGACTCATCCCAAGGTGAAGAAGAGCATTTCCTTCTCTACCCAAACACTGATACCCATTGCTATAACCAATTTGGGCCTGATTATTCATTTCTGAATCCCGAGCGGTGATCATCTCCCTTCATTGGGGCAAGGCATAAGTATTGACCAAATATAATTGACAATCACAGGAAAATGTGAAAAGCATCTCGAAAGTCATACGCTACCAAAGTTCAAAGAGCAAAAAGCTCGACAAACTAGGGGGGCATAAAAAAGCAGTGTGCCTGGTAAAAGTAAGGCCAATGCCCGTCAAGAAAAAGAGCCAAAAGGCCGCATCTTATGTGAAAGAAAAATTATCAAAATCCAAGTGCCTGCGAAAAAAAAATCATCGCAAAGGATAAAGGAAATTAGAGAAAATAGCAAAGCTCTCATGCAGAAATGATAGTGAATGAACTCGAGATGTGATGTGTTTCAAGAGCCAAATGCTTTCGAAAGGTCAAGTGACCCGGTCACGATGCCATGATGATCACTGACTCTTAAAGACCCTCTTGAAAATTTTAAGCCTTTCAAGCTTTTCTCGAGCCAACATTATAACCCTTTTCCGAAGCCTCTTTTGATTGGGATGATTTGAGTGAAACTGAGAATACCACAAAGAAGCTACTGCTTGAAGGAGTGGAAATAATTCTATCTTGTCTTATCTTCCAAGTTCTCGACTCGTAAAC
Source organism: Eucalyptus paniculata subsp. matutina (assembly GCA_017140255.1). Lineage (NCBI taxonomy): Eukaryota > Viridiplantae > Streptophyta > Magnoliopsida > Myrtales > Myrtaceae > Eucalyptus > Eucalyptus paniculata. The sequence goes on along the minus strand of CM029437.1, from coordinate 1,358,333 downwards.
CCAATGAAGATAGCGGCAAATGTTCCTTCATTGGCCTCAAAGCAATCATTCCTTTGTGTAAGCCCTAACCAAGCCTATATTGTGATCCTTTCAAAAGACCTTTTTGATCAATCAGATTGTGCTCATTGCGAATGTTTCCGGAAGCCTTCGACATAGGCTATGTGAGATACTTTCAGCAATCAGTTACTTCCCACATGAATGGATGGGATCAAGTAGCCATTTTATCGAGAGTATGTGAGAAGCCCTTTCGATTAAGAAGCTCCAGTTTGGCATGTTTAATGAGTCTTTTCACGAGTAGAAATCATTACGGTAAGAACTTGACTCATAGAGAATTTGATGATTAACGATGCATTCTCGAACAAGATGACAATTTTGCGCCACGGGATGCCTTGATTGAAATAAAATGTTTTTCCAAAGCAGTCAAACTTAGCTTAATTAGCTTGTTCAATTAATGCTGCAATATTTCTAATACGACGTCTCTAATGACATTTGCCCAAGTTGAGTTTAACAGGATTCCTCAGTGAAGCCATGCAGTTTTCAGGGGATTAACGGGTGCTTCCCTAAAAATCAAAGGTTCATGGTCGACCTTAAACCATGCCATCTCCAAAGGTTTATGGTTAGCCTTAAACCATGCCATTTCACAAGGTTCATGGTTAGCCTTAAACCATGTCATTTACCGGGTTGGTGGCTTTCCTAAACCACACGGTTTGTGGGTCTATCCTTAAACCACACGGTTCGTGGGTCTATCCTTAAACCACACGGTTCGTGGGTCTATCCTTAAACCACAAGGTTTGTGAGTCTATCCTTAAACCACACGGTTGGTGGGTCTATCCTTAAACCACACGGTTGATGGGTTTATCCTTAAACCACAGGGTTGGTGGCTTTCTAAACCACACGGTTTGTGGATCTATCCTTAAACCACACGGTTGGTGGGTCTATCCTTAAACCACAAGGTTTGTGAGTCTATCCTTAAACCATACGGTTCGTGGGTCTATCCTTAAACCACACGGTTGGTGGGTTTATCCTTAAACCACGGGGTTGGTGGCTTTCCTAAACCACAAGGTTGGTGGGTCTATCCTTAAACCACAAGGTTGGTGGGTCTATCCTTAAACCACGGGGTTGGTGGCTTTTCCTAAACCACACGGTTCGTGGGACTATCCTTAAACCACAAGATTCATGGTCAACCTTAAACCATGTGACCTTCTTATGACCCGGTGGGCTCTTGTAGCCCGGAGTCTCCCTTCACCCCATTCTTATGACCCGGTGGGCTTTCCGTAGCCCGGATTTCTTCAATCCCCTTCTCATGACCCGGTGGGCTTTCCGTAGCCCGGAGTCCTTCAACCCCATTCTTATGACCCGGTGGGCTTTCCGTAGCCCGGAGTCCTTCAATCCCCTTCTCATGACCCGGTGGGCTTTCCGTAGCCCGGAGTCCTTCAACCCCATTCTCATGACCCGGTGGGCTTTCTGTAGCCCGGAGTCTTTCAATCCCCTTCTCATGACCCGGTGGGCTTTCCGTAGCCCGGAGTCCTTCAACCCCATTCTTATGGCCCGGTGGGCTTTCCGTAGCCCGGAGTCCTTCAATCCCCTTCTTATGGCCCGGTGGGCTTTCCGTAGCCCGGAGTCCTTCAACCCCCTTCTTATGACTCGGTGGGCTTTCCATAGCTCCGAGTTCCTCTCTTTCTTCTTATGACCCGGTGGGCTTCTGTAGCTCGGAGTCTTTCTTCCTCTTATTGATAAGACACGCTTTCATAGTTATGAGTCTTTTCCGTTGACCTAACGCGTGCCTATGCACCCAGGGTCTCTCTATCACCCAAATAATTTAGGTGTCTTCTGTCTTTGAATGCAATCTCTTTGAGCTCCCATTCAAAGAGGGGCAGCTGTTGACACCTAAATTTTGCCATTTTATTTAGGATTTAATCGTGTACGAGATTAGGAATTAGTCACTAAAAAAAAAAAAAAAGCAAACAAAACAAAAAACAAAACAAAACAAAAAGAAAAGCAAAAACGACAAAAAAAAAGAGAAAAAAAAATGTGGAAGGGGCCGAGCTTGTTACCCTCTTGGCCCGGCCCATGTTAGCCTCTGTCCTCCTCCAGCTTGCTTCGCACGCGAAACCGCAAAAAAGAAGGCAGCAGCAAAAGACAAGAACGGAGGAGCAAAGCAATGGAGGAGCGGGAGGATCGGGGTCCGGCGTGATCCGCGGGTCCGGGAGCAAGCCGGTCAACAAGCCGGCGAGACAGAACCGGGCACATGGACCATTGACCTTGAAAAGCCGGGAGCGCGAGAAAAATAAAAAAACACAGAACGGGGAGCCGGAGAGAGACGAAGGAAAAAGCAAAAAGGAGAGAAAACGAGAGAGGAACCGGAGGGAGAAAGGCGAGAGAGAGAAATCAGGTCGGGGAAGAATCGGAGAAGGGAGGCTTCGTCACCTCAACCCGAGCTCTTCCGAGCCACCGCTCCTAGTCCTCTCGCCGTGCCGCCACCGCTCCCGCAACCAGCTTCCGTTGCCGACGCCGCAGCCGACCACCGGAGAAACCGAGCAACTCGCCGCCAAAGCTACTTGCAAATCTGTCCAGCGGCGACACGCCGTTGCTCGGCCGGCCCTTCGCAACGCCAAGAACCCGCGAAGCCGGCGCCGTTGTTGCTCGAACAAACCAGATCCGAGGGAAGAGGGCAGCGACGGCGCTACCCGATGCCGTCCGAGCCGCGCCCTCGCACGCCATCCCAATAGCCTCGCCTCGCCGGCCACCACTACGCCGTGCCTCCGCCTCGCCGGATGCGCGGCCACGCCCGCCGAGATCTCCGTGCGGCGCGACCCCGTGGCACCGCGCATCGCGTGTCGTCCGCGCGCAATCCGAGCGACCCACGCGCCAAGCCGCCGTCCTCCCGCCCAAGATTCCCACTCGAGCGCTCCGACGCGCAGATCTTATCCGGTTGCGAGCGCGCGACCGCCCGCAGCAGCCGAGCTCCCGTTCGCCGACCCCGACGTTGTCACCGCCCCTCGCCGAACCACCGCCTCCACGCGCCGCTTCCGCTCCCGCCGTGCCGTTCGGACCGCCGACCCGACGCGCGCTCGCCCTCCTCGCCGCTTCAACTTCGACGTCGTTCGAGCCAAGCTGCCGCCGTTGCCGTTCGACCAATGCGACCGTCGCCGAACCGCCGCCGCCTTCTTCTGCTTGCTGCCGCCGTCCGCCGCCCACCGCGTATCCGCCGCGCGAGACGCCGACATGCGAAGAAACCCTAGGGTTTCGGCCACGAAACGGGTCGGACCAGGAACCTCCAATCGGGTAGGGTTTGGGGCGAATTTGGGCTTATGGGTTTTTGGACTTGGGCTGGTGTAATGTGGGCTTGTGGGCCGGCCTTTTTTTTAAAAAAAAAAAAAGAAAAAGAGGAGGGAGACTTCTTGGGCCGGGCCCAAGCTTCGGCCTGCTTGGGCTCGCTTAAACCGAACCCGGGTCCGGTCTCGGTCGGGCCGGTTCAAAAAATATATATATTTTTTAATATTAAAAAAAAAAAACAATTTCGAAAATCCAAAAAATATTAAAATTTAAAAAATTAAAAAATAATTATTTTTCTTTAAAAAAATTTAAAATTTCAAAAATCCAAAAATGATGGGGTTTGATTAGGACTTGCCATGTATTGCCATTTTAGGGTAATTAGACATTTATGTGCTCGTATATTAATTATGTTGCATGTTTAATTTGCATATCTAATTATGTTTGATTGCATGTGTTTAATTTTATGGCAATTAGGATCTTGGTAGTTATGATTATTACTTTAATGATTGCGCATCCGCATGATCACCTCATATGTTAGTAGATAAATATGAAATCAATCCAAATTGCCTGCAAAAAATCATTTTGTTAAAATGAACAAGATTAGGTACCGAAAGGGCACTAATTGGTTAATTAGTGTAATCAAGTCCCCGAACCTAAATTCTCTGGTTGCGTAGGAAGTGAGGCACGCTCCCATGCCTCACTTGGTTTCTAGCCGACCCCAATAGGCTAGTGGCGACTCCTTTTATGCAAAATTTCTTAAGAATATCCCAACGTCACGCGGGGTATGGGCTTGGGAGAGCTCGCGCCTGATCATGGGCCTTAGGCCCGTCTTTTAGGCAATACCCTTAAACCTGTTCCCTCCCCCCGAGGGCAGGTCGCGACAGTTAACTTGAGCCAAACAATCTAACACGTTCCTTGGAATAAAAATTAGCAAATCACTTGTTAGACAATCATCCTTCACAGAAGTTCAAACAATAAGGATCAAGAATAAGCATATTGATAAATTAACAAAGAACATATGAACAACTCATACTTGTACCATGGTTTAAGAGCGAAACACTAAAAAGGACGGATTCACCTAATTTACACGCAGCACATATTGTTTCCTAATGAAACAACATACACATAATAGAATACACACAGAAACATGATAAGAGATAGAAGTTCTTTTTCACGGAAGGAAATGAAGACAACACTCCCAGTCCTCCACACTCACCTTCTTTCCAACCTCGTGATTTTCAAAAAGACATGGCAGTTATTATGGATTTCACTTTCCTGAGACAAACACAGCTATTTTAATGGTATGCGTACTTGAGAGGGATTATTCCTGGTATGAGAATTAAACAAATAGTCCAAGAGGACCGGGAAGGAGGATGCCGTCATCCTCCATGGAGCTCCATGGAGAAGGATGCTCCTGGGGGAGGCGCTTTATGGAGCGTGGTGCATCGTGCTCCATGGAGCATCGACCATCGAGCTCCATGCAGTGCTCCATGGAGCTCATCCTCCTCCATGGAGCATGAAGCGCTCCATGGAGCTCCACCATCGAGCTCCATGGAGCATGGAACATGAAGCTCCATGGAGCATCGAGCTCCATGCAGCACCCTCATCCACCATCGAGATCCATGGCGCGTGGAGCATGGAGCTCCTCCACCAACGGAGGAGCGCTCCATGCTCCATGGAGGAGGATCTCCAGGGAGCTCCATGGTGGAGGAGCCCCATGGAGCGATCCATGCTCCATGGAGGTCCTCCATGGCGCTCCATGGAGCTTGATGGTGGATGAGTTCCATGAAGCATGATCCATGTTCCATGCTCCATGGAGGATCCTCATCCACCATCCTCATCTACCATCGAGCTCCATGGAGCGCCATGGAGAGGACCGCTCCATGGGAGGCCCTCCATGGAGCATGGATCCTCCACGGAGCATGAAGAGGATCCTCCTCCATGGAGCATCCTTATCCACCTTGAGCACCATGGAGCGCATGGAGGACCTCCATGGATGCTCGATGGTGGATCCATGGAGGGTCCTCATCCACCATCGAGGTCCATGGAACGCCATGGAGGTCCTCCATGCACTCCATCGAGAAGCTCGATGGTGGAGGAGCCCCATGGAGCGAACGAGTTCAGAATGCATCAACAAGTTCACCCGATTTACTTAAGAGTGTAGGTTTTTTCGACATTAAACAGCATTCACGTAATTGAGTATACACAGCAACCATGATCAAAGATAGGAACAGGAAAGGGTATCAAGATTTTGGCATTATATTACTTGCAATCCTCCAACTTGCAGACGGAGGCTGGGCTGTTTTAGATGTATTTGAGGTCACCGAAGCTTACCTCCTAGCACCGTGATTAGCTGGATTGTTTGAGTTCGCCATTAACCTTCCAAATTTGCCTTGCTAATCTCTTCCTTGCTTGGCTGAAAATGAGAACAGGGTGGGGCCGTCACAGAACTTAACTAAGAAAAATTCCATGGAGGGAGCCTTTCATAGGCAGCTGCAGTTCGATTCTCATTCGGGAGATTCTCATTCATTGGCAGCGAACTGAGGAGCCTCCCCAGTTCGATTTCCTGTGTTTATTTAACATGAGCTGCGAATGAATGAGAATCTCCCTCCCAGTTCGATTTCCTATGTTTATTTAACATCAGCTGCCAATGAAAAGCTCCCACCATGGAATGCCAATGAAAAGCTCCCTCCTTTTATTTATTTATTTATTTATTTTATAAATATGAGCTGTCTGTGAAAAGCTCGCTCGTTCCCTGAGATGGTCTAATGGGCGAGTTTTTTAAAATGAGCCCACCTTAACCTGGTTTAAGCATGGACTGAGCTTTTTAGTTTTATGGGACGTTAGCTGATCTGAACCATGTGACATGAGTTGGTTTAAAAGGTCTAGGTACTCCTTTTACCAAAGAATCCGAATTTCTCTCTATTTTTTTTCTTTGTTTATCGAATTGCTTATTATTTGTCTATTTATTTTTTGTTGTTATTTTCTTGCTAAACTTGAATTGGCGACTGAAATTCAAGTGTCAACAGCCATCCCTCTATAAAAAGTAGCTCAATAATTAAAATAATACTTGAATTTTATCGAGGAGATGAGAGTGTAAATGCACTTAACACAAGAAAAATGGTCTAGACATTAACTGTGAATACAACGGAATTTCAGATTATAAATCTCAAAATTGAATCACATATTTTCTCAATTCAAGAACAGTCTCAAGTATATGGAAAAAAAGAGAGCTTTGTAGGTGCACTGGGAATATAACATTCTCATTAGACCTAAACCAATCAAAAAGTATCAATTTCTCATCCGTTCGAAAGAAAGAAAAATTAAAATCAATTTTTGAGCAAAGGGAACTAATTAATATGCTCAAGTAAAATCAAATTGTACGTGACTTTGATAACTGGCCTAGATGGATGGGGATTTTGTACTTCAACAGTACATAAAAATTTCCCCATAGAACTAATTAATATGCTCAGGTAAAATAAATAAATGAGCTTTATCAAATTTTGATGATAGACGAACGAGCATTATCAAATTTTAATTACATAAAGAGTAGTCTTGAAGATAAAAAGTGGAGATTGACTTTGTCATTCATTTTGGGCAAAGGGAATGTTTACTAGTGGTCTGTTGAGCAAGGGCATGAATCACAAGGCGGGGAAATATTAACCATATCTTTAGATATGAATAAAAAAGAGATGAAAAAAAAAACAAAAAACAAAAAAAACACTGATGCAGCAGAAAGTAACGAGAACTGTACCGTGGTGCGTATAGATGCCGTATAATCCGTGTCCGTAAATATGATCTCCGGCGTTCAGATCGGCAGGCCTCACCACCTTCCAGACCAGCTGCATCAATATCGCGATAACCTTCTTTGTGGCCTCTGCCACCGTTGTCGACCCTCGCTTTGCAAGCACTCCGGGGCTGGTGCTTCGGAGCGGCGGCACTGCCAAAAGGAGGGTCGACAGAGGCCGATGAGGAGGATCTTGGCGTCTCCAGAAGAGGAGGAAATGAAGGAGAAGCGAGTCACGCAAGCATGAACTGGGGGAGAATCTTTGAGTGAGGGAGAGGAGACACACATGCAGAAGCTAAAAAGGATTGGGGACCGGACTTATAGGGATGATGTTGCCTCCCTCACCTGTGCATCATCATTCTTAGAATTTTAATTAATCTAACGCGTAATGTCTACATCGCAGTCAATGAGGTTCACTGCTTCCAGGGTTCGATGCTTGTATTGTAGGGTTCTCTTTTTGTTAGGTTCCCGTAATGTTGTGCAATAAGCGAGGAAAGCGACTGGAATTTGACTTTGTTGGGTTCTCTTTTTGTTAGGAGCCTGTGATTTTGTGCAGTAAGCGAGGAAAGCGACTCGAATGGAAAAGTAATGTATGTGTTGGGTCATCTTTTTGTTAGTTGCCTGCGATTTTGAGCAGTAAGCGAGGAAAGCGACTCGAATGGAAAAGTAATGTTTATGTTGGGTTCTCTTTTTGTTAGTTGCCTGCGATTTTGAGCAGTAAGCGAGGAAAGCGACTCGAATGGAAAAGTAATGTATGTGTTGGGTTCTCTTTTTGTTAGGTGCCTGCGATTTTGTGCAGTAAGCGAGGAAAGCGACTCGAATGGAAAAGTAATGTATGTGTTGGGTCCTCTTTTTGTTAGTTGCCTGCGATTTTGTGCAATAAGCGAGGAAAGCGACTCGAATGGAAAAGTAATGTATGTCTTGGGCTAACATAAGGTAGACAAACGACAAACCCTCCGCGGCGCCATTAATCTTCCTGGACACGAATCAACCTTCTCATTTATTCATTCTAGGGACAATGTTTTCCTTTCGTATTTGCACGAGTATTTTCAGTGAATGACGACGTAATAGGACATGAGATTCATAGATAGATCCAACGTAGACATTTTCGGCAAATCAAACTCAGATTCAACCATCGCCTTTTTCCTGAGAAAATTGTCCAAAAAATCCTAAACCTATTGCACTTTTGTCAATTCAATTTTAAACCTTTCAATTTTGCCAATTGAGTTATAAATCTTTTCACTTTTTGCCAATTGAGTCAATCCGGTCAATTTTGGTTGGAATTTGCTGACGTGGACAATTTTTTTTTGTTTTTAAATATTTTTTTAATGTTTTTCATTTCTTTTTCTTTTTTAATTTCTTTCCCCCCCCCTTTTTTTTCCCTCTAGCTTGTCGCCTAGCTTCCGGAGACCGACAAGGATCGGCCTTGCCAGCCTTAGGTGAGGTCGCCCTCGCCCGGATCTGGCGAGGGGTGACCTCGCTAGCCTCGAGTGAGCCTCACCCTTGCCAAGTCTAGAGAGGTCGAGCCTTGCTAGAGGCCTACGAGGGTCAGCCTTGTGGGCCTCAGGTGAGTTGGCCCTTGTCGGGATCTGGCGAGGAGTGACCCAGCCAGCTGCGAGCGAGGCTCACCCTTGCTAGATCTAGCAAGGGCGAGCTTGCCCAAGGCCGGCAAGGTTGCCGAGGGCAACCTCACCTGAGGTCTCACGAGCCTTTGGTGACAGAGAGCCTTGCTCGAGGACTGCGAGGTTGCCCCTCGCTAGATCCCAGCGAGGGCGACCTTGTTTGAGGCCGGGGAGGCTGACCTTCAACGATCGTGGCCTCTAGCTGATTGCCGGAGACTGGGTGAATGGCTAGAGGAAGAAAAGAAAAAAAAAAAAAGAGCAGAAAAAGAAATTAAAAATACAAAAAATAATTAAAAAATTCGAAAAAAATTAAAAAAATAATAAATTTTGTCCACGTCAACACCGGCAATGTCACGTGGGATAGTTGATGTCTATGTTAGCATATTTCGGCCAAAATTGGCCGGATGGACTCAATTGGCAAAATGATGAAAAGTTTATAACTCAATTGGCAAAATTGAAAAGTTTAAGATTGAATTAACAAAAGTGCAATAAGTTTAGGACTTTTTGGACAATTTTCCCCCATTTTCTTACATCATGAATAAAAATTCTGGGATTCCAAAGTCGGTAGTTGAGAGGGTTTAGGGAGTCGCACTCGGCTTTCAAAAGGTGATAAATGAACACAAAGTAAATAAGAGCATTAGTTTGGGGACCCATCCGGTTCTTACTGAGAGGAGCACTCAGTAATTCCATACATTATAAACCGGTCAATCTTCTTGTATAGTATATTCATAACCGCAAAACCTAAAGATAATACATTCAAACTAGGAATTCAATAACTATAAGATAACCTTGACCGACACTAATAAATTGGAGATCAATATAAACGAATAATTGAAATCTTGTACATATATGGTTCCTCAAAGTCGCGTCGTATCGCAAAATCAATTCTTTGTGATTTGGTTTTTCCATCAGCAACGTTTAGATACTTCCGGTGCTTTAGTAAGATCGTTTCTATTCACGCAGATAACAATTGATATGGCAAATGCATGCGCATGACGCTAACAGGGATTCTAGATGATGAAATCGGTCTTGTTTGACAAATCGCCGAGTTTGACATTGATTGTTGGTTTTTTTCTTGGGCCTACCGTCCACTGCTTGTCCCCCGCTCTTTCCTCTTTTCCTTTTGCGTTTTGCCCCCTTTCACATTGACCTTTCTTTTCGTAGCTAAGAATGCTAAGGCGATGCTACTTGCACGTGAGTAAGAGACTCTAGGTTGAATTCCCTTGTGGAGTTCGACGAATTAACGCTCTCAACCTGTCGTTGTTTGTGACTCACCTTCGAGAAGAAATATCAGGCCATGGAGCAAAAAAGTTCAAGGGCATTTACACCCCATTTCCAGGAAACTTCCATTGCTCTCGTCCTCCAAATTGTGAAAACTTCACATGATTTCGCAGCCCCGACGTGCGCAGCAGGTGAAGAAGTGAGTACACGCATGCGGAGTACATAACATTGTTTCGCTGGAATTACTCCCACAACGAAATATCTTTTATCGAACGTCATTCTTCAATTTTATTAATAAGAGATAAGGGTTCTGTGTCAACTCTGAACAGAAGATATCTTATGCAATGAGGAATTGACCTTCTTTTATCCAAATGATATTGTACAATCTCAAACTAAGTTGGAAATTAATCAACAACACAAAAGTTATAAAATCAATCTCAAACTATGTCAAAATCTAATCGATGGCACAAGTGGAGGATAATGAAATATAATGTGAGAATTCAATCAACGTCAAAATATCGAGATAGAGATGTGAGATGCATGCCAAAATCTAATTAATAATAGAATCTGAAAGTTATAGCTAATGAAATTTTAAAAAATAAAATAAATAAATAAATATATATATATATATATATATATATATATATATATATATATTTTGTTGATTTGTGCGGGAATTCTATCGTTGAACAGCTTGCAGTATTTATAGGGAAGTTGTGGAAACTGCTTTTTGACTATGCCTAGAGGTAGTGTCTTCCCAAGTAACTTCCATTGGCTTTAACCCTACTCCTTTATTCTCTCAAATTTCACTCACCCATGTTTTGTAAATCTGTCTTCATTGTGTGTTAAAGGTTCTGCAGTTATCAATGACCATCCCATGATTGGGTATTTGAATGGCAATTGCTTCCTCTACAAGGTGTGTCTTCAATGCCAACTGTTTTGGTGATTTGAATAGTATTTAAAGTACTTCCAACGAAAAATTGTCGCTAGTGCTTATATAAGCGGCCACCAACTGTTGGTTGTCATATTTCAACAACTAGACATGTGGTGTTAAAGAATACTACCGTCGATAACTGCGTGTTTGTTCCTATATTCATCGAAAGCCCAATAAGTATAAGATGACATTCATGCATGACTGTCGCTCATTTCTACCCATATGCAACATATTTCTCACCCCCATGCCAAGCATATGTGTAGCAAATCAACTTTGGGTGTCAACATTGTTGGGGCTAACAATACAACCTAGAAAGAGGGTGAATAGATTGAAAAAGAACTATGAAAATATTTGCGGAAGATAATAACTTCAACTTCAAACATTGATAGAAACAGATTATTGAAATTAGGTGCACGTACTGTTGTTTAATAGATAGTGATGATTACAAATAGTAATGTTAATAATGAGGAGATAAAAGATATTGCAAGCATATATATAATGGTTTGATTTTATTTCCAAGCCTACATCCACTCCTAACACTAATAATCACAACAAGACTAGAATCTACTAGTAATCTTCAAGACAAGTTACAATCAATAAGTACTACTTTTTCAATAGATCACACTATCAGGACTCACGTATTAGCAGTACTTTTGTACACTTGCTCTTATCACTAATTATAAATAATTACACCATATAGACATTGACATCACGACTACAAGTAGCTAACAACAAAATAAAAGCAAAGAGGAATACTCAAAGCACATGACTCATCTTGTTTGGTTCCACCCAACCCAACTACTTCTCTTGGACTCAATATATATCCATCCATCCTTATATGGCCATTGCCTATCGAAATCCTCAAGTAGCTATTGGTTCTAGCTATTGCCAATAGTAGACTGTTACTAAAGATAGTCAGAACAGCTCTTTGACCATGGTTGATTTCAAAACAGTGTCAGTGTACTTTTGTCAAACTTGTTAATTAATGCTAAAATTGCTCTTGATTAATTCCGGTGATCTTTCTGTGAATTGAATTCTAAGCCATTGTAACGGCTATTTTCATCTTGATTAATGTTCTAGGCAAATGGTCAAGTGGCCAACACCTTTTAGGAGTAAAAATCCTTAAGATCCCTTACCCATAATTAGGACATGTAGATCTTTACTAGTCCATTGATGCTGACAAACTATGTGGGCGACTTGCAATCAATCATCCAATGATCCTTTTGGCTTCTTCAGCATAAAAAGACTTCCAAGAACATTAGCATCCTGTTGATTGCTCATCTTCCTTCTTATGGATCGCTTTGACATCCTTTTTGTTTCCTTACGCCTCGTACTTCGTACACAAATAGTCAGATTATGATATTCTATAATGTTTTGACATATTGCCTCAATTACTTACGGGCAGTAAGTTATCATGATTTAGAATCACCGTCTTCGATTTCACTTATTATTCTGGATAAGTATGCATATGCAAAAGAGCTGTCCTTCTGTCTTTTTCCTTAAACCCTAAAAACCCTCGAGTTTTTTCTCTGTTCTTTGTTTCGCTAGTTTCCATGGCACCGATACCTCTCTATACTCTCTCGAAAGCTACATCGCTAATTTTGATGATTTGCAAAGGGATGAGAACTCTAGTAATTGTTGTTTTTACCTCCTGAATCTGGTCGATGGATACCCCGAAAGCCCGGTCCTTGGCCCCTGTTTCCTTAATCATCAACAAATCCCAACTTCTCTCGGACCTTGCTTTCCCAAAAAGCACAAAGAGCTGCTCCCTATTCAAAGGTCTTCTATTATGGACATCTAGACCATGGCGCCCTCCCCATTCGGGAGTTTCCGTTTGTTCGAAGCGGGATTTTATAGATGGTATTTATGGATGAAGGATGATCTACAAGTACAACTTTCCTGGCAAAAAGCTAGGATAAATACTACCTTGGAGGTTAGTATGTTATCCTACAATTTAAAACTGGGAGTTTTGGGTGCCGCCGTCATCTTCTGATCTCTATTGACAAACTGTTTATTCTTTCCTCAGGGTCCCATGTCCATTGCTCTCCTGGAAATTTACGCCATAGCTAGTTTCTCCTCAAACGACGTGCCTATAAAAGACATGGATTCATTAGAGACTCCTCATGTCCCTGAGTATGTCTTTTCTTATTGCAAATTCCTCGTTTGATTCTGTCATGCCTCTGGGCCCATCGATTCTACTGAGCATACAACTTTCTTGCTTTACTGGTTATCCATATATATCTTATTCGATCCAGCACTTAAGGTCTCTAAAGACTTTATACACATTGCCTCTAATCTTGCAGCAAGTAAATCGATTGATTTAGGCCTGCTCATCCTTGCCACATTGTACAGAGGCTTCACCCATGTGTCTTCTGCAATGAGGTTTAGAGAGGATGGTGCCCTGTTTGGTCCATTTTGGCTTCAAGAATCCTGGATGGCCCTGTATTTTCCTTCCGTTTCTAGCTGCAAGCCTCGTGTCTTTGATCATCATACTTTATCTACATTTCGACTGCCCGCTCCTCTTCCTCTTAGGTGTCAGTTGCTGAGTCGCTCTTCCCTGAATGTTCCCGAGGGCATTTCCTCTTTCGCATTTCATCTTTAAGCACTTATGGGGCTCGACCCAGAAAGTGTTAAGTTCTTTCCTTATGAAGCTAGTGAATTCAATTACCTATTTGATGGGAAAAGTGCCAAAAAAGTCCTAAACCTTTTGTCATTGTGCCGATTTGGTCCTAAACCTTTTTTTGGTGCCGATTTGGTCCTAAACCTTTTTAAGTTGTGCCAATTCAGTCCTTTCCAGCCAATTTGGCCGGATTTTGCTGACTGGTCACCGGCCGGCTGACGTGGACAACTTTTTAATAATATTTTAATATATTTTGAATTTTTTTATTTTTATTTTTATTTTGTTTATTTTGTTTATTTTTTTTATTCTGCTCTTCTTCCTCCAGCCGGTCGCCGGACCTCGGCGACCGGCCAGAGGCGACGGCCGGCGAGGTCGAGGTCGACCTCGCCGGCCACCTCGCCAGTGGCCGCGGGGGCGACCTCGCGCGGGGCGGGCGAGCCTCGCCCACCCCGCGCGAGGTCACCCCCGCGGCCTGGGCGGCGAGGCTCGCCCTCGTCGGATCTAGCGAGGGTCGAGCCTTGCCCATGGCCGGCGAAGGCGAGCCCCGCCAGCTTGCCGGATCTGGCGAGTGAGGGGGTTCGAGCAGGGGGAGAGAGTCAGAGGGGGTAGACCGCCAGCCACCGCACCTTAGCCGTGGCCGTCGGCCTACGGCCGCGCCTGGTTTCAAGCGCCGAAGCTCCGGTAGGCCTCGGTCTTTTTTTGTGCCTTGCGTTGGTCAGACCAGGCCGGAACTCGCGGTCTTCAAGGATTCGGTTCGAGATCTGAGGGCGTTCGATCTGGGCGGGACCTAAGAGAGAGAGAGAGAGAGAGAGAGAGAGAGAGAGAGAGAGAGAGAGAGAGAGAGAGAGAGAGAGAGATCGAGAAAGAAAGAGAGAGAGAGTCCTCTCCGGCCAAGCCGAGGAAACCCTGGCCACGTGAGACCACCGCTGCAATGCTGCCGCCCGATGCTGTCCACCGCTGCTCGCCGACCCGCCGCCATATCCGGCGAGCTGGCGCGGCTCGCCCTCGCCGCCCAGGCCTCAAGGGCGGCCTCGCACGGGGCGGGCGAGGCTCGCCCTCGCCGGATCTGGCGAGGTCGAGCCTCGCCGGCCATGGGCGAGGCTCGACCCTCGCCAGATCCGGCGAGGGTGAGCCTCGCCGCCCCGCGCGAGGTCACCCCCGCGGCCACTGGCGAGGTGGCCGGCGAGGTCGACCTCGACCTCGCCGGCCGTCGCCTCTGGCCGGTCGCCGAGGTCCGGCGACCGGCTGGAGGAAGAAAAGCAGAATAAAAAAATTTAAAAAAAAAATTCAAAATATATTAAAATATTAGTAAAAAGTTGTCCACGTCAACCGGCCGGCGACCGTCGGCAAAATCCGGCCAAATTGGCCGGAAAGGACTGAATTGGCACAACTTAAAAGGTTTAGGACCAAATCGGCACCAAAAAAAGGTTTAGGACCAAATCGGCACAATGACAAAAGGTTTAGGACTTTTTTGGCACTTTTCCCCCTATTTGATTTTCTTGCTCGGAATAATTCCCATGATTTCTGGTTGTGTGCTCACTCCATTCGATCTTCCTATATGATTGTCCAAGAAAAGGAGATTCTATCACGGTTTTGAGGTATGCTCTTTATGGTATTGTGCTAGACAATTCACTTTATGGCAAGCTGTGCCCATGCCAATTCATATTTGTTGGAGTTCCCCTTCATGCACAAGTGACAGTATGGCCGTAGAGAGGATGGCCCCCTCACTGTTGCTCCAAAATCACCAGCATGATACATGCCCGGTGTTCTTCTAATGTTGATCAATTTGATCCTAAACTTGGTGTACCTCTAAGTGGACTTCCTAGTGGCTTTCGTTTGATCTCGAAAGTCTTTATGAGGATATCATAAAGACTGGCATGAGTCGAATAAAGCGGTGTGTTCCCAAACCCAAGGGTGCAAGCAAGAAGGGAAAGCGAGTCATAGACTTTGATGATCAGTCAGGACTCCCTACTTTGCTAGGACCGCATGAAGTTGTCGATTGAGGATACTCTTTTAAACAAGACTCAGACTCATCGGGGGCGATGACGCTGAAATAGTTCTAGAATAAGAAGCTAAGAAGGCACACACCCAACGAATTGAAGAGGCTCAAACTCGATCTTCTAAATTAAGAATATAGGAGAAGACCGACGTTAAAAGGAGAGTGTAACAATCAAGGATGGAGGAAAAGCTGTAAGAGATACCCTTCTACCTTTATGTCCCGTCTATATTTATGTGCTCTCTTTCTAATAAATCACTGTTTCTGCTAGGTGTTTCTTGAACAAGTCAAGCTCAGGCCTCGCAAGAAGAGGAGCCAACGGATGTCGAAGTGCCTTTACTCGAGAAAAGGAAGGAGAACCTTCTTACTTCGTCGGAGAAAAGGCCTGAAGGTTCTGCTCAAATTATGGACCTAACCTCGCCTTCCATAGTAATTACAATGAAACATATCGAACTACGTTAAGTCCCCATGAGACGGTTGGTCTCGAAAAAGAGGTAGATATGTTGACTCTTCTACCACTGCTATAGGGAAAAAGTTACTAGAAATGAGACCATCCGTTATGAATTTCGACTTCGACCCATTCCGTTTTTCGGCCATAATTCAGAACCTGGACTACCAAAGGTGGCGTTGTCATTCTATTGTCCCAAACCATTTTCTGTTTTCCACTTGGGTTATCTTCTTAGTACGTCTTGACTTCTCTAATGCTGCTGCTCGAGTGAGCTATATCACTGGTATCTGCAGAAGTAGAGAATCATGTAGGATTAAATTTCTGTTAACAAATTTCATATTTTGGCTTCGTTTATTTCACGAAAAACAACTTTTAGAAAAAGGTTTTCCGAATCACTTGGTGTTTGTTGCATAGAAAATAAATTAACCAAGAAAGGATATTTTCTGTCAATGAAAAAAATAAACCTTCATAATAGGGGGAATTGATTTCCTCTATTAAAAAGAAACAGAAATCATTATCCGCCCTCTTGTGCACTCCGCCCTCCGTCACCTTCCTCTTCTCTACCTCTTCTCGCCCACTCGTTCCTCATCTCTCCGCCTCCAGAGCTCCTCTCCCTTGTTCCTTACGTAACATGAGAAACTTTTGGGTTTTAACAACATTATTCACTGAATAAGCTGAAGGAGGAGCCTAATGCTACCTTGGGTTTGCTTGGAGCTAACTCATAATAACGGAGTCGATGAGGGGGCCATGACTCAAAAGGGATTTAGGTAACTTTACAAATTGAAAACAAATTGTGAGGCTATTTTGAAAAGTATTGGTTAACTGAGTGGTAAAAGTGATTTATACTCTGTGCTTCTCGAGGAACCCCGACGTCTTATCGATTCGGTTCTTATTCAGTGCAAATTCCTAGAATCTGTTTGTTGGCCGCCAAAACGGCTTCTCAAAATCGATATAGCTAGAAACTCGAACGTCTTGAGGGAGAAAATAAAGATTTGCGTATTTTATTTTTGATCCATGATTCTTGGAGCATAACGACAGCAATCCGGGCCTTTGACGCCGAAGATCTTCTCCTCTATGACCCTCGATACCAGGCTCGATGAGACCGCCCCTGACAAGCGTTCCTTATGTGAGATAGGGGTGTGTGCGTTTAGAATCGCAAAAAGTGAAGGTTAGAGGAGGGACCTTAGCCTATTTATAGAGTTTTGGATGGATCCTTTTATCACAGGCTGGGCCTAACTCGGCCCACATAAACTGGTCTCATAGTAGATTGTTAAGAAACTTTATATTCTACCTTACTAGATCAACTCCGTAAAAAGGATAAATTACAATCTCAATTAATGTAAACTACATTAGAAAAACTCTTACACTGTTTGCTAGTCATAGCGCGAAGAACTTCTTTGCAGGTGTCGACATTAATCATCTCATCTTTGATCGAATACTGCTTGATGGTGGAATAAACAGAAAGAACAGAATCTGAGACCGCTTCTGTGTGCATAGGATACAATCAAATCGCTTCTATGTGCATAGGATAAAATCAAATCATCCAAGAAATTTAATTAGAGGTACGCACGATCGAAGTTGGCCAAAAAGAGGTTAGAAACAATATAAATCAAGGATTTCTACATTAATATTAATAATTATAGAGGTTAGAAACAATATAAATCAAGGACTTCTCCATTTATATCAGTGGATGCGCACGCTTGCCTTATTTTTCGTTTTTTTCGTTCATTGCTCCCTGCCCCGGCGGTCACCATGAACCCAAGTGCTGGTTCGTTTTAGGACAATTGAGTCGTGGGGTGCAATTTGAATCGTTCGGGAATGCGAAATTCATTCGCAAACGGAACCTGCTACCCATTTCCTTAATTTCTCAAACGGAATATTCAACAAATCAGAGGCATTGAATCAATGACTTCGACTTTTCGTGGTCAACGATTTTTGTTGCTGGAGCGAAGTCGAGCGCAGTCAGGTCGGGCTTCTTCTCTGGCTGAGATGGGATCTCTCGTCCTTTCCCACCAGGCTCCAGCGACCCTGCTCGGAAGTCCGAACCTTCCTATCTCTCGCATTGCAGGTGGCGCCGTGAGAATCTATCTACCCATTGGGGGTCTTTCTGCCCCCTTGATAGACCCGCCGGGCCTGCGAAGCCTGGAATTGGGTAACCATTGTTTCTAGTTTTTTGAATTCCCAAAACATTATCGACTTTTAAGAGTTTCAAATTCTAGGACTCGGCTCTTTTCAGCGCATTCTGGGGTTGGTGCTGTCATTGCCTAAATCATTTGGTTGTCGGACTTGGGTGGTGATGCGTTTTCTGTGTGATGTATTGCTTAGCCTCGTTGTCTAAAGCCTGTGCTTTTGATGAATATGTAATTGCGTGGGCTTTTTGCATCGATAGGATTCCGATGTTAGTACTGATTTATTACCGCTTGTTATTCTGCGATAACATTGCTGAGATGGGGTTTGGCGTTGCTATAGTTCTTGGCGGTTAATGTTTCTTATGTCCAAAGCATCATATGGAGGTGTTGTATTCCGATTGCTAGCACCTTTAGTCTGAGTTAGCTTGATCTGAAGTTAAAATCGTGAATCTGCATTATCTATGAAGACTGCGGTTGCAATTATCCAGTTTTTTACTTGCAATTCAAGAAAAATTGAGGCTGCCTAGTTAATGCGCTGTTAAATTGTTTTCTGCCCTCAATGTGATTGGAATCTCGGACTCTCGCCAGTTGACCTCTCACTCTTGTTGCTAGTTTCGAACTTGGAAGTTGAGATGTGCATCTTGAGATGCTGTTTACATGGTAAATTGCTAGCCCGTTTGTAGTCTAAGACTCTCAACCCGTCTTCTGTTTTATACTTTACTATAAGTTTCCCCAAAGAATAGACCGCCCTTTAATGAATCAGGATTACCTCTTAATGACTATGTGCTGCATAATCTTGCTCATGTGTGAGTTGAATGCTATTGATTTGGCATGGGATACTGTGGTTCGGTTCTTATAATCCTTTGAGATTCTTGGGGAAGGATTCTTCCGCTGACTTTGCTCGCCTCCCTGATGATGACAGTCACATTTTGCTCACTGCTCTTAGAGGCTTCTGAGCTTGGATTCAAGTCATTGGTGCTCGTTTGGCAGTGATCCACATTGGTTCAGGTAGCTCTGCGCCTTTCAACTTTTGAAGCATTTTCTGACAATGATGGGCCCAAAGATTCTTACTTTTACATTTCTCTGGTTATCTCAAGTACAATCATAATAATAAGTATGACACAAAGGCACGCATTTGGGCTACTGGCCCAAAGCCTTCATGTATATGCAAATACTAGTAATAATTACATTGGAATATTTACATGGTATAGACAGATTGTGCAATCAATCTAGTAAGATACAACAATCCTTGTGTTCCAGTCCCAATTGAGTATATAGTGAAATAGATAGTAAAAAAAAGAAAAAACAGCATACAAGATTGGATTGGACCACTAGAATTTAGTTTATCTACAACAATCTCAAGGTCCACTCTTTGGCTTCCATAATTTTCCGCTCACAATTATTGACAAATGCTGTCTGTCCACTTTTACGAATGTCAGTAGTGCAAAATAAGGCAAAATGCTCATAGTTATTTTTCATGAGGTCTAATTGCCAAAAGTGCCGTCGGTATGAAGCTTGATAGCCTTTTCAACGACTTGATTGCGGGATTTGGCATAGGGCAAGGTGGTGCAAGTTCCTGGCCGTGCGAGCATAGACCATAGCTGTGGCCATCCATACCCATAACAGTGAAGTGATCTGAGTCTTTTGTTGTCCCGGTGGAAGCAATCGAGACAAGTTTTGACAACCCCGTGCTTGATGTTCTTTTGGTTTTCACATTCGGGAAAATTGGGACAATTTTGTTGCTTGTGGCCAGTCTTGGACAGCGATGGGCATATGCTTCTTTTGTCCTCCGTTCGAGTGAATTGAATCACGTAGCCATTGCCGACGTAAATTCCTGTCATACATGCCAGTGTGGAACACGGTAAAGAATCACAATGTTAGTCCCAAGTGAAAAAGTTCGCTTTTTGACTTAAAAGAGTGGACTTAGGCCTATTCCTGCATTTGGGCTTTTTCTAGTTGGGTTTTGTGGAATGTGTATTTGGGTTGGACCGGAAACGAAGAGACATTTTAATTGTAGAACTACGAAAGAAAGGCTTTTCTAATCGCAATAAGGGCACATAAAAGGAAATCTACAATAAGGGATGCATGTACAGGCATGGGGTTTGATGAAATTGAGTAATTAACAGTTGCGATTAGCCATTTGAATCTTGAATTGTCGCTAGAATTTAATTATACTTAAAGCACTCTAGGACAAAGTGTGTTTGGTGAGCTTCACGCGTGATATGGGATGAGTATTAAGGATGTGAACAAGAGGGGCTATTCTGAACTTGCCGCTCGATCTTTGTTTCGTATCACGGGCCTTGCAGGAAAGATTCATTCGTCTCCAAAGTTTTACGGTTCAAGGAACAGGCTCCAGCAAACTTTGAGATTTCCAGATCTCGTAATTAGATTATATATCTTTCTCAATTCAACAACCGTCTTGGGTTCGGGTACATAGGGAGAAGCGAGCCCTTTAGGTGAATCCGGAGTATAATATTCTCATCCATCTAATCTAAACCAAACAAGAAGTTCCTTATCCGTCCGTTTGAAAGAAAAAAGATTATAAAAAAAGAGCTACTCTTGATAACTAGTCAAGAGAGAGAGAGAGCCTGTTCAAAAAAGAGAGAGAGAGAGAGAGAGAGAGAGAGAGAGAGAAAGAGAGCTTGGGTTTTTCTTAAGCCGACTTCGGCTTCATATGGTACCAGAAGTACCTACATATTTTAATGTCCAGAAGAAGACAAACCACTATCAGAATCAATTACATGAGCATTATTTATGGCCACCGGGTGCACTGTTCGAATGAACTTCTATTAATGTGGTGGGTTTTTTTTTAGTAAAAATAAAAAGATAAAAAAATAAATAATGGATAAATGAGCTTTATCAAATTTTTAACTACCGGCCACAGTGCAAATGGTAACGAAATGTTGAAATTATCACTAAGCCAGAGTTGAAAGGCTAAAATTTGCTTGCTCAAATAATCTATCGACCCAATACTGGGAATCCTAAGCATATATCAAGCGACAAGAGCTGGTTCGGGGTAGAAAGGCTAAATTTGACATCTAGTCTAGATAAATGTGGATGTCGTGCTTCAAGAGTACAGAAACATTTGTCTATGCATAGAAAGACACTTAGTTGTCAAATGAGTTACCCACTTTACATGGACCTATTAAACAAGAGTTACAAAATGGATCTGTGACCTATTTCGCCAACTCTACGTACCGAGCCATGGCCTTGGAAATGTTTTATTTTTATATAAATCAGCTTGGTGTAGGCTAGTTTTGGGACAGATAATAGAAGCTTTTCGATTGATTATGTCTTCCAAGACCTTTGTTTGTCCTAAACTCTATGGAATTATCGAGATTAGTTGCTCCCACATGTGTTCACTAGGTCACCGTAAAACTACTAGATGTCCTAACGTGACAGTGTATATGTGGTCGGATTTGTGTTCTCCCATTTCTTACTTGACTACAGTTCGAAATTTAGGCCAAACGTTGATAGGGACATATCGCTTGGTGCTTATCGGTTTATGATCGCTCTAACAAGGAAAGATCGTCACACGCACTTTAATTAAATAAGTCAAGTTGGAAAACATTCTCTCTCTCTCTCTCTCTCTCTCTCTCTCTCCGTGGAAAATATCGATCTAATTTTTTTTAAATTTATCGGCCTTTTTTGATGTCTAAAAGAAAATATGCTACATTCAGAATCAATTATACGAGCAATTTTTTTTTTTTTCCACTGGTTGTACCGTTTAAATAAAATTTCAGTAATATGGTGGTTTTAGCAACAAAAGAAGAAGAAAAAAAAAAGAAGAAGTGTATTAAGTGTGACTTCGGGGGGTGGTGGGTCCTAAGTCATTCAGGGGTTTGCGGTGCCGAAATTGCCTACATGCAAAGTTCTGCTCCTCCAATACCAAAAAAATAAATAAAAAAAAGATAAATGACATATAAATGATCTTTATAAATTTTTTAATCACTAAAAGAGGAAACCTAGAAGATTAAACGTGGAGATTGACCTTGTCATTCATTTTGGGCTGCGGGAACTGTTCAATCAAGCTTGGCTTGCGAGAAACAGTGCAAATGTTAATCAAAGGTTAGCTTTAACGATTGGCCCAAGACAAAAAGGCAATGTTTTGATTACTGGAATAGTCTGTCACTCCCGATACACAAACCCTTTTCAAAAGGAGAGGAAAAGATAAAAGAGAGAAAATATACTGATGCAGAAACAGCAAGGAATGAGAACTGACCGTGATGGCTATAGAGCGCATGTATTCTATACGTGTAGATATGATCGCCGAGCTTCAAATCCTCAGGCCTCACCGCCTTCCACATCAGCTGCATGAAAAGGGTCATCACCTTCCTGATGGCCTCCGTCACCATTTTCGACCTTTGCTTCTTTGCACTGCAGGGGTAGCAGGCACTGCCAAAGGGTCGGTGGGAGACGACGGGAAGGGGAGCAGAAGGATGGTGGTGGCGTCTTGGGAGAAGGGAAATGACGGAGAAGAGCAAGTCGCTCGAAGCATGAACTGGGGAGAGAATCTGAGCGAGGGGAGGGCGGGGACGCGCCTGCGGAGGAAGAATATATGAAGAGTGACTAGCCCGAGCCGCTACTGTCCGTTTGAGGATCGTTTGGCCTTGCTCCCTCCTGAACGTAACGAGATGAGAATCTGTGGCATGCTACCAATCAAGAATCAACACGTTGCCTAAAGTTAATGCAGCGGATAGCCAAAACCATCCTGTTCGTGTGGGTGGGAACAGCAAATATGAGATTCCATGCTTGCCTGGACTCTTCCCAAGCAAAAGCAGACGGCAACGAAAGCGGCAGTTCACGAATGGAGCGGCAGATGTGCGATTCCGCGCACATCTCTCTCAAGCCACATTTACCTTGGGGCAACATAAGGCGCACGAACCTTCGGCGCCATTAATTTTCACGAATACAAATAAACCTTCTCATTCATTTACTTTGTTGCTAATACTTTTCTTGTATTCGCATTACATTTTCAGTGGATACCGAGAATAACAGGACACGAGATTCATTGATCGATAGAAAATACATTTGTCTTTTTCGGCTGATCGAACTCGAATGTGACCAGCACCTTTTTCTTATATCGTAGATAGAATTGGGGATTCGAAATTTGGTAGCGGAGAGAGTTTAGGTAGAGTTAAACTTGGCCTTGAAAAGGGTGATAAATAAGACAAATTTCTTCTTATGACAGTAATAATTCCATCTATTATAAATCAGTTGAATTCCTGCATTGACGCAAGAAGATTGAAATTCAACTCTTTTTGTATTTATTTTAACTCATACTTCAGAATAAAATCAAAGTTACAGTGCATGGGGCAATTAAAGCAATAGTTGTAACTATAGAAACCTAAAGATATTATATTCAAATTTGGGAACAAATAACTGTTAAGTCCTCATAATATAGAGTGCCAAAACTTGGCATAAATAGACACTTAAGTGCAAAAATTTAGGAAAATGACACTTAAGTGTCAAAATCGGAGTAAAATGGATCAGTTAAGTGCCAATGGCGAGAAAATCTAGCTAAAACGCTGACGTGGCAATTTTCCAGCGAGCTTAGTGCAAAATGACGTCAGATTGCATGCTTATGTGGCTAGACAATGCCAAAACAATATCGTTTTGGTGTTGATATGGTAAATAATTAATATAAAAATTAATTTAATTTAATTAAATAAAAAAAAAAGGTAGAGGAGGGAGGCAGCCAGCGGCTGAGGGCTTAGTAATGAGAACATGGTTTTTTGGCTCTCTGTTAGGGTGAAATGTATCACTTAGCCCCCATTGACATATATTCCTGTCATGTATACCCATGTGGAACATGGTAAAGAACCAAACTTTCATTCGAAATGAGCGAAGTTGAGCATGTCTTCAGGGACAATTTTGCACAAACTTTGAAAATAGCTAGAAATAATCATCGACTTCTGTTTTGGCCTCTATGCATCAGGCTGATTTTTATCTAGAAGTCTAAATTGAAATCATTTTATTTCATCGTGAAGTGAGTGCTTTGAGAGTTTTCCTTAAGAAGACGCTAAAAAATTCATGCTTGCTTCCTCAAATGCAAAATAAGGAGATTGCATATTCTAATATGCTAACCTATTCTTGTAGTATATGTGGTCAATGTTTTGAAAATCAAATTTTATTTTTCTTAACATGCATGCTTAGCATATTTTAGAGCGCTTGTTGACACAACTCATATTATGACGTATGATATATATTGAGAAACCAATCGAGATAGAATATTCCAAGTAGTGGGAATTTCCCGAGCTTTTTTCTTTTTTAAACCTCACCACCCGTCCAAAACCTGCCCACCTTGCATCTAACGTCCGCAGAAAACTCCTCCATTGCTCCAACCTCTTCTCCCCCGCATTCACTCACCAATCACTCAAGGAAGAAATCGAATGCAAAGACCTCGGCCATCAATGGCATAATTATGCACGTTCCGGAGAAGGGCGGTGGCCCGGTGGTCCTCCTCCGCCGCCGCTTTCTAGAGCTCTGGTACATGTGGCCCAGTCAGATCCACCCGCCGGCCTTGCTTGGACAAAATGGATCGACAAAATAGCAAGGCCCGGTAAAATGAGTCACGATGGGTTGCTTAAATGGTACTGTGTGATAAAAAAAAAAAAAAAAGTGGTCTTGTTTCCGGGTTTTGAAAGGGTGAACTTGGGCCCTAGTCCTGCATTTGGGCTTTTCTCGTTGGTTCTTGTGAAATGTACAGCTGGGCTGTACGGTTCACCCATCGTTTTCAACATTCGCAGTAAAGACATTTACCTATAAAATAAGAGAAAAGAAGAAGCTTTCTAATCGCAATTAGCGTAGGCAAACATGGAACAAAGCGGATGTGAAAAGAAATCTATAACACGGGCTGTATGTGCAGACACAGAATAAACATTTTGATTAGGTATGGGGGGGTTAATGAAAATGAGCGATGAATAGTCACAATTATCCGTTGGAATCTTGAATTGTCACTAAAATTTAATCACTGTCAACTTAAAATACTAGATGACCAAGCGTGTTTGGATGAGCCTCACACGTTTGATGCAATGGATGTTTGGATGTGAATATAAAGGGACGATTGTGAGCTCATTACTCGATTTGATGACTTATTGATTGATATTAAATCGCTCGTCAAACAAACTCACTTATCTCAAAAGTTTCAAATGTTAAGAAAAAGACTCAACTAAAAGTTGAGAATAACAAATCCTATAATTGAATACGTAGCAAAAGTTGAAAGGCTGCTTCCACTTTCCATGAAACTCTCCTGGTGCTCCTAATCCTGCAAGCTACTAAGAATCACACATACGTACGTCCGCATAATATTCTCCCTTTCGGATTTCATTAAGTAATTAGCGTGCTAGCTGGGAGCCCTCTCGAAAGGTCACACGCTCTTGAGAAAACCCATCTCGTGGGGCATCAATTAATTAAGTAAATGGCAATAAAAATGAAAAAAAAAAAAAAGAATAATAAAAATGACAATAAAATCTGACTTGTGGGCATTCTAGACCTAACCTCACTTCCCATGGTACCTACGGCCCGATACTACGTGAGTCTCCCCATTAAGGGAAATTTTCAAATTTTGGATTGTGAAAGCGTGGCACGGTCATTCGATCGTCCCGAACCGTTGCTCGTTGTTCATTTCTGTTATCTACACAAGTAGGTCTTTATTTGTCCGATGCTGCTAGAAGAAGGACGCATGACTCCTAGGAAAGTGGCCTACGATTGAATCTCAAAGACATTCTTATTATCCGGTGGCCTATTTTGGAGTCACTCGGAGCTTTGGCAACAGCCATAAGAGGTATGATGCACATGCATCCATTTCAAAGCCGTACAATTGGGACCTTGATATAGTTCTATTCCGTTCATCTCATCATAGGTTTATTCCTTTTTGCTTTCTTTCAGGTTCCTTCTTATTCTATTTTAGCACCTCTAGAAGAGATCAGAGGCATTTGGCCCCCAAAAGGGATTAGAGTTTTAGATCCTCGCAAAATCCCCTTTTAAAAAGTGATGTGTACTAGAAATCTAAAAATTTGTCACGAAAATGTAATTAAATTTTAAAATTTTTAAAAAGTACAATCAAATCCTAAAATTTATTAAATTTGTATAATTAAATTATTCTGTTAACATTGTCAATTTAGCTAAAGGAAAATGCCAACATGGCATTTTTAAATTAACTTCTCTCTTGTACTTGCCATTTTTCCATTACTTTCTTCTCTAAATCTTATTTAAGTTATATTAAAAAACTAAAAAAAAGGCTAAAATTTTATTTAAAAAAGCTGGAAAAGGGGGAAAAATAAAATAAAGGCCAGGGACCTCTCTGATGGGCACCGCCACCACCCGACATCGGAGGGGAAGGCAGAGGTTGCCAGCCCCGGGTGAGGGTGGTCAGCTGTAAGGGCAAGCCTCGCCGACCCTCACATGGAATTCAAAGTGCATGGTCGCCTTCGGTGTTTCTTTTCTTCACACCTCTTTCCATTTTCATTTTGTCTACAGAGCACGAGGGAAAGTTCCTGGCAACTACGTGGAGTTCCCGGAACCATCCGTCCAGAGTATTGGCTAAACAGCGCTCCCATTGTCCGATATTCCGCAGCCAGGATTGATACCTGTAGAGCAGGTTTCGGCAGGGCATTACAAATGCTTCGCTCGCTCTAGAGCATGGGCATACCACAGGGCCGTGCATTCTTCCCTCGTAGATTGGAGAGAGGAAAGCTGAAGCCTTCATTGGCGGGTTATAAGTAAGGACACATCACCTGCCAACGCCCTCCATGATAGAATGTCTATATCCATCACCTACCGATCAGCTCAATGAACGAGAGATGGGAGAAAATACAACGCTGCCCCCATGTGTTCGGGATGGTGGGACTACCTTTCTAACCATAGGACTCATTTTTTTCCCAAAAGAATGGTGGGGACCAGGTTTGATTTTCGAATACCCTTGATGATGTCGAAGCAATAACTACAAATTGTCTATAAGAAGTAGCATGGCATTGGGGGCTTTGTGTAAGTGATTTCCAAGTTAGCACTGGCCATCACATAGGACGACTATTATTCATATCAGTTATTTCCAGGCAAAATTGGCTAGAAGAATTAAATTGGCAAATCTTTAAAAAATTTTATGACTAAATTACCTAAATTGATAGGTTTATGATTAAATTGACATAAATAGAATGAGTATATTACTTGTTTTTTTTTTTTTTAATTTCCCTAGTTTGTTGCAATGCTAGATATTTTTCAATCAAGCAAAAGGAAGACTGCCACTATCCTTGGCCTCTTCATTTTGATCTAGCAATTTTGAGTCAAGATTGGAATCTCGATCTCTCCCT
The DNA here is from genome assembly GCA_017140255.1 of Eucalyptus paniculata subsp. matutina. Lineage (NCBI taxonomy): Eukaryota > Viridiplantae > Streptophyta > Magnoliopsida > Myrtales > Myrtaceae > Eucalyptus > Eucalyptus paniculata. Next base: position 1,330,989 of record CM029437.1, on the reverse strand, counting down.
AATCAACCTCTCATTGTTTCTGCCAGTTTTGGATTTATGAGTTGAGATTTGGATCTTGAGATGCTATTTACATGGTAAATTGCTAACCTGTTTATAGTCTAAGACTCTCAACCGTCCTCTTATCCGTTCCTTACTATAGGTTTCCCCAATAAAGATATATCGCCCCTTAAAGAATCTAGATTACCTCTTCATGCCTATATGCTGCATGATCTTGCTCATGTGGAGTTAAATTCTATTGATTTGGCATGGGATACTGTGGTTCGGTTCTCCCACGCTTTGAGATTCTTGGAAAGGATTCTTCTGCCGACTATGCTTGCGTTGGTCATGATAAGAGTCGCCATTTTGCTCGTTGCTCTCAGAGACCTATAGAGCTTGGACTCAAGTTAGGGGAACTTTTGAAGTTTGCAAGTTTCTTCTAGCCTACGCAACCTCATATTCTCCTTGTTTACTTGGGTATGGACATATGGCCACATATAATTTGCTTTGTAGAGTGTTAGAAATCCTCTGATAACATGGTTGCTCATTTGGGAGTGATCCACACTGGTTCAGGTAGTCTTTTGCCTTTCCGTTTTTGAAGCATTCTCTCGCGAAGATGGGCCAAAAGCTCTTGCTTTTCCATTGTCTTTTCACTCATTATCTCAAGTACAATCATAACCTTAAGTATGACACGAAGGCACGCATTTGGGCTACTCACCCTAGGCCTTCATTTATTGCAAAAGCTAGCAGCAAGTACATCAGACCATTTACATAGTATAGACAGATTGTGCAATCAATCCAATAAGATGCAACAATTCCTATATTCCAGTCTCAATTGAGTATACATTGAAACAGAGAGTAAAAAAAGGAACAAATAGCACACACGAGGAAGGTTTGGACCACCGTAATTTTAGTTTCTTTGCAGCAACCTCATGGTCCGCTCTTTGGCTTCCATAATTTTCTGCTCACAATTATTGACAAATGCTGTTTGCTCACTTTTACAGATACCAGTCGTGCAAAATAGGACGAAATGCTCGCAGTTATTTTTCATGAGGCTGTAATTACCAAAAGCATTATCAGCGTGAAGCTGGCTAGCCGTTTGGATGACTTGGTCGTGCGATTTGATAAATGGTAAGGTGGTGCACGTTCCACGCCTTGCCAGCATAAATCCTAGTCGTGACTGCCCGTACCCATAGTGGTAAAGTGATCGGAGATTTTTGCCGTCTTGGAGGAAGCAATTGATGCAAATTTTGACGACCCCACGCCTGGTTTTCTGGTTTTCGCATTCCGGAAATTTGGGACAACTTTGTTGCTTGTAGCTGGTCTTGGACAGTGATGGGCATATAATTTTTTGATCCTCCGTTCGGGTGAAGTGAATCACGTAACCATTACCGAGGTAAATTCCTGCCATATACACCCGCGCGGAACACGGTAAAGAATCAAAATTTCCAGTCCCAAATGCACTTTAAAACCAGTCAGAAATAATGACAAAGTCCTGTTTTTTTTACTCGAAGGAGTGAACTGAGGCCCAGTTCCTGCCATTTGGGCTTTTCCTAGCTGGGTTTTGTGGAAATGTTTATAGAAAATCAATTGAACAGTTCCCTCAACCCAAAATGTATGACAAATGTACCCGTGGTGAATAAACATTTTGATTAGGCAGGGGGTTAATGAAATCGAGTGCCATTTGAAGGATTTTGATGAACAGAACAATGAATGGAAGCAAAGAAGGAAAGATGATTCAGAGAGTAAAAATCATCTATTATTCAACTGAGTGCTCTGTTTCAATGAATGAGAAGGTACGTACTCTTGCCTTTCTCTTATCAGCTTTTATATCTGCTGAAGTGCTCTAAACTGAATGAAAACTAACTAGCTTAACAGTACTAACAAACTAACTGAATTAAAGAACAGAGTTTGACTTTACAAATTGAAAATTGAAAACCGATTTCTCAAAGGTAAATCAATTTCACGAAGTCGTAATCTCTCGCTGTTAACTTCTCTGTTTTCATCAGCTTTCTTATTGCTGCTACTGAACTCACTTTCACCTTCTTCCTTTCCTCTGTTCTTGAAGTCTTCTTTCTTCTTTCCTCTGTTTCTATCAGCACCCATATCTTGTGTTATACTCTTAACATCCCCCCTCAAATTGGTAGGAGGTAGTATACCGATACCCAATTTGATCCGTAGAGTAGAATGTGTGAGCCGTGTTAAGGCTTTAGTGAAAATGTCAGCAAGTTGACATTTGCTCGGAACATATTGAACTCGAAGAGAACCAGAAGAAACTTTCTCACGGACAAAGTGGAAGTCGACTTCAATATGTTTGGTGCGAGCATGGAGAACAGGATTTGCTGTGAGTGAGATAGCAGACTGATTGTCACAGAAGAGAAGAGTTGGAGAATGCAAAGGTTGGCCAATATCACGGAGAACAAAACTAATCCAAGTTAGATCAGCTGTAGCCGAGGCAAGTGCTCTATATTCGGCTTCAGTGGAGGAGCGAGAGACAGTAGATTGTTTCTTAGCTGCCCATGAAATGAGATTTGATCCAAGAAAGGTACAGTAACCAGTTGTTGATCGTCTGGTCTCTACACAGCCAGCCCAATCTGCATCAGAGAAGCCATATAAATGCATAGAGCTGTGGGAACGAATGAAGAGGCCAAGATGAATTGTGCCTTTAACATACCGAAGGACCCTTTTTAATCGATGAAGATCGCCTACAGTAGGCTGTTGCATTTTCTGGCATAATAGATTTGTGGCAAAAGCAAGATCAGGACGTGTTATAGTCAAATATTGTAATCCACCAACTAAACTTCGATATTCAACTGGATTGGAGAGAAGGGTGTGATCAGTTTTGAGGATAACTGGTTGTAAGGACAAGGGAGTGGAGATTGGTTTACAGTCGACCATGTATGCTCGTTTGAGTAGGTCAAGGGCATATTTAGTTTGACACAAAAACAGTTCTGTAGTGGTACGTTTTGCTTCAATTCCTAAGAAGTAGTGAAGATGGCCAAGATCTTTCATATGAAAGTGAAGACTGAGAGACTGAATCAGATTATGTAGTAATGTGTCTCGAGCCTGCATCAAGATAATGTCGTCCACATATAATAGCAAAGCGGGACTATCTCTTGGCCATTTCTCAATATAAAGAGAGATGGATCTCGTGGTACTCGAAGAAACCAATTTCAAGGAGGAAGTTCTTGAACTTATCGAACCAGGCACGTGGTGCTTGGCGAAGCCCATAAAGGGACTTCTTAAGAAGACAGACATGCTGAGATTTGTGTGGATGAACAAAGCCAGGAGGCTGCTGCATATAGACTGTTTCATTCAAGTTGCCATGAAGAAATGCATTTTTCACATCAAGTTGATGGATCTGCCAATTCTGTACTATTGCAACCGAGAGCACAATGCGGATAGTGGCATGCTTGACAACAGGGCTAAATGTTTCTGTAAAATCCACTCCTTCTTCCTGATGAAAGCCCTTGGCTACTAACCGAGCCTTTAGACGATCAAGACTGCCATCTGGTGCAAGTTTTGTCTTGTATACCCACTTGCAGCCAATAACATTCATCTGGCTAGTGCGAGGAACTAGTATCCAAGTCTGATTTTCATCTAATGCATCCATTTCATCTTTCATGGCTCTATACCAGCCTTGATCTGCTAGTGCAGATTTAAGTGAGCGTGGCTCAGGAGGCACTTGATATTCAGCTAAGCAGGCATATCGAGGATTGATCTTTACAATGCCAGATTTGGATCTAGTTTGCATAGGATGAGTAGATGATATGTGTGATGAGATAATTGGAGAAGAAGAAGTTCGAAACAACGGTAGGATCACCTGGTGATTCAGTGGTGGAGATAGGAGCTCCTGATTCTGCAGAGTTAGTTCGAGACAAATGATCCAAAGAAGAGGTTGAGGAGGATGCTGAATTTAAAGAATCAGCAGATGTTATGGGCAATGGAGATGAAGACAAGGCTGAATGTGATTCTGAACTAGGAGAGTCCTGTAAGTGAGCTGCAGTGATGATGTTGTTGTTCTGTAAATGGTTTGTATGTTCAGATAATGTGGATTGTTTGCCTTCTTCATTTGGAGAGTTGAAGAATTGAGCTTCCTTTGTCCACAGTTGATATAGTTTTGTATGATGAGGATAGTCTGCTGTCAGTTTCTGAGTAAATGGAAAGAAACTTTCATCAAATACAACATGGCGACTAATGTATATATGACCAGTGGTGGGAATAAGACACCGATATCCCTTATGGCGATCTTTCGTAACCTAAGAATACACAAGTAAGAGATCTTGGATCAAACTTGTTTTGTGCATGGGTCCGAGACATGGATAGCATGCACACCCAAAGATCCTGAGATGATCATAACTTGGTTGTTGCTGATATAGCATAGTGTAGGGCGACTTCATTTGTAACTTTGGAGTGGGAAGTAGATTAACCAAGTAGTTTGCTGTTATAAATGCATCAACCCAAAACTTTAAAGGAAGTCTTGCATGATAAAGCATAGCCAGACCAATCTCAATAATGTGTCGATGTTTTCTTTCGGATATGCCATTCTGTTCAGGTGTGTAAGGACAGGACAGACGTTGTTGAATTCCACAATTCTGTAGATGAGACTTGAATTTGTGGCTGATGAATTCTCCTCCACCATCACATTGGAAGACCTTGATTCTACAATCAAACTGATTTTCTACTAACTTCTGAAACATGAGAAAGACATTATAGAAATCTGACTTTAGTTTCAGCGGATAAAGCCAGCTAAATCGAGAGAAGTTGTCCACAAAAATCACATAATACTTGAAGTGCTGAAATGAATTAACTGGAGAAGGTCCCCAGATGTCACAATGAATCTGTTCTAAGGGTCTAGAAGCTACAGAGTCTGATAATGGGAAGGGTAAAGCAGTGCTCTTAGCTATTTTACAACTCCTGCATATAGACTGCAACTTTGTATTGCAGTGAATTAACTGCTGATTCTTCATGTACTCCAAGACCTTCAAGTTCGTGTGGGCTAAACGTTGGTGCCACACATCTTCTCCAACTGTCCTGTGTTTTTGAGTAAAGAGGACTTCTGTAACACGAGGGTCTACTCGGTAGAGTCCATTAATTTTCCTTCCGAGCATCTTGATTCTGCTGGATGAGTGATCCTTTATATATACACCGATTTTGTCAAAGACAAACGAGCAAGGATAATCATCAGTTAATTTTGAGACTGACAGAAGATTTTTCTTAATTTCTGGAACAATTAACACATCATTCAAAGGTAAAGTATCCACTGTCGTAGGTAGTAAGGCATCACCAATATGAGTAATAGGTAAGCATAAGCCATTACCAATCATAACAGTATCATTACCAATGTGTTTAGAGGAATTGTGAAGAATACCAGCATTAGCAGTGATGTGAGCTGTTGCGCCAGTGTCTGGATACCATTCACTGCCACCTGGTTCTTCAAGATGCATTGCTGCTAGTGCTGTTGGTATTTCCTCAGCTTGATAAGAGTTGTCGAATCTATACCAACAGTGAAGAGCATCATGTCCAGGACGTTTGCAGATCTGACACTCTAATCGAGTGTTTTCTGTCACTCTATTTTCCTGCAGATTCTTATGAAGGGTTAGATTTGATGAGTTAGAGGGATATGTCTTGACATCTGGATTTCTTTGTGTGGAACCAGCATACGGTCTAAAACCTTGACCAGAACCAATGCCAGGGATAGTGTTGAATTGCTTGAACTGTTGTTCCCCTTGATCATAACTTGGATTATTCTGTCTGTAGCTTATACTTCTACCAGAATATCCATAGCTGCGATATCGATTATTAAATGGACGTCCTCTTCCATAACTCCTGCCTCCACGAATATATCCTCTTGGTCCTCCAAAACCGACATTTTGTGCTGGTTCTCGTCAAAAACTTCTCTTTGTAGAAGTTCAGTTTTCCTTGGCCATAATAGGCTAGATTAGGACTGAACTGATTTGACGAGTAGTTCTGTAATCTTGCTTCAAATCTCTCCAAATGTGATATCACCTCATCATATTCAGGTTGTGGTTTTAAGCAATATATTGTGGTCTTAAAACTTTCATACTCAGACCCTAAACCTTCCAAAACTCCAAACAATTTTGTTATTTCATCAACAGAGTTTCCCTATGGCCTTGAGTTGATCACGATAGACTTGTATTCCCTAAGATATATAGCCAAAGCTCGATCACGTTTCTGACATCCTTGCAACTTCCCTCTTAACTCAAATTCTCTGGCCACAGACTTTTGTGTGAATCGGTTAAGTAGTGTCTGCCAAACTTCAAACGCAGTATCTAAACCAATTATTAGGCTAAGTATGTTCTCTGAGACAGCACCACTAATCCATGACGACACAAGTTGATCTGTCTTAATCCAATCATTGTAATCAGGGTTTATAATTTCAGTACCCTGTTCTTCTCCTTCAATTTGCAATGATTTGGCAGGTGGTGGACTTTCTCCACTAACAAAACCGAACAGATCTTGACTTCTTAAAAACCTATGAAACTGAGCTTGCCAAAGAAGAAAATTTTCTTCGGCTAATTTGATGGTAACAAAGTTTGAGATGTTAACGTGAATAGGGAATGGATACTTCTGCACCCTTGCTGCCATTTTCACACTCAGATTCTTGAGGATTCTTTATTACTGAAACTAATCCCCTACTGATTTTGCAGAACAGAGAACAGAGTTGTGATTCTATTACCGATGATGATAAGAACTTGATTTAGAAGAAGAAACAACTCACTGTTCTTCTTTAGTATTGAAAATCGATTTCCAGATCCTCAAATGACGAGTACATACCATCATAACACCAGAAAACAGCAATCGATGAAGCTTCAATCTGCTGTAGGTTCATCATCTTTTCATTGAGAAGAAGGTGGATTCATACTCTCAGGAAGACCGCTCTGATACCATGAAGGATTTTGATGAACAGAACAATGAATGGAAGCAAAGAAGGAAAGATGATTCAGAGAGTAAAAATCATCTATTATTCAACTGAGTGCTCTGTTTCAAAGAATGAGAAGGTACGTACTCTTGCCTTTCTCTTATCAGCTTTTATATCTGCTGAAGTGCTCTAAACTGAATGAAAACTAACTAGCTTAACAGTACTAACAAACTAACTGAATTAAAGAACAGAGTTTGACTTTACAAATTGAAAATTGAAAACCGATTTCTCAAAGGTAAATCAATTTCACGAATTCTGTAATCTCTGCTGTTAACTTCTCCGTTTTCATCAGCTTTCTTATTTGCCATCGAACTCACTTTCACCTTCTTCCTTTCCTCTGTTCTTGAAGTCTTCTTTCTTCTTTCCTCTGTTTCTATCAGCACCCATATCTTGTGTTATACTCTTAACACCATTAACAGTCATAATTACCCATTTGAATCAGCAATTGTCGCTAAAAAATTTGATCATCGTCAACTTAAGCACTATATGACTAAGCATGTTCGGTTGAACCTCACACGTGATATACAATAGTTATGTGGATATGAATAAGAGGGAATTGTAAGCTTGTTGCTTGATCTCATGAGCCATATTTCGATACCATGCCACTTGCAAGACAAACTCCCTCAACCCCAAAATCTTTAGATGCCGAGTAACAAGACTCAAACAAAACTTGGGATTGTAAATCTCGTAATTGAATTATATATGTTTTCAATTCAAGAATAATATCTAAGTATGTAGGAATAAGAGAACTTTCTAGGTGCACGGGGAGTATATAACATCCCCAAGAAAGATCAAGTTGCTCGTCCGTTTGAAAGGAAAAAAAAAATTAAAATACATCACTTCTGACTTTTGAAAGACATGACTTTTTCTGCATCCGACTAGGGCTTTTCAACTGGCAGAGATCCGTCGAGACACGTACAACATCGATTTTTCTGCATCTGACCAGGGTTTTTTCCCAATATCTCATGCACAATTCAATTTGATTAAGTCAAGTCAAAAGACACTCCTTATAAAATATATCGACATAACCTTTTTACTGAAGATGTCGATGTCATTTAATAACCTAAAGAAGACATGCTACAATCAGAACCACAGTCCTTTGGCGTTGGGATGTAGCTAAGTGTCTGACTCTATTAGTCAAAGTTCCTTGCTGTTGGGGCCGTGCTCGTTTGCGCACAATTAATAAAACGAGCATTATTTTTTGCCACCGTATTGTACTGATGGAATGAACTTTTAGGCGCGTTTGGTAACGATTCTGTTCGGGAGGCTGATTCGATCGAAGCGATTCTTTTTTTATTGTTCCGGGAGCGATTCTAAGCATTTTAAGCCATTTGTAAGCTGTTCAAAATTTCTGATTCGGAATAGAATTGCGTTTGGTATCGTGTTCATTAATTGTTCCAAATCAATTTCTTTTAATTTTTAAATAATTTTTTTACTTTTTTCCTTTGTTTTCTTTTCTTTTTTTCATTTTTTCTTTTCATTTTCCTTTTTTTTTCTTTTCTTTTTCTTTTCTTTTTCTTTTTTTTTCTTTTTTCTTTTCTTTTTCTCATCTTCTTCTTCTTCTTCTTCGGTCGCGGACCGGCGCCGGCCTAGGACGAGGGCCGGCGACCTCACGGAGCGCCGGCCCTCGGCGAGGCCGGCCCTCGTCGGCCGAGCCTCGCCGCGGACCGGCGAGGCTCGCCTAGCCCCGCCGTGGCTCGGCCGAGGCCTCGTCGCGGTTGGCCCGGGCTGCCCGAGCCACCGTCGGGGGGCGGGCGAGCCCCGGCGGGGCGGGGCGAGCCTCGCCTGGCCACCGGTGGGGCTGGGCGTCGCGAGGCTCGCCCAGCCCCTGCCCAGTCTCGGCGAGGCCTCGCCCAGCCCCGGCGAGGCCCGCCTGGCCACCGGCGAGACTCGGCCTCGCCAGATCTGGGGAGGCCGAGCCTCGCCGGTGGCTGGGCTTGCCTCCGGCGAGCTCGCCGGACCTCGCCCTGGTCTGGCGAGCTCGCCGGACCTCGCCCTGGTCTGGCGAGCCTCTGGCGAGCTCACCGGACCAGCGGCCGGCGGCAGCGGACGGCGGTCGGCGGTGGCGGATGGCGGACGGTGGCGGGCGGTGGTGGACGGCGGTCGCGAGATGGCCGAAGGGAAGAAGAAAATTTATTGATTTTGATTCTCAAATTTGTTCCCGGAACAAGAATCAACTTTTTTTTGGTTCTTGATTATGTTCCCAATTTGTTCCCGGGAACATAAATTTTACCAAACGCGATTCTAGGCCGAAATTGATTCCGGGAACAAAGAATCAGAATTTGGCCCTGTTTGGATGGTTACCAAACAGGGCCTTAGTAATCCGGAGGCCTTCGCCAAGAACAAAAATTAAAAAATAAATAAATAATAAAGAAATACAAATAAAGGAGGGTTATCGAATTTTAAAAATAAATAAATGAGCATTATCGATTTTTGATTAAGCCTGGTAGAAAGCAGTGTGGTCGGTAAGTGACAAGCCACGGGCCGTATCTCAACCAAATGTTGAACACCGCCGAGTCGGAGTTGAAAGGCATTTGATTGGAAAAATCTACGAACCCAAATAGAGGGAAGTTCGAGTCCCACAAATTTTTGAAAATAGAGCATAAAATACTAATGCAACAGCAAAGGAACCAGAAACTGTACCGTGGTGCGTATAAGCGCCATGTAATCCATATCGGAATATGTGATCTCCGGCCTCCAGGTCTTCCGGCGTCACCTTCTTCCCCATCACTTCACTCCCCATTTTGCCCTAGCTTCACACTCTTGGGCTAGTGCTTCAGAGTAGCGGTGATGCCAAAAGGTTGATGGAAGACGGATGAGGAGGAGGAGGAGGAGGAGGATTTGGGCAGTCTTGAGAAGAGAGGGGAGTCAAAAGCGAAGAGAAATGAGCTTGGGAAGGTCTGAATTGGAGGTCGGACGATGGTTTTGGTGAGGGAGGTCATTATATAGAGGATGGGGGCAAAGCTCATTCGATACGGTGAACCAAGGCGATGGAGTGATGAGAGGTGGTGTCGTGATATGTACCTTAGACTTTTCCCGATCTGTTGTTGAAAATTCGCAACTACGTCAGCTGGAACTATGTCAGATGAGAACAAGCATGGTTTGTTTTCAACCCATCAATATCGATCGCTCCAAAAGACTTTCCTCCCTTTGTCTTGTTGTCATGAGGCACACTTTAGTAGCCTGGCCTGTTTAGGATGCACACATCCGCTCGGAGGAGCGCATCTGCACGTACCACAGGCTCCTCAGTTGTCGCCGCGAGTTCCTTAGGAAAGAGTCCCGATCACATCTCTGGGTCGCCGCACAGTTTTCATTATCGTAAAGGTGTTCCAACTTGCGCACGAGTTTTGACATTTGTGGGTCGAATTGACTTGTGGAGGTCGACCTATTCGTGGTAACCGAGGCTCGAGAATGTCACATGGCGACCGAAGATTCAAAGGCTACGTGCGCTCGTCCACTTTCCATGAAGCTTCCCCAGTGCCCCTCGGATTTGTGCGTTCTAGAACTTATGAAAAGAGCTTCTTTCCTCATAGCGAAACCGCTCACAGAGAATATCACATTGGCTATGCGTTCTAGGATATCACATTGCCAGAGGTTGTCAATTCGATCATTATGGCAATTTCGTGTCCTATTTAGATTGCTCTGCGATTTTGTAACTTCAAATGGAATCGAAAATTTAACATCTAATGGACTGATGCTAATGGTTAGCCATATACCGCGATAAACATGCCATAAATTCACGCTTTCTTTTCGAAGACCCATGACTCGTGGTGTATATATTTAAAAGCAACTAATCTAATGTGATCTTTTCTTTTGGCTGTTTTTCAGTGGTCTCCTTTCCACTGGACACTATGCCCGACGTTGTGGGCTGTTCCGAGGTGCCTCACGTCATCTCGTGTCGTGTGGAATTTGGGACACGGAAGTCGGATGAAATCAATAATGGGCCAACCCCTCAAAGTTTTAATTGCTTGAAAAGATGTGTCTCCCCTTCTATTCTTGTCGTAGGTCAGAACTTAGAAGTGGTGTTTGAAACTGCATGGGACAACGGCATCTGGTAACGAATTGCACGGATCATCCTCGCTTTGAACCTGCTTCTGCTATCTGAAGGGGTCTCAAAGACTAGCGTACAAATATGTCGGAAGACAAAGTCACATGTCAATGGACACTTTAGTAGTCTCGCTTGTTATTCGGAGGCGCATATCTGCATTTATCACAGGCTCCTCAACAGTCGCGACTTCCTTAGGACCATTGAACGCTCAATAGCGACGAGGAATCCGATCATATTTCAGGTGAACTCAGGCTCGAGACAATCGCATCGGCGGATGAAAAATTCATAGGCTACGCCGGCTTTTCCACTTTCCACAAAGCTTCCCCGGTACCCATCCTCAAAATCACGAAAAACAGATCTATTTTAAGGGAGGCCGTGGGAAGGGGGTCAAGGAGCGACTTGGCGTGGAAAAGTACTCACGTGGGCACAGCGCAGCGCGCATGATAATCTTGCGGGGCCTCAACTAATTAATTAAATTGAGGCACTCATTAAATTTGTCAAAAGTAAAACGAATCATAGAAATAATTCTGATATAAAACATGGTGCGTTCTAGAGCCATTAAAGTTGGGTCGCTCCGCGATTTTCATCACTGATATAAAACATCATACGTGATTTCCTGGTTTTAATCGGGCAACGTTCAATTTACAAATTAAAAATAGACAAAAACAATGGAGGCCAACAACAAGAAAGCACCATATGATGTAGTGATAGCATAACAATGTTTAGGTCGATTATTCGTCCCAACCAAAATATTCATATGATTACGCCACTCTGTGAGGATAATTGCAATCTAGACCGCAATCATGGTTCATGAAGGTTGTTGAGTGTGATGAGATTATTACGACTCAACAAGTTATACCATAAAAAACAATAAAAAAGAGCTTGTTGTCATCCACCTCAAATAGGGGCTCCGAGACGTGGCCTGGCTCTGAACTGAGGACTTTGGTCGCCGCTCGTGGCGTGTATGGTGGCAAAGTGCAGATCGTTGATGAAGTGGCGCCATCCTCTGCAGATGGACCTGAACTTGAGGAGCGACATCATGGGGGTAGGCGGGAGAGAGAAGGTCGTAGAGAAGCCGTGGAAGGGAGCGGCGACTTCGTCCTCGTCATCGGCATTTCACACCGAGAACCGAAAATATGCAAAGAAGAGCGATAGGTGTGAACATTGAAGAAGATGGGTTCTGGTTCATCCAACTTTGGTTTTCCTATAAATCAAACCATACGCGGCCGACAAAAGCATCACCATCATCGTCCCAAGGGCCACTTCTTTTTCAAATTAGTGGGGCGAGCGAACGAGAGAGAGTGACGCTGCGGTTAACGAAGGCGCTGTCCTTGATTGACGGTGGAAGACGCGATGTTTGCGACAAGGAAAGGACAACGAATCCAATTCTATACAAAGACGGCCGCTTGATTGATTAAAAAAGAAAAGAAGGAAACTATCTTTTGATGGAATTCTGATGTGACCGTAAATAGAATTTGATATTCCAAAGTCGGTGGCTGACGCTGCGGTTAACGAAGGCGCTGGGGCCACAAAGGACAATGAATCCAATTCTATACAAAGACGGCCGTATGATTAATTAAAAAAGAAAAGGAGGAAACGATCTTTTGATCGAACTCCGATACGATCGTAAATAGAATTTGGTATTCCAAAGCTGGTAACTGACACTGCGGTTAACAAAGGCTTGATTGATGGCGGAAGACGCGCTGGGGGCCACAAGGAAAGGACAACGAATCCAATTCTATACGAAGCTGGTCGTACGATTGATTAAAAAGGAAAAGAAGGAAACTATTTTTAAGGAAACTATTTTTTAATCGAACTCTGATGTGATCGTAAATAGAATTTGGTATTCCAAAGTTGAGAGAGAGAGAGAGAGAGAGAGAGAGAGAGAGGGGTTAGGGAGATGCAATTGGCTTTTAAAGGTTGATGAGCAATATACATATATATATATATATATATATATATATATATATATATAACAGAAACCAATGTGTGTGTATATATACATATATCTTCAAAATCCTAAAAAATATTAAAGATTAGAATACAATATAAGACTCTCATTCACAATCGACCTCGTATATGCACTGACCCAAGTTGTATGCACCTTAGTTAGTACATATGGGATCTCAAATTCGAAGGTGCTAAAAAAATGACCGCACCATGCCAAACTATCGATTCTAAATCTCCCTGCGAATCCTCAAAAGTCATGCAGCATCACAAAAAATGCATTTTTCCATTTTTCTGTGATGAAGTTCTTTTCCTTAGCAAGCTTTTTAACGACTTCCGATGCTTTGAGCAAGATAGGGTTCTTGATGATAAAATCCAGCGGCTTTCGTGAGTGTGGCTAGGAGGGCCGTTTGGCCTATGAAATGATATCGTGTGGCCGACATAAAGGAACTCCAATCTCCAATTCCATTCTGAGTTCCACGAAAAAGCAAAAGGGATGCGGAATTTCTCCAGCTCTTTATCCATTAATTCCGCGTTCCACCACCTTATCTCCTACATCATCGCCGTTACCCATTACATTATGCCACGATTTATCTCCTTCTCTTTTCTCTCTTTTCGAATCGAAGGGACAACATCGTAATTAGCTTTACGAGAGAGTGGCATCCCATCAAACCATTTGGAACATGTCGGTTTTGACCACTTTTTGAATGGGAAGCTGCTGGCTTTGTTGTGGCGTGATGTGATTTGGTATGGACTTTGGGGGGATGTTGGGATTTGGCGTTTCGGTCTTTTAGGGTTTTGAGTGGTAGGAACGCAACTTGCATGGGAAGCCAAGGATCTAAAAGTGTTGGAAGGAGAATTTGATTTTATCCTTCGAGATTTCAATTGATACAGTAAATCATAGACATAGAATACTTTAGGAAAAACAATATTGTGCATATATCCTTTTTGTGATTCTTTTTCTTCTCTCTTGTATTACAAATACCGACACTTCTTGTACATTTTGTAATACAGAATATACAGAATAGCATTCTCTCCATTGTTCTGCATTTCCTTTCATGGTATCAGAGCCACCTCTCGGATCCACCTTCCGCACCATTTTTTCGAATTGCCTCCAATTGTCTTCTGTTTTTTTGTTGCTGCAAATCATTACCTGCAGAACAAAGACAGCACATTGAAAAGAGGAATTCAATATGCAGAACCCCAACGACTCAGAAATCCAAAACCCAAATCAACCCAGAAACACAGATCAACTCGGAAACACAACAGAGGAATCGTTCGACCAATCTGCACCCACTCCAATCACCGGACAACTTCCTGCTCCAACTTCATGGCCGTATGTACCGGTTTCCAGTTCAAGGACCATGGGCCACTGGGCCAAGTTCGGGCGATAGACCCGAATTCAATCCAGGTGGGTCGGGAATGAATCCCTACCCGAGTTTCCCACCTGGGTATGCGCCGCTGGTCCTTCCGCCCTTCGCCGGCCGTCCAGAACCCGGAGATGCATTGTACACGTCATCAGCTGACGGCCCGGAGCTGCGACTCATCACCCTTCAACTCGCCGGACCGGATCACTACTCAACATGGGCGAGGGATTTTCGGCGGGCCTTGGTTACCAAGGACAAGGACGGATTCCTTGACGGATCCGTCCCTTTCCCTACCGATGAACACCTGCAGTGCCATTGGCGCAAATGCAATCAATTAGTGCGTACATGGATCGGAAATTGTGTGTCGCCGGAGGTCACAGCTGGGCTTCCTCCAACTGAAGACGCAAGATTAATGTGGAATAACATAAAGGAAATGTACGGGAAGCTCGATAAGGTGAAGGTTTTTTCGCTCACTCAAGCCCTCGCCGAGTTGAAACAGGGGAACCTCTCGGTTACCGCCTATTTCAACCGGCTCTCAGCGCTTTGGAACGAGCTTGAGGCGGCCGAGGAGCAGCTTGAAGGACCGGAGTCGACCCTCAAGCAGTACAGAGAAATCAAAGACCGCGAGAAGGTGACCCGGTTCCTGTTAGCCCTAAATGAGAGCTACATACCTTTCCGATCGCAAATCCTCGCCATGGAGACCGTCCCACCACTCGGCCGCATCTTCCAGCTCGCTGTCCAGGAGGAGAATCAGCGAATGGCTGCCGCCGGAACTGAAAAGGGAGGAGAAAGCATGGCCCTCGCTGCGCCAGCAAGGGTTTCCGGCCGTTTTCATGGCGGCCTCCGCACGCCGCAGCGAGTCCAGACTTCGGGAGGAAACTCTCGTTCTTTCGGGGAAAATGAAGAAGACGAAGGAAACCCTAACTTTAGGGCTTACAGAACGGACGGCCAAGATCAGAAGCTTGGATCCGATGGCCGAGATAAACTAGGGCGCGGATCTGATGGCCCAAATTTCATCCGCACGGACGGCATAGATCAAAGGCGAGGCCGCGGATCTGACGGCTCACATTTCATCTCGCATGGGACCGAATCCGGTGGTCATTATAATGCCACGTCATCACAGAAGGGAGGAGGCCAAAATTATAAATTTAAAGGTAAATATTGTGAATATTGCCGGCGTCCTCATCATACCATTGAGACATGCTGGAAATTACATGGTAAACCCACTGACAAAGAAAAGAAAGGAAAAGAATTTTCTGCTTACCAGGTGTCAGCACAAGGATATGACAAAGCTCATCAACTTATTTCCCAGGATCAATATCAGAACATCATGAAGGCGCTAAATCAGCTACAGACAGTTGACAAAAGTGCAAATTTCTCAGGTACTTCATCAAACAAGAGTAATAATATTCCAGTTAATGCATGGATTATTGATTCAGGCGCCAGTGATCACATAATTTGTCATGAATATTTGTTTTCTAGCACCTCTACAAAGCTTGATTCCATATATGTTCGACTTCCAAATGGAAATATTACTGATGTCAAAAAGATTGGTACTGTTCAACTTAGCCCAAACATTATCCTTAAAAATGTTCTCTATATCCCAGAATTTGAATTCAATCTCATAGCTGTTTCCAAAGTCTGTGAGGACAATAATTGTCGAGCCAATTTCAACTGCGAAAATTGCTCCTTTCAGGACCTTTCGACTGGGAAACTGATGGGCTTGGGTAGAATGGAAGAAGGGCTGTACTTTTGGATCAATTTCCCCAAAGATTTTGATCTTTCCACTTTGAATAAAGGCATTTCTTGTAATGCTATTGCTGCAAATAAAACTTCACTTTTTCATAAGCGTCTGGGTCATAGTGCTTCTTTTCCTTGTTCTGATTGTGAAGTATGCCCCTTGGCAAAACAAACGAGACATCCATTCCCAACTAGTGTATCTCGAGCCACTAGTATTTTCTCATTAGTACATATGGACATTTGGGGTCCTTATCATACATCACATCGTGATGGATCTCGATTCTTTCTTACTATCGTGGATGATTATTCTCGAGCCACTTGGGTATTTCTTATACAGTCCAAAAGTCAGGCTTTCTCATGTCTGTCGAAATTCTTATCTATGGTTAAAAATCAGTTTGATACGCATGTTAAGAGGATTCGTACAGACAATGGAAGTGAATTCTTTTCCACTGAGTATCAATCTTTTCTGTCATCACAAGGAATTCTTCATGAGAGTTCTTGTGCTTACACTCCGCAACAGAATGGAATTGTCGAACGTAAACATCGACATCTCCTAGAAGTTGCTCGTGCACTGAAATATCAAGCTTACATCCCTGAATCTTTTTGGGGAGATTGTGTGATCACGGCAGCCTATTTAATTAATCGCATGCCAACTAGAATATTAAAAGGTTGCACTCCTTTTGAAATGCTCTTTGGTAAGAAACCGGACATTAATCATCTTCGAGTGTTTGGTTGTCTTTGCTACATGACGAATGTTCGGTATCGACATAAATTGGACCCTCGTGCTCTTCGATGTGTATTTATGGGATATGCCACCCTGCAAAAGGGTTATCGGGTTATGGAGATATCTACAGGTCGTTTCTTTGTTAGTCGTGATGTTATATTTCACGAGGATATATTTCCCTTTCAAGAAATGGCATCTTCACATGAGGCGTCCATGACAGAATCAAGCCATCGACAATTTTTATCAATGGAGGATATTTCTGTGCAGCCACAATGTATCTTGATTGGACCAGATCAATCGTTTCCCAATCCATGTTCTGCAACGACATGTCCTGAACCCTCTGCTCTTGCTACTGAGTCTTCTGATTCTCCAGCAACATGTCATGGCCCTTCTTTGTCACAGCAACAACATGTTGAACCATCATCCCCAGCAGTTGACAGGCCTAGGCGCTCAGGACGACCAGTTCGCCCTCCGACATGGACAAAGGACTATATCTGTTCTACTTTGAGAACTTCAGGTACGCAATATCCAGTCTCCTCCTATGTTTCTTTCAGTCGATTATCGCGGGAACACATGTGTTGCATCAGTCAGATATCCGAAGAACAAGAACCGTCTTCTTATGAGGAAGCAGCGTGTGATATCCGTTGGCAAAGGGCCATGAAAGAAGAGATTGCTGCTCTCCAAGAGAATAACACTTGGGACATCGTTCCTCTGCCTCCTCACAGAAGGCCCATTGGCTGCAAATGGGTTTATAAAATAAAATATAAGGCAGATGGTTCAATTGAGCGATACAAAGCTCGACTTGTTGCCAAGGGATTCACGCAGCGTGAAGGATTTGACTATCATGAGACTTTTTCTCCAGTTGCTAAAGAAGTAACTGTTCGCTCTTTTATGGCAATTGCTGCATTACGTAACTGGGACTTGCACCAAATGGATGTGAACAATGCCTTTCTTCATGGAGACCTTGATGAAGAAATTTACATGGAGGTTCCACAGGGATTACGTAGACAGGGGGAGTCTCGAGTGTGCCGTCTCCGCAAATCCCTGTACGGGCTTAAACAAGCCTCTCGACAGTGGTATGCAAAATTCACTGCAGCACTTACAAATGCAGGTTTCCAACACTCAAAGCATGATTATGCATTGTTCACATGGACCAAAGGTACTTCATCGATCTACCTATTGATTTATGTTGACGATATACTTATCATGGGAAACGATAATGTTGCAATCCAAAAGTTCAAAGAATACTTGCATTCAGCTTTCCATATTAAAGATTTGGGTCCTCCAAAATATTTTCTTGGTATCGAAATAGCTCGATCCAGTGAGGGAATTTGTCTCAGTCAGAGAAAATTTGTCCTGGAAATCATATCAGATTCTGGATTATCGGGGTGCAAACCAGCTGCTGTACCTATTGAGCAGAATATCAAGTTGACAACATATGAATATGATGTAAGTTCTTCTTCTCCAAATGAAGATCCACTGCTCAAGGATCCATCGGGATATCAACGACTTGTTGGCAAATTAATCTATCTCACCATGACCAGGCCTGATATATGTTATGCAGTACAAATACTTAGTCAATTTATGCACAACCCAAAGCAATCACATATGAATGCAGCGCTGAAGGTTGTAAAGTATTTGAAGGGGTGTCCAGGACTTGGAATTCTACTATCTCGTAATTGTAACATGAAGATGACAGCATATTGTGACACGGATTACGCTACTTGTCCTATGACAAGAAGATCCATCACTGGCTTTTGCATCAAGCTAGGAAAATCTTTAATTTCATGGAATACGAAGAAACAGTCAACAGTTTCATTGTCATCAGCAGAATCAGAATATCGAGCCATGGCAAAAACTGTTTGCGAGATAGTTTGGATACGAGGATTACTTTTAGATCTTGGAGTGCAAGTCAACGGAGCAAGTGAATTGTTTTGTGATAATGATGCTGCGCTAAAATTGGCGGCAAACCCAGTTTTCCACGAGAGAACGAAGCATATTGAAGTCGATTGTCATTTTACTCGGGAAAAAATTCAAGAAGGTGTCATTACGACTCGAATTGGACGTAGAAGAGTGGACATCTTCACTAAGCCATTATGGAACATAGATATTTGTTGAGCAAGCTTGGCTTTTTGACATTTATAAGCCGCTGGCTTGAGGGGAGTGTTGGAAGGAGAATTTGATTTTATCCTTCGAGATTTCTTTGGGTAAATCATAGACATAGAATACTTTAGGAAAAACAATATTGTGCATATATCCTTTTTGTGATTCTTTTTCTTCTCTCTTGTATTACAAATACCGACACTTCTTGTACATTTTGTAATACAGAATATACAGAATAGCATTCTCTCCATTGTTCTGCATTTCCTTTCAAAAAGGTTTCGAGAGTATATTATCAGAACCATCTTCTGGTGGTGGGATGGCACCTTTGACCCAAAGCCATGTATGGATAAGGAGATAGGGTTTCGAGAGTTACCGTGGGAACTATGTTCAGATGGTGGGATGGCATGTTTGACTGAAAACCGTGTAGGAATCTGTAAAATTTCGTGGGGAACACACCGGGCGGCTCTAAAAATCTAAATTGTCAGAGAATTGCGTGATGTTTTAGGAAAATCGTCTTGAAACGAAAGAAGAACAGATCACCGAAGTGAGAAAAGGTAGGATGGGCTAAACTTAACGAAAAAAATTACATAGTAATAGTATAGTATTTACTTTAATTTTGAACATTTTAAGTTTGCCAATTTAATTATAAGCTTTTACGGGAAATTTTAATATAGTTATTTCGGCTAGTTTTCATCGAAAATTACTGATGTGGTGAAGTGCCAAGTAGAATGGGCAAAGATGACTAGTCTGCCATGTTCGTGAACTCCAATGAACACTAGCAGGAAGGACTGCATTCAAATTTCACACAAAAGATTAGGATTGATTGGATTTTTTTATCAATTAAATTTTAAACCTTATAATTTTGCCAATTAAATTCTAAATCTTTTCAAGATTCAATACAGCCAATTTTAGCCAAAAATATTGATAGTAAGGACAGCCATAACGTGAAGAATTTTTATGGTTTTTTTAAAATTTATGATTTTTATTTTACTTTTGTTCCTTTTCTTTTATTTTCTTTCTTTTTATTCTTTTCTTTTTTATTCCTAGCAAGAGTCGTCAGCCAACCCTCACCGGCCACTGGGTGACGGTTGCGAGACCCTTGCTGACCGTGAAGTCCTTGCCGGCGCAGGCAAGGTTGCGGCTCTTACTAAATTTGGTTGAAAAAAAAGAAAAAAAAAAGAAAATTATAAAAAAAATTATAAAAAATTGTTCATGTTTGCATTAGCCATTCTATATAATACTAATGACGTCTATGCCAGCGATTTTCCATTAAAGTTGGTCGGATTGACTTAATTGATAAAATGCGGAAAATGTTTATAACTCAATTAACAAAATTAAAATGTTTATGATTGAATTGTAGAAAGTATGATAGATTTATGATTTTTTGGATAATTTTTTCATCGTTCTTTTGTAGTGGACATATTGGTTATTTAGTTACTGTTGCCGAAAATCATACTTGGGCAAGTCCCACAAGGAATTTCATGAAAACAGCTTAGAGGTTTGGGATTCAGGATTAGATTACTTGGTGAAGCATCATCTGCATTTGATCATTTTGTGAATTAATATCTCCTTCTCCTTCATATCATAGCATGCAATAGGGGTAGCTCGTTGGGCATTTCCTTCGTATCACTGCTATTCCAGACCTGCTATGGCTTCAACAAATCATTTTGATGAGATGGCAAGCCAATGGCTTTTCCCAAAGGCCAATAAGGAGGCGTCTTTCGACCGATTCCAGAAATATCGAGCCTTGCCCTCATCGTCGGGTGTCCAGAATAGTGGTAATTTGTACTAGGATTGGGGAAGAAAGGATAATTAAGAAAAGGGTCACGTTCTTTATTAGATGTTATCTTTAGGGGCATTCGCTTGTGCGACAGTGTGAAACGACGAACGTTCAATGGATTCATCGAAAGGAGACGTCCATCAAGGGATAACAATTTTCAAAAAGGACACTTTATTCTCGATGGATCTGAGAGGCAAGATTTGTCGGCCGCCATTTGCCATTCCAGAAAAGGCGCATAATCATCGTCCATTGGTGGTTGGGGACAGGGACCTGTGACTCTGAGGACATCTGGGACGACCCAACTTTTGAGACACGCCCTTGAGATTCCGGCTGTCCAGAGACACTGGATGTCACGCTCCAATCACCTTAGCCAAAAGACCCGTTGATTTCATTAGCCTCTCACTTCGACATCAAATGGAGCTTCGACTTTTCAACCGACCAACCCTCATCATTGTAGGTGAGGGGCCCATCAACCCTCGCTGGTCACATGTGAGGGCCGCCCCACTCTCGCTAGCCATTGGATGCTGCTCGCTAGCGACCCTCACCAGGCTTGGTAGAAACAAAGAAAAAGCAAGAAAGAAAATAAAAGTTATTCAACTTTTTTAAAAAAATTACAAAAAGTTATTTACATTAGCACGAGCTGTCCCATGTGATACTATTGGCGTCCTCGTCGGTGATTTTCCAGTTAAAGTTGACCAAATGGACTTATTTAACAAAACATGAAAATGTTTTGCATTCAATTGGTAAAATCGAAATATTTAGAATTAAATTACAAAAGTACAATAAATTTAGAACTTTTTGGACAACTTTTTCATTGTCCCTTTGTAGCCGACGCATTGGTTATCTCGTTACAGTTGCCCAAAATAATTTCTTGGGCAAGTCCCACAAGGAATTTCAAGAAGACAACTTAAGAGGTAAAGCAAGATTCCGTATCAGATGACTTAGTGGAGTATCATCTGCATTTGATCCGTTTGTGACGTATATCTCCATATCCTAGCACGCAACAGGGATAGTTCGTTGGGCATCTGCTTCGTATCACTGTTGTTCCAGACCTGCCATGGCTTCAACAGATCATCTGATGCCAAGCATAAGGGAAAAAAGGATGTCCTCCGATAACTTCGGATGAGATGGCAAGCCAATGGCTTTTCCCAAAGGCCAAGCAGGAGTTGTCCTTTGACCGATTCCAGAAATATCAAGCCTTTCCCTTATCATCAGGAATCCAGAATACGTGCATTTCACACTATGATTGGGGAAGAAAGCATCATCAAGAAAAAACCGGTCAGGTTTGTTGTTAGATGTTATCTTTAAAGGTGTTTGCTGGTGCGAAGTGGGAAACGACAAATATTCAATGGATTCACTGAAAGGAGACGTACAAGGGATAATAATAAACAGAGAGGACACCTAAATCTTGATGGATCTGAGACGCAAGACTTCTCGACGGTCAAAAGCCATACCAGATAAGGAGCACGATCATCCTCAAACGATGGTAGGGCCAGGGACCTGTAACCATGAGGACATCATGGACAACCAAACTTTCAAGATAAGCTCTTGAGCACCGGCTATCCAGAGGTTGGAATAGACATTCGATGTCACACTCCAATCACGTTAGCCAAAAGGCCCACCGATTTCATTAGCCTCTCACTTTGACATCAAAAGGAGCTTCAACCATTCAGAAATTCACAACACAGGGGAAACAGGGGTTGGTGCATCCAATTAAAGATATACAGACCCCATAACTCAGTGTCCTGGGAAGAGTTTTGTTCTAATAGAGTCCGACAAAGTATCTGGCCGTTGAGTACATAATTCATAGAAGTGCGGATGGAGCATTTCCTCTCAAAACTCTAGTAACTACAACAATGGTCGCTATCCCTATATCAAATCACGCAGGCCAAGTGAAAGTATAACAGTGAAATGTCTCAGAAATGCCCCAACACAGATCATTATATGGACAATGCGCAATCCGTGCTTGCGTGAGTGTGTGCTAACTCGAAAATGGGGCACAAACTCTTTGCACTATGGTAAGGTACAAACAGCGGGCCTCATTTGCTTGAGAGCTTGAACAGTTATATGCTTGATCTGTCGTATGATTGCATGTAAGGAAGCAAACTGGCAGGTTGAAGAGTTCCGGTCGGGTCTGTGATGGCAAGGTTTGCCTCATTGACTAAAGCAAGAAAACGATTGAAAGTATTGGCATTGTGGATGACAAAGGAAATGTAACCCATCAGATGCTCAGTGGGACCGGCATTTGATGCACTGTCGCAAGCTGCCACAACATCATGGGAATCACATCCATCACTATAATCATCTGAACTGCCAATTGACTTCCTTTTATCTAAAAGAATGGTGAGCACTGCACAAGGTGAGGTGGGCAAAAGGGGCCGTATATTACGTCTGCACCTAAGCTGTATAAAAAGAGATTACGCCTTCACTGACTGATGAAAAGAGAAAACAACCGAATATCTCACATTGATGCTCAACAGAAGCATGTTAGTGGAGAAACTACTCACATTATATCCGGTTTCAATCCCTGAAGTACGCTCTCAGATGCACATTCCCAAGGCAGGTGTAAACATTTTACCTGGGGTGAGGAAATGATATTAATTTCAGTTCTTATTCCCCCAATTTGCATATGGTCAAACTGCATCAAGAACCACATGATCGCAAAAACGAATATACAGATGGACCTCATTCAAAGTCATGCTTTTCTTGAGAAATCAAATTTTTCAATAAAAAAAGGACAAACCCCACTGCTATCAAGGTAACCAAAGGACTAAAGGGGAAGTCGCGCAGCAGGACTACTCTTTTATGCTAAAGGCATTATCATAACGATGTCTACCATAAAAATGAAAGAAATATTTATCATTAGATCTAAGAAGAAATACTCTGTTTTTTTTTTTTTTTTTTTTTGTTCGCCGGGGGGGGGTTGTGTTGTGAAATATGAAACTGAAAATTTGAAAAATTTTGTGCTTAGGGTGGAATGTGCAAGGACAACAGCGTGATCACTCACAGAATCTAAACATTCCGAAGTCACTGGCTCATCATCTTCTGTGCTCATTTGATTCATCTTCAAATTAAGCTTCATGTTGCTTAAGGTTGATAGGTCGCCATCACTTAATATTACCTGCATAAATAACGGTCAATTTCTAAACTGCTACTCATGTATCATCATGAAACCATGTCCAGCGTGTTCAGCCAAGTTTGTATATGTGCTGAAGGACACATTACTCATTTCACAACCAAATCAGCTTTTGATATCCAGCTCATAGGAACAAGAACAATTCCAAGAACCAAGTACACCAAAAGAGTTGCTTGCCAAAACCATAGCGGGCGCAACCCTAGCACATCTACATATACTGATTGATGGATTAAGAACAATGCATAAACATTTGAAGGTCCGAGTAAAAGAAGAAACCTAATCAGAAAGGAGCTTAGAGCTCAAGGACAGTACCTTGGAAGCTTTCACAAGGCAGAGACAGATACCAACTAAGCCAACCTTTGAGCCAACCTATGTCCAATATTCTAGTCAGTACCTGAAATCAGTTCCAGTGCATGATATATAAAGTTAAAACAGATCGAACTAATCAGATAAAAGGGGAAGGGAATAGAAGGCCAAGTGATTATCTCTGTGGTGTTCCATAGACTACAGGATCTGATGAATCAGATCGCTACTACAGAAAATAAAACGATAGGGTTGGCAAAACTTTTATAACGGAATTTCTATAGAGAACCAAATCTAACGTGGAAAACTCAAGAAAATTGAACCCATAGCACCAATGTTTATTTGCAAATTCAGATGCACTTTGGATAGCTTACTTCAAAACATGTTTTGCTGGAGAGCATATCCGGAAGGGAAAGTATGAACTCTGACAAAAATAGAATGGACTTAAAGCTAATTTCAGTCAACACATAAATCCACACAATGCATGAGACAATAAACCATCTATGATTAAAACTGTCTTCATAACTCATATAAAATTGTGCTCTTTTGCCATAGAGAGAGAGAGAGAGAGAGTATACATCCACGTCTACTCTAATTGAAGAACCAGGACAAGCATTCAGTTCTTCAAAAATATACACGAACTAATAACATACATACCTTGGATCTCCTTCAAGCATGTTGAGCGAACAATGCAGTGGAACCACCATTTTCCTCACCATTGCATCCTCACAACTTGCATCTAGTAAATTATTAGCCAAAGATTTAGATGATACATACAAAAAAAAAAAAATAATAACTCAAGTGAAAAAAAAAAAACTGAATAAAGAAAGTTACCATCTGGGAAAAGAGAAGAAATATATTTCAAAGCCCTCACATTCCCTTTGATTGTATTGTCATCCTAATGAAAAAATACTTTGTCATTGGTAACTTGAGGTTTAATAAGTAAACTAGGAGAAATGGGGCACATTATATTGTAAGAGACGAAGAGCTTTACCCTTGAATAAGTCATGAACTCGGTGTGCAGTTCCTACAATTCATCTAGCACATCATCACGATTAGACTCAATTTTCAATATGAGCTTCTTCAATAAGTTTTTCAATTACGGAGCATCACACTTGCCAATCAGCAACAGCACACTAGCCTGTTCAGTGAATTTTGCAGTAACAATCCTTCACTAAAATAATGCAGGGAAAACAGATGGCAATGAACCTGGTACCGAAGAAATAATGCACGAGCTAGCATTATTAAGCTAGAGCCACGACTCCAAAACTAGCAACATGAACAACAACTTCCACGGAAGCATATAATCATTTCAGCTAGTCTATATGGTGCGAACGAGTACAAGAACAATCACTTTAGCTGATATGACACAGAGGAAACACAAAAAATCTTCTTCTTTTTTTCCAGTTATTTCCGAAACCAACATCAACAATGCGACCTGAAAAGACGCTTGGGTGGAGACATCTTTTTTCCTTTTTGGTTTTGGGTTCTCAAGTTTGGTAAAAGCTGTCAGTCGAGACTTTACAGCTTTACAGATGCAATGATCCGAAATGAGCCTCTGAACATCCATCCTCACGGACCCTCCACCGAGCGATCTGGGTTTCATGTGGAAGAGACAACCGCGTTAAATTCAATGCACACGGGATCTAGAGAAACTAAAGACCGGGTGAAAAGGAATAATTTTTTTGGGAAAAAAGGAAAAAAGAAAAACGAGAAACTGGTGAGCTCAGTGAAGCGCGCGCAGAGAGGGAAAGCAGAGGAAGATTTTACCTCGAGTGTGACGTCACGCAGTCGGTGGGTTCCATGGCGAGAAGCGCGGAGACCAGATGGAGGCTCGCAGTTTGCTTCTCCGTTTTGTTCAAGAAATGATTCTTGACACCTCTTTCTCTGCAACACCATCGACAGGAGTCACGAGCAGGAGGAGGAGGGAGGAGGGAGGAGGGGAGCCGGCGAGAAGCGGAGACGGGTTTGGATCGGTTTTTCGGGTTCGGGTCGGGCTTGAATATGAAATCTCAAATCCGATTCATTAGGCACAAGAAAATCCGAAGTTCATCCCAAATTTATGAATACAGGTAAAGACTTCTACCCATGTATCCTTCATTTATTTTCCTTTTTAGATGTATAAAAATTAGGCAAACAAATTTATCTTTTTTTCCGAAGAGTGAGAGCATTTGCATTTAAGTGACATGCCTAAGTAAATTAAGATTAATACTCGAAAAAAATAAATTGAAAGTGTTCTATCGGATAATGTAAATGATTGTCCTAGAAACATGTCTTTTAATCCTTCCATCTATCTACATGAAGGACAGAGACGTATGATTGTTGGACCTTTAAGTTCACTTGATACATTGATGAAAAAGAGGAGTTCGATTCTTTAGAGTCATAGGATTGCAAAAAAAGTGGGCAACTTTTTTGGTTACTTTTATCAATTTTCAATATATTCTTTTGCCATACCAATTAAATGATTTTATTTTGACGTAAAATATCGGCCCCTTTGAGACATCATTTTATCCATGTTGTATCCAATCAAACTATAGAAAATCATGACATGAAAAAAAGAGTTAATATATTGAAAAATCTCCATTGTTTTAATATCTCCATTTCTTAATATATCTTATAAGAAATATATACGTATACATATATATATCATCGAACTAATGGTTTTTTTTTCCTTATACAATTGATTCTTACTTGAAAAATGGCATTAAAATTTGTACGCACAATATTTACGTCTATTTGTATTCGAAAAACGTAATTTATAATATTGAAAAAAGGGCACACCTTTACTTAGTTATTTGAAAGGAGATTGGGATAAATCAACTACAGTCAAATTTTCTTTTCTGTTGGAATGAAAAAGTAAACACTCCATTAGGGAGGGTGTGAGGTTGGAAGAATAGAATTATAATTTAGAAGTGGTGAAATGGTAAATGGTTATATGAATGTTTATACTATTTAATATTCCGTTTGTTTCACGGAAAATGACTTCCAAGAAAATATTTTCCGGATTTTCCAGCGTTCGTTTCGCGGAAAATAAATTAGTCAAGGAAAATATCTTCCATCATTGAAAAAAAAAACAACATTTTTCTCACTTCTTCCACTTTACTTCTTTTTACCAACACATTTTTGTTTTATTTTTATGTTTTATGTTTTATTTTTTTTAAATCGAGTTTTTTTTTTCCTTTTTTTTTTCTTCCTTTCCTTTTTATCTTCTTCCTTGGCCTTGGCTGATCGCCGGCCACGAGCTAGCTTGAGCCTTCCCCTAGGTCGGCAAGACTCCACCTAGTCGGATCTAGGGAAGCCGAGCTCGCTCAAGCCCAACGAGCTCTAGCCTTGCCAGATTGGGCGAGGCGTAGCATCACCGGCCTGGGGCGAAGCTTGGGCCTTGTCAGATCCATCGAGTTAGGCGAGGCTCAGGCCTCGCCCGAGCTCGCCAGAGGTTACCGGGCTCTGGCGAGCCGCGAGTTTGTCGGATCTTGTGGCAGAGCTCGAGCTACTGATCCAGGCAAGCTCGAGCTCTGCCGCCAGATCTAGCGAACTCGCGGCTCGCTAGAGCCCAGCGAGGAGCTTGGACGAGATCGGCTGAGCCTTGAGCTCGCCGGATCTAGCGACCGTGTCTTGGGCGATTTTGGCGGGGCCGGCCATCGTCGGGCCTACGACGCAGAGGAAGGAGGAGGAAGGAAAAGGAAAAAGGAAAAAATAATAAATAATAAATAATCAGTTTTTTTAAAATACAAATAATTAAAAATTCAGTTTTAAAAAAATATAAAAAAATAAAACTAATTTTTTGGTCATTAAAAATATTAAAATTCAATTTTTTGATAATTTTTCCCAAACAATTAAATTAGCTAACAAACGGTGGAAAATATTTTCCACTCAAAGTTTAGGTTTCAGTCGAACACTAAAAAAATATAGTCATTTTCCAAGAAAATAACTTCTTAAAAAATATTTTCCAAAAACGTAATATTTTCCACGAAACAAATGAATCCTAATTATTTAAATTTTTTCTAAGTTATCATGTTAGCATATGAGATATTGACAATGAGGACGTTTCTGAGAGGAGAGGAAGTTGTATTTAGGTGTGGAATTATTCTATGGAGACATCAACTTAATCTGGGTATCAATTGGTCTCTGCCCTAGAGCTTCCTACACGTAATTTTCCTTCTGCTTCTCCTCTCAGCACATTCCTCTGCTCCTATGCGCGCCTGCAAATATTTTTACTACCGGAGAGGAGTCTAAAGCAATTTAGGGGGTGTTTGTTTGTATTCTTTTTTTTTTTTTATGAACAAAAATCCTTTTTTTTTTTCCGGAAACAAAAAAAGAACAAAAAACGTTTGTGTTTCGTTTTTGTTTCAAATCTTTTTTTTTTCCTGGGAACAAATTTGGAACAAAAACAAGAAACAAGTTTTTTTTTTTCTTGTTTCGAAACACTTTCAAGAAACAAATTTTCTCTCTCTTCTATTTTTCTTCTTTTCTTCTTCTTTTTTCTTTGGCCGGATGCCGGCCTCGGCTATGGCCGGCAACCGGCCGTCGAGGGCCGGAGACCTCGCCGGAGCGTCGCCGGCCCCTGGCGAGGCTCGGGCTTGCCTCGGCTAGGCGAGCTCGAGCTTGCCCGGATCTGGCAAGGCCGAAGCTCGCCCAGATCCAACGCCGCTTGGCGGTGGCTCAACAAGGCTCGATCTCGTCGGATCTGGGCGAGCCCGAGCTCGCCCAACTAAGGCAAGGCTAAGCCTCACCATGGCTAGGTGAGGCCGCCGGCCCTTGTCGGCCGGTCGCCGGCCATGGCCGAGGCCGGCGACCGGCCATAAGGAAGAAAAAAAAAGAAAGAAAAAAAATGAAAAATAAAATAAAAATATTAAAAAATTAAAAGAAACAAAAAAAGAATATAAATTTACCAAACATGTTTTTGTTCTTTTTTTTATTTCAGGAACAAGTTTACCAAACGCGTTCTTCCGGTCAAAAATTGTTCCCGGAATAGAAATAGTTTTTTTTTTTATTTCTATTATCTGGAACAATTTTTGAACAGAAAACAAACAAACGCACCTTTACACTTTCAAATATTAGTAGCAGATAATACGCGCCGCCTCTCCTTGCATTTATTTCCTCAAATCAACGACGACACAGTTTTATCTCCTTTTGAATTTTGTGAGAACCAATGGGTAACACAACTCCTATTCTTCGTCTGATGTTCATTTTTCATTGCTGCAACTTGCAGAAGTACTTCCCTCAAAGTCACTTGAAACTAGTTCGGTAGGTGTTTTGATACAAATTGTTGGAAAAAATATGATATCGAATTAATAAAACAATTAAATCGGATTTTGAAGCATGATATCACTTTTTTTAAGAATTTATTTGCTCCACAAAGTTGCTAATGATTACCGACAAATATCCTCTAGGATACAACAAAGTTTCAAAAGGAGAATACTAGATAGTAATTAGAGTATTTCTTTAGAGTCTCTGTAGGAAACAATTGAAAAGATCACTGTAATTTTGGAAAAAAGATTCGAAAAAAATAATTTTATTTCGTTTATCTGAAAAATTGACACACACACACACACACACACACACACATATTGCAACTTCTTTTAAAAGGATACATTGGTTCACACACACACACACACACACACACACACACATATTGCAACTTCTTTTAAAAGGATACATTGGTTTACTTTGCAATCTTTTACAAGTAGTTGTCTATATATATGAGAAGTTGCAAAATGAACAAAAGTGCCCATTTGGAATAAGTTGAAAAATAAACAAATGCAACTCTTTGAGAAAAGTTGCAAACTGAATGAGTATCATTTCCAAAAGTTGTATTGAAAAGACATAAATATAAAAAATTTGGAATAATAAAAATAAAAAATATTATTTTTTAATAAATAAAATTTCGAATTTTCATAATTTCCGAAAATTTTCAATAAACAAAAATAACTTTTGAACTAATTAAAGTTAATAAGATAACAGTACGGAATGAAATAAAAAACAAAGATCAGTGTTAATTAAACCGTGGGTGCGCAAAGTGCTAAGTGTGCCTAATAATTGCGAACATGCACGCGGGTATGGTTGGATTGGGTTTAGCCCACACCCAATGTTTTCTTTAAATACACTAAAAAAGTCCCATACTTATTAACTGACCCACCTCCTTTCACTTTTCTTATGTGGGATAATGAAACATATACTTAATTTATTTTACAAACTTTCAACACAAATAAGGCAAGCTCATGCCTAATCTGAAGGAAATGCAAAACCGAATGAGGGATATTTGGCAGAGATATAATTGCCGGTGCAGCTGTGAGGATTGCTCCCGCATTCACTACTGCAGTGAAGCATTTGTCCACCATATCTAAGAATATGCTCTCCCTTTCGATACCAGGAGGAGAAAGGAGAATGAACAGACGAATTGCCAGGAAGAAGACGCTATATTTGAACTGCCCCTCCCTCAAGGAGGCAGCTCTTGTAGTGGGGTGTGGGTGTGGGTGTGTTGGGTTTTTGTTGGGGCGGGGGGGGGGGGGGGGGGTGTGAGAGAGAGAGAGAGAGAGAGAGTACATGCTCCCTGATTTTACTGACCAAGAGCTTGAGATATAGAAAATACTGTCTTCGTTTGACGTCACGACATGTTATATCATCATCATATGAGTCGGCAATGTATCCACTGTTTCCCCAAGACAAAGCATATTGTTTCTGCATCGCAGGTATGTCACTGTAAGATACATCCCCTGCTAATTTGCATGTTAAAGCCATCAAAAAACAAGGAATATTCTTAGCAGCAACTGCATTTACTTTATGTCAATTCCATCTATAATGCACAACTTCACTCAATCAAAATAAGAAGGGTCCTGCTGCCTAAAAAACCTGTTGCTCTTCCTTCCTTTATCATCATACAATGGTCTGAGAATACCAAATAAAACTGTCTTTTGCCCTTTCATCTTTCCTCCAAACGAATTAAAAATGCCATCTCTCTAAACAATCTAAAGCATATCTTTCAAGTTCTAAATGACAGAAAGGACCTTCTATCCTCCACTATGATGTTTGTGGAACATCTCATACGGTGAGAAGAAATAATATGGTGCCATTACATTTTATCTACAATGAGAAGAAATAGTCTGGCACTGATATTGTCATATCTCCAACAAAATAAAGGACTGGAGCCCTAGAACACAAAACATTGTGAAGATTAACCAGATATGAACTCCTGATATCTCACAGTTCTATGAACTAACCTTGTGAGCAGCGAGAACCTGCATGAAAATATCAGCCTCTTCCCTCACATCCAGCATCTCGGGAGGTCCTTTAATGCACACATCGCACCTACAATGATAGATACTCCATAATCTTGAAAAGTAATCATTTGATATCATAGAAGGGAGCTCAAAGAATTAACTGTCTTCTCTGAATCCTTTTTTTTGTTGACTTCTCCGAATCCTATGTGACGTACCAAAATGAGCAAAGGCAGGATTTCATGAAATGGAATGATAAGTCATATTTTATCAGGTCAATCTGGCTAAGGAGCTAAAACTACCATCAACCTGATTTTCAGCATGATGTAGCTGCTCAATAGACCATAATTCATGAGAGCATATTCTACAAATAAAGCAGAAAAGGATGAGCAATGTACACACTTCTCGTGACTGAAGTGCTCCCCAAAGTACTCAACGAGTGATCTAGCTTGACAGTTTGCACTGTTCATTCCATATCTGGAACAGTAAAAAAAAAAAAGCTGGCGATATAATATTAAGACTTGTTAATTAATGGAATGAAGGAGAGTAAGTAAACATACCTGTGACAATCAGACAGCATTTTGTATGCTAGTTTCAACTGATTTTCACTTCTTTGACTAGGCAACAGAGTTGGTGTTCTTGCTAAATTAGCAAAGAGTACTGATTGGGGAGGAGAGAAGACATACATAAGGATACACACAATACATATTGTAGCTTACAAAATACAGAATATGGAGAAAGACACCGCATAGTGCATCCTTACTGCCAGGATCACTCACCAAAAAAGCACGAAGTTATCCTAATTCTAATAAATAATGTGAAACAGAACTAAAACAATTCAGCCAGGTGAAAAAATTTCTCCAACCAGAGAGCCGATAAACAAGAAACAAAGGATCAATAACACTATAGAGTGGAAATCTATTTGTTGCAAATATATTTCCATGCTCTTCTGAGGTTTAAAATAGCATAGAACTCTCCCTCCCTGCCCACCTGGGCTTCCCTTATTAAGTAGAGAATTCAATAGTTCTTTCTATGGATATACAACACAAACGGCCATTGCCTCAAACCACAATGTACAGTTTAAAGAATTTACTGCAATCTGCTAATTTTCCATCTCTTTCAGCACGCCCTGCTTCTTGATAGTATGCTTCTAAACTCTGCAAGTGAATTCAACCCGGAATCTCAAACTCATATGTAAGAAGTGCCACTTAAGCATTCTTAGCAAGGAAAAGAAGGATGACCGAGGGAAAAAAAAGGAATGGGATAAAAGGAAAACTAGAGCAGCATAAAAGACATTGAGATGCTGAATTGCAAAACACTTCCATTAAACTACTAACAAAGTTCATCCAACTGTAAATACGCAAAAGAAAACAGCTTAATTAGAGCAAATATAAATTCACCTAAAGTAAAGCCACTACAAAACAGATGTACTTTCAACCGCAATATTTCATGGCAAAAAGAGCCAGCCAATTCAACAACTAACTGCAAAATGGTTTATTGTCGAATTTCAGCCCTCTTCTTTTGTTAGAGCCTATCAATAGCACTGTCAGCATCACCCTGCAAAATAGATAATGTGTACATGAGAAAATTTTAAAAATTTTAAAAAATTTAAAAAATTTAAAAAAAAATTTAAAAATGAGGACAAGACCAATTAACAAGCCTAGATCCCAAAAAATTTTTATAGAAATTCATTACAAGAACAAAGTGCAGTGCGGTGCAAAAAATAACATGAAAGCCGGTCATAGAGATCTAGCAAGAGTTGATCATGAGTTAATTTTTTATTAGGCACGATAAGCCCAGTTGCAAAATAGGGCATGAGAATCCACTTAGATCCCAAAAAATAAGAAATTGAAGCTCCGATGACTAAAGTGCAACAAATTTGGATTTCTACTTGTTATATCCTCTTCAAGACCAAGAAAGGGAGAAAATTATAAAACATTTTATAAAGACAAGAACTAAACAATCTCAACAATTTGATTGCAAAACCAATACGCAAGAACAATGCCAAGAAGCTACAAATCAACAGCAGCATAAAAACTGTCAGTGCCTTGCTTACTGCCGGCACAAAGAAGAATTGAAAACGAATTACAGTTAACAGCTCTAACAGCAGAGCGGCAAGACATACCTGTGCTCGGATGAAACCCCAGAGGACGAATGTGGTGAATTGGTTGGTGAAGACTCCATCAGGGCCCAAGTGCCCCACGTTGATCTGCACGGAGGCATGATCCTTAGATGTCATGAGCCTATTTGTGGCAGAGCTGCGATGGAGGTGTTAAAAAGCAAAGGCGTCTATAAAAAAATTCAAAAAAAAAAAAAAAGATGGCCGTTGCAAATTTGGAAAGGGACTGATGGTACGCCACTTCCAGGGGATGTAAAGATCCATATTTTGACCCTCCTCGTTCTGCGTCTTGAATGACTGTTTCGATACCCTTAAATCCTTTGCTCAATCACCTAATTAGACAAGTCAAAAAACTAACATCGATTGCAAACTCCATCTTGCGAAACATCGAAATTTTTAAGGCTAATGCTTTGAATGCCAAAATGAAAGGCTAATACATACCCCATATGGAGAATTTCTAAACAAGGGTCACGAGCCCGGCAGAGGAAGAGAGAAGAAGCCAAAAAAGAAAAAGAAAACTCAAATTACAACATTTCCAAGCCAAAACACGAATTACTACTCTAAAGACCAACACGAATTTATCATCACCAAGAATCAAAGCAAAAATTCCTAAAGAAACAAAAAACGGGTTCAAGCTAAATCTTAGTCACTGTCACCAGCAATTCGGCAAGAACCAGGCCGATCAACTGAAGTCTTGAGCCCTGCATTTCGCCTCGATTTTTCCAAATTTTCTCAAAGCAACGATCAATTCAGAGTTCAAGACACAGGGGATACCAATCAAAAGCAGCAATCTTTCTACAAAATCGATCGTCGAATCGGTCGTGCGCAATAGGAAAAACCACACAAAAGCATCGCCAATCTCGAGTTAAACTACGTATGCGGAGGGATGCAGAATTACCACAATTCAGGCGGACGAGGATCGAAAACAGCAGCGGCAGGCAGCGAGAACAATTCGACCCATACTGAAATAAATGTATTTATGGCCGAAGCTGAAAAAACGAATTTAATCGATTTTCCATGGATTGGGTGCCAGTTATCCATCGAGGATTTCAAACTTTTATAAAACATCTCATGTAATGCTTTTGTCTTTTTTTCTTTTTCAAATATATTATAGTGACATAGTTTAACAAAATGGACAATTTTGGAACATAGAAATATTTAAGTAATAATACTTAAGTATGTTACTTAGTAACATTGAGTTTGATTCTTACAATCATTTGAATTTTTTTTTGCTAAATTACTTTTATTTTTCTATTTAACTCTCTCTATACATTCAAAAAAAGAAAAATCTACAGTCATGTGTTAACCTTTTATAGTAGTGAAAGAAAAAGCAACTTTCTGCATGGATTTAAAAATCTAAGTATTATTGGTTTGATTCTCTATTATCATCATGTGTATGGTAAAGTACATATCATGCACACATGGCTGTCATTGTTCGACCAAGCATTAGGCATGAGTAACTTGTGCCATTATCAAGTAATGAATGAATGAAGTAACCTAGTAATTTTGGTAAATTAGTCTCAAAAGCACAACGATAGTGATTGAAATGGAGCTTTGTTAATCTTGTTGGTTATCACGCACAACGATACTCTCTCACCCACATTTCCAGTCAAAAAGTTTGCCGTCGCCACTTACATGCTTGTTATCTATCCTCAGTTGCATTCATCGAGAGAAAGATGCCCTGACGAGTGATGCTTAGTTCAGATGCTATGCTGACTCATTAGTTATTGACTCGTTTCCTTCGATACAATGTCCGATCAAGAGCCCTTGCTCTGATCGCCGAGTGCGTGAAGCATTTAAGTGGTGGATTTGCGGCAGAAATTTGTTAGTACAGGTTTGTGATTGGCCCTGTTGAACAGGAGTAGAACTTGACGTGCCTAAATGTGAAGCTAGAAGAATCATCAGTACCGCTCGCGGAAAATGTCTCATAAGACAAGTTTGAATTTCCTGTCTATGATTGCTCCTATTCTGTCTTGATACTCCTTTCCTGGTTTTGTTAGAGATAG
Organism: Eucalyptus paniculata subsp. matutina; assembly: GCA_017140255.1. Taxonomy (NCBI): domain Eukaryota; kingdom Viridiplantae; phylum Streptophyta; class Magnoliopsida; order Myrtales; family Myrtaceae; genus Eucalyptus; species Eucalyptus paniculata. The sequence goes on along the minus strand of CM029437.1, from coordinate 1,295,580 downwards.
TTAACTTAATCTGATATGGATTTGGATTTCCAATTTGAATCGAACTGGGTTACTAAGTTGATGATATGCATGGGTAATTTTATTGCATTGATCCCGTGACCAAAGGTAATCGCTCAGCTATAAAAAGAAAAAATGTTTTCCTTCATCAAGGAAACGATAGAACAGTTTCTTCACTAACTTACCTTACATATTTTTTGGATTTAGTGAGTCGAAGCAGAATGCATTCACTAGCATAACTCTTATCTTACCATACTATTTGATAGAAAAAAAGAGAGTGAAAAATAGAATAGTGGAATTTCGGTATATTATCATGAATAGTACATCGGCCTATTTATAAGCTCTATAGGATGACTATCTATGTAACATATTATTACAATATCAATTACAATCAATCAAGTGTATCATTTTGAGGGAATACAAAATCAAGAGAATATAACTCTAACACTATTCGTGACTTCCTTTTCCTTTGCCGCATTTAACTACCGAATGACCATAAGAATCCCCAGTTCTAAGCTCATGTTTGGCACTTGACACTATTGTGCTATTTTGAAATATGATTAGGAGTAATATCAATCGGCATAGATGAATATTGACCTCCAGCTTTCCTTGCCAGGACCTAATTTGTTAAGAACTCTCTATCAACTTGTTACCTTCAAGCCAGACCTACTTGATGTGTTTAGAGCCCTTGGTGCATAGGTTCAATGCAGATTCTTTTGAATGAATAGGGTCATTGCTTATCTTTGTTCTAATTGTTAGTTTAAAGTTTATGTCAAACGGATATTAGAGTCCTTTTAGCCTATGACTTGAAAGAGATGCGATCCTAAATGAGACAGGCCGGTCCAGCCACAGATTCCAGAACAATTAGGTCCATACTAGAGAAAATGTAATTATGGCCTATGCTAGAAAAAGAAAATCGATTTTCCATAGACAGAGTGCCCCTTAATCTCTACTATACAGAAAACAGGTCCAATGACATAATCATGTAATGCACGTTAATGATATTAACGTCTAAATTTCTTTTTAATTAACATTCATTTAAATCTTACAATCATTTAAATATTTTTATATTTAACACTCTCCGCACATTTAATTTTTTTCCACAAGCATTGATGTATTCTATTCAGGGTAGGGGAAAAAAAAGCCACTTCCTATGTGAATTTAAGAACCTAAATATCAATACGCCTGATCCGTCTAATGAAGTTATGCATGCATGGCCGTTGATTTTCAGCATGCACTAGGCATGAATACCTTGTGTTCATCACTAAGGAATGTGTAAATGAAATTACCAAGTAACTTCCATAAATCGGTGTAAGAAACACAACGATAGTGATCAAATTCGAGCTTCAATAATCGGGTTAGTTATCTTATCGGGCGGGCAAGCAAGTGGGTGATGAATCAAGCTTGTACTTGTCCATTTGCTCTACTTAGAACTTGTCAGCTAGCTACCTTAGCTCAAATTATGTTGCATAGGGATTGCCAAGTTCGTAAATGAGGAACAAGTTATAAATTGTATCAAATTTGCGATGCGTATATCAAAAACGTCTGACATACTCTGATTATTTCTTCTATATACCCACCCCCCCCCCCCCCGCAAAAAAAATTGCCCTGTTTCTCCAATTTCATCATTTCTAAATTTTGAATCACACCAAAAAGGATCGCAATCATCATCATAATATATTCTACTTTATGATGTAAAAGGTGTTTAAGGTAATAATACCCATGAAGTTCATATCCAAGCCAGCGTTGGAAGGGTTACAAACCAAAACCAAATCCATATAAAATACACATTATCACATCTAGAAAATTGGAAACTATCACCCTTTGCTAATTAATTCTTTAATTCATGATGAATGCAAATAAGATTATCAATAATAGGACCCAAGGAACGTCAATCAGCCAGGGTATTTCATCAAGTAAAATATACATCAACAGACTACACACAATACATCCAAGAACTAGAGCAATTAGAGCGTACACAAGTTGGAACCTTGTGTCCATATCTTGTCTTCCCATCTTGGAGAGTAATTTCTGTCGAATGATCTTGATCACTACACAAATAAGCATAATGATAGGTGCACCAGTAATGTTGGCGGGACTTGAATAGCCATGCCTGTCCGCAATGAGTTGAAGCAAGGCCTCCACTAGGGAATCAAGCTGTTGGTTATATTCTGCAGCAATTTGAGTCACATGCTCTGCTCCATTTCTTGGTATTAAAATCAGCAAACTACCATTTAGACAACCAGTCTTTCATAAAAGCTCAAATGATGAGGATCAAGAATAAATACATAAATCAATTAACAAAGTAAACAAAAATGGATGGTGGTTTCCGAATCCAACATTGGGAAGGACGAATTCACCTGATCAATGCAGAGTATCTATTATTTCCGAACAAGACAGCATCCAAGTAATGGAACTCACATGGGGAAATGATCTGAAACAGGAAGACTTTCCCGGAAAGGAAAGACCGCATGATTTTACTCGCAGTCCTCCATATTATTGGAGGAGGCTAGACTACAGTATGTTGCAATGCTCACCTCCGACTACCATGATTGGCTCGATTGTTGTTTGCCATGAACCTCCAACTCTTGAGTGATTACTCTTTTCCTTCCGTGTCTGAAGTAAAACTTGCTGCGAGGCTGCAAGTTGAGCAAACAAATTTGTAGACCAATGGGAGGTCATCTCTTTTGGGAGAGAGTCCGGCCCCTCCGTTGGAATCGTTTAAAAGGATTAAACAAATAATTGCCGCGTCATGATTGTCCCGGCAATTATTTATTTAATCCTCTTAAACGATCCTCATTGCTAGACAACGACCTTTTAAACTATTCGTTTAATTCTCTTCCCAAAAACTCATATAAAAATACTAAACCTATTATATGATAATCAATTTAATAATAAATTATTCAATTTGGCCAATCTAATCTTAAATTTGCTCGATAATTTTTCAATGTAGTATGTCTAGACAGTTTTGACTAGAATTCACTAACGTGATGGTCTAATCAGCACCAGATGTCATATGTGGCACGATCGGCAATCTGACGTTTTTAATCAAAATTGATTGGATGGGTTATATTGAAAAATTGTTAAAAGATTAAATAAAACTGATAAAATTAAAAAGTCTATGACTAAATTGACTGTCATATAATAAATTTAGGACTTTTTTTACTAATTGTCTTGTCAGCATTTATTTTATCCTCTTGAACTATTTGTTTAATTCTCTTCCTCTCCTTGAAGGAGGACTCTCCCCTGAGGTGTTGTGAAACGGTGGAATCGAACAGTAATTAAAAAATGCCAAGAAGTTATAGTGTGGAAAAATTCTATCACATGCATGAAAGAGGCACGACTGCACATTCACTCTCTTGCTTTTTTCTGTTATGAGAAACTACATTGGTTTTTTGGCTAAGTTTTTTCATTTGTTTCTTTTGTTTAGAGAAACTCTTACATTAATAGACTAATTATTTGGAAATCTCAGTACCTTATACTCCTCTGAAATGATACGACTCGCAATGTTCAATCTTATGATACGTTTGTCCAAAAGACGAGTCTTCGTTGACCTAATTGATCGGGGATTAGTAGGTGATTACACTCCTGCAAGTGCCTCGCAATCATCAGTGTGGACAAAGACCTTCTTTATTTCACGAAAAATGCCTTCCTCATTTTCGGACATTTGAATTGCTAAAAGAGTTTCACTAATTCCAACAAATTTTCCTTTAGATGGCCGTGGAACTTGTGAAGTGATATTAAAGTAAAACCCAACCTTCCATCACCAATGCTTCTCTTGAGAGTTTTGCCCCTGTGAACTCGGGTCCAAGTGATAACAAGGTGATCACATGAATCGAGTTAACGCAATTGATCAAAGCTCGTTTCACCTTCGAAACTTTTTAACATTAGGTTAGCTTTATGAGATCCAAAACATGCAAGACGTAAAGAAAAAAGACCCTAGCAAAATTTCAAAAAGATCTATGCATGTCCCATGCGATCCTGGTTAGAGAAGCAGGTCTAATGAGCACACAGACTATTAAATCATCTCCTCATGGGTTTGAGGTGGATTACAGAAGGCTTTTCATTCACCTAATTAGTGAAGTACCATCAACAGTTGTACCTTATGGAAGTAAAGTGACCGAAAGTATATGGGAAGAAAAAATGTGAAGCACAGAGCAGGATTCATAATTCTGTGTGCTTTCTCAGTTTGTCTTGAAGACTTTTTTGGCCCCTTTGTGGAAAAAGGTACTCCAAAAAGTAAGCTTGTTCATAAAGTGGGGAAGGGATACGAACCACACCTTAGTAATCTACCTCACCATAGATGGGGTGTTGCCACGTGTCCCTTATTAGTATATTCCCAGCATATAGAAAGCGTATAATTTTAATGCATGCCCATCAATGAATGTTTCTAGGAAGATCAGGAAGCTCTGGAAAAATGCAATGATGGACCCCATACACAACAGTTGTGGGAAAAGAATAAAAAAACAGGGTTTCTCAAACATTAATTCATGTTTCTCCTTCTTTTCGTATATAAGATGATAGATCAAAGGAAAGAAAGGTCAAAAGCCATTAATGGGCGGCAACTAGCTATTTGAAGTTTGTTGAATTCCACAGTCCCAAATTATGTGTAGCCAAACTGATTTGACTCCTGAAGGTTTGGACCGATGCTAGTAGTTTGGATGCATGACAGAGAAATTTCACTGAAGTTTTATTAGCAAAATTAGGCTTTGGAATTAATTGAGCAGAAGAAAATATGCAAAGGCGGCAGGTGTATGACTTGTTCATGGGAGACAAGGCAGCAAACTCCAACACCATCCGTTGCCGAATTTTTTCCATTGATTCGGCGAAACAAAAGGAGATGGACGTGCACATGTATTAGGTTGAAAATAATTTTATCTTCGAGGACCATTATGGGTTAAACGAATCCTGGAAACCCTGGTGTTTTTTATCTTAGACGTTTGCAAATATGTTCATACTTTATATATGATCAGCTAGTTTAGGTTTCTTTTCTTAGGAGCTCCAAAGCTTAAGGTATACTCGCCTTAGTTGCTGTATAGGTTGCTACCCAAAAATACATCATAAGACCATCAAATTTCATTGCTTCCAAGGCAAAATTGTAAAATAACTCGTAATCAAACCTTATTGAGGAAAAGGGCATGAAAATTTCGGACCATGTTGTTGATACATCGACACTGATCATCTTCTTTTCTTCTTTTTAGCAGACCCACAGTGAGAACTCGAATGAAAGATTTATTTTTGGCTTCCTTCAAGCTGATATTTCTTGATAATGACAATTCTGATGGAGAAGCATGCGAATTATTTTGATAAAGAACCCTACGATTGGGACATTACAAACGCGCATGAACTTGACTTGGCTTCAATACCACACAAACCCAACATCGATAAACTCGGATCATATTGACTTGAATTTTCATTATGATGTCAGCGTATTGGGCAATAAAAAAAAAAGATAGGTAGGCCTTTATAACTTGAAAGAGCTTCTAAGCTACGCTCACATGCCTAAGAATAGCTAAACTTTTAACACGTGAACAAGGAACGAGATTACGAAAAATACCCTAAATCGGAAATTCCATGTACCCCGCTTGTATCTTGCGGGCAAAGACTGCACAAGGTTATCATTGAGATAGTTCGATGGGTGTGGTGTGCTCGACTAAGAAAGACAAGCCAACACAGACCCACGTAGGCAAGAATTACAGGCCATTACCAACTCATGATAGCAAGTGATTGCGTCTTATCAACTAACAGACAGAGAAATATAACATTGGAGAAAGGTTGGATCACTCGAGTTCAATTTCTCCGCAACAACTTCTTTATGGTCCATTCTTTGGCTTCCTTAATTTCCGCACACATTCACTAAAAAATGCTGCCTGTTCACTTGCACAGGTATCTGTCACGCCCCGAACCTCGAGCGCGCCAACATCCCACCATGGTCATTCAAATATGCGACATCCCAGGACACGTCGCCGACCCATTCATTTATTTACGCATGCGGAAGCGAAACAAATCCCCTGACAACAAAATACGGGATAGAAAAGCAGGAAGCAAAACCACAACATAACACTTTCATAATTCAACAGAATTACAAACAGAGGTCTACGGCCAAAAGTCTACAAAAGACCGGCTCTTAAAAAGGAATTGTCCTACGACCTACAAGTCGGACACGTTCTCCAATCTTCCTAACTTCACCTCTGCAACTCCTCAAGGTCAACCAAAGCTATCCAGCTGCTCCGTCCACCAGGGACCTGAAATGGTTATTCAATAACCACTGAGACAACGTCTCAGCAAGTTCAACCCCCTAAACCCCTATTAGAAAGAAAATACGCCCCGGGTGGCCTAGCCACATCACACAGAAAACTTACCTCGCCTCAGCCTTTATCTGCAGGTTAGCACAATTTATATAAACCAACCACGTGCAATTATGATAACCAAACAACCATGACACAATCACATCATCAGAACAATTCAACCACTTGGATCGTCTCAGCGATCAATCGACTTGGCCGATTACATGTCATTCTAGCAAATCAATCATTGCTCTCAATTACGGCCCTATACAAAGGTTTAATAACCAGTGGCAATCACGGCCCCACTCGGCACGACCTTTAATTAGGTGGTCCATCACGGCCTCTCTAGGCACGACCTCTCATAGGTGGCATATCACGGCCCCATCGGGCGCGACCTCTCATAGGTGGTCCATCACGGCCTCACTAGGCGCGACCTCTAATAGGTGGTCAATCACGGCCCCATCGGGCGCGACCTTTCTTAGGTGGTTCATCACGGCCCTATTAGGCACGACCTCTAATAGGTGGCATCCATCACGGCCCTACTAGGCACGACCTCCAATAGGTGGTTAATCACGCCCCATCACCGGGCACGACCTCTAATAGGTGGTTAATCACGGCCAATCTCCCATTAATTTCCACACTTAGAATTTTATAAAGATCCATATTTATCACAATCACACTCAATTTGCCACAATCCAATCATCAAATTCAAATTCTAAATGCACAACAGCGATCGGCATGAAATTCTGAGCAAATAAGGTCCGGAATTTAATATATAATTAAATTTTTCGAAAATTTTTAATAAATAATTAAATTTATTCACGCTCAATTTATAAAATTAATTAAATAATAATATTCATAGTTTTTCGACAAAATTTTCGGAATTTAATAAATTTATAATATTCCGAAAATTAATTTTAAAAATCCATAGTTTTCGAAATGCACACTCAATTTATAATATCCCATCATCAATTTCAAAATCCGAATGCGCCGTAGCGACCGGCACGAAATTTGAGAATTTAGGGCCCCGACAAAATTTTCGGAATTTAATAAATATTTAAATTTATTCCGAAAATAATTAAATAATAATATTTTAATAATTTCGAATAATGATATATTATAAATTATTAAATAATTTCGAAATATTTAAATAATCAAAAAGTAAACCCTTTATGTCACATCAAGCTTTATTTTAAAATAAACTTCATTTAACTTTAAATTAAACACTCATTAACTTAATTAAACATCATTAATATAATCATCACTTAAATAAATTAAACTAATCACCTAATCACACTTAACATAAACTAAGCACACTTAAAGCATAATTAACCCTCTAAGCGAGGTTTAGTGAGTTAAACTCACTGGATTAGCGAACCGAGCGGACCAAAACGACGAGGACGCCGAGGAGAACAACTTTCCTCAAAGCGGGCCGAGCATCCGGGCTCGGGAAGGCGGCCAAAACGGGCCACGAAGCCGCTGCATACCCATTTTCTGGGTTGCTGATCGGGGCCGAGATGGGGCGGTTCCGACGACGATTCGGCGGAGGAACGGCGGAGGAGAGACCGGCGGGGCTTGGCGGCGACGAACGGCGGTTCACGGCGGCGGGGACGGGCTCCGGTAGCTCTTGCACGAGCTGAACAGCAGCTCGGGATGCCGCCAAGCGCGGCGAGCGCGGGCGGCGGGACGCGGAGCGGACCGGCGAGCGGCGCACGGGCGGCGCGAGGCGGACACACGGCGACGGCGGCGACGGTGGCGTGCGAGCGGGAGCGGACGACCATGGCTGCAGCTCCTTCTTCTCTGCAAATTTTCTGGTCTTCGCACAATGAAGATGAAGGAGAGAGGCAACGGGAGAGAGGAAGAAGAGAGGGAGGAGAGAGAAGGAGTGGGGGGCCAATTTCTTTTCTTTTTGCCTTTCTTTAATCCCACAAAATGGCCCACCATGACATCATCCATGATGTCATACTCCACTAACTTCAAATCCCTCCCCACAACAATATTCAATGGGTCCACTTCCATTTTCCGCCGGGGTCCAATTCTTGTACAACAAATTCTCCAATTTCACTTGATTCTCTTCCAATTGAATCAAATTGAAGTCCATAAAATTAATCCAATGTCACCACACTTTAATTAACATCTTCACTTGTCCATAAAACCAACTTAAGTCCCAAAAGCACGACCAAAAGCGGCTTACTAATTTCTCGAGCCAAATTAGCCATTTCTTGATTATTTTGCTGAAAAACTCGGCTTGCATGAAAAATCTTCCAAAGATGATTCAATGATCTTGAAATGATTTGTGACACACCCAGACTTCCAATTTCTGAATTCGATCTCAATTCCACGGTTAATTTCACTTTGGCACGATACTAGCGCGGCCCAACCTACCGGGTAGCCTTTAGAAATTTTCATGCATTTGACCTGTGGTTGATCATCTCAAGCCACAATGTACATCTTTGAAACATTGGCGACTTACGGTTGTCGAGGTAATCTCAAGGTTTCAAATACGAACACAGGGTACCCAATCGATAGAAAAGTCGGTCTAGTGTCGATCGACAAGAATTGTGCGATCTGGTGGAATCACCCACACCTGATCACATGCCTTTGTCGAGTCGACCTATCTTCGATCTCTAATCGATTTTAATTGTGCCGTAATGTCCCTTGCAGATTAGCTCGGTCGAAAGGTCGCTTCCTGGTCAAATTCTCGAGTCAGATGCATTAGAAACTCTTAACGGCTTCACCCGATAGACTAGTTTTCACATGAGTGGCCGACTCAAGGAAAAGAACTATATGCGTGCCAACGAAATGCCCGTCTCAATTTCTTGAAAATAGAATCGGAAAATCGGGATGTCACAACTCTTCCCCTCTTATAAAAATTTCGTCCTCGAAATTTAAACCTTTACCGATTCCTAACAAAAAGGTGGGGGTACAGTCGTCTCATATAATCTTCTCTTTCTCATGTTGCTCCTTCTGCACCAATACTGCCAAATCACTGCTATCTTGCTCAAACAACTTTCGGTTTCAAAAATACTAAACATTTGCCCACTTAAAATTCCAAAAGTCTTCAACACAAATCTGCGAAGCTAAACTGGCGATTCTGAGCAGTCTCTAAACTGTCTATGATAAATGCGACTGAGCCACTAATTTCTGAACCAACTCTGGACCTGCGATTTTCTGATCTCTGATCTTATCTCAACCGACTGGAATCCTGTACACTCTGCTCTACACTGACTAAAAAGAAATTATCGACCGATCTGCTAAAAACCGGGAACCCCGGTCAAGATCGATATAACTCTAACACCGATCTCGACAACTACAATCACCGACTACGCACCGACCCCGGCCGTGATCTTTCTTTCCTTGACTTCATCTCAACAATTGAAATTCTACTCTCACTATACTCGCTATAAGAAAGAACCATCTGAAAGCTCTGCCAACTTGGAACATCTGATCTAGATTTGAAATACAATTCATCCCCGGCACTCCATGCAGATGATTTATATGATATACACACACTTCGGTGTACCCACTTTGTGATAAGACAGAATCTCCAATTTCTGAAACCGAACTTAGATTGGCGGTTAATTTCACTCCGACATGCTTTTAGTGTTACCTAGGCTACTGGGTAGTTTTCGGAGCTTTTTATGACAAATGACCCGTGGTCGATTTTCTTCGAGCCACGATGAACCCACTTGACACATTGTCGACTCTCGATTGTCGTGAAAATCTCGATGATTCAAATACGGACACAGGGTACCAAAACGACAGTAAAATCAAATTAGTATCGGTCGATGAGAGTTTTCCAATTTAGTGGAGTCACCCACAATTGGTCATTCATCTCAGTCGAACCGACCTATCTCTGACCTTAATTCGATTTTTAACTGTGCCGTAATGACCTCTAAAGATGAACACGGTCGAGAAGTCGATTCCTGGTCGAATTCTCAAGTCCATTTGCCTTAAAGTCCTTAATAACTCACCCAACTAGTCTAGTTATCTCGTAAGTGGCCAACTCAGAGAAAAACACTGTAATCGCGTCGATGAAATGTCCAATTTAGCCAATCGAAATCAGAGTCCGAAAATCAGGATGTCACACACTCAAAACAAGGTCTATTCGTACTGTCTGGACAACGCTGAAATTGCTATGATGAATTTCCCATAAGATCTCTTCTTTAATCTCTGTATCGTCCATTACACACAATCATCCTCAGAACCTTAGCGTTCTGTCTTCAGGAATCTGAAAATTAACCTCTCTCTCATCTGCATTCTCTTATAGAGTCTTATGAATTTCTGAATCTGTCCACTGAAGCGCTTTGATTCTGATCTATACTCTCGGCTCAATTCTGAGGGTAGTCATAAGATTCAAAAGGTGGCCTACCTTAGATTTGAAAACCGAATTTCGCATTTTCTCAATTAAGATCAAATCCTTGAGTACCAACTATGCAACTAAGGACTCTCGACTCAGTGCATCTACGACTTTGCTCACCTTTCCAGAGTGATACAAGATATCATAGTCATAGTCCTTAATGAGTTCCATCCAGCGATGCTGTCTCATATCCAACTCCCGAGGTCTCAACTGGCGGGACGCACATTCAATAATCCTATCATGCCGCATCAACAAGCAACCAAATCCTTTAAACGACGCATCACTGCAGATCTCATCACTTTCAGGACCAAATGGAATAGTCAGCACAGGTGCGGTGGTCAGCCTCTTTTTAGGCCCCTGGAAAACTACACTCGCACTTATCTGCCCACACGAACTTTTCTTACTTCTTCAGAAGTCTTGACAATGGCGATGCTAACACTGAAAACCTTTCCATAAAACTTCTGTAATATCCTGTTAATCCTCAGAAACTTCTGGTCTCTATCCCTGTAGTCAATATCGACCAACTGATCACTGCTTTAATCTCAGACGAGGTCTATGAAGATTCCATCTCCTGAAATCACATGACTTAGGAACACAACACGAGTCATCAAAAACTCGCATTCGTTAAACTTATTGCAAAATCCAAGAGCACTCAAGGTCTGAAGTACCATCTCCAAATGTCTCTCGTGCTCCTCAGCACTCTTTGAACACACTAGGATAACTTCACTGAATACGATCACAATTGATTCAAGTACCCTTAAACATTCTGTTCATTAGACCCAAACAAATAGCTATGGTGTCCATCAAACCATACGGTATTACAACGAACTCATAACTGCCATATCGAGTACGAGATGCTAACTTCGGTGTGTCCTTCCTGATCCTCAATTGATGATACCCTGACCTCCAGTCGATCTTGAGGGATATCGACATACAAACACAACGAACCAACTTTCTTCTTCACGAATAGAACAGGTGCTCCCCAAGGCAATACACTGGAACGTATGAATCCCCTATTCAACAATTCCTGCATTTCCACCTTTAGTTCTTTTAGCTTTGACAATGCCATTCGGTAAGGAGCCTTAGGGACCGGCTCTGTTCCAAATGCTAATTCAATCACGAACTCCATTTCTCTTTCCGACAGCAAACTTGGCAATTCTTCAGAAAATACTTTAGAAAACTTCTGTACCACGATTATGTTTTCCATATTCAGCCCCTCAATTGACACATCCATTACAACTGCCACGTAGATTCGATAACCAATAACCAGAACCAAGTCATCTTCAGTGACGAATAACAAGGATTGAAGTTCCTCTTCAACTTTCAGTAATTCAAAACTTTCATATGCTAACTGAACAAATTGAATTATATCACTGCCACGATTCATAACAGCAGAGAGCTCCTCGAGCCAAACCCTTTTCATAAATGACTTCCAAGTCATACATAAGCAAACCTATCAGGTACAACTACAGTCAGAGACTCATCTTCCTATTACTTTATTACCACAATGAAAACCCTATGACCTTCACTGAAAATTCTGCTGCATTACTTTGCATAAAACATCTCATAAACATTCTTCTTCTGATTGATGCATGGTCGATCCCTTCATGCTCATCTAGCCATCCTAGTGGCGTCCTCTCTGCAGTAACAGTGCTTACACTCTCCTGAACTTACACGGACAGTTCTTAACCTGACGGCCATGCTGACCACATTCAAAGCATGTTTCCCTTTTTACTCTGACACTGGGCTGACTCGAGCCTCCTTTCCACAAACTCGACACACAATCGGTGAATTCTCTATCTCCTATCAAGGAACATCATACACCCATCCTTGCACTGAGGTCCATTCCAAGTACCCCACTAAATGTCCCGAAGCATGCTTCTTCTGTTCGGTCTTATCAACGGCAGTGACAGAAACAACTATAATTCCATCTCGCCTATACGGGCAATCTTTGATTAAATGACTTTACTGGTGACACTTTGTAACAAGTTCTTTTCTCTTTACAAAGACGGGGACAGATCCCTGTCTTTTCTTACAGACATGACACATATCGATTGAGTTGAGCACTGACTTTCCAATTTTACTCTTCCGATTAGGTGAAACAAGGCACCTTTCTTCTGACATCGGCCTTTCTCCCCAATCGATTTCCATCTCTGTCTAAACTGAACCTTGACTCAGATACAGCGGCTTGATCCTCGATCACAACTCCATATTAGGCCTTAACAAGCACGGCAACAACAACGGTCACGACACTGGCAGCGGTAGAAACAACAGCAACATCAACGGCTCGGTCTTGAACTTACTGACCCAACAAGCTTCCAAGGAACACTAGCGCCTGAGCAATCCCATCAAACCTAGGATCATTCGGTGCTACTACACTCTAAGTACCGACTCGCGGCGGTACTCTCACACTCGCGCTGGTCTAAGCCTGCGCTC